>JAUDYJ010000003.1:85671824-88071824 GCA_030761175.1 Masticophis lateralis | reverse complement strand
TGGTCAAATTATGTTGATTGGCGGCCCCCAGGGGGAGAGCCTTCTCTGTGGGGGCTCCTGCTCTATGGAATGAATTGCCCCCGGAGATACGTAGGCTCCCCGACCTACGGACTTTTTGCTGTGCCCTCAAGACTCTCTTATTCCAACAGGCTGGGCTGATGAAAGTATGATTTTAATTGGGCATTTTAGTTTTTGGGGTTTTTAAAACAACAAAACAGGGCCAAATTGTTTAATACATTTTAAATTGTTTTTAAAGTTCTGGGGTATATGTTGTTTTTATCATGGCTGTACACCACCCTGAGTCCTTCGGGAGAAGGGCGGTATAAAAATTTAATTAATTAATTAATTAATTAATTAATAACCCATTTTATGACTTAGTGGAAAAGGAACCCAATATACATGATGATTCTTAAACTTCCCAGTTTTAAAAAGTCAGGTTCTTAAATAGTATATACTGAACATACTAGCATTGAACATAAAACTGATACTCTGTTACTCATAGCTAATATTTATTACGCAATGAGTTTTCAGGAAAAGAAGGCTATTTTTATTTTTGAAATTCTGATTTGCATCCCATTCAGAGCAAACTCTACCCACAGCAGCCATCTGTCAGTACACTTCAAGGGCTTGTTTTTTTTTTTTTGAATCAAGCTGTCACTGGAAAAGTTCAATTCCTCTCATTTTTTGGATCTTTTAAATTTTTATTTTAGGTACTTTCATTCTGAAATAAAATAGGCAGTTTGTAGATTATCTATTCTAGAACAACATTTTGATAGTAGCAAAATGAAGCAGAATATGGTGAGCTATATGCAAGCACAAATAAAGAAACAGATCCAGTTTTAAAAAATGAATACTAGGAAGTGACCACTGTTTATGTGATAATACTGGCCAGCCGTTTTTAACATCTGAAGCAATGATGAAAGAAAATTTTGCCACTTCTTTGCCATTGGAACCGGGGGAATGCACAGTTGCATTAAATTCTCCTCATGGCTTAACAGGTACTTAGAGACCACAGACTCATTAGAAGCAACTCCTGGTAACTGCTTAGACAATGCGGATTTCTTGGCAATATTTTTGGAAGCCATTTGCTGTTGATTCTTCCTAGTGCTGAGACAGGTGACTTAATACCTAAGGCAGGACTAGAACTCATGGTTTTCTGGTTCCTAGTCTAGTGCTTTCAATCACTAAATCAAACTAGCCCTCTAGAGATTTTTAGGCAATAATAATTCCTTAGCTTCAGCTCCTTCTAAAAGAGTGGAAATAGTTTTGAGGAAGAAATGCAGCAATTGTTCGGAAAAGATGAGTTTTGCTGGAAACTGGGGTTTGGGGTCATTTTGAGGTTGGTAATATATTAAAAATGTAACATAATCCCTAAAATAGGCTCATTGTAGTTTTAGAAGACCTTCCCTAAAACAACACCCCCAGTCCCACCTTGTATGTATCAACCAGCATGAGCGCCTTCTAAATGTTAAATGCAACCTCAGCTACCAAAATCTGCGTTAAAATGAAATATAAAAGTAATGGTGCCCTTTTGAGACATGCTGACTGAGCTTGGAGCAGGAAGAATTTTTGCTGGTAAAAGAAGCTACTGGGGAACTTTTTGTTCTCATGATATTTTCCTATGGAGGAAATGAGATGGAACTGAAAAGTTCCATCACATTTGCAATACAGGCAGTCTTGTTCTAAATTATGGTGGCACTGAACAAAGAGAGTTATGACTCCTGTCCAAAATTATGGGCACTGCGCTGAGTCCAAAGTCAGATGGACAAAATGCAGGTCCTTGGCCTTACGGATGCTGCAATGACTTCCTACCTATGCTTTCCTTATACTGCCCTACTAGATGCCCTACAGGCCTTTGACCTGCTTCCCATCCTGTCCTCCTCAACCCTGTCATGGATTGGTCACTTTGCTTTTCTACCTTGCTCCTATATCCATCCATCCATCCATTCATCCAGGGGTTCCTATACCATTTCAGACAAGTGGCTGTCCAGTCTCTTTTTTAAAACCTCCATCCATTGTTTCTTGTCTTGCCCTTTGATGTTTTGGAAAATAAGTTGACCCCCTCTTCTTTGTGGCAACCCCTTAAAAATTGGAACACTGCTATCATGTCACCCCAGTCCTTCTTTTCTCTAGACTAGCCAAACCTAAATCCTGCAGCTGTTCTTTACGTGTTTTAGTCTTTAATCATCTTATTTGCTGTTCTCTGCACTTTTTCCAAAGTTTCAACACCTTTTTTTTGTAATGTGGTAACCAAAACTGGATGCAATATTCCAAGCATGGTGTTACTAGAGATTTATATAGCAGTACTAATGCTTCCTATGATTTTGATCAATGTTTTTCTAGGATCAAGTAAAGTCCTACCATTTAAAATTATCAGAAATGATATATCATTTTTTTAACGTTAAGATAAGGCATTCAGGATGCAGCCTACTGCATTTGTAGGTGTCCCAAAATAATCTCCAATAAATCTGAATTCTCTTTAAACTACTGACTCATAGACATACTGGGTATCTTAATTTTCTTTTCTAGCTGTCCCTCCTAGAAAAGGTAACAATTCAGATGGCTTGAATTTGAATTCCAGATTTTTATGATTCTTTTCCTTTACATAAGTTGTATCAATGTACACTATGACTCATTCAGTTTCTATCTAGCTAAGTATAGTCTTTACTACAAGCAGCCAGTTCACCATGTGGTCTATATTCCAAGCTCAGCTGTTTACATCCATAATAATCTTGTTCATGATGACTAGTCCCCAAGAACATATCTGCTTACCCTCAAACAAGTAAACGACTTCTAAGAAATATTTTCAATTTTATGCAGAGTTTAAACCTTCTTTTTCTGGCATCTTTATTTTCTGGAAATGGTACGTTTCTTTCATGTTACTAAAAGTCTGATCTATCAGTTTCTCCAGTTCAAGCAGCATAGCACACAAGAGAAATTTTGAGCAACCACCTACCATTTCTGATGTAAAGTCGATGCAGAGATATGTACATATGATGCTTTATATAATCATTGGAGAGGCTCCAAATCTTTACTTGAGCTTTTATCTATAATATTAATCATTTACTATTAGAAATAGAAGTTTCAACTTATCTACCCCCCTCACTATTACTAAACTTGCTGGGCTGATTTTATTATACTGGAACTTTTTCACTTCTTTTGAGATGATTTCTCAGCTGAGTTCCAACATAACATTGCCCTACATCCTGAGTTGTCCTGCAAACCTTTCAGCTATAGTAACGCTCCTTTTTTGCTTGCTCTTGTTCATTCCCTGTAGACTGCGAGTCTTCTGGATGTAGAACTATGTATGGAACCATATAATTGCTGGCCTTTCCCTACAGATTTGGTGACTCATGTACAGCAGCAGCAATGTCTCCAAAACACTCCAGCATTCTGCAGTAGCCAGTGAACGGAAGCATAAACTATTGTACCAAAGAAATAAAAATATTCTAAAAAGTACCCAAAACACCCAGAGAAAATATGTAAAATTCACAAGCCTGCCTTAGCCTCTTCTCATACTGTATTTCTAGGTAAAGTTCTCTGTTGGCTATCATATTTCAACATACATTCAAGCACAAATTAAATACCAACGACAAAAATATACTAAAATCAAGAAGGAACAATATTATTCTGATCTTTTGAAGAAACTTCACATAGTTTGTTTCTTTGAAAACAGTCAAAGAAATTATAGAAAATAGTCTGGGAAAATGCATCTGTTGACTATGAGGAAAGAGTAGGAAGATAAGAAAAGCCTAGTTAAACACAGCAAGTCTCCAGCTGCAATTCATTTATTATGCACATTATTTTCAAAGTTCCTGGGGCTACCAGCCTATATCCAGAACTCTCTCTGAAGGAGGGAAGCAAAAGAAGACCCAGTATTTAATAAATATCTCTGCAAAATCTATTTTATTTTTCTATGTTCATTCACTGCTCAAAAATCTTATCAGTTGGCTTTCTGACGAAAATACTTATTGGACATAAAGTACAATGTAAATTGGTTAAAAACACCTTAAATAATAATAATATATTGGTATTAAAAAACAAGCTCCTTCCTGGACTGGCTTCTGCAGAAGCATTTGTCCATATAATGCCTGACCATAATGCTTGTGAGATGGGTTGGCATTTTTATGAAGGTATACTAGACCTGTGGTGCCAAGAGATTTATTTAAACTAGGTAAAAGTCAGGATTTGATGGCTATGTGTGACTAGCCATCATGCTGGGTGCTTTATAGACTTCACATCAAAATCCCTACTTTTATTATTTACACATGCAGGTGCATTAAAACTTGTTCCGACTGGTCAATCCTCTCAAGATTTTTACCATGCAGCTGCAATTCCCTTTGCCATCCTACAGGGGATGCTGTTTGAATGTTGATAGCACTAGCTGTGTTGGCGATGACTGCCATCATACTACAAGGCATAGGCTGCTTACAATATTGTGTTTTTTATGGCTTCCCAAGTGCTGCCGGCCACACAAGCAGAACTAGATTGCTTAGTCTCACACTGTTACTCCCTTGCAGGGCTAGTTAAGAGAAGACCTTGCTCTTTGTTTGTCTGATTTTTCCAAATGCGTTCTTTATTTTTCTGTGCCTTTTATCTGACAAAACCTGTCTTTCTGAATGTGGGTTTAGGCAGGGGCATTTGCAGGAGTGCCAGTGATGTCAAACTGACAGGTACAACTAGGCAATTGAAACCCTTCCTCTTTTAATGTAGGTTGCATGCATCACATACATGGAAAAAGGAGTGGGACTTTTATTTCTCAGTCATGACCATTCAGAAGATTGCAAAAGCCATATTTGAAAACAGCACAACTGACAGATTGCAGGGGCTGCACCAAGCAGAACAATCAAGAGAACTCTCTCTTAATGTCACACCTCTTTTCCATGCCCATTAAGTTGTCAGATGGTCTATTTTTGAACCCAGGCTTAGTGGAGGAGGGGTTGAAAGGAGAGCAACTTTATCTTTCAAGCCAACATACTCTCTTAGTGCTTGCCACCTGTTCTTTTTAGAAACTTTTTAAGTTGCTAAAGATAACTAATGCAACATTCTACCTTACCACACCCTGTTCCATCCCACATTAAGCAGCATGATTGGTGGTTGCAGAAAAAGAAAGTGAAATAAAATCCCATTTATATAACAATACCATAGCCTAGCAATATCAAGTTAAATTAAGGGGTTTTCCATACAATTGAGTTATAGTTTATGCATTAACTTTCCAACTAGCAAAAAAATCCTCCTTGTCATGATAATATTATTGGAATACAGATAGTCCTCAACTTACGACAACAACTGAGCCTAAAATTTCTGTTGCTAAGCTTTATTAAGTGAGTTTTGTTCCATTTTACAACCTGTCTTGCCATAGTTGTTAAGGGAATCGCTGTAATTAAGTTAGTAACATGGTTGCTTTCCTATTTGATTTTGCTTGCCAGAAGATTGCAAATGATGACCACATGACCCCGTGATTCTGCAAGTGTTATAAATATGAGTCATTCGCCAGATGTCTGAATTTTGATCATATGTCCATGGCGATGCTGCAACTATCATGTGACAAAGAGACAGAAATCATTTTTTTTCAATGCCATTGTAAACTGTTGAATATCAAGGATTGCCTGTATTATATCTTCTCCAATTAAAGCAGTTCAGTTAGAACCTGATTTGGAACTATTTTTTTCATTTCTCAGTTTGTTCATTAACAATAATCATTGAATTACAATGGTAAAATCTACAGAATTAAAATAATGATGACATATAGAAAAATAACAATTGCAATAATTCAAAAAAATATGTTACTAGGCTTGCTAGATAAAAGTAAACCAGTGAATAATACCAGCTGGCCAAAACCAGGCTAAGATGGAAACACGAGCGATGGACTGACCGATGAGTGGATGGATGGATGGATGCAGGGGTAAAATGCTCCTGGTTCAGACCGGATCACCTGATCCGGTAGCGATGGAGGCGGGTGGTTTGGAGAACCGGTAGCAAAAATCCTTGCCCCTCCCCCCATGCCCAGCTGTGCCGCACAATCATCAGAGGCTTTTTTTTTAACTTTTAAAAGCATTTTTTCTACAACCTCTTCGGCCGAAAGAAATGCTTTTAAAAGTAAAAAAAAAAGCCTCTGATGATTGCGCGGCTCAGCTGGGATCATCAAAGAGCCTGGATAGCTCAACAGACTAAAAGCCTGTTATTAACATTCAGCTGTCTGCAATTATTGCAAATTCGAATCTCACCAGGCTCAAGGTTGACTCAGCCTTTCATTCTTTCTAAGGTAGGTAAATTGAAGACCCAGTTTGTGGGGGTAAACTATAAAATATTCAAAAGTATGAAGGCTATTGCTTAATTCATTGTAAGCCGCCCTGAGTCTCCAGAGAACGCGACATAAATCTAATTTTAAAAAAAAGGCTTTTAAAAGAAAAAAACCCCTTTTTTTCTTTTAAATGCCTTTGACAATCCCAGCTGAGTTGCCTGATTGGCAGAAACTTTTTTTCTTTTAAATGCCTTTAATGATCAAGCAACTCAGCTTGGATCGTCAGACGCATTTAAAAGAAAAAAACCCCTTTTTTTCTTTTAAATGCCTCTGACGATCCAAGTTGAGTTGCCTGATCATTAAAGGCATTTAAAAGAAAAAAAGTCTCTGCCGATCAGGCAACTCAGCTGGGATCGTAAGAGCCTTTTGAAAGCATTTTTTTCACCAAAGAGGTTGTAGAAAAAATGGTTTTAAAAGTAAAAAAAAAAAAATTGGCTATGCCCACCCAATCACATTACACTCCACCCCCCCACCAAACCACATTCATACAACCGGTAGTAACAAATTGTAGATTTCACCATTGGATGGATGGATGGATGGGTGGGTGGATGGACACACATTATTTCAGTAGTCCAATAATCCTGTCCCATAGATCAATATGTTGTCTTAACGAACTGTGGATGTTAAAATTGGGAGATCTGGCTCAATTAAAACTGCCTTGTATTAGACCAAAAAAACAACAACATTGTAGCAGCCCAGCAGTGATTTAGTTTATTTTTTTGCACTTAAGTTGCCATTGTTTTCCTCCACCTCAGTTCAACAAAATATGCAAGACACAATTTTTGATATGTTTTCATACAGTCCCTTGAGAAACTACTTGTAAGCTTCATTGCTTGATTTTATTTTTCTTCTGCTTCTCCAGCTTTTGCACCATGGCAACAAAAGTAAAATTAGCAATAGAAAGGGAATTCTAGATAGCTTTAGCTAGGATAATTCACCTTTCAACCTACAGAAAAGGGTATTTATTAATGCAGATCCCTGATCAAGCAAAAATATCCACAGTATATACTGTAAGTTTTCATTGCTAGTGGAATTTATGAATGTGCCAATAAAAAAAGGTTCAACAATCCTTTCTTCATGATGTACATTGATACATTTCCAACACATAAGGAATGGAGTTCAGACTAGCTGTTATTAAAAATGTTTTGCAATTATCAGGGTTCCTGTATTCTAGAAAAATAGTTTTGTTACTTATTCTTATTTATCCAAAATGTTTATCTTTGTATAAGAAGTCCACGACATAGGCTTCTGATTGTATCACTGTAAAAACTTTAAATACCTAAAAAGTACTCAATTAGCAAGTGCCAATTGAATCAACAGTGTCCATAGTTTAAACACATCCATTATCTCAATATTTACACCCTGGATAATTAGGAGTTGAGAGCAGGTTTATTTATAATTAAATAAATTGTACACCATTCCTTATATGTGAAGAAATAAAAGAATGTAGACGTTTGTTATCATTCAATGAAAAGTTAAATTTCAATGTAGAATGCTCTTACAGAACATTCCGGATCTATCCTGAATCTTTCAAATTCTGGCCTTCATGTAGGTGCCTGTGAAAATAACATAGGAGCTAATATTAATCACTAAACATGGTTCACCAATAATAACCCTATCTTTGCCTATGTGTATTAATTTAATTAATCTAATATAAATTAGATTTACATTTAACAACTAACAACCAACTACTATAGTTGTTCAGTACTAATTGCTGCTTCTGTTTAGCTTTTTTTCTCCTCAAACTCTAACTGCTCAGAAAATTTTCAGGGGTTATGATTAGGCCATTGTACAAATCCTCTCTCTTGGAACACAAAAGATCCCATGGGGAAAAGCAAGGGCTGAGCTACACTCTATGACATATTGCAGATACAAGTCACGATTGTATCAGTTAAAATAAAATTCTATATGTGAATCTAGCCGTGCATATCTGTATTCACATACCCCAAGTTTTAAAATCCAAGTATGTGAAATATACAAAATATCGCTTTGTATGTGCTCATGGCTACAAAGCTATTGTATGCTATTTACTGGAAACGTTTTTGATTCCTTCAATAGAATAATGGCTAATCAAATTGTGGGAATATGCTTCAAAGTCTAGAATAATTTCTTACCTGAAAAGTAAATCTGACACAGAATTAAACTTAAACTGAATATAATTGCTAGATGCATGATTTTGTACCATACCCAAAATTGAGTTTTTCTATGCTAAGTGTTTATAATTTGATTTTACACAACTTCCAAACCATGAAAGATTTAGCAATATAGTTGATAATCTCACTCAATATTTTATAATTACTATTCATGTTTTGTTTGGAGCTGATTAGAAACCATCAAGTAATTCAAAACTATATATGTTTAGCTATTCATAGTTAATTAACAATATATTAGAAAACTATAACCCTTCATGACATTCGTTTATTCCTTGTTTATTCATTTCCTTTTCCAGCAGAACATTAATTCATCAACACTTCCACAAAGTTTTCCTTGACAAATTATTTTTTTAAATGCTATCTTTCTTTCTCCCACCAAAATCAAAAGTGTGTCTCCTGTTTTATTGGTATAGTTTGAAATAAAAATAATATTTTGGTAATACATTCATTTTTATTAATGCTATTCTTCCCATTAGTGATAATTGCAAGTTTCTCCGTTTCTCCATGTCTATTTCAATTTGTTTTTTCAGTTTATGATAATTGTCTTCCTTAAGCATTGCACATCTTGATGTCAGATAGATGCCCAAATATTTCATTTTCTTCACAATTTGGATGTCCAGTTTCTCCATCTCCTTCTTTTGCTTTTCTTTCATATTTTTAACTAATATTTTTTTCTTATCTATTGATTTTCAGATCTGCTACTTTCCCATATTCTTCTATTTGTTCTAATAGTTTTGGCACTGACTCTATTGGGTCTTCCATGATAAACACCAAATCATCTGCAAATGCTTGTAGTTTGTATTCTTCTTTTTTAATACTCATTCCTTTTATTTCCTTTTCCTGCCTCACTTTTCTATTTAAAATCTCTAATGTCAGTATAAATAATAATGGCGATTAAGGGCATCCTTGTCTTGTTCCTTTTCTAATATCTATTTTCTCTGTCATTTCACCATTTACCATCACCTTTGCCACTTGGTCTCTATATATAGTTTGGATCTTATTTATAAATCTGTCTCCAAAATCCATCACTTTCAACTGTTTTATCATAAATTGCCAATTTACGTTGTCAAATGCCTTTTGTGCATCTAAAAATAACAAGCTATTAGAAAGAAAGCTATTTCTTTCTCTGAGTGTAACTCATAATATTCTAATGTGTTTAATATAGTTTGCATATTATCTCTAATTTGTCTTTTTGGTAAGAAGCCATTTTGGTCCAATTGTATAAACTCGTTTAATAATTTTTTTAATCTTTCAGCCATGATTGATGCAAAAATTTTATAATCCGTATTTCATAAAGATATCGGTCTATAATTCTTTATCTGTTGCAGATCCGCCTCTCCCTTTGGTATTAAAGTTAAATATGCCTCCATCAATGAGTCCAGAATTTTAGCTTTAAGTAATAGTTCATTGAATACTTGCAGCATCACATTGCTTATGTGCAATGCATTGCATTGCTTATGCATTGCACATAAGCAATGTGCATTGCATCTTGTAGAGTTTTATATACCTTTGCTTGTTTATTCATTTCCTTTTCCAGCAGAACATTAATTCATCAACACTTCTATGAAGTTTTCCTTGACAAATTATTTTTTTAAATGCTATCTTTCTTTCTCCCACCAAAATCAAAAGAGTGTTTGCTCTTTCTTCAGACAGAACTGCTAGTGGCATCTGAACCTGGTTTACATAATGTCATATCTGTCCTAGACCTTCATTCACTTGCCAGCTCCAGCTCCCAAAGATGCCAAATTGCTTGCATTGGAAGCAGGAAACAAATGTACTTGTTGCAGAATAGGTGACTCAATTGCCTGTTTAAAATTAGATTGTTACCAATTTTAATGAGGTGATACTTAAAAAGAATTCAGGAGAAAGTCTCATAAACTTCAGTATATCTTATTCTCAGATAAGATAGTTTAAGTTGCAGCTACCTTAAAGACAAGTATAAAATAAACTCACCAATAACTAGCAGTAGGTTCCCTCTTGCCCACCATTCCCCCCCCCTCTCATTAATATAAAGCCAAAAGTCATCCATAGAACATCAGACCGCTTGGACCGCTATTTGCATAGTGCAATCCTATTAATGTGCTTATTCAGTTGTGAGTCCATTTAAGTTCAGTGAGGATTACTTGTTAAGAAGGTAGCAGCCTTCTTAAACAGAATGTAACAGTGCAAGCAGAATTTACTGCATTGATTTAACTGCATTTGCAACCTTGGAATGTAAACTTTGCCAAAGATAGCTAGGCTCAATCATTAATCTCTCTGTTTTGCTCCTAACCATTCCTCAGGAAATAACAAATTTCTGACTTTCTGGACCATTAGCTCTAAACTGTAAATGGGAGGCATTTGGACAAGTTTGTTAATTTTCCATTAACTGGTTGCATTTGGCCTTAATTGGCTGCAAAACCAACAGGAGGAAAATAAATCTTGTATTGATTTTAAAAAAAAAAGTCAGATGAGGAGAGATACGCAAAGTGCTTTGAATGCAAAACAACTGTTGAGAGTTCAAAACAGACTATTTTAGCCTTCAAAATTGGTTTGAGTTGGAAATAATAGCTATTTGTCTGTAACTGTAGTTGTTCAAGTAGTTGTCTGTCAATAACACAAAGTATGCACCTTTGCAGAGCCTTGTACTGAATGTTACAAAACTTATAGAAGTATTTGCAGGACCTCTATTCCCCATGCATACCACAGAAACAGGTGCAGCAGCTCCCACCAAATTCCTTCAGTTATAAAATATAACGGAGTCTAAGATTATAGTGAAATAGTACTAACAGAAGTAAAAACAGGGACATGAACAGTATTCAGAGTGATAGTTCCACCAATGTTGAGAAAAAGGGTATATAAACTATTTCTTGGTGCAAGTAGAAGAGCTCATCATAAAGCACATCATTCTCCAACTTGACCACTCAGTGTCACATGCCCCCAAAGCATCTGCCTTCCACAAGAGAAGAGGAACTGTGAACTCTCTTATTTTAAAAGACCTTCAACTTCTCATTTTTGACAAAATAATTTCAATAAGGAGTGTGATTAATAAGAATTGTTCTCAATTATGAAGAATTGTTCCCAAAAAAAGAACACCAAAAATAACTCATGCAAATGGAAAATATATTTTCATTTACAGTTTTTCACTACAGCTTGGTTATTACAGCTAACAAATGCTGATTAATTAAGGAAGGATTTTCCAGATTTTTCAACAATTTGATGGCTAAAGGCTTTTTGAAAACTGTGACCTATTTTAAATCAGTGATCTTCAGCATTCTTTATTCATTCTGCTCTGTTCAAAGTATTGAGCTCCATGGGTTTAGAATCCTAAATAATTGATGATCTTCTAACCAAAAGGAATAAGCATCAAAGCAAGAAGTTGTAGTTTCTCTTCATTTGAAGGAGTCAAACAGGCAGGCAAAATACATGGATAAGCATGAAGTACTAAAGAAAAAGAAAAATGAACAGATATGGTTGTTTATTATATCCGTTATGCCAAGTTTCTACTGGTCACAAATCTATAAAATACAAATCAACAATCAAATTTATATAAAAATTATAATGATTTTCCTAATTGCTATTTTCCAAATATCAATCTCAATTAATGTCCAGTTACTTTTAATTCCCAATCTTTCTTACTATATTTAAATATTTAAGGTATCAAAGCAAAAGAACTTTCAAGAAACTATCATGATGTCAATATATATTCTATTTATATTTATATCCTTTAAAACACCATTGAGGAAATTACGTTATTAGATATTCTACAAATGTAATAAATATGCCCATCTACACCCAAATATATTTAGAATAAGTACCTCTAATGCTCTAGCAGTTATACTAGTTCTGTGCTTCTAAATATATAGTAAGTTACATACTATAAGATGACATGGGGCGGTCAAAACTATTATCTGCTTTTCTGATCAATTAAATACTGATGAAAAGTCTTATTTGGGTGATTTCTTGGCACTTGTAACAATTTTCACCTGAATATTTTCACTGCCTGCTTATGTTCTCACTCTTAATTACCTTTATTAACTGTCAGCAATATCACCCTCTTGTCAACTCAGAGGATCTTATATAGCATGTTGATAACAACCTTTCCAGTGTCAATCTTTCACTAGTTGAAATTTTCCCATGATTTAATTTTGAAAGGAGAAAGAAGCAGAACACAGTCCTAGACTGCATTAACAGAGGGATAGAATCAAGACCACGTGAAGTGTTAGGTCTGCTTTATAATGCTTTGGTAAGACACACTTGGAATACTGCACCAGTTTTGGTCACTACAATATAAAAAAAAAAGATGTTGAAACTTTCTAGAGTGCAGAATGCAGAAAAGAGCAACAAAGATGATTAGGAAACTGGAGGCTAAAACATACAAAGAACAATTGCAGGAATTGGGTATATCTAGTCTACTGAAAGCTAGGGGTGACACAATAGCAGTGTTCCAATATCTAAGGAGCTGCTATAAAGAAGAGGACATCAACCTATTCTCCAAAGCACCTGAAGGCAGGACAAGAAGCAATTTTTTCTAGAAATAAGGAGAAATTTCCTGAAAGAACAATTAATCACAGGAATTACTTACTTTCAGAAACTGTGGAGGCTTTATCACTGAAGATCACTGAGATTGGGTAGCTATTTGTTTGAAATGGTATGGGGCAGGGGTATCAAACTGGTGGCCCACGGGCCAGATGCGTCATGTATAGGCCACACCCACCCCAGCTCCGCAAAGGCAAAAACAGTTGTGATACATCTCATTATATCATATGACACGATCAAGTTTGACACCTGTGGTCTATTATCCTACTTGAGTAGGGTGTTGGACTAAAAGATCTCCAAGGTCCCTTCCAATTCAGTTATCCCATCCCATCCCATCCCATCCCATCCCATCCCATCCCATCCCATCCCATCCCATCGAATGTGGCCTAAAGTTTCTTCAGCTCGAAGAAACAAAGGTACAAAATAAAAAAGGCTGAATACCTGCCTCTTTTGCAGGTGAGAACAATAAGATTTGTCCTACAAGGAACAGCTATTTTTAACACAGATGCTGTTATAATGGAATAGAAATCATAGCTTTCTGACAACTTCATTTTCCTGTTTAAAAATAATAAATCTGTTCTCTAAAAATCAGTTTTTCTGATGACAATTTTAATGTAAATAATGCACAAGCAGGCTCAGTAAAGCACTAAATATCTATGCTTAAATAGAGATTATTCTATACTAATATGAACTACTGATTTCCAGTGTTTTCTCTCAGTTAAGAATTTTAGTTGTCCCCAGATTTTAAAAATCAGCACTTTGGATATGGAAAAGATGTCAAGGAAGAACACACATGATCTAATTAAAAGCATAATAAATCCCATTTAAATCAAGGTTTGTCACTTCTCTTACTTAAATCAAGAACTATCGGTGTTTAATACTGAATGGATTAATGGCTAAATTAATCAGGCACTAAAATTTATGTAACCGTTTTGAAACTATAGTGAAACATTTCAAATCTAATGACAGAATTGTGACATCATTGGTTCACTAAATTAGCTTCAAAACATTTATTTTTAAGAGCTCTGTGTTTGGAAAGGTTTCTGACCTTAAAGAAATGCCAGTGCATTTTAACATGTCACTCAGAGACTTGCCTCATCATTCTAATTCAGTTGCTAACAAACCTCATACACTAATGATAAAATTCTATAGTCTTGCTTATGCCTCATAAATATGACACAAACTTCATCAGAAATTCAGATAACAAAAGATGTATGTCCTCAGTCCAGAGGTGAAATCCAGCAGGTTTTGATAGGTTCTGGAAAACCAGTAGTGGAAATTTTGAGTACTTTGGAGAACTGGTGGGAATGGAGATTTTGCAGTTCTTTTCCCCTGCCACACCCACCAAGCCATGCCCATCAAGCCACATCCACCAAGCCACATCATACCCACCAAGCCACGCCCACAGAACCGGTAGTAAAAAAAATTGCATTTCACCACTCAGTCCCATACATAGCTCTGCTATAATTTGAAAAAAATAGCTTCAGAAATATGTAGGGATTCTTTAAAAAAAATAAAATGCTGTTTCCCACTAATTCTGTTCAGCCAATCATGAAATTAAAGGGTTGGCCTTATCTATCTGACATAGTACTTTCATTAAAAGAACTATAATAATATAGATGGACTGTGATGATTATCATCAGTAGCATGCAACTGAACCTTATGCTGTAATGGGCTATACATGTGCAAATGCATGAAACTGTGAGTATTAACATTAACACATATCAACCATTCATCTTATTCTAAAGCCAATAGTCCAGAGAGGTCTAGTAGTTGAGGCATGATACAATTATTCAGGTAAAACATTTCTTGTAAATGACTCAACTCAGTCTAAACCATGGCTAAACAATCTAAGGATTGACCTACAGATTAAGAAAAATCACATAAATCAATATTCATGGGAGGAGGAAGAGCGGGGGCCACATGATTGAATACTATTTCAAAAATCTATCCTTCCATGAAAAATGAGAATGTCTATAGATGTGTGTCTATGTGTCGTGAATATTTTATATGAAAGAGTTACTGCATCGAGTAATCCTAGAAAAACCAGTCTGAAATTTGGTTTCATATATGCAAAATGTCTAAATTGCCTCTACAGAGGCAATAGGTAAGCATGGTGGCAAAATCAGTTTTTCTACTAGAAAACAGCTCCTTTATGAACAAGATTTGGAAATAGTGTGCTAAGTCAAGCCCAAAATATGAGCTATTTCTTTGCCTATTGCTTTATACATGTAGTCCCTTCTAGTTTAGTAATCAGCTCTAATCCTCTGAAGCAGTCTGAGGATAAATAAAGAGGATAAAGAGTCCAGTTGTATAAGAAACTGTTTCTTCTTGTCTCATTTTCATCATTTCTGCTGTAGATTGTTTACCCATGATCTACCTCTTTCAAAGGAAGAAAGTGTTCTACAAAAGGGTTAGGTTTATGCTTTATGCCCCCAAATTTAGAGTCAAATCAAGACATCCTTTATGCTATTTATTTAGTATATGTGAACACTTTTAAATAAATTTTAAAGTGATTTACAGTAAAAGTTAAACAACTTATTCAAATAATCCATTAGAATGGATGATGACATTTTATAAAAACAGCAGATATACAACATAAAATCTCTACAATAAACATTTAAAAAATAACAGAACATAAATATCATAAAAGGACTGAAATATTAGGGAAAGATAAAAATGCCTTTGTCTGCCACCAAAAGGATAATAAAGGCATAACTGATTGGAGTGGGCATTCCAAGTTGGGGACTACTGAAAAGGCCTATTCTTGGGTAGCCACATATTGCATTACAGCATGCGAAGGCATCTGGAGTAGGCAATTCAAAGATGACCTGATACATATTCCTTCAGATTTTGTGGTCTCAAGTTGTGGAAGCTTTTATAAATTAAAATCAACACTTTGAACTAGAGCTAGAAATTAATTGGGAACTGTTAAAATCTTAAACAACTAATGTGATACAGTCATATCACTGGTCCCAGTAAGTATTTTGGCTGTAACATATTGTGCTAAGTGAAGTTTCCAAACGTCATATACCTACATAATTCAGCTGTATGAAAGTAGCTCAGCAAATAATGCATTGCATTTCAGTGATCTAAATAAGAAGTTATCAGGGCATAGATTACTGTAGCAAGGATATCTATGTCTAAATAGGAAGTTGCTTCATACCAGAGAGGCTACTTATGCCAGTAATGACAAGGATCCAAAAGCAGTTTCAAGGTCCTTACAGGGAGTCCTTACAGGGAGTGGAACCTATTAGAACAAATTGAATTTCACCCATCTGACTAGATAAACCTTTTATGAACAGAAGCTCTGAGTTATTTGGACTAAACTTGTTTATTGGTTCTCATCCAGCCCAAATTTGTAGTTAGACACTGATTCAGTCACACTGAACCTGATAAAAGAATCCATACAGCTTTATTTCAAATCTTAGAATGATTTCAGTGGTTGCATATAGATACTGAACAACAAGAGATATCGAATTGATCCTTGTGGAGTCCTACAGGGCACATCATGGAATAAAACAAATCCTTCACATCTGAAAACTGCCATCTACGTATGAGTGAATCTGTCTGAAGGATGTTCCACATAGGTCTAATTTGTATAACATATCTGGAAATATCTGGAAAGAAATCATGGTCAATATTACTAAACTCATTGAACCATCCAGGAAAATATACAGGATCCAACTCCTGGCATAGGTCAAGTGGATGTTCAATGGAGTTTCAATGTTAAAACCAGGCCTAAACCAATTGAAATGGATTTGGAAAATCTGTTTCTCCCAAGAGTGATTGGATCTGATAATCTACAGCCCACTAATGCCTCTTACTCAGAAACATGATATTGGTTACCAGCCTAAAACTATTTAGACTTTCTTGTTCCAATCACTCCCCCCCCCCCCCCCCCAATATAGCTTCAATATTACTTTCTGAAATTAGGTTGGGACCGTTCCTTGAAATGAGGGATTTATTATAATCTTTTGGATCCAGTTTAACACTATGATGATCTCAAATCTTACACATGTTCTACCCAATTATATTACCTTAAAGATTTGAAGAATTTCTAAAGCAGAAAAGACCACCAGAACAAAGCATCTGAAAAAAAAATAGATAATAAAGAAAAAGACTCTGATAACAAGAGTTTCTTACTAGGTAGAATAAACCATGAGAGGTAAGGAGCAACCAAAGATATGTTTGCTAAAATTTACCTGCATCATAAAACATTTAAGAAATGAAAGAATACCCTCCCCCCCAATCAATCTTCGGCATTTTGACAGATTGATCTTCCAAAATTGTAAAACATAAACTGTGACAAGTTTGTTTTATTTTACTTTCAAAGTGTCTGGCCAATATATGACAATGAGCTACTAAGTCACAATGAGCTTTATGATGTTCAACTTGACCAAATACCCAAAGCCCCCTAAACACTTGGGTAAACACTGTTGGGCAGTACTGATGAAGTGATAGACAGAAAAAAGGGTCTTCATGGGGCAGAGGAATGGCAGTCAGTCAGAAGTATTAGATTACTGCTGAATGACATCGGACTGAGGTAGGTCACTTAAAATGCTATGGGACAAGTTCAATGGGACTCTGATTTCATTTCTCAGTTTTTATAGTTATATTAAAATTAATCAAGTTTCCATTAGAACTTGTGCAGAAAAATCAAAATCAAATTTCTAATGATAGCTTCAATACTGCACATAATATTTCTAACAGGTTTTCTGAAAGAGGGGCATGGATGGAAGCAACAAAACAAATCCTTTAGTTGCTCTGGTAGGACTCAATTTTTACTGAAACATTTTCATATTTCACAGGGTTTCCTGGGATATGACTTGAGAAAGCAAAATTATTTCCTACTTTGGAAAATTATGTATGTTGTATGGAATTAATTGAGAAAGTGTTAGGAACAAATTCCTAAGCTAATTTCTTCTTGGTTTGGAACAGTTTACATAAAACATCCAAACATATGCCATTTCCCCCAAATAGTTGGTGGAAAATTTGTCCTTTTTCTCACAATACCTTTAGGAGATAGCAAACTCTAATTCCTGAATTTGAACTGGTTGGTAACATAAAAAATATAAACCAAATTCAGGTCTTTGGAAACTATGTCTTGCAAGTTGATGGGCAGAAGATAAAGAAAGGTCTTTGAAGATACTTGAACCTACTAAACTCAAGTTTCTGCCATTTAACCAGGACAAAAGGAAGGCAGGCTAGAACAGGCCTTTCTGCTCAAAATGTTAAGGAGAAAATTTTTCTAGTGGGGCAAGAGACCTATTTTATATAATCTGAGTAGGTGTGCCAGTAAATTATACAATTTTAACTGATGCATTGATTGGTCTTTCAACGTAATAATGTGTACTTTTTATGTACTTTTTTGTCTAGGAAGTACACAGTCTTTATATTTTGAAGCACATGCAACATTTCAGATTTTAGTTTAAAGAACTACAATGCGTAGAGTAACAAATGTGGTGGCTAGTATAGTCCTAAAACCAAAACATAAAGTTCAGTTTTCTAAAATAAAAATAATAAAACAAGCACCCATCACAATATGTTTAATGTCAGGTAAAAAATATTCTTAAAAAGATGTTAGGCAACTAGCAATAACAATGGAGTCCTTCTATATCCTTTGTTGCTTCTTCTTGAATAGTTATTTTCAGAGCTCCAGACTTTAGTTCTCAAGTCCAGCCTAAACTGCATTTTGAACAGAGAAATAAATATCTTGTTTTTAAGCAACCAATAAGGTAAGATAATCTTAATTGGCAATTTTATTTTAATGGACTATAATACATAAAAATGGATAGCCAAGAACATATCAATGTTAAATTTAGACAAAAATTTACTTTTTTTACATGCAGAGATTAAAAATATTTCAATTATAATGAATTTTTCAGATAAGTATTTAAAACATTAAGCTTTATCAATGAATGGTGCATTATAGCCCGATTAACTAATATGTTTATTAAAAGTAGGAAAAAAATTGCTGATCGTGCAATTAAGCAAATAAATGCAATTATAACAAAAGGAATTATTTTAGATGTACCATGTGTAAATGCTTCTTTCTCAAAGTGATTTTATATGCAAAAGCAGACTTCAGAACATTTATCTCTATGCCTCTTTCTACCACGTTTTGTTTTCAGTCAGCTAAAAATCAGCCACCTGCTCTTTCATTTCTTCAAAGTAGGTCAGCAGTGAGCCAATCAATCTTTCATCTTCATTACTATGAAATCTAAAAGCCCACAGCAAATGAACCATGTGAAGAAAGATGCAATGATAGCTGTGGTATTTCTCCTTCCTATGTGTTAGTCTTTTACATCTGGATGCACCGAACCAGAAGATAATGTTCACTTCTCAGTGAGAAATAGTGACAGGCATCCTATTAATTAGTTTCTAGTCCGAGAAGTTACATACTGGGCAACCCATAAAACCTCATTTATGAACAATTTATGAATATAAGTTGCCCCTATTTGTTCTTAAAAATTAAACAAAGTTTGCTGCATTCCTACTTTTAAATCTTTCATTATCCATAAATTTTCCTTGACAGGGCAGCTGTCCCAAGTGGCTGGGAAGGGATAAAGCCTTCCTCAGTAGTTTCCCTGCAGTATTATTTCATGTAAAATTATTCTTCTACATTGTGCACAACGTTCCTAAGTAGTGCACGGATAATGTTGTTTTCTTTTCCTTCAAATTCTCTTCACCATTTTCTCCCACTAAAGCTGTTGTCAGAACTTTTAGTGACAATTATGGGGTATCATGAGAATCACTCCTGCTTTTGTTTCTGTGGTTCTCCCATCTTTGAAAAAGTGCATTGTCTGGTTAACACATCTTAAGACACCTTTGGAATGAGTAGCAAGCAGCAAAAAGCTAGGGTATCTACGCAGAATAAAATGGTGTCAAGTCAAGCTGATCTGTTGCCACTTTGATGCTGCTAGCAAGAATTCAAGGATTCTTCATTTTTATACAATATTTTCTACTGGGAATCAAAAGCAGATCATGGGGAAAAGCTTGGTCTATTCAAAAGGAAAACTTGAACGAAGTTTTTCAAGCAAAGATGGCATACATGAATGATTTAAATCCTCTTTGAGGCTGAGCAATAGGATGCCTGGGTTTGCTTACGTGTATGTGTCTGTATATACACGCACGCATGCACCCCTTCCCCCAAACATCGTATGCACAAAATCATTCTCTAAACAGGTAGAAAAAAACCCACAGATTTCTCTTTTTAAGAATCTACAAAAACAGAAAAGCTGTGAACTGGTAAATCCTTGAAGCAGTTGTGAATTAGTTACATTCACTAAGCTATTGCTATTTATAGAATATTAAAAAAATAGTAATTTACTTTCTGCAACTGATATAAAGATGCTTTAGAGAACATTTGATTTGTATTGTTGTTAACTTGGAGTAATTAAAATACATTAGAATATAAGAAATTAGGCCTCGTTGAAGGATAGTTTCTCTCAAATAATTTGGGGGGAAAGAACTACTTACAATGAGGTTGTCTACAATAGAGAGCGGACTTCTCTGAATTCCAACTCTTAACAAATTTCTCATTTGTGGTCTTATGGGACCACACACCAGTCCTGTACTTAGCTATCAGAAATTTAAAGTATTCAATTTCTAACATTGAAATCATATCAAGTTTTTTATTGTTTTAATTCAGGATTAACTCATACCCCTTTACAATAATATACAAAGAGGTATTTGGGGATTGTACCATGTCAGGCTACAGATGAAGTGCTGCAAACCTGATTTTTGTTTCTGGAGGACTAGTTGAGTTAATATTTTGTGGCAAAAAGTAAGATTCTTTTGAAGTAATAGCTGTTGCTTTTCAAGACTGACCATCAAAGTATATTCAATGAAAGCAGAGGCAACTCTGTTGATTCTGTTTTGTTCCCATCTTCTTCTGTAGTATAAGACTAAGAACAATGCACTATGATTCCTTTATAGCCCCCTAAGTGAAATGAAAACAGTCCCTTATTTTATTTCACTACACCTTTATACAGTCATGTTTTATTCTGCAATTATCTCTTACTTATCTCACTGATCCTAGGTGGGGGCAAATAGTTTACGAACAGAACAGCACGAACAGCATGCTCAGAGTACAGTGGCGTGTATGATACCTGTCTGTAAAGAACAAGCAAAACAGATGCATTCAGATTATATTCTAGACAACTGGAGGGCCTATTCCTAGTCTCCTGGTTTATGAACCTATGATGCCCCATGGCATAATCCTGACAGAGAGAGCATAGGGTAACCTCTGTGTGGGTCTTCTTCTTGTCTCCATGAGGAAAATCAGAGACAATATATGGGTTACTATAAACTTTTTTCTATGACCAGCACATTGAAGCTAAAGTTTAGAAGGCAATGCTTATGAAGGCTTCAGAACTTGTAGATATTTTTATGGAGTCAAAGAAGATACTAAAGTATGTGGAATAGATAATATTTTGCTACTATAACTGATAATCTAAGCCTTCCCAGGGAAGAAAACTTTTAAATTGGGACCTGGCTTTTTGGTTTAGAAATGTGTTATTTTCTTCATGCTAGAATGATCTTACATATCTTGTTCTATGTGGTTAATTTTTTACAGAGCACATAAGTCATCTTTATTTCTTTTCTGCTCTTTCTGTCATACATGCATACATATTCCAACATGAAAGGTGAGAATATATATTTATTTATTGATTTGGTTCATATTCATCTTTTCTTCAGAAGCTCAAAATGGTTTACAAAAAAAAAAAAACATCGTTGATTTTAATTCCAAAACAATCACCCTGAGATATCCTGTGGCTGAGTGGACTTGAAACCTAGATTGTTCAAGACCTAAACCAACACCTATCTCTACACCAATTTGGTTTCCATGGTTCCTTTCTGCATCATGTCATGAAATTCTCTTTCTAAAAATTAAACTCTGTGTCCTAATTCCCTTGAAAATTTACTGTATAGTGAAGAAATATTTCTCACTAGCAACAAATAAGCAAACAAAGCACTAAAACCTCCCTCAAGTATTCAGTGTTTTTCTTCTTACCTTCCACCTCTGCATAAAATACAGAACAATTCCCAAGGTCTCTTTCTCTTTGTCTACACCCCTGAACTCAAGAGTAAAATAAAAGCCATATTGTTTCTCTCTCCTCATCAGAGTGTAGCAGTACAGAGCACAGAAGTTTTCCAAGCATAACAAAGCTGCTTTTCCTACAGGAATTAAAAGTAAAAGCAGCAATCCAGCACTTAAGTCTAGCTAAGCCATCCCCGTGTACTCAGAAGAGTGCCTGAGGTAGAGAATTTTGTTGCCCTTGAGTCCTGTATTAGTATGCATTTTCCATAACAGCCAAGGGCCAGGCTTGCCAATTTTTCACTCCCTCCTCTGTTGTTTCTCTTGCCTTATTTCTTTGGGGAGTAGAGATTAGTTCTGACACGCCTCCTGTCAGGATTAGACTCATGCGCCATATGATAGATGGTAACAAGTATGGCCAATATTCTAAATATAGTATCTTAGTGAAGGTAGTGTCGTGGCTCAGAATTCAGATTCGGAGTCTGAATCAGACCTCGAAGAAGCTGTTGCAATGAGTCTGGGGAATGTCAGCTTCAGGAAGGACAAAGCTAGGAATCACACAAAAAAGATCAAATATATGTAGCACCTGAGCAGCTAGAAAAATTAGGTGGGGATGACTTAAGGCCTTCCAGTTCCCACACCAGTTGAACAGAGAACAGAGCAGAGCAAAATTTATTAGGCTATTTGGAAAAAAGGTGTAAACCTGATTACTGATAGCTGGTTACAGCCTTATTTAAGAAATAGCCCTGAATCAAGCTCTTATTGCTAGAAACAACATATAACATCTGGTTTTTGTTTTATATTCCTGTTTGTGAAAGAAACCTTGAATCTCTGACTAATGGACTAGAGACAATCCTGACTTGGCTCTTAGAACCCTGGATTGGATTTAGATGATTCTTCTGCATGCTCCTATTTCAAATCAAACTTTGCAGGCTAGCCTTTGTTTATATTCCTTTGTTTAATTGTTAACTCTTCAGTTCTTGAAGTAAAACTGAGAAACTGTATGGGGCCTAGACCAGAAGCAGGATAGGTAATACCGTGTTTCCCCGAAAATAAGACCCTGTGTTGTATTTTTTTCAACCCTGAAATAAGGGCTTGGCCTTATTATCAGGGAGGTCTTATTATTTTGGGGGTTCAGGAGGAGACGAGTGTGGTCACCTCCTGGCTGCTGCTGTGCAGTGCTGTGCTGCTGCCATCCTCCCGTCCCTGCACCCGACTCTTTGGGCCCACCTTGCAAGAGGGCAGCCACCAGGCACCTCTTGCCACATAGTGCCCACTACGTAGGGCGGCTTGCGCACTAACAGATGGGAATCTGCAGAGAGAGGCTCCCTCCTCACACCATCAAGCTCCTCCCCTGCCACGGGTGTGTGTGGAATGCGAGCGGTCCGAAGGCACCAAGCTGCACAAGCGCCTGTCCCCCTCCCCCACTTGCACACCTTCCAGGCCTCACTATGTCGATGTGGGCAAAGCCAGTGAGCACCCGGCTGGAAGCGGAGAAGAGGCCGGTTGGGCCAGCTGCCTGCTGCCGAGTCTTCCAGAAGCCAGAGCAGCCACATGGAGCTGGAACCATAGAGCAGGTAGCACACCCCCAGAGCAGCCACTGCCAATGCAGAGAGTCTTCTGGCAGTGGCCGCTCTGGGAGTGCACTTCCTGATCTATGGTTCCAGCTCCATGCAGCTGCCCCAACTCCCGGAAGACTCAGCAGCAGGGGGCTGGCCCGACTGGCCTCTTCTTTGCTTCCAGCAGCTCCAGCCAGGGTTTGGAAGCCGCAGAGTAAACCATCCTCAGTGCTGGGATGGTGGCAGTGTCACTGCGTTTTTATATTTACCAGCAGAGCTAATATTTCTGGACTATCAGACTCACCGTAGTCATATTCCTTATCAGCACCTACAGCACCTACTACGCATGTCATTGCATTCTTTTGTACTTCTTCTAGAAACTTTCCTTTGTTCTCCAGCCAGCTAAGGTCAGGCTGGAGATTCTTTGCCAACATGTAATCTGTTTTAGATAGTGAGATGTTTTTATTTTCTTATAATAAATATGAGTTTAATTAGAAGATGTTTCTTCGGTCTTATTGATCAAAGTATGCAGCAGGATAAAAGCCACGATCCAACTCAAAATGAGGGCAATTACCCCACACAAGGTAACGGGGCTCATTGCCGCTCTGACAATGGCAGCAGGAGGATGGTTAATTTATGGCTATTCCTGACTTGTTACTTTTGATCATGACCGTCTAGGCTAATTAGACAGATAGTTGATTTAGTGACCGCAGAACACTAAACAATTAACTTCTAAGATGCCGAGAAAGAAGAAAAAAGGAAAAATGAAGGAAAAGGGCAAAATGAAGCCCTTCTTATCTTCTTCAGATGAGGATGATATGGAAAGATCCTCAAGATTTCACCCTCTGGCATCTGCCACTCAGCTGGAAGAAAAAGAAACCATGGGAGAAGCAGAAGAATCAGAAAAAATGCTCTTAACGAAGCTTCAGGAGGAAAATAACAGAAAAGCTGCTTTTGAAGGTGAAGTACTACGACCGAGGTCAGTAACTCAACCTTCTACTTATGCATGCTCTCAAACTTCTGATTTTGAAATGCTTGGGGCCAAGCCAAAACTTCCACAAACGGCAAAGCCTTTTTCCTCCCACGCAGAGAGAGAAACATTTTATTATCCCTCTCAAACCTTCAAAGTCTCTCCTCATGAGCAAGCTATAAGAAACTATCGTGACCAGATAGAAATTTTTGAACGTGAGCTATCCGAGGCAAAAATGGCTTTATCTAGGCTTGAGCCAGATAAGAGAGAATCCCACGTTCATGAAATCTCAAAAACCGCCATTTTGCCTTCTTCTCTCTCAGAGCCAAAGACACACCCCCTGGTGGATATTGTGTCAGGCAAATCAGAACAGAGAGTTGTGTACACGTCACATGTGCCTAGTAAAGGTGTCTCTTCTCAGATTTCATATGATGTGGATAGAGAAGTAAAACTAACTGAATCAGAGATTCAAACTGCAATGCCACAAGTGTCTCCACAGGCTCATTTTTCAGTACCCCCTGGTGGTGCTGGGGTCTTTTTAGATGGAGCACAACAACGCTTAATGCAGCAAAGGCAAATGACTGCATCTCCAGCAGGTCATTTTAATATTGCAGCTCAAATGCCACAGGTACAAGCTTATGCACATGTGCCTCCAGCTGTGCAACCAGGGCCAGCCCCTGGTCCACCTCCAGCACAACAAGTGCCTTTGCCCCCACAGCCAGCACCTCAAATGCCTATTCCTCAACAGGCATACTCTGTTGCTCCACTGGCTGGTGAGTCAAAATTAAAGATGTCAGGGCAGAATTACAAGGCCTGGGTCAGTGAGGTTGGACTTTTGCTACGCAGAGAAGGCACACATCATATGGTGTTTAACCCTCCTGTCCAACCATGGACACCTGAAATAAGAGACTTAGAGACTAAAGCCTGCACAACATTGTTGATGTCCATGGATACTGAACTGCAGGTTACTTTTCCACCTGATGCAACAGCCCAACAAATTTGGGTCCAATTGGAAAATTGCTACAGGCCTGTCTCAATTGAGTCTTCATGTTTGCTCATGTCTGAATTCCATGGTTCGAAACTGAAACCTGGTGAACAAATTGCAGGACATTTGACCAAACTGAAAGGTATGAGGAAAGAATTGAGAGAAAGGGGCTATCTTATTGAAGATATTCAAATGATCAGCATTATCATTAACTCTTTGAACTATGAATGGAAAGATGCCATTACAAAAGATTAACCAAGTGCCTATTGCTCAACGCACAGTGGACAATGTGTGCAGACTCTTAATTGAAGAAGAATCACTGATGTTAGCCACACCACATTTGAGAGGACCACCTGCATCAAGAGCTCCAGCTAGGTGTCCCTTCCGAGGAAGGACCTACGCTCCAAGGATGCCAAGATGCAACATCTGCAACCGTGTGGGACATGCAACCCGGAATTGTCCCCAACGAGTTCCAGCTCCCGTCACGTACCAGCCCAGAGGAACAGACTCCAGAGGCAGAGGCAGAGGCGGTAGACAAGGTCGTCGTGGTCCAAGGCGTGATTCGCAAGCTCCACTTGCCACATTGGCTTTAACCAACGATCCACAACCTCATCCAGTGTACGACAGACAGCTTTTGTGGACTTTGGACAGTGGTGCAGCTTTCCATGTTACTTACAGAAAAGAACTTTTCACAGAGATGCACGAGCCTGAACCTGAACTACATGAACTTTATTCTTTCTCCAATCATCCTTGTCAGGTCAAAGAAAAAGGAACTGTTTATGTTGAAGAGCTCAATGCATTCATTCCTGATGTCTGTTACATACCAACAGCAACTTTTAGTTTGCTTAGTCAGGCTCACTTGTCTAGAGTTTTAAAGTTCCAGGTTCACCACCTCGAGAAAGCAAGTTACATAGTTAAAGATGGAGATATTGTTGCTGAAACCATGTTAATTGGTGGTGTTTATTACTTAAAACCAAAATCTAAATCGCAAGCACAGGCAAGTATACAAACTCCAAAAGAGGAGAGCACAGGCCCCGAGAGAGACGTCCCAGTGAGAGATCCTGTTGCTACTCCGAAGGCTCCTAAAGCCAACAAAAAGAAAATTGAGAAACAGTTTGCTCAGAGCAAGCCTGAGGTTCCTCATAAAACTGTTAATGTTGAAAATTCACTAACTGGTAAACCTTTGCATTCCAGGTGCATCCATAAGTGGCATAGAAGATTGGGACATGCCAGCTTCCGGGTTCTTAGAAAAATGCCGGATTTCGCAAAAGGTTTGGATCTAAAGGGGTGTAAGGTGTTTCTGGATTGTGCTGTCTGCAAGAAAGCCAAATCCAAAGCAGCAGCCATTCCAAAACGCGCTACACGCCTGTCAACACGCATTTTTGATTTGGTACACACTGACATAGTTGGTCCATTTCCGCCTACAATTGGTGGTAGAAAATATTTTTTAACAATTGTTGATAATTATTCTAGATATGGATATGTATATCCAATGAGAGAAAAATCCGAGACCTTTCAGATCTTTAAAGACTTTGCAGCCCTCGTCTCTACCCAACACGGAGTAAACATTGCCAGAATCCAGAGTGATCGTGGTGCCGAGTTCATGTCTCAGCGTTTCCAGGACTGGATGCGTAAGAATGGAATTCTTCATCAGACTTCGGCTCCTTACACTCCCCCTCATAACGGAGTCGTAGAGAGAAGACAGGGAGTCCTGCAAACCATGATGCGTTGTCTTTTAGAAGACGCCAACCTCAGTAACCCATACTGGGGTGAAGCTCTCAAATATGCAAATTACATCATCAACCGTACTTGGAGTAGTGCGATAAATCAAACTCCTTTCTTCATGATGTATGGCTACAAGCCAGATCTCAAGAACCTCCGTATTTTTGGTTCATACGCCATGGTGAACATTCCCTTAGATCAAAGAAGGAAAGGAGGTCCAGCAGCAAAGAGACTGAGATTTATGGGTTTTGATGACAATTCAAAATGGAGCAAATTTATTGACTCTAATCGTAGACTAGTGACTTCCCAATCTGCTAATTTTGAGGAAGATGCTGACTGGTCCAGGATTCATTCCAATGATCCTGGAGTTTATTTTCCTAAAGATGAAGTTACCGATGCCACGCAGCCTGATGACCAAGATTCACAGGCAAATATTCCACCCACCAGTTCTTCCAAACATGATGTTCTATCTTCACAAGCCGCGGATGCTGATGCTAGCGACGATGATGAAGACGAGGACGAAACGGAAGAAGAATGGACGACTGTTCTGAGGCGTTCCAATAGAGCCACAAAGGGAATCCCTCCACAGCTATATTCATGGCAACTGACAAAAGCACCCTTGCCTTTGATTTGTAATGTTACACTTCCTCCCGATAACTTCACACAAATCAAACATCTTCCTGATTCAGAGCAAGAGAAGTGGTATGACGCAATGCAGGCTGAAATGGACAGTCTAAAGAAACTTAAGGTGTTTATGCCTGCAAAACCTCCAGCAAAGAAAAAGGTCATTGGCACTCGACGGGTCTATAGAATCAAAAAGAAGCCAAATGGTGAGTCATTATACAAGGCCAGACTTGTAGCTCAGGGTTTCACTCAACGTTATCCTGAAGACTACACAAATACCTACTCACCGACAGTCAGAACTGAAAGTGTAAAAATTGCTTTAGCCACTGCAACTATCCTTGGTTTAGAAGTTTTCCAGTTTGATGTTGACACCGCTTATCTACATGCTGACCTAGATGAAGAAATCTACGTGAGAGGTCCTCCAGGATTCCGACAGCAAGAAGGGGATACCTGGTTCCTAAACAAAAGTCTTTATGGTCTGAAACAGTCTGATTTAATGTGGTACTTATGTCTAACTGACAAACTAAATTCAATGGGCTTTATTAAGTCCGAAACTGATGAGTGCGTGTTCACAAAAAGATCTAACAATGCATATGAGATAGTTCTTGTTTATGTTGATGACATTGTTTACATTGGTCCAAATAAGCAGATGAGTGAGAATTTTGCCAAAGCTTTGCAGAAATACTTCACATTGAAATCTTTAGGTCACATTAGCACTTATTTAGGTATTCAGATTCAAAAAACACAGAAGGGGTTTAGTCTTTCACAAGAAGATAAAATTGAACAACTATTGCATCATTGCAACATGAAGGATGCTAACACAACAAAGACACCCATGCAAACAGATTTTCACAACTTGACACATGAACCAAGTCCTGAATTCGAGGATCAAACACTTTATCGTTCGGTTATTGGATCACTGTTATACATTAGTAGTTGGACTAGACCAGACATTGCACTCAGTGTTAATCTCTTGTCTCGACACGTAGGTAAGGCAAAATAGTTTCATTGGTTGTGTATTAAGAAATTATTGAAATACCTAAAGCACACTAAACACATGAAGTTATTGTTAGAACCAACACACACTGATTATGCAGAATTGAATTGTTATGCAGATTCTGATTGGGCAAGTGACAAGAAATCACGTAAAAGTACTTCTGGTTATATGATGTTCTTAAATGGATGTCCTGTTTATTGGCAAGTGCGTAAACAGAATTTTGTTTCTTGTTCTTCTACTGAAGCTGAATATGCTTGTGTTTCAGATGCATGTAATTCTCTAACGTGGTTTGATGCTTTGATCACAGATATCTGGACAAGTCCGATCCGACCAATCACAGTGATGGAAGACAATGAATCGGTGGTTTATATTTCTGAATCACATTTCACAGGTTCTAGGTCCAGACACATTGACATCCGTTATAGAAATATCAAACAATTAGTGAAACAAGGTTTTGTAAAATTGCAGTATGTATCTACACATGATCAGATTGCAGACATGCTCAACAAACCGCTTCCAACAGCCCAACATAAGTATCTGCGTAAGAAGATGTGCCTTATCTGATGATATACCTGATGTTCGCTCAACTGGCAAAAGAAGGGGTGTCACTGCGTTTTTATATTTACCAGCAGAGCTAATATTTCTGGACTATCAGACTCACCGTAGTCATATTCCTTATCAGCACCTACAGCACCTACTACGCATGTCATTGCATTCTTTTGTACTTCTTCTAGAAACTTTCCTTTGTTCTCCAGCCAGCTAAGGTCAGGCTGGAGATTCTTTGCCAACATGTAATCTGTTTTAGATAGTGAGATGTTTTTATTTTCTTATAATAAATATGAGTTTAATTAGAAGATGTTTCTTCGGTCTTATTGATCAAAGTATGCAGCAGGATAAAAGCCACGATCCAACTCAAAATGAGGGCAATTACCCCACACAAGGTAACGGGGCTCATTGCCGCTCTGACAGGCAGCGTGGACTCCTCAAAGAGGAGTTTGGTCAGTGAGTGGTGCTCTGCTTGGCTGGAGGGGGAGGTTGTCTGCTGGGTGGACACCATGTGGCAAGAGGTGCTGGGTGGCTGATCTCTTGCGAGCGGGGCGAGAGTTTGTAGGCAAGGGGGGTGGATGGATGGATGGATGGGAGGCGGGTGAACGCCAAGAACACTGGGGCGAGAGAGAATGAGAGGCAGCTCCAGATCAGCTCAGCTGATTAAGGGGCCTAGCTGCCATTAGCTGATTGGGGAAAGGAAGGGCTGTCTCCTGTGCTGGCCATGCCCACCCCTTCACTAGGGCTTATTTTTGGGGGATGGCGTATATTTACCCCCACCCCAAAAATCAGGGCCTGGTAGCTCAGCAGACTAAAGCATTGTGATTAACATCAGTTGTCTGCAATTACTGTAAGTTCGAATCTCACCAGGCTCAAGTTTCCATCCTCAGCCTTCCATCCTTTCTAAGGTAGGTAAAATGAGGACCCAGTTTGTGAGGGCAATAAGCTGACTTTGTATAAATATACAAAAGTATGAAGGCTATTGCTTAACGCATTGTAAGCCGCCCTGAGTCTCTGGAGAAGGGCGGCATATAAATAAAAAAAAATCAGGCTTGGCCTGATTTTCGGGACACGTCATATTTTTGGGGATACACAATACCTATCCAAGCCACTTGCAACTACGAGAATAGGTAGTTAGCATACCTGCAAAATAGCTATTGCATTTATGAAATGGCTGATATTTACCAGAAGGAGAATTGTCCCCATCTGCCTCTTTGTAAGAATCTCGATTCTGCCTCTGACAGAATCACTCAATAGTGAGATGGTGTGTAATATGTCTATTTTATTAAGAAACTTTTTAAAGCTAGATGTAAAGCCCAAACAACCAGAACCATTTGTGAATAGTCTCAAGCAGAAGCCTTAGTGTTAATCACCTGTTACCAGAATCACACTTGATTAACTGTATTCCCTTGGAAATGGTAAGAGAAGGCTTTATTGATTATGGGGGAGATCAAGCTTGTGTTGCTTTCTGCAATGCAAGGTCTCTAAGCTTGCCCCCCTCTTAACACTTCCCTCCAGTCTAGTTGGAAACTCTACATCATCTGGGTGAAAGAGCTTGATAGCAATAGCAATAGCATGGTATGGTATATATAGAGTTCATAATGTTTTAGAACATTCTCTGAGGGGTTTAGAGAGCATATTGACAATCTAGGTCCTCAGTTTAACAACTTTGGAAGGATGGAAGGCTGAGTCAACCTTGAGCCAGTCAGAATCGAACTCCTGGCAGTGGGCAGAGTTAACCACAGTGCCACCATGGCTCCTGATGATGAACATCAAGGACATACTAGGAAGCTGTGGGTCAGGAAACTAAGAAAGCAGTTTGAGTGCAGAACTACATTGATGAAAAATTTGATTACGATAAAGTAACTTTTCTCTCAAGCCAAGAGAGAAATGTTTTTCAGAAGACATATTAACTTGAACAGGATACCCAGAAATACAAACTTTTTGATATTTAAGTAATAAACTCCCAGTGATGAAACAGGATTCAAACTGGGACTTAAACTGGTACCTTAAAAAGGTGGTTATTATGATCTACTATGCCAAAATCCCAAAATAAATAATCCTACAATTTAATAAATATTTTTTAAACTTGTTCTGAAAAAGAGGTAATAGAAGAACGAAACCAAACCAACTTAATCTTTTATTTTTGGAGATTAATATTTACCCGTATCTATACCAAGTCTTACTTGGAATGTCATGTTTCATTAAGGAGATGGGTGAAATATTTTCAACACTTATGGAGATGACTGCTGTCCCATGATATCTTTGAAGAGATTCTGCAACATTCCCCCTTCGGCCTCCAATTAATTAATGAAAACCTGGGAAAGCAGCAGAGATTAGGGTAGTTTGAAATAATGGCTATGTTACACACATAGAATCATAGGGCTAGAATGAATCTGGAGGTCTTCTAGTCCAAACCCCTGGCTAAGGCGGGGGTCATTATACCATCTTGGACAAATGGTTAGCCAATCTTTTCTTCAAAACATACTCAGCAGCATAACTACATATTCTAGAGATTAGGGTATAGTAATAGTTATTCTAATAAATCTTAACCAAGTTTCTAAGTTTACACCCACCCGAAGAGGGGAAAATAAATATTAGTCTTATTACTATATATAACCAAAGTTAACCAATTTAACCAGTAAAATTTTCATTAATTTTCATTAACAGCATAAATTTAACTAAAGCAAAATTCTGTCTCCTGAAATAGTAAACAGATATATTACAGTGCTACAATAATCAGATGATATACTGTATTTTCCTGCGTATAAGACTACTTTCTAACACACAAAAATCTTCTCAAAAGTTGGGGGTCGTCTTATACGCCGGGTCTCATTCTCCTGTAACAAGGCAGACCAGCCCATAAGGCTCTGACAAGCCTTAAATGGCTCTGAGGAGGGTCGTCTTATATGCCGGAAAATACGGTAATTTTATTGCAAATGACCAATTGGGCTGAAGTCAGCTCTTTAGATTTTATATCTTTATGTAACATTTAAAATTGAGTTATATTAGGATTACATACAATGAATTTTAAAGAAAGATCCAGAACTTAGCTTTGCAGTATTATTGGCATTTTTTGGCAGGTAGAATAGCTTCAATTACCTAGGAATGATTTTTCATTTCTCTACAAACTGTGAAGCCCACTTTCTATGTACTGCCCACAGAGGAGTATTGAAGCAAATGCAAGCATGTTGTTCAATATTTATATAAGAGAGGCTTAATATATCTCAACTGTATTTAAATCATTCACAGCTGCACCTTTGGCACAATTCCTTGTGGCATAAAATTAGGCTTGGAGAATAAAGCAGACCATAACAAGGAGCAAAGAGCATCCCAAATGTAGCACATCAATTAGAAGTAAAGCAGGATTGAGAACTATGGAATACAAAGTCTATTTAAGGATAATTCATTATTGGCTTAATTTGAGCATCTACTGACTTGGTCTAGCCCTGTCATTTTGAGAATAGGATATAATGAAATCAAAACAATACTAAAAGGAAGAATAACTGATATTTGACAAACAGATCATATAATAATTACTTAAACTGTAGTAATTGGAAATAAGATAATTAGAAGAAAACCCCAGGCAGCAAGATATCTGTAAGATATCTGCAAAATAGTCTAGCACATTTATCTGGCAATATTTATTAGCCTTCCCTCTGCAATTCAAGAAAGCAGAACTATTTTGACCTTGTGGAGAGAACATAATCAAAATATACCTCATGACTCTATATTGCTGTTTTATAAGGATTTTTGCCTACAATTTGCAAAAAAATTTGTTCCTCACTTCATTTTTATATTAGCAATTTTACTTGGGGCCCAAGACTGCAAAATTAGGTGGCAAGTTGTAAAATCTTGTCTGGCTGCTTGGTGGTCCTTGTGTCCTTCTTTAAGAAAGAATATGGTGTAGTTAATAGTATAATTATATGATTTCTAAGGGATTGTATTAGAATTTTATATTCTTAGTGTTGATGAAATACATGAACTTGAGACTTGGTTGGTGATCTTCATAAAATAGGGTGTTATTAAATGCTAGTCTTCAAGGCAATCTTTATTGACCCAGGTAAATGACTGAGGAAATGTGTTTGTCCAACCTTCTTAGAACCGTCTGTGTTTAGTGAGATTATTTATGCCTATTTCAAATCTGTTCCCATGGAAACAGAAACAAAACTGGCCACCAGCTGAGTCAGCTTCTACTGCTGGTTTCCACTTATCACAATGTTGTTTGTTTCCCTAGAAACTGATTCAAAAGTGATAAAAAAATAAGTGGCAATGGTTATTTTTATAGCAATGCAGAAAATGTCTCCTAACTAGATTCAAGCCAGCTGTATTTAAGCAATTGGAGGTTCTGCATGGGCCTTTAACGGAAACAAGATCAGGCTTCCATTTTCACTCCTTATGAAACAGTTACTGGCCAATGGAATCAATGGAAATGAGCAACTTCCACTTCATGCTTCTAAGTGTTTAGAGTGGCTAATTTCCAAAAGAGATCTATTAAATAAACATATTTAATTTTTATCTAAAAATTAGGTGTACTGATTTAATAACTGGTGGAAATGGTTAAAAAAATAAATTCTGACTTCAGTATATTAAACACCTTCAGAAACAATCTGATTCTATATTTTATAATGCCCTTTTCTATGAAATTTATTCTAATGTAAAACTGATTAAATTGCTGGGAAAACAGAATTTAAATCACATACTGTATATAAATTTGAATATATATGAATCGTTACTTAAATTTCAATACACTGTTTCCCCTAAAATAAGACATCCCCTGATAATAAACCCAATCGGGCTTTTGAGCACATACACTAAAATAAGCCCCCCCTGAAAATAAGCCCTCCCTGAAAATATTTAAATATATGCACAGCTGGTCCCCGCCATTTCCTCTGGTTTCCTCCATGTGCCCCAAAATAATAAGACCTCCCTGAAAATAAGGCCAAGCACCTTATTTCAAAAATGAAATGTATAAATTGGATTTAACAACAGAAATAAAGATGATAATGATGAGTTTAACAGTAAAAGAAAATGATTATATTGGAATTAACAGCCAAAAAATAAAAATGATTATATTGTAAAGTAATGAAGATGAATAAAATGAGAGTAATAGTTAAAATATTTTTTAAATGTTTATAATAACTGTAATGATTTAGATTGTTAAAATATATCCATCTAAGCAAAAAGGAAGAGAAAAATGGAATGATATTTGGTTAGGATCTAAGATTTAAGTAACAGTTTTTGGGGTAATGGCATAATTGATAGAATTTAGAGAAATAACTGTGTAAAATATTAAGTTGTGTTAATTGGAAGTTAAGAATTGTTAGTGATTTCTACTAATTTGTGAATAGATCAATGCTTCATTTTGGAAAAAATGTGTTTTATGTTTGTGTTTTAAAAAAATAAAAATAAAATAAAATAAAATAAAATGTCTCCTTGAATCTATAGAATCTCCAAAATGTTCAAGCTAATTTTTAACTAATGTAGATACTTCTTTCTTCTATATGTACTGTCCCTTACCAGTATATACATAGCAATTATTTATTTCTGCATTTTTTCTTGAGTTTAGTATAACTCCAACAATCATAGAATAAAAATACAGATAACATTTATATGAAATGAAATCAAAAGCAGCATAGCAAAATGATTACTCAGAAAGCAATTAAAAGCAACAGCTGTTAAAATAGGCATCACAGAAAATGCTAAAAAAATATAGAAATGCAATTTTTGAAAACATTTTGGCAAAATATAAAATTTAAAATGGTTGTGTCAAAAATGTATTTGTGTTTTAACTTTCTTTGAATAGTTTAAATTAGAATAATTTAAAAACTGAGATTTTTTTCTGCCTTTTGGCTCCACAATAGAGTTCTGGCTAAAGATTAATCAAGCAACATAAATTTATACTATTAAAACAACAAGCAAAAGTAGGACACAGTAGCAATTAACAAAGATAATACCTCAACAGATATCAAATTATATTTAATGTTATTGAAAAGCATATCACAACAGAAGAGGGAGGTAGCTCAGTTTATTATGAAAAGATGTTCCACAATCAAAGCAGTACTGAATGAGAAAGATGTTCCACAATAAAAACTACTGAAAATGCAGGACAGACAGTTTTTATATGAATTGAGTCATTTGGTGTTCACACATCAACCATGAGCAAGATGCTTAATATGGAGGAGACTATTTCTCAGTAGACCATGTGCTTTCCATTCAGAAAAACTCAGGTTTTAATTCAAGAGCATCTTGTTTAAAAGGTATTTTAACAAGACTGAAAAACATAGCTTCCTAGAATCTGGGTGAGATTGTGCAAGTCTGGGTAAATTATATTAGCCTAAGAGAAAGATACGTTTTAAATTTATCTTTGCTAGTAGTTCATAAGGTGCTCTGACTTGTGAAGTTCAAATAGTTGCAGTAGTGATACATTTCTTAACTTGATATAAAAAAGGTAAAAATAAGAACTTCTGATATAGTTGTTAAGGAGACCATGAGTTCTAGTCCCTACCTTAGGCACAAGCTATCTGGGTAATCTTCGTCCAGTCATTCGCTCTCCAGCCCAAGGAAGGAAGCAATGACAAATCACTTCTCAAAACCTTTCCACAAAAACTGCAGGAACTATTCCAGGAAGTTGCCAAGAATCAATACTGACTCAAAAACACAAAATCAACCAACCAACCAACCAACCACAGTGAAGCAAAACAATTGAGGGCTAGAGTAAATGATAATTATGTTTTTTTCATATGAAGAAGCAAATTTGGACTCTGGCTGGAATAAGCAATATAAATAGAAAAAAAAGAGAGAGGGGTATTCTTAAAACAATAATCTGTAATTCATAATGAGATCTCATATGTACATTAATAGATATATCCTGGGAACATCAAGTTAAAGGTACCTTCTGAGGAGTCCTTGGTGCTCTCTGAGCTTGGTTGTTTTCTTGTAGACATTTCATTATCCAAACTAGGTAACATTGTCAGTGCTAATCTGGCACTAATGGTGTTAACTAGCTCGGGTAATGAAACATCTGCAAGAAAAAACCAAACTCAAAGAGCACCAAAGACTCCTCATTTCAACCCTGTGCTACAAATATTCTCCTTTATTGGTGCTATCTTCTAAAACATGTCTTCTATATTTAGCAAATGTTTTGTGTTTTATTTAGAACCTACACATGCATCAATTGCAAGTCAAATCTGCCCACACAGTCATATTAATTAGTTGGCTGACGCTTCAAAAGCGTACGTTGTAACACTGGAAGGATCCAAAGAGATACAGTAAGAAATGAAATTTGTAAAAGTTACGCAACATATCAGAAGTAATTATTTCAGTGATTCTTCCTGACCTGAAAATGTGTGTGGCTAAAATAAAAGAACAGAGATGTAGGGATAAATTGGAACACCAACCTTTCAACATTAATCACAACAACTGACTCTCCAATGTTTTCAGTCCATTCCCTTCTACAACTTAAGTTAACACACAAGTTATATAAAAAAGTTTTAAATGCTGATATGCAGTATTGTAGTCCAATTGGCTATTTTATATTTAAATATTAAATAAAAGATAAAATGTAATGTAGTGTTATATAATGCAATAGGTTGGTGGCTTAGACTTTAAAAAGAAGGAAATAGATCATGTATATATTGAGAAGAAAAAGTTCTCAAGCAAAAAGATATCAAGAGGGGCTCACAACCACTTTACTTAAAAGCGTAGGAGAACAGTCAAATTTTCAAGAATACTTGGAACTTCATCATAGCTAAAAAGTTAATTTTGTATGGTTGGAAAGAAATTACCACTCCAGACATAAAATTCTGGTATGTGCCCCCTCTCAGTATTTCAATCAGCACTTCTCTGACAAAATAGAAAAATGATGATTTTCGGTTGGAAAGATTGTTTTTTAAAAAGAGTAATTTTTTACTTGATCATTGTAATTGAATTTTCTTACTTTTTATTGTTCTTTTAATAACATCTGCTCTGGCAAAGTGAATTAAAGGATGGCTAATTTGGCAGTGGCATTTTTTTCAGGCAAGTAAAAATATAGTTTGATTTAATTTTGGGGTTCTGCTGCAATTTAAGGTTGCTGCAGGTACTATTTGTTGCCCCCGCCAAAGCACTCCTGAGCATGCCAAATATTCACTGCATATTTTTATACAAAAACTGCATCAAAGACTAACAGACAAGTATTTACATAAGCAATCTTCATATTCCAAAGGAAATTTTAGCACTTGAATCAGAAATGCTGCACAGCCCAGATGTTCTTCGATGTAGGCACTGACAAAATCTAGAGCTGTTTAGTTTTAAAAGGTTGTTGAATTTTCAGGCCATGCTCTTAGGATTAGCTTGCTAACACATCAAGGTATTTCTAATATCAAGAAAGGATTAAAGGAAACCAAGGTATGCTAACAGCATATGCTCTAATTTGCCAAAAGAGACATCTTGTGTGTGCAGAAGATAGTTGTAAGAACACAAACAGATATACAAATATGCATACTGTCAAAGCAAAGCAAACTGAAGAGAGAAACACTGGAAACAGGAAGATAAAACAGCAGCTGTGAAGTAGGTAATAAGTGCAGAAAAAAATGGAAGAGAATTATTCTGATACTTTAAATACTCTTTGAATTGGCAGATATTAATAGCACCATGAATGGGTCTAAAAGCCAAATTGTTTCATACTTTCAACAACAGGAATCAGATATTTTCTGTTCCTGTATTTGATAAAGCAATCTTACCTAATTTGATATATTCCAGATGTGTTGGATTACAGCACCCATCACTTCAGTGAACATGGCCAACAGCTTTCTTGGTTCAGTATGAGGAAAATTAGAAATCAAAATATATGGAGGGCATTAAGTTGTGATGGCTGCAACTGAGCTTAATTTGCTTGCCTAGTGCTACTCCCAAATTTAATTGCGAAATATAATTAAATGCATAGGTTCTATGATTTAAAAATCTGCTACTTGCTTTCTTCCTTTCCTTTTTACTTTATTATCTTGTTTCTTTAAAAAAACATTTTGGAGAACTTGTGATCTAATATTGTCCAAAATATGGTTTGAGGAATTGTTTTATGGTCAATAGAGCTACTCTTTCATTTTGTTAAAGTATCATCCATTTAATAATAAATGATATAAATCACAGTGATTTAATGTTCCTTATGGTCAATCAAGACTAAATTGTTCATATGAACAATCAGTAATGTAAAAAATTCTTTCTTTGGATTATTTTTATTCAACTCTTACAACCGCATCCACCCCCCCTTTTTTTAATGACAATTTTTGGTTGCATCCTTCAATAACTACTTTTAATATGAATTACGTCAATATATGCTAACTCTAGGGAAGACACCTGGGAAATGCAATGGGAGAAGATACTCGCTAACTGTAACATGAGATTGTTCACACCTCTTCACATTTAGTTTTGTCACAAATAAAAATTTCCCAATGTAGTAAAAAATGCTAAATCTCCTTGGATAACAGATTACTAGTTTCCTACTTCTTTAACAAGGTTAAGCTACCTACACGCTACCTTTCTGACATAAATTCTTTAGAGGTCTCCTAACAAGTCAGGACAAATGTTTAGAATCAATGTAATATCAAAGATAAAATTATTTTAAAACCTCCAATAATGTCTAAAATACTAGCGTATCAAATGAATGCCACATACCATGCTGAATTCACTCTGGAGAACCCATTCCAGAAATACAGTCTTTATACAAAGATGGCTTGGTCTTATCCCTGATACCCATAACATACTTGGAATAAGATTCATGAAATTACTTTTAAGGACTATGAGATTAATATGAAAAAGAAAGCAGTCGAATTCAGTTGATCGGTCTTAAGCTGTTTCTAGTTTCTTTTGTTTAGTTCTTTTTTCCACAATTCCTTTCTCCATCAGTTTTGGAAGGTGAGATTGGTATAAATGCTAAACTTTTAAAAGATCAGTATCTTATTTAATAAAGGCAAAAACAGTGATACCTTTTTCTCATCACAGCCATTGCCCCTCTTCTCTATTTCCCAATTCTACGAGGTATATAGAAAACCTTGGTAGGTAAATGCTATACAAAATATTTTATCAGGTTCATGATATGCAGCATTATAGTTTTTTATTAGGAGTACCAATTTTGTCTCTGATATTTTATTTGTGCACCAATTCACCTCACAGTTGTACAGTTAAAGAGATTAAATCAGAGACTAATTGCTTTTGGACATTAAAAAGAAGCCTCATCTCCCTTTCGTGAATGGAAGAGATTAGTGAATCACAACCCAGTTAAATCAGTATAAGCATCTGGTGACCACTGAACATCAACTGGAGTACAGCTTTGATTTTCATGCACACGTAATTGCATTTCCCTATCTAGTGAGCAAACAGAAGTACTGCATATTTCAATATTAACATTTCCCTAAATTTTGTACTGCAGTTCAATCTACAAAAAGCTATACAAGAAAGAAAGGCATAAGCCAGTTGGGAAATTTGGCTTTGATGGCACAATATAAAAAATAAAATTAAAATGTCTATTTCTGTATTATAGTATGGTATATATACAAGTATATTGAGTGTAGCAATAGCACACTGCACATAGCTCCTAGTTGGTTGGATGTGATGGTTTGCTGGGTACTTTAAATCAAAGTTCCTAGCTTGCAGAGAAAGAGAAAAAGCATGCTAGCTATAAAACTGGGCTTTGATTATGCTTATAGAATCTGACTAAAAAAGTGCTAGAAGTGACAAGTATTATCTTTATCACTAGCCAGGAATACTGGTATACAGTGTAGGTATGACTAAGGCTGATAAAGTCTTAGTCTACTCTTTTTTTTAAAAAAAATACTGTGTTTTCCTGAAAATAAGACCCTGTCTTATATTTTTTTTTAACCCTGAAATGAGCGCTTGGCCTTATTGCCATGTGCTCAAAAGCCCGATTGGGCTTATTATCAAGGGATGTCTTATTTTGGGGGAAACAGGGTATTAAAAGTATCAATTTGACAAACAGAGAATCATATTTTGATGACCATGTTATAAGATTGTAACCTGGAATGTAAGAGGAATGTATGATAAAACACATGAAATAATGGGAAAGGATAGAGGGGAGGAGGAAGGAAGGAAGGAAGGAAGGAAGGAAGGAAGGAAGGAAGGAAGGAAGGAAGGAAAGACTAAATCTCAAAATGAGCTGAGATTTCCAAAAGCTACCATTAATGGGGTTAATGTATGTAAAGCTATAGTACATAACAGGAAATAATTTTTATATTCTATTTGGCTGTGATCAAGTCATGTTTGAAATATCTTGCTAAATTCTAGGCATCACAGTTCAAAAAGGACAGTGCAATTTCAGAGAGCTACCAAAATGGTAAAGATGTAGAAACAAATCGTCCCCTTGAAGGACAGTTAAAGAAGTTGAGTATTGTTTAAACTACCAAAAAAAAAAAAAAAAGATTAATGGAAGGTATTATAAATTTTCAAATAGCTAAAGTATTGTCACCCAAAAGACAAAGCAGATTTATTATCTGTTGATCAAGAACACAGAGCCAGAGCTCATGTGTTAAAACAACAAGGCAGGAGGGGTTCAGGATAGGAATTTCCCGATTGTATGAAACTGCATGAAATAAACTGCTTTGTGATGTGTTGAATTCTCTCCCATTAGAAATCTTCAAACAGAGGCTGGATTTCTCTCAGTCAGTAATGTTCTAGCAAATCCTGAACTGAACACAAAGCTTGATTAGATGACTTCTAAGGTCCTTTTCAATTATATGTGGAGAGGAGGCAGGATGTTTGTGGAATTAACGAGAGGGGAAAATATAATACCTATAAAATAAGTTGGGTAAATAAAGAATAGAAATAAAATGAAAAATTGTACAACTCAGTGTGATGATCAGATGATAGTATACATGGACGAATGGATGGGAATGAGATGAGTATAGGTAATCAAGTTATAACCGTAACTGAGCCCGCAATTATGGTTGTAAATTGAGATGGTTATAAAGCTGATCACCACATGACCAGACTCCATTTTACGACCTTGTTTTGCACAGACATTAAGTAAATCCATTGCTATCAGTGGGAAGGGTTTTCCGGAAACTGAAAATTATCAATGGACTTCAAATTATGACATACAATAAAAAAAATATTATTTAGAATTTATTGGATTCCATTATGTTTGCATAGAAAAGGAGTGTCAAAAACAGCATTTCATTGGAGATAAGAATAATGCTTCTTTAAAACATGTTTCTATAGTGTCCTGTACATACCAGGTTTTGGGAGAAAGTAGTGGATTATATAAATATAAATGTGTGATAAAAGCTAAAATTCTGATTTATAAAGGTGCAAATAATAGACAATTATGAAACTTTGGGAAATGCTCTTCAGGTAGTTATTGAAAAATGTGTGAATGCCCTTAATCAAAGAAAAGAACCCATCCAGCTTTGTTTCTACTTGGAAACTGCTTGAGATAGAAAAAAATGAAGCTGACTTTGGGTTTTGATAATTAGGTAGGCTTGTTGTTACAGAAATGGCTTACACATATTAGCATGTAAAAGTAAAAGGTAAAATGCCTGTAATGTTATTATCCTATTCTAGTATGCTAAAGTGATTTGGAATCAGTGCTTTTCTTTCTCTCCCTCCCCTTTTCCCACTACTTTCATTTTCTTTTGTATTTATATCCTTATAAACTTAATAAAAAATTACTTTAAAAAAGAGAAATACATGAATGTGAGAAAGGAAGTTTATTGCATGTTGCTTTGGAGCATGTGTACATAATGTAAGTAGGCCTAAATTAGAAAGCAATTTTATGTGAATATATTGAAAGTTGGCTGCTGATAAAAATAAATCATACATAAAAATAAATGGAACTTTAACAAAATGTTCCAACACTAAACATGAGTAAGTCCATTCGGTTTAGTAATAAATTGTACCTGGGTAGCTCAACTTTTCCAAGATATTGTATCTGCCAGAAGCTCACTACACAATGTTTTACATTCATAGCATATTACTTTTCAGTTGTACTATCTTCCTTCCATTTCCCATAGGTAAACCACAATGTTTTATTTTGTTTATGTATTTATTTTTAAGAAAACATTCAAAGGTCATGTGTCAAACAAGAGTAAGGAAATGTTTTGAAAAAATCCCAACCAATCCAAACATTTAATGTAATGTTATATAATAAATTATCTATGGGAGCTGTACTCATTCTCTCTCTCTCTCTCCCTCTTTCTCTCACGCACGCACACACACACACATGTAACTCCATGAATATATAATTTTTAATGACTGATAGTATGCAATTATGCCAGAGCCGATAATCTCTTGGGAAGCCAATCTATTTCAGAAAAGGCTACTTAATGAATACCTGAAGAAGTGGCCCCCAAGTAGTATAATACAAAAACATAAAGACTGGCCATCTTACAAAAAATACTTGAAGGTTTAATAATCTATATAGGTTATTCAATACTGTTGGTTCAATGTATTTTTGCTTATAAATCGAATGTACTATAGGTATTTAATGGAAGGGGTTATTTGGGTCATCAAGTCATTCTTTGTTCAGAGTTCACTGGAGTTGGGTAACTAATAAATTCAAAGAAATAGAATAAATAAAAAATAATGACTGCATAAATTGTTCACCTTTTATTAAAATCAGTCTTAATTCTTGGTGACTACAAGGGCAAGACCCTGCAGTTTTCTTGGCAACATTTTCAGAAGTGGGTTGGCACTGCTTTCTTCCTAGTGCTGAAAGTAATTGGGCCAAAGTCACCAAGCTGGCTTCTGGGCTTATGCAAGTATGAGACACTCAGGTCTCCCTAGCCTTAATCAGCATTTTAACCAACTGGTCCTCCAGCAAATATAGGTAAATATAATATAAAACAGATATTATGTTTTAACTTATTTTTTCATATATTTTACTTCAATACAAAACCCATTTTTGCAATACAAAGAAATGTACAGGCAAAGAAAATTTTCACTATTTTTTACTGTATTTTAAAGAAAGTTTACTTCCTTCCTTTCAAGAAATTGTTACCATACACAACTGGCAAAACTGATAATAAACAATATACTATGAGTATTTCATCCTTGACTTTTATATTTCCAGGGTGACTGTTTTTAAATGAGCAAAATTGGACTAGTCATTCTGCATAAATCAACTAATTTGAGCAAAGTAATAGACAGTAATATTACAATATCTAAAGATCAACAATAGAAAAGGAAGCTTAGTTTTGATAAACTTTGGAACTTCATATTATGCTTTTATTTTATGTGTAGCTTGCATTAGTTCCTCATGAATCTGCTAATGGAGTCCGAAAATCTATTATTTATTGCAACACCATCTCTTATAGACTTTTAGCAGACAGCTCCCTTGTGTTTACAATATTTCTGCATCTAAAACCTTTTAAGCATGGTAGAGATGCTGGATTTCATTTGTGTGATGCGAGATACACACACACACAGACATACATATTCTATTTGTGATATATACATCCACTAAAAGATATATCCTTAACATTTTGGATACATTTTTATTTTATTTTACATTATAATCTTAAACAATTAACTGGAAAACCATTAATATAAAATAGCTGAAATGACAGACCTCCATGTTGTATTTTTCCACTGTTCTCCTCAAAGGATCAACAACTTGCCAACAAATCAAGATGCAAAGATCTATCAGTAGCATTCCTCCAACGATCACCATTAGTTTTTGGTCCTTAATGATCTATGGAAACAAAATAAAGAATATAGGAAGATATTTACATTGAATTCAGAAATACTCTAGAGTCTTTGTTAAGAGCCATAAATCAGACAATGCACAATGCACATACAATGCCTTAATAAGGCATATTAATTATGAATGGATAAGATCTTCATTTACTTGACCATAGTAAAATTCATTTCATAATCTACATTTATTTGATTTTTTGTTTGCTAGCCCAGTCTAAAAAATACTAATATATAAATCAAACAGTATGACAACAATAGAAAAGTTGAAATTTAAATACATTCTTCATGAACAGAAAACACTTTACTTTTTTCTTGCACAACTTAAATAATTCAGGAAAAAATACAGTTAAATTGTAAGTCAGGTTCTTTTTGAAATTTTGCCTACCCTTGTACGTGACAGTTACGTAAAATAAAAACACATTGACACTGCACTGAAAGAGGACCTCCAATTCTATAAAGCAAAATAAGGAATCACTCTCTTGCTATACTGGCCACTGCCTGGACTAGTTTCTATTGCAAGATTTTGGAAATGATTTGCTACTGCCTTCTTCCCAGGGCTGAGAGAAATAACTGGCTCAAAGTAACCCAACTGGCTTTGTCCCAAAATGGGACAAAAACTCAGCTTCCCTGTTTGTAGCCTAGAGCCTTAATCACTATACCAAATTGGCTCTCCTGAAATACCTTTAGTGGCATTCAATTCTTTTAAGAAATCTTATCCCTATCCTAATCGAAAAATATTCTCTTCATGATAATCCACTAAAGATAGGGCTGAAGGCAAGAGAGTGTGTGAGTGGTCAAAAGTGGATGGACCAACCCTTTTCTCTCTCACTCCCTCTTTCTTCACTCTTCTATTTTTTTCTGCCAACAGTTTCTCACTCTATTTTTTTTCCTGCCCAGCAGACAAGTAGAAGTGACAGAGCTCTCTTGCTGGAAGGCAACTTTTTTTTGTGTGCAAAAGGCTGTTAAAATTAGATTGCGGTTACATGAATAAGCTAAAGTCTGTAAACTGCTGAAACCTGTTTTAAGTATTTGTTTTATTCAGTACATGTTCTCACTATACTTCATTTAACAGAAACCATGGAGTTAACTGTGAAGCCACAGTAAATCAGTTGAATCACTTATTCATGATCTAACTTAATTCTTAGTATTTTGAATGGATTTTGAAATGACATTAATTTATACCATAATTCTGTATATACTTTTAGAAATATGAAACTTTGATTTCAGTAGGCCTTGTCCCCAACTGTACATTTACATATTCCTGGATTGCATACAACCCCCAGTACATCTTGTCCTAGTTTGGAGATGGGCAACCTGTGGCTGTCAGCCGAATTTCAAAAGCCCTTGAAGCAAGAGGTTAATTTAATTTGATACATTACATTTGTATACTCCCAAATGGTTTCAAATTATGAAAGCTTACAAAAACTATAACCAAAATGTTCATAGTAAACATCATAATACTGAAAGGTTCCTGACAAAAATATTACTACAAATTGCCCAACTAACCACACTTCTAGTGCCATAATTTAATAATACCACCAAAACCAGCAGCAATTGTATAATTATTCAATAATATACAATTAACAGCCTAATTTACAAAGATGAATTCAATTACCCAAAGCCCACCAGAATAGCTTGGTTTTCATGACTTTCTGGAAGGGCAAAAGTGATTACTCTGACAAAAACAATCAGCCTTCTGAATTGGAAGAGACAGGAGGGGGAGAGAAGGGGGAAACAGAAAAAGAAAGAAAAAGAGTACGACAGTAGAGAAAAAAGTCATGTCCAAAAGAGAGATGATGGATGATATTGGCACTATCCTTTTGCTTCTTTGATCTCTATCAGTTGGCACACGGTCCCCAGCATATTGCCTCTCAGAATGCAATTTTTTTAAAAAGGTTGTCTGATCCTCCTTGCTAAAAATATATTGGGATACCTCAAAAAATTAAAGAAAAACGATTTTATTCTGTCATTGCTCTTGAAAAAAATACCACTGATCACATGAAATTAGGAGGCATATTCTAATTCATTTTTTGAAGTTTTAAGTACCAAGCTTCTATTTTTTCTTATTTTGAAATAAACGACAGTTCTGGGAAACATTAAATATAAGTCACCATTTGGCAGTTCATTTTCAACAGATGGTATTTAAATAGTGCATTTGGTCATGCTCAATTTATTTAGGATGAAGATTTTTACCTCTATCAAATGACCCCCCCCCATACATATTTATAAATCAGAATGAATTAAGGAGAAATCTAACATTAATCTACAGTAAAAGGAGACCAGTTTGTCAGCTTCCACCAATGATAAGATGCATCTCCCCAAAGCCTTGTGAGGCCTCTGTACAGCTTCACAAGTATTCAGTGAGGCCGTGTGAAGACCTTGCAAAGGGACAACAGTTGTGGGGAGATAGGCTGGTGGAACAGTTGAAGCAAAGATAAGCATAAGAAAGTAGGAGAAGCAAGATGTCCTGGCCTAATGATTGCACCGCGACTAACAGAATTGTTCTCACTAAGCAGGGCGGTCATGTGTTTCACCTAACAACTACTTTGCTTAGCAATGGAAATTTTGGTTGTTAACAGAGGACTAGCTGTTATCTCTTTAGGGATCTTCATATCTATTTCCACAGTATGTTAACCCCAGCATTGCTTAGGAAGGGTACATGCATAGTACAAATAGGCTCCAGTAAACTTGAGGGCTCTCTATAAACAGCTTGGTGGGATGAGAAGAACAGCCACAAAATATTTCCTTATTTTTTAGATTGATTTCCTACCTTTCAGCAGCTTACTGTTGCCACTCTATACTGTTAAGATTTGATGAGAATAGAATTAATAGAAAAATATTTTTTGTGATTACTACAACTGAACTGCTTACTTTCTAAGCCAGGGGTGTCAAACTCGCATTGTCATGGTGTCATCACGTGACATATCACGATTTCCCCCCTTTGCTAAACTGGGCATGGTGAGTGCGTGATGCATCTGGCCCGTGGGCCACGAGTTTGACACTCCTGTTCTAAGCTATATTCTGAACACTTTAAGTTGGGAAGGCTTTCAGTTTCCAAGTATGGATATACATCTAAATCCATTTCAGTTTCACACATATTTAATTATAAATTTATTTGATCAAATATCTGTGCCATCATCCATTTTTTTTTAAAGAAATACAAGGAATAGTACAAAGTTTTTCCCAATATATCCATTATGTGTATGTTTTGCATACATTATTACAATTTTTGAGCCAAAACACAATTCAAAGAAATGAAGAATCTAAACTAATGGTAATTCAACTTGGTATCACATTTCTTAAATCTTGGAACCAAACATCTTGGAGACTGCAAATATGATATAGACTTGCCCATTGTACCCCTTCCACGGTGTGTGGTACTGTGTTAAAGTATCATCATTTTTTTTAGATTTATATTGGTGTGGGTGTGGATGTGTTCACAATTCCTAAAGTTCTCTTGGCAAGGTTTTTCAGAAGTAGTTAGCCATTGTCTCCTTCCTAGGACTGAGAGTACAGAATGTGGCTAGCCGAAAGTCATTGAGCTGATTTAGTGCTCAAGGCAGGACTAGAACTCATAATCTCCTGGTTTCTAGCCTTATGCCATAACTACTATACCAAACTGATTCTCACAGTGTGTACCTGTAAAGCTCTAAAATAAATCTATATCTATAAATCTAAAACCTAAAAATAAAACAGGTCTAATGTTAAGCAAAGTGGTCTCTAAACAAGGGTTTAGAAACTAAAACCACATAGTTGGAACAGTATTGAAGCATAAGTGATACTCAAGGTTTATTTAAAATAGGTCTGGATATTTTTTAAAAAATATTTTTTTAAAAAGTACCCTCAAGAATATTCAGTTGACACAATGACATCTCCAGGGACTTTTTATGGCTTGGAGAGCGGTCAATGCTCATATTTTACATACATTGGAGGTTTAATGTGCCTGTTTTACATATTCAGCAGCATATTCTGGGGCCACTTTCAATTTAGTTTCAGACTGAACATGGTATCAAGCATTAGTTGCATTTGTAAGGAGCTCTCAATGGGGAGAGTCAGTGGTGGGTTGCCCCTGGTTCAGACTGGTTCACAAGAACCAGTAATAAAACTAGCAGGATACTCCGCCCACTGACCCAGATGTCATCAGGAAGTTTCTGTGCATGCTCAGAAGCTTCTGCGCATGCGCAGAAGTGCATGCAAGTGAAACAAGCACACATGCATGGTCCTGTTGCAAACTGGTAGTAAAGGTAAGTAGAACCGACCCATGGGGAGAGTGCATTTATTCTTTCCTCCTTGAGCTCTCAGCAGCCTTCAGTACTATCAAGATATCCATCTGAACCAGGTGTTGAAAATGGGACTGGGAGACACAGTGTTAATGTAGTTTACTCTTTCCTTCCTATCAGTTCCAGCTTGTATCGTTCTACCAAAGGTCATCAGTAAGTATATCCAGTGCTATCTCTATACCTCTGGCCCAAAATCAAAATGAAATTGAACCAAGTTCAGATAATCAGTTTCTTCCAGGATCTTCTGGAATTGTTGCCAGATAACCTTCTTAATAATTTTCCCTAGAATGCTCTCCTGAACTCAAGGCTCCTATATAAGGAGTTGTGACACCTATGGCCAGGAGAGCCCTTGTATAACTTCAGCTTTTACAGCAATTTTAGCCAGTTCTACCTATCAGAAGGCTCTTCATGAGGTGTTCAATATCCATATTGCTATGTCCTTTACATGGGCCAACCCTTGAAAGCTATCTGGAAGCTACAAATAGTTCAGAATGTAGTGGTATATGTAGTTACCCATATGTCATACTTTTATTACCTTCCAATTGATTTCTGGGGGCAATTCAATGTCCTGATTAATATGAAGACCTATATAGATTAAGATAAGGGTTTTTTGGGGGGGGGGGTGTTATTCTAACAGGATACACCAAGTCCCTGCCTTGAAGCAATGGAGATATTATATTTAGGAGGTACACCATCTGAGTTGTAGCACATGTCTTTTTTAATAGGTCCTGCCCCTCGCGATTTCACTGGCCTTGATCCTGTTCACCTTTACGGAAGTTTTTAGAACCTGAGCTTTTCCCCAGGCATTGGGTCTGATAATAGAAGAGGAATTCATCTTTGGGAAGTAAAGTTTATGTTTATTTATTTATTTATTTAATTAATTAAATTTATATACCGCCCTACTCCCGAAGGACTCAGGGCGGTGAACAGTCAGATGAAGTGCATATAATATAATGTTAAAAACATTTAGAATATAATAAATATTTTGGCCTAATAATTTAAAACACCCAATTTAGGATAGATTTGAAACAGTTTAAAAAGGGAAGATTAGGCCAGGCCCGCCTGTTTAAATAAGAATGTTTTAAGGGCACGGTGGAAAGTGCGCAGATCCAGGATCCTCCGTAATTCCGGTGGGAGCTCGTTCCAGATAGTAGGTGCCCCCACAGAGAAGGCTCTCCCCCTAGGGGCCACCAGCCGACATTGTTTGACTGATGGCATCCCGAGAAGCCCCTCTCTATGGGAGCATTCTGGTCAGTGAGAGGTTACTGGTAGCAGAAGGCGGTCTTGTAAATACCCTGGTCCTATGCCATGGAGCGCTCTAAAGGTGGTAACCAGAATCTTGAAGCACACCCAGAAGACCACTGGGAGCCAGTGCAGCTCGCGCAAGAGGGGAGCCACATGGGAGCGCCACGTCGCTCCCATAACCGCTCGCGCGGCCGCATTCTGGACCAGTTGGAGCCTCCGGGTGCTCCCCAAGGGGAGCCCCATGTAGAGAGAATTGCAGTAGTCCAGGCGGGAAGTAACAAGAGCATGACCAGCATGTTGACCAACAGTATGCTATTGGCATGTCACTTTTGATTTGGTTTTCTTGATATCATTGGTTTTACTTGTAATTTGTAAATTCTGTTATTTTTACTGATGTTTGCTATCTGAAGTCACAATCAATCATGCAAGTTGGGTGGTCATATAAATCTTTCCAGTAAATAAATAGCAATCAACCTCTGTTTAGTTGTACCAGCATTTTTTAGTTTATGTCTCTCTGCGATATAGCACTAACATATTGTAATAAGCTATAGTTTGCTTCTCAAAGTGGTTGAATTTATGTCATGTCACAAATCTTAGCATATAAACTACAATAACTGTATACACATATCACATTAACCATATCAACTACCTACGTACTATGTAATTCAGCATTTCCCCATGCAGTAATTTCTATAAAATTTTTTAAAGGTAGAAGGCAAAATCTTAGGAGTTGATGATTTTTGCCTAATTATAATCAGAAACTTCAAACTTCTGAAGACAACAGAGAAAATTGTTATCCTAAGAAATAAAAGATAAAACATTCCATTCCACCCACACAGTTTGCACTAAATTCACAAAATATGGAACTTTCTATAAATAGTACAGGAAAACCTATTCTCTATTATTTCCAACAGTTCATTATTTCTTCCATGTAGATTACACCATAGAATATGTAATTCCCCAACCTGCATTTGCCAAATCTGTTTTTGACAAAAGGCCAGTGACATACAGATTACAAAGGAAGAACCAGCCAATGAAATACAAGACAAAGGCCCTTGGCAGTCATATATCATGATTTTGATCAGTCTAGATTGACAGCTAGACAAGAAAAAATAAGCACAGTGGCAATATGCCCAGGTCCAAGCTATACAGCTTCAATAATAAATTACACCCATTTTAGAGAAATATGTTATTTCACACCCAAAATTGCACACCATATGCAGCCTCAATATATCTACCTTATAATATTACTTACAATACTACACAATAGAAGCTTCCATCCTATACCTAGGGATATACGTAGTCTATTGAATTAATGAATCTACTCCATCCAACATTTTAAAAATTGCAAATGCTAAACTCAAGAATGTTTGGGAGAGTTTCCTCACCCAACTTTTTAAATTGGAATAACATCTATAAGTCAGGTGTACATCAAGATGATTCTTCCTTTTGGGTCATAAGAACAAAATGGCAATATATCAACCATGACAACCAATTTCAATTGCAGAGACTTCTGGCTTAATATTTAAGAACTTTTTCTTCAGCTGGATTGCTTTTACAATTCAAAGCCACTCCATCTCGGGACTTCTAAACCTGATTCAAGTCAAATGTCAATTTATGACATCATATATGGCTTTGTATGAGTATCCAATGTAAGATACCAGAATGTAAGCAGCTACATAAAAGAGGCAAAATATTAAAGCAAATAATCAATAAAGATTTCCAATGATATTTTTTGATCAGCAGTTAGACAAAAAAAGTAGAAGCAATCAGACATGAGTGAATAGAACTATTTTTTTTTTTAAAAAAGCTCACCTTTTTTTTCATTTTTACATTTTTGAAGATTGCATGGACTCTCCATGTTTTTGCAAACATTGCCCCAAATGCAGTCGTATAACCCACTGTAAGAATCCATGTCCGGATCTGAAACAAAGAAAAGACCATTTTTCTCCCTATCAAGTATCTTATGACTCGCAAACAATATGCAGGTTTAGCAAAGGGAAAAAGATTCAGGCAACAAAACAGTCACAAAACAATATTCTGAGACTTGAAACAGTATCAGAATATTGGAATATTGCTAAACCCTCCTGTTAAATAACATTTATAACTTCCCATAGAAATTATGAATTAGTTATAAATCAGAATGATAAATAATAGCTATAGAATAGAATTCTTTATTGGCCAAGTGTGATTGGACACACAAGGAATTTGTCTTGGTGCATAAACTCATACAAGATGCATACAAGGTACATTCATGAAGAATCATAAGGTACAACACTTAATAATAATCATAGGGAACAAATAAGCAATCAAAACATATTAAGAAACAGTCAATATAAATCGTAAGGATACCAGCAACAAGGTTACAGTCATACAGTTATAAGTGGGAGGAGAAGGGTGATAGGAACAATGAGAAGATTAATAGTAATGCAGACTTAATAACTAGATTGACAGTGTTGAAGGAATTATTTGTTTAGCAGAGTGATGGTGTTTGGGAAAAAAACTGTTCTTGTGTCTAGTTGTTCTGAAATGCAGTGCTCTGTAGCGTCGTTTTGAGGGTAGGAGTTGAAACGATTTATGTCCAGGATGCGAGGGGTCTGTAAATATTTCACAGCCCTCTTTTTGACTCATGCAGTATACAGGTCTTCAATGGAAGGCAGGCTGGTATATAATAAAATGTATTTTAGCACAGGAAAGAAAAAAAAATCATCTGTTGAAGATTAAGGAATATCCAAATTAGTCCAAAGTGAAGGGAACTGAAACATAAATTTCAATTCTATTGATTTCAATTGGATTTGTAAAGATGATAAAATAAATTTACAGTTAAAAAAAAATTGAAATTTTAAAAGGACGAATTACATTGCTGACTGCAAGCCTATAAATTTCCCAGAACTCCCACGGGTCTTATTATCAAATTTTGGTGACAAATTATGAAAAAACAAAATGCAATTTCCTATCATATTTCAACAGAAAAAAATATTCAAATATTGTACAGGCTTTGATTCAGAGTTAACACATGCAAAATATAAAAATAACCCACACAACTGCTATTCTTTGATGGACCCCCAAATTAATCTATATCCATCCATTCTGATGACAGCTCAGGTCAGAGACCCACTTGCTGCAGCCCTTAGATGCATCTTTAAAAACTGGCTGTCAAAAGGTTGCCTGCTCGTCCATCAGACAATGAGAGTAAAAAAGGAAGAGAAAAAGTGTAAGTATTTGAGTGTGGGACAGACTGCTCAGCTGGCAATGTTGATTATGCAGAAAGCGGCTTTGTTAGCATTTTTTTCATCAGTTTTTATGCTCTACTTTTCACTGAACACTTCATTAAAGGCAAATCTATTGTTCCAAAAGAACATAAGGCAACAGAGATAAACATTAGGAATCCAACTTAAAACATCATCTTAATCAAGTAAATTGTTAGATGAAGATGGCTTCTCAAAACCAATATAAACATCTAGATGTTTTGTGCCCGTGTGAAGTACTGTCTACTTTAGCATATGCAATCACTTTGCTTTTATTTCTTGGTACAGGAAGTCCTTGATTTACAACAATTGAGCCCAAAATTTATGTTGTTAAGTGAGACATTTGTTAAGTGCGTTTTGCCCCCTTTTCCGATCTTTCTTGCCACAGTTGTTAAGTGAGTCATTGCAGTTGATAAGTTAGTAATCAGTTGTTAAATGAATCTGGCTTCATTGACTTTGTTTGTGAGGAGGTTGCAAAAGATGATCACATGACCCTGGGACACAGCAACGGTCATAAATATGAAACAGTTTCCACTGTTTGATTGTGGGGATGTTGGAAAAGTCAGGACTATGGAAAACGTTCATAAATCACATTTTTCAGGGCCGCTGTAACTTTGAATAGTACTAAATGAACTGTTGTAAGTCAAGGACTATCTGTATACTGCTCATCAATATACAGGGTTACAGAATAGGGTTAAAACCAGTGGTGGGTTGTTCCTGGTTCTATCGGTTCTTTACTTTCTTTAGTAAAAGCAGCAGGAGGCTCCACCCACCCACCCAGATGTCATAATTGATGATCTGCGCACGCGCGGTCCCATTGCAAACCAGTAGTAAAGGTAAGTAGAACCCACCCCTGGTTAAAACAGTGTCTGCTAGGTTGACACTATCAGAAACAAACCAAATTTTGTCTTGCTTCTAATCATGTAGTTTGATGGGAAATAATATCCAAGCCACACAATTATGCTATAGGAAAAAAACAAAGTACAAGACAAAGGGGCATGTTTAATTTTACAAACAATCCATGCATGTTTTTTTTTTCAAAAATAAATTCCACTGTGTTCAATGGACCTTTTGTAATGAATGTGCATATGAATGTGTTAACTGACATTCCTAACACAGCGGAAGTTATTACAACAACAGAATAGAAATAAATTAAACATTTCATCAGCAATTTCTCAGGAAAGATTTCATATTAATCCAGCAAATCATACCCATACATATCTCCTGCATAATTTATGGGGATGCAAATGAACTTCTACAGTTGCATATCATAATACAGTAATCATTCTTCTGAGGCTGTAATTCTGAATCCTGTTAAAATCTTCGAACTTCATATTCACATATGCTTGTTAGGAAATTGGATCTCCTTCAGTCTTCTCCTTCCTTGGCATACTTTTGACACAATAATTGAAAACCTTGGGATTCTTCCAAAGACTGCGATATTGCTTTCCTGTTTCTCCTTTGTCCCATTCTTTCTGAAATATAGCTGTCATAATATAGAACTTGAATTTGTATGATTACAAACTTCATTTAATGGTCTGCTAATTCCATATATTGTTGAAGTTGGGTACCCAGGATACTGTTGGCATATCATTTCAGTGGTTAATAGTTTCCCTTCCTAACCTAGCTAGCCACTACAATTTCTACTACCCTACATTCCACATTCTGGAACTGTAATATCCGTGCTGAATTTCTTTGCCTTCTTTCCCTTATTTTCTGAGACCAAAATACTTTCAAGTTTCAATCCATATCTCAAGAAGAAGTCAATTCTATATTTTTCCATCGTTACCTATATGTAAGTATATAGTATATATACTTATATATAGGTAATGATGGAAACTTATATATAAGTGTATATATAAGTGGGCCATATCATGTTCTGGGGGTGCACATATGCTGCTTACGAGCAATTGCGCACTCCGGCCCCCAATGTGCTACTCAGGTCCCAGGTTGCACACAGCCTCAGGCCCTGGGCCCACGGCTGATGCTATGTAATGCCAGGTCTGTTGTTAACAAAGCCCCCCTCATTTGTGATCTTATTCTGGAGGGGGGTGCAGACTTGGCAGGTATTACGGAGACCTGGTTGGGCAACAAGGGGGGGTTCCCCTCGTTGAAATGTGCCCACCAGGTTTCCGAGCATTTCATCAGCCAAGAGCTCAGAGGAGGGGCAGGGGAGTGGTGGTGATTATTAGGGAGAGTCTTGGTCCAAGGGAGACCACTGTACCTCAGATAGCCGGATGTGAGTCCCTCCTTATGAAGTGGGACCATGGGGAGCAGATGGGTCTGCTGACTACATACCTGGCTCCCTGCCATGTGGCGGCGACCCTGCCTGAGTGCTTGACATTATTGCCGGGGTGGCAGTTGATACCCCCAGATTTATTGTTATGGGGGATTTCAACTTGCCATCTGCAGGTGAGGCTTCAGAGGTGGCTCGGGAGTTCATGGCTTCCATGGCGGCCATGGACCTGACCCAATTAGTTCAAGGCCCCACTCACAGGGGGGAACACACTCTGGACTTGATTTTTGTCTCTGGTCAGTGTTTGAATGATCTTGGTAGAGGGGATCTAGACATTAAACCCTTGTCATGGACAGATCATTCTCTCCTTTGCCTGTACTTTCCTACCGCCACCCCACCACCACCACAGGGAAACAGAACCAATAAAATGGTTCCGTCCTAGGTGCCTGATGGAACCCGAGAGGTTCCTGACGGAGCTTGGGCCATTTCCTGAGACTCTGGCACATGACTTGACTGAAGACCTGGTGGCCACCTGGGAGAGTGCAGCCGCCAGGGCTTTGGACCGCGTTGTGCCTTTGCGGCCTCTGACCCGATGCCGATCTCAATTAGCTCCTTGGTTCTCTGAGGAGCTGAGAGAGATGAAGCGTCAGAAAAGATGCCTAGAGAGCAGTTGGAGGACTAGTCGATCTGATTCCGACTGGACACAGGTGAAGTCTTATATCAAGACCTACCTAGTGGCGATAAAAGCGGCAAAATCTAACTATTTTTCCACTCTTATTTCATCTGCAGAGAACCGCCCAGTCGCCTTGTTTAGGGTGACCAACTCCCTTCTTCAGGGGGAGTGCGGGAAGACCCCTTGCAGGGCCGAGCTGAGGATTTTATACAATTCCTGCATCACAAAATTGCTGAGATTTGGGAAGGCTTGGAATCCGACTGGGTGAGTCCGGGGGAGGAGATGAGGGTAGGTCTTGAGAATGTTATCTGGGAGGAGTTTGATCCTGTGGCTCCCGAGGATGTGGACAGGGTTCTGGGTAGGATTAGTGCTGCCACGTGTTTATTGGACCCGTGTCCCTCCTGGTTGGTACTGGCCACCTGGGAGGTTACGCGAGGCTGGCTCCAGGGGATTATAAGTGCTTCTTTGAGTGAGGATGGCTTTCCCGCTGCCTTGAAAGAGGCTGTGGTGAGGCCCCTCCTCAAGAAGCCTTCCCTGGACCCAGCTGAATTAGCTAATTATTGTCTGGTCTCCAACCTTCGCTTTGTTGCGAAGGTTGTTGAGAGTGTTGTGGCACGACAACCGGCAGCTGCACGGGTGGTTATGGGCGCAACCCGTTATGCCCATGTGACCCCCCTTCTGTGTGAGCTGCACTGGCTCCCAGTGGTCTTCTGGGTGCGATTCAAGGTGTTGGTTACCACCTTTAAAGCGCTCCATGGCATCGGACCGGGTTACCTTCGAGACCGTCTCCTGCCACCAGTAGCCTCCCACTGGCCAGTCAGCTCACACAGAGAGGGTCTCCTCAGGGTGCCATCAGCCAAATTATGTCGGCTGGTGACACCCAGGGGGAGGGCCTTCTCTGTGGGAGCTCCTACTCTCTGGAATGAACTGCCCCCAGAATTATGTAAGATCACTGACCTCCGTGTATTCCGCTGTGACCTCAAAACCTTTTTGTTCTGCCAGGCCGGGCTATCGATGTGAAGATTTTTAAATTGGTTTTAATCTGGGATTTTTAAATTTGGGGTTTTATAATGAGCCAAATTATTTAATTTTTTTAAATTTTTAAATTGTTGTTTGTCTTGTGCTTTTAATTAGGCTGTGCACCGCCCCGAGTCCTTCGGGACAGGGGCGGTATAGAAATAAAATTATTATTATTACTATTATTATAATACTGACAAAAGCCTGACTGATCTGTATAATACAGAAATGATTGTGAAAATCCTTAATAAAGAAAGAAATTATTCCCCTGAGAAATGGAACTCAGAATAAAGGTGTGGCAATAATAATTCTATTATTGATAGAACTTAATTCAATATCCTCCTGGACTGTTCATTTGAGCACACAACAATCCTTCCTGTTTGACCATGTCCCTGGACCATGTAATTCCCTGGATGTTGACCTATGCTGACCATTGTATTTTCTACACTGTTCACTTTTTGAATGAAACTACATTCTTCTGCTGTTGAATTATCTTCAAGTTCCGTAATAAGATGGGTAATGGTAAATGAACTGAAATTAAGTACAGAGGAGGCACAGGGGGATATTGGTGAGTAGGAAAACAAACTCTGATTTTGAGGATTAATTTACCTTGGATGGGGTTAGATTTCTGAAAGAGGAATTCTGCAATCTGAGATCATATTTAATGCCTAATTGTTTCTACAGGTATGTGTGAGTCACTTTGCAATTGTTCCTTGAACCATTTGGACAAAGCAAATCATTCAGATTTGTGCCTCAACAGTGTTACAATTAAAATATTGTAATTGATTCCATGTATTTATACTATTTGTTATTTAGAATGATTTTTATATTCTGCTTGAACAAAAAGGCAAGATAATAAAATCAATCTCTCAATCAATTTTTCTTACTGCAAACATTTTTAGGTGGCATATAAAATAGATTTGGTCATAAGATTCCCATTATAATCTTAACTATAAATAACACTTCTGCTAAAAAGAGTCATTATATGATTGAATTCCTCAATAAGTATTTACTCAAAGTTGGAAAGGTTTTTTAAAAAATATATAAGATTACAGGAACAAAAAGCCTCCAATATAACACTGTGAATTACAGCTAAGAACTCAAAAACCGCAAAGTGAGAGAAATAATAAATAATGTATGGCTAAAATCATCAGTTAGCATTTAACTATGCAGTCAAAGTGGTAAAAGTTGTAATTTTCAATTTTTTAAAAAAATCAGCATAAATATTTTTTATTTTTAACTTCCTATCTCCTCCTCCTAGTTGTAGGATTTTCTGTTTCCCCTATAATTTCTTTTCATACTTTATAATTAAGGCTTTTCAAAGGATTACATCTTTTGTTTTAACATTTGAATATTTAATTTTTTGCATTAACTTTGCAATTATTAGATTTCTCCCATATATTTAAAAGGTATCAATAGCAAAAATAATGTCTAGTAGATATATATTAGTAGAATAAAACTAGGCAAATATTTATTTGTTGTGATAAGCTTTTCCTATTTCCAAACCTTTCTATTATGTCCTTTACTTTCCCTCTTCTACTGTCTCCTAGTCCAGCACAGTTCTCCAGTTAAATGCCAACTCTAATCTAGCGTTTCCTTCCAAAAAATTCTTTCGTTAATGTGCTAGTTAGAAAAACATTGCTTAGGCAGTCTTCCTCAGATTTGTATTTTGCAAGATTATCAGTCATAGACTTTTTAGTCTATAGAAAAAAATTAATATGAAATCCGTACAAAATAATAACTTAATACTTATTTTTAAAGCTTAATAAATTACATTAATAAAGTGCTTTAGCAAGATAGCCAAAAGGGATATATTAGTTGACAGTTCTTTACAATCACTTTAGACATTATGTAGTTAGTCAAGACTTCATCAAAATACAACAGTCGACAATACTAAAACCAATTAATAATGTTAAACTAGGGGGAAAATGCAGAGAGAGATATGAATCCCATATGCTACAGATTGCTCGATGAAAGTCTTGATAGGATTAAATACACAATCCAGAGTGAAAAGAAAGGAGTGTCACAAAGGAAAATCTGGCATTGGGTGTTGGTAACAGCTTCCTACGCAAGCAACTGTTTAACAGAGAAATTCAAAAGCATCCAGGGAAAGGACAAACAAAGATACATCCATTATGACATCATCACACAAATTCTGTGGCTTACATACTTGCATCAGACATTGGAAAAGTTGGAAATTTCTGGGTAAATAAATGGTAAACTAAATATCTCCAAAAGAAAGGATGATGATCCAACAACTGATGGATTAGTGGTAAATTCAGTCCAGTGGAACCTCTTTGGATAAGAAGAGGATGAGAAGCTGCCCACCTGAGCTTCAGATAGCTTTTCCTTTCAACTTGGTCAGAAAGTAGTTGTCCTATTGGTCTGAGGTTGGGGAAACAAGGGAAATCATCAAGCTCTCAACTGCAGTGGAGCCTTTGAGAATACTGAATTTGTCTATTTCACTCTCTAATCACTTTTTGATTTATAATTATTTCAAAATTAAAAAGATTTTCCAAACAATATTTGAAAAGCTACCTGATAAGTAAAACTTCATTCTAAAAGAGAAAAAAAGCTAACTAACAGTTAAAGGAACTGTAAAAGTAAAATTTAATTTTACTTAATTAAACTTAATTTTTAAAAAAAGGTTTAAATTGAGATAAAGAACTAGACAAATTTGGAATATTAGAACTTTTGTTATGACTTTTGAAAAACTGAGCACACAAAACAATGTTTTGTGGCAATGTGAATTGTTCAGTCTATTAAGAAAAAATTTATTGGCTGAAGGTTGAAAATAGAAACTTGAGATCTTGGGAATACAAAATATGACACTAGAGGGAACTAAAGATTTAGGGAGGAAAAAGAAAAAGTGTAATTTACAAAATGATAGAGAAAAGTATGTTATTGGAGACATTTAATTTTTTTTTTAAGAACTGCAGAGAGAAATATATAATTAAGATGACAATAATAATCTCTGCAACTATAAATACATTATTTGAAGAAATTTCTAAAGAAGTAAAAGATATGAAAGGACAACATGAAAGAATTTATAGACAGACAGGATGGAGAAGTGAAAAAAAATCTCAGCTAATGTAGATTTAATAAAGAAAATAAAGAATCTGGATTATATAACAGAGGTGATAATCAAATGCTAAACCATGCAATTTAATACGATCTGGGCAAGGACTTATTGTTGGATAAAAAAGAGAGTTTCTGAAGCCTTGAAGAAATTTTTGAGAAAGAAAAATTGGAATGGAAATTCAATCCCATGACAGAAACTTGATTAATTAAAGATTAAAATTGGCAGAAGCAAAAGAAAGAAATATAACGTTGATTTATTTGATCAGGATGAAAATGAGAACTATTTCTATAGAAGTCCAGACACCTTTTAGAGACTTCTTGCTGACACCTGGATAGCAAAGACAGTGTTTTTGAATTTACAAATGAGTGGGGGAACTATGTGAAGAAGTGAATTACATTTTTTATCTAATAAGAAATGGGGAAATATTAATTTGTCGGTAATTGTTGCAAGGAAGATAAGTAGTTATTTCTTTACATATTCTTTTTAAATTTCTTCTCTTTTCTTATTTTCCCAGTGCTTTTTGTATTTCTCTTCTTCCTATTCTCTTCTTTCTTTCTGATCTCAGTTGTATGGTCTTTTTGTATTGTACAACTTTAAAAAAGGATTTTTAGAAAAGACATTAGAATACATATTCATACACGTCATTGTGTGATGATGTCACTATGCATGTGCTCTTATTTTGGCATCATCCTGATTTGTTGCGTATAACATTAGAGGAAACTTGTGGCCAGTCTGAGATCATGAAATCACTGTGGTACACATATGCTTCCACCTTCTTTTATTAACACTGCACTAACATTTAAACAGTGTAAAATATATTTGTTTCTGAAGGTCCTCTGTATTTTTCCAAATATTTGGATGTCTTAATCAAAGTTGCAATGTTTCAAAGTTCAAATGCAGAAGTATTTGCAATGAAAGTATAGAAAAATTTTATAGGAATATGAATTTTATATAAAATGGTTCAGAATTACTTACAGTACAAAGAGTCTCAAATGTTTTCTCAGAAACAAAAGATCCATCAAGCCCGAAAAGGAATATAGATGCATAGGACAGCATTCCCCCAAGAATAATGAGATTGTTCATGTAAGGACTAGACATCTTTATTAGCCTTTGGGAGAAGAAAAGACAATTGCTCTAAATCAATTCAATATGATTTTTGTAGATCAATATTCAACCTAAGCTCTTTTTAATATCTTAGACTGCAAGTATTGTACTAGAAACATTTCTTTCAAAAACTAAAATATTAACAGAGAGAACAACAATAGGAGCCCAAAACAAAAAACCTCCAATCACCAACAATGACTTCAGAACCTAGGGCATATCACTGCATATCTCTAACTTCATTAGAATTATTCTAAATCTAACAAAATTAATAAATAATTTTAAAATAATTTAAATACATTTAAATTTATTAAAGCAGCTTAGAGTCACTCAATAATGACATGGGTAATATATAAATTTGATAAATAAACAAATGAAGTAAGTTAGAATAAGAAAATATTGTTTCCTGTTCTGTGGAAAAACTTGAAAACCCATAGGAAAAAAGTATAATATTCCACTTTTCTAAGGTAACTTTTGGTTCTTCAAAAGCTTCAGTTTTTATCAGTCTCAATAAACTATATATTTAACTGTTAAAATTATAGAAAAAAGGTCAGAATCATTTGCCAAAACTGCACACTAACCAGCAGACCACTTGCGAGGCAAGCAATGATACAGAACTTTGCTATGTGGTTGGAAATGCCATAACTTTGATCTGATAAGATATTTAATTCATGCTATCTTTGATATCCCTTTTGTCATGGGAACATCATGCCCTGATTACCACAGGATTCTTTGTTGCTACTATCCACTGTAGGGAGGCAAGATTTATTCTATCAGTCCCCATTTGGAGACTGATGGACCATGATGAGTTGATGATCAGGGAATTTGGGATTGTTCCTGGTCTGCTACATAGGCCATGTGAAGATCTGGTAATTCACTGAAGAATTGAGGTGAATCACCTCAATGATGAAATGAGAGAAGAAACATCTAGAGATGTTGGTGCTTGGCAAAGGACAAACATGACCAAACTGGGCTAGAGCTATTATTAAAGCCTACCTTGAGGCAGTAAGGGTGGTGAAGCCGCAGTACTTCTCCGCCTTTACTGCATCCATAGGTAGCTGCCTCATAACTTTGTTTTGGATGACGCAGGCCTTCTTGGGTAGAGGGGGCTCAGAGACTCTGAAGTTGTGTGGAAGAATTTTCTCAGAAGCTATTGAACAAAATTGCTCACATCCATTCTCAGTTGGATGCTCAGTTTAATGCAGTCTTAGGGAGATGCCAAGGGAGATAACTTGTCCTGTTATCTGATATTGGTTTCAGCCGGTTGGTCCAGAGGAAGTGGATTGTGAGCTCAGTCACCTGTTCTTTAAACCTATGCTGCTAAAGCTGCCCATTCATGTGGGTGAGTTCTGGCAATGGTGAATTCCTCCTTGAATGAAAGGTTGTTCCTTCACTTCTTAAGGAAGCAGTGGTTCATCCCCTACTCAAGACGCAATTGCTTAGTCCCATCATATTGGCTAATTTTCACTCAATATCTAACCTTTCCTTTTGGAGAAAGGTAGTTGAAAAGATGGTCACACAGCAGTTTTAGAGAATTCTGAATGATGTATTATCTGGACACCTTTACTCAGGATTTAGGCCTGAGTATGGGATGGAAATAGTATTGGTTACACACTTTTAGTTGACCTCTGGTGGGAGTGAGATGGAGGTTGTACATCTACCTTTGCTCTTTTGACTTCCTCTTAACCTCTTTAGTCCTATTGACCATGGTATACTTCTGGACCAGATCCAAGGCTTGGGGGTGGGCAGTACTGTATTGTGCTTAGTCTCCTCCTTTCTCCATGGTCAATACCAGTTGGTAGTGTTTGGGAAAGAGAGATCCTGTCCTTCTTTGTGGGGTTCTGCAGGCTTTGGTGCTTTCTCCTCTCCTCTTCAATATTTACATGAAGCTACTGGGTGAAATAATCCATCACTGTAGAATGTGGTATAATCAGTATGCTAATGATATGCAATTATTTTTTTGTGCTTGATCGATTAAGCAATGCTGCTAATGTTCTATTCTAAGCTTGGAGGCTATGGAGGTCTGGATGGGGATCAACAGACTAATCTCTAGAAAAACTGAGTAGGTCTAGTTTTGGGCCGCTCTGAATCAGGGACTATGCCATATTTGGTAATGGATGCGGTTGCACTGCATCAAACAGACCTAGTCTGCAACCTGGGGGCCATCCTGGACTCCCAACTCCTATTCAAAGAGCAGGGGGCAGAGGTGGGTAGAAAAGCCTTTGCCCAGTTTTGTGTTGTGTACCAGTTGCACTCATTCCCAATGCACAATTACTCACACTCTGATCAGCTCCCAGATAGTACTCCACATGACACTACCCTAAAAGTGATTGCAAGCTTCAGCTGGTATAAAATGCACTGGTGAAAGCAATTACGCATGCCTCTAGCTGGTCACATGTTACATCTGTGATCTGCAGACTGCATTGGTTGCCAATTTGCTTCCAAGTTCAATTCATTATGCTGCTTTTGACTTTTAAAGCCCTTGATGGCATCGGACCAGGGAATCTTAGGAACAACCTCAATCTGATTACATCTGCCCATCCTATTAGGTCTAGGATAAGAGATATGTTATGGGTCCGATCTGCAAAGGAGTATCATGTGGCGGGATCTCAAAGACTGACCTTTTCTAACATGGCTCCTGCCCTGTTGAATATCATTCTGCCCTGTCCCAAATAATCTTCCAGAAGTCTCTTAAAATACAGTTGTGTCATCAAGCTTGGGGATCTCAAGATAATGGTGTATTAGTGAGATGGCTGTATTGCTCTCTGTGCTACTCTGTCATCGAGATTGGTATTTTTAATTGTATAATGCTTTTTGTTAGTATTTGTTCTGTGTTTTTATTGTATGCCATTCAGAGTCATGTTCTGTGAGATGGGTGGCTATGTAAATATGCTAAATAAATGCCACATAGACACTCATACATGGTATATTTATTTAGCATATTTATATAGCCACCCATTGCACAGAACATGATTCTGGGTGGCATACAATATACTGTGTGTGTGTGTGTGTGTGTGTGTGTGTGTGTGTGTGTGTAAGTGTAATATAAGTATATATATGTATATAGTTATGTGTATTCCCACAAGGTAGAATTGTTATTTCAATTGTATATTCTGATATCTTAATGATGCTACATCATTGGGAATAAGAGAACAGTTTTACACTGGAGAAGCATAAATACCCTCTGGTATTTCAGCACTGTAATATAAGAAAGGTAACAAGCAAAAGAGTTATTAGCCCAATCCTCCATATAAATGATTACATGACTGGAAATTGAATTCCTATCTTTTTGTAAATTTGAAGGTCAGCTATAATTTCTAATTTCTAATTGGCCTTTTGATCAAAAGAAGAAAAAGTCAAGCTAGAGCTTTTCTTCCAAGATTTTCTTCCACATAGATTTGTTTTTATCATTTAGAGTTTATCTTCTAAAGAGCTATGCTGATAGTACAAAGACAACTTTTATCCAAAGATTAAGGAAGAAGAAAATCCATGCTTTAATCCACATTAATTCTGTCTCCAGGTATGATTCTGCATTTCACACACATTTGGAAATTGCAAAAACAGAAGGCAGGAATTTAGACTGAATGATGTCTTGCTTCTCATGTTCTCTATGGATGTAAATAGGGATTCTACAATATCTGGCTTAGCCCTTTTGCCTTCTTTAAAACAATAGGATTATAATTGTCCCCTCTAGTAAACAGCTATTTTTTAAATACCAGCTACACTTATTATGGATGCATGCTGAGATAACATTTAAATTGCTAGAATGGTATATTGGTTAAAATAAATTGGCACCTATTTTTTAAAACAAAAATCACAGTTTCAAATGTCTTTTAAAATTATCCTTATGTCAGCTATAAGAGATAGATGGATTATTTAACTGTACAGAAATACAGAAGTAGCTCTATCTTGAAACAGGTCAAGAATTAACTCTCGGGAAGTTAATCACTACAGTAGATTTTTGTGCAGAATTTTAGAAATATAGAAATCTATCTACTTGCTTTATAATTAAGTTCAGATCAGTATTATTATGATTAAATATGTTTGATCTTTTATACTAAACAACTTGTTATATTACACAGTGGTTTAATTAGCTGGGGATTATGCTAACAATACACAGTGGAAAACACTAATTTTGATGAAACAGAATGAAAAGCTTTAATAAAATGTTTCAAGATAAAGATATGTGTCAACGTTCCCAGGTAGACAAGACACGAAACATAACCCAATGAATTAATTCTATTTTTTAAATAAGGCTACGTTAACAGAATTGTGTAGGTCTGAGACTACAAGTCTCCTGCCACCTCCTTTATAATCTGAGAACTTGCTGGAGGCAAATGCTCCTTCTGACGCTCTTTCTCTTCCCATTATACAGCTGCAGGTTATACCCTCCCTTATCTGACTATTTTCTAACAGCATCTCTTCCCATTTCCCAAGGTTATCTCCATACACCATTACAATACTTTAAAGGACTAGTAATTAATAAAAACAATGTAGCCAAAATAAAATAGTATTGAAATATAGCTTCCAATGGAAGAAAATGCATTCATTTGAGCCACTGAAATCAGATGCACACACGATTTGTTACTCAGTACTCCTCTTGAGTTCAGTAAGAGTGAACTCCTCTCCAAAGAAATATATAATATTACAGTATTGCAATAAACTGGATGGGGAGAAATGGAAAATTAGGCAGGAGCATCCCAAACAGACTTGTGCACAAAGGAGTGTAGTCTCAACATTTCTCGTACCTGATCCAAAATGTACAACTTACTTCTGATTTCTGTTTTTGATGTTAAAGAACAAAAATGCACTGGCCATGATCATTCCCAAGATAGTAAGTGCTGAAAGAATACTGTAAAGAGGCAGAGAAATCTTACGAAGTTGCTTTTGGATAATTGTTCTATCCTTTGGAGGTTCTTTCCCTACAGTGAAAAGAAAAAAGTAAATAAGTACAATTGGCTATCCCAGTTTTGGATATTCAACTTTATTTTCAACATATCTACCTCCTATGAAATGATAAGTTAGAAGTAAGTTATAGAAGACCAGTATATTGTGCTCCGATGAGTGGTGCATTCTTGAATCTGAATCTTGAAACTTTTTAGGCACTGGCCAAAATTGGGAGAACTTGAATGATCATACAACCATCTCATAGAATCATAGGGCTGGAAGGGGATTTGGAATCCAACTCTTCTAGTCACTCTCCCTGCCCCAGACAAGAGTCCTTATTTCATCCCAGACAAATGGTTATCCAATCTTTTCTTGAAAACCTTCAGCAATGGAGCAGCCACAACTCTAGGAGGCAAGCTGTTCCATTGTTTTCACTGTCAGGAAATTTCTCCTTATTTCCAGGTTGGATCTCCCTCTGACGAGCTTCTACCCATTACTCCCTGACCTGCCTTCAAGTGCTCCGAGAACAAACTGGGGCCCTCTTCCCTCTGACAACCCTTCAAGTATTGGAATATGGCTATTATGTCACCCCTAAGCCTTCTCTTTGTTAGATTAAACATACCAAATCACTTTAGCCATTCACTGTATGGTTTAGCCTCCAGACACCTTATCATTTTTGTTGCTCTTCTCTGAACTCTATCTAGGGCCTCATCATTGTGGTGATAAGAACTAGTTGCAGTATTCCAAGTGTGGCCTCTCCAGTGCAGTATAGAAAGGTACTCTCACTTCTTCCAATCTTGATACTATCTCCCTGTTAATGAAGCCGAGGACTGTATTGGCTTTTTTGGCAGTTGCAGCACACTGTTGGCTCATACTTAAGTGGTGATCCAGAAGGACACCTAGATCCTTCTCACAGGTACTACTGTTGAGCTAGGTACTGTCTATTCTGTACCTGTGCATCTGGTTTTTCCTGCCTTAATGCAAGTCCTTATTTTTCTCACCAGTGAACTGCATCTTGTTGGCTAGGACCCAATGCTCAGGTCTGTCAAGATCCTTCTGAATCTTGAGTCTATCTTCATTAACGAGGTCATGAGTTTATGTCATTACATGAAATCTTATAAGATATTCATATCTCATAAGAATCAGTGGATTCACCTTGATAAGCTGAAATAAGACTTGGATGTCTCACAAGATTACAGCCATTCTGCCATGCGTTATTACTGAAAAAGCGTATATAACCTATAAATCAATAGTCACATTTTTCTGTCAGTTTTTTTTTTTTTTTTTGCTGGAATGGAGAATAAAGTTTAAAAGCATAAAGTTTAAAATCATGTTAACATGAATTACTAGAATTATTATTTCGGGTTCTGGTTTTTATCTAAATCTCCCATAAAAGGGAGAAATCTTGACTTGGAGATCTAAAAGTTACCTGAAAAATATTAAGGAGAGTTTTAGAAAAATGTTTGCTTCTTATCCAGAAGGAATTTTTCTTTCCTTCTTAAATTCTGAAAAGTACTCCTCTTTATAGCAATAAAGTATTATATCCCGGATATGAGCAAAAATCTCTTTAAACTTCTGGGAAGGAACTGAATTGTTAATAGAGGAAATAATTGTTCTTAATCTACTTTTTCATGCGTTGATTGGCAGGATCACTGTCAGTGACGACTTAGCAATTATGGCAGACAAGACACATTATTGGTTTTAGGGCGTCTTTTTGCTCAGTTCTTATTTAACCATATCACCAAGGAAAGGTAGTATAAGAAAGTTAAAGTGAATAAACTTTTAACTGATCTCTTAATCACTACAGATTTCTAAAAGGCAATCATTGGACTTTTCCCACAAGTACTATTGAAACAGCTCTATTTGTCTTACATTACATGTGATCTAAGTCTTATACAGAAATACACCAATCACGTGCCCTTTCTATAGTCCTGTCTTACCGTGGAATTTGATGGAATTGTTGATGATTTCCAGTGAATCAAGTATAGCATTATATTCTCCCACCTTTACTTCCTTTTTGTCTGCAGAGAAACAAACAATTGGAAATGTTTCTGTCAGTTCATATTTTCTTCATTTCTAACAGCTATTATATTTACCATTTTACCTCCCCTGTTATTGTTATACTTATAGAAAAGGTAGCATATGAAATGATTCAGAGAAGCTGACTAAAACTTGAATTTTAGGAAACCATATGCATCATACTAGAACCACACTGTAGAGTTACTATAATAAAAATTACAGAAATTAAGTTGGTCCCAAAATGTTCTAAAATTACTGTAACTATGAATGAATACATACTGTAGGGTCATGCTGTTATTTTTAGAGATATGGATTGAAAAATATCTGAAAAATAGAGAGTCCAAACAAATCCCAATACGTAACCACGCTAAGTCCAGAACTTCAAATAGCAGCTTTAAGAACCATTCTTGTTTTTCAAAGGAGGCATTCAAGCTAACTGAAAAAACAAAGACACCCAAAATGGCCAGATAGTACCGGTAAAAGAACAAAATGAACAAATGAACCACTGGACTGCTAGTGTGAAGTACTAGTTAAAATGCTGGATTGGAATCAGGGATATTATTGTTCTTAGGTATGGAAACTCACTGACATACTTTAGGCCAGTCATTCTCTCGATCCAACCTTGAAATAATACTATATATACTACCTTGAGCTCTTGACTGAAACAAAAGGATGTAAATTAACAAATAATTAAAATAAAAATAAAAACTTGGATCTCTGTAGTGCTGTGCAGAAGATTTTTACTGAATGTTTTTATTGGTTCTGGTACTTTAAGAGTTAAGACTATTTCATCTCTTGGTGATGGACAGGATACAATGTTTTGGAATTTCTTTAATTATGTGATAACCAAAGAATGTGTATGAATATCTAGCCTTTCACTGTACAACCATATCTCCAGGGGCTGTAAAATAGGTGTGGAAAAGGCTCCAAACTGTTTTAACCTTATTGGAAGTGTTCTGACCTCAAAACAGCCCCATTTGGAGGTGAGAATACTCCTGGTGAGGCTCGAACAGTATCAGAGCATTTCCATTGAGAGAGGAACACTTTGTTTTGGCTTTAAAATACTTTGAAATATTTTACACATAATTAGTTACAGCTTCCCAATTTTCATTGAATCCTAAAAAATATAATGAATGATTAGCTTCTATTAAGCTTTTTCAGGTTGGGATGTACAGGCTACCTGGGTGGATTTTAAATAATGGAAATATGAATGTTATAAGAGCACTACTGGGAGTCCCAACAATAAAATATGCTGAAAAACAGCACCAACAAAACAGTGCAGAAATTCTCAAACATCCTGACACTTCTCTATGGTCAACAACATCATTACTGTGACCCTCAGAACTAACTGCACAATAGCGTACAATCATCCTGTCTATAGGTACTGTGGGAATGGCCAGAGCCATTCTTTTGTAACTAAAAATAGATACTATGATTACAGAGAAAAAGGCAACTGTAGGGCATAATAACAATATAAATCGCAATAAAATAAATAAATAAATAAAAAATAAAATATTCAAGATATTAGCAGACTTTAGAGTCCTATTTCAGGATAATGAAACTGATTAACAGAAGTTATTAGTATCTTCAATCCTTCTGTCTAAGAGAATAAAATTAAAAAAGAAAAAAAATATGCATGATTAAAACGACTAAGATTACACTTCCTATTTGCCAGACAATTGATAAGAATAATTAAGGGTACCACTGACATGTCAAGAAGAAAGAATGAAAAGAAAATTTTAAGCACATTAAACCTAACCACTTTTTTCAGTTGAGGTAGTAACTAGATAAAACTAATAAAAGTGTCAATCATGAAAACAAAGTGTGACAAGCAGGAATTCTTTCCAACGCCTTAATAATAATTATGCTTTGAATCACATGACCCAAAAGGATAGAACCTTAAAATGGAGTTGTCAGCATCATTCCATGCTGCTGCCCAATGGCATTTTTCATGGTCAATTTATTTATTTATTGGTTCAATTTATATGCCGCCCTTCTCCGGAGACTCAGGGCGGCTTACAATATGTTAAGCCTTCATACTTTTGGATATATCTGCTTAGTAGGGCTTTCCCCCCCCCCCCAAGTGGTGTTCTTTCCTGATGTCCTGACAAATTACACATGTTCTTATATTGTTAAATTTGATCAATTAATATTTTAAACAAGCTACCCAACAAATTAGATAGATATAGATAGATAGATAGATAGATAGATAGATAGATAGATAGATAGATAGATAGATTAAAAATACATATTTAATTATGATCAATGACCAGCCATACGCAACCTAAACATTTCAGAAAAAAATAGGTACTAGAAATAGGATAAAAGTAAAGTAGAAATGGAATAAATAAAATAAAATAAATCTTGTCATGTCATAACTCTAAGATTAGAATATCTTATATCTTCTTATGGAAACAAGCACAACTAAAAATACAGCAACTTTATTGAATGATAGTATGATTCCGATCTAAAACTAGGAAATATGCTGCTTTCCTCCAGATTTGGTTCTTGTTAGGAGGTGGTAAAGGTATGCCTGCATGTAAATGATCAAAGAACAGGCAATGAAAAATACATCAATTAGAGTCTTAAGTTCATTCTAATCAAAAAAAAAAAACCCCAACAAAAAACAAAACAAAACAAAAAAACCCCACCCCAGCATCTTTCAGTGAATGGAATGCTACTGTACCTCTCTTTTAATACTGTTGAGGGATAAAATTTTGAAATAAGCCAAATACGTTTCTGCAGTTTGATGATTAAAACAAGATTGAATGAATAGTTTGTAAGTAGAAAGGGCTTCCAGATTGAACTCATACATCTTTGATTATAACATCCCTTTGCAATATTAAAGAAATTTGACAGATTTTGGCTTTAACTTTCTCTAAGCCTAGGGGTAATAGAGAGCAGAAAGCTGTTACAGCACAGATTGGCTAGGATTTTATTTTCCACCTTGCTGAAAAGTCATGAAGAAGAATTAATAGGGCAAGTAAACCATTGAAAAACAGGAGTTCAAACTAATAAGAGAATCAGCATTTGATTCAATGGGATCAAAGCTATTTCCATATTGTTTAGAGCAATAAATGCAGCATGGACCCTGGAACAGTGCTCATAAAAACCTATATTATATAATATATAAGGGCTTTGAATCATTATAGGGGATACTGTGCACCATACAACATTGGAATATAATTTCAGCATTCAAAATCTAGATACATATATCTACTCCCCTTTAGAATGGAAAAAAAATTCAAGTCTTCCTTGGCACTAATTTGAGACTGTAAACCCAGCAAACATAGGTCATTAAGGCGGGAATGAAACGCTGGGAAACCCAGGTAAAAAGGGCAGGGGTGCCACAGGGGGAGGGGGATGGAGAGTCAAGAAAAGCCCTGGGAAAGCCATATTTGAGTCTGGAAATCAGGGGAGGGCCAGTGCGGACTGCACACAAGTCAGGAGAAGCCCTGGGAAAGCCAGTGCAGGCTGCACACAAGGTGGGGAAGGCTTGGGTGGGCTGCGCAGTCTGTGCATGGGTGGGATGGTGGTATAGGTGGGAAAACAAATGCAGGACAGACTGTGGGAAATTGGCAGGGAGGGTTGTAAGTAGAAATCATGTGACTTTGGTTCTCTTAATGTGGATGTGCCCGGTGGTGGGATTCAGCCAGTTCGCACCACTTCAGGAGAACCGGTTGTTAACTTTTTGAGCAGTTTGGCAAACTGGTTTTTGGAAGAAATCATTAGGGCAGAGAACCGGTTGTTAAATTACTTGAATCCCACCACTGAGTGGTGGGATTCAGCCGGTTTTCACCTATTCAGGAGAACCGTTTGTTAACTTTCTAAGCAGTTCAGAAAACCGGTTGTTGAAAGAAATCTCCTTTTGTTTTTTTCCCACTTTACAGGGCTAATCTTGGAAGGAAGGCAGGAAGGAAACATTCTGGTGTTGTTTCTAACCTAATCTTTATTGCCTGCTTACAGAAACTGCCTCTCTGGTTAACCCTTATTACACTGTAACAGTTAAGGCGAAGCACCCATCAACGTGAGTAACGTTGAGTTGCCCACGCCCAGATGGTCACATGACCACTGAGCCACGCCTACCCAGCTGGTCATTAGGACAGAGAACAGGTTGTTAAATTATTTGAATCCCACCACTGGATGTGCCCCATGATTGTGAGGGTGGTGCAGTAGTTACAACTTCAAGGACTGGTCATACATCAATTTTACAGTGCTGCTATAACTTTGAACAGTCACTGAATGAATAGATGTAAGGTGACATAAGCTAATTATATTTATTTATACATCTGTAACTATAGCAGCATTAAATGTTTATCACTAAAATTTTTAAAAATTAAACATTTAAGATACAACTTCCATTATAACGGGGAAGTATGTTATAGAGTTAATGTTATTTGTTCATACTTCCACAGTGTGATTTTAATAAATGTACACCAACTCTTTTCAACTATAATTAAATAAAGGTTCTTCCTATTACCTTCAGCATTAGCTTGACACTCTTTATTTCCTAACATCATCAAATATTAATTGTAAACGACAGATTCAAAACAGAAGATTCTTATGATCAAAAGGTTTAATTATGGAAGGCTGTGTGATGATTGTCCAAGAGCTGGCAAAAATTTTTAACCGGAACATTATTTCTAATTTTAGTGCACAGCATGATGGAATTTATAGCATGTTATATTCTGGGGAAAGTAACTGTTTCTCTTCTATAAGAATTACATGTGTTATTTCCCCTACAAAATGGGAAGTTCTCTCTTCTAAAGTTATCCGCTCAAATATATAGTGTATTTTCATAATTTCAAGAATCTCTAGATAGCATTTACATATTTTATTTGCTATGAGTGGATTTTAAAAAAATGATTCAGGCTTATAAATATAATTCCCATCATTTAATTTTAAAGGTTGTTCTGTTAAGGAATACAGATGATAATGAGGTTATTCCTGTATACATACAATACAGGCAAGTTATACAGTGACGAGATTAATTTTTTTTACTACCAGTTCTTTGGGCGTGGCTTGCTGGGTGTGGCAGCGGAAAGATACTGTAAAATCTCCATTCCCTCTCCACTGCAGGGGAGTTACTGCAAAATCCCCATTTCCTCCAGATCAACTGGGACTCAGGAAGCAGAGAATAGATAGGGGCGGGGCCAGCCAGAGGTGGTATTTACCGGTTCTCCAAACTACTCAAAATTTCCGCTACCAGTTCTCCAGAACTGATCAGAACCTGCTGAATACACTTCTGAAGTTATAGTGAAAGAATACAATGAATTATATTTTATTTCATAAAGCTGCCTCTGTCCAAATGAAATGCCTCATAAGGGAGAAGGCTGTCTCTTGTCTAAAGTGGACAGCATTGGATAGGGTGATACAGGTGAAAGGGAGCCCACATACTGGTACAATTTCAATTTATTTCAGTATCTTGAACATTGGATGTGAGTAGCTAGTTTGTAGCTCCCATGCACTCAGATTATTGATCATAAATGTGAGATCTGCTTGAAATAAACCTGCATCTAGCCACTACATGGTGATGAGGAAGCAGACTTGGTATATACTGCTTGAGAATTAAACACTACGGACGTCATGGTGAAGGACCCTAAAATGGTCTGGCATCATGTCTTTATGTTATGGACTTTGGAGAAATTTTATTCAAGGAGTTAAATCGATTTACACATCACAGCAAGCAAATATTATTGTTAATGTAGATTTAACCAAGCCATGAGAAATTCAAAAGGTCATTCAACAAGGATGTCCTTTATCTCCACTGTTGTTTATTTTAGTCCTGGAATAGATATATTAGACATGATGAAAAAATAATGGGTGTAAAAATTAAAAATGAAATATTTCAATGGAGAGCCTATGCTGATGATTTATTATGTTTCTATAAAACTCAAAATGTGGAATGGAATATCTGATGAAGAAGCTAAATACCTTTGGGTTTAGCTTTGGTTTCAAAATAAATAAATAGAAAACAAAAATACTGGTTAAGAATATGACTACTCAAGATTATGAAACGTTGACAAAGAAGCCAGGTTTAAGGTGAAGAAAATAGTTAAATACCTTGGGATGACATTGACAAATATAAACTCTAAGTTGTTTCAAAATAATTTTGTGCTGTTTGGAATGATATCAAAAAAGACACTATGATAAATTGCAATTATCCTTACTGGGTATAATTTCTGTAATTAAGATGAATGTTGTACCAAAGATGTTGATGACTGGTGCTTCATTTAAACAATGGCAAAAGGATATTTCTAAGTTTAAATGTCAAGGGGAAAAAAACTGAGAATTAAATACAAATTGTTGTAAGATGCTGAAGAAAAATAAGTTACCTGAACTGGAGGGCCATGATTTGCATGGCACGCCTGCCTATGGTAAGACAGGGTTAAAATAAACACTGACTTTAAGTATCAGTTTGTTAGGTATATCATCCTAAGAGTTTGGAAAAAATATAAAATAAGGTTCTCACCTCAGGTACCTCTTTGGGTGTCACTTCAGGAAACTTTCTTCAGAAAAAAAAATGATGGTGAGAACAAGCTGGTGGACTCATTGTGAAATAATATCTTTTAAACAAAGGGAACTAACCTCAAGTGAATAGAAGAATTGGAATCAAAAGGACGTGTCTGCCACTGATTTACATACATACAACTGAAGGAAAGATTTAACCTAGACAAAAAAGTTATGGGTCTGAACCTGTAAAAATGAATTTGAAATTGTATTTTGTACTGATGATGAACATGTTATTACCAAGTTGTTGATGAAACTAAAATCTGGAAATCAAATATGTGAAACATTATATGATACAATGGGCAAGGGACTTTAGGTATAATATAATGTTTGAGCAATGGAAAAACATGTGGATGAATGCTCTAAAATTTATACTGAACTATAATTTAAAAGATAATTTTTATAAAATTTATTTATTGTATTTGTTAAATCTGTTGACCGCCTACCTCACTGTGGAACTAGTCCAGGTGATTTACAACAATAAAAACAAAGAAATGAAAAGAAGTATATACATAACAGTAGCAAAGTAATGAAACAATAGAATAAACAATGAAAAAGAAAACAATGAGAATATAGCAATATGAGAATAAAAGATGAGCAGGTGGGAATCAGGGAGCAAGAGGGGAGTGGGGTTTGTTATCAATCTCCAGGCCAATTGGTGAAGTCTTCAGGCTGTTACCGAAGGATAGGTGGGTGGAGGCAGATCTCACCTTGTAGGATAGAATAATCCAAAAAGTGGATGTTACAACAAAGAAGGCTCTTCTTCTGAATACCAGAAAGAAGGCTCTTCTTCTGGATGACCAATATCATCTGCAGTAGGCCCTCTCTACCAGTGTGAATGAGGTGAGCTTGTCCTAGCAGGATGAATTGGTTCATCAGGTAGCCTGGACCTATGCCATTAAGGACTTTAAAGTTCCTAACTGTTATGTATATAGTTTTGGCTGGAGATTTAAACCATAATAGGTCACTTGTGATTGGTCAGCTCTCCGGCTAGCTGGGAATTTAAGGAGAGCTGTTTGCCTGTAACTTTTTGCTGAAGTCTCACTATACATTAAAGAGCTGTTGTCACTATCTTGCTTCTGCCTCCTCAATCGCCCAGCTCAACATTGGCAATGAAGGTGGGATTGAGGCATTGAGAAGCAAGCCGAAAAAAGAGCTACCTACAGTGGATTCAGCCAGGTTGACGAGCCATACACAGCAGGACTACTACGATGTCTGCATTTGTACTGCCAAAGCCTTTTGACCCGGCCAGAGAGAAGTGGGGGTCGTACTTGATCTGGTTCAAGTGCGCCTTGGAAGTAACAACATGCAAGGCCTCCCCGGGAACTGAAAGAGGGCCCTCTTCCTGAGCCACTGTGGACCGGAGGTCTTTGACATGGCGGAGTCACTTTTGGAACCAACCCCAGTCCAGACCGTCTTGTGGGAAGTGCTACAAGCCATGCTCAAGGCACACTATGCCCCGGTACCCTTGAAGTTTGTGCAGTGCTACGAGCTCCGGCAACAAAGACAGTGTGAAGGAGAGCCGATCAGCACCTACATGGCCACCCTGCATAAGGCTGCGACGCACTGCGAGTACCAGGACCTCGATGATGCACTCCTAGAGCAACTAATCTGTGGCGTGAGAGATATACACTTACAGAAAAGGTTGCTCGCGAGGCAGAATCTGACTCTACCCATCGCCCTTGACGAGGCCAGGGCACACGAGTCATCAACCAAGGTTGCGGAGACACTACAATGACCAGCAAACCCAAAGGGAACCCTCAGGTTGACGCCAGTACACTGGGAATCCACCCAGACCAGCAGCGAGGAAGAGTCGGAGGACGTCTTCCAAACTGAGAGACAGACATGGGAGCCAAAAGAGTGACACGGAAGCTGTTCGAGCTGCGGAGGGGCACACCAGAGACAAATCTGCAAGTTCAGGGATGCCATCTGCAGGTGTTGCAAGAAGAAGGGGCATTTGACAAGAGTCTGCAGGGCAAGCCTGCCAGTCAACCACAAGCCCCAGGACAATCAGAGCAGGCGCAGCACAAGCAGACCAGTAAAGATGGCGACCAGAGGAAAAGGCATGAATTTCAAAGCCACGAGACCTGCAGCACCAGGATCAGCCAGGCCAGCGCGACCATCGAGAAGAAGGTCCATACAACAGTCAAGATCGAAGGACAACCCTGCGAGATGGAGATCAACACTGGGTTGTCCCTGTCAATTATGTCCTGGGCTACCCTGAAGGCCGCCCTCCCCAACGTCAAGAGCCAGTTCCAGATCCAACAAATTCAGCTTCGAGACCACCAGGGAAACAGCATCCCTGTGATTGGAATCAGCACGTTCCAGGTCACCATGGCGAGTACTGGAAGGAGCTACCCCTCACCGTAGTCAGCAAGACACTACCGAGCCTCCTAGGGCTGGACTGGTTCAAGGCCCTAGGAATGGGATTCACTGGCATCCACAGTGCCAGCGCCAGCGCCCTGAAGGATGACCTCATGCAGGAGTTCCAGGATGTCTTTGACGACCGGCTGGGCAAGTACGTGGGGACTCCCATTTCCTTTAACCTAGACCCCAACGTAGCTCCAATCAGACTGAGGCTAGATGAGTGCCGTTCGTGCTCAAGCCCAAAATTGACTTGGAATTGGATAAACTAATCAAGCAGGGGGTGTTAATCCCAATAGACCACGCCAAGTGGGTGACCCCAATAGTGACTGTGGTCAAGTCGGATGGGTCTGTGCGCATCTGCTCGGACTACAATGCACATTAAATAAGGCTCTTCAGCAGAGTGCATACCCTGTCCCAATTGTGCATCATTTGCTCCATTCGCTGGGCCCTGGCAAGATCTTCACTAAACTCGATCTTGCGCAGGCGTACCAGCAACTATCAGTAGATGGTGCTACCGCAGAAGCACAGACTATAGTCACCCACAGAGGTCCGTTGAAATGCACTAGACTTTAATTCGGAGTCAGCATAGTCCCCAGACTTTTCCAAAGTACCATGGAGCATCTGTTACAGGGACTGCCAGGAGTGGTGCCCTACTTTGATGATGTACTCATTAGCGCAACAGACGAGAAGCAGCTAGGGGACAGACTCAGGTGGGTTTTGGCCAAATTCAGGGAAGCTGGACTTCATATAAAATGAAATAAGTGCATGATTGCAGTCCCCTCTGTGGAGTTTCTGGGGTACCAGATGGATGGATCGGGAATACAACCCAACGAGAGCAAAATAAGGGCCATCCAGAATGAGCCCATACCAAAAAACAAATCGGAGCTACAGGCTTTCTTGGGTCTCAACTTTTATGCCATGTTCCTGTGAGACACAGCAACGGTCGCCGAACCACTACACCGGTTACTGGACAAAAATGCAGTTTTTGGGTCTGGGGGAAGGTTGAAGCTGCCACATTCAATGCAGTGAAAAAACTCTTATCCGTGGACAGTTTCCTGATTCAGTATAATGCGATGCTACCACTTGTACTTGTCTACCCACTCTACCCATGCAATAAATTTATAAATAGCCTAAAATTATAAAGGTATAATTTTGAGCATCATCCTGTTAGAAAATGCCAGGATACTTTCTGTATAATATAAGGAAAGGATGCATTCCAGGCTGATTAAAACTTGAGAAGCAAAGAAAAAGAACTCTTTTTAGCTTGCTGAATATTTTAAGGATTGAGCAAAATGCCATCTGTTATGTTCCACAAAAGATTTATTTATTTATTAAAACTATTTATATTTCATGTTCAAGTTAATACAAAATGGCTTACAAATAATATAAACAACTGTAAACAAAAATATAGTAAAAGCTATTTTAAAGAAGCTTCTAGGATTCTTCCCAGAAGGCAGTTAGTAACAGTGGCCTTGGTGGTGGGTGGGAGGGAGGGATGAGCAAATTTTTGAGATGGCTTTATATAGTCCTGTTCATTTATTTTATTTATGTAACAACATTTTCTTCGAAGTGGGATGATAGGTTTCCCTAATATAATCCTTACAATGATCTGTGAGGGGACAAAAGCTCATAAGTAAGTTAGAAATTAAGGTTAGCCTCAACTCTAGTCTTTAATCGACACAATATCATACTATACTACATTAGATTTCTGTCTGAAAAACTATCAAGGCTATTTGTGCCATATTAGCAGAAAAATAAAATATAAACTGTAAAAAATAAAATCATTCAGTAAATATTTGAAACTGCCCTAATTATTGCAATTACTATCTAGACAACATATTAAGGAGACAAATAGTTTAATTAGAATGAGATTATTTGTATTAATCAATTGTATTGTAATTATAGTGACTATATTTTTCCATATCAACTAATTAGTATATGCAATTTTATAAAAATGTGTCATATTGAGTTTATTCTCTTTTTTAGTTATGTTTCTTCTTTTGCATTTTTGCCTAAAGTTTCAATCACATAAAATATTACAATGTATTAATTAATAACCTGGCAGCAGTTGAGCATTTGTTATTTACTTTTTATGTATTTTGTTATTTTGCAACAAACTGATTTTGCTATTGCACAAGAAAACATTCTGAAAGTGAAATTGAATGACACATAGTTCTTATTCTATTTTTAGTATATACATATACATGTTTTTGTAATGTATTTGTGTTGAAATAATAAGTATTTATCAATAATTCAAATTTTATGCACTCAGTCAATCAATAGGGATTCTATTCAGAATGGTGAAATTCACACACCAAGTTAAAACAATCAACATGACAAGAATCTTTTTTTTTTTTTTTTTTGCTTTACTTTGGGTTTTTTTGATTTGAAACATTCTCCTAACTGCAACTATCTGAAGTTATCTAAGGACCAACCCTCTCCAATTACATCAATCTGCCCCACTGGATCTAGCAGAGAATATATATTATAAGCACCCATCTGTCGGGGACCGATGTTTGGTGGGTCCCAAGCAGTAAGTCTTCTCTACCATGGCATCTGCCCCAGTGGTGAAATCTATCTGGATCTATCTGGCTTGTGCAAATCAGTAGGGCCGGCAGCGGGAGGCTCCGCCCATTCATCAGGACTTCATTACGTCCCATTTTTGACCCTCTGTGCATATGCAGAAGAGGCACGCGCACTCACATTTCTGAACCGGTAGCGAAGGTAAGTGCATTTCACTGCTGATCTGCCCTATGGAACATTCTCCTCCCCACCTAAGACAGGTTGGCTCCATTTCTGTTATTGTTTCTGAAGCCTCTCAAAACCTAGTTGTGTCACCAGACCTGGGAGTCTTGGGAATTCTTAGATGTCTCTATAGTGATTGATCTTTTACTCTCTCCATGGGGTTTGTATATTTTTTTTATTTTAACAGTGACTTTTTATATTTTTATAATGTTTGTTTTTATATGCAGTACATTGTTATTATAGATTGTTGTATGCTGCTCAGAGTTGCTTTTTGTGAGGTGGGCAACCGTATAAATGTGAGAAATAAATAAGTAAGTAAACTTTATAAATCCTTTAAAAAGAAAGGTATTTATGCCTACCTGGACCAAAATGTGGAGGCAGGTGTGTCTAACATATCAGCAGAAACAATGCCATCCAAATAAATACATTAAATCTTAAGTGCACATTCCGAATCCAATATGTATTCAAATACTTACCTGATATGTACAGGTAGTCCTCGACCTACAACAGTTTGTTTAGTGACTATTCAAACTTATAACTCGACTGAAAAATGTGACTTCTGACCATTTTTCATAGTTACGACCTTTACAGCATCCCATGATTATTTGATCAAAATTCAGGTGCTTGGCAACTGGTTCATATTTATGAACTTTGCTGCGTCCCAGGGTAATATGATCTCCTTCTGACAAATAAAGTCAATGGGAAAGCCAAATTCACTTAACAACCAGATTACTAATTTATCAATTTCAATGGTTTAATTAACAACTGTGACAAAAAAAGTCATAAAATGGGACAAAACTCATTTAAAAATATCTCAATGACAGAAATTTTGGACTCAATTGTGGTCATAAATCAAGGTCTACCGGTACATTTGACTTTCAAATCAGTATTGATTCCAGGTGACTAAAGGGACAGGTGTGTGCAGTTTTTTTGGTAATGTCTTCAGAAGTGATTTGTCACTGCCTACTTCTTACAACTGAGAGTGACTGGCCCAAAGTCATCATTTGGCTTCCATGCATAAGGCAATATTAAAACTCAGGTTTCCCTGCTTCTAATTAGCACCTTAATCACTAGATCAGTGTTTCTCAAATTTGGCAGGTTTAAGATGTATGGACTTCAACTCCCACTATTTGCTAGCTAGCATCTCCCTTCACTATTATTTTTGAAGAAAAGCCCATGCATTTATCAATCAGAAATCTGGACACATCTGTAAAACAATATCCAAAGAAATAAAAACAATATTATGCTATGTTCTTATGAATACATTAATCAATCTTTAGAATTTAGAATGAGAACCCAAACCAATCTTTAGAACTTGAATGAGAACCCAGAAAGAATTTCAGTCTGCGATCAGCATTTTGATTGAGCTTATTTCTCAGTAAAATAGGAATACGATTGTATAATTAGAGACTAGGGTTAGACTACAGTTTTGCTAAAAGAAATGTGTCAGTTTTGAATAAAAGAAATTTCAATAATTAAATTTGAAATGGTTTTTATTCCTGACTTTCCTTACAGAATTAGTTTTCATTAGCCCTTTTGCAAATTTTCCTCCCTATTGTCTTAAAGCCAATATTTCATGGTATCATACCCTCAATCTATGCATTATCTACCTGTCACTCCAACTAAACACATAACAGTAGCTATATACTGTTTGTAGAACATACTAAATCAAACTTCAGAGACAACAGTACCGATTAATGAAAAAAAATCTTAATTCACATTCTCCTTGTAACAGTGTTTCTAAGAGTGCCATCTGTTTCCTTAATATTAGATCAAATCAAACTCACGGCACACAGGATGGTATTTTTATTTTTAACTTTCAACAGATGATGCTGACATTGCAAATTCCATACACTGCCAAGTAGGCGGATAGGGTCTACTGTAAAATGTCTTTCACTAATGATAAGTATTAATCTAGAATCTTAATCCCAGAGGCATAGGAGTAGCCATGTTAATAAAAATGACCTTTCTTAAAACTTGTTTTGTTCTGAATGAATGCATCATATGTTCCAAGACTTCCCTTGAGCATGGAAAAAATTCTGATAAAATAAAACTCTAATTTAAGTTCTGACAATTAGAATGTTTTTGTTGTTACAGCAGTGACTTGAAACATTTAAAAACATTAGGCAAAAGGTTGAGACTACAACTATTTTTGTATTCTATTACAAAAAAGTTGGATGTTACTTCTCTATTTTCTTTCTTTTTTACTTCTCTCTTTAATATTATAATGTTTTGTTTATATTTGTATTTTACCTTATAATAAAGTTTAATAAAAGTTTATTTTAAAAAGGTTATTAAATATTTCACCTGATTTTATTTAATACAATTAAATGAATATGTTTCCTAATATATTTTCAGTAACATTTCTTTGGAAAAAGGAATTTTAGTTTGCTACTATAAAGAGTAAACTTGCTAATCTTCTCTGTATTGTTCCAATTTTAGTATATGTGTTGTTGAAGGAGGACTCCTCCCCAATATGGCTGCTGAATGGTAAGGGTTCTTTTTCTCTCTTGCTGATGATCTGCTGATTTTACTGCCAAAGCTGGTTCTCTGGCAGTGCTGCTCCCTATAGATTTGAAGGGGAGACCTAGGAATGGAACAAGATGGTTTTCATGGACCCACCTGGGAAGGGAGTCTTGAAGATTCCAGTTTCCTGTGAGAGCAGTTAGAAAGTCACTGGGTATCCATCTTCCTCTTGGTAGTTCGTTTTCTTAAGCAAGCCTGAGTTTTAACTTCACTTTTTGAATCTTCTGCTTTTACTCTGCTTTTTAAAAGTTGACCAGTCAGTTGAATGCTGATTTATTTTATTTTAACCCGCTGCTGGTCTCTACAATAGCTGTTCTTTTTCTCTCTCTTTGATTTATGTTGTTGTTTTGAATAACTTTCACTTCTCTGTAAGGAAACACGGCATGTTTGTGGATGATGAAAGTGCTTTCATTTGATTTACATTAATATTGGTCTCTCACCAAAGGATTTTTGCATTTTATTAATCTGCAAAATATTTGGACCTTTAATTTTTTTTCCTTAATTTTCGATGGAAATATCCAGAAAATACCTTCCCTGTTTTTTTATTTATTTATTTACTTTGCTTCAGCATTTTTTTGATTCCTGACTAAATTTCACAGAGCAATAATATATCAGATTACAGACAAGCAAGGTAACATGTAATTTTTAGTTGAAAGCTTTTTTAAAAAGTTTGATGAAATAATAATGGCTATGGAAAATATTCAAATGCATGTAGATCTGGATAAATTAGATTCACAAATGGTATGTGATTTGAAAATTGCAGACCCATTGAAAAGAGCTATGGACTCTACATAGAACTGAATTGATTACATATACCTTTCTGAAGTTCAAGCCTACGCTCTTTTACAACAGTAGAAGCCTGGTTGAATGGAGAAGTGATAAACTGGTTTTCTTTCAGAGGACTGAAGGAGATTGGGGAATGGATTTATTACACTAAATCGGAAACCATTTTCTTCTGGACTTTGCTGGGAAGACAGACAGATTGTAGAGACTGAATTTATTATATTTAACTGGACAGCAATTGATATGAAATGGTGTTAAGAAACAAATTTGGAAATTTGATCCAGGGCAAATTATTCTTAACTCTTGGAACAATTTGGGATAGAGAAGATGGTGTGGTAAATTTTTTATGAGTTGTGATAAATTTTCTATGAATTATTAGCACAGGGTTTTGAAACTTTAACCTTACCTTTTTTTGGTTATTGTTCTCCCTGTCAACTATTTTGACATTAATATACTATATACTGTAGATGACTGGTCAATAATTTGCAATAGATTTAATAGTCTAAAAATTTGGGGGGCCTGTTTCACAAGGGGTGGGAATAACATTGTAGTAATGTATTAATCAGTATTCAACTAAGAGGGATATATATTTTTTTAAATGCACTTTTTTTCAATGTCTTGATGGCTTTGTGTTTTTTCTTTGGTTTTTGTTTTTTTTAGAATTTGGGGGGAGTTTTATATTTTAACTTTTCAAATAAAGTAAAATTAGAAAGACAAAAAAGAGTAGACTTAACACTGCTCTATTCCAAGTCATTCTCCATTTGAAAGACTATTGCACCCCAATTTAATTTTAAAAATCCCCAAAGAACTTTTAAAAGAGAGAACAGGGACACAAAAATCTTGTATAAAAGGTATCTGACCATGTCTTTTTCACCCTTAAGAAATTAGTGTATCCATTTAAATTACGATAATTTGTCCGTCTATCCATCCATCCAGTGAAGCATATATTTAAAGCTGATTTCTAAACATCAACAGGTCTTAAAAGCAGGACTTGCACTTTCTATAAGTGAGATTCCTAAAGTACCTGCCATTTTCTATCTTTCAGTGTCTGCATTGGTATATTGATCAAAATTTGAGATCTGAAAAATATGAAACTGTAATAAACTTATACTAAGGTTAATATTTAGTAATTTTAGCATTAATTTGTATTCTGTTCTTTAATTCATCTTAGGCATTTTAAATATTTGTTGGATTAGAAAGGCAGAATATAAATAAAACAAATTAAAGAATATATAAAGTTAGGAAAGTTAAATAGAATGTCTGTCTTTATCATTCATATTTTTCCTCAATCATATTTTAATTTTAAGAGGATTTTTCACTGAACTATTTGTAATCTTACTATTGCACATGTCAAATTAATATTTAATACAGGCCATAATGTAATTTGCAAATATCAAATTAATTACATTTGAAATGCATAGATGTAGGTATACCAAATGATGTGCTTTATTGGGTATATTAAAAATGCAAAATCATTGGAAAAATATAAAATAATTATAGCTTGCAATTAAAAAGCTTGTTTCTGTGAACTAGTGCTTAATGACTATTTTTAAATATACTTGGGTAGTTCAGTATAGTGTGGGTTGTTACTGATTAAAACTAGTAAGCCAGTTTTAAAACCTTGAAATACTTATTAAAACAAATGATTGGGCAGAATTCCCAAAAGCATGACTCATTTCCAAATCACGTTGACCCACTTTGCTATGATGATTTTCTTAAGTACCATTTACAGCTGTTGATTAAATCTGATCTACCTAATAGAACAGCTATCAATTCTAAATGGAAATGCCGGCTTCATAAGATCACAGGGCTGGAAAGGGAAATCCTATGGGCTTTCTTAGGAAATCAGAGAAAATTCCTGGCTACAGTTATCACATGGGACCCATCTATTCCAATGCCAGATGTTCTCTTTTACTGAAAGACCAGATGGCCAGGGGGAAAGAAAAAAATGTAACACACTGCTTACATCACAGTAATTTTAATTGTTTTAAGAAAAATGAACAATCAAACGGTGAAATGTGAACCTATCCCTAAAAAGCAGGTAAGTCAAGGAAAAGGCAACAGAGAATAGGAGGATATGAAAATATTATTAGCCAGTGCCCCAGTATTTTATGAAGCCTAGGTAAGTTAACTTGTACTGTCCTATTTCATAATGTAAATCAGGGACTGATGACAGTTGCCAATTTAAAATTAAGGAGGATTGGAATGACAGATAAAGACAGAAGTACAGGTAGACCTCATTTACTGACTGCCTCATTCAGTGACTATTCAAAATTACAATGGTACTGAAAAATAACTTTGCTACCAATGCTCACATTTATGACCTCCACCGCATCAGTCAAATAATCACCATTATAGTCGGTATGCTAAGCCTGACTCATTTTTCCCCATGCCTCATGCAGAATGAAGAGATTGGAGAGGAAGGGATTATGAAAAACTAAGCAGGCATACAATGGGGAATACATATCAAAAAGAAAACACTGGTTCTCTCAGCCCTGTTTGGGACTAGGAACTGTGAGTATACTTAGCAAACAGCTGGTGTATTCCCCATTATGTGTCTGATTATTGTACTTATTGTATCCAACATTCTTGAAAACAGTCATTTTCAAACAAACTGGATCCATTTAGGGAAAGCTAGGTTGTACAAAGTATTTAACCAATTAATTGTGGATTCCATACCAGATAAATTTGCTTCTATTTGCTCTAGGTTAGATGCCAGTTGGCAGAGTCTACTATGGTGAGCAAGATGACATCTTCTTTTACTATCTGGATTTCTTTGGGGCACATACAACACAAGGAAATGTATACATGTTTTAAGTTATCTGTAATATGAATGCTACCATCTGCATACCACACTCAAAACTTCCTAAATCCTTTAAGCATTTGGGAGGGTATGAGTAGCTGGATCCAGAAACGCTCTTTTAAAGGACAGGGTTAGAGTTAGGGTTAGGATTTGTTGCTTTGAAGAAGGTGATAGTGCACTCTATCATGAATCAGAAATTTTTAAAGATGTTCATCAGTCTTCAATATTCATACTTTAGGGCAGGGGTGAAATCTAAAATTTGTTCTGTGGGGGGGGCGGTAATGTGACTGGGAGGGCGTGGCCTTTTTTTTTTTACTTTTAAAACCATTTTTTACATGTAAAACCATGTAAAAAAAATGCTTTCAAAAGGGTCTGACGATCCCAGTTGAGTTGCCTGATTGGCAGGCAACTCAGCTGGGATAGTCAGAGCTTGGATCGTCAGAGCCGTTTAAAAGAAAAAAAAAGGCTCTGATGAATGTGTGGCTCAGCTGGGCATGGGGGCCGGGGGCAGGGATTTTTGCTACCCGTTCTTCGAACTGCCCGCCGCCATCGCTACCTACTCGCCTGAGCCGGTCCAAACCGGGAGCATTTCACCCCTGCTTTAGGGGGGTTGTTGAGAAGAGATAGTTTTATTGCAGAGAATTCTAAAGGAAATGGATTATCTGCCATTGAGAATTTAAGAACTGTAAAGGAATAGAAAAAGCATTGTTTGCTCTGATCAGTGACCTTCATTAGGATCTAGATGGGTGAGTGGTGTCATTTTTTGTTCTACTAGACATCCCAATAATATTGAATATAATGAATCACAATATCCTTCTGGACCATCTTCAAAGCCTGGATGTGGTTCCATTCTAACTCAAGTCATTAGTTACTCCGTAACTAATCCTGTTCTGCAGGATTTAGTTCTGTTCTCTAATGCCTATCAATGTTGATTACTATTTGGATATACAACTGTAACATGTTTTATTTGGGATTGCCTTTGGAAATGATCTGTAATTTGCAATTGATTCACAATGCTGTGGCAAGATTGCTGGCAGGTTAACCTTGTCACTGTAGAATAATGCCAATTCTACATTGGTTATGCATAAACCTCTGGGCCCAATTTAAGGAACTAGTTATCACTTATTATGTCCATTATTGTGTAGTTTTAGGATACATTATGCAATAGTTTACCAAGTTTCAATCTTGCTGCCATGTCCAAACATCTATAGAGAGGCTGTTCAGAATGCCCCTGCCTCAATGAGATTTTGATGGGTTATGCATTAGACGTAGGCCTTTTCCATAATGGCTTCTATTCTCTAGTGGTCTCTTTCCCCAATAGAAGATTTGCCTTATTGCATCCTTGTATTTTGCTTTTAGTCCCATTTGACTAAAATTCATTCATTAAATCACTAAAAAGCATTCATCCTGGCAATGCGTTTTTTTATATTTTTCTATTATTTTGTTATAGTTTTGTTTGGCCCAGATTCTTAATGGTCTACAAGTATGGTAAAATAATAGTATTAATAGTAAAAGTAATTATAATATAAATAAGAAATGGCACAAATATAAAAGGACTGTACCACTCCACCCCAAAACATCTGCATAAAAGTTTAAGCAGTGAAACAGAGCCACATTTTTTAAAATTGAAGTTACATAAACCCTTAAAATATTGCTAATACCAAAGCCATAGAAGTCAATGAAATACTAGCCAAAATGTTTAAAACCTTGCAATATAGTGCATTTAAAATACTACTTGCAGTTTCTAAACAATCACAGAAAACGCAATGGTAGTCAAGGGACTGCAAAACATTAATTTATATTCCACAACAAAAAATGGTTTGGGATAAAGAAACCATTAATCACATATTAATCTATCTCATATGCTAGTAAGATAATACTAAAAATTTTGTGTTCAAGTGGAGCAAGAACTGCCAGATGCATGTGCTGATTTCAGGCAAAAGCAGAGGCATCCAACTTTATACCGCTAAAGACAACTAAGTTAAAATATATATACCTATTTTTGCCTTATTGATTATACTCAATTTTCTGTCTATATAATGTGGACTTTATAGATCATACCAAGTGTGGATAAAATAGTTCACAATAAACATTGGGAAAATACTGAAAAACTCTCTAATCTAAGGAACTAAAGCATAAATTAGGTGCTAAATTGAAATTAATTTGGGTGATCTCTTCTCTTATCATTTCAATAAATATTGTTAAAGATGACTTTATGAAGTTCCTTCTTTCAGCTGAATTGACTAACAGGAGTCTGATAAGCTGGTTGAGAAGGTCAAAGCAATGGGAACCTTGAAGAACGTGACTACATTATTTGGAGACCTAAGATACTGCAAAATGAGAAATTGGAGCTATTATGTCCTTATAAGGACATCCGCCGGGGGATTGGTAGATTCCACTGGCGGGAGATTTAAACAGTTGTCATTGGCCGGCGGGCATGCCTGAGCAGGATATAAGGAGGCTCAGCAGCCCAGCCGGCAGTTCAGTTTGCACTTCAATAAAGGTTCTGAACGGACAGCTGAGTCGCGTTTCTTTCCGGCGCCGAGCTAACACTGGCGACGAAGGACTGAAGAAGAACCGACGAGCAGCAAGCACGACCGCTACCGCCATCCAAGAGCTGAATCACTTGAGCAAGTCACTGAACCATGTCCGGACCCCAAATCTCTCTGGCTCCATTCAGTCCGAGCCAGGAAAAATGGAAGTCCTTCATGGTGCGATTCCGACAATTCCTGGTGGGCAGCGGCTTCACCGACTTGGACGACAACAGGAAGAGGGCTCTCTTCCTGGCCCACTGCGGATCCGAAGTTCTGGAGATGGCGATGGACCTCGTAGCACCCAGAGACATCGAACAGATGCCATGGTCCGAGCTCCAAGATGTCCTCCAAGAACACTACGCGCCCACAAGCACTCCTCTAGTCAACCGCTTCGAATTCCATCAACGGAATCAGCACAAAGGAGAGACTTTCAAGGAGTTCGTATCGGCGCTCCAGAAGATCGCAGCCAGCTGTGAGTTCGAAAATGTGGACGTCCAGCTGCGAGATCGAATCGTCTTTGGCATGAGGGACTGCACAGTCCAAAAGAAGTTCCTCAGCCGAAAAAAGATCTCCCTGAAGGACCTCATCGAAGAAGCCACCGCGGCGGAAACGTCCGACAGAACGGCAGCAGCGATGCAACGATCAAAAGGGATCCACAAGATCCACAGAGACCAACCGCAGTCATCCGAAGACATCTCCACGTGCTCGGAGTCGGATGGAGAAATGGCCGTCCATAAGGTCACGAGGCCCCAAAGGCGGGAAAACCAACAAGATGGCAGCCGAGAGGACAGATGCGCCAGCTGCAAAGGAGATCACCCTCGTGCCAGATGTCGCTGGCAAGACACAACCTGCCGCCGATGCGGACGGAAAGGCCACATCGCCAAGGCCTGCAGAGCGGCAGAACCAACATTCGAGCGGCAAAGACCGGCAGACCGCGAATACCAAAGGTCATCTAGACGATCCCAGCAGCCGAGGCGGCACGACGAGCAGCAATCCAATGGCCAGCAGGTCAACAAGATGACCATCGCCCACACCGCAGCTGAGGGATCCGAAAAATTCCACGTGACCGTCCACGTGGAAGCGGCATCATGCCCCATGGAGATAGACTCTGGTTCGCCTTTCTCCATCATTGCCTGGCACAACCTCAAGAAACTCCAACCCAACATCTCAAAGGGACAATTGAAGCCAATCCAGGCAAAGTTGGTAGATTTTGGCGGCCACCCCATTGGCATCCTGGGACGCACAAACATCAGGGTTCAATACAAAGACTTCAACGGAGACCTCCCCATCGCAGTCGTCAAGGACGCCCGACCGACCCTACTTGGAGTGGAGTGGTTCAGGCCGCTAGGGCTCACAATTGGCGGAATAAATCAAATCAGGACTAGCCAACTCGACAAACTCCTAGAAGACTTCCAGGACGTCTTTGACGGGAGTTTAGGTAAATTCCTGGGGAAACCCATCTCGCTAAATTTAGACCCCCAAATCAATCCAATTCGGCTAAAGCCCCGCAGAGTCCCGTTTGCCCTTAGACCAAAAGTGGATGCACAATTGGATAAACTAATCGCCCAGGGCATCCTCGAGCCGATCGATCACGCTGCATGGGAGACTCCCATTGTGACCCCCATGAAGCCAGATGGATCAGTGCGCATCTGTGCTGATTATAAGTGTACCATCAACCGCGCGTTGCAGCAGAGCGCATATCCGGTGCCAGTGGTGCAACATCTATTGCACTCACTAGGCAAAGGATCAATTTTTGCCAAACTGGACCTGGCGCAGGCATACCAGCAGCTGCCAGTGGACCAGACAACTGCGGAGGCGCAAACGATTGTCACGCACCGGGGCGCCTTTAAATGCAACAGGCTCCAATTCGGAGTCAGTGCCACCCCGGGGATATTTCAATCGATGATGGAACGCCTTCTCCAAGGCATTCCAGGGGTGGTGCCCTACTTTGATGACGTCCTAGTCTCGGGGACATCGGAATCCCAACTAATGGAACGGCTCAGGCTCACCCTGCAGCGGTTCCAGGCGAGGGGACTACGAGTCCGACGGGACAAGTGCATGATCGGAGTCAGGGAAGTCGAGTTCCTGGGCTATTTAATAGATAGCCAGGGCATCCACCCCACTAAAAGCAAGGTTAGGGCTATACACGAGGCTCCAGCCCCAAAAAACAAAACGGAGCTACAGGCTTTTCTGGGATTACTTAATTTCTATAGTGTATTCTTACAACAGAAAGCCACCGTTGCTGAACCACTACACCGACTCCTGGGGAAGACGGCACCTTGGAAGTGGGTGAGCGAAGAAGAGGAAGCCTTCCAGAAAGCCAAAAGACTCCTATCCTCCGACAGTCTCCTCATCCAGTACAACGGAGAGCTACCGCTAACATTGACCTGCGACGCCTCACCCTACGGGGTCGGGGCCGTCCTAAGCCACCAACTATCGAACGGGACAGAAGCACCAATTGCATTCTTCTCCAAGACGATGTCACCAGCCGAGAGAAACTACAGCCAGATCGACAAGGAGGCGCTGGCGATGGTGGCGGGCGTAAAACGATTCCATAAATACATATATGGAAGAGCTTTCACAATCCCTTACTGGGCCTCCTTGCTGGAGACAAACCCACCCCAACCTTCATGTCACCCAGGATGACACGCTGGGCCATCTTCCTGTCTGGCTACAACTACCGCCTGGTTCACCGGCCTGGAAAAGTCATCGGAAACGCCGATGGCCTCAGCAGGTGCCCGCTGAAGGAGCAGATCGAGGATCCAGCACCTACACTCGGCTTCCATCACATCGACGATGACCAGTCCAGCCCGGTGTCCTCAACCACGGTAGCTCAGCACACAGCGAAAGACAGGAACCTCAGGCAAGTCTTATCCTGGGTCTTGTGGGGATGGCCAGAGGAAAACCAGAAGGGAGAACTTGCCCCATACCAGAGAAGGCAGCAAGAGCTCACCACTATGCAAGGCTGCCTCCTCTGGGGCGACCAGGTGGTCATCCCCCCATCCTTACAAAAACGGACTTTACAGACCCTCCACAACGGTCACCCAGGGATCGTCCGAATGAAGGCCCTAGCACGGAGTAACGTCTGGCCCGCGTTAGATAAAGACATTGAAGCGTGGATTGCCAGATGTGACCCGTGCTAGGCGACGAGACCAGCACCCCCGCAAGCGCACCCGACAGAGTGGGAACAACCGTCCGGACCGTGGTCAAGAATACACATTGACTTCGCCGGACCGATGAACGGGAAGTCCCTCCTGATCGTGGTTGACGCGTTCTCCAAGTGGCTCAAAGTTATAGCCATGCCCTCTACAACGACGGAAGCCACCATCAGGGCACTACGATGACTTTTCGCCACGCACGGCCTTCCGGACACCCTCGTCTCTGACAATGGGCCACAGCTGACGGTGAAGGCGATGGAAGAGTTCCTGGCTGGCCACGGAATCAGGCACGTCCTCATCGCCCCTTACAGACCGGCCGGAAACGGACAGGCCGAGAAAATGGTGAGGCTGTCTAAAGAGACGCTGACCAGAATGGGCAGCGGGGACTGGCAGGAACAAATTGACCAGTTCCTGTTGACCCAGCACATCACACCCCACACCACAACAAAGAAAAGCCCGGCAGAGCTACTAATGGGGAGAAAGCTGCGCTCACCGCTAGATCGCCTGCACCCAATGTACAACCCAAAAGACAAGCCGAACAAACCACCGCCGGCAAGAAGCTTCACGTGCGGTGATTTGATTTTCGCGCTCAACTTTCAGGGCGATCCCAAGTGGCTCAAGGGTCAGATCATGAGAGTGACCGGCCCGAGGTCCTACGAGGTCGAACTGGACGACGGCCGTGCCTGCCGGCGACACATCGACCAAATCCGGAAAAGGTGGAGGGGAATCGAGGAGGTCGAGGAAAACCACCCCGACGAGGTAGGCCTGCCCCACCCCGACGAGGTAGGCCTGCACCAACCAGACAGAGTAGGCCAACCACCCCCCGACGAGGTAGGCCTGCCCCACCCCGATGTGGTAGGCCTGCCCCACCCCGACGAGGTAGGCCTGCCACAACCCCGCAGGGTAGGCCCACCGCACCCAGAGGACGAGGGCCAACAACACCCCAGGAGAGGAGGGCTGCCTCAACCCAGCGAGGCAGGACCTCTGCTACCCAGCACGAGAGACGCTGAAAACCTGGAAAAGGCGAGCACGGTAGACCGGGACCTGCTCAACCGGCGAGGGTGCCAACCTGCCAACCAAGGTGGCACTCGACAGCACGACACCCGAGACTGACACAACTCCGAAAGAGGGGTGGAACATCGGAACCGGGCCGCGCAACACCCCCCAGACGAGGTCGACCGGCACCTGCACAGCAGAAGCAGCGAACACTGACCTGACAGGGGAGGACAACACCCCGGCAGGGGAGGCCTACCACCACCCGACGAGGATGACCGCCCCACCCCCAGCCTGGAGGGAAGCCGCTGACCCGGCAGGGTAGGACAACAACAACCCCGCAACAGAGTCCTACCCTACCCCGGCGAGGTAGGCTGACCCGAACAGGCCAAGATGGGACGGTCACGACCACCCCCACCCGGGGGTCAACCCATGGTGGACGCCGCCGCACTCCCTGACCCGGGGGCACCCCAGACACCAGACGAGGACTTAGGGACCTTACCGAGGTTCAGACGTCCGTCTCCCGACCGTGACGACTGGAACAACCCGGACGGCCGCCGGACCCATGGCAGCGCGACCCGGGAACGGCTCCTGGAGAGGACTTCAACTCCTTCTGGAGACGCTAGGCAAGGCCCCGCGCACTCAACGGCAGAGTCCGGAGATTCCTGGATGAGAGGACCAGAGCCAGCAGGGACTCGACCCGTCCGGAGCAACATCAACCCCCCGAATGAACCGCGCAGGTCCGGTAGAACTGTCAGGCGTCCCGCCTACCTACGCGAGTATGTGATCGCGCACACTGATTGATGGACTAAGGACTAGGAGGGGAGGGGTATTATGTCCTTATAAGGACATCCGCCGGGGGATTGTTAGATTCCACCGGCGGGAGTTTTAAACAGTTGTCATTGGCCGGCGGGCATGCCTGAGCAGGATATAAGGAGGCTCAGCAGCCCAGCCGGCAGTTCAGCTTGCACTTCAATAAAGGTTCTGAACAGACAGCTGAGTCGCGTTTCTTTCCGGCACCGAGCTAACAGGAGCATAGCCATACATGCTGATGAGATCTCAGAAGAGCTTATTTCGACAAGCTTAGAGAAGTATTAAGTGGAATCACAATGACAGAAAGGTCAAAGAAGGTGTAAGAAACTCAGAAGCTTCTCAAAAATAAGGTAGTAGAAGTATACTGATTGAGAAAAAAAACAAAGAAGGGCAGCCTAGGTAACCAATGTGGTTGCATAGGGTGTTTTTGACTGAGCAAAGAGTTAAAAGAAACATGTTTTAAGAAATACAAGATTGGTGCAATCAGCAAGCAAGCTAATACTGTATCTGCAGAAAGAAAATTGCAAAGGCTAAAGCACAAAAGAAATGTCAACTTGTAAAGGAAGCTAAAAGCAACAAAAAGGTGGGGTTTTTTTTGCTATGTCATTAGTAAAAGAAAGAAAAAAGGAAACGGTGGGTCTATTGCAAGAAGACAATGGTAGGTTCATAATATATGAGCTTCTCAATTCATACTTTGCTTTAGGCTTCTCCCCAAAAGAGAACTGTTCAAATGGACTTAAAAAGAAGAAGGAGGCAAAGATAGCTAGGAATGACCATGCTACCACAAATAAGTTAAATCTTTGAATCAACCCTGGCAATTAGTGGGGGTTTTTTAAGCACCTAACTTATAATAACAATGTGCCATAGCCAGATTGCCCTTACATTGTGATCATTTTCCAGTTCTGTCCAGTTAAATGTCTTCTCTCAAGAAACACATACTGAGGATTGGTGCCAATCTTTACTAATCCCAGCAAAAAGTACTTATTGCTGAGACAAGTGGACCCCGGGTCTAAATCAAATGATCTGAGTTCCTGACCTCAGATTATATACAGATCCTTCAGACTGCCTGATATCAGCTGAGTTTCTTGATGCATTTGGAGAACTATATCACCCTTATCCTAGAGCCAGGACCTAACTTATAATAACAATGTGCCCTTGAAGCAATAATAGCACCGTTCCAAGCCATTGTTCAACAAGTAATGCCAAAAAAGTTCTTCCTACCATTTACCAAACTGATGTACCCAATATTACGCCAACAACTGCACAGGACTTCCTCCATCAGAAGAACTACAAACAATTGGAAGTATGCAAAAAAAGGGGGGGGGACCACGAAAAACAACTGGATGTGACCCATTTGAGCAATCAAATACAAGGATTCAGCCTCATTCTAGCATAGTGTATCAAGCTCCCAAAACAATGGTCTATCTATTGTGTCACAACCTCCCACCCCAAGGACCTGGAAAGCATATTTTCAAGAATTCTACAATGACACCTCTGTTGGAAGTGGATTCCTTGCCAAACTATAGAAAATCTGCCATGGTAAGCACCGGTGACCATGACAGGTATCAAAACTGTTGTTGCTCACCTAAGACCAGGGAAGGTCCCAAGAGGGGCCTAATCTCTTCAGAGACCATTAAAAACAACTTGATTTTATGAGGCCCCAGTCTTACCTCATTCTTTACCTGCATCAACACTTATGTCTGAATCCCTAAGGACTTTGGGCTTGTAATCATTGTCCCTATATATAACCAGGGGAAAAGGGATGATCCTGCTAATTATAAACTGATCAGTTCTGCTGATCATGGATCAAACTCTGTGCAAGATACTGTCAATGGAAATTATAGGACTAGCTGGAAGAGTACACTAGCTTCAGGGAAGGCTGATCAACCATTGATCAGTACCTACTGCTCCAGTAACTCATCAAAAAATACTTCATTCTCATCTTCTTCTTGTGCCATATCTGTCATCGGATGTTGGCGATCATGTTGGTGATCCTATTTTTATCAACAGCCACATAAAAATTGCTGTTGAGTTTTGTCCAAACCAGTCCTTCAGATTTTGAAGCCCTGATGTTCTTCTTCTGCCTGGACCTCGTTTGCCTTCAATCTTTCCTTGGAGGATTAAGTGAAGTATGCCGTATTTTTCTGGGTGTTGCATCACATGTCTTTCTCAACACAGCATTCATTCATTCATTCATTCATTCACTCATTCATTCATTCATTCAATTTCTATACCCATCCATCTCAATGACTCTGGGCTGCCTTCATAGATTTCAAAACAGCTTTTGATTCCATATCGCAAACTAAACTATGGAAGAAACTGGAGACCACCTGGACTGAGTGACATTTACTTCATCTGATATGTATGTTTTATGAAAGGACATCACAATTTCCAGTTCCACCTTACCAGTGCCACTGGAATGGAGAAAAGCATCAAGCAAGGCTGCATATTGGCCCCATTCTTATTCAATTTCAATTGGGCCATCTCCTCAAACCAAACCCAACTTTTATCTTCCAAAACTTGCAGAAGACACATCTCTCCTCTACTTTATGCAGACAGTGCAGCAATATTTTCAAGAACATATATGAACTTAAAAGAAGGTGACAGCACTAGCACAGTACTGCCTGAAAGATTAATCAGAACACGGAACCAAAATCATGGCATTTGCCAAAAGGCTCAAGAGCTACTCCTGGATGATAGATAACCATAAGGCTGGATAGGTTTCCTGTTTCAAATACATTGATTCTGCCAATAGTAGGAAACACCATGGGGATGATGTTGAAAAAGCTCGGTGGAGTTCATCTGTCATCCTTAAATTCCTCAAAACAAAAAGTGACTGCTACATTCAGTACAAGCAGTACTCAAATTATTCAAAGCCAAGTCAATAGCGCAACTTCTTTGTGGTGCCAAGCTGACTCTCTCTCCAATGTTGCACCATCACAATTTGCTCAATCTAGTCAGGGCCCCAGCCTTTATTGTCAACAGGTAGTCTGCCTCCCTTGGCGTTTAGATGATGGGCCTGCTTGGGTAAAGGCATTGAGTGTGTATCAGGTGCAAGAACCTCAGGACAGCCTGTCCCTCTGGAATTGCTTTTTTAATGTTATTAAAAATTTTGAATAGGACAATAAAAAAATAATGCAAATTGGAAGAAAAGAAAGAAGAGAAAAAGTACAAAAAAGGGAGGAAGGAGGAAAAAAGAAAAAAAGAAAAAAAAACCCCAGCTTTCCCAAATAAATAACTTTTATTCAATGCAATTACCAACAAAAGATCTAAACAAAATTCTTAAGATTTTATCATAAAACTCATACATAAAACTCAACATTCCATATCCCAACTGTTCACTATAACAAGATCTCATTTAAAAGGCATAAAATGCTCCAATTATTTTAATGTAAACAAACTAGAAGAAAATCCAAGTTTAACATGGCAAGGAGAGAACATTTTTCCTTTACAAAAGGCAAGAATCAATATACAACATTCCAAATAGCAACTTACCTTTATCAAATAAGGTAATCCTTGTTTTATAACTATTCATTTAGTGACCCTTACTAATTGTTTTTCACACTTATGACTGTTTCAGCATCCCCATGGTCACATGATCAAAATTTGGTTGCTTGGCAACTGCCATGTATTTAGCACAATTGCACCTGCTGGTTTCTGACAAGGAAAGTCAATGGGGGAAGCCAAATTTGCTTAACAACTGCATGATTTATTTAACAACAGTGGCAAAAAGGTTGTAAAATGGAGCAAAACTCACTTAACAGCTGCCTCAATTAACAATGGAAATTTTAGCTCAATTGTGGTCATAAATTGAGGATTATCTATATCCCTTCCATATCTTCGTTCTATAAACACATCTACATTTCATAAATATAGAGTAGTCCCAATATCCTAATATGAGCAAAATTCTAAAAATTAACATAACAAAAGAGAAATATTTTTTTCTTTTAAAAAGACAAGTTCCCCAAAGTTCCTTATTTAGAATGAAAGAAAAAGCAGTTAAATACAAAGTTAGAATAAGTATTATGAAGTTAAGATTATATAATTCTGGAATTGTTGAGGTTCAATGTGGATGGTTCACAGGGTCTTGGGAATGAGAGGCTGGGAGGGAGAGGAGTCAGATAGGCCAAGGGAAGATGATTAAGGGAAGGAATTGTAGTAGTGATGATCATGGGGCAGTATGGCGGGAGAAAGTGGTGGGCAAAACCAGATACCCGAAACATTATCCCTTTAGATAATCTGAGATTGCAGAGTAAAGGCAGCAGTTGGAAAGAACAGGGATCTTACCAGGAGATAATAACTGGCCAAATAAGCCACAATGGCAAAAAATCATATAATTGTTCTGCAAAGATAGAACAAGACACCTATAATTTGTTCCTGTTTAAGAATACATATGGGGATTCTTAAAATCAGCCTATTTAACAATTTCTTGGGATTGTATTTTTTTAATATAGTTTAGAATGTCAGCATCAATCTCTTCTTCCTCTGGAACCTATTTCCTGTAACAGGTTTCCATGCTTTCTGACTGAGGACTGCTTGTTTCACATTATTCAAACAGAGCTTAGGTTTTCATATGGTCTTAAATTTGCTTTGCCAACAATATTCTTTGTTGCTGTTTGCTGGACTTTCAACAGTGCAGACTATGCTGTCCACAGTAGTCTGGAAGCATGCAATGTTCTGCCATTCTTCAGTTACGTCCAAACCATCTGAATCTGCACTCTTGTACTTCATCTATAACTGTCGGTTATTCACTGCATCTCAATATGATGTTATCATTCTTAAGACAGTCATGCCAGTATGTGCTGTAGATACCACATTAGGAAAATATCAAGTTTATTTTGGTCTGCTTTTAACAGTGTTCTTATCTCAAATGCATACAGAATGCGTACAAGAATGTCAGTACTAGTGCCTGGAAAGATTTGCATACATATTTGATTTCACTAAAATATTTTGTTTTTTCCACAGAGACCAGTTTATGTTCCAAAGAGTGGAGCAACCTGGCTAATCCTGCTGTGAGCTTCTGGTTTTGATGCTGTTTTCTGTTTTTCCACTAGAAACCCAAGACATTTGAATTGGTTAACCTGCTGAATTGGGATTCCATTGCAAAGCAGAAGATGTGTATTTTCTTCTATGTTTTTTCTTCAGAAAAGGAGCAAGTGCTAATTGAACACACTTTTGGGGATAGCAATGGGCCATTGGTGGTGCAGGATGTGGACAATGAACATCAACTATTTATCCAGTCTATTGTTCTGGGATATGTCTACTGGCATACAATACATTAAAAGCCAGTATACATTTCCGGTATAGTGCTGACTTGTACAGGAGAGCTAAAGAAGGCAAGAAATTGATTTCTTCAGACTGACAGCATGCATTTAGGGAATAATTTTGCTTTGTGTTAAAAGCCTAAAGGCCAATCCATTGATATATTTAGTTGGACAGCACACTTCAATCATGGCTTTGCTCCAGTTAGAGATTTATGCTGAGTAAACTCAAAAAGAGAAGTTCCTTCTTTACAGCAGAGAATGAAACAGTTCAGTTTTCTGAGGATCCCAGCTATAATTACTTTCCTCATTAACTATTTATGCTGCCTGAAATGTTACCATCATTTCTAGAAACGTTTCAGATACACATTTGTGGAAGATGGAAAAATTCTAGCCTTATCAATTGGAAGAATATCCAGCAATTCTTTTTCATTTGGCACTATACGTGCTTAAAGTTTATTTCATTCAAATATTAAGAAAAGGTAAGTAAAACTTGATACAAACACTGATAGCTCTTTGGACACCACCTTAAATTTGCCAAACCTGATTCTCAATAAAATATCTCAATATGTGCATGTGATCTGTAGTGACAGATGATTTTCTTGTGCCAGAAACAAAGGGGGATACAACTTTTTTCATACCCTTTCTCCATATATCCAGCAGTGCCCACAGCCTTTATTATTATGAATTCTGACAGCTCATGGTAGCTGATTTCATTACAGATATACAGAATGCCTTTTTCTGGTGAAATTATAATAAAAATCTTAGAATTAAGATGCTTTTTAAACAGTTGTCTTATTTTTCTGTGTATCGCCTCAAGTTTTGCAAAATATATAAACATTTTAAAATATATAAAAAGCTCATTTCATTGTTGGAGTGTCAGACTAAGGTAAATCACCATGAAGAGGCCATATGCCTAAAAATTAATACTTAAAAAAAATCTTGAACAATTACGGCATGGATGGTGAATCAGTGCAAATCACAGTGCAGAATGCAGAATGATCTGCTCTCAAGTGTAAACTGCTTTGGGTCCTACTCTGATTTATTTTTTATTCCTAAAGTCACCCTATTTCTTGATGACACTAGGAGCAGAATAACTAAAGATCAGAGAAACAGAACCACAGAAAAGGAAGATGGTAATCTCAATGGAACAAATAAGAACTTCTCACAAAGGTAGTCCATAACTCACTCTAATCTAAACCCTGGGGAAACAGGTCTTTAAAGCTTCTTTAAAAGAGAGCAGAGATAGGAAAATTCATAACTTGAAGGGGAAGGGGATGCTGTTCCAGAGTACAGGTGCTACAAACAGGAAAGCATGCTTTTTAGATCCTTTCAGATGACATTGCTTAATGAATGGGAGCAAGAAGATGCTGGTCAGCCCGATTTTACAGGATGGGCAGAAACGAAGGAGACAAGCAGACTTTGTAGGCGATAAGTAGCACTTTGGATTCAATAATTTATATAGCTAATATTCTAAACTATCTCCTTGTCACTTGGCAAATTGAACATTCAATAAAGCAATCTCTTAAATACTGCAGAGCTATCTGGGAGATAAGATTTGACCCACTAAAGCGAGAATCCAAGATCAATTGGACTGTGCTTGGGGTGTTAACATTTAAAATGCTATATTTAGCTAAGATTTTCTCCTCCACATTTAGATGAGAAGCTGCAGGATTTATTGGGTTGTGAATGGTTTTCTTCTCCTAGCTAGACCTAATGTTATTTGTTAATGCCAGGCAATGTTAGCCTGCTGTCACATCACACTGACACAACCTTGCTCCAAATGTCACATTAGCAAAGTCAGACAAGAACTGCTTTGTATTAGAACATTTTTTATGCTGACCTTTTGAACAGCTAAAAAAATGACAGGAAAAGCTTCACCCACCCATAGTTTGGCATAGTGAGCTTGTATTTTTTTTTTATAATGAGAAACAACATAAGCCTTAATTTTGGATTGCTACTCAAATGCTCAGTGCTGTATTAATAAAAACAAGAAAATACCACACATATAATAAGAAAAAAAAATTAAGCGATCTAAACTGCAAATCTTTTAAAATTCACTATGGTCCTTTTTGATTATATAGTACATATACAGTATATGATTATTTCTAGTGTGGTACAGTGGATGTTGGACAGAAAATGAAGAGACTGGTGGTTTATCATCCACCTTCCATCACAGAAGCTCAAGTGCCCTCTGACTTTATCTCACAGAGTTGCTAAATAGGAGGAATGAGCACTATGCATGTTGCTTTGAAAATATAAACCCAATTACTCAATGAACCACACATTTGGATTCCAGTTGGATAGGCAACATAAGTTTACGTTATCATCAGTTAAATGAATCTTCATAAGCTTCAGTAGCAACTCTGATGGAGGGGGGGATGTAGGACAGGAGGAAGAAATCACCATATAAAACTGCATGCTTCTTAAATGAGTTTAAAATGTTTTCTGATCTTTCACATGAACGGCACATCTTTATTTACTATTTATTAATTCAGTCTTTCTGCAGGCTTCTCTGTAAGATTTTTTTAATGTGGGTTATTTAGCACATTTTTTACCGCATCCCCAAAAATACAACCTACCCCCAAAATAAATCCTAGCCTGATTTTTTGGGTGTGTGTCTAATATATGCCCTACCCCAAAAATAAGCCCTAGGGAAGACGGTGGGCATGGCCAGCAAAGGAGGCAGCACAGGAGGCAACTTGGCCAGCACAGAAGGAAGCCCAGGTAGTAGCATGTCTTGTGAGTGCTACTAATAAAGAAAGTCTGCTTAGAATTAACTAGGCCCAGAGTCTTCCATGTAGTAACCAGAGTTTTGGGGTGCTTCTTTTGAAATTACCTTACAGGCATCAGCCTCTCTGATTACCTTTAAATGCAATCAAAAAACTGACAGTAAGTATTCCACTGGTTAATTATCCTCACTATTAGGTAGTTTCTCCTTAATTTCAGGTTGCTTCTCTCCTTGATTAATTTCCATCCATTGTTACTTGTCCTGCCATCTGGTGCTTTGGAAAATAAATTGATCCCTCCGCCTCTTTGTGGCAGCCTCTTAAATAATGGAATACAACTATCATGTCCTCCCTAGTCCTTTTCTCTAGATTAGTTAAACCCAAATCCTGCAACTGTCTTTTATATATTTTCATTTCCAGGCCTTTAATCATCTTAAATTGCTCTTTTTTTTTTGCACTTTTTCCAAAGTCTCAACATCTTTTGTAATGTGACCAAAACTGGATGCAAAATTCCAAGTATGGTCTTACTAAGACTTTATAAAGCAGTACTAATACTTCACGTGATTTTGATTCGGTGCTTCTGTTTATACAACCAAGAATTGTATTAGCATTTTTAGCTGCTGTCACATACTGCTGGCTTATATTTAACTGATTGTTTACTAGGACTCCAAAGTCCTTCTCACAGTTACTGTTTTTGAGCCGGGTTTCGCCTAATCTGTTTTTGTACATTTAGGTTTTCCTGCCTAAGTGAAATTAAATTTCATTTTATTGAATAGGGCCCATTGTTCAAGTTTGTCAATATCTTTTTGGATCCTGAGTTTTTCTTCTGGGTGTTGGCTATTCCTGCCAGTTTAATGTCATCTGCACATTTGATGAGTTCCCCTTCTATTCCCTCATCTAAGTCATTTATGAAGATATTGAAGAGTACTGGGCCTAAAATGGAACCTTGTGGTACCCCACTGCTTACTTCCCTCCATGTAGATGTTGTACCATTAAGGACTACTCGTTGAGTATGGTTTGTCAGCCATTTACAAATCCATCTGGTGGTGATGCTGTCTGTCCCACATTTTTCTAGCTTACTAAGAAGTAGGTTGTGGTCTACTTTGTTGAATGCCTTGCTGAAATCTAAGTATACTATGTCCACAGCATTTCACTGGTCTACTAATTTAGTCATTTTGTCAAAGAATTAAATAAGATTGTTTTGGCATGATTTGTTTTTAACAAATCTGTGCTGGCTTTTAGTTACAACTTTATTTGTTTTTAGATGTTCGCAGATCTGTTTTTTATTATCTTTTCCAGTATCTTCCCAGGTACTGATGTTATGCTGACTGGTCTGCAGTTTCCTGAGTCTGAAACTCATTTAAGTTTGTACTAATGGTTGTTCTTATTTCCAATATGATTGGTTTAATTGTTTGTTATTGCTAAATCTATTTTTCTTAATATAGCTTTATTATGATTCAAGGTTGCCAGGAGCATGCAGGGATAAATTTGAAAAATAAAGAAATAAAGCAATCACCATCTTCTTCCAAGTTCATACACAAATCTGAAAAAAAGATGGGTTGCTCTAAGAATAGCAAAGAAGTCTGCTCCAAGACCTGAAATACTTCTGAAACATTTTGTAATTGTTGTTTGGAATGAACCATCCTCCACCGCTCCAGAAACTTTAATTCCATTTAACCACTACAAGTCTTCCCCTGCAGGGAAGTGTCAATTAAATATACTTTCATTTCAATAGTTAAAAGAAAAACTGAGAAAGCCTAATAATACAAAGCCTAATAATACAAGGAACTCATTAGAGTCCCAGGCTTTTAGACTACAGGCTGAAATCTCTATAATCTCCAACTGGAGATTTTGTGAGGAGAGGGACTAATTCCATGGGAGACACACAGAGGACTCTGAGCAAAACAGATGCCCTACTCACTGTCACTCATTCTGGGGCCTGTAGGCATTATTGCAATGCATTCTATATAGGACTGCCCTTGAAGACAATACAGGAGCTATATCTGGTCCAGAAGACAGTGGTGCAGGTAGTTATAGGCACACACCCATGTAACACCTACTTTGTGAGCTGTGTTTGCTCTTAGTGGACCTCCATCTGCAATTCATGATGCTGAATATCATCTATAAAACTGTGTGTGTCATACAGGTGGGTTATATAGAAAGCATAGGGAATGGGCTGCAAAGACAGGAGGAGAAGCTACTATCAAGGCAATAGTCAGATAAGCAGGGCTTGAGCCCAAGCCAAGAAACCATGTTGAGAAAACATCTCAGAACAGCCTCTCCCTAGTTCATACAAAGATAAACTTTGGGAGAGGAGAAGTACATTAAGACTTGCAGAGATTCTATTATAATCTATCTATTATTATTGATGAAAATGTATGTAGCTATATTTATATAGTAGTCTGACCTATATAGAATGGTTTTTTTTGGTCTGGTCTGCCTTGCACGTTATTTATGGGACTGCCTATCTCCAATTATGCTCCCTACAAGATCTGAAAAGGTAGGCATGATCCAGATCCTTCATATTAATGCCATCAAATGAGATCCTGGAAGCACATTTTCTCTCTCTCTCTCTTCAAATGCCCTAATGGAACAGTATATACCCCCACCGCCACCCCTGAGAGATTAGGATGGTCCTGATCTTGCCAGCTTCCTAAAAAATGCTGAAGATCAGGCTCTTTCCCGAGCATTGGGCTGGGCTGTTTGATGAGCTTATTTTGACTATATGTTGTATGCGTTGGATTCACTCCAAACATGTTGTGCTGTTTTTATTATTTATTTTTAAAAAACTTTTTCTCTTTACTGTGGTTATTTTAATTGGTTGTAATATCTCATCTGTTAAAATAAGTGTAATCAATAAATAGCAATAAATGTAAAAAATAAATACAAATTTAAAATAGCTTAAAAATCACATTCAATATGAATCCACAGAAAGTTAAGTAAAATCAATGAGTTCAGTGGACTTACATTTTATATTTATGCTCCATATTTATACTAGAAATACATGCCAAGTGTTTTGGAAGACAAAAGTAAGTTCACTGCAACTCAAAAAAGAATTATGAGCATTAAAGTCAATTTATTTCACAGAGCATAAACTTTGTAGTTCTCACTCGATTATGACAATATATAACAATGGAACAATCCAATAAAAATTAGAAGGTTCTTCCTCCTACTATCTGACTTACTGAAGAAAAAACACAGCACATTTAGAGAGTCTTTCATTATGGGCAGCAAATTAGAAAACTACAAAAAAAAGAGGAAGCATTAAACAAAAGAGAAAAAAATAACATAAAAATGGTGCCCTTTTCTTCAACTGAAATATATTTCTAAGGGTTAGAAACAGAAATGACAAAACCAAACAAAAAGGTGGATCAGATCCTTTCACAATCAAAGCATCTAGCAATAGTTGTATGCTGATGGGGCTATTAACACCATAAATTTAATTTTCAAATCATAGTGGTATAATGCTTTTATGTTGAATTGGTTCATGAACTAAGCTGAAAATTAAATCTGTAGAGAAAGCAGAGAATGTTCATGCATATGTAAAACAATCCTCAATATTTTCTACCTAATTATTTTTCATGCACAGAAATAGTTTGCAGTTTCTCTAGGCAGATTCCTTACAAGATGTCTTCCACATCTTTTGGGTTTTAACTAGCACTAATCAAAGCCCATTCATAATATTTTCATATATCCTATCAAGTTGGCTGTAATCCCAGAAAGAAAACTCACTTTAAAAAACACTGAGAAAGATACTGTGAAAGGTTTTGGGGAAAAATATATATATATACTTCTAACGTAGAATTGTAGCCCCTATATAATATGTGACCCTAGAGTGATACATGTTACATCTCAGCTCTCCAAACTGCACTGTTTGCCAGTTTGCTTCCTGGTCTAATTCAAGGTTTTGACCTTTAAAGCCCTTTATGGCATGGGGCTGGGTTTTCTAAGGGATGCCTCTTCCTGATTACACCTGCCTGTCCCGTCTGCTCAGGCAAAGAAGGCATGCTGTGGGTCCCATCTGCCATGAAATTACATTTGGGGGGGGTGTTCCAGGAGGGGAGGCTTCTCTGTTGCTGTGCCTGCCTTGTGGAATCTTTTCCCCGCAGAAGTAAGATTAACTCCATCCCTCTCAACATTCCACAAATCTCTCAAGAATTGACTATGTTATCTGGCCTGGGGTTTTCTAGGGACTGGCGAGATTTTGCAATGGTCCCTTTATAGAGTTATTATAATCCTCTCTTGCTTTAGGTACCCTTTTATATTATTTCTAAAATTCTGATTGTTTCTTATGTATTTCTAATTAAGCATTTTACACCACCCACCTTCAATTTCTTGTGAAATCTTATGGGGGCTTATAGAAATATGTTCTATAAACAAACAAACAGGGCCTGAAATTCAACCTCTTTCAATAACATCATTTGTTCCCCAAGGAGATCTGTTTCAAAATACAAAGATGACTTTCAAGCAGGTCTTTCCTGACAGAGCCAACCTTGCAAATGCTTCATTTGGAGTACATGCAAGTAATTCTTCTACTCTACCTTCCTTGAAAGGTACCACTGAATGACCAAACTGGTCTGGGCTTGCAAGCAACCAAGGAGGTAGGATCTGGAAGAATATTGATTTCAGATATTCCTGCTGTTTCTGATAATTAGGAGAGGAGACGCTGAGAACTGAACTTTGCAGTAGAGGCCTTCAAACCTTGCATATTAGTCCTTATCCTTAATTTAAAAGACACAATCACACGAAGCCTTCCCCTTATTTTATGCTAGCTGCAAATTTGCTTTTGGGCACATTTCAAACTCTGAATAAAACTAAAAACATAAGAAAATATATTTTTCTGTCCGAACTCTTTCATCATTTGGCAAAGCAGATTCTACTTTCATTCTTTAATGCAAAAGCTTAGCACACCCTAAAAGCAAATCGGTTGTTCATGTGAGCTGAAACTTGGAATAATCTTTTTTGGTTTGATTTCTTACTTGCTTTATAGGAAATGGTCTGGATGTTAGGACTTCTGTGATGATAATAGAGCAAGTGATCGCAATAGAGTTTTCATGGGAAGGTCACTTTTGGCCAAAGAATTTAGCCTTGCTTCATACTCTGATTCATTCATTCATTCATTCATTCATTTATTTATTTATTTATTAATAAATAAATAAATAAATAAATAAATAAATAAATAAATATGTTTCATACTCTGATTCATTCATTCATTCATTCATTCATTCATTCATTCATTCATTCATTTATTTATTTATTTATTTATTTATTTATTAATAAATAAATAAATAAATAAATAAATAAAGCAGATTCTACTTTCATTCTTTAATGCAAAAGCTTAGCACGCCCTAAAAGCAAATCGGTTGCTCATGTGAGCTGAAACTTGGAATAATCTTTTTTGGTTTGATTTCTTACTTGCTTTATAGGAAATGGTCTGGATGTTAGGACTTCTGTGATGATAATAGAGCAAGTGATCGCAATAGAGTTTTCATGGGAAGGTCACTTTTGGCCAAAGAATTTAGCCTTGCTTCATACTCTGATTCATAATTCTGTAGCTTCTTATCCTCACAGAAATCTGAAGATGCAAAATCAGGAAGGGTCTCTTCAGCTTGTTACTTTAGAGACAGTGGAATTTATCATATTATTGTAGAAATGTGGGTACCTATATAGATTCAGCTACATAATGCCCTTGGTGTTGTACTTAGAACAGTATCTTTTTTTTATTCGAATAGGTAGAGAAACACAGTTGGCAATAGACCTGGGGTTAATGTAAACCCTATTCCTGGTCCTTATAGAGTGCCTTCTGCCTTGCTTTCTACGATCTTTATTTTTTATTTACACATTTATTAATATTTATTAAAAAGCTTTAGTTTCAACAATAAAAAATAACACAAAGTAAAAGAAGAAGAAAAAAGAGTGTAAGAAAGCAAAAAAGTAAAAAGAATCCCCCTAAGAAAGCAGCTTCTCACCCTCACCCTATGTATGATCAATTTCATAATCTCTTCACTTCCTCTTAATTAACAAATATATAACTCTTCATTCCATAACTCATCTTTTAACAATGGACAAATAAAATAAGTGGCATCTTTTACAATCCAGTTATCAGCAAAAATTCAAATGGAGCTGCAAAATAACAACATTAATTAACATGTATAAAACTTAACATTCCACATTTCAATTCTAAGCAGTAAGACAAACCCCATTTAAGAGGCATAAAGTTGTCTTGACATCCTAATATAAACAAAAGACCTAAAATTTAACATGACAAAGAGGGGCCATTTCGCCTTTAAAAAAATAATACAAGCTTCAGTTTTCCATCCAAAATTCCAAAAATTCCAAAGAAAACTATCCCAAATAATAATATACCCAATTTGATACTTCCATATCTCAACTTTAAACTTTAAACAAATCCACATTTAGAAAATATTAAGTAATCCCAGTATCCTAACATAAAAAAGACTAAAATTTAACATAACAAAGAAGGATAATTTCTCCTTTAAAAACCAATTCACAAAACTTTCTTAAAGTAAAAAGATAATTAGATACAGAGCCAGTTTAAATATCCAGTTAGGGTACATAAGGTAACTGTAGGGAGAAAAACATCATATTAAATGTCTACAAATCCAATATGCCACATTTTTCCAGTCCAGACATCATCCTCTAAAAAGAATGACAAATAACATCCCATTTTAACCTGGTTTTATAAACCAACTTTGTATTATATTTTTAAAAATACAGTATTTCTCTTTATTCAGATGAATGTTGATCCTTGTTATGAATTTCTTCAATAATTTAAACAGTCTCCTTTGTAAGTCTACAGTATTTCCTCAAAAATAAGACCCTGTCTTATATTTTTTTGAGCCCCGAAATAAGCGCTTGGTCTTATTTTCAGGGAGGTCTTATTATTTTGGGGTGCATGGAGTAAGATGGGGCTCCTCTTGCTGTCTTACCTGATTTCCAGCTGTGTGTTTAAATATTTTTGGGGAGGGCTTATTTTTGGGGGGAGGCATATTTTAGCACATTCGCTCAAAAGCCCGACTGGGCTTATTATAAGGGGATGTCTTATTTTTGGGGAAACAGGGTAACAAAAAGAAATTGTTCCTCTCTGGAATTGTCATTTTTATGTCTTTCTTAATTTTTAAAGCCTCATTCATTTTTTTCTTTATATTTGATGACCAATTCAAAGTCTTGATTGTGTTGTTTTCAGCTAGATTTTATTGCATATTTTTCTTCAAATGGATTGTTCCCCACGAGAAACATTATTGCTGACATAATTGATTGAAAGCCCCAGTGTAGTTCTGGGTGCAATTCCTCAAAGGTATCTCTGAATGCCATTATAAATTATGTGTCTTGTTACGTCTTCAATATCAAAAACAGTTTTTATTTCCCCCCTCCAAAATGCATTTATTCTTTAAGATTATTTTCAGACTTAATATCCAAAATCCGTTAGTCCAATATCGTCTGAGCTCTTAATACTTTTAGGACAAAACTCTATCTTGGTTTTTGCTGTTTATTTCAAATTCTTAAAGTTTATAATGATAAATCTTCATTTTTTTAATATTAAGGGCATGAACGAGAAGAGAGAAGAGTTATTTGCTGAGATCGGTGGCTATAGAAATCAAATAAAATAAATAAACTTATGAACGAGTTTAAAAAAAATTATTCATTACCGTATTTTTCAGAATATAAGATGCATCTTAGTTTTTGGGGAGCAAAATAAGAAAAAAGCTGATTGATGGGTGGCTTGGCCTCCCGGAATCTGCTGTTCCCAAAAGTGAATTTTAGCAACAGGTTTGTTGGTTGTGAGCTCTGTGCCTTGCTTTTTTCCCCAGCCTCTGAAACTTCAGAAACTCTGTTTCAGAAAAAACTGTTTTTTCTGCCTCTGAAAGCCTCTGAGCAGAGCTTCAGAGGCTTTTTTTTCTGAAGCTCTGTTTTGGAGGCTTTTTTTCCCAAAGCTTCCTTTCAGAGGCTTTTTTTTCTAAAGCTCTGTTTGGTGGCTTTTTTTCTGAAGCTTTGCTTGGAGGCTTTTTTCTGAAGCTTCACTTCTGAGGCTTTTTTCAGCCTCTGAAACCCCCGTTTGAAAGGCTGGATGGGGCTACATTCGGAATATAAGACGCTCCCAGATTTTCACCCTCTTTTTTGGGAGAAAAAGGTGCATCTTATGCTCCGAAAAATATGGTAAATACAGTTTTGCTTAATAATTCTAAGTCAATTCAATAATTCTTTAGTAGGTCAAAAAGGACATAGCTAATTCATTCGTGGAAATATTCCAATATAATTACACTAATTAATTTTTCAGTTGTAATATGGATAACTGAAGCTTTAATCCTTTCCATTCTTACATTTTATTTAATAAGTCTAGTTTTCTATCTGATAATGCTAATTATTTGTTAATCATTTTTTTAAATCTGCAGTTCTATATGATCTATACAATACATTTTCTAAACATGTCACAGGAATGTAGCACATTAAAAGCATGATTCTTATGTTATATGTGATTATAATAAACCTTCCACAAATGGGATAATTTAAGGCAACTTTTGCCAAATTAATGCCATCCAAATACATTGCGAAATCTTGATGCTCTAATTCTAACACATCTGGAAAGTGTCAGGTTTAAACTATGTACCTTCTCTTGAATATACAGTATACTTTTGCTAAAATGAATCCAAGCCATTGTACTATTACAATTTTCATTAATATTTGGCTATCAAAATATGTCATTGTTTTAAATGAAAGGCAAAAGGAAGAAGAGGAAGAGGAAGGAGGATGCAGAAGAGGAAAGGAAGAAATTTTATTAGAGCAATATTCTAAGTTGCAAATTCTATTTCACTTTTCAGAAGGAATAAAAAAAGATTAACCTACCATATTTCTATTCTTTAACACCAATTTTTTTTTTAAAAAAATCAATCTCTAACATAAAGGATCCTATTTATTTTTTTAAAGATATTCCTTTATTGCTGTGTAATCCACTAAATTTTATTGACATATATCCTTACTTTCACATCATCATAAAGTATAAAGCAAAGCAACGTATACCATATCTTCAAATTGAAATCCACAGTGATAATAATATAGGTGCAAGGCATAAATAAATATCCGTCACCTACCTTGAAACTGTGTGAATTTGATGGTCCCCATCCTCTCTCCATTTCTGAACATAACTTGACCCTAAGTAAAGTAAATAGATGCCTTATAATAAGGTTTGTGATACCCTTACACAACTTGCTTATTTTAAATAACAGTAAGAATAATTATCGAACACAGGGATAGACAACCTGTGCCATGAACACTGATGCCTATAAGTCTTCTTCCTTGGCTCACTTTAAATTCTCTACCTATCTATGTTTTTTTAAAAAACCACCTGTTTTAATAGCAACTGGTCTAGAAAAGGAATCAACAATCTTTTTAAATATATATATAAATAAATATATATATTTTAAAAAAACATAGAAGCCTGGATACAAGTTTTTTTGTAAACAGAATGGAATTCAGAAGTTTACCACTTTCACCTGCTCCTGGGAGATGGGAAATCATAAGAATAGTACGCACTACAATCACATACAGTTCCTTAAATTCCTCAGAGTCTTTTTACAAGTTGCCATTTCGTAGTAGTTTTTTTTAAATGCCATCGCAGAGTAGAGTTTATTGAGCTGCTGGTAAAAGAGGAAACTAGGGAAGATCTTATGAACAAAATAAACTAGGGAAGATCTTATGAACAAAATAAAAGCTACTGAACTAAATAAGATGGAATCTGGGTTGGTGACTAGGACCAGAGGTTGAGTCTTCTGAGCTATCAGACTTGTGCCAGAGCCCACCCTCGGGGAACTTCTCTCTACTGGAATGTGTGCTTTGGGCTATCCTATGCATCATATTTATGCGGTCTCTTCCTATTGGTTGATTTGTGTGTTGATGGCTGGGAATTGGCTATTGTTTTCTTGTCCTGCCAAGTTCTCAGCTCCTAAATATCTGACAAGCTGGTGGTATATCAGCACTCCTGTTTGGTGACGAGGGGCTCCATTCTCAGGCTTTAATCATTTTCCTGGGTATCTTTGTATCTATGCAGGAAATCTTTGTAGCTGCAAAATTGAATGTATGTCCTTGTTCATTGCAATAAATAATACCTCTTACTACAGTATTCTTTACTACTTTGTAATGTCCCAAAGTATAGCCTATGGATAGTGCACTTTGTCTTAGTGTAAAATCAGCATTATCAACAGACAGCACCTAAATATGGGCATTGGGATAAGCATGTGCTTTAATTAATCCCTCATTAGGTGGTTGTGCGGTATTTGATGCACATTATCTGAAAATGTGATGTTAAGTGAAATGAAAATTCTGTTAATAGGGAAAAATAAATAATGGCTGTTCATACAAAGAATCCATCAAAGTGATAAGCCTAAACATCTTATACAAACTAATTTTGAGTGAATAGGGATAAAAAGAACTGGAAGGTTGGTTGCATTTTGCCTTGAATCGGTGTAAGCCTTTCTAAAGTCACGTTAACTGTTTATATTAAATCTGTAAACTGAGATTAAGTATTATTCAAGTTGTAAACAACAACAACAACAAGAACAACAACAGGGAATTAGGTCAAGCCAGGCAATTTGATTTTCCGAAACACAATTCCAATGTAAATAAGTACACAAGGATTTAGCTCAAAAGATATATTAAGTAGTACATATCTGGTTACAATATTCTACTTGAAATGTATTGGCTGGATCAAAGACAATGGACAATGCGAAGATCATGTAATTAACCGTTTATTAACAACGGCTGGGCTAACTACCACAGCTATAACTGAAACTGCTTAGAACTCTGCCTGACAGCTCTTATAAAGCCAGTTGTCATGCAGCTTAACCAATCACAACAGAATGTTACTTTAACCAATCAATGAACAGAATGTTACTTTCTACTTCAGCATACTTAATACATTGCACTATTACCATAAATTTATCATTTATCGAATTCTCATTTTCAACTTTGCATAAATTTCAAATACAATATTTTGTTTTACTAAATTGATTTGCTTTTATATACTGTCCCAAGAAATAATACAAGAAGTAAACCCAAGCTGCTCAGTGTAAATACTAATATTCTAGCAGCTCAAAACAAAAAGTATACATGTGCTACAAAAGTTTATGAAATACAGGAAGCAACAATTAACAAACAATAAAATAAAATTTTAATAGAATCAGCAGAACCAGAACCAGTTTGAAGGTTAAAATGAAAATAGAGCTAAGTGTTGCAGTAAGAAAATCTTAATTCCCCAAGAAAAAAATACTAAAATTGAGCAGCTTCATCAAGATTTATTTTCCTGTGAACCATTTATTTTGCTTCTCCCCCCCCCCCCGAACCCCACTCTAAATGAAAGACAGATACAAAGAGTGATAATGAATCCTGAACTCCATAAACTGAAAATCCTATCTGGCCAATGTTTTGACTCTGAAGTATGTTTACCGAAATATAGAAATTTACTTTATTTTTTCATTAATTCAATTTTAATGCTGTGCAACTCTGGGCAGCTCACGAAGTGAAAAAAATGGCATAAAAACAATACATAAATAAGAATAAAACACAATTAATCAAAAACAATTACAAAACACTTGTTTTATAATGTCGATCCAGGCAACACGTATTCTAAACAGAGGCATTCATCACCCTACCCAAAGGCCTGGGAGAACAGCCAGATTTTCAAGGCATCCCAGAACATCATCAGGAGGGGAGTTATTCAGATCTTAGGAAAAATTCCTTCTAGATGGGACAGATGTTATGGAGAAGGCATGCTTCCTGAGTCCCAAAAGGTTACACTGTTTAACTGAGGAGACTCAGAGCATGCCCAATTTGTTCTATCGTATTGGCCAGGCAGAAATCACAGGACAGAGGCAGTCTCTCAAATAATCCCGCTGTTTAATAAAAACAATAACAACAAAATTGCAACATCTAATTGCAAGCCAAAGCCACAGGTTGCTGTTTGTTCATATCCATGAAATCGCAGTACAGTCTTTATGTAGTCAGACAGGCTTTAATATGATAATGCATACATTTTGAAAAGCTATGAAAATTAATATTTACATGGGAGTTTTGGAAAATCCAAGAGAAAATCAAGATAAGCATTATATTATTTGGACAATGCTAAAAATAAATTCTATGTAGTAAATATTTATCCTAAGAGGTTAAAATTATTTCCATGATCATGATTTCCATGACAATATTCATTGCAAATGTCTTGAATGAATAGTGTCAAATTCAAATGGCTTTTAATAATTCTAATCATGACAGCATGATAGTAGGTTGAATATGAAGTAAGTCACAACAGCCAAATCTATGCATGAAGACTAAGAATTATAAGAAAAAAATAATTTCAATCACTTCAGATAGTCAATCGGATTTATTAATTTTTTAAAAAAATATTAGAACTCCCTACTCGTGAGATGAAGAGTAATACATCTAATGAGCTTTGCTTTGTTAATTTTTTAATTTCAGAGAAGCCTTAAAAACATACAGAAACTATCACCACCACCACCACCATTATCATCATCACCATCATATTAGATTTAGACATATGCCCATATCACCACTGTGACTCTGGGCAGCTAATGACTTATTTATTTATTTATTTATTTATTTATTTAGTTAGTTAGTTAGTTAGTTAGTTAGTTAGTTAGTTAGTTAGTTAGTTGCATTTCTATGCCGCCCCACTCCCAAGGGACTCTGGGGGGCTTACAACAGAGAATAAAACGATGCAACAATATCCCATACAACAATTAAAAGAAGACATTAAAACATTAAAACGTTAAAACACATACACTCCAATTTGTGGCCGGGTCTCACAAGATCACTATAATAAGATCAACAGCCCCAGGCCTGTTGGAAGAGCCAGGTCTTCACCACTTTCCTGAAGGCCAATCGGGTGGGGGCGGTCTGGACTTCAGGAGGTAATTGGTTCCAGAGAGCTGGGGCAGCCACAGAGAAGGCCCTCCCCCACGAGCCCGCCAGCCAACATTGTTTAGCTGATAGGACCCGGAGGAGACCAACTCTGTGGGATCTTACCAGTCACTGGGAGCTATGTGGTAGAAGGCAATTTCGAAGATAGCCTGGCCCTGAGCCATATAGGGCTTTAAAGGTAAGAACCAACACCTTGAATTGCACCCAGAGACCGATAGGGAGCCAGCGCAGTTCATGGAGAATTGGTGTAATGTAGGTATATCTAGGTGCACCCACTATAACTCGCGCGGCTGCATTCTGGACCAACTGCAGTCTCCGAACTCTTTTCAAGGGTAGCCCCATGTACAGCGCGTTGCAATAGTCCAACCATGAGGTGACAAGGGCATGACTGACTGTGAAGAGAGCCGCCTGATCCAAGTGGGGTAGCAATTGGTGCACCAGACGAACCTGTGCAAACGTCCCCCTAGCTACAGCTATCAGATGTTGTTCCAATCTCAGCTGTGAGTCTAGAAGGACACCCAAATTGCGAGCCCATCCTGAGGGGAGCACTTTCTCTCCCCCCAGAACCAAGGATGAACAATCGACATAGTCTTTAGGGGGCAATACCCAGAGCCATTCGGTCTTGTCTGGGTTAAGTCTGAGCCTGTTGATTCCCATCAAAATCCTCACAGCCTCCAGGCACCAGCACATCACATTTACCACCTCACTGAACTGACGAGGGGTGGAGATATACAGCTGGGTATCATCAGCATATTGCTGATATCCCACCTTGTGTCGTTGGATTATTTCACCCAGAGGTTTCATGTAGCTGTTAAATAGAAGGGGAGAGGGGATCGAGTCCTGAGGCACCCCGCAAATGAGGGGCCTAGGGGACGATGTCTGTCCTCCTACCAGCACCGACTGTAATTGCCTCCCACTCCCAGCTCTCTTAGCCACCCCAGAAGGATACCATGGTCAATGGTATCGAAAGCTGCTGAGAGGTCAAGTAGCACCAAGATAGAGGAACAACCCCTGTCTCGGGCTCGCCAGAAATCATCCATCAGCGTGACCAAGGCAGTTTCCGTGCTGTAGCCAGGCCTGAAGCCAGACTGAAAAGGGTCCAGATAATCCATTTCATCCAATGACCGCAGGAGCTGAAGTGCCACCACTTTCTCTACAACCTTTCCCACAAAGGGTAGGTTGGAGACTGGACGAAAGTTTTTTAATTCTGCTGGGTCCAGGGAAGGCTTCTTGAGGAGGGGCCTTAAAACTGCTTCCTTTAGTGGCTGCAGGAAGACCCCTTCCTCAAGGACGCGTTAACTAAAGCCTGGAGCCAGCCTCGTGTCATCTCCTTGCTGGCCAAAACCAGCCAGGAGGGGCACGGGTCCAACAAACAAGTGGACGAGCTCATTGCCCCTACAGCCTTGTCCACTTCCTCAGGAGTCACTGGCTCAAACTCATCCCATACAATAGGACTAAGACCCAACCCCGTCATCTCGGTCGGTATTGTCCAATCAGAGTCCAGGTCCATCTGAATCTGAGCGATTTTATCCGACAGAAACTGCACAAACTCCTCAGCTATACCCTGCAAGGGCTCCTCCATTCCCCCAACCTTAAGGAGGAAGCGAGTTACCCTAAATAGGTGGCTGGGTGAGAATCTGCGAATGCAATAAGTGAGGGAAAATGTGAATATTTTGTCACCCGTATCGCCACTAAGTATGTCCTAACAAAGGCTCTCAAAAGTGTTGGATTCGGATTTACTCTTCTGGCGCTTCATCTCCCAGAGCTCCTCAGTAAACCAGCGAGCTTTCCTGAATCCGCTGCCATTGAGAGATTGCAAAGGCACAATCTGGTCCATTGCCCCCAATGCCGCCTTATGCCAGGTAGCCACTAGGGTCTCTGCCGGATTGTGGACAAGGGAGTCAGGTATCTTCCCAAGCTCCTTCTGAAACCCTACAGGGTCCATTAGACATCTGGGGTGGAACCACTTAATTGCCTTCCTGTGATGGAGGAGTGGCATCTTAAAGTCCAACCTCAGCAGGAAATGATCTGACCATGACAAGGAAGAGATCTCTACACCCCTTAATTCCAGATCATATCTCCAATGCTCTGAGAGAAATATCAGGTTGAGCGTGTGTCCCCCCTCATGGGTCGGACCCGGAATCACTTGGGTCAGGTCCAGGGTTGTCATGGAAGCCATGAACTCCTGAGCCCCATCTGAGGAATTGCCAAGTGACGGTAGGTTGAAGTCCCCCAGTACCATAAGCCTGGAGAACTCCATCGCCAACCCGGCTATTGCCTCTAGCAGCACAGGCAGGGCTGTTGTCATGCAGCTGGGAGGCAGGTACATCAACAACAAGCCCAACTTAACCCTTGAGTCCAACCTCAAGAGGAGAGACTCACACCCAACAATCTCCGGTGCAGGGATCCTGCGAGGACAAAAGCTCTTCCGGACAATATAAAAGAACGTAAAACAAAGACAAAAAACCAAAAACTAATATATAAAAGTTATAATGACTGTCAAGGTTTTAAAAAATTAACAAACTAAGAATGCCCCAAAGGCTCCAATAATCCCTCTGACAACCCCTCACCCCATGCAGGAGCACATATAGGTCTTATGGCTTTTTGAAAGGCCAAGAGATTTGGGATAAATTCAATCTCGGGAAGCATGCTGTTCCAAAGGACAGGTGCTGGGACTGAAAGGCCTGCTTTCTGAGTCCCATAAGATGACATTTTTTAATTGATGGAACCCACATCATCTTGCTGCATCTGATGGAACAAGCAAAAACAATTGGAGAGAAGCTGACTTGCAAAAACCCGATTCCCTTGTCATGCAAAGCTTTATAATTGGCAACCGACACCTTGAATTATTTATTTATTTATTTATTTATTTATTTATTTATTTATTTATTTATTTATTTATTTATTTCTTAAATTTATATACCGCCCTACTCCCAGACGGGACTCAGGGCAGTGAACAGCCAAAATAAGATACAATAATATAAAAGTTAAAAATCATTTAAAACAAATTAAATAATTTGGCTCAAACAGTTTAAAAATCCAATTGTAAAAAATATTTAAGACCCAATATAAAAGGAGGTTAAGCCAGACCAGCTTGTTCAAATAAAAACGTTTTTAAGGCGCAGCGAAAAGTACGCAGGTCCTGTAACCTCCTTATCTCAGGGGGGAGCTCGTTCCAGATGGTAGGTGCTCCCACAGAGAAGGCTCTCCCCCTGGGTGCCGCCAGTTGACACTGTTTGACCGACGGCACCCTGAGGAGCCCCTCTCTATGGGAGCGGACTGGTCGGTGAGAGGCTGTTTATGGCAGAAGGCGGTCCCGAAGATACCCTGGTCCTAAGCCATGGAGCGCTTTGAAGATGGTAACCAAAACCTTGAAGTGCAACCGGAAGACCACCGGGAGCCAGTGCCGCTCATGCAGGAGGGGGGTCACATGGGAGCACCATGTCGCTCCCATCACCACCCGCGTGGCCACATTCTGGACCAGTTGGAGCCTCCGGGTGCTCTTCAAGGGGAGCCCCATGTAGAGAGCATTACAGTAGTCCGGGCGTGAGGTGACGAGGGCATGAGTGACCGTGCGTAACGAATCCCGATCTAGAAAGGGACGCAACTGGCGGATCAGGAGAACCTGATAAAAACTCCTCCTGGCCACGGCCGTCATATGCCCTTCTAAAGACAGCCGCGAGTCCAGGAGGACGCCCAAGTTGCGAGCCCCATCTGTGGGGGCTAATGACTCGTCTCCAATAGTCAGAGATGGCACCAGCTGACTGTATCGGGATGTCGGAAACCACAGGCACTAGGTCTTGGAAGGGTGAGCTTGAGTCTGTTCCTCCCCATCCAGATCCGTACGGCCTCCAGGCACCGGGACATCACTTCGAGGGCATCATTGGGGTGGTCTGGGGTGGAGATGTACAGCTGAGTGTCATCAGTGTACTGATGGTACTTCACCCCAAAACCACGGATGATCTCACCCAGCGGCTTCATATAAATGTTGAACAGAAGGGGCGAGAGGACCGATCCTTGCGGCACCCCACATACAAGGGGCCTCGGGGTCGACCTCTGCCCCCCTGACAACACAGACTGTGACCAGTTGGAGAGAAAGGAGGAGAACCACTGTAACACAGTGCTCCCCATTCCCAGCCCCTCCAACTGGCGCAGCATGATACCATGGTCAATGGTATCAAAAGCTGCTGAGAGGTCTAATAGGACCAGGACAGAGGAACAACTCTGTCCCGAGCCCTCCAGAGATCATCCACCAATGTGACCAATGCCGTCTCCGTGCTGTATCCGGACCTGAAGCCCGTCTGGAACGGATCTAGATAGGTCGATTCATCCAGGTACCGAGGCAGCTGTCGCGCAACCACACTCTCAACAACCTTCGCAACAAAGTGAAGGTTGGAGACGGGACGATAATTTACCAACATTGCCGGGTCCAGGGAAGGTTTCTTGAGGAGGGGCCTCACCACCGCTTCCTTCAGAGTGGCGGGGAAAACACCCTCACTCAAGGAAGCATTTATAATCCCCTGGAGCCAGCCTCGCGTCACGTCCCGGGAGGCCAGCACCAACCAGGAGGGACACGGGTCCAGTAAACATGTGGCTGCGGTCAGACTGCTCAGTATCCTGTCCACGTTTTCCAGAGTCACAGAGTCAAATTCTTCCCATACAATATTCTCAAGGCCTGCCCCAGTCACCTCCCCTGGATCTACCCACTCGGAGTTAGAGTCCAGCTGTTCCCGAATCTGAGCGGTTTTGTCTACAGATATTGTACAAAATCCTCAGCTCTACCCTCCAAGGGGTCCTCCCGCACCCCCTGTTGGAGCAAGGAGCAGGTCACCCTAAACAGGGCGGCTGGGCAATTATCTGATGATGCAATAAGAGCGGAGAAGTAACTCCTTTTCTCCGCTTTTATCGCCACTAGGTAATTCTTAATATGAGCTCTTAACAGTGTCCGGTCAGATTCAGAATGACTAGCCCTCCAACTGCTCTCTAGGCATCTTTTCCGGTGCTTCATCTCCCTCAGCTTCTCAGTATACCAAGAAGCCAGGTGAGATCGGTGCCGGGTCAGAAGCTGCAAAGGCACGACCCGGTTCAAAGCCCCGGCGGCCGCCTCATCCCAGGTGGCCACCAAGTCTTTGAATTGATCCCAAAACATACTAGAAGCCAATGCAGCTTGAGGAGCAGAGATGTACAGTAACAATGGACACACTGAGACATGCTTTTAACCGCCTACATTGCTGCATTCTGAACCAGCTGGAGTTTTCAAATGTACAGCTCCATATAGAGGACATTACATTAATCCACTTGAAAAATGGTTAAGCAATGTCACTCAGACCAAGGAAAGAGTGCAATTAACACACAAGTGAAGTTGTGCAAAGGCCTTCCTAGTCACAGCTGTTCCTTAAAGTCAGGCCCCCAAATTATACCCCTGTTCTGTTTTAGTGTAGTGCAACCCAATCCAGAACTAGAGATGGAAAATTACTGCATACAGGGTGTCTTAACAAAAGTTTAGTCCTGTTAGAGTGAAGTTAAAGCCCATTTTCCCCATCCAAGGTTCCACAGTTTTTCAGACACCATGCCAATATCCCCACAGCATCAGTTGGTGGACCATGATAGAGAATGTAATTTAGCTATGGAGTATTTATGATATATGATAACATGTATGTATGTGTTTATATGTATTCATGTATATGTATTTATGATATAAAGAAACAAAAGAATTTAAAACTTTATATTACAGTATAAGATAAAATATGGAACTTTTTAAAAACAAGGATAAATGTGAGGTTCTCACCATTAGCTTCACTGTAAAATGTCTTTTCATCTCAAGATGTTATCACATAGGCCAAAATGTTACAGCCATACTCAAAAACTGATTAAATAGGTATGATACCTCTGGAAACAGGTTAAACAGCTCAAGGAAATAGGAATTTACCACTTGATGTATTTATATGTTACCGGAAGAATAAAAAGTGAACTTATCTGTTTCAAGAACTGCAATGATCAACTGCATCAGGAATTTGAAAATTGTTAGTCAGTAGGTAATTGGCCTATAGTTGCCTGGTGTTTCCACTCTTGCTGGATATTTCATTATCACAGGGGTTTTTCCAGATGCTAACCAATTTTCAATTTAACCTCTTTGCAGTATGTTGCTAAACTGCTTGGCAATGAGTTGTTACAGAGTAGTCAGATGTTTCAACCAAACATCTACAGTGCAGTCTCTTCACTGATTAATTAAAAACATTTCTGATTTGATTGAAATTGGAGATTTATACTGTTTCTTTGTAATCAGCTTCTAAGCAAGTAACCTTATTCTGTTATTTTTTTGCTGTTCTAGATACTCAATTATTCTTTGCTTCAATTCCTCGTTTTTTAATTTGAGAACTTTGTTCTTCTTGAGGAGAAGAGTGTAGAGGGTGCCTGGGAATGAAAATGATTCAATAGCTATGCTGGCTTCTGACTCTCCTTGAATTGCCCCTACAGTCTGAGTTACTTCTGGCAAGGCTTTGATTTCTTTGCCCTGGATAGACCTTGGCAGTTCTTCCAATCTATTTCTGTGAATGCTTTGTTTTCTATTATAAATTAACACTAACCTGCTAGCCTCTGTTTTGTTATTTCTGATTCTGGATGTTGTTCTTTCCAGAACTGGTGAAGTCTTTTCAGATATCCTCTTCTTGTTGGACTTGATCTGTAATAACATCATTATTTGTTTGTTTTCAATCTTCATATATTTGTGATGGGTAGACAACTTTTCTTCCAATAGTACTGCAGCTGCTGGCCCTGGCTCCTCTGCCAACAGCCCTGAGTCTTGTGGTCCATTTATCACCAGATGTCCAGGAACACCAACACTTAGCGTGATCCTTATTGACCCAGCCAATGAACAATCCAGTATGGGTTCCTGCAAATTATGAATTACCATGTGGTTTATAGGATAGGAACTCTTTGTCTGGCTCCTCTGAGATCTGTCCAGCGTGGTTCAACATCTTGCGTAGTTCTGAGTTCATACTCAGAACATGCAAGCTTCACAACTATCTCAAGCTAGTAGCTCACTGGAGGAACATTATTAATTTAAACCCCCCAAAACATAGTTTTTTTCCCTCATAGTAGAGCTATTCTAGTTCCCAATCATTAGTGTCAATGAATATTCACACAATTTCCATGGTGGTTTGGAGTCTCCGGGTACATTGCTTTGCAGATATGGCTTAATGTCAGCTTTTGCAACTTGGTCAGTTAGAAAAGGAAGACTCTCGAATTCAATGTAAAATAAAGAATGAAGGCCTTTGAACTATGGTCCTGGAAAATACTCCTGTGAGTCCCTTGGACTGCAAGGCGATCAAACCAGACAGTCCTAGAGGAGATCAACCATGACTGCTTTTATAAAGCCAGATCCTGAAGATGAAACAGATATACTTTGGCCACCTAATGAGAAGGAAGGACCCACTGGAGAAGAGCCTAATGCTGGGAACGATTGAGGGCAATAGAAGAATGGGATGGCAGAGAATGAGGTGGCTGGATGGACTCACTGAAGTAGTAGGCATGAGCTTAAATGGTATCCGGGGGATGGTAGAGGACAGGAAGGCCTGGAGGAAAGTTATCCATGGTGTTGCATTGGGTTGGACATGACTTCGCATCTAACAACAAACTATCTAATTACATTTCAAACAAATTGTTTTGGTAACAGTTCCTGGCTTGGTGGGCTGGAAGGTGTTGCATTCCATGGTGTGATCTTAGAATGGCCGACAGCTCTTAGATGACAACATGATGAATAGTTTTGATTCCCCTTACTCTACACCCCCCACACACACACACCCTTATACCACTCCGTAGCTCCCCCCTTATTTCGTATGGCAGATTGGCATCTGGTGAAACATGGCTGGACCAGCAGCCTGGCAGTCCTGACATTTAGGCTGCTGTACGTGTGCACATGCACATATATGTGTGAATATACACACATTCACATACATACACATTTCTTTTCCAGCTCAATAATACAGATTGCTTTTTGTGGTAAAGTGACTGGAAACATTCTTGGGTTTTAAGTTGTTTATTTTGCTGTTGCTGCTGCTATCTTACATTCCTCCTGAAATGCAGTTACATAGGATATCTACAAAGTAGATAATAACTCTGTGGAAGAAGGAATTGTTGGATTCTAAGTACAACAGTTCAGCATAAGCTAGAGTGAAGCACTCAAGATGCTATTAAACAATTATGGGCTGACACATTCTCTGTTGTTCACTCTCAGTTTCCAGAAAATAGAAAGCTGGAGGCATTTTAAGAATGAGGATGCATTCCCATGTTAATAGTTAATGTATCTCAATTGGTCAGTACTGATGGATCATTAATTTGTATAAATCTTCTCTGAATCCATTTATGCCACTATCCTTGCAAGAGAAAAACAAATTTGAGTATTTGTGCATTAGATGAAAAATTATTTTCCTCTATCAGTTTTATATGTATTTACTTAAATGAGTGGTCAAACCGGTTTTTTTTAAAGGATAATTTTTTTTTGCTCTCTACATTTTGTTTTATTCCTGTTGAACTGATATACTTCTCTAATGACCCCATCAACTTCTTTGCTAATGAATGTTCGTTGATGTCTGCCTAATGATCCCTTCTAACTCTGCATCAGCAATGCAGCCAGAAATGATAATGGAATCATTTGTTTTATTCATCACAATATGGGCTTCCTGTTCCAAATAATGTTAGTGGGAATACCGGTCTATTTTATAGACAAGATCCCAATCCTGAATTTGTATTGTATCACTAATAGAAAAGCAAAATTTTAGCGGCAGCCAAGAAAACTAGATTTCTAATAGAAATATCTGCATTGATAGCAGCAGGTATATTTAGGTATAAAACTGAATGAATAGGAATTGCCACTTAGACACAAGTGTCTTCATATTATTCAGGTTGATTGATGAGGCAATTCAAGACATCGCTTAAAAATCAGCCAATCAAAAACTCTATATCAAAAGTAGTTCAACCCTAAAATATACCCTCTTCCAGGCAGACTCCTTTGGCTCACATCTTTCTTTTCCATAGAAGGAATCCATTGCACAGAAAATACAAAGAGAGATACAAATTAAAAATCATAGGTTCAGATCAAAGGTTTCGGCAATTTCTCATTCAGACAACAGAGAAGTATTCCTTCGATACCCCAATAGTCTGCTTCAGTAACCCATATTAGACAAGGATAACTAACATAGAAATTAACTGCAAGAGTGAGAATGATAAGCTTCTTCTTTGGACAAGCCATACATCACAAAGTCTATTCGAATCATCATATGTACAGTAAAAGTACAGTACAGTACAGTATAGTAAGATTGTCTGGATAATTTCAGGTTGCTAGGTGTCCAGTTTTAAATTATATCAGTTCTGAAACTATGTTAATAAACTACCATTTAATGCACTTGCCGGGTAACACAACCAAAAACAAGTGTGCTACACCCAGAAGCATAAAGTTCAACATGAGAGGGAGGGCAAGGGAGAAAGTGATGGGAAACACAAAATTAATGTGCATTCATACTTTAGAGAACTTTTTGATGTCCACAAGTAATTAATAACATTGTGTACCCAATAACTTATTGTTACCTTAATAAGAAGATCTGCCTACTCTCTGAATTTCCAGTTCTTTAAGGCTCACTCAGATTGGCAGAAGAATAAAAGAATCATGTCCCCTTCCCCAAGAAATTGGGCATCAGTTTTCTCTCTCTCTCTCTCTTTGTGAATATGATCATGTCAAATGGAAACAAAAATGCATATCTACAATTTGCCATTAGCTCAGGGATTATGATGATCTTATTTTTCTGATAATCTTGGAAGTTATTTTGAAGAAAATGTTGTTTAAGAATATATGTTTTTACCTTAACCAATATGTTCATCATTCTAATAACAAATATTAGAAAAATCAACAAGTTAAAAGGAATTAGAACTCTCATCTTCCATATATTCATCTCCACCCACCCTCCAGGTCTTTATTTCTCTACCAGCAACATTTTGGACAGCAGAAAAAAAACTCTGTCATCATCAATTCAGGATCCTAATGACAAGGCAAGAAGACAGGAGAAGACCACTGAAACAACTGGAAAAAAAATACAGAAATGTGTTACTCTTGACTTCATCTCCTCTACCACCCAAACCCTCAATGCTGAGTAATTCATTGAGGTCTCCATTTTGAAAATATAGAAAAAACTAACAAAGAGTTAAAAATAGAGAAGGGCTATTATGAAATTATCTCCATCTAGATTTTTTTTTTAGTAACAACATTGTTCTGCTAACTGCTGCACATACAGCAGAGTGGGTACATACATACTATTGTTGGCTGCTCTATTGCTAGAGTTTATGGCTGGATTGATTATACATGGAGGAGAGACCAAGATATCTCTATTATGAACAACTACTGAGCAGCCTTTAATGTGTAGAATCACTTGAATAGGGATCTCTATTGTCTCTGGGCCTGATTGTTATCAAATTGGGACATCCAGTAGTACTGTTCTTCCAGCCTAGAGTTGGAATGTATAGTACTTATGTAAAAGACATATACCAGATATAGACAAAACACTGAAAGATGATCACTGGCCATTAAATGGGTCAGCAGGTGGAACTGGAGGAAGATTAAAGGACTGAGGGACTAATAATCTTTTTAGAGCCAGTCTTCCACAGCAGAGTTCCCCAACCTTTTCAGCTCTGTGGACCAGCGGGGGTGGGTGCAGCAGACAGGCATGCATGCAAAGCTCCAACTGTTGCAGCGGTGGGCATGCATGCCCACCCCGTACGCACATGTAGCGTGTGTGCTTACCTGCTGCTCACGTGAGTGGAGATGAGCACACACATGTTCACCTGGCACTTCTGCAGCCCAGTTCAAAAGGCTCAAGGCCCAATAATGGGCCATGGCCCAGGGGTTGGGAACCCCTGCTCCACACTGATGATTTTAGCTATTTTTTTCCTTGAAAATAAGAGATGGAAAGAGAGGGGAAAAGATATAGGCAAAGTCATGGTGATGTTCTGTAACTGGCCATTATAGGTGGGGTTTTTTTACTCAAGATGGTGGCATTCTCATAATAGTTAAAGATAGGTATATAGATGCAGTTTTACATTAATGTATAACTAGAAAATTAGTAAGAAAGTTTTAAATTTGTCCATCTCAAGTTTTCTGAAAATTGTCTTCATAGTAAGCATATGTTTGAAAAATATGTATTTGCCAGAATAATTGTGGTCCTGCCAAAAGACAGAATGTTTTATTATACTGATTTTTGCAGAGTAATTATACTACTCAAGAAGCAGATGGCACCTGCAGCTTGGGAGGGGGGGTGTCTTTGCACAACTCCATTTTGTGCACAGTATTCCTAGATCGGGAGACTTTCTCAAAATCATTCATGTCTTGGTCATCATTAAACTGGATTATAGTAAGTCACTCGATATTAGGTTGCCCACGATGACCACTTGGAGTTTATAGGTAGTTCAGAATTCTTTGACTTAGGTATTAAGAATATCTTACTTTTCACAAGTAACACTACTACCTGGAAAGCTTGCAGTTGGCTTCTAGGTGCAATTCAGACAGCAGGTATTTGCCATGAAAGCCCTGTTTGGCTCAGGATCTGGATATCTGTGAGACTACCTTCTCTCATCATTTTCTGCTCTATTCCTTCTTGATATAGTATAGAGGGTACAATATTCTACCTCATTGTTGAAAAACTGTTATTATTCAGGACAATAGGTGTTTATGTTCACATTGCTGCCTCTTCCTTTGAAACCATGTCTCACCTAAAATCACATCAGACCAACTCTGTAGACTTTAGAGAAGCTACTAAGTCTCAGCCAGAAATAATAATTGAAACAGAGAATGTTTTTTCTTGGTATATTAATGAATAGGAATGATGCCCCCTCAAGACATTTTTCTGCTTCTTTTAGAATTTTCTGGACAAGTTGTGTCCTGTATCATTCTCATATACAAATTATAAAACTAATGAAAATACTTATTTGGGGCAGGCATTAGTCTATGGCTTGGATGGAATATGGGAGAGTAAACTTAAGGAAGACAGTAAGGAGAATGAAGTATCAAAAAGAGGAATCTCTCAGCTGTTGCTGAAAGATTGGTTAAATATATATGGAACAGTAGGATACAAACTGGTAAAAACAGCATAGTATGGCAAGATGGAGATGGAATCCTTTTGTGGGACATGAAAATTGCAAATTTAAAAAAGTGCTTTGAAGGCTAGCAAAGAAGCATGATATTTAAACATCATCATTTTAGCCTTTGTCTATCCATTGCAGGGTTAAGGCCTCTTCTGCAAGTTTCCAACCAATACTTTCTTTTGCTAATTAGGCCCACAATACTTGCTGATGTTGTTGATCCATCTTGTTTTAGGTCTTTTCATAGATGCTTTTTATCAAGGGGTATCCATTCTATGACTGTCTTGGACCATTATTTAGATATTTGATAAAAAACATTAAATAATTTTAAGTATATGGTTAAAATGTTTGCCCATATCAAGAAAAACAAATGGCCATCAAAATGTTGATTGTCAGTACAGCCATCATCATATAATCAAAATCAAGTAGAAACATCTATTCTTCCTGTACTACTTTCTGAAGAAAGAAGAATATCAAATATAGGAATGAGTTACTGCTTCTCATTCTATAATGAAAGTTTTGAGGGAGATAATAATGAAGATTCATTTAGAAAACAAATACTTTGCGAAATGGGCCTTCAACCCAACATGAAATAAAATATTGACATTTTTTTTCAATGCGATCAGCTTTTCACCATGTTTCCTCTCCTACAAGTCAGTGCTGTGTATCCAATCTTGTAGGGAAGAAAATTCTGTGGTCCCAAAGTCCACAACTTTAATCCATTTTTATATCTTCTTATATTTTAAGAAACTGTTTATAATAGTTTTGATCAATTGAGACAGCTAAGTGAAACTTCCATGTTCAGAAACAGAGTAAACTCTGGGTTCCAGATGCTGGGAATAAAGAAAAGATAGCGATTGCAATTTGTGAATATGAAGTTTGCAGTACATGATGTTAGAAAAAGTAATAGAAATTTTAAAAAGTTAAAAACTGAAGGTACATGTGAAATTGTATCACATTCTGAAAGTTCTTTGCCTGGGTTCAGGTTGGTTATATACTGGCCAAAACAAAAACTGGAAATCAGGAACTTACTTAGGCAAAACTTTCAGATAATTTAAGAATAGGGAACAGTGGAATTTAAAACAAAGGTCTTCGAGTGGAAGAATCTGGATCAGTGGTCCCCAACCTTTCTGGCTTTCTGGCTATGTGGACTGGCAGTGGAGGTGGTGTAAGTGGGGAAAGGATGATTTCACACACATGCAGGGTGCTCGCATTTGCAAATGGAGCTTCTCGTGCTTGGCTGCCAGGAGTCCATGTACTGGTAGTGCTTCACGGACCCCTGATCTGGATGACTACCAGCAAAGGTAAAACAATAAACAAACATCTTTGCTGCCATTTAATGGTCATCCATTTTTTTCCCAAATCAAATTTGTTAGACTTAGCTCTAGCCTTTTTTGAATTTAGAACAATACTCGCTCTCTGAATATAGATATTTTAATGAAATAGAGAAAAGTCTGGCTCTGTTTTTCATTTCACAGAACACAGAATCCTCAATCCATTACTTAACCATTATGAAATCCATGCAGTTAACAAAATGATATCAATATAAATAAGAATTTTATTATCCCAGTACCTTTCTGCATTTTTAACCTGCTTCTGGTGATTAAAATCAAGAAAGCACTACAAAACCAGTGGTAGGATTCAAACAATTTAACAACCAGTTTTCTAATGATCAACTGGGTAGGTGTAGCTGGGTGGTCACGTGATTTAAGGACCCGCTGGCCCTGGATGGGTTCCTAAGTGCAGCTAGGCTGATATGCCCTCTTCTATCGCCAACGCACCTTTCCAGCCCCTGCGTTTTTGCACAAGGCTTCCCTGCCATGCCCTCATCTCTCACACTGAAGAGGGCCACCATTGTGTCCAGGGGAGAGTCCTCCTTTAAAGTGCTGATCAGAGATATGATGGACACTTCTGGGGAGTTGTCATTCTCATCTCCAGCAGCATTGGTGTTACCTTCTCAGGCCAGGTGAGGAGTGTCTGGGAGGAGATGGGAAGGGGTGGTGAAAGTGCTGGGATCAGTCGGTTTGCTGAACTGCAGAAAAAGTTAACAACCAGTGCAAACCAGCTGAATCCCACCACTGTACAAAACTATGTCTGACATAGTCTAATACTGGGTAGTTATGGTCAAAACGTTTTCTGGCATTGAGGCAAAAGATGTATGGTATCTCTAACTGGATGTGTATCTGCTAGAGGGCCTCAAATCTGTGAGATATTTCAATTGATGTGTATTCAGAAGACAAGAAAAATGTCCTGTGACATGACATTTAGCTTTTTGCATTTTGTATAAGCGGTTCTTCTTCTACAAATAGAGATTTTGAATTGTGAGGGAGGAAGAGGAAACTGAAACCAAAAAAAAAAGCATGTGTCTAATCATCACCAGCCACACTTCTTATTGTTGTAACTATCTAGTAATATTCCCAAATGAGTCTTCTAGTGCTATTTATTAATCATGCTGGAAAACTGTTCCTTGCAGTAATCACTTGGGTACGCAGTTAGCAACATTTGGAACATGGGAGTGGTTATCTCCTATTTTTCCCCTGTTCCTATCAAAATTATCAGCTCAAGGTGCTGGACTGCATTATACTGGCAAAGAAAAAAAATACAACAATGCCATTATGCCTGGCAATAGCTACTTCAGCTAATTATTCCAAACTGAATATAACACATGGCATCATTTAATCTTTTTTTTTAAATGTTCAATATATTATATGTCTACAGTATGTTCCTTGCCAGATTGTACCCTTGGAAACTGCCTGTCATTCCACTCAAGTTACACTATTTCCTCTGCTCTCTCCTGAATCATCCCAGGAGTAAATAAACACTTCCTGACCTCTGAGTCAGCAAGGAATTGACTTTTCTGCTGTTTAAGGGAACATTTCTGATATAAAAATGCCATGGTTATTGCATAAAAGGGCTCTGTCCTTCCTCTGTTTATAAACTCAAGAATGAGAATATTCTTGTAGCAGGGACTATGAACTGGTCCCTGTGAAAATTTTCATGTACTACTTGGGGCAGAACTGTACCTTTTTCTGCTAAAAAAAATGCCATTTTAGCAAGTCTTTGTTCCTCTGGATCCTAACCATTAATCTGTATGTAGAAATTATTTATGTATATATGTTCATTGATGGATAATTTGTTAAGAGTGCCAGGCTTCTAGAAATTCTCCAGTGTTTTTGGACTTGACTTGGTGTAGGATGGGCACACTTTCCCAGTTGAAACCATAGTTAAGTCTGTCCATATGTTGTGAAATTAAAGAGTTTTCATCATATCATCTGACTATTGGTTGGTGTTCATGGATGTGTTCTGCTAGTCTTCTGTTTGTCCTAAGTAGTATGATAAAATTTTTTTTAAAAAAAGACCCAAACAACTCCCCACCTGCAATCGGTACCCAGATGCACATAGATTAGCTCCAAGATAAATGTCAGAGTAACAATCAAGTAAGCAATACCCAATCAAGGAATTGCCAAACAAGCCAACAGTAAACAGCCCAACCAAAGAACCTCTAAGACTATCCCTACCAATACTGAAAAGGAACTAGAATATAAACTGAGAACTAACCACATTCCTCACTAGCACTGATGATGTTATCTAGACTGGCTAATGAAGCATCTGCAAGAAAACAACCAAGATCAGAGAGCACCAAGGATCCCTCATTTCAACCCTAGCTACACATATATTCTCTTTTATTAATCTTTGAACTGTGTATATAATTGAGAAATCTGATCAAATTATTGAAATATATTTACAACTAACATTTTTCTTGCCCTTCCTTCATTTCGGTATGTTTGATTTGAAATAATTTCAAATTTTCCTTTTTATCTTCCTTTTTAGCAATTCAGATTCTTCTAATTGTAGGTCAGAGACAGTTTGAGTGGTGTCTTGCTCATTTGTTCTTAGATTAAAACAGTGATGCTTCTGGAGCTTCCTTCCCTCCATCTGAGGCTTCTTCCAGCCAAAGCTGAGAACTATTCTTATTTTTAATAACTGATCTATAAAACAGCAATTCTTCAGAAATGTTTTCATCTTAAAGCAATACTGCTAAATCAAACTGTTATGTCCCAAGATAATTTTGTTCTAAAGACATGGGAAACTCTATACAGAACTACATATTAGTAGATAGGTAAAACTTGTGAAAAGCTGAAAATGATTTTCAGAAAGTTGAAGATAGGATCTAAGCCACTTAAAATAAGGTGGTAAAAGTGAGATTGAAGGACAGTCTTGTTCTCTTAGGGTTTAGTAAAAGGCTATATAACGATTTGTAAAGTTTTGAGAAATAAATTAGAATGAATTTTCTTGCAATTTAAAATGTTTTAAATTTATAAAGTTACTTTTTTAAAAAAAATACAACTTCACACAACACAATCCATTATAGTAAATCAAGATTATATCACTATTTTACTGTATACACAGGTCGCTTTTAATAATATCTATAAAATAATTCTGCAAATGAATTCGAGAAATGTTACTTATAACAATATTACTTGTTCTCAGAATACAGAAGCAGTTACATCTTCAATATATACCACAATGGATTCAAGGCCCTTTCCATGCACATAATACATGTTGTTGACATACAAGTTAACATAAGCTAGAATACATGAATACTAAGTATGATGCTATAGAGTAAAATATTGCAACCACTTAGAGATCTAAGCCTGAAATGTAAATGATTACTCTTTTCCCAACTGCCATCAGATATGTTTTTTAAATGGCTAATAAATAGCCCTCACCGTGAAGAATGTGTGGCCTGTTCCAGTCTGAAATTTGTCTAGTTCCAACAGCAGAACTCATCATGTCTTAGTTTACTGTATTAAAGAGACAGCTCTTCCCTATGTAATTAATTATAGATGATTTATCAGGAGAAGGAAAAGCAGTGTCCAATTAATCTGAGCAGACAGCTTTCCTTGGAAAGGACAAAAACCTGTGAGGAATCTAAAGCAAGCAATATTTGTACAAAGCTATAGCAAAATTAACCAAGTGATGATGTGACAACACAATTCCTCAAGAAGTTATCACTACTTGCCATGTTCCAAATCTATCATCCTTTACTGCCCTAAAGCTTTTTGCTTCTTCAAATGATATTTAATGCAATGTCTCCTTAAATTCATCCCCTTTGTGAACTGTGGTTTATTTCTTTATTCTTTGATCTCAACAGGGACGTCAGAATTTATTTATTTACAGTCTCAGGCCTATAAAGCACCAATATGGCAGTGGTGGCTTGCTACTGGTTCTCCCCAGTTCTTGCGAACCGGTAGTGGAAATTTTGAGTAGTTTGGAGAACCGGTAAATACCACCTCTGCCTGGCCCCACCCTCAATCTATTTGCTGCCACCTGAGTCCCAGCTGATTGGCTAGAAGGAAAAAATCAGGGCTCACGTGAGAAAGAAGAGTGAAAATAAACAAGACACCATAGCTTTAAATTGAGAAGCCAAGAAGCCTCCCAACTGATCGGCTAGAACCGATCCGCTCCTTGTAAACTGCTCGGTGATGGTAGATTGGCAATTGAGGCCGAACTGCCTGAAAGCGGTTTCCATGCTCTTGGTGGTGGCAGAGCAGCAAAAAACTGTTTAAACTCTTGCCGCGGCACTTCAAAGGGCTGCCCTACAGCTGATCAGCGGTAAAAGGCAGTGTGGACCAGTGCACTCCAAAAACAAATGGGTAGACCGGTGCACTCCAAAAACAAATAGACCGGAACACTCCAAAAACAAATGGGTAGACAGTTACGGCTCTGCAAGCAGTTAAACACCTGGTAGACCAGTACCTCTGCTAAATCCTAAAGAATTGTTTGTGACATGACCATCAAACCATGGCCACAAAATAAGCCACACCCACAGAACCAGTAGTAAAAAATTTTAGAACCCACCCCTGCAATATGGAATTTAAATGTGTTTAAATAAAATGCAGATATAAAATTTAAAATACAGAACAAAAATCCCTGATACTTCTGAAACAATTAATAACAAAAAGAGAATATTACCTAGCTTCCATAAGTCATAGCTATGAAAGAAACTTGTCCACCTTTGTCATTGTTGAATAAGTTAGGCCTTGCAGAATGAAGATTGTAATTTCTTCATCAGAAAGAAGACTAAAGTTCTGATAATTGGGTTTATGAGTGCCCAACACCATGAATAATATAATGTGCAGAAGTCTAGCTTCCTTTGTGTCCTATTGTTCTCAAGGTATTCTTGAAATCAATTGCTCCAAGGCTAAGATTTCAGTTTTTTCTTCACATTATGCCTTAAATCCCCTAATAAATGAAAAATAAAAATAAATGAAAAAGTACAACAAAAAACCCAATCAGATCAAGGACTTCAACTACCTTTTCATTTATTTCCAGCCTTCTACCTCTTGAAATAACAATTTAGTGAACTCTCTGATTAGTGCTCAAAGTTTCTAGCGCAATCTGAAAATATAGCAGTCATTATGCCAATACATCGGTGCAGCAATAAAACTGTATAATATAAAAGTCCTACGCTTGTTGTTATATGGTGCACAATTCTGTGTTTATAAGAATATCCCTACTTTAGAAGCCATTCAATCCAACAAGAATAAGTAATTGCTCTGATGTATATTAAGGTACTATCAATTTATTAATCTCTTCCTTTTCCTTTCTTTCCTTTGTAATATTCCATACAGTTAATATTAACATTTAAACTCCTCAGAGTAGAAATTTATATTTTCTGCTGATACTTTTCTGGACAACACAATTTGCTATACCTGCTGCTAGTAGGAGTAATAAGTCACTAGTAATACTTTCCAAAAAAAAAAAACCCCTCTAGCTTCTCTTTTCATAGAATACTGTAAAAAAAATGTTATAGCTACTGTATGTGTGACTCTGTGGTGTCTGAGATATTGGACTCCTTCAAATAAAAAAGGAAAACATACTAAAACTACAGTATATTGAATTAATGTACTATTTAATTTAAGATGAAAACCAGTTTCTGATTGCAGTACTGCAAGACTGCATGTCGTAACCACCTACTGTCTAAATTTGTATTTGATCTTATATTAGGAAGCAGAAGACAGAATATTATGATCCTAGAAATTAATTAACTGTCAAAATTAGAAATAAATTAGATCATTCAACATGTGAATAGATAAACATTGCTAGTTATAAAGAAACATACTTTTTGCAAGCCCTGTAAAAAATGTAATGGATTGAAACTACTACAGATCGAGCTCCATCTAATCCAGAGAATAATTTTTCATAATGCAATGTTTATTGGTCTGAAATCACAAAATGTTGTGCTTAACCTGACTATAGGCCCAACATTTTGAACTAGAAAGTCTAATCCATATTGGAGAATAAATATTCTCTTTCTGTATTTTAAGCCATTTTAGGGCAGGTTCTAGTGATAATTAATGTCACAGCTCTTTTCATGTCCATAGACCCAGAATTAGCCAAAGAATCTATGACAACATTGCTCCAACGGCACACCTGATTTAACCAAATACACAACCCTGAAACATTCAAGATCATGGATCTTATCAACCTCTGCTTAACCACATTTCAATTTGATAGACAAATTAGCAACAAATTAGTATACCAATGGGTTCAATGCTTTCATGACTCATAGCAGAGGTCGCAATACAATGCCTCGAATCAATAGCAACCAAACAAATACAACCCAAAATATGAATCAGATATGAAGACAACACCTTCATCATAATAAAAAAGGACCAATTAGATAATACTCACAAAACCATTAACCTTCAAAGGAATCCAATTGATGGGGGGAGAGGGCAACAACTCACTACCATTCCTGGTTATCCTGATCAGCAGAGACAATATGGCAAACTTGAAATACAAGTATATAGAAATATCACCCATACCAATCAAGTGCTCTACTACCAATGTAATAACCCAAGAGAAGAGAAGCTGTGAAAGAACTCTATTCAGATGAGCAGAAACCATGAGCAGCAACCTTGAACAGTAGCAAAATGAAACAGATAATCCATATAAAATCTTCCAACGAAGTAGCTATCCACACAACTTCATCAAAAATGTGCCTGATCATTAAACTCTATATAGCTCAACACAACCAACACAACCTGTAAAAAGGGAACATTGCCATACATCAAAAACATCTCAGAAACCTCCAACGGACAATCACATGGAATCAGTATAGCACACAAACCAACTAAAGCCCTTCAAAATGTTCTAACTAAACCAAAAGAGCCAGCAGCCAGAAGAAAAATAGGAGTAATCTACTACATACAGTGTGAAAACTGCAACAATCTTTACAGAGGACAAACAGACAGACTTGCAGAACACATCCATGAATACAAACTAGTAGTTGGAAGAAATGATGAAAACTCTTTCATTTCACAATATAGGGACAGATTTAATCATAGTTTCAACTGGGAAAGTGTGACTATCTTCCTCTAAGCCAAATCCAAAAATGCTGCAGAATTTCTAGAAGCCTGGCACTCTGACAAATTAGCCACCAATAGATACATAGACATAAACAACATCTACATACTGTGCAAAAGAGATAATCAACAAGCCAAAAAGACCAAAACACCTCCCCACCAGCAATCAACCCTCAGATGAGCATAGATTAACACCAAGATTCAGATCAGAACAATAACCAAGAAGTAAACAATGCCCCCAATCAAGGAACTGCTAAACAAGATAACAGTAAATAGCCGAACCAAAGAACCTCCAAGGCCACTTCCATCAATACTGACAGGGTAAGCCACAAGAATATAAATTGAGAATAAATCCCACACTTTACTAGCACTGGTGTTGTTACCTAGTTTGGATAATGAAATGTCTGCAAGAAAACAACCAAGCTCAGAGAGCACCAAGGATTCCTCAATGATAGTTGAATAATATGAAATGACAGCTGGCTGGTTCCTATTTGTGTTACTGTGGCTGGGACAGAGATGTATTCTATATCTGTTATTTTTCTATTTGAAAGTATAGTGCCATAGTAGGCATCATGGATTACACTTCAACACACTAAACAACAAAGATTAAAATTTAAAAATATAATAATATATATACAAAACTAGCCTTTTTATAGGCTATTATACAGTCATATTAACTCCACATCCATCCTGCCAAAAATTACTTTCAGTAAAAACAGTAACCTATTTCACTTATACGCTAGTCTATATATGTATTTTCCCCACAAACTCACACACTCAAAAGATGTCTGTACAGATGTTCTCAAATATTTTAAAAAAACACTGGATTTCCTCAAACAAATCCAAAGGGATTTCAGATTTTCCCTGGAGCTTATTTATATGTGTATACTACCCTAAGAATAGAATGGTCTTGAATAATTTTTCCACCATTAATACTGAAAATCTTTGAGAAGAAGATCGTAACCTGAATTATTTTTTAGCTTCCAAAAATGTGTCTGGAAACGAAACACCAAATGGAATTTTGAAACTCTGCAAAATGATACTAAGAAAAATGTAAAGAGAAAAAGAAAGAAAAAGATCAGGGAACAAATTGCTTGAAAACTAAAGTATAAGAATATGATCCAGAATGGCATATTTAATGATGATTTGGTCTGTACAAGAAGCTAGTGATCCTTATTAGAGTTTGAACAGGAAACAAAGAAAATGGAAAAATAAGCAAGCTGAAATGATAAAGTAACAATGCATTAAATATCTAATTATTCCATTAAATCTTTTCAATGTGAACTGAAGAACTTGATATCCCCTTTGAAATATGATTTGATATATCCTTTAATCATGGAATGAATCATGAATCATGATAATTTCCTTTCTTGAATTTCTATATTAGGAAGAAGTTGGGATTCGCAGTAATTATAAAAGTATTTTAATAAACATCTCTTTTCTCTTATTATTTAAGAGAAAAGAAATGTGTTTATTAATATACCTTTTACTCCTAATCCATCAGTATCCTAGTTCACAGGTCTGATTGACAGCTGTCACATTTTCCACAGGACTGCAAAATTTGGTACCAGAGAAAAATCAACATAAATGAGAAAAATGAAGCTATATTCTTGTGCTTGGCAACAATAATAAGTAGAGATGAGTAAATACACCTCATTTAATTCAAACAAGATTCAGATACTGTTTGATGGTGTTTGCTTTCTAAGAATTCTAGTTTTAGTTTAATATATTCAGAGTAGTTACTCAAAGATTCAAGTTTCTTTAGTTTATTAAATACACGTCAAAGTAATACATTTCAGATGATATACCAATTGTAGACTTCCCTGAATGAAGTGGCATAGTCATATTTATGCATTATTTTATAACAACCTAATGGCGTTTGCAAGAAGGGGTAGTGGTATTTGATTCCAGAAATATTTTTATATTAATTTGACAGACATGACAATACTTAATAGCTTCTGCTGGGCTTGATTCAATTACTTCATATACTACCTGGTCTCCAATACATATGTAAGCTATGAAATTCAGTTCCTGGATGCCATTCTTCCTCTCAACTACCGTAGTCTCTAGTTTCTTTTGATTTTGTTATTTCTTTAGTTACAGAAATTCAACTAATAAATATATATTTTAGTCTTCGCAAATTCAGAAAGCTCAAACTGCCCAAGGAGCTGCTGATTCAGTTCTACAGGGAAATTACTGAGTCTGTCATCTGCACCTCCATAATTGTCTGGTTTGGCTCTGCAACCAAACAAGACAAACACAGACTTCAACGAATAATTAGAACTGCTACCAGCCTGCCTTCCATTGAGGACCTGTATACTGCATGAGTCAAAAAGATGGCTGTGAAAATATCTACAGACCCCTCACATCCTGGACATAAATTGTTCCAACTTCTACCCACAAAAAGATGCTATAAGGCACTGCACACCAAAACAACTAGACAGGACAATTTTTCCCCCGAATGCCATCACTCTGCTTAACAACTAATTCCCACAACACTATCAAATAATTTACTAAGACTGTATTACTATTATTCTTCTCTTCCTTACTAATATCTTTCTCTTCCCACTTATTACTATAACCATGTTGCTTGTATCTTTCAATTATATTGTTTTTATTTGTTTCCTAGTACAATTTGATAGCTTATTAGTAACCTTGACTATCGCTAAGTGTTGTATCTTTTTATTCTTGCTAAATGTATTTTCTTCTCCTTATGTATACTGAGAGCATATACACCAAAGACAAATCCCTTGTGTGTCCAATCACACTTGGCCAATAATTCTATTCTGTTCTGTTCTGTTCTGTTCTGTTCTATTATATTCTATATTTAATTTGTGAGCTGCATAGAGAATTTGTATTGCTGCAGACAAACAGGTAGAGAGATAAATAAATGAAAGGATGTCCCCCCAAAACCCCCAACATTTTTCTAGTTCAATTCGTGCAGAAAATGTACAGCTCCAGTTCACACTGAGTTCTACTACAATGACATTTCAAATCTACAATGAATATATGAATCTGACTGACTGCTCATTGCAATGAATAGGGCTCTAAGTGGAAAGTAACTATTTACTCGTTTTCATGTGTAATTCGAAAGGAGAAATCGTGAGACATTTTGCTCTCCCAAATGGCTACATCATTGATCCAAAGGTGTGCCCCAAAGATTCATTGCAATGCTGTGGATGGCACTAGGGCGTAATTCTTCAATCATTTGTCTTTTTTACAGTTACATCTCAGCATACTCTGGAAGGCATCTGCTTGATATGCATGATCCAGAAGTAATTTGCATCTAAATGTGAATTGCTGGGAGGCATAAGAAGGATGCTACACACTCATATCTTATATTTCCCATGGGCATCTGCAAGGCTACTGTTGGGATAAAGATGCTGAACTAGATAAACCATTAATTTAATTCAGTTCAGCAACTGGCTAGTCCACATGCAGTTTCAGGGAGTCCTAATACTTTCTAATGCAAGGATGATGGTTTGGTTTGGTAAATTAGAGAGACAGAAAGAAGTATTAATAAGACACATTGCACAACACAACCTTTGGGACAAGCATGACCTGGATGACTGAGAATCTTCATATAGACAATGAGACTATAAAACTGTGATGGCAAACTTATGGCATGTGTGCTAGAGATGGCACGCTGAGCCCTTTCTGTGGGCACATACGCTGTTGCCAGCTGGTTTTCACCTGCACCAGAGTACCGGAATCCTGAAGACCAGCCAGCCAGCGCACACATGCACACCAACCAGCTGGTCTTTGGGTTTTTGGTGCTCTGGCGCATGTGTTCCATTTTGGGCACTCAGTGCTGAAAAGGTTCGCCATCACTGCTATAAAAGTAACCCTGAAAAAAAGATATCAGGAAGATGAAAAGGATTCAAAGGATAGGTTTAAAAGAAATGAAAAGAACAGGGATTTAAGTAAATACATACTGAAACTATAGCAACTAATTCAGAAAATAACAAAAACCCTAAAAATAGCTTTAAAAAACCCCAGTGGCTGTAATACTCTTAGTTTTATTTTCCGAAATGCATTTAAAACAAATAAAATATTAAAAGAACAATAGAAAGCAAGAAACAATATAAACAAAAAATATTGAATTCTACCTACAATTTAAAATCTTAGAAGAAAGAACTATTAAATACTAATTAAGGATAGTTCAGACTTTAGAAATGCAAACGTTAAACCTTTTGAGCAGCCTGAAAAAAGTCTTAAAACTAATTTTTACTGATACTCCCCCCTCCCCAAATCATGTATCATAGCTGTGCAATGCTTCAGACTGAGTTCAAAAAAGATATTTCACAGTTTGTGGGAAAGCAAACATATAAGTAGTCCTTGACTTACTTACAACCATTCATTCAGTTACCGTTCGAAGTTACAACAGCACTGAAAAAAGTGTGTTATGATAGTTTTTCACCGATCATACAACCATTGCAGCATCTCCATGGTCACATGTTCAAAATTCAGCTTGGCTAGCAATAGCAATAGTACTTAGACTTATATACTGCTTCACAGTGCTTTACAGCCCTCTCTAAGCAGTTTACAGAGTCAGCATATTGCCCCAACAATCTGGATCCTCATTTTACTGATCTCAGAAAGATGGAAGGCTTGAACCAGTCAGGATCGAACCCCTGGCAGTCAGCCTGCAACGCTGCATTATAGCATTACAGCATTACATTCAATACTGAATTACTGTATTACTGCATTCTAACTACTGTGCCACCTTCGCTATGGGCTCATATGCCTCGCTTAGCAATGGAAACTTTGGGCTCATTTGTGATTGGAAGTCAGGCACTACCTGTATTGGTTATATCAGGGGTGAAATGTAAAATGTGTTACTACCGGTTCTGTGGGCATGGCTTGGTGGTGGGATAATGTGACTGGGTAGGCATGGCCAACTTTTTAAAACTTTTCAAAGCATTTTTTCTAATGCTTTGAAAAGCCTCTGGCGATCAGGCAACTCAGCTGGGATCATCAGAGACTTTTCAAAGCATTTTTTAAACTACCTCTTTGGCCAAGAGGTTGCAGAAAAAATGCTTTGAAAAGCCTCTGAGGATCCCAGCTAAGCAGCATGATCATCAGAGGCTTTTAAAAAAAACTTTTAAAAGCATTTTTTCGTTGGAAGAGGTTGTAGAAAAAATGCTTTTAAAAGTTAAAAAAAAGCCTCTGATGATCATGCGACTCAGCTGAGCATGGGGGGGGGATTTTTGTTACCGGTTCTCCGAACCACCTGCCGCCATCGCTACTGGATCAGGCGAACCGGTCCGAACCGGGAGCATTTCACCCCTGGGTTATATGCTGTCCTGATTATTGTCTTTTAAAGCAGCAAGATTCTAGGAAAGAGATGACACACTCCAAAGTACCTCTCTAATTTTAATTCAAAGAATTGCACAGCCTTATTTAATTCTGGACTTAAGAATAATCATATTCTTTAAATCATATTTAATTTTATTGAACTGATTTTAGGTATTTTCCTACTCACTACATTTTAAATTACATCATAAGGACCAAGTACAGCCTCAGCTTATAAACTGTATACTTTATTCTATGCTACATCAACCTGGAATAATTAATTTATTAAAGAGTATCACATTTTTAGTTCTGGATGGAGTTGCACTATCCCAGACAGACTCTGTGTTCAACTTTGGGGTTTCCCTGGGTACTTGGCTCTTCCTTGAAAAGCAGGTGGCAGCTATGGCTAGGACAGCCTATGTACAACTTCGTGTTGTGTGCCAGTTGCACCCATTCCTGAATTGAGAGTTAATCAAGTTCAAGTGCTGGTTATCTCATGTTTGGACTACCGTGATGTGCTCTATGTAGGGCTACCCTTCATGAGTATTTGAAAGCTACAGCTGGTACAAGATGCAGGTATGTGCAGACAGTTTTAGGGGCTCCTAGGATACTCACGGAACAAAATGTTAAAAAGCTATGATATTTATGTAGTTATTTACCAAGCACATCTAAATTATATTAAAGTGACCAAAATATTTTTACAATCTCCAAGGCATGTCACAATTTTTGAGCACCCCTAATGTTTGGAAATTGAAAGTTGAAAAATTTGACACGCCCTAACATATAAAAAACACCTCTGTTGCACAAGCTGCACTGCCAGCTTGCTTCTGGGTCCAGTTCAAGGTGTTGGTTATCACCTTTAAAGCCTTTATGGCACTGATTCAGGTTCCCTGAGGAACTGTCTTACCTCTATGGGATTGGCCACCACACTGATTCTGGAAGAAGAGGCATACTGTGGACCCCATTGGTCAAGGTATTCTGGCTGGTAGGTTCCAAGAAAAGAATTTATTCTGCCCTGGAAGAATATTATGCCCCTCAAGGTGAGATCCATCCTCACTCTTCTGGCCTTCCAAAAGGACCTTAAAACCTGGTTCCGCCAATAGGCTTGGAGGCCTAATGAGGGCATGCCACCCTGTTGTATACTGGCCCCTATAGTAGCTAATTTTCACCATTCTACTGTTATATTCATTGTTTTAATGCTTTATAACCCTGATGGCAAACCTATGGCACGTGTGCCACAGGTGGCACATGGAGCCATATTGGTGGGCACCCTAGCTCAGCTCCAGCATGCATGCATGCGCTGGCCAGCTGATTTTTGGCCCTTCTGGGCCCAATGGAAGTCGGCAAACGGGCTGTTTTCGGCTTCTGGAGGGCCTCCGGGGAGGTGGGGAAGGCTGTTTTTGCCCTCTCCAGGCTGCTAGAAAGCCCCTGGAGCCTGGGGAGGGCAAAAAACAGATCTATCAGGCCCACCGGGCCATCACATGCCAAAAGCAGGAGGAGCATCAGGGGTCGTGCACACATGTATGGGGAGGGCAGGGGGCATAGAATTATGGGTGTGGGCACATGCGCGTGACCACCCTACACTCCTCCAGCTTTCGGCACGCGATGGCAAAAAGGTTAGCCATCACTGCTTTATAATGCGGTTTTTATTATGTTGTCAGTTACCCAGGGTCACATGATAGTAAAATGAACCTCATATAAATTAGAGAAATAAATATGCCTTTATTAATATTTTGGAATTCCAATTATAGGACTCCTGCAATACAGAAAGTGATGTAGTTCTCAACGCAGTTGTGAGTGGGGAAAGAATTCTTTGAATTCTCATTTGGATATTATTTTATCCCTACTTTTCTTATTTTCCCACATAATTGTTTTTATTTTCTTGTGTCTTTCCCCTCATAGGCCTAATATAAATCCTTTTGCTGATTCCTTACATATTTTTTCTAAATCCAGAAGAATATGTCTCAATTGACTGATCAATGGAACAAGTAGTTTATTAGCAAAGAGACTGAATCACGTACTATTACATGAATTCTGCTTGCAAATGATTTCTGCCTATTAACCATGAAAAACACAATGTTAAAAAGTAAATTCTATCTCCACTTTGTGCAAGAGAGTATGGAAGAACTTGTAGAGAGTATGGAAGAAATTGTAGAAAATGCATTTGGAGTAAATTTTTTACTCCCAAAACATATATACTTGAATTTTTCACATTCCTGAGACACAATGGTTGATACAATGACCACATTTTAGTAGAGGTAGTTCTCTACAATTACAACTATTCATTCAGCAACTATTTGAAGTTCCAAAGCCATTAAACAAATGGTGGTTATGACTTGTCCTTGGAGTTCTGTAGTCATGTGATTGTGATCTGGGTGCTTGGCAATCCATTTGTATTTATCACAGGATCACTATTTGCAATCTTTGCTATTGGTTTTCTCAGAAAGTCAATGGGACGTTAGCAGGAAAGGTCACAAGTCTCTGAGGTAAGTCTCCATCATTTCCTCCAGCTCAGGGATGATATTCACTTACCTTCACTACCGCTTTGCAAATGTGAGTGCACGTGCCACCTCTGCACATGTGCACAACCTTCTGTGCATGCGCACTAGGTCATGCATTATGTCTGGGTGGATGGGAGAAGTCTCCAGCAGTTGCCGCTACTGGATCACGCGATCCAGAGAGAACCAGCGGAATACCACCACTGCTCCAGCTCCTCTGAGCACCATGCTGGTTATTTGCATAATCCTGTGCTTCCCTCACACCCTTATGTGCCCTCTCTGATTGCACCATGCCTCTCTTGTATCTGCCCATATATTCCCCTGAGCCCTCATGCATCCTCCCTAACTCTCTCACCCAATAGCAGCCACCTGCCTGCTGCCCTGGGATTTGCAATTTCCTATTAAATTCACCACTGAATTGGGTTTTGGGAAGCCAGCAAGAACCTGCCTCACTATGACGACTTGGAATTTGCTTTACAACTGTATCACTCAGCAATGAAAATTCCAGTCCCAATTGTTGTAAATTGAGGTTTACCTGCATTTGATTGAAATATCAGATAGGATGATACTGCCTTAATAAGATAAATGTAAATTGAAAAATACAAAGTAAATCCTGACAAGACAAAACTAAGGTCAGATCATAAATGGCTACCTACCTCGTTCTCAGATTATTCTATGCCATTTTAGCACTTAACACACAGTCCATCTGTTTCAATGCTGACTTTTTAACTCAACCATTGGTATCAACAAACGTGGGAGGGACTTTGAGTTGCTATGGTGAGGAGATGGGGAATTAAGTACAGAATCTGTTTGGAACACAACACATTTTTCAGAACATGATCCAAAAGTACTATGAATATATTTTAATCTATTTTAATATTATTCTCTATTAAATTCCAGAACAAATTATTGCAGTCAGAATCTGAGAGGAAAGCAGTTCCGTTTTCAAAGAACTTTGCATTTTTAATTAGGCTTATCTTAATACAAAACAGTGTCCCCAAATCCTCCTCTAACCATAGATAGAAAGGTGAGGAAAATGCAGTTTCCAGGTTCTTGACACACTGAATACCAGAACAGCACAAGAAAACAGCAGAGGTATTATGGTGGCCAGTGGATATGAGAAAGTGGCTTCCATATGAAAGTACCTCATGGTCCCTGATCGAGCTCACTTTTGTTTGGCCAAAATTTTATTGCTACTCTCAGATAGATAAATAGATAGTCTAAATAGAAATGGCAAGAGTGTCCAGTAATAGTAATGCAGGTTCTAATGTTACAAAATAAGTTATTGAACAACATGCTAAGCCATAAACTGGAAAACATGGTTTATTAAATAGGGTGCAGAATAGCATTCCCTTTTACCTCTTGTGGTTTTGGGGTTTTAATAAGCTCTCTTTTGAGGAATTAAAAGTTTTAAAAATTCAGAATTCAGGGGACTTAGCTAAGTCAAGTTTAAAACAGTAAGTAGTCACAGTGATGGAAAGAAACAAAATTGTATGGTGTTAACAAAACCAAACTTGAGAAAGGAAGATAAAGCAGAAATTTCCCAAATTGGTTTATTTTTTTCAAAGACAAAGTGAAAAAAATGTGGAACGTTCAAAGGAAAGTACAGTAGAGGTAATCAATCCTTGTTTAAAAATGGGAATTGGAAATTCAGTCATTAAGTGAAGCTGTTACTTATTGAAGCCTACACTATGCTTATCATCTTACTTCAACTTTCCACTGCTTTACGGACCTGTGAATGTCATAAATGTGAAGAGTGGTCATAAAATTGCATTTTCATCACTCTCTTTCATCACCCTCTTAACTGCAAACAGTCACTAAATGAGGCAACCATTAAATAAAGGCTACCTATATATGACAATCATGGTGGCTAGGAGTAAATGCACAACTTTTACAGTTTATTATTTCAGTCTCTCTAGATTTTCCCATAGAGTAAAAAGAACCCATGAAATCAAAGAGAACTACTCCATGCATAGTCATTTCCGGTGACCATCATGGAGAGCTAGACATCACTGCTAGTGGAATGGAGTTTAAAACAGAGAATGACGGATGGATGCTGAATCCTCTGGTGATATTTTTCCAGAAGAAGGAGAGATTGTGTCATAGTCCATGTGCATTCCAGAGAGCCATTTTTCATGACTAGCTCACAGAAACCAAGGTTTTGTGTTGTCTTATAAATTGAGTGACTGGGAAATGATCATAAGCTTACAATCATAATGTAGGCTTTTAAAGGACATAAAGCTTGACTGAGCCTCATTTCTCTTTGGAATTTATTTTTTATGATTTGGAAATATTAAAATCCCTTGGAGCAACAAGGTTTTTTTATTCATTGGATGAGTCTTTTCTCCCTTTTTAAGGAGAATTTATTAATTACCTAATAAGTAATTTTATTAAAGTTTAAAAATACAAAGATAAAAAACTAGTACGATCTCAGAAAAATATAAAAAATAAAAGAGAAAAAGTGCAGAGAAAAAGAAAAGAAAAAGAAATATAAAAGAATGATTTCCCTCTTCATCAAGACATATACAAACAATTTCAGCAATTTATTATCTTCTCTAAGAATTCAACAGATATTTTCTTTCCATATCTCACCTTTCCAATAAATGAATTATAAATTCTTGTCATTTAGTCTTAATCAGCAAAAGTTCACTAAAAGTTCACCAAAAACAACATATATATTTTAACCTTAACCAAATAGAACAGTTTCATATTCCTTTACTTTTATCATAGTAACTTATTATTTCTCTAAAAATACAACAAAAAACTCTTCTTTAATATCTTATCTGTTAGCTTTAAAGCCTCATCATTCACTTACTGTAGTCAAGAAAAATTAATTAAGAACTACCAACAACAACATTAAAAATTTTGACTCTCAAAACAGATTTCTGAGCCTCAACAATGAAGGGGCCAGGACAGCAACTTGTAATAGTTTGCTTATCATCTTGCAGCATTTGTCATAGGCAGATCACATTAATGAATCCTTATTGTAATAAAACTATTTGAGCCTTTGTCATATAAAAAATAGTTTAATATAGTTTGCAGTTGTTTATTAATGTCACTTCAGGAGTTAGATGCAAAACTATTTTAAAGTATTTTATGCACATCAGTGTTGACCTTTTAGAAAACATAGTTAATATTGGTATAAATCTGCTGTTCTTTAAACATTTATTTAAACGGTAGACTGTCTCTAGTCAATACTGAATTCAAATAATATAATGTACTATGCATGTTTTATAATAAACAAATTATAGTAAGGAAAAAATGATGCCGCAAAAAGTGTATTTCATTATTTTAAATGGTTCATGCCTGACATCTGCCCATATCCTTCATTTCCAAAGGGAAGCTTTAGAAAAATCTATTACAGAACCATAAGGAAAACTGGCCTATAGATCTAACAATAATGGCTCCTCTATTCTTCAAGTTTAGACCAAATCTCTGTCAATCATATTGTCTTTTTTTCAAACCAGAGCATAATGGGTGGTACACATAGCTGACTTCACTCCTAAACAAACAAACAAACAGGGAGGGAGGGAAGGAAGGAAGGAAGGAAGGAAGGAAGGAAGGAAGGAAGGAAGGAAGGAAGGAAGGAAGGAAGGAAGGAAGGAAGGAAGGAAGAAAGAAAGAAAGGAAGAGAGGGAGGGAGGAAGGAAGGAAGGAAAAAGAAAGGGAGGGCGGGAGGGAGGAAGGAAGAAAGGAAAAAGAAAGGGAGGGAGGGAGGGAGGGAGGAAGGGAGGGAGGAAAAAGAAAGAAAGGGAGGGAGGGAGGGAGGAAGGAAGGAAGGAAGGAAGGAAGGAAGGAAGGAAGGAAGGAAGGAAGGAAGGAAGAAAACAATTGTGGCACATAGAGTTTTAATACCAATGCTGTATATTTTTGAACAGTGGCAGTCACAGAACATACAGATACATAACATAAAAGGTGTTGCCCAAAGAGAATCAAGCTTTTGGAGACAAGTGATTGAAAGATGTCCAAAAGTCATATTGATATTTAAAACTCAGAGGGATTTTGGTATGAACTGCCCTTTAGTGGTTATAGGAAGCATAGTATGAGCTCAGATGAATCTTGTGATTCATTATCTTTTACTTATTAACTGTCTTACAAAATATAACTGTGCTGGACAAATGCAGGAAAGTTCTGCAAAAGACCAATTCAAACTAAACACATTATTTACAGCAACTGAGCATGATAATTTCAATTGAAACTTATTTGTGAAGTTGAAAAATGATTTCTACATTTAAGTCTGTCAACCCTGTTAACTGCTGATGAAAAGTTGAATGCCTTTGGAACATCTTTGGAAAATTTGTAACAATTGTTTAATAAATACACTTCCTGAATAATGCATCCATTCAAATCATTGCTAAAAAATCAACAATAAAGGAAGTGAATTCTTATGACATAAAACCATGTTCTGTTATCAAGTTCCACTAAGTGTATTCTTATTGCAGAAAAGTCTCCTCTTAACTTAGACTTATAAAACACTACCTGTAAAGCAACATGGCACAAAAAATGTCAAATGGCCTTGATTAAGAATGATCCTGCCAGAAAATTGAATATTATAAAGATAATTGGTGTGTATGGTGGTGAAAAAGCAAGAAAGAAAAAAGTTTGAATACCTGTTTACAACTCTGCTCCAACCACTTCCACCTGCACATAGGCAGCCTTGATACTGCACAGCTCCAATCAGTGAACATGATGGTCATAGAAAGTTTGGGGCCGCAAAGCCCATTTATACAATGTTCTGTTCAACAGACCACACAGCTCAGATACAAGAAGAAACAAGGCAGTACTACTATCTGCCTTCATGAAAGCTAAACCACTGTTGTTATGGTGTTAATTTTTAAAGATTTGGCCTAGCTTCTGGATTTGATATGTTGTCTAATATTATTTTAGTCTGTGCATGCTTTTGGTCTAAGGTTATTTTTAAAAATGTCCTCTGAGGCAATTTCTTTGATTTCGTAGGCTCCTAAGTCAGACATTATGTTGTTATAAATACCTTCTGGGCATTTATCTACTGATTTGGCAAACATACCTAATGCTCAGAGGTGGGTTTCAGCAGGTTCTGACCAGTTCTGGAGAAACGGTAGCAGAAATTTTGAGTAGTTTGGAGAATCAGTAAGTAAAAATTCTGACTGGCCCCACCCCATCTATTCTCTGCCTCCCAAGTCCCAGCTGATTGGAAGGAAATTGGGATTTTGCAGTATCCTTCTCCTGGAGTGGGGTGGGAATGGAGATTTTACAGTGTCTTTCCCCTGCCCGCCTACCAAACCACAACCAGAGAACCGGTAGTAAAAAAATTTGAAACCCACCACTGCTAATGCTCCTTTCTCCCGTTTTCCCTTCAACAACAATCCTGTGAGATGGATTGGGTGGAGAGAGAATGACTTTCATGCTTAAGGCAAGGCTAGAACGCCACCATTTTCCAGTTTGTAGCCTGATGCCTTAGCCCAGTGGTGGGTTTCAAATTTTTTTATTACCAATTCTGTGGGTGTGGCTTGGTGGGCGTGGCATGGCTTGGTGGGTATGGCAGGGGAAGGATACTGTAAAATCTCTATTCCCAGCCCACTCTAGGGGAAGATTACTGCAAAATCCCCATTTCCTCCTGATCACCTGGGACTTTGGAGGCAAGGAATAGATGGGGCGGGGCCAGTCAGAATTTTTACTACCGGTTCTCCAAACTACTCAAAATTTCCATTATCAGTTCTCTAGAACTGGTCAGAACCTGCTGAAGCCCACCTCTGCCTTAGCCACTAGACTAGATCATGCTGACTCTTGGCTGTGGTCTCCATGCTATGAGGGGTCATTTTGTTTTCTTGGCAGGCATCCATTTCACCAATTCACCAAAACTTTTCCCCCAAATAGATCATTCTAGATTTATTCCAGATGCCAGGAACACATTAAAGACCTAATTCATCTTTTACATACAGTGACATATCCAATGGGCTAAGCTCCATGAGTTAATGTTTTGATTTGAACCTCAAATAGCAACATGGATGTAGACAGCCATTACTTTACATTCTCTAGCTTTTCCAATATTCAATATATGAACTAAGAGAAAATAAAAAGGAGATATCAACCTATTAAAGATAATAGAAAATTAATTTCATGTTATCTAAAGCAGCCTTTCATTAGATTATATGGATAGAACAATCAAATTCAATAATCTCCAGGCTGCAAAAGAACTAGTATCAATTCTACCATCTTCACTGGACTGCCTATAAAACAAAAGGCTAACAGCTAAGAGCTTCATTTAATTCTTCTGTAATGCCCAATCATGTAGAATTTCAGAAGAAGCAAGAGCCTCTGCATTAAATAAGTTGTGTAAGAGATACTTGAGTTGACCAGCATTCAGAGGTAAATCATGCTCATTCCTAAATGTTGAAAAAAAGCCCAGCTTCATCAAAACTGAATTGATATAATACCATGAAAAGCCCAGTTTGTCCCTGGAGTGGATTTATCCACTAGTTTTAAATATGATTACTCATAATGCAAATTTTTCTTAAGTAACGCATCCAGCACTATATCTATGACTTTAGATGTTTGATTTAGTAATGTTTTATTGCATTAAGTGCAGATGTTTCTATCTCCCAATTAAACAACCAATCCAGCTACATACAGCAAGTAGAAAAAATGGGATGACACTTCAGGTAACTGATGAATGTCACAGCAAGATCAAGTCAATGAAAGTAAGAATTTACTATGACTGATGTATTTATACATTGCTGGAAGAATAAAAAGTGATCTCAGAAAAGAAGGAAGGTCTTTGAGCAAGATGACAGAATTTGAAGCTCTTACACAAAATTAAGATCACACACTAGGACAGTGTTGGCAAACCTTTTCACTATCGAGTGCCGAAACGAGAGCGTGCATGCATGCAGGGGGATGCCAGAAACTGGACGAGCAGGTTCCCGGAGTGCACATGTGGGATGACCAGAAACTGGAACAGCAGCTCCCCAGCACACATGTTCCAGTTTCTAGTGCGCACATGTGCACCGGCCACCTGGTCTTCTGGTTTCTGGCATGATGTGCATGCGAAGACTGGCAATTTATGCTTAGTAGTTGTTTCTTTTTGTGTTATTCAACTGTTACTATCCAATGTAGACCTTTTTTCTTTGTATTTTGTTATTTTAATAATAAAACATTAAATAAAAGTATTATATCATTAAAAATAGAGACAATACCATTGCCAGCAACCAGTTAATTGACACCTCCCAGGAAATTTCTATCCTTCAACCAAGCCTACATCTGCATTCAAATTGGGTTCTGAAATTCTTTATTCCAGTCTATTCTTTTTTCCACTTTTCCTGACATTTAAAAGACTGATCTGATTCTGATTTAGTAACTTATTTATTTAAAACTTAAATTAAACCAGAGTTCTGACAAACAAAGAAACTCAGATTTAATATTAACCGGCAATATTTTCTGGTTATATGGAACTTTCTGTTCCATATACAACAGAAAGACCCAAAAAGAAAGGAGCACTTGCTCAGCCTCATTATGGCTAGAAAGGGTTTTTAGATTCAACTACTGAATTATACTTTTGCTCTGCAAGTATTGCTAACTTAGGGCTGTAGACCATATTTTAAAACACAACACAATGCGATGCCAAATACAGTTAAACATACCTTTCGAAGGATACTTATTAAACTTAGGTGTATTTGCCTTGATACAAGGAAGAAATGCACATGAAATAAACATGCTTTTATGGGTTGTTTTCTTACTTTTGTAGGGAATTATAGATAAATGGCAATCAAGTAGTATTTTTTTCCCTGATCTGACAGATCTTTTGCACACAGACCTTTAAACAAAGCTGGAATTGCACTGATATATTGCATGTTTATGATTTACTGTATGCTTTGACACTGAAGAAATTGCATGGCCTTTTCTCATTAAAGTGGTTGCTTTCCTATACAGTATCTTCTTGAAGTGTATGTATATTCTGAGAATTTATATAAGTTAATAGTAGCATTTAATTCCCTCTGTTTCATTAAAGTTCTTCCCTGCTATATAAGTAAAGTCACAATTAGAGCATCTCTCTAAGAGGAAAAAGTATGTGTGTGCAGAGGAGGGGGTACTTCACCCCTGAAACAATGTCCATTGGACTTGAGATGCATTGATCTGTAAAGAATTACAATTCACTGAGCATTAAAACTGACAAGAAGAGATATTTTGCAGGCTAAAAAAACAACAAAAACCCAGTGGCAGTATTTTGTACAGCCAAGAAACAATGCAAAGAAAGATATTTTATTGTTTATAATAAATTCGTATTCTTTTCTTTCAGAAGATGTTGAATTTAAAGACAGTGAAGTAAAATGTTAATTTATTATTAAATATATTCCACTTTTTAATTATTCAATGCACTACTTGTGCCTCAATAGTAATCTATATATTGAAATAAACCAACTGTAGATATGATATGAAATGAAACTTCTGTTAGAAACAAAAGAATTTATGATTCAAAGCCAGAAAATATTCTGTTCAAAGCAGAAAATATATGTATAAAAAACCTACATAAATAAAGAAGAAAAAAGAACCCTGAAAACTGATGACATAAATTTTGGATGCTAATGGTAAACTTTGTCCCAATTGCAGATAGGAACACCAGCTTCATTCCCTCACACACTTCTCTCCTTTTTAGAAGCTACAAGTTTAGAGGGTCACATTATTATACTGCATTGGTGATTGCAACAGTCTTAGCCCAGAGTCGCCTCGAACTGTGAGATAGGTGGCATATAAATTCAATAAATATATATATATATAAATGTCTTACCTTGCCATATTTATAACAGGATCTACACTCCCTTTGGGTTGTTTGATTTCTCTTAGACTGGAAAAAAATTAGCTTTCCTTGTATACCTTCTTTTTCAGTCACTCCTTTTTTTCATTTCTTTTCCAACCACTCCTCTTCTAGTTTCAGCTCTTCTAGCTGCAAGGTAATCATCTGGGAACACTGCTTTAATTCCTGCATCTGGACAACACTCTTGTATCCAAAACCAAACAGGACCAGGAAGGAGTGTAGGAATTGTTCCAAAACAATGGCTGTAACCATTTTCTAATTAAGTTTGCTACTCTTGCTAAAAAAGTTATCTAATCTTTCCTGTATGTGCTACTTATACTCCAGGAATTTCTGCTTGTAACTGTACTTTACAACTTTGTAATGATAGAGGAACTCCTCCTTTACTGTCTTGTAATTCACCACCTTTTGATCATGAAGACTTGTTTATACCCTTAAAGCCTTTCCTGTCCAACATGGGGCTAATCTAGCCACCTAATGCTCTCTCAGACATTTACATGACACTGTTACTTGTTCAAAATAGTGAGGTCAATGACCTCATTCTTACTGAATTTATGTATTTTATATCCCTAATCCAGGAAGCGTTTCTTTTCTTTTTTTTTAAGATAAAGGTACGCTCGAGATTGAGCTAGAGCTAGCCAAACGTGGATAATCTTGTCCAGTGATTTCTATGTTATTGAGAGGGGAAATTAGCTCTTTAAGCTCCATCCTCCAAGCTTCTCTCTCAGTTCAACCAATGCAAGCTTGCTTTCACATTCATTTTCTTCTTCATATTCATCCATTTGCTGCTCAACAGCTGCCTTTGCCTTTTCTTCTTCTAACTGCTGATGCCTGGTGTAAGGACATGTTTGTGATGTCAGGGAACTAGAATATAGTTATTAAACACTGATTCCTATTTGGCTTCTTATCACACACCTATTAGCATGTGTTGCTCATCCTCTGCAATCTTGGATCCCACTGCTATCACCACCAGTGAGGTTTCTTTGTTTTCCAAAGACTGGACACACCACCGCATAGAAGACAACAAACAAAATACTGTAATTTAGCACACACCTTCTCGCCTTGGATTAACTATACCCTCCTATCATGTAACTAAGTCTTTGATGGTTAGCCCTTATAATAAATAAAAACCTTGAAGTCTGTAAAGAGTCATACAACCTTTGCCTTCTTCCAAAAGTTCTTGCACTGGTTGGGATAAGGTGCTGTCTCAGTGTGGTTCCTTCTTTCCTTTGCTGCCCAGCTCCAGGCCAAGCTCTAAGCCTAGCTCCAAGCAGGAATGACATCATAATGGGCAGTTTACCATGGTGCTGGCAGTTGACTGATAGCTCTCTTGCTTACTGGTAATAGTCATACATTCCAGATATCATTTTCCACTTCCTCATTTGCTTCTTATCATCTTCTTTTTCTTTCCCATACATGCACACTTTTGTAGATGAAGGCCCTGGGTGGGATGAAGCTATTTTTTTCTATAAATTTTACTATTTTAGAAAAAGAATTAGAGGACTTTTACAACTTGGCATCAAGGACTAAGTCTTCAGAGAAATGAAGATCATATACAGTATTCTTTTGTGCGTGTGTAATGCCTAGCTTTTCTCTTATCTCCATTTATAGCACCCATTTTATAGTAACTTAATACATTCCATCTTCCTTGCAGTTTAAATAGCTGTCACCCGTATTTACCTTGATTTGTCTTTTTATTTTGAAGATTCACATGCAGTGATCTTCCCATATGCAGGAATTGATGTATGTCTTTTGTTCTGAACAACTACAGATGGCTTATTTGGAAGAATAGATCAAAGCAAAGCAAACAATGGGGGAAAATGGAATTCAATGAATGAGGTAAGTCATATAACAGAAGTGCACTAGAAATTATAATATAGATTTTATAATGTGTCCAAAGATTACACATAAACTCATGTTTCAAAAAAAGTAAGTGTGCTTTTGAAAATGGGGCAAAAGACCTACTTTTCTTCAAGTCAATGCTTAATTTGTCACTGATTGGATGAGATCTTTTTATTTTATTTTTTAAAAAATCTATATTTACTCCCCCTTTCCACCAGCACGCGTAAGCAAAGCATAACACCTGATCACTAAATCCATCCAGATGACAAAGCAAAGTAGATCCAAGCTGAGGTCCATTTTCAGCCATAGAATCTCACTCAGTAATTTTGGTCTATCAAACTGATTTAATATGGTTGACTGTAAGAGAGAAACGGAATAAAGTGAAAAATATGTACTGTTGGAAAAATAGGATATAAATCTGTCCAGAGTTTTGTTTCTTAAGATAGGCATGCATATAAGTCTTTCAAATAAATAAATAAATCTATATTCTTCAGTATAAGTCTTTACTCTCTGAAAGAGGTGGCTTTTTATTTCAGTTCCCCATAATTAGTGCTACTAAACAGGCTTACACAATTCATTATCTACCACATTGCAAACAGGCTACAAGTTACACAGTAAATCATTTTTTCATGCCACTGTGGACTGCAAAAACATGAGCGATCTAAAACATCTGTCAGATCTCATTACATAATTCTTGAGTAGCATTCCATTTGATGAGTTAACTGAAAATGTTTTTCCAAACCTACTATATAAGAAGGGTGATTTAAGAGCTATCTTTATTTATTGTAGCATCTGCAGCCACTTAATATAGCACAGAAAAAAGGAGTGTCCATTGCTAAAGAAGAGAACAAAAGATAAACTGAAACAAAATTTGCATAAAAATTAACCATGATTTAAACAGAAATACAATTAAGTACTGACAAATAGAACTGAATATTCACAAAATGAGCATTTGATTTTTAAAATTTATTTCCAATTCTAAAAGATACTAAAGCAACATTTTTGAATGTATAACCATTACATGCAGTTTAAAAAATGAAATCATGCAAATTATTCAAATTGGCATACATTTTTAAGGCCAATTCATAAAATAAATTGAATTCAAATTCTGCCTGTTCTTGCAAAAGACTTTAATGTCTAGTTTAGAGGACAGAAGATAAAGAAAGAATGTAAGAAGCAGCAAAAGAAAAATCCTGATGTTTCTTAACTCTAAAAGAACTCCCAATATGTTTCCTAGGAGCTCCAATCCAGGTTTTCTGTACTTTCTTATTTCATATACACACCTACAGAGTGTGTGTTTGTGTATGTGTGTGAGAGACACACATTTTAAAAAGTAAATAACTAGATTAGTAGACCAGCATGATACAAAGGGGTGAATCTTTATTCAATATTGCTTCCTACCTCCAGAGCCATAGTTCTAAATTTAAATAAGTAGATGATTGTAGTCCAAGTTTGATTTTAAGGATTTTAAGAAAATGAAAAGGGGGGAAAGGTAATCTAGGATGTGAGAGAGAATCATGAGAACAGTGCAAATATTAAATTGATTTATCACCACATTTCTTCTCAGGTTACTCATACGTTTACTTGCTGAAAAAGGGATGTTGAAGCATAAAATCATTAATGGAAAAGAATGGAACTGAAGCCCCAGTGTTGCCTTTGTGTATAAGATATGAACAAAGCAGTTTGCTTTTTTGGTCACTTTGTTCTTAGAAAAATTGATGTTCCTTTACTTGCTATCCCACCAGCTCCACAATTATAAGCATTTTATAAATGGGCAACCCTACTCATGGCACTCAAAACAATGTGCTGAAGAGCCAAAGCATTTGAGGACCCCAACTTTAGATGCAAAAGGTTGCAAACCTATTCACACTGCCTTAGAAAAAGCAATGCTTCACTTCTGAATAGAGATATACAGAACATATATTTTTATTGTTTCTGAGACATTTTTTCATAACACTTGAGCTGAACAAAATAAAATAAAGGCAGCACACCAGTGTGCAGCTGCAGTAAAAATAACAAACAAGGCAAATTCCATTCAAGGATAAGAAATCCAAATAAAACTTTCAGGGCATCAATGTTTTTTATGATAAGATCATATTTGGAACACTATACAATTTTGGTTGCCACCTCTCTAAAAGGACATAATAGAGATGATAAATATGCAAAGTCAACATTATGGTAAAAAGTTAATATTATAAATAGCTTGTCCCCAGATTGAGGCTTCCTCATCTACCACAACTAACTGGAATACAAAATTACTGGAAAAACCAATTAAGAGCCAGATGCGTGAATAATTAAAGATAGGTTCAGGTCCCAGAAAGCTGTGCAATTTAACACTTTTTTAAAATACTGATTCAGAGTCATATACTGCTGTCAGTCTAAGAATCAACATTAAAAATTCCATTTTTAGAGGACAAGTTAAAAACCAAACATTAAAGAGGAGAAATCTAAAAATAGACACCCAAACTCACCAGCTAACCATTCTATCTTCTACAGTACATTGACACCTAATAACAGATTGCAGGCAGTATAACTAATGTATTTAAAACATCACTCACGGACTGGGGAAGATAAATAGACTTAATATATGTGGTCTGAACCAGAAAGGATTCGCATTTCAAAAGAAACACTGTTTTAACTGAGATCACCAAATGCAGAAAGACAAACATTTTGTTTGCGTACCATCATCTACTGATCCCGTCTACACATTATGTTGCATTATATGACCATATGTAATCTTTGAATTTCTGAAAGACAGATAAATGGGCTAAAACATCACAATATCCAGGCCAGATTGTTTCAATGTACTGTACAATGACATCATCTACAAATCAGTTATATACCAAATCAAAACCTCTGGCTGCTCTCCAGAAAATAGTTTTTTCTTCTCCCTTGTCTTTTGATTTCTTTATCACTTAAAAATGGTAATATTTACAAAATCCCTGAAAGTGGTGTGCTCACTATAGGTAGCAAGAAGGTGAAGGACAAACAGGCTGAGTTTGCTCTCTGCTGGATGGATTTGGCAATCCAACATATTGTTGAGAGGCAGAGCTTACTGAGAAAGCTCAGCGGAATGGTCAGGAATACAATCACCCCTTCATTGATAGACAGGAAAATGTGGGGGCCCACAGACATAAGCACATAAATATATATCTGCTTCCATACTCCTAGTACTGTTATACTTGTCCCCACTATTCCAACTATTCTAAGTAGAGTCACAGAGGGAAAATAGTATTGAGGCTTGTTCTATTCATGGCAATCTGCTTGCACAGTGCTTTCAGATTGCTGGATCAAACTATATTTTAGTGACCAAAGCTCTAATCCAGTTTAACATGCAGTAGTATAATTTGGCAAGAGTGATTTATTGTAACAGTGCAATTTTCTTGTCAAGTACGTTTGCATTGCTTTGCACCTATGGTCTTCGGTTTATTACTTGTTGAAATGTCCCAATGCTTAAGCAAAAAGAGAAAATAAGAATGAAAGGTTTGTAATACAGTCTTTCCAATTTATACCAATTCAGGTAGCTGGTAGAAGTTTAAATAGTAGATGTCTTACTATATAAACTGAAGGAAAAATTTTAAATCCTTATTTTTGCAAAACTAGCATTTCATGGGTAGAAATATGGTTGTTGTTTTTTCTGGATTTATTAACTGGAAATTTTGACTACTTTAATTATTACATTGATCTAGTTGGCATTTCATGGGTAGAAATATAGGATTTTTTCCCCTGGATTTAGTAACTCGAAATTTTTACTACTTTAATTATAACATTGATCTAGTTGGAAGATTCCTGAATCCAAATTGGTGGATTTTAGCTGATATTGGAAAGCTAAACAGGATGCTAGATAGAAAAGGCAAAGAAACATTTGGAAAAAGGCAACAACTTCTAAATTCATAAACCTGACGGATGTCATCAAAGATTGAGCTGAACTCAAGAAATTTTTTACATTACATTGGTATAATCATTTTCTCCTAATATTTGTTTTTAAAGCAGAACTGTTGATAGCTTAATAAACTTTCATAAAATTAATGAAACTTAACCAGAACTAGACAAATAGCAACAACTGTAAAACAGGAATACACTAAATTATTCTGGATACAATATGAAAATAATACCTAAAGCTTATTTTAACAAGCATTTAAAATGTAAGAATTGTTCCTGATACTGTTTTTAGAACTGTAACTTAATGAATTCTATGACAAATATTGCATTTTAATTGTGTTTTTAAAAAACTTTCTGGCTTCTTTCTGCCCCAAAAATACTCAAAGAAACTAATTTCTGTGGACAAACTTAAATGATAGGCATCTGTGGTAAATTAAATCAAAATGGGCCACTTTGGAACCTCTGAAATGTGGTCAGATTCAAGCAAGCTGTCCTCAAAATTTTGAACTTCTTTTGGAAAGGCATCCCTACACTTATTATTTTTTTAAAATTAACAGTTAAATTATTCAAACAAACATTCTCCATAATGGAAATGGTCATGCATAGAAAGAGAGAGGCTAAATGTAGTTTTGTAACTAGTAGGAAAGTAGATCTTCCAACTGGAAATTATTTGCTAGGCTTTTTCGACTTCAGTGCAAAGGTGGCTGAAGTAACCTGCCATAAACTGAAATTTTCAGTTCAGTACAGCTTTCTCTCGGATCTACCATAAGCAGAGTAATTTCAAACAGAATTTCATTTACTTCAGGTAGACAAGAATCACAATTCTCCATAAATATCTAGTTCCTAATCTATTTCTATAGAACTCCCATACTTTGCAAATGGCAATTGAAGGGCAAAGGGGAACGGAGAAAATCCGTTGTCATTTGATATAATGCTGGAGTGAGGAGAAGGGAGAGGAAAGTATTGGATTTAGTGAATGACATTTCTATCTGAAATCAGTTTTACCTTTACAATTAGATCAGGACTGGTTGCCGCACCCACAGTGTGATGAAAATAATTAGGAGAGAATTCCTAATTTCACCATTTCTTCTACCTTATTGCTCATTCTCTCATTCTCAACAAAGGTGTATTTTGTGAGTGGTCTCAGCAACTCAGTGAGAAAACCAGTAAGTTAACCTCTGTAGTTTTGCTTCAGTCCTTCAAACCACATAAAGAATAGGATGTTTAATATGAAAATTGGTTAATATTAATTGGTTAATATGAAAATAGATTCCTTGAGAATCAGGATTGTCCTCAAAACAAATGTCATCACAGTCTGTCTACAAATGAACAAGCTATCAATAATTCTTTGAAAAATCAGATTTTAAAAAAGCATAGCTTGAAATCCCCTGCTATGATTTTTATTCATTCATTCATTCATTCATTCATTCAATTTTTATAACTATCCATCTCAGCCAAGACTTTGGGTGGTTTACCATTCTAATTTATGATAAAAGTTTCAATTTATCTAGTCTAGTTTTTTGGAAAATTCCAGTGAAAATCAAAAAGTTATGGACTTTAAAAAAACTTTAAAACTCCTACTCTAACTTCTTTGAGGTCGCCAGTCAATTAATCAATGTAAACACTGCATTCTTTGTCAACTTGCATTTTTGCAACTCACCTACTCAGAAGCATCATTGTCTGTTATGATGCTACTACTAATGTTACTAAGAATCAACTTGGTGGTTACTCATTATTCTTAATGGAGGAACTCAGCTAGCAAATAAAGCATATCTAGTTTATCTGAAATATCAAAGCAATTTCTAAATCCTTTTTTCTGTATATATTCCTTGTAAAAACTGTGTTGAAGTCTAAGAGAAGAAGATGAAAGGACAAGGATTTTTACCATCCCACTTCAACAAGCCTACCAGACTTGTGTTAATGCTTTGATGTGAGTCATGGGAAGAAATCAACATTTGGTTGTATTTTATGCAACCAACATTTAAAAATTATGGAACTATTACTGAATCTCTTTTTTAAACATAGAAAATTCTGTACCACAGATACAATTACAAATGTATTTTATCACTGTATTCAGTGATAAAAGAAGACAACCTTAACTACCCTCTAAAACTAAACTCAAAATATTTTTCACTAACAGCATGGATACATGCATTAAGCTGAATACAGAATACTTCATATTTAGTGTTGTAATCCCATTGATGGAATGGCATCTGCTATTAGAAGAGATTTTCCTACAGCAGCATCCTCTAAGCAGTTTTACTTTTATGTTAAGCCAGTGGTGACTTAACTGCCATTTATGTCCATTCAAATGCATTAATTTATTTTATAATATAATCTCCCCCCCAAATCCCTTTTCTTTTCCCCTTCTTCATTTCCTATTTATTTTGTTACCACAATGATGATGATCATGATAATTACTGCATGCATACTATATGATAAGCAATATCTGATAGTATTCTACTAAGACTAAAATAATACAAATAGCTCTACATCCAGGCCTGAAGTTAGGTTATTTGTTGAGTCCCTGGTGGTTGGTTTTTGAAAGCCACCTGTGATTTGCTGAGGGAATACTAGCTTTTGTCCATTTCCCTTTTTAATTGTGCAAGCTTCCTAGAATCATTTGAGAGTCATGTGCTGTTCCAAATTTAACTAACAAAGTAAGTTGCTTTTACTAAGAGACCACTTAATGTTGTTTAAGGCATTTGTTTGTGAATTTAAAATCATACTTCTGTTTTGCATTTAATATCTTGATTTATTCCTCACAATATTGATCATGGCAATATTCAAGGTCATTGACAAGATTTAACATCTAGTACACAATATACAATACTGAATTAATATTCACAAAGTGTGCTAGCAAGAATCTTGCTTTAATACTTTCCTTATTTATCTTTTAAAACAATTTCTGACTTTCAACTAGATATTTAATTTTCTTTTCAGTCTTAAGGCAATGACATTCCTAAATCAATTGTTTAGTCAGTCTCTGTTCTCAGGAACAGAGAATTTTTTTTAAAAAAAAATTAGGAAATACAACAGCTGTTTGTAAACTGGTTGTTAATTCATCCACTCAGTCCAGAAGACATTCAAAGTAGCTAACAACAACAATTTTAACATCATACAGATTTTCATAAAACTTATAGAATTAACAATCGGCTAAATGGTTGTCAAATGATAATTTCATCGCAAACCAGCTTGCAAAATTTGTTCCATATTCATAACAAAGATGTATATGCAGTAGTTAATAAAGTAAAGGTCTTTCATACCTTTATATTATTATAAATATAAATATTATACCAGATTATAAAGACATGAAAGCCAAGGCTATGTGCATCTAAATTTTAAACTCCAATGATCCAAGGAATAAAGAACTACTCAATGAGTTCAAATTTGTTTATAGTAATCATTAATTCTACTTCTGAATATCATTAATTGAGATTTAGTAAGCAGGTTCTACAAGAAATACACCTGACAATATGCTGTATATTCCAACCAAAAACCATTTGTTATTAAATTAGGATATATAAATAATCTATGTCATGAATTGCAAACTAACAAACCAATGTTTGCACTAAATGTAATCAAAACAGCAATATATACTCAATGGTTCTGTAGCCAATCCTAGCTCTCTAAGAAATTGGTCCATATGAGGTAACATGTTTATTACCATGCATTATACAAATTAAATATGTAAAGTATTAACAGTCATTTCTTTCTGTTCTGTAGATGATAGTATCTTTGGCATAGCCTGTTTCTATTATTTTAGGCATAAATTTCTCAGAGCTTTTGATGCACTCTAATGCAATAAGGATTTCTTTATGGGTTCTGCAGAATATTTTTTCTCCACGATTACACAAGTCACTGCCAGGCTAATAGCTTTTCATTCATTAACAAAACACACAGAGAAGACATAGTGGATGCATAAAACATTTCAATATTTCTAACAGTTCTTGAACTTCAGGCAATCCTTGAGCACTATAAAATATAAAACGTTTGGTTAGCAAATGATTTAACTGAAAAGATTGTTGCAGTGCTCAGAGAGACAAATCAAAGAATTACTTTACAGTTAGAAAAGTCTCAGCATAAATGGGAAAATCTGTAAAGTTTCCAGATGTCCTTATTTTAAATCATATCATTTATGTTCATTGTGTGAAGCAGGATTAATCTGCTGCTCCCCATACAAGATTGTTACCAAAAAGAAGGCAAGAAATTTAAATTTTAGCAGGGAATAGTTTAACATGCTAAAGGTGAGTAGAGTTTTTAGATAAATGCTGGTTGTGTAGTTCCTTCTAAATGTATTTTTTAGCAACAGAATTACTAGCATTTGCCATTGACTTCAGATTTTTTTTTTTACAATATTATAAAAAAGATTTGGGGGGAATATGATGTGATTTGTGCTGATCTTTCTGATAATGACCATCTGCCTAAATAATCTCTCTAATAAACATCATATTATAATCTCTAAATTAATCAGAATGATGGAAGAATCTGAGCATAGGTAAGAATGTTTGAAGTCTCATTTTGCCAGATGGAGTAAGCAGAATTTGTAATATGGTGCCTCTACCATTTATAGTAGCTAATCACAGTAGCCAGAATTTCAGTATTCTTGTTTTGTATCTTCAACTATAAACAGAACATTGATATATAATCCCTGTCTATTACTAAATTCAAACTACAGAGAAAAACAGGATTCCTCTTGTAGCCACTATCACAGCTATGGGAGACAAACAGAATTGAGGGATACTTGTTAAGTATTTATGGTTGGCCGCACAGTCAGCCAGATGTTTAGACTGGATTTGGCACCTGTTGAATCCTTCCCCAGGTCTGGAATAGGCAAATTTTGTAGTTTGATGGAGTTAAAATTATTGTCACAGCATGGAAAGCTGACTTTTGCAACTGAATGACAGTTATTTTGTCAATGTTGACGGTGTTTTTATTACTTGCAATGCAATCAATCAAATTTCATATTTATTAAGATTAATTCCTAATTAAGGTTTGGAAGTTAATCTTTTGTATTATAGTTTACCATGCTGCATCTACTGTTGGTTGCCCTATGCTTCAAGTTAGTTTTTCCTTGACCTCCCATTAGGAAATGCAGTCTCATCTTGAAAATTATGCAAAATATCCTATTCTAAATATCCTAGATATCCTAGATAACTAAATAGATATTTATAGATATAAATATAGATATATTTCTTAGGTCAAGCACTTCTGGAAACCCTCTGCTACTGTATATGAGCAAAAACATATCTCTACAGATGTTCTTTGTTAATCAGACAAAAAGCCAAGATGAAAAAATTGCTCTGAATTATTCTTTATCTCCATGTAGTCTACAAAAGATTTCTTGCACACTTTAAAACAGATGCACTTCCTGACTGACCTTTACAAGGCACCAAACTGGGAAACCCATAAAATATTTACATCCCTTCTGCTTCACAAGCTTATCATGTATCATAAACATTGTTCATATTTAACTTTCCTTTTGGCTAGCTCTACAAAATATAATTCTTCTGTACACTAAATGCCCTGCTTAAAAAAAGAACAAAAGAATAGATTAAAAAGTTCATAGCTAATGATATTTTACCTTAAGATTGTTAAATTTAGCCATATCAAGTTGGCTGTAGGTTTTTCACTTTCTTTCTTAATCTTCATTAATGTTTTACATTTGTGATCATATATATAACTAGAAATAAATCTAATAATGGTGAAGCACTCAGGACAAGAGAGGAATGGAACCAAAATTAATTGTAAATATTTGTAAAGTATTTATGTTCCTGCTAATATCAAGAGTTATTTGTTAAGGTGGGTGACAATATAAAATTCTTAAGTAAATGTATAAGACTCAGAGATGAATACAGAATTTCCTAAAAGAGAATTTAAAAAGCCCTCCTGTCTAAATACATCCAAGTCTAGTTAAATTGACTTGCACTTAAGGGGAATCAAAATAGCATAAAATAGAGTAAAATTCACTGAGGACTGTTCCCCATCCGATTGCTAAGATCTATTGCCTACTGCAAAATTCTACCTATTCTCCCCTAAGTAGGAAGCTTTAATCAATCGTGGCTCCATTAGTAGTGTTTAATATTTTTTCAATTTATTTTTTCAATTTCTACTATGTTAGACATATAGAACTTCTGTTACACGTAATACAAAATGATCTTATAGATCTATTTTATGCTTAATGGAAATTAGATTAAACAGCAATTCAGAGACTTACTGCTTGAGGTTGAATAGCATCTGCCTAATTCTATATCTATCTATCTATCTATCTATCTATCTATCTATCTATCATCTATCTATCTATCATCTATCTATCTATTAAAATCACAGTTTTCTGCAACTTTAAAAATTATTTAAGAAAAACATTCTAATTCCTTCTCATACTTCCACATTGAAATTCTCAGGAAAGTTCCACGTTCTTTCTGCTTATTCACCAGTCCAATCTTCTTTATTATTAGCTCTGCTGCAATCCTAAACTCTCAGTTCAACTTCATGTTCCAAGCTCTTAATCTGTTCCTTCTTCCTGCTTGCAGAACATCACCCTATAGTAAATGTGCTGTTTTCCTTTTAAAAATATATCAATTATTGTTGAGAAAAAATAGTTACGAACTTTAAATAAAAGAAATTAGGCAAGCTTACCGTTACACCAAAGAAGCTGGTCTGATTCATTGCATCCAAGAAAATCTTTCCAAGTTCTTTGTTGGTATAGTTAAAGTCTTCAATTTTTTGGTTTCTGTTGGTGGTATTAAGAATCTTCATTGCCTGCTGCAGTGTTTTGGCAATTACCCATATTCCATCATAAGCAAAGCCATGGAACTTACTTGGCTCAACATTTCCACGCCTTTGATCATATTCCTCTTCATACTGCTGTGGTGTCTGTAGAAAGAATGTGAAAAGTGATTCACTTTTAGTATACTAAAAAGTCCATATTTCTTTTTTGAGTCTGAAAATGAAACTACAATTTAAATCTTTGTAAGTTCTTTGAAGTTATATGAATCTCAAGAAAGATAATTAAGAAGGGAAATACAAGGTGAAGGAAATGCAATATTTTATTATTTATATAAATGCACTATTTTACTATTTTGTATGGTACCACCAAATGCATACACATTATAAATAGTTACACTCCAAACTTAACAGAGGGGCTAAAATATACAAGAGAAAGAGATGGAAATAGGGAACTACATGTGTGCATTTCAGGTATAGTTATACTATGATATTGGAACTAAAAGGGTCAGTTTTGCATAAGATACTTATGAATATTTTTCACTAATGTCAAAAAACAGGGTATTATTCTCTTTGCCCAAGATTCAGTTCACAACTAAGCATTTTTATTATGTATGAATACATTTTCCCACTGTAATATTCAACAAATATATTTTTAAGATTTTTTTTTCTTTTTTTAGCTGGTAAAGCACACCTGTCTGAATTAAGACAGATTTACACAGTCAAATATCCCATATTTATCTAAAATAGCCAGCTACTCATGCAGATTCTAGTTTTCTTCCTTATCACTTGTATAAAATAAAATTGCTTTCAGAGCTGGTTTAGACATTATATCTCATGGAATAGTTGCATTGTAATTCATGAGATCAAACTGCATTAAAACAATAAGCTGCTAATAATAATAAAAAGTAGCAATATATGTAAGTCAAGATTTATATTTTGGCTTTCTTCCTTTTCAGTATTATCACAGAGTTTTCTGTGATTTGCTTTTACCCTTAAATGTACCCCAAATTACACATAAAATAAATGATAAGTTCCAGATTTTAAAGGAAGCCTGAGAAAGAAATTCAAAATAGTCACAGCTTGATTTTCTTAATATATATCAGGACAGGGAGAAATTTGGGAAGATTTTTAAGAGGATGTTATTATACCCTAGAACAATAGACTAGCATTCCCAGAATATTTGTGATATATGTGTATGGACGTGGGATACTTCAAAGTGCAGAACTGTTACATTAGATTCTATAACTGTTAGTAAGCAATACTCTTCTCAGATAAGTTGGCAAACACCATTTTTAAATTCTTTGTTTTGGACAGCAGCTGTTGACATGGGCATCAGCTTCTCCTTGAAAGATTGGTAACCTTAGGAATCCTATTATGGTGACTACAGTAAAAAGTAAACTATATTGTTCATAATACAGATTAATTTTTTTTCTTCCAACTATAGGACTACAAAATTGTAAGCCATTCTGTCTGCTGTTAGATAATTTTGCACAATTTATTGAGTCTTTACTTTCCTGGGCTTTATATTTTTATGTTTTTTAGAGCTTAGTTGAAGGTGGAGACTTCTGGCAATAAGACTTGAACTTTTTTCAGAACTTAGCAGACAAAGATGTTCAGTTAAGACTGCTTGTGGTAGCAGCCTATAAATTATTCATTTTTAATAAGTCATTCCTACTACAAATCTGTAATACTGGTCATCCTTCAGAGGGTCTCACATTTTCATGTCAATTCAATAAGTGGACACTACTGGACATTCTAAATAGTATTTGTTATATTAAATATGAAATGAATAAGATCTTCATTATGTTGTTTTGGACGTTACTAGCCTGATGAAATTCATTGGCAAAACTGAGTTTAAAATAATTGTTTATGTTTATTAAGATCTAATAGTGCGCACAAAGGTACAAACATAAGTCTGTTATTCATCTTTTTTTTCCCCTTATAAACTTAGTAGTTCCTCTATTTTTCTATTTGGAAATATTCCCCCGTTTCCATTGCTAAGAAAATTGTCCTATCACTCTCCCCATTCCAACACTTCAAGCACATGGGATTCCTTTATCATTTAACATATTTTAATAACTTAAAATCTCTTTATAGAAGCAGGCAATGTTCTTACGTTGTTCTATTTTTATGGAAAATTCCACTTAAGAAAAGTCTTGCAGAGCGGGTGCAGTAATATTATTGATAATCAGTATTATTAGTACAAATAATAATCTTAATTATTAATAGCTACCTGTTCACTTTTGTCCAGGGAATTGCTCTCTACAAAAGTTGAAGTGTCTTATAGGAATACAGAGAGTACACCTCCAGAGCTGACAGGCTTCTCGCTTTACATTTGAACAAAACAGTCCATCTCAGACTACTATACTTAAGCACTCCATACAGATAATAGACAGCTATCTATCAGAAAATTGTATAATCTTTATGTCTTATTTTATATATTTGATTTCTCCCAGATGCCTTTCAATATCATCTCTCTAATTTATTGAAATATAATGCCAGCCCTGATATTCCTATTTGAAGAATCATGCTCAATTCTCATTTTTACATTTATATATATAACAGTATATCAATTTTAGGCCTGGGCTGCAATGTATTATGGCAAGAAATCAATGCAGTAGAAATACAATATTTTTGATGGATTATTTCAAATGCCCCAAACAGAATACAATAAACTAACTTACCCTTCCAGAAATGGTTTTTATTTGTTTCGAACTGAGAGGTTCAAAATCCACTCCAATGTAACCTTCCATTGCACCCAGAAGGTTTATACCAAGACAGTGTGATGAATTCAGCTTTGGAATGGCTTTTTCCCACCAAAAGCTCTGATACCACCCAGGAATTATCCATTGATACTTAGGGCCGAACATTTTTTCATTAAATGCCTACAGTAGAAATGTGAATGAAAAGAAACGGTTTCATTGGTGGAATGTAACAGACATACGACAAAAGTATTCTACAGATGTTTTGTGTATTTAACTTCAAAAGCTACTAACATTTATCTTAATATTATAAACCATAGCTTGGAAAAATAATTCTATCTATTTTCATTATATCTATATACAATTCAAACTTGTTGGTAGAAAAGTAAAGGTCCAATTAATTGAATCTTGCTATAATACAAACAGCTTTGCATTTAATGGGCTTAAAGGAGAAGCAAAGCTTTGACTGAAGATTGCTTTTATAAATAAAATGTCCAAAAAAGTTCAGAAACTTTATTTATTTGTTACTTAGATTAATATGCCATTTCAATTGTCAATTGTCTTGTCTAAGTGATTTTAAATGAGGGTTTAAAATTAGGAAAGTACAACATGGCATTTGTATCTATAATAAGTAATAACTACCATGGGACTCTAGCAGTAGAACTTCACCGATTCACCAAGTATGTTTTAATTCTGTCTGCCATTCTGCAATATGATATGGCCATTTATTTCTAGCTAAAGTTCTCTTGAAGCTGGGAGCGTTCAAAAGTGCTTTTGGCTGAATTAAAATATACTGGATGAGACAGATTGTTTAAGAACAAGATGATGTAATGGGACCTTGTATATGTATTAACATACACATATAGACTGTTGCAGTAATCAAAATTTGAATGTTTGGCAACTGGTTCATATTTATGATGGTTGCAGTGTCTCAGGGTCACATGATTCCCTTTTGCAACCTTCTGACAAACAAGTCAGTGGAGAAGTCAGATTCACTTAATGCTTACCAATGAAATTTTGGGCTCAACTATGGTTGCAAGTTAAGTACTACCTCTACTGAGGTAGGGAAAGTAGAACTTTAGAATATTTAAACATTTAAATATTTATTTAAATTATTTTAAACTATCTTTCATTAAAAAAAAATTTACACCAATTTAAAAATAAAATTCTGAAATTCTCGTTATTATGAAAGATTGTCAAGTTAATTTACATCAAACATATAGCTTCAACTTATTTACATCAGGTTGCAACTACCCTTGTTTCTGGATATTTGATGTAGCCTTCCTAACTGGTAAATCCTATTTCAAAATTAAAACCAAAATTAGGAAATAATTTAAACTCAGCTTGTTTAAAACCCAAGAGTTGTCCAGTTGTTTGATTTATACAGACATAGGGTTTAATTTATGGACACCTTGGAATAAATTTCTACTGAGAATGTCATTATAAGATTTACAAAAAAGAAGAGTAAAAGATAATTCCATTTATAACTAAATGGAAAGACTCATGTTAAACTTTTTAACAGCTATTCAACACTTTGTTATAAATGACCGAATAATTTATTGAAATTATTTCCTACCTTTAAATCTGCTATGCCAGATTTAGACACTTTATATACAGTAATTATTCAAATGCAACTTTATTTAATTTTTCTTCCAATTTTCACATAGTGTTTGGCTTTTACCAAAATCTACAGAAAGAAGCCCTGGTGGCGCAGTGATTAGAATGCAGTATTACAGGCTAACTCTTCCCACAGCCAGGATTTTGATCCTGACAGAGTCAAGGTTGACTCAGTCTTCCATCCTTCTGAGGTCACTAAAATGTGGATCCAGATTGTTGGGGACAATTTGCTGACATTTGCAAACTGCTCAGAGAGTGCTATAAAGCACTATGGAGCAGTATATATGTCTAAATGCTATTGCTATATCAGATCCACCTTAACACCAGATTTCTCAGCAAAAGCAGCATTGTATTTGTATATATTAAATTCATGCAGTCTTCACAATTCTAACTCTAATCATTTGGAATCTGCACTTAGATCAAGCAAAAATATTGCACTTATATATCAAACCAAGGAATTTTAAGGAAATTCTGCTACACTGTACAATATATGTTCCCAAAGGTGCTTATAAATATTAAATATTTAAATGAGTTAAGAAATGATTTATTTAATCATTGGGATATATGACAAAACTCTTTTTTCCCCCACTTACACAACAGAATACTTTTGCTGCCATTTCCTCATTAAACTGGCCAAGGATAATTCTAACATCATTTCCCTGCAAGGGAAAAAGAAGAGATATTAATTATAGACATTTTCATTCCTATTACTCAAAAGCTGTCGTACATAGCAAAAAAACCCCACACATTTTCAATCAACAAATTTCCATGCTGCATGTACCCTAGAGGGTGTAAATATAGCAGTGAACTATTGCTACAAAACAATAAAATTCATATATAATGTTTTCAATTATCTATGAGGTGCAGTGGTTATAAATACAGACTGGTCTTCTTGTGTGATTATTACATGTGAGGCATAGAAATTATTATCACTGTAATCTTCATAACAAAATACTTCAAGGCAGGCTATAGGACTATATCATTCATAGATGCTCTGAACTAGTGCAGTTTCATACTACTAATTAACTAATAACTAACTAATAATGATGTGGGCACTAAATTTAATAGAGATGTGGAAAAGGATTATGTATTCATATTTTATTAATGATACAATGCCAGGTTAATTACATAAACCTCTTCTTATGAAACTGAATCTAAGCACAGACGTAACTGAAATTGTTGATAATTTGGTATATACTATAAAAGAATATTTTGTATTTGCCCATTTAAAAGTACCAAAATGAATTATTTTCTGGTGTGCAGGGAAACTGAGTAGCTTCACCTCTAATTGATCATCATGCAAATAGATAAAGGAGTATCAACAAAAAAAAAATTACTCCATTTTCAGAATCAGAAGAGAAAACAAAACATTTGTTTCCTACAAAAATCTAGTTATGCCTTTTCTTCTTATACATAAAGTGGCAATGCAAAGGAACAACATGTTCTGTTATATTTTCTAAAATTACATATCAATAGTTATTTTTGTTTTTAAAAGGAAAAATTATACCCTCATGTTTCCAAGGGAAAATCAAACTTGCTTGAAAGTAATTTTCTGTTTTTTCATTAAAATTCAGTGAAATTCACTAAAATTTCAATGAATTTGTAAAAGTCTTTTACAAAAGGCCTTTGTGTTTGAAAGATGGAGATAGGCAAACAGTTAAATAAATAGATATTCAGGAAGATTCTCTTTCATGCTATGAAATATGTTAACTTGGTGAGACAGAAATAGAGTTCAGTACGGGTAGTCCTTAAAGTTACATGGCCTTGAAAGGGTACTTTAGAGCCTTTAAAGCACTTCTGGTCATCTTAAAATATTGCCCTGCTGCCCCCACCACCACCCTGTGCATGTTGAAGTGATTGGGATCTTGGTGCTTGGCAATTGTTCACATAATCAGTTGCCAAGCACCCTGTGATTATGTGATCACTATTAGCAAAGTTCTGTGCTACATTTGTCAGACAGTCAATGGGAAAACTGGCAGGGAAGATTGGAAGCCGCCTGCTGAGAGGATTCCCTCTCATATCTGGGGACTGGCTAAAAGACCTACCTGCTGATTTGGTCTTCATTTTTGCATTTGACCAAATGAGTTCCCTTCCATGTGCAGAGGAGAGCTGAACTCTTTTGGTGGGGTGCAAAAATGGAGCTTAGATCCTGAACCCCACCAAAGATACCCCCTTCCACACATGGACGAGAGATGTCATCTTTCAGTAGGCAGCTCTTTCAGCAGCCCCTAAAGATAAAAGGGAGCTAAAATCCAAGCAGAGAGTGGAGAGGCAGCGTCATAAAGTAAGCAGTGCAGGGTACCTCAGACAAGCGAGGGAGGTCTTGGGAGGGTAGGCCACACAAGAGTGTTTCTTCCTGTTTGGATTTTGGCAAGGAGAATTTTCAGCTCCTTTGTGAAGGCTCCCATAGTTTCCCACCCACCCAGGATCCTGCACTCCTTACCTGAGAAACCATGCGCTTAACAACCCGCACAATTGCATAACAACCACAACCAAGAATGTCAAGATTGTAATCATTGAATGAAACAGTCATGTGATATCTTGCTTAATGACTACTTTGTTCAATGACCAAGATACCAGGCTAAATTGTAGTTGTAAACTGAGGATCACCTCTATATTTCTGAACATAATATCATGGAGATTTGGTTCTCATAATCATAAAAAACATTAACACTTCCAGTAATACTCCAAATTGGAATTGAGAGTTCACAAGATTATATGATTCTCCATGCCAGGACTCACATAGATAATAATCCCATACATATAGTCTTCATTTAATGATTGGTTAAGACTAGAAACAGATGCAATCCTTGGGTGTATTCCCCAAGCATCTGGAGTACCACTTGAACACTATTGGCATCAACAAAATCACCCTCTATTAATCGCAAAAGATAGCTTTATCTGAAACAGCTTATGTTCTGCAACTATATCTTTAATATTATTATATAATATTATCTGCCTATCCTTTGGCTGACTGTGTGACAAACTATTATAACATTTACTGATACTGACAATTTTTGAGGAACCCTGTTCTAGGCATACTTCAGAAAAAATTAAGAGTTGCTTCTAAGTAATATGCTTAGGATCACAGTACTATCCTCAGAGTTATTCTGATTCCTTTTTAGTGAGTTTCTACTAAAAATAAAACCCTTTAAGTATTTCAGTTATCCTCTCTAAATAATCAATTTGCAATTCTTTATGTGGACCAATAGGTACAATTTCCTATTCATTGTTACTCTAATTTATTTTTAGTGCTAATCCAGTTTCAGAAATACTAGCTTGACTAGTCTGATTACTCTATAAAGTTCCTGAAAATGGAGTGGGAGTTCATTATAGGAAGAAAAATCTATTCAATCTGTTTTCTTAATTTCTAATTGCAGCAGTTTCCTGTTCTTAGAAGTGCCCTGAAATTGGTAAGGCTAGATTCTGGGTACCTTCTAATACTGTCAATTCTATCCTTAAAATTTAGAAACAAAGAGAAAAAGGGGGAAATGTTCCAAATTGTTAAAAGAAATATCAAATGGGAATGCTATTTTATTTATCGGCATGAACTGTCATCATTTCTTCTATATATTAAAAGATAGGAATGTTAGTATTTGTGTTATACAGAGACTGTATTTGGCAGTCATGCCAGAATAATAAACAAAATGTTAGGCTTTGTGAGGAGCAGGGGACAGAGGTCAGAGGTAGTAGCAATTGTTGCATTCTCTGAGGACAGCCTTAAAAAAATTCCACAGATGATAACACAGAAAGATGCAGACAAAAATATAGCATCTTAATATTTATGGCTCCAAGTTCTGAAAAGCTTCAAATTAAAAAATGAGATGAGATACACTCCCATCTAAGGTTAATTTACAATTTCAAAACCACTATCAAAAGTTATCAAGTTTATCTGAACAAATTAAAATGGCAGAAAAATATTGCCTTAAGCAGAAAATGTACATTTGGTCATTGAGATTCATACATCTCAGGTTTTTCCAATAATATACAACTTCCAAAACAGATTGATATCTATGCTTTGCAGAGAAGCCCCCAAAATAAAAAAGTTATAAATAGCATTAAGAGTTTTGATTTGTATGCCCTATTTCTTTCTTCAGGAAAGTGTAGTGGGAATTAAAGTGTCAGTCATCTGGAATAATTTCTGCTTCCTACTAGGGAGCCTTTATTTTTTACTTCTGGTCAATCCTTAAGGGTGAATGTGTTAAAAATGAATATTGCAAACTATCCACTTAATATCTAGACAGCATATAACATTCATTATCGCAAAAATGATAACAGAGACATAGGACAGTAGAAATAGATTGAAAAATAATGAAAGCCAATATATAATAAACAGGCAGCTTAAATTTATTTAATATTTATGGTTGGTTATGTTGTTGATTGATGGTGCTGAAGGTGTTCCTAATATTTTCGAATATAACTCATCATGACTGTCCTTATACTTCAACAAAATTTGGTACCTGATATTATTTTGCAATTTTTGAAAGAAAAAGAAATTAAATTTGTAAAATGTGTAGCACACAAAGCTTGGTCTCATTACATAAAATTCTGCTGGCAACTTGGTTGTAACTTTACTAATTACATTTCTATGTTATTATAGAATTTAATATCAAATATACCGTATTTTCCGGCATATAAGATGACTGGGCGTATAAGACGACCCCTGACTTTTCCTGTAAAAATATAGGATTTGGGCTTACTTGCTGTATAAGACGACCTCTCTTCCAACGCACACCAAATAAAAATTAAAAAACATCAGCTGGCTCACCTACAATGTAAAAGCAGCTGTGCTAGACCCAAAATGGCCCCTGCAACAAGCAGGAACCTCACACAGCCACAAAAAGCCCAAAAAAACAACTTTCACACTTTACACACACAAAATTCCACATACAGCTTTGTGAGATTTTGTGCGTTTGTGTAGTTAGAGTGAAACACTACAGAAACACACTAAATCTCAGAAAGCTGCACAAATATTATTTTATTTTTTTTATTATTTTTATTTTTATTTTTATTTTATGAAAGCTAAATTTAAAACTTCCTAGCCTAAAACTTAGACCTAGCCTTTAAATGGCTAGGTCTAAAAAAGAACAACTAAAAAACCCACCAATTAACTATTTTTTTTAAAGCTCCCAAGGGGGAAAAAAAACCTATCCAATAGAACAGGGGTCTCCAACCTTGGCAACTTTAAGACTTGTAGACTTCAACTCCCAGAATTACTCAGCCAGCTTTGCTTTGCTGGCTGAGTAATTCTGGGAGTTGAAATCCACAACTCCCTGCCTGCTTGATTGCAGGCAGGGAGATTTAGTTGCTTGCTGATGCAATGGATTGCAGGCAAGGCAAGGCAAGGCAAGCGTTGCGGCTAGCAGCTAAGGTAAGCAAGCTGGAGAGGGGGGTTTGCTACGTACCAATTAGCAGGCAAAAATTAGCAGCTGGGATGGCCAGCGTTGTGTAAAAGGAAAGTTTTTCCCTTTTACATAGCGCTTGGCCATCCGAGCCAACGTTGTGTAAAAGGGAAGTTTTTCCCTTTTAAACGGGGCTTGGCCATCCAAGCTCTGGCGATCCCAGTGAGTTGCCTGCTAATCAGGAAAAGTTTTTCCCTTTTACATGGGGCTTGCGTGTAACTCAGCTGATTAGCAGCAACTCAGCAGGCAATTCAGCTTGGCTCCTTAGAGCCATTTAAGGCTCGTCAAAGCCTTTTGGGCTGGTCTGCCTGGTTACAGGAGACCGACACCCGGCATATAAGACGACCCCCGACTTTTGAGAAGATTTTTGTGTGTTAGAAAGTTGTCTTAAATGCCGGAAAATACGGTAGTTATTTTATATCATGACTATAATAGCAACTATCATAAATACCAAAAACTAAAAAGAAGTTTTCAAACTGAGACCTATTAAAATGGCTTATTTTAAGCTACTTGTTTTTGTTTGTTTGTTGTGCAATTAGTTTTTTAACTGAGCAAACTACTTGCACCTACCTTAAGCTTTTTGACACTTGTACAAGGATCATTAGAAAAACTCTCTGTATCTGATATTTCAATATCTTCACCATATAGAACTCCAGTTAGATCATTCCGTACCTATTGTAGAATGAAAAGTGACAAAATAAATGTATAGGGTTTTTAATACAGAGCATTTTACTGTCTTGTATGATAATACTTTACAAATGCACTCTAAGTTAACATTTAATATAGGCATTTTATATGAAATAAAATGAAGAATGAGAGGTTGGTTTTTCACATAAGTACAGATCGTCCTCAAGTTATAACCCTTCAGCGACTGTTCTAAGTTGCAGTGGTGAGTGAATGCTGAGCGAATGGTGCTTATACCTGGTTCTCAAAATTACTGCTGTTGCAGAACCTCTGTGGTGTGGTCATGTGATCAACATTTGGGAGTGTCACAGCAGGCCCACACAACAGATGAAGGAGCCCTTGAATTCCTCCCACCTGCCTACCTCCTCCCTCAATTTCTGCCCTTTGAGGCTGAAGTAGAGACCTGGAGTCTTAAACAGTCTCAGCTGCCTGCCTGACACCAGGGAGTTGTTGGGTGGGGGGGATGAAGAGGCGGCAGCCTTTTGCTTTACAGAGGCTCAGGCTTGGGAGAGATCAAACTGGGAATGACTTGGATCAGGGTGGGTCCTCACCTAGTGACCAGTGGTATTTATTAACAATAGCAACAGGGAGTGCTGGGTTTATTGTTGCTAAGTGATGCAATTACATGATGTTGCACATTATTGCCAAATCATTTAGCAACAGAAATTCCATTCCCAATTATCATTAAAACTCAAGGACTACCTGCAGAAGTTAGATCCATTATTTAGCTATTGTGCAAACAAATAAATGTAAACTGTGGAAAGTTATTCCATACATATTGCATCGCTTCAATCTGTAAATCCCAGATAAATTCTGCATTAACCTTAAAACACAAACTGTGAATTGGAAACAACTAAATGCAATGCTAAATATTACCATTGAATATATGATGTACAATTTTCACACATTTTTCTTCATTAATGCATTCAAAAAGTTCCATCGACACTTTAAATTGTATTACATTTAATTTTCAACAGAAACCTGTTAACTATCATATATTTTACAAACAAAGTTAGTGGACTCAGCTTCATTATAAAATGATTCATGTATGTCTACTTGACATGTAAAAGCAATTTCTTATTTTGTGAAAGTTCAGAAAAAAAGAAATTATAATAAACAAGACTAGAACCAAGCCTATACTGTAATTAATGAGATTTAAGTTATATGACTATCCATATAAATCACCAGTGATTCTGGGTGACTATCATTGTATTAATATAATATAATCAATAATAATGGAGATAAGGCAAAACATATGTTCATAAAATCCAATAAGTATATCACTGACGGCAAGAACATATAACTACCAGGTCCAAATTCACAGGGAGAAAACCAAGTTTGTGATACCTTCCAAGAGACTATTAGGATTGGATTCCATCAAATCTGAGGGCAAAGATCATCCCAAAGAGGAGATGCTGCCATAGAAAAGGCACACTTCCTAGAGCTCACCATTATAGAACAAGGAAGAGACATGGAAAATGCTAAGCTTGGAACAACATATGTAATGACCTAATATAACCAAAGACAGATAGTCCTTTACTGTACTCATATACACGTCCATATGTGTAAGAGTATGTATAAAGTGAAGTGCTGGATAGCTTCTGCCTTTTGGGATCAACTATTATAAATAGAGGAAATTCCTAGTGAAATACTCTATGGACTAACACTTGGTACTGAAGCAACAAGGGTGCAGCAAAGATATTCAGACGTTGTGATATATTTATATGTAGAATTGTAACTTAAGAAATATTTTAGGATGGGAGAGTCCCGTCTGGGAGTAGGGCGGTATATAAATTTAATAAATAAATAAATAAATAAATAAAATATATAAGGGGAGATATTTCATATGGGGAGGGGGCTGTAACTGCTTTTTCAGTTATTTATCCACTAATCTTTTCATAGTTACGTGCTGCATCTTTTTTCCGTCCAGTCTTTCTTTACCAGTTTTGCTCGATGCCACTAAATTTGATTTCATTATTTATTCCTAAAGCATCAAAATAGGAGAAATTATCACAGCTCATAACATGACCCCATAAAAGTGACAGGAAATTTGACAAGATACATTTTAATAAAAAACAACTCATCAGGCCTTTCTAGTTGGGTCAGGCAAGAGAACCACTCATATATCATCTTGGTTGCATTAGCCAGAACTGAAATGTCTATGAGCATGCCTGTTTACAACCTATTGCTTCTACATGCCTCATTAAATAAAATTTACCAGGAGGAAAACAAGCCTTCAAAGCTGTTAGGGGTGAACACCCTGTCACAAGGCATACTGCCCTCAGTATCCCTGCATGTCTTCCTAATGACACAAGTCCATCAAACAAAGGAAAAAATAAAAATAATTCATATGCGGACATATATACGTACTCTGGTCACACACAAAAAGAAAGGAATTTGCAGAAATGTAACCATTTATTCTCTTAAAACTCCTTTACTGTGTTCATCTAGGTAAGATTTAAGTGGATATGAGTGTGGGCTTAGATTTAAATGTAAAGATTTAGGATTTATATATTGGCATGTGTTATTAAAGTCTTCTTTTAATTCTTTACATTACTTCAATATTTTACTTTTTTAGAATATTTTTCATCCTTTTTGTTAATGACTTATTGAAGTACATTTATTTGCTAATATGGATAGTGAGTCAGGGCCAACTTAATGGCATTATGGGTCTCAGGCAAAGCAGTGTACTGGAGCCCCTACGACAACTACTCACAGGAATAAAAATGTAAATGGCCGCAAAATCAGTGTTAAACATTAAAAACATGTGGGCTTATTTCATCATCTATGGAAAAAAATCAGTGTTAATTTCTATTAATGCATCTTAGTATTAATAAAAAATGCAGTAAAATGTAATAAATATGCTGCTGTATTTATATGATACAAGGTGCATTGAAGAGTTAACATACACAGATTAGTATGGGGCCCCTATGTTTGTGCCCAAGTGCCCATCGGACCCATTTTTTAAGACAGCCCTGTAGTGAGTAACTTTAATATCTAAACCAGCAGTCACAACTTCATCAGAACTCATATGATATAACTCATCTTGCTATGAGACTAATCCAGAGAACATCCTGCATCTTTTATCAAGGCACCCTTTGGGCGATGTACTGCCCCCTGAACCTGGCAGCCACATTTTAGAAAAAGTTTCCAAAGAGTGTTGTACAAAAAATCAATATAATAGTCATGACAGTGTGATCAAAGTTTCATGTTCTGTGCTAAAATGTGATGAGCTTCAACTGTACCACTGGGGTTGTCATCTTGATTTTTTTTTAAAGCCTCATGCCCTGTGACATGACTAACTCTAGAAATAGAATAAAATAGAATAGAATAATTTTATTTCTATACCAGCCCTCTCCCGAGGGACTCGGGCGGTGCACAGCCAGTTAAAACACAAAATACAGACATCAATATAAATTTAAAAATAATTAAAATTATTACATTTTTGGCTACTAATTAAAACCCCAAAGTTAAAACTCCAATTTAAAATTACATAGCAAGCCCTGCCTGACAGAAGAGCAGGGTCTTAAGGGCGGTACAAAAAACACGGAAGTCGGTGATTGTGTGTATTTTGGGGAGCAGTTCGTTCCAAAGGGCAGGGGCTCCCTCAGAGAAGGCTCTCCCCCTGGGTGTTGCCAGTCAACATTGCTTGGCCGACAGCACTCTAAGGAGTCCCTCTCTGTGGGAGCGAACTGGCTGGTGGGAGACTATCGGTGGCAGAAGGCGGTCCCATAGATACCCATGTCCTAAGCCCTGGAGCGCTTTAAAGGTGGTAACCAACACCTTGAAATGCACCTGGAAGACCACTGGGAGCCAGTGCAGCTCACGCAGGAGAGGTGTTACATGGGTGCTATGAGGCCCATGCAGCCGCATTCTGGACCAGTTGGAGCCTCTGAGTGTTCTTCAAGGGGAGCCCCATGTAGGGAGCATTACAATAGTCCAGCTGGGAGGTGACAAGGGCGTGAGTGACCGTGTGCAGGGCGTCCCAGTCCAGAAAGGGACACAACTGGCGGATCAGGTGGACCTGATAAAAAGCCCCATGGTGACGGCTGTCATATGCTCTTCTAAAGACAGACGTACATCCAGGAGGACACCCAGACTGCGAGCCCTATCTGGGGGGGGGGCTAAGGATTCACCCCCAATAGATAGCAATGGCGTCAGCTGTCTATACCGGGACGCCAGGAGCCACAGCCACTCAGTCTTGGAAGGGTTGAGTCTGAGCCTATTTCTCCCCATCCAGACCCGCACGGCCTCCAGGTAGCGGACCATCACGTTAAGGGCATTATTGGGGTGGTCTGGGCTGGAGATGTACAGCTGAATGTCATCAACATACTGATGTACCCTCACCCCAAAACCACGGATGACAGGGCAAGAGGACCGACCCTTCCGGCACCCACCACCTGAGGCACCTCGAAGTCGACCTCTGTCCCCCTGCCAACACAAACTGCAAGCGGTCGGGGAGGTAGGATGAGAACCACCGCAATACGATGCCCCCTATTCCCAACCCTCCCAACTGCTGCAGCATACCACGGTCGATGGTATCAAAAGCCCTGAGAGGTCTAATAGGACCAGGACAGAGGAATAACCCCTGTCCCGAGCCCTCCAGACATCATCAACCAACCAATAATTAGGTTCAGAACATAAAATGCCACAATTAAGTAGTTAGCAATAACTTATAATGTAACTTTGCATGATCATATACAAATTTAGAAGTTGCATTTATTTGGCTTCCCTCATTATAAGCACTTAAGGCAATTAAAACAAAATTAACCCACTACAAATACTAAATTTAGAAAAACAATATGTTAAAACTAATATAAAATTATAATTCACATAGCCTTAATATTATACATGATGTACTAAATTAAATTCTTTCACTTATTGATAACAGAAAGCTGAAGTATAGCCAGTCCTTATTTAATGCCATTCAAAGTTACAGTGGTATTGAAAAAAGTCACTTATGACTGTTTTTCACACTTACGACCATTGTGGTGTCCTGAAGTCATGTGATCAAAATTCGAACACTTGGCAACTGGTTCATATTTATGATGAGTGCAGTGTCCTAGGGTCATGTGATCCCTTTTGCAACCTTCTTGACAAGCAAAGTCCATTGATTCACTTAACAATTGTGTTACTAACTTAACAACTGCAATGATTCACTTATCAACTTAGGCAAGCAAGGTTGTAAAATGGGGCAAGATTCACTTAACAAATGTCTCACTTAACAGAAATTTTGGGCTCAATTGTAGTCGTAAGTTCAAGGACTATTTTTTTTATCCAACAGCTGGTACTTATATCACTAGTTCTAATGTTTCATCATATTACTAATGAAATTCTCCCCAGTATCTTTGTGTAGTAGAGAGAAACAAGCATTAATAAGGATGCAAAGATATAATTAGAAGAAACAGGAAAAAGAAAGAAAAAACAAGAAAAAACCCAAGAAAACTAAAAAAAAACCCCAGAGAACTCAAAATAAAAGGAATATAACAAAAGGAATTGGAGAAGATAAGGAAAAAAGACCAAAAAAAACCCACCCCAAACCACCCCAACAAAACACTTAGAGATGCAAAGTGTTGGGTTTTTTTCTCAAGAGATAAGACATTTCAAAAGTTACAATTCAGTAATTTTACCAGACTCCATTGTGAGAAGAAAAAGTATGCAAAGCCTTAAAAGATATTATTTTGAATATATAGTAATAAATACAATACAGACATATCACTTGCAAGTTTTGGACAATTGCTGTGTACACTTGTATCTACACACACAGCCATTTTGTTTCACTGGAGCACTATAGAATACTTCTAGAATAACAGAATAACAGAGTTGAAGGGACCTTGGAGGTGTTTTAATCCAACCTCCTGATCAAGAAGGAGTCCCTATACCATTTCAGAAAATGGTTGTCTAATCTCTTTTTAACAATCTCCAGTTTTGGAGCACCCACAACTTCTGGAGGCAAGCTGTTCCACTGATTAATTGTTCTAATTGTCAGGTTGGGTCTCTCCTTGATTAGTTTCCATTCATTGCTGCTGCTGCTGCTTCCTCTTCTTCGTGGCAGCCCCTTAAATATTGCAACAGTGCTATCATGTCACCCCAGTCCTTCTTTTCATTAAATTAGACATAACCAATTCCTGCAATTGTTCTCCATGTTTTAGCCTCCAATCACCTAATCAACTTTGTCCTCTGCGCGCTTTCTAAAGTCTTAATATCTTTTTCATATTATTGTGACCAAAACTGGATGCAATATTCCAAGTGCAGTCTTAGTGCACTTAGTTAACACTTCATGTGATCTTGATTCTATCCCTCTGTTAAGGCAGCCTAGGACTGTGTTGACTTTTTTTGGCAGCTACATCACACTGTTGGCTCATATTTATGTGATTGTCCACTACGACTCCAAGATCCTTCTCACAATTTATATTATAGTAGTGAAGAAATCACTAAAATTATCTGCTTTCTAAACATTTTTTTCTTTCCTTGGACTTCGTACTCTTTCTTTCTTCCTATATCTCTTTCTGTTTAGTTTCTATTTGCTTTTATAGGAAAAAATTCAACAGAAATTGTTGAAAAAATATTGTGAAAAAAATAAAAATAAAACAAGCCAGACATTTTGACAAGTCCAAATCATTAAGATTGTATTTAATGGTATGCCATATGAAATTTTGCTTGTAACCCCCCCCACACACACACACTTCATTAAATGTGGATTTAAATTGGCCACTGTACAATGTTGTATTCTTTCCTTTTGCTATTAGAGTATCTCTTATCTATTGGTTGATAGGTATAGCCAGGAAATGGAGAGCCCATTTTGAGGTTTGTCAAGGCTAGGTTGGTTCAGTGCTTACCAAGCTGACTATGAATGTATGAAATTGGTTGAGTTCCAGAGTCAGTCCTGAACCTTCACAGGTAATCTTAAGAGCATACCTCCAGGGCATTCTGATTCTAGCAACCTCATTCTTGATGTACTGGAGAAGAGTGGAAAAAATGCTGGAGTTTGTATGCTCTGGCACTATAAAATGAGGACAAAAAGAGAGTTGTGATAGATGCTGTGATCCAGCCATACATGGGAAACGGAAGACAATAGGAACTGCCTGATTTCTCTTCTGAAGGAACCTGTGATTCAGAAATTATAGGGTGAGTCACTGCATGATTTGGGGGAGACTGCTAATTTCTTCATAAAATTCAAAACTGAAAATTCACAGCAGGCAGACTAGTCTCAGTTTCAGTCTTGTGAACCTGGTTATAAGCCAAAAAGTTTTCATTCATTGATCCTAGCATTTATTTTCTTTATAGCACAGTACTATATAACTTTAAAAGAAATCCCTCAGAAAAAAACAAAAATAACACTAAATTTTATAATGCGGGGGTGGGGGGGAGAGTAAATTAGCTTCCTACTATCTGGTATTCTCAAATGTGTTAGACTTTCTAATTCTAAGATGATGGTCATGCATAATTGAAGAGTATCAAAAAATGGAAGGTTAATTAATTGAATGACTTGATCCAGAATTAAGGAAATGAGAATAAAGAAAATAAAGAAAAAGTTAAATGCTCTTTCTAATTTTATTTTTTATTAAAATTACCTTCTGGTTACAGATCAAAAGTATCCCCTTTCTTTCATTCTATACACTCCTAACAATTGCTCTGAAAGGAGCGTCTCCTATTTTAAAGAGGACATAAAAAGCAATACAATCAACATTTTGTTAATATACAACTGAAAAAAAATCAGTGAATTCCTCTATTTTACCCTATATGTTAACATTTCTGATTGACCTAAATGGTATTACTTGTATGGTGTATATCAGTCTGTGAAACGGAATCTAGTGCAATGCCTGTTGTTTATTTATTTATTTCAATTTAGATGCCATGCAACTCCAACTCATTGGCAGGTCACAATATAATATTGTATCATATAAACCAATAAAAACTAAAACCAAAATGGGACCCAGGCACAATATGCAGACAAATAAATGTAACAGACATAACGAACAAGGCGTTTGTTATGTCCATCTCAACTCAAGGCAAGAATGACAGTCTTCAAGGCTTAGCAGATTGCCAACAGGATGAGAAGCAGAAGGATTTCAGTGTGGGTGTCATTCCAAAGGTAAGAGGGGGCAAGTTCCTTGGGTCCTGATAGAAGATGCTTGTTTAATTGAAGGGACCTAAAAGATGCAAACTTTGCCAGGATGAATGGCCAGGTAGAAAACTTAGAAGATAGGTAGCCCTGTAACAACCTGGCATTATGGTATGTAGGACTTCATATGTAAGAGCCAATATGTTGAATTGTACTCAGGAGTAGACTTCCAGAAGCGGACTTCCAGCTTGTGGAGCAGAGGTGTACATGGCTACACGAAGACCATCGTGCCTGCATATCATGGCCTGAACTGCTGCATTTGGTTGAAGCATCTGAAAAATTTTAAGGGTAGCCTCATGTAGAGAACATTGCAGACAAGTAGTTTACAAATATTAAGAGGCTGCCTATACTTGGACAGTCAGCTTGTAGTGTTATTCACGGGATTCTAAATCTTATTCATTGGCTTGGGTTCCACTAAATGCATTATCAATGTAGATTCAATTGAATACTGTAGAATATGGTGCCTTTCAGTAAAAGGTATATGATGGGGTGGCTGCTATTATTTCTCTTATCTTTCTACAGTATCTGTGGTAACCTCCAACTATTGAAACTAAGGCTGCTTCAGGAGATACTCTAAAAATTTCATTTATTGCACTAGCCTTTCAGGCGATAATGAATTGGTACTGGGAAAAAAATGGAACATACTGCTTCCTGGAAAAAATTCAGAATTCTTCTGGTTGTTTATAAAGCAACAAACAGCTAATGGTTCATCTGTCTTTTATTCTGATACATTTTGATGTTTAGAAAAAATAGAATATGAAAGAAAAAGAAAGACACCCCCAGAATACATTGCAAGAAGACTGAAAGAAAAAAAATTACATTTTAGGCTGGGGAACATTCTGTTGAATGCAATGTCCATAATGGAAAGAGTTCCTATAAAATCAAAATCATGGGATGCCGATAGGTAAAAATTAAAAATGCTTCAAAGACATTTTTATGTCAAGCACTGGAGGAAAGCCAACCATACAGCACAAAGAAAGACATACTCTAGAAATTCAGTAATAAAGAAACCTTCAAAATATAAAATTATAATTAGTCACCCAGACTAGGAAATCTTATGAGCAGCTTGCTAGTCAAAGGGGGGGGGGGGCTAACTATCTCCAGAAGAAAATCAGCAGAATTAAAGATGACTTTTACATTAATTTATGTATTATGAGAGCAACATGAAAATTATTTCCACATTCTTGCATCCTATTGAATTCTGGCAGCAACTTTAGGAACTGGAGACTGTCTCCCCAATACTCATAGTCAGCAGTGATAGCTTTGAGAATATCATCACTTGCTTCGCTCACCAATCTCACAATGGTTAGTGCAATAACCTGGGATGGGACACATAAAAACAGCTCCCATGATCATTTTTGGTAATATTCTGTTACTGAAATCCATTTTGACTAGGGGGCAAGAGCCTAATTCTTGGGCTTCCCCTCCCCATCATGTTGTTTTTTTTACTATAGCAGTTACAGTAGGTTGTTGAGCGGAGTTCTGTACCAAAACTGTGCAGATTAATAAAAGTTTAAATAATTCTATTTGGGACATTAATCTTCCACTGTTAAAGCTCCAACTAATCTAATACCTGGTTATCTGCAGCAGATGTTTATTTTTAGGATGTATTTCCTCATAGGCCACAAGATGCTGATGCTACAACAAGGCATTCTGCCAGAATCTAAAGAAAGATTCCTGAGGGGTACAGAAAAATAAAAGATATTAAATTTGCTTCATTTCTCTACTTTATTGTTTCCTTTCATTAATATATGCTCAATAAACAGCTGGATAGCTTAGTGATTAGAGTACCAACATTTGACGCAGAAGGTCAGAGTTTAAATCCTGCTAGCAATTTATCTTGCTAGTAGAGGTCCTTGAGCAAAGACTCCTAACACTGCCTACTTCAGATATGCCCTATATAGTATGAGGGTTTTAAAATCTTCCCTCCCCCCTCTTCTTTTATAATTTCATAATTTCATTTTCTTTATTTTTTATTTAGTTAATAAAAAAATAAAACAATGTCCCAAATATTACTACTTTGTAACTTTAGTTCTAAGTAATCACAAATCCCCTGTACCACGATCCCCAGAAGTTTTATGAAAAGAAAGGAATTGAGATATAGAACCAAAGAAAATATTATATTTAATAAATTATAATATCAGACTAAATCCTATTTGTTCAACTTCCCACAGAACAGAAAGTCCTAGGTGGTAGTGGGGGACTCCCAAATGTCTGGTGAATCAATCATAATAACCATCTCTACACAGTCTTTCTCTTAGCAGGCATTTTGCAAGGGAGTCCCAATAGTAATTCCATATCTTTCAGTTTACCATTGCTGTATTGTTTGAATTATACTGTCTAGAGTGCTACAGTTTGGCTTATTTCTTCACTTGCAATATTTGCTGATAGATCAATAGATCCAGATAAGTTTCCAGGTGAATGTGCAATGCTGCCTTAACTGCCTTACTTACTTTTCCAAATCTTCAAAGGTTTTGCAATTGGTGATGTGAGCTCACATCACCAATAGCAAATCCTTTGAAGATTTGGAGAGGAAAATAAGACAGCTAACAGCATAAGTGCATAAATGGAATAGCTAGCCTATGCATTAGGAAAATGGCAGTCACCAGATACACTCACAAGTACTGACAAAAGTGAAAAATGATTTATTTTGAAGACAGAACTGTCAGAATCCAGAGGTACTATTAAACCCGGGGTGTCAAACGCAATTTCAGTGAGGGCTGCATCAGGGCTGTGGTTGACTTCGGGGGGCTGGGCAGACGTGGCTGACTGGGTGGGCATGGCCAGCTTGACACCACTCACCAAACTGCTGGCATGTTTTCTCTTCGCATTGGGTAGATTGGGTCGAAGCTATGTTGGCCTGATCTTTCCTCTTCACACTGGGTAGACCAGGCTGAAGCTACGCTGGCCTTATCTTTCCTCTTTGCATAGGATAGACCAGGATAGCCTCATGGGCCAGATTCAACCACATCACGGGCCAGATCTAGCCCATGGGACACCCCTGTACTAAACCATTTTTAATCGGCTGTAATCCAGCAGAAACAAAAGCTAGGAAGTTTTATTCCAGGGTTTCAGACAAAACATGATCCAGATATTCCCAGAGGATTCTGGAGTAATTTTAGAGGGAAGAGTAAGGCAAGGCAGTTACATATTGCCCTGCTCTCCACTCTTCCCTTCAATACCTGAGACCTGCTTAAGGTCCACTACTGTGAATGAGGTTTGAATAGAGGACATGTAATTGTCCTCACATTATGGAACACAGAAGGGGTGCATTCAGCCTTTTTATTCTTGGCATTTAGGAAGGCATTATAAACCTTTGTTTGTAAGAAAGCATTAAGGACCTGTTTGATGAGTACTAGGCAACCACTATTACCTACTTTATTTTAATGATTTTATCAGAAATAATTTTATAGAAAAAAGTTAAGGAAGCTGATAATTGCAGTTAAAAGTGAAAGGAAGGTACTGCCTGCAAAAATGGGGGTCTGCAGGTTAAGAGCAGTGGTGCGTTGCTCCTGGTTCTGTCCAGTTGTATAGAACTGGTAGTAAAACCAGTGGGAGGCCCCACCTACCTGCCACGACGTCATCATGGGTGATCTGCACAGGCACAGAAGTTTCTGTGCTTGAGCAGAAGCACATGCATGTGAGCAAGCAAGCGCGCAAGCGTGTGCTCCTGCAGCAAACCAGTAGTAAAGATAAGTGGAACCCACCCCTGGTTAAGAAATATCCACAGCTGAAGTGAATTTCCAAGAGGGATGGGCTGGTGAGCAATACCATGCTGGGATATTGAAGAGAGGGAGAGAATGAAATGTACTGGAAAAATTGGCAGTTGTGGAATGTTAATGGCAGAGGCAGATGAAGGAAAGGAGGGAGGGGGGGAGAGAGGGAGAGAAGTGGAAAATCCCAGATAGATACAGTATGAGCTGTATATATTTGTATATATAATATAAAGATTTCAAGGTGTAACCACACTATAGTTCGGTGAATGTGACAAAATTCTCCAAGATCTCAGTTTCTTTTCCTTTTCCCACAGAACTATACTTCTTAGGATTCCTTGAAGAAAACTTAGGAGAATAAAAGTAATTTATATCTACATTCTAACAACTCCCTAAAGCATTAAAATTTCTACTGCATCTTAAATCCTTATTTGTATTAAATTATCACTAATGAACTCAGAGAAATAATTCTAAGTAAATATTTAAAAATGAGAAATAAAAATAAAAAGATAAGTACTTTTTAAAAAATTATGAACACACATCTTGTTCTGTGGCCAGTTAAGGTAATAGTCTGAAGTTTATATACTTGGATCAATCTTGTTTTTACAATTTGTGTTGATGTATACTCACAGTGAGAATGATCGACATTCAACTCAAGTACAGAGTGCTTGTTATTGTTACATTATTCTCATCATAGTTTGGATCTTGATCAATTTCAAAGAGTCATTATTTAAGAAAAGCCCTACTATATTTGCAGTTTACTTAACTGGAAATGATGTCACTGAGGACATGTTATATAAAAAATTGTTTTAATCAATAAAATATGCCTATTAATAAAAATTTTAGAGTAAAATCTACCAAGGCTCATAAAAAATAACCACTTAAGTAAAAATTTCAAAAATATTTAATCTGGTAGAGAAATCTGCAGTATGAATTGTAAATATCAGTCTATAGATCATCCTCAAGTTCTATTATAAACTGAACTTAGAGGGATTTGGGCACTCAGCACTTTTCAAAATTCGACAAATTACTAGTATAATGCTTGCTTTCTTCGTATGTTATAGTATCAACATTACAAATAGTAACATAAGTTTCAACTATACAACGTCAGATAAACTGATTCTGTAAAACTGTGGCTTCCTGTATGACTTTTCAGCCTGAATAAACCATCATTAAGGCAAAATGGGCATGCCCACACAAAAACTCTAATATGAGCAACATATATTCACAGAAATTCAGATCTGCAAATACACGCAAATACACATGTACGCATCACATCCTCATGTACTAACTGAGTTTGAAAATGAAAGGTTTTTTTGAGTGTAACTTCTAGACAAAGGTGGATACATTTCATCACTTCTAACCTCTTAAGATCTACAACAGGAAAAATGAATCACCGCAATGATTAAATAAATACATAGAAAATAATAAAGGCAACCGCTTATTAAGACAGTACAATGTCTAATTTCCTCCAGTAGAATGTCTATCTCTTTAGACCGATCAAGCCCTATCCAGCCTGCACTAAACTGGAGGCAGCTGTTTTTGTTATTTTGTTGTTATTCTTGTGACAGACTACTTATCCTGAACTATCTCAGAAGTGAAACTGGTATTGATGAAAAACACCAAGGGGAAGCAGCATATGCAATACAACTTCTGCATATTTTAGTAAGGTTTTTAAAAGTGATAGAATGGTCAGTTTGTTTGCTAGAAGGTGGATGCCAAGGATAAACAATGACCCATCTTTTTCTTTAGTACTTGTTAAATCTGCCAAAATCTGAAGAAATTCCCTTTTTTCCCCCTTATCACGCGTAAAAGATGTTTGCTTCAAGAGAACAAAATTGAAATTAATCCCCCAAACTCAAATACAAAGTAAACAATGAGTGTAAGAGGACTGAAACATTTCATCACTGCAAGATTTAAGTTAAGTCTTATTGCATTTCAATGTTCTTCCAAAATTCATTGAAAACGTTTTGGAGAATCCTGAGCACAAAGTTCCGGCGCTTTGTTTTATAAATACCACAGAGGAACCAATGACTGGACTAAAGAAGCATTCAGCTACTTAAAGAACATTTGAAATGACATCCTGTACTTTGTAAAAGCTTCCAGTAAAAGGCTGCAGTTAATAGAAAGAAATCTACTAGCAGCTAACAACCAGAATGTGATTAAATGATTTAGAGGAAATGAATCCTGTATAAGGGATTATAAAGAGGGATCATATAACATGAATTTAAGTAATGGTCGTATTTCAGGTGGTAGTGTAGAATAACTGGTAAATTAATATGGGAATGAAACCAATGACATATTCAAGCCAAAGTGGGCCAGACACAAAATAAACCAAAAGCTGGGATCAAATAGTTATCTATCTAGTGAATGCTAAATATTTTATCCAATATATTTGAAACTGAATTTTGAGGTTATTGTTCTGACCCTTTGTAAAATGCATAAATATAGCAGTGACAGTAGCAGAGTACAATCACAGAAAAAGATATGAAACACTTATGAATAATATATGAATATATGAATACGAAAGAATGTAAATGGAGAGAGTGTTCCCGAATGGGGCTTGGAACTGCTCTTACAGTAAGTGGATACCTGCAGAAAGACATAAGCATTCTAGTTTGAAGTTTCAGTGAAAACACATACAAATGCATATATGTACCAATTCAAGATGTACAATCAGTCTAACAATTACAGCTTTAGGAACAAATCATTATTACAATTTGGTCTTTATTCCTTTCTGAATTATGCATAATCCTTTATTTTAAATAATCTACATAGTGAATTATCCTAGGCTGGTCCCCTGTACACAAATACAATATTCAGCAACTATGATCTCAAAAACAATGCAATAACTACCATCTCTTGAAACAAGAAAATGGTCTTTATATTTAGGAACAGGGTTTTTAGTTTGAAGGCTGAAATGTAGCTTCTTGATTAGTGCAATCAGAGAAGTCCAGATGGGATGAGGCTCAAGTATTTTGGCCTGGTTTTTTTTAATCATGCAGGGGAACGCTAAGGAAAGAAATGGATGTGTGTCATCTTCCAAAGACCTTGCACTGCCCTTTTCACCATATTTGTGTAAGGTTTTATCTGAAAATTTTGCTGCTAAATTTTGATCCGTTTCCCAGGGGTTTATACCTTGAAACATCATACTCCTATTTCCACCCTTATTTTTCTGAAAGTTTAGATTTTATTTTGGGAACTGAGTTTTGTTGTTATGATCTTGAGGTGCTCTAATGGCCACAATTTGGGTGCTGAAAATTGGATATGGAAGAGTTTACTACCTTTCTCACCAAGAGGCTCAAGGTTGACTCAGCCTTCCATTCTTCCGAGGTAGGTAAAATGAGGACCCGGATTGTGGGGGAAATAAGATGACTTTGTATAAAAAAAGAACACCACTTGGGGGGGCCAAAAGCCCTACTAAGCAGGTATATACAAAAGTATGAAGGCTATTGCTTAACGTATTGTAACCCGCCCTGAGTCTCAGGAGAAGGGCGGAATATAAATTGAACGAATAAATAAATAAATAAATAAATAAATAAATAAATAAATAAATAAATAAATAAATAAATAAATAAATAAATAAATAAATAAATAAATAAATAAATAAATAAATAAATAAATAAATAAATAAATAAATAAATAAATAAATAAATAAATAAATAAATAAATAAATAAATAAATGTACTGTACAGGTAGTCCTCAATCTAATAACCATTCATTTAGTGGGCATTCAAAGAAAGAATGGCACTGAAAAAAGTGATCTATGACTGTTTTTAATACTTACACATACCCATGATCATGCAAGCACAATCCGGATGCTTGGCAACTGGCCTGTATTTATGAAGGCACCAGTGTCCCTGGGTCATGTGATCATTTTTTGTGGCTTTCTAACAAACAATGTCAATAGGGAAGCCAGATTCACTTAACAATCGTGTTACTAATTTAACAACTGCAGTGATTCACTTAACAACTGTTGCAAGCAAGGTCATAAACTGAGGCAAAACTCACTTAACAGCTATCTTGCTTAGCAATGGAAGTTTTGGGCTCAGTTCTTGTCATAAGTCAAGGACTAGCTGCAAAGGCATTCCACAAATGAGTACTGTTGAATGAATACTTTTGTTGCTGAGTCCGCCCTTTAAACAAAATTGCTGTCTACCTTAATGAATTGCTACAACAAGATCAAAATGTTAATATTAACTTTAAAACTTTGCAACTGATCTCTGCTCTAAAAATTAACCATGACAGCTAATACACTAAAAAAATAAATATATAACTGTATTCCAGAAATGTAAAAAGAGATAAACATGGTAAAATAATAAAATATCAGAAAAATACGGCATGCACCATTCAGTAAATCATATTTAAACAAAAGACTTAAAAGATACTATATTACAAGAGCCTAGTCTTTACAATGAAAAATCTATTGCATAACATGAACTACAAACAAAAAGACAGATTTACTGAGAAACTTATTGCCAGTCAACTAAGATGAGTTGTTCTTTTGTTTTGTTTTGTTTTGCTTTGTTTTGTTTTGTTTTGCTTTCTGAACCTATTTCTAGTTGCAGGCTATGCTGCATTCAGTTTGGATTCTAAATCAAGTCTCATTTTCCTCCTTCACACATCTCATAACTGGGAATAACATTTGTGCAGCTTCAGTGAGGCCTTCAGTGAGACTCGGGATCTTTTCCACAATCTTCAAATTAAACCCTTGGGGGGTGCATAAGAAGGCCAATTACCTGCCATAGAAAAACCCTTACCTGACTAAACTTTGTAAATATCTTTGAAAGTACATTCAAAGATACACAGGCAAACAAATGAAGCAATATGGATTGGGCCTTTGTTCCCTCTGCTGTTTAATACCCAAACTATATGTTCCATACAGGAATAAGCAATAATAAGCAGAGATATGCCTGGGCCTAGTGCTTTTCTGATCTTTTGTCTATGAAATAGACATCACACATATTTTTCTGGGATCACCGATGGAAGGGAACCCAGAGGGATAGAGATAGGTGTAGGAAATTTGACTATTGTTGATGTATCTGAAATGTGGAAGGTAGCAATAGTTGACAATGATCTCCTCTCAAATCTACAGTAGATTTGATGACATTCAGATCATCTGCCAGTTGCTGATTCTCTTCAGTAAGGGAGAGAGATCTGCTGTAGTCAATGACATTCTTCAGGCTTTCCCACACATTTGTTGGTTCATTTGCTGAGAACTGATTCCTCAGCTTTTCAGAGTAGCTTCTCTTTGCTGCCCTGATCTCTAGACATAGAATAGAATAGGAAGGGACCTCTGAAGTCTTCTAGTCCATCCCCCTGCTTGAGCAGGAAACTCTATACCATTTCAGACAAACTGTTGTCCAGTCTCTTTTTGAAAACTCCAGTGATGGAGTACCCACAACTTCTGAAGGTAAGCTATTCCATTGGTTGATTGCTCTCACCATTAGGAAATTTCTCCTTAGTTTTAACTCCTTGGTTAGTTTCTTTTAATATCCATTGTTAATATATTCCTGGTCTGATCGTATAGCACCCTGTCTGTATTCCTGTGGGCTTCCTCTTTGGCACAACATAGTTGCTTGAGCTTAGCTGTGAACCAAGGTTTATTATTACTGTATATGCACAAACTCTTGGTCAGAACACACATGTCCTCACAACAATTAACATATGATGTCACAGTAGCAGTGAGTTCATCTCACTGCTACTGTGCCTTGAAGCTAAAGCAGCTTCAAGGCAAACCTATAACTCCAACTTTACCTCCTCAGTCCAAGACTTCACTGTTTTGACCACGGGTTTTGCAGCTTTAAGTTTCTGTCTATAAACAGGTACAAGATGAACCAAACAATGACCAGTGGCCCAAAGCCGTTCTTGGCAAAGATTGTTAAGCATATTTTTACATGAAGTAGCAGTGGTCTAAAGTGTTTTTGCCTCTAGTGAGACAGCTTGACATGCTGAGTGTATTTGAGCAGCTAGTATATGGTAGGATGTAATAGACTAATAGTAGATAATATATGAGATATATATTTTTAGTGGATGTATTTTAGAAGGCTGTTGTCAAGAATATAAGCATCTCTCTTTGAATTATTTTTTTTCTCCCCTGCATTTGGCTGGAGGAGTCATCCCAATATAAGTTGGTCATATATCTTTAACCATTTCTGGCAAGATAATAAAAGTATCATTCTGCAAAGAGCACTATCTTAGCATAAATTTTTCTCCATTATTAATCTGATTGAATATAGAGTCTTATGTTCCTTATTTGCATTTACGGATATGTCTTGTTAAGTAGATCAATTTTCAACAAAAATACATCTCACACCTAAGATGAACGTTTTGGCCAAAATTATAATTGATGGGTAGTTAGTAGGAAAAAAAGCTATTTAAATTAATGTCTACACTATCAATCTTTCAAAAATCTCATACACAAACACACAAACAATTAAAGGATAAAACTTCTACCTTGCATTAATATGTTCAGCTTCACATTTGCAACAACAGTATACACAAAGAAATGAGAGGAAAATTCTTCCAACTCAGGAACCATAGAAAGATATAATTCAACAAGTACATCCACAATTCAGTTCATTCAAATACAGCCTAAGCAGTATAACGTTTAAGGAAATTAAAAAAGAATTTTTTGGATCTTGGCAAGTGGGATTACAGTTCATTACAATTGGTAACACCTGAGCATTTGTTTATTTCTCTCAGGATATGAAAAATTGCAGAACAGAGACTATGCTGAGAAAATAGAACATAGGCTATTTATAGAACACAGAATAAAACGTAGAATGTAGGCTGGAGATTCTAAAGAAAAATGACAGATATAATGTAGGAAATTTTTACCAAACTAACTCATTTTTAGCTAGGAAGAGTATGCTATGGTAGAAATTCTAAAAGATACAGTGACACATGATGGCAGAAGTTATGAGGTATAAATATCCCTCTTCCTTTATGCAGACTAATTAGATCACACGTAGCTTAAGACATATTATCCACCATATTTAATTTTGACCAGTGTGTGCATCTTTATTTCTTTTAAGATATCCAGATAATAGCAATCTTTGTTCATATATTGATCACATTAAATATACTCCAGTAATTATTGGACCCAATGGAATATTAACAATATTCATTCTTGGCACTAAAAATGAGGCTGAATATGACAATATATTAATGCAAAAATTCTACATGATAAAGCTGTAATCTGATAAACTATAAACTGAAACATAAATAGGAATTTCATCAGAATTTAATCAGAATACCACCAGGTACTATGGCAGAGGAAATTGTTGCATATTTTAAAAATACACTTTAAATTAGCCAAGTTCATTTTTTCAGATTTCTAATGCATTATGAAATTAGTGAGATTTAGATGTGATTGTACAAATGACAATTAGTCATTTACGTTATATAAGGTGTTACTTCTATAGCCTATGATATATAGGGTGTTTCTTCTAAAGAAGGGTTAAATTAAAAATCCAATTTCATCCATTTAACAATTATTTTTCTTTATTTATTCCATTTTAGATTACTTATTTATTTTAAACCTGGAAAAATATTCCACTAGCATTCCACCAAGCATTCCACTGGTTAGTGGGAGCAATGGTTAGAATGCAGTACTTCAGGCTACATCTCCTAACTGCCAGTTGGGCAGTTTGATTCTCACCAGTTCAAGGCTGACTCAGCCTTCCATCTTCCCAAGATCAGTAAATGAGGACTCAGATTGTTAAGGGCAATATGCTGGCTCTGTAAACCGCTTAGAGAGGGCTGTAAAGCACTATGAAGTGGTATATACTGTAAGTCTAAGTGCTATTGCTACTTTATCAGATAAATTCTATCAAGAATGTTTTTTGTCAAATTATATTTTTTGCCCTGCTGGATTATTGTTTCAGCTTTGACCTGGGAAAGTCCATATTTAGAATTGGATAGTAATTACTAAGATACAAATTTTACCTGATAATCTATCAGTAATTGATATTTATTCTTAAATTTAACAAAATAATATAACAATGATAGGAATCTGTGTATCCAAGCTTCACTGCTATGCAATCTAAATTTTTTGAGCAAATAAATAACTCTTAGCAGACAAAAAAGTAGAGTATCACTGAGAAGGGTTAGATTAAAAATCTTTGTAATAAGCTTCAAAGATAAAATATCTGCTTCAGAAATGATCTTCGGAAAATGTATATGCAATTTCTGCTGGTTCAGCTATTGGTTAATTATGAATTATTTTAGAAATGTTTCTTAGTTCCCACTATTAGTTTCACTCTATATCAAGAACATGCCATTTTTGCAACCAACTCCAATTTCAGTGAGAAAATATTAAACTGTTCTTACCTCAGAAAATCTTCGTATATCTTGGGTCAAAGTTCCTACTCTTTTCCATTTATAATGCTTGAGCAACTTTAAAATTGCTGGGTTCACGGCATTATCAGATGGCACTGTCCGGAAGAAATAAGGATATTTTTTCTTATCTGCTAACTCTGGTGTTGTTGCTGCAAACGAGAGCTGTAAGATAAAATAATTGTTGTAGTTGTTTAAAAAATCAGTATTATCTATTAATCTAAAATTTACTGTGTTATATTAAATTAAGAAAAGAACAGGATATGTCTATATCTTTCTGTTACAAAATAAATAGTAATGTTTTTTTTAAACAATTTACAATTTTTCTTTCATCATACATACTTTATGAACAGAGTGTTGACCGGGTCACATCTTATTCATCTTATACATAATCATAATTTTAATATATTCTAATCTTTCAATTTTTTCAAGATTCATCTCTTTTATACAATCCTTTATCACAAATTAATCATTTTTCACCATATCTTCTTATTTCAGCTTCTGCCATATTATTCTCTTTCCATAAATCTTTATCATTTTCAATTTTTACACATAAATAACATCACTTTATGCCCTATATTTCTACTCTCTTGCAATTACACCAGTTATTTACCATATTTTTTCATTTCCAGAAGCATCTCTCAAATTCCCCCTTCCCAATCATTAGCATTTTGAATTTTCATCCTAATTTGTACTGTTATCAAAATTTGTAATGTTATTGAATTACTTATTTTCACATTCCCATCTACTAAATTTTATCTTAAACAAGTTCTGTTCATTCATTTTTACAAAATAATTGCTGTCATGACTTTGCTATTCCAGTTTCAACATTATTCTCTTTACATACTTCTTTATCATTTCATGTTCAATTCTTTCACATAAACATCACAGTGCATCCTATAATTCTTCTCCCTTACAAGTACAATAACATTTTAAATTCCATTCTAATTTAAATTATCAAAATTACTAATATTACAATATTAACTTACTTTCCCATTCCCATTTACTGATCTACCTTGTTATATATATTTACTAATATTTACCCTATTATCATTTCTCCCTTCTGATAGCATTATTCACCTTATCCATCGTCTCTCAATCTTTTTAGAATCCCATTTTTAATGATTTTTTGCTCAGTCTTTTATCTTGCTCTGACAATTCTCTTTTTTTTATTTTTATGTGTTACATTTTATCTTCTGAATTCCTTTTATCTCTTTTTGTTGTACTGTTTGAGTTTCCATCACCAAGACTTTCTCTTGTCTCTTCCAAATATTTCCCCTTTTCCCTTTTAACTGTTTCTTTTTTAGGGAGGATTTTCTCCTTTTCCTCTCTACTCTTTCTACATTACAAAAAATTTCTGTGATATTGTCTAACTGATTCTTATTTTTTAATACTTTCTCTTCTATGTTCTTAACTTCTTGCATCTCATTTAAATTTCCCTCTTCCAAATCCTCTTCACTTTCCTTTTCTATATATTTCAATGAATTTTCTGTTTCTTTGTTGCTTATTAAAGATTCAGACATATTTTTGAACATCAGAAGTAGCTCTTCATACATCTGCAACTCCACTTTGTAACAATTTAAAAAATTATTAAAACCTCCCCAATTATATCTCTTCACAATTAGTCAAAGTTTAAAGTCTATTTAATTTTCTTGTTTCTCCTCTTTTCTTCCTTTCTTCAATTATTCCTCTTTTCTTCAGAAGCAAAATGTTATCCTAAATTATTAATAATCCAACTCCAGAAATAATCAAATCCAATTAAAAGACTGTCTTCCAAGAGAGAAGGAGAAAAAACCAAAAACCAAATGCAAAACACATTCACTCCTTAAAAGTTCTCAGTGTCCAAGTTATTTTCTTTTATGTGGCCAAGGAAGCTGCTACTTCTTTTTTGCCTATTTAAGTATTACAGTACTTTTTCTTTCCTCCAGTAGGTGGCACTCTCCATTTCTATTCCATACAAAATAGTCTATTAAAACCAGCTAATTGTCAAAGTATCCAGGGGTTTTAAAGTACTCATGCAAAATACTATTTTCTCCCGAAAATAACTTATTTTTCCTTTTAAGATGTTTTGCTTTCCCCAATTTTCCAAGTATAGGACTTCTTCTTGGGCTTTTTGTATTAGAGTCCCCGCTGTTTTTTTTTTCCCGCATGCATTTTTTTTTCCAAGTACCAGAGAGCCACTAATCCAAGCTCAGGAATTTCTTTTAAAACTCCTATTTCAATTTTTCCTTTAAGCATATTTGGCAATTATTTCACCCAGTTCCAGCACTCCGTCCAAACACCGCTCCAGCTGGTTGTCCCAGCTTCAAGGTGGCTACCAGAAAATGGCCGCCGACCCTGCTGCCAATCAGGAGAGCTGTTTCTGTTCCTGTGAGGAAATTGCCAGTTCCTCGTGGTCCATGAAACACCTCTCCTTTCTTCACCATTCCTACAAGACAGCTATGGCCCGAAAGCCTCCCGGCAGCAGTTTGTCCAGCTGGATTTTGCGGGGCTCATCAGACTGCTATTTTCCAGTCTGTTCCTACCACAACATCAAACCAGAAGTCAAAATAAATAGTAATGTTGATGGGATACTAAAATGAATGCACATCACTAAAAATAATTTCATAATCAGAAAAACTGTTGATTGACAACTGGTAATAGTTAGCAGTCTATAGAGCAATCTGCATTGATGGATTGACATTGATGGAGAAGGTATGACTGATAAAATGCCAACTTTATTTCCAATAAATTGTTAATATTTTGAGGTTGGAAAGGCCCAACTGAATTATATCCATGCCCCCAGATTAGCTGACTATAGGTGTCTGCTCCCGCTCTATGCGGACGATGCTGCGATTCTTTCATTCTCTCGGGTGGGCCTCCTTAGAGCTCTTAAAATCCTTTCCAACTATTGTTGCACCAACCAACTGTTTATCAGCCTTTCTAAGTCTAAGATTATGATCTTCTTGAGCATACCAGTGGAACAGGTCCATAGATTCCAATATTTAGGCATTCTTTTCCAATCCAGTGCCATATGGCTTGCATAGGTTAAGTCCTCCCACACCAAGTCCAAGGCCACTACTCATGCCCTTCTGCAATTCTTTTACATGGAGGGAGCCCAACATATTCCCTCAGTATTGAAAGTATATAGGGCAAAGGTGATAGCTGCCATTACATACGGCGCTTCCCTTTGGGTTCAAACAAATATTTCCCTCCTCGAGTCGGTTCAAAGACAGTTCTTACACTGCCTAATGGGAGTTTCCCCTTGTGTGAGTAATGTTGCAATCCGCTTGGAACTGGGCATACCATCTCTCGCTACTGTTCTGTGGAAGCGTGCCATTGGCTACTGGCTGACGCTGTGGACCAAACTACTAGACTACTATTTAGGCCAGTGCTTATGGCGGGATGACTTCCACTGTCCTTAGGCCCATAATATTCACACTAAACTTATGAAGATAGGTATTCCCCCTATTGAAGCCCTTATGCTAGGCCCAGATGCAGCCAAATTGCTGATATTCCAGCGATTGGATGATACCGAAAGACAACAGTATCTGGCACTTGGTGCAGGAGTATTTCCGTTTTCTCTTAGTATTACTCCCCAAATGCACTCCCCCAAATATCTTTCTACGCTATCCTTTGTTAAATACAGGTTGGCCTTTCTAAAGGCACATTTTAATGTGATCCCCTCAAATGTCTTGGATAGCAGGTGCTCGGGAGGCATGAAACCCACACACTGTTCATGTGATGGCCAATCCTCGGAATCGTTGGTATTTACTTGTCCCCACTATCGGGAGATAAGGTCAGAACTTATCTCCCCCATTTGCCAAAGATTCCCTGGATTATCTGAAACTCTTAGACTTCGCTTCTTACTTCAAAATACAGATTCTAAGATTACACTAAAGGTAGCAAATTTTTTTGCTGCAGTCTTGAGATGTAAGAGCTGGGAGAAGGGACGGGCTGGGCCCACTGACTGAGGTCAGTCCTATTGATCACCAGTGGTTGAGCTAGCTGGTGGCGGTATAAAGTGCGATGTGAGGATTTATGTAAATTGCAATATAGTATTTTCTCCCTATGTACAACTTTACTGTGAGTTTGATGGAGTGGTTTCCACCACTGATCTTGCTGCCATTTTGCACTTTAGTCTGGTTGTGTGCCAGCTATGTATCCTGGATGTTTTGGTCTTTCTGGTCTATGACCGCAATAAAGTATGAATTGAATTGAGGTTGGAAATATAAATTATCTGGATTGCAAGTAGTATGTTATTTTTATATTCCATAAATAAAATACATTATTAGCAGGTACATACATAGACAAACCTAACCCATAATAGGTTAAATTATCAGCTTTAGAATTTAGCCAGAATTGATTATATTTATTATTTGGCTGAAACCATTCACTGGTGGGGTCCCCAGCAGGGTATGGGCTGGTTTTGGTGTGAAGTATCTTGAATGGTATAGTCCTGGAATCCAGTTATGGCCTGATGATCTATCAAGAAATGGTCAGATGCAAGAAGTGAGGATACTTTCAAAAGTATCCTATTAGAGAATCTACAGGTCATATTCATACAGTCCTACCAGACATATAGGGCTGTTATCTAAATAGGTAACAATCAGTTTCCACCATAATTAATCATAGCTACCAGTCACATGACAGCAAGATCACTAATACAGAGATGCAAACATGTGCCTATAATACATAGATATTACATAGGAAGGTCAGTACAAGGACCCACCACACCCTTAGAAAAAATCCACAAAGATCCAAACAACAACTAGTTTGCATGATGTGAACTGGGCCAGCTAAACATATAACCTTCCCCAAGGGAAATTAAGATGGTTATCAAGAACATGATGACTATCTTTTTGCTTCTGCTATATGTAATATTAGATAATAATTTCAATTAACTGCATATTAATGTTTTGCAAAATATATTTTGACACTTTACTGAGAATAAAATTCTGCAGAGACTATGGGCATTTTCTATAAGCATATTTATCTCAGCCCTGGAGAAGATACTAGGGCTTGAATCTGAAACATTTTTAGTGACAAGTTTATGCCCTACTGTGCTATGACAATGCTATAATGTTATTGAATAAAATTTCTTCTCCTCAGTGAGATTCCCTCACCCTCAAATTCCTGGACATTTCCTGCAATTCCCAAATCTTATCCAGAAAGTAGTGATACTATTCTGAATACCCTGAAAATTTCCCTTACTCACTGATTGCACTGTTAATTCAAGACAGTTATATTCAATTTATATCCATTTCCTTAATCCTAGAAGACTGCTTTGAGCCATTCTGACCATGCAACATTTCAGAGTCTTAAGAAGCAGAAGAAATAACAGGAGGAAAGAAAGCTATGGAAATAGATCATCCAAACATCAAATAGGAAAAATCAGTGACTTCATTCATTCACTTAAGTCCTTCAACCAAGAGATAATATGATGAATGTGCAACTTATCGATGGATTTTTTTTAACTTCAACAATCTTTACCAAACTCTAAAGTATTTGGTTGGCTATTTATTTATTTTACATTAAGTTCACATCCCAAATTTATTTTGGTGAAGTCAAGGCAGCATACAAAATCCATACATTTAAACATTTTTTCCTTAACCTGTTATTTAAATTCACACTAATCTTTTATACTTTAAATTCCACTGCTGACATCGTAACACTAATAAAAGCCTCGTATGAATATACCATCAATGTTAGAATAATGGTTTTTTACACATGGGATAAATAGAAATTGGTAATTATTTAAGATGAATAAATTGTAATTTTATTTAAAATTAAATGTTATTAATAACCTATGATATTTCAATGAAGTCATATCCTTAACAAACTTAATGAATTTAAGCAAAGTATATATGCTAATTTTCTTTCACTCTAGTTAGCTGTTTTTAGTTTCATAAAAGAAATCAAAATCCAGAGGGAGAACTTTTAAGTATTTTCTTTTCTTTTGGAAGGATATCAGATTGAATTCTTATTCAGTTCCATAAGAATGGAACTTACCAGTTCCATTCTTATTCAAATTGACCTTTGACATTTTGAGTCCTATTTTCTTCCTCATAATGACTACAGCGTTCTGTGAAACTTTCATCAGGACATGGAAATAAAATAAAATAAAAGATAGTAGTTATCTTTCCTGGAGATCTCCTCTTTCTTGATGCCAAAAGCTAGGGTGAAACTGCTTCTAAACTCCTATCAAAAGTCCTTGCAGCTATTCTCTTGCTTCTTCCTAGAATCTTCTTAGCATACTCTCTACTTACAATAAGACCACACATTTCCAACTAACCCAGAAGGAATGTTTACTTATCCAATCATCTGGAAGTTCAAGAGGCTATCAATGTAAGTCAGAGACAACAGACAGTTGTAAATGACATTTCAAATGTTTTATTTTTTTATCTTTAAAATATAAACTTAATAGTTTAACCATAACCCATTAATGTACAGTATTACATTTCTTTTGGAAATAAATGTAACTACTGCACTTTATTAGCAGTTGGCAGGCTGAATGTCTATGGAGATTCTCAATCATCCAGGACATGGTTGTCCCAAAGGCGCTTTTTTCCAAGAGGTAACTGGACTTTCTTGGGGTATTTGAAAATGTTTCACTTCTCATCCAAGAAGCTTCTTCAGTTCAGAACTTCCAGTCTTGCAATCCCTTTTTCCCTCCTCCCTCCATAGCAAACACTTATCTACCTGCTGGCAAGGGAAAGGAAGGGAAGGGAAAAGAAGGGAAGAAGGAACAAGGAGGAAAGAACACCACCACCATCCCGTGCACCCTTCCCAATCCAGACAGGGAAGGAATCCCCATGTGCACTCCAGTGGTGGGTTTCTACCGGTTTGCAAACTGGTAGTGACGGTGGTGGGAGGCTCCGCCCACCCATCCGGATGTCATCAAGGATGCTCTGCGCATACCCAGAAGGTTCTGAGCATGCACAGAAGCGCCACGGGCAAGTGAAGCAAGTGTGCGCACGCACACGCTCACAGTTCCGAATCGGTAGAGAAGGTAATTGGAACCCATCACTGGTGCTCCCTCAACCTATGTCACCCACCCCACAAGCCCCTCCATATACCCTATCTGACACCATGCCACCCCCTACATGCCTTTCCCAACCCATGCAGCACCTCTTGCACACTTCCATACCCCCTTCTCAACCTGTTTCCACTTTAGTTTTCATTCTAAACTTAAAAAAAAGACACAAAACTACAAATGAAACTGTATTAACTTCCAACTTAAGTGCAGAAATAAAGAAATTGGGATTTTTTAATGAATTACTATAAATGCAAAATATATAAAAATATACTAGCGTTCAAGAATTTTTTCTGCTTATTTTTCACAACACAATTTTTAAAGAATTAACTTGACAGCAGTGATTTGGCTTCTTATTTAAGATACTGGAAATACCAATTATTTGTCAGTTAGGCAAATAGGATAGCAATTGAGGGAATGTCAAATTATCAAAAATGTGAACTACATTTTTCCGAGAGAAATCAAAGAATAACAAAAGATAAAAAAGATTTTTTAAAAATATATCATTTTTTAATACACGAAATAATGACCTCACATTTATGTATGGGTATGGGATTTATTTTGTCATGATACTTGATTATAGTGGAATCCATAGCTGAGATTAAACTACACTTATTTCAAATATTATAGCATATTGTTACTATAGTGTACATGTAAATATCTTTGTAGTCATCACTGTTTTTTTTATTTCAGAAGTTTTATTTTATTTTACTTTTTTTTATAAAGTAGTTCAAAAGAAATAAGTAAAGTTTTATATTATTCTGTTTGTTTTTTTCTGAAAGAAATGTAAAATAAAAAAGGCATTCCTTAAAAATAATTTTTGATTTAGTTTTAGGGCAACCAAACTAAATTACTAAATATCCATGTTTTTAATAAAGATTACAGTGGTTAAAGTTTATAATGGTTTTAGACACTGATGTGCTGCAAAATTGTATTTAATATTTCTTCAATAATCAAATGTGTAACTTTGTGAAAAAAGCAATTTAATTAACCACTGCTAATCATTTATTAATATGACAACAATTTAAGAACTTAATCAAGGAGCCTTTTAAAATTAATCTCTTTTACTGAAAACCAAAGATATACTTCTTTTCAGATTATTACATATGATTTTAATTCATATTTAGGATGAAAATGTCCAACAATAAGAATTAAGGTTTAACCCTTTGTGTTAGCAATTTCTGATTAAATATATTCATAGCAATTAAAAGGCTATGGAAAAACAGTCTCCAAGAAAGAGAAATATATTTAAATTACCAGTTTATTTTCTACATCTTCTCATCTCATTCATATTAATGGGTTTATACTACAGGCATGTCTGTCAAAGAATTATTTGCTAACTAGCTCACCGTTTTCACCCTAATACCTGCAATGTCATTTTTTGCCTTGGAAATGAAGCTTTTTTTCATCACTCAAGAATATTATCATGTCATGTTATTCTGTAATATCTGGACTGGGCCATCAGTTAGATTAAAACAAGAAACAAAGCAAAAGCCAGGAAATTGTTCAAAGAATTTACAAAGAACTGACAATCCATCAAGTGTTATTGAGAATAAATTGAAACGATGTTAAACTGACAGAGTGGGGAGAGTAGGAACTTCTGCTAAAGCTGAGAATAACCTGATGAAGCCTTCCTCACTTTGTGTGGCATGTTGCACCTGCCAAACCCAAAATATCTTTCAGATAATTATTAAAATTACATGTGGATGTGGGGCAGAGAAAAAAGAAAAAAAGGAAAGAAACATTTAAAATAGGAATAAAGTCATTGAAACCAGTGCTACAGGGTTATATATTAGCTTTATGGGACATGGTTGGAATGTTGAGTATATTGTATGAACATTGTTCTAAAATGGCTACTATGGGATTGGATTATTCATAAAATGGCTACTGTGGTAAGCACAGCTAGTCCAAATGCATGCACATACCAGAATGCAAATTAGTAATAATGCTTCCTGCATCCTTCCTATGTTTTCTCTAGACTGAATGAAGGTACATAAAGAGATGGAAGCAACTTGGATTCCTTTGTCCAATCACTCTTTTGAACATGTCATGAGGCAAGTGTTCCCCTATTGCTTCATCCATAATCAGAATACTATCTAGGGTTTTTTTTAAAAAAAAATTTTGGAACTATTGATAGATGCTTTTCAGGCAATTTATTTTTCTGCTGATAGGTGACAAAGAGTAGGAGGAGGGAGGATGATAGAAACTCCATTAATTACTATCCTGGACTACCCAGTATTATAATGTGTTTAATCAGGAGCTCTGATTGGCCTTTTGCCAAGGTACTGCCAATAAAATTGTAGACTATGGGGGCAGTGCTTTTATACCAAGATACATTCTCTCCCCTCAAGGGTAAGAAAACAATCAATTACTGCAAATTCAAGACAGTGCCCTATGATCTCCTGGCAATTTTAACTTGGATGAAACCCTGAGGACTGAATAATAGTATAGCTCTGTGATGACGAACCTATGGCACACGTGCCACAGGTGGCAGGTGGAGCCATATCTGTAGGCATGTAAGCATTGTCCTAGCTCAGCTTCAGCGCACATGTGTGTGCTGGCCAGCTAATTTTCTGGCCTTCCAGGCCCACTGGAAGTTGGGAAATGGGCTGTTTCCAGCCTCTGGAGGGCCTTCGGGGGGCTGGGGAAGGCCGTTTTCACCCTCTCCAGGCTCCAAGAAAGCCCCTGGAGCCTGGGGAGGGCAAAAAAACAGGCTTACTGGGCCCACCGTGCCATCGCGTGCCAAAAGTGGGGGGAGTGCAGGGAGGGTGTCGCACACACAGGTGTGGGGAGTGGGGCCCACTGAATTATGGGTGTGGGCATGCGTGCGTGCGACCCCCACACACACACACTCTCCCCACTTTTGGCATGCAATGCCAAAAAGGTTAGCCATCACTGGTATAGCATTATAGTGTCCTGAGCCAGGAAAAGCTGCAATTGGTACACCAGATATAACTGTGCAAAGTTTCACTGGGGCATAGCTTTCATATGCTGCTCATGCAGAAGCCATAAACCAAGGTGTCCTTCCAAACTGGGAGCCAACTCTTTCCAGGGAAAGATAACCTACCCCAACTTCAGAACAGAATATGATAAAGCCATCACAGCTGAAGCCATGCAGGGGTATATTGCTAAGATATAATTCTGAAAATCTTTAGTTCTCATCAGCTTTTGTTGTCGTTGTTGTTATCCATTCATTTTGATGAGTAACTTTTGGATTTCCAATTCCAGTGTCTCCATTTTCAGGAGCTGGAAGGCTTTTTTCCTAGTTCAATGTCCAATTCAGTCAAACAATCTGGGGTCTGTATCAATTTATTTAGGGCTATTATTTTGTTTTTTAAAATGCGAAATTAATCAGCTTTGTACTCTTCTAAAGTTGGTGTGAATCTGGTCAAATCCCAAAACACAGCAAGATTCTGGGATATTACTGTTGTGATAGAGAGCAATCTCACTATCAAATCTTAAAATTCCATCTGCTTCTCATCCCCTCATTTCAAGAAAATAATTAGAAAAAATGTGTCTAATTGAACTGCTGCTTTATGTAATGATCATTCATTCCACAAGTGAAGTTACGGCAGTACTGAAGGAGGAAACTTATGACCATTCCTGAATTGGTACAGACATCTAGCATCCCCATGGTCATATGATTGTGATTTGAGTGCTCAGTAACCAGAATGCAAATACAACTGCACAGAGTTCCCCCCCCCCCACCTCCCTCCTTACATAATTGCCATTTGCAACCTTCCCTCCTGGCTTTCAACAAACAAAACCAATGAGGAAGCCAGCATAAGGTCATAAATGACAATCACATGACATCATGTCTAACAAACATGTGGCAAGGCACTTGGAACTGCCAAAACTCCCATTGTATGTCAGCATGGTCATTTGACATTATGCTTTACAACTATGTTGCTTAGCAACAGGCTTTCAGGTCCTAATTACTGTAGTTAAGCAAGAATTACATGTACATCTCTCTGCTTTCAGGGTAGGAAAGTACATACATTTTTTTTATCAATATGCCCAATTTTGCCATGAAGTCAACTAGAAATTGCAAAAGTCCCAACACCTGTCATTAAATGTCCTTCATGAAAAAAAAATGTTTTTTTAAAATGACACTCAACTAAACAATGCTCAGAATTATCCTACTGAAATAGAAACTTGAAAATCATCATTTTGGCCAGCTTTTGCTCACTCAACGTGATCCTGCGACTTCCACGTATGTATGGCCGTGCAGAGTTTCAGCGCAGCACTTTAACAGAGATTCACATAAAACAGGACTGCAAAGTCATAAAGTCTTTCTCTACATCTAAAACATTCTACTGCTTCTTTCTTAATGTAGTCTACATTGCATTTAAGTTTGAGACTTCTGTGCACATGCAAAGGCATCTTTTAGTGTCTTCAGTTAGCGTCTCGAAATGTTGAAAAAGGCCTTGAGGAACAGCCTTGATGGGCATCTTGCTAAGGTAAATTGCAACAGCCTTACACAAAACATAAATCTCTCCAAGGAAAATAGGCTCAGCTAAAAGGTTTGGAAATGTCTTGCGTGCAATCTATCAGACTGCACAGACTCAAAGGTCTTAATTCTTCCCTGAACCAACTGCATTTTATGTCTCAAGTCCTGTTGTCACAATAACAGAAGGAAACATCCTTTTAAATCATGTTAAGTACAGAGCTTCATTTAATATACGAACACCTTCTGCAGGTAAAATAAGAGGAAAGTTTAATTACTGCTAAATGCAATTTTTCTCTCACAGTTGTTCTTAACACTCACACTTAGTATAACACAAGGCTATCAGCTGATAAGTTTAGAGCTGAGCGCTTGCAAGTGTAACAACAGCTGTGACAGTAACTGCTTTATAATCACAATTGGGCATCCGTGTCAGCTTCATACCTCTAATTTATTTTACAAGTATTTCGAATAGATACATGAAAATGAGCGATCAGTAAAGAATTGCAATGTATTTTACATCACTAAATGGAAATGCTTTTTCTAAATACTGTATGTGATGGGTATTCAGTGATATTTTTTTTTTTTGCAAATCAGAACACTCAGTTGGAAATAAACATTGGAGATTTTTGTACACAAGCAATATTATTATTGTGTAAGCACTGTATACGTAATATAATTCAAAAATACTTTGCAGGAATGATAGAAGAAATCTGTTATAGCAGAAGTAACAAGTCAGACTTTTCCTCCATTCCACCTTTGAGCCAAGCAAAAGTCAAATGGCAGGGGAAGGTACACTTGTTAGCTTTGCTCATTATAAAGATGTTAAACAGAAATGGGAAACAAAATTGGGAATCCTAGTGGATATAACCAAGGCCTAGATTATGAATTATAAATCTATGAAGATGAACTGATGATGTAGAAAACTATATCACAATGTCAGAAATCAGAATACTTAGTTGGAGACTCCAGCTCCAATTAGTAACTTCTATTTCACCCGAGAGACACTCAGGGAACATCGTACACATTCTGCAATTTGTCCATGGGGATGGAATAAAGTGTGTGTTATGGTATCATGGTACAAGTCTGCTCCTTATGGACTTGTGCTTGTGACATTAGAGCATATATGAAAAAGCAGAATTTTTGTGCTGTGCTGTCATAATGCACCCTTCATCATTTTGGAATGATCTTGATAATGAAAGGACACCTAGGCATGTTGTATTTTTATGTAGGAAACACATTAAGATGTGTGGATATGAAAATGACAGCTCTACCCTATACTTTCTTGTAGAAAAGCTTTCACCAAATGTAACTTTCACAATACTGCTGTCACATATACTTATATATATACATATACATATACATATACTTATATATATAAGTACATATACTTATTCTATTCAATTCATGGAGCAAAAGGCTTATCCTTTTTTAAATTAATTACTTCATATATAAACTGAAAAGAACAAGTATTTGCTATGCCTAAAAAAGAATCTTGAATTGTTTTCCAAATTATTAGGAGCACATGCATGATTGTTCAGACGACCCAAATGCTTTGCTTACAAAAGAAAGACCTCATCTGGTGTCACTTCTCTGAGATCTAAGAAAGAAGGAAATATGGACATAGAAACAGATTCTGTGTCCTTATCTATCAAAATGCAAGAGAGAAAAAATGGTGTTCACAAACACTTGCGTTCATTACCCTTCACAAAAGAAAATCAAGCGAACGACCATTAATGTATCATATATCTGAAACCCCAACATAAGACACGGCAGGAAAAGATGAAGTGGGAAACAACTTTGAGCCTCTAAGGAAGCTTATCTATTTATTTCCAAAGGTAGACAAGCAATCTGGAGAAATTCCTGTACTATAGGTAGAACACAATAAAGTAATCAACTTGAACCTTTCAAATGTGATCTGAGTGCTTGTATGGACAAAAAGCTTCCTAAACATATTTTTTAATAATATTTATCTAGAAAAAGGCCACTGAAATTCAGTAATGTTGATACTCCAATAACTTAAGACTCATACCATTAAGAAAAAGCTACAACCTGCAGGCAATATGCTATGCAGGCTATAATATTCCAGTGTTGACTAAACCAGAAACCAGAAGAGCAGCTGCCTGGGGCACATGCTCGTACTGGGAAGATTATCTTCCAGTTTCCGGCATGTGCCTGCGCACCGGGCAGCTGCTCTTCTTGTTTCTGACACTCCCACGCACGAGAAGACCAGCTGGCCGGTGCACATGCACATGCCAGAAACCGGAAGATCATCTTCCCAGCACAAACATGCCCACCAGGTGGCTGCTCTTCTGATTTCCAGCACACCCACGCGCAAGAAGACCAGCTGGTCGGGGCACCAGAACCCGAAAGAGCAATGGGCGACAGTTTGCATGCCCGGAGAGATGGTTCTGTGTGCCACTTCCGGCATGTGTGCTATAGATTCGCCATCACGGCTATATTCCATTAAGTAAACTAAACTGCACTAACTTAAAATATAAATGTTAATTATATTTAAAATTGCTCACCATAGTCCAAAGCATTGAAAGAATTTGCCATCTGATAGAATAATCACTAACATAGCTTCCTGTAAGTATGAACTAGGTCCAGAAATTCAATGCAACAAAATTGAAAATTTTCATCTGAATATCTACAGTGTAGTAATATTTTTCAACTGCACATGACTAGACTGTACAAAGTAGGTTAATTGACTATTAAGACAATTTAAATTAAATAAAGGGAGACCTTGCTAATGGTGACTCATGTCTTAGTCATCTCCCACTGCAATATGCTCTACATAGGGCTGCTCTTGAAAAGCATCTTAAAGCTATGTCTGATCCAGAATGCAACAGTTTGGGCAATTTTATTATGTCTCTTGATGCGTTCATATAACACTGCTCCTCTGTCAGCTGTGTTGGCTCTCAGTACGCTTTTAAATCTAATTCAAGATGTCCATTACTATCTATAAATGCCTACATGACATAGGACCAGACTGGTTTGCAGAAACAGGTGTTTCCACCTGTTTCCCATTGGTTTTTTTGCCATACCAGGTCTAGCAGGACATGCTTCAGGTCCTCTACATCAAACAATATTGGACCTGGGATTGTGCCTTATGTATAGCTGCAACTGCATCCACCTCCCAGATGTCTGGATGACCTTTACCTTGTTAGCCTTTTGTGGATTCAGGGATCTGCCTTAGGGAGGATGACAGTAGACTAACAAAACTAATAGTTTGAATGAAAAACTAAGAAAAAAATAAAGGAAAAAGAGCAAAAACAAAAATGCAGAAACCAAAGCAAAGAAAAATATTGAATTATTTTTGTTATTATTGTTTAACAATTTTTATTTCCATTTAACATTTTACTAAACACTCGACAACTCTTAGTGTAAAAGTTTAATTTGATGAAAAATATTTATCTTCCATGGAAATTAATTCTTCTTTTCTTTTTTTTATCTCATCCAAAATAGCCTGCCTTTTCTCCTGACTGTTTTTTTAAAGTAAAGTATTACATTTATAAAATAGCTTATCATAAAAGCTTTCCTTGCATTCCTAAGTCTGTTCCCATATTTAAATAATTTTCCAAAAAGATCTATTAGTTTCTTTTTATAGTCCTTCACCTTTCCATAGCCTAGAGGTTTTTGTTTGCAAATGCATGATTTCCCTTATTAAGTCTCATTGAATTACCATAGTTAGTCAGAACATCTGAGAAGTCTTAAAACCTTCAATGTAATGCTACTTTCAGATTAGAGACTAAATAAAATAAAGGGAAATCATGCATTTGCAAACAAAAATCTCTATCAGAAGAGCTCAATACCCCCAAATCTTCCCTGATTAGCAACTGCCTATGCCTATTTACTTTGGAGTAAGAGTACACATTCATAGATGTATATTTGTGAAGTCCTAGATTTTCACTGTGAGAATGTACGCATATATTCGTTTGTATATATTAAAGAAAGTAATATATACTGTATAAGAGTGATTTGTGTGTATATATGGAGATAGTCTATCAATGAATTTAACAAGCTGTCTTATTTTACAGTATTAGTTCAAATTATTTTTTATTTATTGATGTATTTATTTCTCTTTCTGCTCTGCCCAATTGAGAAGTATGGCTTTGTGGCTTCTGGTCAAGATATATACGTGCATATATGCACACATAGTTATAACAGGGCCACAGGCATACTTGTATTGCATTACAATATAAATAAATTACCAGTGTCCTTGGAAAAATTGGTTTTCACATTATAATGGAAATGTGTATTTCCATGCATCTTGTCATGGTTATTTTTGGACTGGAAGAAGATCACCTTTATCAGGGGTGCCAAACTGGCAGCCCACAGGCTGGATGTGTCACACGCAGGCCAAGCCCACCCCAGGTCCACGAATGGTAAAAACATTACAAAACATCACATGATAGCAACATGACTCGGCGAGTTTGACACCCGTGACCAGAGATGGGTTTCAGCAAGTTCTGACCAGTTCTGGAGAAGCAGTAGTGGAAATTTTGAGTAGTTCGGAGAACCAGTAGTAAAAATTCTGATTGGCCCCACCCCCATCTATTCTCTGCCTCCCAAGTCTCAGCTGATCAGGAGAAAATGGGGATTTTGCAGTATCCTTCCCCTGCCATGCCCACCAAGCCACACCCATAGAACTGGTAGTAAAAAATTTTGAAACCCACCACTGCCCATGACCTATATCTATATCAAACTAATAGTCCTTGTTTAGTGACTCATGACTTGCAGTTACATTGGTGAAACTTTGTGAACAATGGCCTTATTTACCCTTCTTCATCGCAGCATCTTTCAGCCAAGTGTTCCCCATTATAATCAATTAGCGCACTGTGTCCTGTGTCTGACTGCCCCCACCTTTTCCTGAGTTGCTTTTCTCTGCAGCACAGTCCCTTAAAAAATTACTAACCACAAGTTAACAACCTCAATTCTGTGACTTTAATTCGTTCATTAGAACTCTCTGGCAGCTATAGCCTGAAATTGATAAGACTTTAATCAGTTTCAACTAAAGGCTTTTGTTTTTCTCCTAAGCAATTTGTGGCAAATAGCTGGGCTAGCATATTCCTTTCTATGTGTATTCCCCATGTGCACCTGCTAACACTCTTGTAATTCCTTCCTCTCTGAATCTAAATACATTTACTTCTTGCTAATTATGCCAGCATGGAGTGAGCATTCCACAAGTGTGGAAGTGGGGGGAAAGGGCTGTAAGATTTGCCTTTTTATCTGGCTTCCTCATGATTTGATTTCTACAAACCTTCTCCACCATTTGAGTTCACCCGGCTGTACAGGACCATATCTTTCTAATGTTGTAAAGCAGGGTATCAAACTGGCGGCCTAAGGGCCAGATGTGTTACATGCAGGCCACACCCACCCCAGCTCCGCAAAGGGAAAAACGTCACAATACATCATGTGATGCAACATGACACGGCAAGTTTGACACCCGTGCTCTAAAGAAAAGGAAAGCTACAATAAAATAATAAGTACAGGTGCAATTTTTGCATTATGACTGTCGTTTAACAACCAAATCACTGGAACCAATTGTAGTTACTAAACAAGGACTACCTGTTTTAAAAATGATGCCTTATAATTTATCCTTTGATATGTATAAAGTGCAGTGTGGGTTAATACAATTTGAAGATTGTATCTCACACTTCATCAAAGATCAGTGGTGGGATTCAAATAATTTAACAACCGGTTCTCTGCCCTAATGATTTCTTCCAACAACCAGTTCACCAAACTGCTCAGAAAGTTAACAACCGGTTCTCCCGAAGTGGTGTGAACTGGCTGAATTCCACCACTGGTATGGATTTTCCTTCTTAAAAGTTATAAATTCTTTATAGAAATAAGATCACTTTTTCTGTCCTATCTAGGAACAAATATAAGAGCAGCCCAAAAGAAAACACACACAGCAAATGTGTTTTCAGTGGAACCACAGTTAAGAAGGAAAGACAAAACACTGCTGATTGAAAAGGTGACAAAGGATATGGAGGTTACAATTCTTTTTCTGTACATTTTAACTTTTAGATCAACATCTTTATTATTATAGTAGAATGAGCAAAAGATCATTTGTTTTAGTGGTCTTGTTATAGTAGAATGAGAAAGCAAATATTTGAACCAAAATTAAGAACACAATTATCTATTCAATAAATGTCTTTAAATCCTTGGATTATACTGGACCTAAACTCTACAAAAGCACAAGTTTTGAATTTTAAACAAGGATTATAATATATTAGAGACACAGCAGCACAACCGTCTGGGCGTCCCATAGGATTTTGCTTGTTAATAAGCTAATTTATAAGGTCACCAAAGTTCCAGTTTTCTATACAGAAACATTTTCACTGACAAGTGTAACTGTGTCACATATTCCCAAGAGAATGAAGCTGAAAAATTGTGCTCACCCAAACTTCAGCAACTTAAATAGTCACAGGAAAGAATTTGAGATTATGACATCAGAATATTAGACAATTAGCATAATATATTTACTTGTTCTCATAATTTAATTGGAACTTCAGAAGATAGTTGGTTTTTTTTCTATGATTTATGAAATCTTGGTAGTGCAGAATTAAACAGTAATAATAAGTGTTTCTGTTTCTTCTCTTGTGGTTTAATTCCCTAGAGAAGATTCTGTCAGGTTTAGTCCTTCTGAATACACAAACATCATCAATGAACTAATGTATTATATGCAAAAGAAACCTCCCAATGTTACCTGAACCTCTTGCTAAAGTCTTTAATCAATAGCTTTCTTTTTTCTTTTAAGCAGTGATCTGACTCTATTCTACCAAAGTGTGAAGCTAGGCCATGATGTAGCGATGACCAAAAACATAATTCAGCTCTCATTTCAGCATGGGTTTATCAGGTGTCCTTCATTAATTGGTTATTACCTCAAGGAGATTGTTACAACAAGCAATATACATTTAATACTGTCTTCCTTACAGTGATAAAGACTGCTGATTAATGTACGGTATATATATTTTTAAGCACTAAAGCAACTACCGGTATAGAGATGCTGCTAACTTAATTCTAGTTATACTTTTCATATGATTTCAGTGACGCAAATGAATAGGTGAGCACAAAGGTTCAAGCCTGGTAAAACCTATATAAATCCACTTTCATGCACATTGGATCACACACCATACATATGCACTCAAATAATGACAGTCATTTTTAGATTCCCCTTGCATAATGTCAGAATTATGCAAGACAAGTTTTATATAACCCAGGGTCAATTTAAGATTATAATTGTTGATGACATGCAGAGTTTCTGGATTTTTGGAGTCCAGATATGGCACTTCTGGTTTAAGTACATAAATATCATAATTTAACTATATATTGATCATAGCAATACTTTCAATAACGACTGTGGATTTTGAACATAGAAAAATGAGTTTCTCAGTTCCAAAACTAAACTCGTATTATAGCGTTTTTGCACAGTCAAACTAGACCACATCATTATTTTTTTTATTCTCTAGGAACCTGACATAGAGAAAGTTTATAAATACAATTATGGAACTGATATTGACTTATTTTTTTCAGAGCTCATTTCTTTAGTTTTACCTTTATCAATCCATAAAATCAAAAAATTGATATTGCACTCTAATATACTTACTAGATGCAATGCTTCTAGAAATGCCAAGGTGCATTTTAAAAACACCATATATAATATAGTGAACTCTGACAAAGCCTCACTCAAACCTTGTAATATTATTTGCGATTTCAAGCACTTTAAGTCTTTAGACAATATTTAGTATTTACAAATTGAATTATTATTTTTATCTTGCTAAATAGTGTTCCAAAAGAAGATTATAGCTGTGCATAATTTTTTGACATTCCATTGCCTAGATAACCAGCATACTTTATTAATAGACATTAAACCATCATATTCAAAAGCATTCACTAGTTCTTGAAATTTGAATTTTGTATGGAATACTAATACTGTGCAGACAGCCCTCATTAAGGTTTTATCAGCTTGACACTTTCCATGGATCAGAAATAACCTAAAAGGTAAAGGTTACCATTTAGTTATGTTTCTATAGCATTGAGTCTATCCAGTATCATGGAGAAAATTAGATGTTGCATATCATCATTCCAGTTAATAGTGATAATTAAAATTGGGTGGCAAAAATGAATAGATGAGATGAAAGAGTACAAAACAAGTGACAGGCCATTTAGGGACTCAAAATAGATCAGAATGGTGACTGCTGAGTATCTGTTTATATCTGAATGTGATTTTATATTCTAAATCTATTTTTACACATGAATGACAAAAAATGAATCTAAAAGCAAGATTTGATTATTTATAAGGAACAGTTGAGAGAATTAATGAAGGATATAAGGGTAATATGAGATAGGCCTTTTAATTAATTTCATTCATTCATTCATTCATTCATTCATTCATTCATTCTCTAGAGTCTCCCAATCACAAAACAGATAGGGACCAGTGGTGAAATCCTCCACAGGCTGCCACCAGTTCGCTACCCGTGCATGCGCAGTGCGCGCCAAAAGCAACCTGTGCGCGCATGCACAGTGCACACCAAACATACACTTCACACGGAAAAAGGAGCTTTTTGAAGGTAAGTAGAACAGCGAGGGAAGGAACTGGTGTGCCGCACGATTTAGATTCAGTAGAAAGCAGGATTTCCTGCTTTCTAGTGAATATAAATCACGCAGCACAGCTGATTGTTGGAAATACTGGTTTGGATGAACCAGTAGCTTTTTTTCCTACTGGTTTGCCCGAATTGATAGCTTTTATCAATTGGTGCACCCGAACCAACGTGAACAAGTAGCACTTCACCCCTGATAGGGACCGTAAATAATTTTTTCCTACCAATGCAATTTGACCACCCCTAGAAAAAAGGAAGAGAACCACAGTCCCCACTTCTTGTCCACAAAGCTAGTCCTGAAAGATACTATCACTGAAGTTATTGAAAGCCTTTTAAAGACTAAAACGGACTAAGACATTTGCACTACTCCATCTAGATTCTACCAAAGTTCCTCCACAAGTTCAATTAGTGAAATTATCAATAATTGTTTTAAAGATTTAAAGGTTTCCCGTCAGTTGTGACCAACTCAAGGGGGTGGTACACATCTCCAATTCTCAGATGAAGGAGCCTATATTGTCTCAGAGATGCTTTCATCTCATGTGGCCAGCATGAAAATATGGAACGATTCCTGCTGAAGCAGTACCTATTTATCTATTAACATTTGCATACTTTTAACTGCTAGGTTTGGGTTGCCAGGAGCTGAGTTGAGTAACAGGAATTAACCCCATCATGCAGGGCTCAGGTCTCGAATGTGGACTGTCAGCTTTTCAAGTGGCAAGCCCAGCATCTTAACCACTGAGCCATCACACAATCACTATCAGTACTATACACAGGCCTGAAATCAGATTGAAAAGGGTCTACATGAAATTTTAATAGTGTTATGACTAGATCTTGAGGGGAAAAAAGTGAACATGGAAGAAAGGGAAAAATATATAAAACAAACTAGAGTGAAAGGAGAAATACTGCAAGAAAAAAAATATGAATCATATATAGATTACTCTCCCAAAAGAATTATTAGAATGTGAATTTAAGGAAAAATGAAGTGAAAGTTATATGGAAACAATTATGTAATTGTTAGAGTTTGCAGCAATCCAACCAGCACACAAAGAATTCAGCAGGATTCACTTATAAAAGAAACTTCTTTATATACAGTAATATAAAGCATGATGCATGTATACAATACCCATGCAGCAGAAGCCAAAACCAGAATTCAGAATTTAGAAGCACAGAAGCAATATAATCACAGAAGCAATAATAATCCTATATATATGTATATGTATATGTATATGTGTATGTGTATGTGTATGTGTGTGTATAATATATAATATATATACACACATACACATACACATACACATACACATACACATACACATATACATATACATATACATATACGTATATATGTACGTATACATATATACGTATGTACATATATATAATACACACACACACACACACTCACACACACACACACAGTTCAGTCAAGCCAAGGCCTACCTAGGCTCCGATTCCAAGCCATCTCCCCTGGCTCACAACAGTTCTCATTGGCTGACTTGTTGTTATGGCTATTCCAGTTTATAAATTCTTATGTACTGACAGTAATCCTCCTTGAGGAAAGGCAAAATATACTTAACAACTGATAATATATATGAAATAGGGTGTTTAGTGGGAAATGAGACTGCAGATAAGACAAAATGAATGTAAGAAAACAATTGCTGCAAAAAAGGAAGACAGTTGAGGAAAAATGGCCATAAAATAACAAGGATTAATAGAAGGAATAGCAGAACTGTTTTGATAGGAATTTTTATTTTAAAAATTGAAGTAGGAGAAGAGGGGTACACAAGGAGCTTTCAGCAAACATTCCAAAGAAAGGGGTGAGACAAGAGGCAACACAGCCCAGAGCTGAACAGGAGACAGCAGAAGAGAGTTAGAATCACCTCTCCTGATAATCTCCATGGTATGTCCATTAGGGGAAAAGTAGTAAAGGTTTAGTCTGGGCAAGATTGTGTCTATGGAGTGTAAGCAGATAAAGAAATGAATTTTGGCTGGATTATTCTATGTCATTCTTGGGCTAGCTTTGTTGTTAAACCTAGGGCCCTGATGACACGGATGACCCTTTTTCTGTTATATTAACTGTGATGATTGTTAGTGTCATTGTGGGTTGTCTCAGCTGTTATTTATGTTATTTATAATTTTGTTATGCTGTTCTTATTCTGTTTTCGTTAGCTGTTCTTGAAATGGATGGCCATCAGAATAAATAAATAAATAAATACTGTGTGCTTTGTTAACACCTGCTCCTTTCTCTAGGCCCATCATCTATCCTTGTCTCCCTTGCTATTGTATATCTTCTAATAAAGCAAATGCTGTTTTAAAAATACTTCTTGATGCCAGTTTCAGTAATAAGCTTGTATCTTGATATCATACTTTAGAGGATAGATCTCTGCGGATAAGTCACCAGGTTTAAATTGTCCTTGTATTTTTTTTAACTCTCAGGAAAGGCATTTTCTTTCTTTTGGTTTTGATCCTATCCTTTGTTTTGGTTTGGGTGAGGGAAGTCAATAAGGAATCACTGCTGCATGCACCACTTTAGATACTTTAGAACTTGATGATTAATTTTTTTCACTAGTGCCATATGCAAAAATGAACACTTTACCACTATTTGCATTTCTAAGGAAACTGAAGCACCCATGACAATCCCCTCTTCGTGTTGAACTACATTTCATTTCTAAATTGCCACACATTTCTACTAAGTAGTTGTTAATTGTGCTATTGATTAAATATATTTAGGCTTTTGCTTCCATCCTTTTATAGCATCAAGTTTGCTATTTATAGGCAATTTTTTTTTTGAAAGGATGAATGACTGCCTGCTTTCTGGCTTCTACTCCATTTTACATCCTTGGAAAAATACACGTGATTATGTTGGCCTCCAAAAAATAACCATTCTTTAAAAATTAAAAATAATGATGATAGCTGTTGGGGCAGCTATCAGTTTGCTCCTTCTCCTTGCTACATAATGAGAGAAGGATCAAAGAAAAGTCATTTCAAGGTTATCAGCTATAATCAGGAAATTAAGTGAAGCTGCTTAAATACAATAAACTCAATTTGTATTAATAGTAACTATAAATACTGTACTGTATATTTCAAGCATAATGCTTAGGAAATAATACTCTGTGTGCTGCCAGGAAGCTACATTTATTCCATAATCACAGACAGTATGTTATAATAATCTTGCATGAGGTTGAGAAACTGGCTCTAGGCATTACAAATGATTAATTATCCAAATTAAGCTAAATATATGCCACTGATGCCATGACTATTTATGTCAAGGTAAAATTATATGTAAATAAATACCCAAACAGGTAACAGATTTTCCATCTATATTTGCAAAAATTAAAAATGGAAGTCTAATCAGTATTAAAAATGTGAAATTAAACCAATTGTAGATAATCATATGTAAATGATGGATAATGGTTTCGATACATACAAAAAAAATCAATTTTTACAGATTAAAATCCTAATGCCACCATATGGAGAGATGATAATACCAAAGAAATAAAATAGTTTGTCATGCCTGTGATTTAAAGCAAAACCTATTCTCAGAAGATTTAGACTATTATTCATAGAATATGAATGAATCTAAATTCTATTTCAGCAAATGTTTCTCATTATTGTATGAGGCTATAAAATAAAGACTTTTTTCTAGCAAAAGCTTTGCTTAAAAGGTATAGGATGCTCACAAGTTTATTCAGTATGAATGAATAAACCATATTATTTGCAGGTTTTTGCAGTTTCGTGTCAGCATTTCTTCTATATGGCAACCCTCTTATGGTTTTGTTTCTTATTAGAAGAATGAGATATTGGCATAAAAATAAATTTGTTATCTGTAAGAACAATAGAAACAATGTGTTGGCATGACAGGGAACAATATCAAAACACAAACAATTCATAGTTGAAAATTTTATTTCTTAAAATGAACACCAACAGGGTAAGACAACCCTTTTGTAATTACACGTATTTACAACAGTTGTAGAATTTCCAGGTCATGCGATCATCATTGATTGACAACCTACATACAAGCAAAGTCAATGGGAGAAGCTTGATTTGCTTATTGACCATATTATTCACTTAACAACAGCAATGATTGACTTACAACTATGAAAAAGGTTGTAATATTGGGAATGACTCACTTAAGAACTGCTTTGCTTAGAAATGGAAACTGTGATTCCAATTGTAATTGTAAGTCAAGGGCTACCTATACTCCTCAGGCATCAAAAGACAAAGGTGGCACAGATCCTTAAATTAAAGAAGCAACATCTTTCCTTTTCTTCTTCAACGCTCCATATTGCCAGATTCCAATTAAGTAAAAATGCTGAAACTGCATGAGAGGAGGGTAAAAGAATCTAGGGCTTTGTGCATCAAACAACGTTTTAATCCCTCAAAAGTTCCATTGTAATAATGATTATGCTAGTTTTTCTAAATGAAACTGGGAAACATCACTAATTCATGTATGGATTCCCTAACAGAGGGTAAAGCAGACTATTTCAGCATTCACATAGCATTTATGGCCAGCAAGAAAGCAGCTGTCACAGGAGTTTTCAATGGTATTCTAGTCTTAACGTTGGACATGAAGAAATATTTACTATGACATATCCACCATACGCTTTCCCTTTAGACTGCATCTCCTTATAAAGTAAGTACAGTTATATAAATCAACATTATATAGTCACAGCAGAAGCAGAGTTGAAATTGTACTATATAAATCTGCCTGTTCATTCATTTTGAAAGAAGATTGTATCAAACAATCAATAGTGAGACAATGTAAACAATAATTCAATTATTCAATTATATATAAAAATCATCATATGGAACTAAGTTCCATTGTATTTTGCAAAGTCTTACATTGCAATCTTGCCTGTGTTTTACCTAAAAGTGAATCCCACTATTTTTAATCAGGCTTATTATCTAGAAAAGTATTTAGGACTGTAGACTTCAAATCTATTCTTTCTTCTATGGCAATCCAAAAGTTGCTATAGAGAAAATCTATGATGTCTTGGTGAATTGTCTGGAGATGATGCAGTCAAGGTGCAGGGATCCACCCAACTACTACTGGCCCTTTAAATCTGCTGTGGGCACACATACCCTTTCCCACCCAATCACTGGACACTGACTGTGATGACATTTTCCCTGACTTGTAAGACAATTTGGACCTCTTCTTTCTTTCCAATTGACTGCCTGGAACAGGGATGTCAAATTGGCGGCCCACAGGCAAGATGTATCACGTGCAGGCCACACCCACCCCTGCTCCACAAAGGGAAAAAAGTTCTTGATACATCACATTACGGCAATGTGACGCCGTGAGTTCGACACCCGTGGCCTGGAGAATTAATACTTCATAATATCGGTTGATATACCTGGGAAAACCCTGGCTAACTATTTTACACCAGTACTAAATTCTGTGTTGTTTTGTACCTCTTTTAACATATATCTATCAGCTTCATGATAGACCACTGTATCTCAAATTTACATGGACTACTAATTCTTGAAAGAGGAGGTTGGGAAAGAAGTGAAAGAAAGGCATAATAAAATGTTTCCCATTTTGAAATTCCAGCACTGCACAACCACTGCTATTCCTCCCACCCCAACAAACATATTGAGGGATTCCCTGCATGATAATGATGCAAAAACTGTAAGTTTTGCTTCGGCTATTGCTGTAGTCCAACATGCATACTAAAAGGAAAAATAAGATGCTCCTGAATTTCAGGTTTTCTTGCAAGGATCACATTTAAAGCAAGATTAGAGTCTTGATAATCTCAATTTTTCTGCAAGAAAGGAACTTTATTGTCACTTGAAGGTGTATAGTCAGAAAGCATCTCTCTCTACTGCAGTAAAATATAAAGGGTAAAGAAGGTGGCTCTGTTTCTTTCTATCAATAATCTTTCCTGCCCCTCAATTGTTTAGCAGTCTCAAAGATATAGAGTAGATTTTAACTTGAGAAGAATAGCACTAGGTATTTTTTCTCCCCAGCATCTCCCTGGATTTTTCAGTAGTGCTTACTTTGCAGTCTACTGTCTAAGCCTTTTGATTGTCCTCCCTTTCTCTTTTTCCTCTCATTCATTTTTTTCCTATTACAATGGAGATGAAAACAGCAGCACATCAGACTCTAAGAGCTGTTTACTAAGGTATGCATATAAAGAGTGAAAGATGTACATAAGGTTTTTGAAAAGAAACTATTTTAAAAAGAGGTAACTTGAATGAATTTGCTCAACTTTGTTAGTATGTCCCCTTTTAAAACTTGGATTTATAAGTGGCAGACTTTCAAGTATTCCCCTAGCAACTTTTATTGTATTGATGGGCATTCTATCCAGATCATTTTTGCTTCTATTTTAGCCGCTAGGTGAGTGTAGTACTTATTAGGTGGCTAAATACAGCTTAAGCACTGAGAATTGCTGACCACTAAGAGAGAAATTTCTTATAATCTAAGAAAATGGCTGTATTGGTAAAGTGATACAGTTTCTAATACTCAAAGTGTACCAGAAGACATTATACTCATTGAAAAAAAATTCACATCTTACAGCACTTACAGAAGTAGTAGTTTATTACTCAAAAAATATATAAAGAGCCATGCTGAATAAGATCAAAGGCCAACCTAATTCTGTTACCATAGTGACTAACCTGATGCCTCTCAGGAACTCCTAAACTATAATAAAAACACAACAATCTCTCCTTCCCATGTTTCCATAACCATAATCTCAGACTACATCTCAGACTGCCAGCAACTAAATCTGATGTTGCCAACAACTTACTGATTAGTATATGTTACAGTAATGGCAAGAGACATGTTTTATTTCCTATTTTTCTGCTAATAGATTTGAAAATTAGAGCAGTATTTTAGACTTGTATTAAGAAATAGTACATGACATTTTAATACTGAATTTGGGTAAGTTATTCACTTTCGGATAAATTAAAATACCAACTAGGTTCAGAAGAGTACAAACAAGCAGTCCTTGTTTAGGGACCACAATTGAGATAAAATTCTGTTGCTAAGTATGAAATCTTGTGATTGTAATGGTGCTTTCCATCTTGAAACTGACAAGGCTAATCAGTTTCACATCTTGGGTTTTTGTTTGCCTCCTAACCATTCACCAGCCCTTTGTATTTGTATTTATATTCATCAGGGAAGGAGTTACCAGGGAACAACCAAGCACACAATTGGGAGGGTCTAGGACAGGCCTGGCAAACTGGTGGTCTGTGGGTCTAATGTGTCACGCGCAGCTCATGCCCACCCCGGCTCTGCAAAGGCAAAAAACATCATGAGACATCAAAATATGTCATGTGACATGATTAAGTTTGATACCCTTAGTCTAGGACAACTCACCATAACTGACTCAACACATGACAACTCACCACAGGACAATTCAATGCAGTATAATTCAGGACAAGTGACTTGTAGCAGGCTTTGCTTTAGATTTGGACATTCTCAAATTGGAAGTCCTCGAGGTTGGGGTGAGCTGCAATTCTATTTGTCCCTCTCTTGAGTTATCCCACATTGAATTATCCTATGACAAGTTGTCCCAGGATGAATCGGCCATGGCGAAACAGCCAGAGTGAGTCAACTGTGGCAAGCTGTCCCATTCTGCAATTGGGAATGCATATCAAAAGAACTGTGCTTGCACTAGCAGCCATGCTATGCAAACAGCCCATTGTATTCTCCACTGTATGCCCACTTACTCTCTTGTAATCCTTTCCTCCCAAAGCTCTCCACTCTGCAGGGGAGATGGAAAGAGGTCAGGCAGGAGAGATTGCCTACAGTCATTTCCTATTTTTTCTCCTCCTTCCCCACAAAACAGAGAGATTAGAGAGGAAGGGATTACAAGAGAGCAAAGAGGCACACAATGTGAAATATACTTGCTTTTGTAGCACCCTTTCAACAGCACCAGTGTATTGCTTTCTACATGCATTACCTATTGTTTCCTTGCTTATTTTCTTGTTAATCCCTTCTTCTCCAATCCTTCTATTCTGCAAGGTGGGGTGGGGAGGGAGAAAAACAACACGTCAGGCACAGGACAATGCAGGTTGACTGTAATGGTGATCACATGACTGAGGGATTGTAGAAGGGTGGGCAGAGCCTGGGGGCAGAATCAAAAAGGAGCCTAGAATCATTAAATGGTCACAAACCTTCCAAGTCCAGCTTCCCCCTTCAATTCTGTTAACTCTTATCTAGTGCCAATGTAGTGCTGACTGTGAGTTGACCAGATTCTTGTGTATAGGCTTGAATCATAAATCTTCTGAATTGAAACTTACGTGTGATCCTGATTCTTCACACCTGACATTATTCTGGCCAACTCACAGTCAGCACTAAATTGGCACTATGTAAGAGTTAATGGGTGTCAAACTCAAGGCCCGTGGGGTGCTTAGATCTGGCCCACGGAGCCACCCTGGAAGCCATGAAGGACCAGCCCACAGTGCCTCTGCCAGTGAAAATGGAGCTCAGGAGGGCTGCGTGCAGCCCCCATGGGCTCCATTTTCAGCCGCAATAGCCTCCTGCAGCCCTCTGCCAGCAAAAATGGAGCTTGGTGGGCTCCATTTTTGGCTGCGATGTCTCCTGCAACTCTCTGCCAGTCGTTGCAGCCAAAAACAGAGCTTGCAAGGGCCACGTGCGGTGCTTCCAAGCTCTGTTTTTTCTGGAAGAGGGTTGCAGGAGGCTGCCGCAGCCGAAATGGAACTCTGGAGCCTGTTTTTGCTGGCAGAACACTTGGCCATACCCATGCTGGCCCCCTGAGGTCAAACACAGTCTGGATGCAGCCCTCAATGAAATCGAGTTTGACACCCCCGAGTTAATGGAATTCAAGGGTGGAGCAGGACTTGGAATGTTTGTGGACATGTAACAATTCTAGGCCGAGTCCTCTCTTAACTCCACCCCAGGCTCTGCCTTCTATTCTGCCAGAATGCTGTTAAGATCCTAAATGCAGGCATTGGTTGTAAAGTTATTTTTTTGCAGCACTGCCAGAAATTTAAAAGATTGCTGAATAAGGTAATTGGTAAGCAAAGACATATATTTTAAAAAATATATAATAATATTTATTGACATGAATAAAAATTATTTTAAACCAGAATATCTGTATTGCTGTAATTTTGATTTTTTTTCATACATCCATTCTATTATTTTTAACAAGATTAATTGAAATGCATGGAAATATCTGATTAACGTTGACCAGAGTCTTTTTAAAACAGGTCACATTTAGGAAACCTAACCTCACTCCGAGATCCAATACTATAAAAGCAAATCTAAATTCTCACCGGCAAAGAAATTTCCCAAATCAGTGATTCTATCATTTTATACATTTTTATCAACTCACTCCATTTATTTTTAAATATTCTTTTGGGACCCATTAATGAAATTATCAAGTACATTTACACTTTGTCAAAAAGTAAAACTGACTCAATAACACCAGCTTATCTTTTCATGTTTATGAGACTTATTCAAATTGATAGCTTGCATAATTTGCCTATAATAATATCCTTATATTTTGCAGCCAACAGAAGACATGCAACCACCCTACCTTAACCTTCTGTCAACTTATGCCTAAAGGCATTACTATGAAAAGAAAAAGTAGTTATTTCTTTATTCTTATCTTTCATAATATTGCCATTGTCTTCTAAAGTACATTGTTTTAGTTCAACAGTAATTCAGAAAACCAGCACATCACATTTTTGGGTAATTCCTTACCTGAAAGCAATGAAGATAAACCCTGTTCAACAAGGAGTCACAGAGGGTATACTATTGTTATTAGTAAGACAGCAGTAAGGCAGCTTGGTGAGATTTATTAAGATACTATAGTGCTCTCTTTGCTCTGAATAAGGATTTCCTTTGTAGATACAACTCCTCCATGCAAAGATAGAATACAAGCTTGATCAGTGTGAGATAGTCAGGGTTGTACCTTGACAATACAAATTCTTCAGACAGGTGCACCTCAAAAACTGCATTATGTTTAACTGCTAATATGCAGTTACTCAAATTCTGCCATATGAACAGATTAAGAACTATATATTCAGTGGTGGGATTCAGCCAGTTTGCACCACTTCAGGAGAACCGGTTGTTACCTTTCTGAGCAGTTTGGCAAACTGGTTGTTGGAAAAAATCATTACGGCAGAGAACCGGTTGTTAAATTACTTGAATCCCACCACTGTATATAATCACTCATTTCATTCCATTCCATTCCATTCCATATCTCTGAAAGCCATATGCTCTAAAATACTTTTTGTTTTACATTACAACCTGAAATTCCTATGCACTCATTTCGTGTTTTCTTCAGCAGCTCCAAAGAATCACACTTTTCACACATTCCCAGGAATACAGTGGATAAAGTCTACACACTCCTGTTATAATGCCAGGTTTTTCAGATGTAAAAAAAATCAGACCAAGTTCATTTCAGCTTTGACATATAAACTGTAAAATTCAACTGAAAAAAAACTGAAATCTTTTAGAGGAAAAATAACAATAAAAAACTTAGAATAATGTGGTTATATAAAGATGCACACCCTTAAATTAATACTTTGTTGAAGCACACTTTGATTTTATAATAGCATTCAGTCTTCTAGGTAGGAGTCTATCCGCATGGCATGCCTTGGGATTCTTTGGCCACTCTTCCTTGCAAAAGTGCTCCAAATCTGTCAGATTACAAGGGCATCTCCTGTGTACAGCCCTCTTCAGGTCACCCCACAGATTTTCAATTGGATTCCGATCCGGCCTCTGGCAGGTCCATTACAAAACCTTGATCTTATTCTACTGAAGCCATTCTTTTGTTGATTTGGAGGTATGCTTTGCTTTATGTCATGTTGAAAGGTGAAATTCCTCTTCATCTTTAGCATTTTAGAAGAGGCCTAAAGGTTTTGTGCGAAAATTGACTGATATTTGAAACTGTTCATTATTCCCTCCATCTTGACTAAAGCCACAGTTCCAGTGGAAGAAAAGCAGAAAAGCATACTGTTTGGAATTATGGCCAAAAGGTCAACCTTGATCTCATCGGAATGTAACACATTTCCCCAGATGCTTTTGTAAGACTTGATGTAGGTTTTTACAAATTGTAGCTGTGCTTGGACATTTTTTGTAAGAAAAGGTTCCATCTTGCTCCTCTACTTCATAGCCCAGACATATAAAGAATACAAGAGATTGTTGTCACAGTAGTACACAACCAGTACAGCAAACGAAGGGAAATGCAACTTTGAGTTGTATTAAAAGAAGAACATACAGTTTTCAAATCAAGGGAAACAATAGTTCCATTTTAGTCTGCATTAATATAATTTTAGACTTTCAAAAGAATTCAATAGATAGGAACAGATTCAATCAGTCAGTCAGTCAGAGGATAGGAAGCAAAATTCTAAGGGAAGATACTGTGGATGTAGAAAACATGGTTGAGCATATCACTTTGTAAACTTCTGTATGGGGATCACAAAAGAAGGCCAAAATCTATTTTCTATAAATCTTGCTGCAGAAGGCAGAATATTAAAGACAGAGAAAATAATTGCTAGATTCAACTAGGAAAAATGTTAGGAAAGTTAGAAAAAATGCCCTAATAGTAAAAGCATTTCAATGGTGGAACTTGTTACTTTGCTTAGAGTAGCAGGTTTTAAACCAAAGCTAAACATAATCTGTCAGAGTTGTTTAAACTTGGATTTCTGCCCTGAACAAGAAGTTGTGCTTGATCTAAATGAGATCTTCCAACTCAATGATTTCTATATATCAGCACAACTGCTATATGCAAAGTGAACTTATGTCACATCTCTCCACTATGTTTATTTCTGAAAGTATGAATATGCATGACAGATTTTTACATGAACATTAAAAACTCAAGTCTGTAGGATCATGATGATCAAATGCCAACCCATGGGGCATTTTTCCCATTTTGTACTCTGTCTGGAAGCTAAACCATTTAACTTCTAAGAAAGAGGGGAAAAACATTTTTTCTCAAAAATAGGACTGAGACTACACATCTTCTTAAATACGTATTTGGGATTTTGCATGTAATTCTCACTATCAAGAAGTGTAATTGTATCTCCATAAGGCAGAAATTTGATAATTGTGAAATGCTTCTTGGCAGATAGTATTCATTTTATTAGGGACAAAAGTATCCCTGCACAGGACATCCTGTGCCATTTATTCTTTTTCTGAAATCAATGACTAAAAGACGTAATCATCTTCAATAACATATAAACCCACAAACCTGTCTGACTCCAAAAGATAAACAATGGTGATTATTTCACATCTACTTCTTACAGGAAAATAAAACATTATTTCTGTACATGAGTTGTTATAACAGAATAATTCTAATAATTTTAATCTTCTACACTGGTCACTGTAATCAGTCTTGAACTACAGGGTCATTAGAGAGAGATATTAAATAAATAAAAACTAAGACCAACATTTAAGGTCAGTAAGTGCCTAGGCCTGTTGACAAAACCAGGTCTTCGAGGCCTTGCAAAAGAATGTCAAAATTTATGAGGATGATGTTTCACAGGGTGGGAGCCGTCATGGGGAAGGCCCTTCTTCGTCCCATCGGATGAACCTCCTTAGGAGAGGGGACACAGCATTCCCTGCCTCAACCCAACCCAGTCTGGTGGGTCAGGTAGATTTGACCAGGAAAAGATGATCCTTCAAATAACCTGTTTCTAAGCCATGTAGGGTTTTGAAGTTGATAACCAGGACCTTGAATTGGACCTAGAAGCAAATTGACAACCAATGCAGCTGCCACAGGAGAAAAGACACATGTGCACATCTATGCCCGCACAAAACCATGTAGGTCACCACATTTTGAACCAATTGAAACTTCAAGGTCAGCCCCATGCACAGCATACTGCAATAGTCAAGAAGGGAGATAATAGGGCATGGGTGACTGTCAACAGGGATTGTTGGTCCAGGAAAGGGTGTAACTGGGTCACAACCCGTAGTTGCACAAAGGCCCTCCTGTCCATGACTGTCACCTACTCCTCAAGAAGGAGACTTGAGTCCAGGAGAACCCTCAAATTACACATCAGGTCTGTCTCACGAAGTACCACCCCATCCAAAACCAAAGGTATCAGTTCTCCTTGGGCCAAAGAACTCCAAACTCAGAGCCATTCCATCTTGCCAGGGTTCAGTTTCAACCTGTTTTCCTCCATAAAGCCCTTAACTGCCTTGAAGCTCTGCAAGAGAAAGATTACAGCATCACTTAATACACCATGGACAGCTGGGTGTGATAAGCAGATTGATTTGTCAACCCATGGTGACAGATTATCTTATCCACTGTCTTCATGTAGATGTTAAACAGAAGCAGAGAAATTATCAAGCCCTGCAGGACCCTGCTGGAGATGAGAGCCGGACCTCTCATTTCCTATCAAATGAGAGCAACCACGGAGGAAGGAAGCGAACCAGGGCAACACAGAGTCCCCATTCCCAAACCCCAAAGCCACTCCAGAAGTATGCCATGGTTGACAGTATCAAAGGCCACCAAGAATCAAATAGAGCAATTAGTATTCTGACAGTTTGGTCAAATCTTAGCCTGGCACCAGCTGGCTTGCTTCCATTAATCTGATAATTTTAGATCCAAATGATGGAAAATGGTCACATACCAACTGCATCTATGGGCTTTCTCCAGAGCATCAATTATTTTAAGGGCTAGAGAAAGTATAGAGCCCCAGAATTACCTAAATCACATAAACATTTTTCTTGCTGTTTTAAAAATAATCTCAAGGAACTGCTCCAGCAATTTACTTACCTATCATAATACCTAAAGCATTTTCTAAACCAACTTCTGTACTCTGTCTATGGCCTTCTTAGATGGCAGATTCCAAAAACTCTAGTTCTGGAGACTTTGTTCATGCAGTTCAAGCAAGATTTAATCAGCTGAACATCCCCTATGTTGTAAAATATACTCTGAAGTTTTGGGTAATCTCAATCCAGCCACTACTACTACTACTGGTAAAACAAATTCCAAGTCATGCAGTTTAGTTATACTACTTTATTTTAGCTGTCAGAGACTCTAAGATTACATGTTCATTTGTTAAATGTAGGATTTATTAGCAACAAGGATCAGGCACATGATCAGGACAAAGACAAATGTCTTGAATAAGACATCTGAAATCAATAGTTGGATTTTAACACTATTATTATATTACTGTTTTTATTTTAACAACCTATTTTTGATTCTATTCTGGTTTATGTCTATACAAGGTTTTTTATGTTATTTATTAGTGTTTTCTACAGGAATACATTCAATACAGGTGATCTTCAAATTGCAGCCACATTTGGGACAGGAATTTCAGTTGCTCAGCAATGTGAATATTAAGTAAGTCAGGAGGTGATCCTAATTTCATGATCATTTTTACCATGGTGTGGCACAAAGTAATTAAGCAGATCTTGCTTCTCCTAATAATTTTAAATCAGAAATTGGCTGGGAAGGTCACAAATCATGGTCATATCACTGCAGGATGCTGACACTGTTATAAATGTAAGCCAGTGGCCAAGAACCAAAATTGTGATCATGTGTCTATGGGGGAGGCACAAAGAGTCACAATTTTGAGGATGGGTTATTAATTTTTTTCAGTACTGTTGTAACTTTGAACCTTATGGCCCAAACAATTCCTCTTCAGTCAGTGTGGCCCAGGCAAACCAAAAGATTGGGCACCCATGGTCTATATACTTGAATTGGTTTAATTAATTTATGATGTCTAATAATTCCTATTGGGAATCAAAAAATGTAGAGGCCAATATTTCAATCCCACCAGCTCCAATTGTTTCCAAAGCTTCTGTCCATTCAATGTCCATAGAAAACTAAAAATTCTGCACAATTCAGGGACCATACAGTTATTTCTGTCCAGTGGTTAGAAGTACTCCCTAATTTTCTTTACCTTAATCTGTTATCCATCTTTCACTAATTTTTTAAACCCAAAATACTATTAATCACATAAAGATCAATTTTCTTTGTTCAGTACAGAAATCCCATTGCAGTACATCCTACTGCACACTGCACTAAACTATTTGAAACTTATTTAAATTATTTTAAATTCTTTGTTAAAGGCAGATTTATAATTTATGTTCTTAATCCCCCTTTTCTTGATTAATCTGCAAATCAATAGAGATTTCTTACTTTAAAGCTAACTGCACAGTTGAAGTAATACAAAAAGCTAATCCTTTTACTACCCTTGCAGAAATGCTGCTAAAATAAGGTATGTATTACTCATGTGTTTATATTTTTAAGTTTCATCTTAATATTATTACCCAATATGTCTCCACAGTACAAATGGTAAAAAAATATTCTGTTGGACTAGTTGGAAAATAAGGACTTTATAACTGAGGTAAGGACAGAATTTTGTAAGGTCTTTATCCTGTTGTGTTTTGATATTTTGCAGTTAACATAAGAGATGGATTCAATTTCATTTCCAGTCCTAGACCAATAAAACACAAATACAAAATATAAAATACACAAATCTGAGCTGATTTAATAACAGAAAGAGGATATCACTCAATTTCTGTAAGCCATAGCTATTGGTAGTCTTTGTAGTGGTCTTGGAGAAGGAAGCTTATAATGTCTTGAACAGGAAATCAAGTAACAATTCTGGTTCTTACCAATATTCAGAGAGATGCACAGAGAGCTATTAACACCTTTCATTAGACCATTACCTGGACATTCAGATCACATTTATTTTAAAATTCATTCATGGAGATACGGACACTAAAATAACATTTTTTTTTTGCAGAGATTGCATTAGAACCTGGTTATTATTAATGGCAAATTAATTTTGAGCTGTACAATGTAGTGTATTATAAAAAAACACTAGAACACTATATTCTTTTCCTCTTTTTCATTACATAGTACTTTTTCTCCTTTCCCCCTTTTATTTCCTCTTTCATTTCTCTGCATTATTTCATTTAATCTAATTGCTTTGATATGCATATTGAATTTATGATCTGTAATAAAGTAGTCAAATTGAAACTACAAAGCAGAAAAATTCAAACAGAACAAAACAGGATGTTTTTAAAAAGATAAAACAATCAAAAACCTAAATAACAGCTTGAGGAAAATTCAGTAATAAATTATAGCTATATAGAATGTGCTATAACTTAATTTTTGAACCACAAAGTGAATACTTACCACATTGAATTATACTGTCCACTCTTTCCTAAGAAGAAGCTATGACTAGCATATTTTGTTAAGCTAATGTTTCGTTTCCAGTACCAAAGTGTCTTTCTAGAAAGAACTTTTGACAATACTGCAAATAATTCGAATTACTATATTTTGCAGCTTTAAACATCATTAAAGGTTTTAAAAAGTTACGTTTGTTTTGATATCAAAACAAATATATTTAATATTTCTTAAAACCTGAAACCATTGGTTTTGTATAATAAATGCCTAGAATAGGAAATTTTTCTAAGTGATTTATGTATTTTTCATATTTGTTGAAAAACTGATGTGTTACTTTAATCTCTAAAAAACCCAACTTTATCTGATATATTCAAAAACATAAGGATTCCAAGTAGCCAATGATTCTGATCCAAATAAATGGTACAACATATAGTGAATATATTACTTTTCAGTTATTTTGGCAAATAGACTCAAAAATGTTTAAACTATAATTAATTATCTGTAATTAAGGAAACTATCTTATTTATCACCTATGTTTTCCAACAACAATATTTACCTCCCATTTTAAAATATGTGTTATTACAATTGGTTAGTTTCTCATGGAAACAGGGATCAAATATTAATTTTTCACTCAATATCAGATGATTTTGACCACCTAAATGATGGAAATAAAACCAACCTCCTTTACACTTAAATCCAAGCATGTGTCAAGATTTCAAAGATGCCAAATACACACTTTCTATGACAGTACATTTTTGTTCCAATACATCTACTATGTATTCCAATAAGGTGCTAATCCTGAAGAATCTAAATGGAATTACTCCTACTGTACATGAAATAACATGATCAGAGGACAACATTATATGTAATTCAGGGAAATAACAATATATCCTCTTAGAAACAAGACAAAAAGGATGCTATAAATGTAATACTGCCCAATTCCTATTTTCAATTCTACATTAGATTTGCTCAGTTGTTTGGCCATCAAGACTGTAGTAACTACCTATGAATACTTGTTTATTCGTATCTTCTTTTCAACCTGATACATGCTGGTCCTTACAACATATTATCTGTAACTGGAGGGATAAGTAATGTTAACTATAACAAAAATAAGACAGTCACAAATGCTACTATGTGACTGCAATCCTTTTAATATTATGACTTAAATAGCCAACAGAAATGTATGCCATAATATATGTATTAGCAACAGAATCTTTTAGGGTAATATTACTGGCTTGCTTAAATTCCTTCTGACATTTTATTCACATTTATCTATCTACACTACATGCATGTCTAGATTCTTGCAATCAGAGAAAAGGGAAGGAGTCAACCAATATAATCTATCGGGCCATGGAAAAGGGAAGGAGTCAACCAATATAATCTATTGGGCCAAATATATCAAAAAGTACATTTAACATATACAAACACACGATAAATTAAACAATGATTATTTCATTGTTGCCTCTCGGTACATGTTTCTCAGTATTAAATTAAATATGCCTGCTAGAATAGAATAGAATAGAATAGAATAGAATAGAATAGAATAGAATAGAATAGAATAGAATAGAATAGAATAGAATAGAATAGAATGTGATAGTCACTATCAAATAAACAATCAAAATCATACTAGGAAACTAAATAAAAAAATAGAAATCATAAAGATAAAAGCAACAAGGTTATAATTATAAGTAGAAAAGAAGATGGGTAATAGGAAGGATGAGAAGAAGAAGAATAGTAATACAGTCTTAGTAAATAGTTTGAAAGTGTTGTGGGAAATATTGTTTAGCAGAGTGATAGCATGGGGGAAAAACTGTCCTTGTGTCTAGTTTTTCTGGTGTGCAATGCTCTATAACATCGTTTTGAGGGCAGAAGTTGAAACAATTTATGTCCAGGATGTGAGGGGTCTGTAGATATTTTCACAGCCCTCTTTTTGACTCGTGCAGTATACAGGTCCTCAATGGAAGGCAGGTTAGTAGCAATTGTTTTTTCTGCAGTTCTAATTATCCGTTGAAGTCTGTGTCTGTCTTATTTGGTTGCAGAGCCAAACCAGTCAGTTATAGCACTGCAGATTACAGACTCAATAATTCCTCTATAGAACTGTATCAGCAGCTCCTTGGGCAGTCTGAGCTTTCTGAGTTGGTGCAGAAAGAACATTCTTTGTGCTTTTTTGATGATGTTTTTGATGTTAGGTGCCCATTTTAAGTCTTGAGATATGATAGGTCTCTACTGTTCATACTGTGTTGTCTAGTGTTGTAAGAGGTTGTAGTATAGGAGGGTTTCTCCTAAAATCTACCATCATTTCTATGGTTTTGAGTGTGTTTAGTTCAAGATTGTTCTGGTCGCACCACAAGGCTAGTTGTTCAACCTCCTGTCTATATGCAGATTAGTCATTGTCTCAAATGAGACCAATCACTGTTGTATCATTGCAGACTTCAGTACTTTAACAGAGAGATCTTTTGAGATGCAGTCATTGGTGTATAGAGAGAAGAGAAGTGGAGAGAGCACACAGCCTGGGGTAGGGAAGGCTTTGCTAATTGTACAGGTATCTGATGAATGATAGCTTCACCTGCTAAACAGATGAAGCATGTACTTAGTGGTCAATATTTATTCCCACAATACTGAGAAATTTTCCAACTGGAATCTTTATCTTCATCTACATAATTGCAACTCGTAATTGCATCCTTGCTTTAAAGATTAGCAAATACATTTTTTTAGAAAAACAATCTTTTGTGCTTCCTTGAGTAAACAGCTGGAAAAATGTATCATCGTTTAAATGATTCAGCAATATCATTATTGGCTCAAGCTATGTCAATGCTATTTCCAGTGTTTAATGAATTTATAGGCCCAGAATTTCAAATCTGGTAGCATACGGTATTTTGTTGCGAGCAAAGGAGTGGAGGACTCTTCTTGTGAAGTATTTCTGGACACGTTCGATTGTATTAATGTCCGATATGCAATGTGGGTTCCAGACAGATGAGCTGTATTTGAGAATTGGTCTAGCAAATGTTTTGTATGCTCCGGTTAGTAGTGTGATATTACCAGAGAAGAAGCTACACAAGATTAGGTTTACAACTCTTAATGCCTTTTGGGTGATGTTGTTACAGTGGGCTTTGGCACTTAGATCATTATATATGAGTACTCCAAGGTCCTTGACAGAGTGAGGGTCATCTACAAGGTCGTGTCCACATAGCTTGTATTTTGTGTTCTGATTTTTTTTGCCAATGTGTGAGACAGAGCATTTGTTGGTTAAGATTTGGAGTTGTCAATTGTTTGACCATTCCGACACAAAGTCAAGGTCTTTTTGAAGGGTAGCAGCATTGTTGGTAGTGTTAAATATTTTTACATCATCGGCGAAGAGAACACAATTGCTTGTAATATGATCGCAAAGGTCGTTAATATATAGTATGAAGAGTGTTGGTCCTAGAATGCTGCCTTGGAGAACACCACTATTTACAGGTGCAGTGTTAAGTCCTCACGGTTACGACCGCCTAGGAGCTGTCCGTGTTGCTGCCCTATGCGGATTGGCTAAAGCGCGCGCTGTTCATAAGCGGGAAGAATCGCTCATTGTTACTGGCTGTTGCCTCAGTGGGTTGCCCTATTTAAAGGGCTGTCAAGCAAATGTTGAGTTCTCGTTGTAGTCTTCGTTCTGTTAATAAACTATAGTTCCAGTTGTCTCCGTGTACCTGCCTCATAACCAAACTTAACATGCAGGATTTGATAGGGTGCTCCCTATTTTGACCACTTGTAGTCTGTTGACAGGAATGCAACTATCCAGTTATGTAGGGGTCCAGAAATGCCATAGGATTTAAGTTTTAGAAGTAGTTTGTCATGTACCACTGAATCAAGGGCTTTACAGAAGTCTATGTAAATTGCGTCTATTTGCTTTTACTAAAGTACAGGACATGGTGGCTCAAGGGATGTGTAGCTCAGTGGCTAAGACACTGAGCTTGTAGATCGGAGGTTGGCAGTTCAGCGGTTCAAATCCCTAGTGCCGCGCAACAGGGGTGAGCTCCCATTACTTGTCCCAGCTTCTGCCAAACTAGCACATAAAAAATGTAAGTAGAAAAATAGGGAGGACCACCTCAGCGTTCCATGTGCCTTTGGTGTTTAGTCATGCTGGCTACATGACTACAGAGATGTCCTTGGACAGCGCTGGCTCTTCAGCTTTGAAAAGGAGATGAGCACCGCTCCCTAGAGTCGGGAACGAGTAGCACATATGTGCGAGGGGAATCTTTACCTTTAGAGTACAGGAAGCAGACGTATTCTGTCATTAAGTAGCAGCTGTTTTAACAGATAACAGTGGCCCTATATCTTTAAATTTTAAAACAGGATGGCAAAAAAATAGTGTTATTACCTTGTCAAACTTCAGCCACATTTTGTAGCATCTTCATTTATAGTCTAGGTCACAATGAGACAGAATGCATGCACTTTGTAAAATCTTCCCAGCTGTCTTCCATATATCTGTACATCAATCAGATCAGAAGCTATTCCAGCTCAGAGCACGGTGAAATTCCCACTGGGATTACAATGCAGTTACAATATTGTATAGCCATAAGGCAACCTCTTTAACAGTGTCAAAATCCCTTCCAAAGGTACCAAGCAACTCTGAGACCTTCATTTCTCAAAGGCCCATTGTCAGAGATCAAGCCACACAAATAGGACTTCCTTCCTTCCTTCCTTCCTTCCTTCCTTCCTTCCTTCCTTCCTTCTTTGATGTTGAGCAATATTTTAGACATCACTACTGGCTGTGAAAGTGGTGGAGAAATAGTAGCAACAGTAAATTACTCAAAGTTCCATTTTCATCCACCAAATCTTTTTTTTTAAAAAAAACACTTAGACATCTTAGTGCATGGGGATGGTTCTAGCATTCCTAGCTAAATCTATGATGAGCCATCCAAATAAGTTATAAAATGCATCACAAACAAGAGAATTGGCTGTCAGTTGAAAAATTCACCACATTCGCTGAAATGTTGGCCACTATTCATCATTAAGTACAGAATGTTCTACATGCCCAAAGTAGCACTGCATTCCCTAGACAACAGTTCTCCATGCCAAACATCAAACTACTTGGGAGGCTTGTGACAATTTCAAAGGCAGTTTGTGAGGCCTTAACATTGATTAAATGTCTGCTATATCCCAGGTGATACCATTGTTCCAATCATGATTTCTCAGCTTTGCCAAGAGTACAATTTGTTTTTGGTTATTGGGGTCTCTAAAATCCCATGACAATGAACAAATACATTCAAAATCAATGCAGAAAATATGATCCATTTGCAACCATGGATTTTCCATCTTGTATCTGTTTTCTAGTTGACCCGTCTTGTTTTTTTCGGGTGTGAAATTGAGGCTGTGTTCATATGACAGAGTATGGTTAGCATGCTATACTTAGTAGTTTTCTGGGTTCCTAAACCACAATGAATCATAAACTCTTAGGCTGGATTCACACAGAACACTCATTTATGACTCGCCATTTTGTCACAAGGTTATGTTGGAGAGTATTGTATGTTGGAGTTGTATTTACTTTTAGTGAAATGTTGACCAAATACCCAGACAACTGGATGTCCATGAGCAAAGGGCTGAAAACCAAAGTTGTTCAATCTTTTGAAGGGTTTTTTGTTGTTTTTTAATAAACTATGAATAAATGTAAAATTTTTAACAAGTAGAAAGTTAAGGAGATTTTTAAAGTTATGTCAGGTGTGAACAACCAGACCCACATATGCAGAATTTATGCTAACTACTTTATTATATTCTGTCTACAATACAGGAATCTCATGAATTGGGCAGCCTACTTCTGGGAACAATTAGATAAGACTCCAAATAACTTAGGGAGGATTGGCCCTAGCCTTTTTACAGTTATGCAGTGACTCCAGGAAGCTCCATGTTTGATCCCTCCTCCCTACCAGTTTAGTGCTTCCTAACAAGTCTTCTTATTACAATGTTGTTTCTCAAAGATGAACATGTTCTCCTAAGTCTAATGGAATCTGTTATGGATCCTGAACTGCTATGGTACAACTATAACAATTGTGATGCAACTCTGAAAAGGCAAATTCATCTCTGACTTGCAACAGTGGATAATTTATATATTTTCTTTATGAACTCATGAGCTGCCTTTTTTTAATGAATAAATAAGGACTTTCAATTTGTTACTAATGTCACAAAGATTATTGTTTTTATGGGTTTGATATTTTCTATTGGGCCTTTATTATTATTATTCGGGTTCTACATTTGGAGTATTTATTTTGATTAGATTAAGTGATAACCAGTAGTGAAAAGTCATTCAATCAACTTCATGGAAGAATGGGAATTTGAAATTGGATTTCTCAAATTCACTTCCAATGCCATAATGAATTATGGCAGCCATTTGGTGGAAAAATATATTCTGCAAAAGCTTTCTCCATTTGCAAAAGGGCAGAAAACCAACAGATCATCCTGCTGGAAGAAAGGGGAGAAAACAAAGATGATTCTCCCCTCAGCCTGAACTGCCCTGACTTCATAAATGAAATACACAGAGTTTCTCAATTTCAATGTTGTTGAAGAAGCGTATACACCATAATATAGTTACTATTGATTTTTTTTTAAAAAAAGGTCCACAAACACAATGACAAACACATAAAATATAAGAATAGATAAACAGAAATATTTACTTTCTTGTCTTACTGAATGAGATTTTGCAGGGATATTCAGTAAGAGTTTGTTGTAATTCTTTGTATCTTACATCAATATTAATCAGTCAGATTTGTTCCTTGTATTGGGCCACGGCCTGGAGGTTGGGGACCTCTGCTCAAGAGGACTTTCCTCCTATATAACTTAATACTTGAAAAGCCACCTCTCTGATAGCCAGCTCCTAATCATCAAGAGCTGAGCAAGTCTGGACTGAGATGCTCATTTTAAGTTCAAAATATCTGTTTTGAATTTCAAGTGGATTATATCTGTCTCTCTAGAACACACAATTTTCTTGTTTCAAGCTTAGAACATTTTTATGCAGGCAGTATAGCATTAGAAAGCTTCTGGTGATGATACAACAACCCATTCTGAACCTGATACAGTTTGTTCAAACAAAAAAGGAATGTTGTGTTGAGATCAAAATATTTTCCAGTAGTTTGTACACTATTATTTGACAGGATAAGAGATCTACTATGAAAGTGTGCTTATAAAATAGGTGTCCTAATAGCATTTAAGGTGGTCATCTTTGACATACACTATTTTCACTAATAGTGAAAGTATATGTTTTACCTATGAATAAATATTTTTGGATCTAATCTTCTAGAATGAATTAATGAATGAAGTCCTAGGAATGAGACTTACTGTACCACATTACTGATTCATGTAGGAGCTTACCAATAAAAGTACACAAAACATGAATTTTCAGGTGAAAATCATAGCTACCAGTAATAGTTCTATCAGATGCTATAACTACCAATCTAGAAACTTTTTCTAATCCTATTTTGGTAATATTTACCTACTTCAGTTTTGGTTGATTTCTGATTATGTGCCATCAAGTTGTTTTCAACTGGTATAATGAAATGATTATTCAGAGCTCAGTTGTAGATAAGGTTGTGTGTTAAAAACATACAGTAATATATTAAAGCTGATTACAAGGTGATTATATCAAGATTACACATAGCAAAAAGGATGCAATTGCCAAATGAAATCCTGCTATTATCTTGACTTGTTATTAATTTCATAAAGGTACCCTGCATTCTAAAACTAAATACAGAAGTTTCCAATTTATCCCCATTTACCACAAAATCCAAACTATTTTTTCCAAAAACTGGATAAAATCAGTATCTGTTAAACATCATGGTATTTGGTCCATAAGGTTAGCTGTTCCTGAAACCAGAGCTCAGAAGGAGAGGAGTAGCCTCTTTCTAAATTTACTTGTTTAAAGAATAGCTATCAGACTAAGCCCCTTTTTTTCTAAAATCAGATTTTATTCTTCAGAATTATAATACAACTAGCTGTATTTTACTTGTTGCAAGTACAAAAACAACATTCCTTGCAATGTATTCAGCGGCAAACTGCAGTTATCTCCCAGCTTCAGGAACTCCCAACTTCTAATTAAGCAGATAATTAATAGTACCTTTGATCATGCCGACAGCAATTCTGCCAAACCATCTTTACACTAATATCAAATTAATAATTCAGAAATAATTTTTTCTTGTATATGTGGATGGTCTCAGAATGCGGTTCATAAATTGCTGCAACTAATTAAATGTACCTCAAAATCCCATTTTGAATCTGGCTTTGCAATAGAACCACAGTTATACAATGCATCTCTACATCTTTCAGCATTTCACATCCACACAAAGCCTGTGATTGAAATTCTCTAAATCCTCCATATCACTCTTAGTAGATGACAGGTCATGGGAAAAATGGAGGAAAACAATAATTTCCTCTCTATCCCAATGATAGTTATATCAGCAGAAACATTTCATTGGACTTCATTTGTTTGTGGATTTAGAAATCAGACACCTTCTTTAGAATTATATATCTAATGTTCTAAACACTTTAAAGCATGGAGGATATTTCTATATATAATTGAGAGTTACTCACCTGGACCAAATTCCATCCTATTAAGGATTCAGCAATGATGGATGTTACAGTTGTACATACGCCACCAAAAACCATTAGATGTGTAGGCCCATATTTTATTGCATCATAGAAGGCTTTAAGACCCTTTGCATTGTCACACTAGGGAAAACAAACAAACAAAATCATATGTAATTTCATATTAAATGTGCACTTTGATATTTAAGGATTCTTATAATTAATACCATAATTGAAGGAAAGTAATCAGCAAGCAGGGACTGTTATACTAGCTAGTTATTTTTTAATTATCCTAAATGGCAACATCCTGCTCTTCTATGTTGTAACACAGAAATTTCTTTAAATCATATATATAGCATGATACATAAAGAAAATGTCTAATAAAATCTGTTCTACTTTTAAATCTAAATTATTATTGCTATTTCATAACAATATTCCTCACATTATATTCCTGTAACAAATCTTATTGTTGTAGATCCAGTTAGAATTAGATATATATCAGTATTTATATATTGTTCAACTTCTCATTTAACTCCACTCCCCCCAAATATTCAGTAAAGATAATAAAGCAGTAATAATTTAAAACACCTACATTACGAGAAACACCACCACTTATCATAAGCAAAGCAACATCATGTATATCAAGAAATAATTTTAAATCTTTCTGAAGACTAAGTTTAAGATACGAGTTATCACTATCCCATGTATTCAAGAACTTCACCTCTGACAGTGGTAGGACATATGATAGAAGTTTTTGAACTGGCAGAAAAGCTATGAAGGAGTAGACAGTCTCTCATTTAGCATGGCCCCAAACTTTATTCACACTAATTAATATCTGAATTAGTCCAAGAAACTCAAAACAAATTAAATGGCAACAGACACATGCCCTGAATAGAGAGGCTCCATTAACAAACTATGCTCAAAAGGAGCTGTAGTAAAAACCAACGATTCAAACCCAAATTCAAACCCAAATTCCTTCCAATATACTGACTGCTTTACATCCAGAAGTGGTGCTTCATTCCTGCAGCGCAAAGGGGCTTCTTTTACAAGCCAAGCCAACCAACTCAGCTAATAGAAAGAAGAAAAATATTTTCTTTTAGAAGAAAATATGAAAATAATAAATAAGTAAATATATAAATATATAATTAAATATATAATCAGAAATTTGGAGCTAGTAACAGGAACCTATCCATTGGTGGGAACTTCTGATTTGTCAGTCTCCCACTTCTTAACAGCCATTTGTGTCATTTTTTTCTCCTCACAAAATGGGTGAGGAATATTAACTTTTTCACCTCTACAGTTAACCAGCTGGCAGTGGAAGGGAAACTGACCAATTCAAGTAGATCCCTGGCAGCCACAAAATGTCAGCATAGTTGCAACTGAAAATGTTTAAGGGCTGGAACATTAGCTATTGTGGGCTATGTACTGAAGCTACACAAATTCACTCCTGCTCAGAACCTACACATTGCTATAGGAGACCTTCTGAAACTGCACCACTGATTTTTCATAAAACATATTAGATAATGCTCTTCACTTACTAGCTATCTCCAATTTACCTTTCCCTTGTTAGCTGCTAAAATAGCTTACCAGCTATTTTAAAGTATTGCTATGTTAAAATGCCCATGTTTTCTGAAAATAATCTATTTAAATGTTCTTTATAACAAATATTAGTTTCTAATAAATTATATATACAATCTCTTTTCTGCAACGGAATTTACAAATAATAAAGATTTTTCTATACAGACATTTATTGAAAACCATATAGTAGAAAGAAAATATTAGGTAAGGCACATAAATTACTCACTCCTCAGATCCACTTTCCCAGAGGAAATAAACTGTTATCTCAGCCATTAAATATTTATTCAAAAAAATGTTGATTAGGGCACTAAGAGATGGAATCAACACTAGGAATCAAAGTTGCTGGGAGATAATACAGGAGAAGACAATAATACATTAATGCTAACTGTATTCAGAGAACACAACCTTTGTCTAAATCATTGAGCTACTGCCTTTGTAAATGAACCCTCATTATGTCATTATCTTTATTTCATCAATATGCACGTACAATCAAATTATGATAGTCAATCCAATCAATAGTTCTGCTGCAATGATCATATGATTATTGGAATTTGCCTACATCTACATACAGGGTTACATTTCTGCCCTTTCCAAGTTTACTTCTGCTAACTCTGGAACTATAAGTAAACAGGATGCCTGCTACAAGTGATGCCTGATCTCTGAAACAAATTCTAAAAGGTAACTTATACTACAATTTAGTATCAGCAGTAGGATAGAGGGAAACACTGAAGCAATAACAACAGCATTTAGACTTCTACATCGCTCCATAGTGTCTTATAACACTTTCTGAGTGGTTTACAATGTTAACCCCATTGCCCCAACAATCTGGATCTCCATTTTACCAACCTCTGAAGGATGGAAGATTGAGGCAACCTTGGTCAGGATTGAACTCCTGGCTGTGAGCAGAATTAGCCTGCAATACTGCATTGTATCCACTGTGCCTCCACAGCTCCTCATGGTAGCTCTTTGGAGCAAGAGTCAGCCATTATCTGTTGACCCATAATTGTTTTCTTTTGTGTCACCTGGCAACTACCAGCAACCTTTGATCTATTCCATTCTGTACTTTTCTGTCTACCTTGCTCATGGGGAATGATGCTTCTAGATATTCAATAGGGAAACCCCAATACCTTGGGAAACCATGGATTTCATCCCATGTTTTGCTTTGAGGACTGGCCATGGCCAGGGTTCTTCTGAATTAGGAAGTATTTGCTCCATAATTGAATGAGCTGTATTTCCAACTGATTTTTGTGGACACATTTCCAACAACAAATGGACACATTTCCAAAAATTTGATACAGTAAATTAAAGGTTCTTTAGAGGTTTCGGTATCCAGTCATTCTTGCTTAAACAGCAAGAATGCCTAGGGAGAAGGGTGGTATATAAATATAAAAATAAATAAATAAATAAACAGACAAACAAACAAACAAACATCACAATGCAATCCCACTACTGAGTTTCAGCAACATCAGTCGCTTCCTGTAGCTCATTACTCCTGATGAGGGGGACAGCTCCTGCAACTCCTCCTGCCTGCCAAAATGCCTCCAGCAGATAATCGTACTTGACATTCCTGACAGTCTTCTTGGACCACTTTCAGAGTAGTTGTTTTGGATTAATAATGGACCATATTTCCTTCTCCCAGAGAACTAACTGGAAATAAACCACCTAGACAGGACTATTTTATAGAAGATTAAATGGATTTACAGCCCAGATCCAAAATGGCTCAATTTCTTTTCATTCTACAAAACTTTCCAGGAGTATATGCTTTCATTACCATTGTCCCTTTGCATGCCTATCCAAATATTCAAGAAGGATTTTTTACTGCAGACCCTGTTTCCTGGATTCATATAGGATATAATAAGGGTAGGGAAGGGAAGGATATAATAAATTGGAGTACAACTTTTCCTAAATTAGTTCAGTCATTTGCCATTCACAATTAACTAGGGTGACATTAAAATGCTATTTTCTGATCGCACCCTACACAAAAATAGGCTCTTTTAGCTAAAATCTAAATTGACAACTACCATCTCTCCATGAATCTGTTTTGGAAAATATCAGAATCACCTCTTAGAATCTAATGCTGCCATAGTTCCTGCCCAAAATGATTGAGGTAGATTAAAAACATATAGTAAAACACATCAGAGACCATCCTGAAGATTGGTTTGCTTGCTTTTGTGTTGCACTCCATCCCTAATCAGGAATGAATCTGAATGCCTTTGCTGATTGCTCATTATACAATTGCTTAATGCACTGTAAGCCACCCTGAGTCTCCATGGAAGAGCGGCATATAAATCGAACTAATAAATAAATAAATAAATAAAAATAAAATAGCTGTTGGGATTATTTTTAGGGGACTTCCACCTGAAATCAGCAAACGGCTTATCAATGCAATCTTAGATTGGAGAAGACATGACCTAGTTATTCAGTGGAAGCTAGCATTCAAATAAGGGACACACTTCAGTGTGAGAAAGAAACAATTGCCCAGATGTTACACTCTGCTCTTAACCATCTGCTAATTCTACAAATCTAACAGTTGCAAATTGACATCACAGCTTTCACAGCAAATGTGACTCCCAGGTATCTCTGCATCATCAACTCCCCCATACCATCTGATGCTCTCCAAAGGTGTATTTCTAATTCATCACAGAAAATAAAAGGTGCCGACTGAAATGTTTCATCAGTGCTCCTACCCACAATGCTGCTAAGAAATCTGTAAGAGTCATGCAACACCAAGACGCTCACAAATATTATCGGCTAAAATTGGAGATAATTCTAATTCTAATAACTAACAAAGTGGTCCTACAAATCCCATACATTGAACAAAGAGATATTTATTTACCCAATTATTTTCTCTTTGTATTAATTTTATATTTTATCACTTTATATCCTCCTATCTGTCTTGTTCAAAAATTAGACTAGGTATTTTGTTTTATTTCATTTCATTTTATCAATGAATTACTACTATAAGTCACATTTTTTTAAGGATAGTTGGCCTCTGCTTGAACTGGAAATTAATTTTTTTCTATAAATCATTCTTGTCATTCTGTTTCTCTCTCTATGCCTGGGCAAAATATTTGTGTGTTAACCGACATTGGTACAACCTAATCTACTTTACAAATTTCTTCATTGCTCAACGTTTTCACCTCTGGGAATTCTATTTACATGAGTAGGGTTTGAAAAACTTCTGCTCTTTACTGTCTTACTATGAAGCTCTACTTACTAGTGAACATGTCCTCAGTAGTCATATTTTTTAAAAACTTCCTGGATGGGACCTCTTATGCAAACAAGAACGGTACAATTTATTGCACTTGAGATAAAGTTTTATTTGGACTAGCCAGAAAAAAAAATCATTGCTGAGTATTTTGTTCGTCTCCACTATGAGAGGGAAGAGAATATCAATCAGGTGGCCAACTGGATGATCTTGGACTTTGTGATTCATCTCATAATGTGAGTCTCTTGAAAGGGGGTTATCCTGATCAAAATTAAGATCTCTTCCTCCATCCCTCCAATTATTAAAGGAGAGGTCAGCTAATAAGGAAGATCATTGGTGTTCTTGCTTAACCATTAGGACAATATGAATTATTTGTTAAATCATTCAGATTTATCAGTCAGACAAATAGAGGCTTTTATTTAGTCTAAAGTATTTTCCACATTACATACTGTGACAATCATATTAACAAGTTCAAAATAGACACATTAGCAAGGAAAAAAGTCTTTCACATGTTGGTTGTGAATATGTTTGAAGTATATTAACGCATATTTACATTTTCCTGTCTTTATTTAAGCCAAGAATATGTCATTTAATTTTAAAGCTAACCAAGAGAAAAAAGTAACTTTTTACAATCTAAAACTGCTTTGAATAATTATTTCATCCATGTAGAAATGTTGTGATGGAATGGTTTAAATTTAAATGTCTTAAATTTGGAGATAGACCACAAGCACTAAATTAATCTATATATGCATGTGCTATTGAATTTATGGAGCCGGCTGTATCACATTGAATATAGAAACTTAGAAGCAGAAATTATTTGAGATCAAATGTTGGGAGCATTCATTAACACAACATTGTATGATAAATAGTTACAACATTGGATTGGATTAAGAATTTACCATGGCCAGATTATACAAGACTGCAGAAGAAGCATATGTAATGCAGCAATGAATAGCATATCTATAGATATCACCTATGCAATGAATATTATATTTTAAAGGAAAAGTTACTTAGCATTGAGCTTTTGAATGAGTTCATACTTCCTCCTGGTATGCAATCTGGGGATTTTCTTAGATTTGCAGTTCCTGATTGATAAACAGGTGTCAGCTGTGACCGGGAAGGCCTTTGCATAACTCCATCCGGTGTGCCACTTGTGTCCTTTCCTAGATCAGAGGTCCTTCAGTCAGTCAGTAGTGCCCTGGGCATGCCCTCAGAGCTTGTCTACTGCAATTCACTCTATATTGGGCTGCTTTTAAAGTCCATCAGTAAATTTTGACTTATCTAGAATGTAGTGGCATGAGCAGTAATGGACATGCCTCAGTACACCGATGTAACACCTTTGTTTCACAAGCTATACCAGTTTCTAGTTTACTTCCAGGTGTTATTTTAAGTGTTGGTTATTATCTGTAGAATCTTACATGGCATACTACCTTGTTACCTGAAGGACCACACAACTGCCATAATAATCTAACCAGCCAATTCAATTCTACAAGATTAGCAAGATCTGGGTTCATCAATATCATTATTTAGGACCATAGAAGCATGCCTGCTGTGTAGCAGCACCTTCCCTCAGCAATGAAGTTTCCCCAGAGATCTGGATGACTCCCCTCTGCTATTATTTAGAAGAGCCACAAAGACTTAGCTCTTCATCAAGGTCCTTGACAAAGGAGAATGAGACTCCCGATTTCATCAAACTAGCATATTTGTTCTTTATCTTTCAAACTAATTTTATTGTAATTTTTTTTATTGTTAAAACAATGTTATTGTTTTATTGTTTTATTGTTCTATTGTTCCAGAGTTGTTGTTTGGCATATGAAATCCTTCCCAAGGACCTGAGATAGGCAGATACTGATGTTTGATGGTATTAAAGATACTTTTGCAAGATGTACACTGTTCCATGTAAAGCTGTCTTTTGCAATTGTCAGGTGATGATTTTGTCAATACTGATGCTGTTCAACCAATGCTCCAGTTGTTCTGTGATTGCACTCAAGGTAACTATTACTATTGGTATTACCATTGTTTCCTTTTACTACAGCCATTCTATTTCTATTTACAGATCTTATATCTTGCATTTTGTCACTTTTTCAGTCATTTGAGGTAGAAGGGTTTCAACCTCAGCTGCAAACATTCTCAATTACACTAATATTAACAGAGTTTGGAACACTCAGATAAAAAAACCTTTATGATGTTGCTTGGTCAAAAAGAAGATGGCAATAGGTTATCAGGATTTCTATGTTCCATATTTTGTTATGATTATAGAACAGCATAGATAAAAGTAAAAAATCAAACTTAAAATATTTCTCTATTCTTTTTCAATCTAACTGATGAAGTATAGAGAATTCTTTCTAGACCTCTGGTTTTTCCTATCATTTATAACAATTAACACTCTAATTATCATTATTGGAAGATAAAGATCCAGAATAAAAATTAGAATTATGATTGAAAAAAACAAAGAATGGGAAATTATAAGTTCCATGGAAGACTAGTATTTTCTAGATTGTTTCCAAACCAAGAGATATTGTTTCCATAACAAAATGGATTTATTTGAGCACATATGTAGCAGTGGATTTAGTAAGGGAAACCAGGATTATGAAAAGAAGAAGCAGGATTTGAAAGTATGCATACTGTATTTGGTGTAAACAGAGTACTTTTAGGAATTTATTTGTTCAGATGAGCATTTTCTAGAGTGAGTTTAAGAGAGAGCTATAGAATCTGTCTTTCTATTTTTAAAGGATATAGAACCCTGCTGTCAGTGGTGGTTCTTAGTTCTAAAAACTCCATTAGAAAATACTAGAATTAAATTACTGCTGTGCTAACTAAAAAAAAAACCAAAAACCAAAAACCTAGAATGAAATTAAAAGTAAATTCAGTAAATTAATTGAAAGATGATTCTGTGTAATTTCTTCTAACATTTTAAAATAATTGAAAACCATTCCCTTGCTAATGTGACACTCACAGAAATGTGTTAACAAGCTCAACATATTGATGCAACAATTTAGTTTAGATATTTACTTTTACTTTTTCTAATCTTCCCTTAATCTCCCCACAATTCCAATTGTGTTGAACAATGTCTCCCATATTTTCCAAACAGATCTAAGAGGAGGGCATGAAGGTGGCTGACTGCTTTTTGCTGCAAACTCCCCCCTTAAAACTGATTATGAAAGCAAGTAATATCTATGTTCAATAGTATGAATTAGTGGAAATAGATTTTCATATTAGAACAATAAAATCATGGGAAATGCTGATGAAAAGGGAGAAGATGTATCGAATGAAATCAGTATGTGTTCTAATGGCTAATTGATTGGCTAACAATACAACTGAGTACCCATCTCCCTTGTGTAGAGAAGAATATAGTAGGTTTATTCTTCTCTACAGAAGGGAGATGGGTACTCAGTTGTATTGTTCATATTCTCAGTTCTGGATAAGATCATCTTGAATATTAGTTTCTGCAAATTGTATAATTGCAGATGACATCTAGCTGGAGGAATAGCCAATACTTTAGAAACTAGGCTCAAGATTCAGAAGGATCTTGGCAGACTTGAAGACTGGGTACTATCCAACAAAATGCAATTCAGTAGTAAGAAAAGTAAGATTTTACACTTAAGCAAGAAAAACCAAATGCAGTGGTACCTGGCTCAACAGCAGTAACTGTGACATCCTAGTGGACAACTACTTAAATATGAGCCAGCCATATGCTCCCAAAAAGACCAATATAGTCCTAGGTTGCGTTAAAGAAGGAAAGTATCAAGATCACATGAAGTTCTAGTACCACTTTATATTGCTTTGGTAAGACCACACTTGGAATACTGCACCCAATTCTGTTCACTATGATACAAAAAAGATGTTGAGTGCCAAAGAAGAACAACAAAGATGATTAGGGGGCTGGAGGCTAAAGCATACAATGAACAGCTGAGGGAACTGTGTATGTTTAGTCTAACAAACAGAAAGACTGAGATGACATGAAAGCATTGTACCGATATTTGAAGGGCTATCACAGAGAAGAAGGGGTCAACTCCATGGTGGGTTGCCCCTGGTTCAGACCAGTTCTCAAGAATCGGTACTAAAACCGATGGGAGGCTTCGCCCACCACCCCGGATGTCATCATAGGCAATCTGTGCATACACAGAAGCCTCGGCACGTGCACAAGTGAAGCTAGCGCACACGCAATCCCATTGTGAACCAGTAGCAAAGGTAATTAGAACCCACCCCTGGGTCAACCTATTCTTCAAAGCACCTGAAGGAAGGACAAGAAGCAATAGATCGAAATTAATCAAGGAGAGAACCAAGCTAGAAGAAGACGGAGAAATTTTCTGGAGTTTACCTCCACATGTTGTGGGTGCTCTGTCAGTGGAGATTTTTAAGAAGAGATTGGACAGCCATTTGTCCAAAATGCTATAGGATCTCCAACTTGAGCAGGAGATTGGTTTATAAGACCTCCAATGTCCCTTCCAACTTTAATTTACAAGACTGCCTGCTGCCACCGATAGCCTCCCATCGGCCAGTATACTCCCACAGAGAGGGCCTCCTCAGGGTGCCGTTGGTCAAATTATGTTGACCAGCAGCCCCCAGGTGGAGGGCCTTCTCTGTGGGGGCTCCTGCCCTTTGGAACAAATTGACCCCGAATTTATGTAGGATCCCGGACCTTCGGGCCTTTCGCCGGGCCCTGAAGACTTTATTATTTCAGCAAGCTGGTCTGGTGGCATGAGAATTTTAATGGGTTTTAGTTTTTAGTTTTCTGGGCTTTTAATTATTGGCCATATTATTTAATTAGTTTTAAATTGTTTTAACATTTGTATTGATGTTTTTATCGTTGGCTGTACACCGCCCTGAGTCCCTTGGGAGAAGGGCAGTATAAAAGTTCGAAAAATAAAAAAATTAAAAAAAATAATGTCTTTCTGTTATTCTGAAACTCTTAGAATGTATGATATAGATCATTGTGTCTTTTCTATTTGTGTTTGGCAAGCTACTTCCATGTTAAAAGACCCTGGAAATTGCAGAATTGGTTTTACAATATTCCTTGTATATGATTTGAGAGTAACCACCTTTATCTGACCTATTAGACAATTAAGAGAGCCTTAGTACAACTAACAATGATCTCCGCCGTGCTTTCTACCAGCACCCTGTGACAATCCTTATGCCAATTTCTTATCCTGGAACAAATGTGGGCCATAAGGCCAAACAACAGTATTAGTTCAAACAAAGATAAAGTAAAATAAATGAATACCCAGTAATATTTCAATACATTTCTGTAAATTAACCCAAATTACTCTCATAAATTGATACTGAACTATTGCTATGTAGATTTTTACTCAGAAGGAAATGAATATTTAGAAGGGTATCATAGTTCTCGTTGCTCTTAAGAGTTAGTCTGTCTCTTAAGTACGGTACCAATTCTTAATGGTAGAAGTTTTCTGTTAGCCATGTATGGACCTTTCTAAATATTGGTATTAGAATGGTATTGGCAATTACTGCTGTTGAAATCACAGCATAGAGATCAAATTAACTCTCAAAGGTGAAAGAAAAAAAGAAAATATATTTTGAATCCTGCTGTTGTCTGACAGCTATGGGAACATTTTATACTTTGCCAAAATGACAGGGCTCTTAAATACCTACACTACCACAGAAATTTCAATTTCACCTGAATTGTGCTCTACAGAATTACCAGGCAATAGTTTAGTCAATTGTACTCTGATGTTTTCTTAAACCAATGCACCTTTGGTGTTATTGATATGCAGAAACTAGTAAAATTCAGAACTGTTTTATTAAATATGAACATTTGATTAAATAGGAAACACTAAGCATTATACCCCGGTACCTTAATGTTAATTGCATTTTGTCTGTCATTTTTTTTGCCTGTGTAAAATTATATTACAGCTTACATTGCAAGCTGTAATATAATTAGCTTTGTTTATATACTTTTACTACTCTAAGAGTTTCGCCAACGAATTTATAGAACTAGAAATATTAGAAAACATATGAAAAATACTAGAGTTTACACAAGAGTGAGCTTCTGTTTAGCAGATGTTTCCAAGCCATTCTTAGTGGCTTGGAAACATCTGTGAAATGAATCATGGTTTTATTCATCCTAATATTCAAGTGACACTAATTCAGAACTAGACAACCGTTTTCCCTAATGCAATCCCAGTATGGTTAATTTGTGATCCAATATTTATTTATATATTTAGATGCCATATTATTTTTATAAAGAATTCAAAGCGATTAACATATCTAATATTCCTTCCTCCTCCTATTTTCCCCCACAACAATAGTATGAGGTGGGTTGGGCTGAGAAAGAATGATTGGCCCAAGTCATTCAGCCAGCTTCCATACCTAAAGCAGGAATAGATCTCACAATCTCCCAGTTCCTGCCTAGTGCCTTAACCATTAAACCAAACCTAAGAAATATGTTATTTCCATAAATATTATTAACCATAGGTTAATGTACTATGTAAACATAGCGAAAAAGAGCAAGAGAGAAAAGAAAAAGAAAAAAGTTTAAAGATCTGTCCTAACAGAATTACAACTTTCCGATACATTGATTAAGAGCTCTGAAAGGAATTTGAGCTGTCATTCTACTGGCAAGGTTACCAGTCTGTTTTTATGCTATTAAAAGTATGGCATGCAGAAATTAAATAGGTAGAACTTTTCCCACTAATTATCTCCATGCTAAAAGGAGTTATTTTCATTTGCTTATTTTCTATGCTGAAAATTCTGACTGCTGTTACTGACACTGAAGCACAGCCTTTTTATAATTATGATTTTTAAGATGCGCTGCCTGCATTGCGTGAAGTCTGTCATTAGCTGCTGCAGCATAAATAGAAGATCCATCCAACCGGGTAGCTTACTGTACAAAATAAGAGTAGAAGGGAAATGACAATTGCTAGGAAAAAAAGATCCTTTCAAATGTCCTGCATATATACCTCTACATAGCACATATGTTTTATACATTGCTCGTTGATACAAAAAATGTTATCATATAGAGAAAAAGAAATGTTGACCAAAAAGCATGCTGCAGTTCATTTTCTGTATGTAAATTATTTACTACAATTTCATTAGAAAAATATGTTATGATTTTTCCTACAGCATTTATTTTCTACATGAAGATCTGTTTGTTTGTGTATTTGTTTATATTTGTATAAAGGAGCAATCAATTCCCCAACCTGCAGTATCAAGTGATACAGCCAAAATGCAGGTTCAATTCCTCTTTCTGAAATAAAAAGCAAATAAACAACATCTCAGTGTTGAACATATTAATAGAATAATTACCATTTAATGATTTAGCTAATTAACTATTCAATATGCTGATTATTATTCAACTAATTAAAGCAAACAACAAATTTAAGAAACTGAAAAAAAAACCAAACAATATCTGAAAATCAACCACAGAAATATTTACTGTTGACAAAATGAGATTAAGGTAGAGCTATCAAATATAGGTTATAAAAACTGGGACAGCCATTGGATGGCAAAATACAACTTTTAATCTGTTTCCTGCCATCTGGATTTTATAGTCCAAATCTGGTAGCTTAACCTAAGAATACTCTGCTGAATACCCAGTTGAGGACCCAGTTTGTGGGGGCAATAAGCTGACTTTGTATAAAAAATATACAAAAGTATGAAGGCTTAACGCATTGTAAGCCGCCCTGAGTCTCCAGAGAAGGGCGGCATATAAATCTAATTTTTTAAAAAAATACAACTGGATACCCCCCAAGAAAAGAACAGAAAATCTATCCCCATTTTTTAAGGAGATTCTAAGTTATAATTTCCACCACTGTAAAAAAAAATGCATGTATTTTTACTTCAGTAAACAAAAGAACAGAGACCAAATCCATACCCTGAGCTGGGAAAGAGAATGGGTAAAACGAGGTAACAGATGATTCTTAAGAGTAAACCTGTATGGTCATAACTTGAAAGCTTAAAGGAAGACAAGATGTAACCAAGATTTCAGTTCTAGGACTGCCACACCTAAATTCAGTAGGGTTTATTTTTGACTAAATGGATAGGATTGTGCCTATTCTATATTGATATATGTATATGTACACACACACACACACACACCAAATAGCATCTTTAACACATGTCCACAACACAGAAAAACTACAGAAATTAGAATTTACTAGGAACACCTGCCATTATTAACACGGGGCAAGGGAAATATAAAGCCTATTAAACAGGAAATGAATGTACAACATTTTAATAAACATTAAAAGCAAGAGAGGGCAACTATAAAAATAGATTATAGAGAACTGCTTTTCTTTATCCTCTTGAAACCCAAAGCAATGAACATTATATTCTTTCTTAATTTCATCGTTGTGCATCAACCTTGTGAGTTTTGGGGCTGAGAGAATATGACTGACCCAAAGTTACGCAGTGAATTTCCATGACTAAAGATGGATGCAGTCATACTAATTATAGTCATCAGTCCTCATATCTATTCCTCTTTGGCCCTTTCCCCCCTTGGTTCTCATCTAAAATGTTATTTGCAAATTTCTAAAATGCCTCCACAGTAATACGAATATTTTCATCATGCTCAAAAAGAAATTAGCATCTTCAAGCAAGTCTTAGTTGAATCAAACACAACAATGTGTAAACACTACTTAATATAATTTTGGCTCATTCCAACAGAGTTATTGGGTTCTTAAATGGTCATTTAATGGTAAGCTAGTAAACAGCATATATATTGCTGTTATTTCATTTGTGTATACAGAATATAAATATTAGTGTGCTATTAAAATTATTGTAAGTAAAGGAAGCAAAACCGACATCTGAAAATGTGTTTAAATCCTTTCATAACAAGCCAAGAAACTTGCTCAATTTTCTCCAAAGAAGTAGGCAGATGTGGGTAGATATAGTCAATAAAAGACTGAACGTATTAACCCTATCAACGTATCAGTGCTACCAAGAACAAGTGACCATGGATATTATGGCCATCTAGATCTGGAACTATTCCTTTTCTAATCTTGGTTAGAGATACATTTTCCCAGTCAGGAGAAGTAAGCAATATGGGGGTTTTCTTGGACTCACTGATACTGCTCAATCAACAGATGGCAGTTGTGTCCAAAAAAGATGTTGTACATCTAGTACACCATTTGTGTCCTTTTCTGGTTGAGAGGTCTTTCAGATTTATTCCTAGTCCCTTTGTGGCTCAACTACTACAATGCACTCTATATGGAGTTTTTCTTAAAGACCACCTGGAAGCTTTAAACGGTCCTGAATGGGGCAATGACTTGGGCCTTATTATGTCTATTTCATAGCTGCCAGTTAACTTCAAATGCAATTCAAAATGTTGGTTATAACCTATAAAGCCAATGGTGAAATGTAAAATTTGTTACTACCGGTTCTGTGGGCATGGCTTAGTGGTGGGGGTGGAGGTAATATGACTGAGTAGGCGTGGCCAACTTTTTTTTTTTTTTACTTTTAAAACCATTTTTTCTACAACCTTTTCAGCTTAAGAGGTTGTTAAAAAATGCTTTTAAAGCCTCTGACAATCCAAGCTGACTTGCCTGATCGGCAGAGGCTTTCTTTTTTTTTTTAAAGCCCCTGATGATCTGAGCTGACTTGCCTGATTGGCAGAGGATTTTTTTTTTAAAGCCTCTGACAATCCAAGCTGACTTGCCTGATTGACAGAGGCTTTTTTTTTAAAGCCTCTGACGATCCCAGCTGACTTGCTTGATTGGCAGAGGCTTTTTTTCCTTTTAAAAGCATTTTTTCTACAACCTCTTGCGTGGCTCAGCTGGCAATGGGGGGGGGGAGCAGGGAATTTTGCTACCGGTTCTCCGAACCACCCGCCTCCATCACTACCGGATCAGATGATCCAGTCCGAACTGGGAGCATTTCACCCCTGTATAAAGCCAATATGATATACTCTTCAGTATATCATACTGGCTTTATACAGATTGCCTATCTTTCTGCCAATATGATATACTGTTCAGTTAACAGTGTTCCTTCAGTTAAACAGTGGCATGTATAGGGACCCAAGAGGTGTTCTTTCTCTGCCATGATGCCTGTCCTCTGGAATGAGTTTTCCTCTGAGATCCAGGTAGTTCCCACCTTAAATGGCATTCCAACAGGGTTTAAAGACCTGGCTGTTCTTTTAGGGCCAGGACTAAGATAGCTGGAACCTCTTGCTGACTGTCTTGATAGATGTCTGAGTTGTTAGCAGTTTCACCATTTTGCTATTTATTTATATATATATATATATATATATATTTATACTGCTTGTTATATTGTGAGAGACCCAAAAACTGTTTGGAGCTAGATAGCACCTAAATCAAATAAATAAATAATCACTTTTCAAACCTATTCCAGGTTTCTGCCATTCAGAACATCAAAACTTTTCAACCCATTTATTCTATGCATTTAATCAGACAAAGAGTTTAAAAGCACAATATATTCTAACGGATCATTTTCCCAACATCAGGGAAACATTTGTCAATGTGTCTGCACAAAAGACTTTGAAAGCAGAAGTAAAAAGTGGATACATGTATAGCATGTATCTGCTGCTTCACTGCAGTTACAAATTCTCAGCAAATGTTCCCCATCTTCTGGATTCTGCAAAATTAGAATTAGAATACTTTATTTGGCTAAGTGTGATTAGACACATAAGGAATTTGTCTCCAGTGTAGAAGCTCTCAGTGTACATGCAAAGCAACAGAGTAATAATAACCATAATAATATCAATGAGAGGGTAGTAGAGATGATGATGATGATGATGATGATGATGATACAGTCATATAACATGGGTAAATATACTTAGATATATGAGAATACTATGAGGACTGTGTGTTCAGCAGAGTGATGGCACGAGGGAAAAAACTGTCCCTGTGTCTAGTTGTTTTGGCATACAATGCCCTGTAGTAGCGTGCTGAAGGTAGCATGTGAAACCATTTATGTCCTGTATGTGAGAGATTTGTACATATTTTCTCCTTCTGACCTGCACAATATACAGGTCCTCAATGGTAGGCAGGCTGGTTGCAATTGTTTTTTCTGCAGATCTAATAATCCGTTGGAGTCTGTACCTGTCCTGTTTAGTTGTGGTACCAAACCAGACAGTTATAGAAATATAAATGACTGCATGATGTTAAAGATTAGAATAGCTGAGAAATGATAAGTATGAAATAAGTTAAGGAAGATTTTTGAGAAAGTAACAGGAAAACACAATGGTCAAACAGAGTAGCCTGTATCAATTTCAACCTAAAGCTTCAAAAACATGGTTTAATTTTAAGTTAATTTTTGAGACCAGCAAACTGAGTGAAATATTTCTTTCATAAGCATTATTGCAAATCTAGAAGTTTTCCATTAAGAGATGCTCCAGCATATTTCAGATGAGCTTTTATTCCAAATAAAGTAATCAAAATTTTTAAATAAAAATCTTCTCTTGAAAAGCCTCTGAAATTAAGTATTATTATCTTTCCCTCTACTTCTAAATGTATGTGCAAAAACTAAAAAGAACAACTGTATCATTGAATTACATATGTTTTGGGCTTCATTTTACCCTTCAGGCATAGTATGGTGTATTAGACCTAAAATAAATTTTCTCAAAGAGCAAAACCTTAATCTTCCTGTAAGCTAAATTCTTGTTTTTAATATGCAAAATTTGTCAGATCACCAGTTTTCTTCAGAGTAAAAAGATATTGGCATTAATTTATTCAGAGTATAGGGAAAATGTTCTAAATATGAATGTTTGATTTGTTGTTATATGCAATAGTTGCTAATGTATGCAAGAACATACACTTACAACTAGAAAAGAATTTTATTTTAGAAATAAAAGTTTAATTTTGCTTCCTGAACAAAATGAATCTATTTAATTATTTTAATCCAAACCTCAACTTTTTTGCTCTTTAAGACTTATACATTGTGAATAAAATAATATGCCAGAAAAGCATATTAAAATTATGGATGCTGTCTCTTTAGCAGGTTAATGCATAAAGACAATACTCTTTATAAGAACTGACAAGCTTGAATACATTTAAGGCTGCTGAACTAATTATGTGTATTTTGCAACACACACACCTTCCCTAAAACTATTGTATGACCCATATAACAGTTTAAGTGCTTCCATCAAGGTGACCAGTAACTCACGAAATCTTATCCCTTTTAATAAAATGTGTGTTACAGTAGTCAGAACCAGTGCTACCAGGGTTTCTTCTGGTTTTTTGCTATCATAGAATATGATGATACCAGATGCCTATCTTTTCTTGGTCTGCTGAATCTATGCCTGTCTTTATCCTATGGATGCACATCAAAGCATTGTTGAGGGGGGGGGGGAAGGGGCTGAGTGTTTTCAAGCAAATGAAGCAGGAAGGTGATTTTTAGAAGGCGTGTTGAATTTGGTGTTGATGTCGCTGGTTCCAGTGTCATCAAGATATTTCTTGTACATGACAGAGAATCTAGGAAAGCAGTGAGTAACATGGATATCAGTGTGATTTACAAGTTGTATTTTGTTTTCTTTCTTCCCACCTCCCCTTGCAGAATGCACACTTCCCCTCATCAGTCTTAATATGCATAATAATGGTTACCTTTAAATCACATGACTTCACACTAAATTGAATAGCTTGAATTAAGTAGCTTGAAACTCAAGTGTTTACATGGAATTTGATTCTTTTGTCAAAATGACATAAGGAGCTTTGCACCATCATGTTGCAAGCAAGTTCTACTGCTTTTGTACATGTGTGCAATGTTATGACACATATACCAAGGAGGTGGAGCCTGCATCACAATAGCACATGCTAGTTTCATTATTTGCCTCCTCAACTATTTTATGGAAACCTCTGCCTATATCAGAACTCCTGAAATATAAGGTATCCTTAAGCTCAGAGGGTTCTACATATTGATCACCAAGGTGTTATTATTACATAAGATGCAGAATTTTTAAAGAAGAAAAAATTACTTCAAACACATATATGACCAATTTCTGAGGAAATAGGAAGAAAGCTTACTTAATATTACCATACTTTTGTTTCTTGTTTTCCCAGAAAATTTTGGAAAACCCAAATAAAATATCTTACTTCCAAGATTTATGACAACCTTTCCAGAAAAACAAGATAGGTAGTATGACTAGATGAACTAATTCTACCTTAATATACACCTACATTAACAGAATCTTGCAAATTTGAAAATACAAAATTGATAGATATGTAATCCTCAATTTATCATTACAACTGGAACCAGGATCTTTGCAATTGAGCAAAATAATGGTTAAGTGAGATGTTGCATGACTGCTTCACTTGCGAACTATAATGCTGGCATTCCGAGGAGTGGGAATCTTATGAGTAGTTAAGGGGACAGAATCACAGGTAAGAAATGTGTGCTTCAGGATGGATGGATGGATGGATGGATGGATGGATGGATGGATAAATGAATACATGGACAGAAATTAGAAAGTATGCTTATCTTATGCCTTTTTCTATGAGTCTACATGCAAATATTAAAATACTGAGAATTTTTACTATGTTTGGGCCAATTCACACTTTTTACAGCAAGGAAATTTGTCACTTCTGTGTCTCAGCAGTGAACCCAATGAAGTGTAAATTGGAGATTCATTTTGTAAATACACTGAGGACATATTCCACAGAGCCCCAGCCAATTAAATATTTCTGCTGTGTTAAAAATTGTTTTTGTTTGCTTATGTTATTATTGATGTATGCATAGTAACAATGTGAATTTTTTACTATTTTATTTAAATATACATTGATCAACACAAGTTTTAAATCAAATAATGAAGTACATGTATATGCAAATACATTTGTATTATTAAGAAGAGGCATAACCTTTTCAATATGTATATTCAATATTTCTAACAAAAAATACTTGCCTAGATTGAGGCAATTTGTTGGGAATTATACTTTTGATATATCTAACAATTGAGTCCAAATGTCAAAAAAGATGCTCAAGAGTCTGTGCAGTTTCAATTATTTTTTCAGCCAAGGCTATTTCCACTTTTCTTAAATAATCTAAAGAGAAATTCACTTTAGCTTTATAGTGTTTTGATAAATCTTAATACTATTTCTGACCAATATTAATCAGAAATACTGAAGAACTTCCTTCTGCCAGTTGTAAATCTGCTCAAAGATTCATTGACTGAATTTCAAATTATTCAGAAACAGAAAACTTAAAATGCATTTTCTTCCTAATGTTCACAAAATTTCTCCTATTATTAGTTTTTTTAAATCTAATGATCAAACATCTCCTCAAAAAAGGAAATGGTTAAGACAGAGAGTCAATTTTCTTTCAGGAAAAGCCAACGTAGAAACACCTGTATTATCCACTGAACTCTATGTCTTGGTTGGCTCTCACACATTCAACAGAATAAAGATGTCTCAATTCCAAAATAAATCTCTGTTTTCAGTACTCAGAATCAGCATAAATTGCTTTTTACTATAATGTTTTGTAATCTAATAAGAATTCTGATGTGCAAGTGCTTGACATTTGTTAATTAAACTAAAAAATCCTAGTAAACATCTCCCAAAGAAATTCTAATCACTAAACTAGAGTGCATGCTACAGCACTGTTATATGGCACAATTATGTTTCAGCTGTATTTTTTGATCTTGCATGGTTATTGAATTAATTCTGTACTTGCATTTTACAATAAAAGGTCAATCACTACCATAAGAAATTCAAAAATAGTAGGTATTTCCTATTTTCTCTATTTTCATTGAGAAACAAGAAGAAATTACCTAATAATAATAATAATAATAATAATAATAATAATAATAATAATAATAATAATAATAATAATAATAATAATATTTCTATGCCACCCACTTTCCGAGGACTCTGGGCAGCTTACAACAATCGACAGTATACTAAATAGCATATTGCCCCCAACAATCTGGGTCCTCATTTTACCCACCTCGGAAGGATGGAAGGCTGAGTCAACCTTGAGCCAGTGAGATTTGATCTCCTGATCTGCTGAACTAGCAGTCAGCTGAAGTAGCTGCAGTACAGAACTCTAACTACTGCGCCACCTCAATTCTTTTTAATTTAATTCTAATGCATGTTATGTCTTCCTTTCAAAAGACAAATCCTGGGGGACAGAAAGCTTCTCTGCTAAAACTGTTAAATGACAGATAATATGAATAACCTTGAAAGCCAAAACTAACCAATATGTAAGCAAAACAAAGCCCCAATTATTATTATAAAGAAATAGCTTTTAAACTACAGGGTTTTGGTAAGGCAATTGTATTTTCCTGCAAGGTGAAGCCAGAAAGTTTAGAGCATGGTGGATTGGCTCATACAAAGTGACAAGGAGCCAAAGTGGAAAAAGACGCTATCATTCATAAATCAAATGTTATACCCTAAAACAGTGACGGCAAACTTTTTTGGCACCAACTGCCCAAACCAGAGCGTGCTTGCATGCACGGGCATGTGCCGGCCAGCTGGTCTTTGGGTTTACGGCCCGTACATGCACACCAGCCAGCTGGTCTTTGCGTGCGCCAGAGCACTGGAAACCCAAAGACCAGCTGGCTGGTGCACGCATGCCTGTTTTTTGGTTGGTTTTGGCTGTTTTTCTGGCAGTTTCAGGCCGTTTTTTGGGCCATTTTCTGGTGCTCCAGCGCCCGCGAATATCATGTGCACTGGAAACCAGAATAGCAGTTGGCAACGATGTGTGTGCCCACAAAGAGGGCTCTACGTGCCACCTCTGGCACATGTGCCATAGGTTTGCCATCACAGCCCTAAAATATATTGCAGAATTCTCTACAGACAAAGAAGTTCCATAGAATCCTAATCCTGTGGAAAGATTTGATCACAATTTTTAAAAAATTCTAAAAATGTTTGTTTTTCTATATAAATCATAGAGGGAGGAAAGGGTGTTTTGTTTTATCTTGTTTTACTTTCCTAGAAATTATTGTAACCAACTAAATAAATAAATAAATGCTGTAGGAGGAGATCTGTGTTAGTCTATGATAGGCAAAACAGGAGTAGTCTGATATCACATTTTCAGGCAAACCAATTTTATTAAAGAGCATAAGCTTTTGTGAGCTACAGCTTACTTCATCAGATGCATGAATGGCTACACTCCAGTTGGATTTAAACACAGCTGAGATAAGTGGAGACAAAGACAGGGGTAGGCAGGATAGTTATGTAGATTCAGGTTGTATATAAGTCATATTTCAAATACCTTACTAATTAACACTTATAATGTGTTAAAAACCATGTAGTTATGACTATCCGAAACCTGAAATGGCCTGAAACCATTTCTTTAACAGTTGCTTGCTCATTTTGCTGTGAAATGTTCCCCACCCCCACCCCAAATGGCTACTTTGTGATCTGTAATGAAATATGTGATGTTTTCTGAGGCCTGTGAGAGTGTTGGTATAAATGTGAGGTAGCTTATTAATATAACAAACCTTAATACGTACTTTGCCTCCACATTTACAACATCGCCCATCAAATTCATACACAAAATGCTAATGGCTCTGAATAAAAATTGTTAGTCTGGAAGCAAAATATAGGAACTTTCCTTCAGGGATAGAATCTGTCTTGCATGGAGGGTATCACTGAACCAACAGCCCATATTTTGCTAAGGTATCAATTGTACCATTCATAGTGCTCTGAATCAATAGCACCTTTCCTTGTAAATTATTCAAGCTGTTCTATGGAAGAGAATGTGTTTTTCTTATTACCAATAAATCCTTGGAAACATTAAAGATGGTAGCACAATTATTCAATTATGATTGCTGTAAAGTAACTTTGGGTATAATTAAGATCTGAATTAATGTTTCCATGCTAGAAGACAACTAGCTGTGCAATCTACTTTTTCAAAATCTGGTATTAAATGGTTTTTTTTGTTGTTGTTTTGTTTAGATAGAAGCTTGGTCTGTAAAAACTTTTAATTTGATTGAACATTCTCCAAGTGAACACTTATTCCACAATAATTTTTTAAATGATAAGAGATTTTTACTATTTTCCATCTTCGTTTTCCCACATCTCTCCAACCAAATACTAAGCTATATTTTAATAAGGATTAAAACACAGAGGAGCAGCTATAAAAGAAAGGCAGTCAGTACCATAAGCAACTAGAAATTGGATAAAGAACATTTGGGGAATTGTATATGTTAAATTTTGAAAAAAAGGATGACCGAAGGGGAATATAATAGCACTCTACAATTTCCTGAAGGATAATCGCATAGAGAAAGCTATGACCTATTGTCCTAGAGCCTGCAGGACAACAAAAAATAACCATCTTAAATTGCAGATTCTGGCTGAATCATAGGAAGTTGATAGAAATATGGTTTTATTTATACATTCAAATTTGCTTTAGATGCCCCCCCCCCAATGCAATGCATTCTGGGGGTATACAGAACTCCATTTTATCAAATCCATAAAAACAAATAAAACATAAAACCACACAAAAAGCCCAGACTGAAATGATCTTAAAGGCAACACAAACCAAACCAAAACAGGGCCCTCAACTATACATTAACCCTAGGCCCCGGAACCAAAGCCAAATTTTAAGAGCTTTCCAGAGCAGAAGAAGAAAAGCCCTACCCATTTCTGATGGTCTTCAGTTTGCCCCACTTCTTCAACAGTTTGGATAACCTTGACAAGGATGCAGGACTCTGTAATAGAGCTAGTGGCATGCAGAGTAGCTGTTGGCTAGTTGTGAGCAGCATGTTGGCATGTGCACTGTAATGCTCAATCTCTGTCCTCTTTCACTGAGAGGCAAGGAGAAACTGAAAAGGGGGAAATCAGGCTTGTTTTTATTTCTTGTTCTTATATTTTATTTTTTGCAGCAACCTGCATTGGCTGAAAGTCCTCAGTGGAGCAAAGATGTTAAGAAATGTTTTAACAATGTTAAGTTTTTTAGTGTGCCCTCTATTCAAAAGCTCAAGAAAAACTGGAGCCAGTAAAATTGGCAGGGGAAAAAATAGGGCAATTGTATCAGGTTATTTTTCATTGCTACTTTTGTTCAGTTCTTTTGCCTTAGTTGTTACTTCTATTCTCTGTTTTTCTCTTTCTTTATATGATCAGGCTAATGAGTACTAGCTTTGATATATAGATCTCAGCGTCATATAAACTTATTGTAGCTAGCCTACTTCTTTCTTTATTGTGTTTCTTGAAATAAAAAGATTCCTTCATTCTTTATGTTAAAGCTGGGCACTCCAAAACCACCTTGCAATTCTGGTTTTAGGAAAAACTAGACTAAAGTTGAAGAGTTTTGTCCTAGGGAAGGCAAAGAATATATTCCTATTCAAGGACAGGTAGTGGCAAAAAAACCCCGTATCTATAGGTAATACTTTTTCACCTGGGAGATTATCTATTCCCATACCCAAGAGCCGTGGTAGTGCAGTGGTCAGAATGCGGTATCGCAGGGCTACCTCACTTCTGACTCCAGGATTCTGAACGACTCAAGGTGGACTCAGACTTTCATCCTTCCGAGATTGGTAAAATGAGGACTCAGATCGTTGGGGCAAATATTCTAACTCTATAAATCACTTAGAGAGGGCTGTAAAGCACTGTGAAGCAGTCTATAAGTCTAAATGCTATTGTTATTACACACACACACGATAAATATATAACCATCTCTCCTGTCATAGACTTGATAACCTAGAGGGCACTTTTAATTCTACGATTCCCTCCATAGATCATATCTCTGGAGGAGATTCTAATGCTGGGAATGGTGGAAGGAAAGAAATGAAGAGGATGACCAGTAGCAAGATGGAGAGACTTGGTTACAGTGGCAATGAGTGCATGATTGAAAGACCAGGTAAGGAACAGATCATTATAGACTAGAGAAAATGTATCTGGTTGCTAAGAGTAGACACTTACAGTAAATGACAGCACAGAGTCTTAGATTTTAGCGTCTTACAATCTTACTTTGTAGTGGTGAAGAGTTTTGAACATCTCAATGACAACATGTTTTGAGGAATGTACACTCCAGGGAGGTTTGCTTAGATGGGCAGGTCATTATAAAAAGGATTCAGATGAAATATGATTCACTGAACAAAAAATGGCAACTTACTTCAATATCCTGCCAAGAAAACTAAACAGACATGCAAAACCAGGACGAAGTCCACAGTGCTGGAAGATGAAAGAGTATTAAATTACAGGGAAGGATACATAGCAACAAGCAATAGCACTGACCACTATTTCTGTTAGAAACAGAAAGTTTAATATTGCAAAGTTATAGAATTGGTATGTGGCATGTTAGAAGATGCTGACTATAGCCATGCAAAAAAGAGATACCTACTATTTGAAAGAAACAATATGATTGACAAAAAGTTAAAGTACAGAGATATCATACTGACAGTTGTTTGTTATGGACATGGATGAACCAACTGTGAAATCTGAATCATGCAAAAAACTTAAGCAAGAAAAATTAATACATCTTATTTGTGTTGGTGGAGAAAATTGTGAGAATTGTGTTTTATATTTCCTTATAACTTTTAAAAAGCATTTCTGCCTTAAGTGGAAAGTAGTTGTGATTTCCCAGCTGGTTTTCTCACACAACAGTTTTGCAGGATAAACATTGCTCTGCCTAAAGTATAAAAAATATATAAGGATTAGTATGTTGCTGTAATTCTGTATCATAGAACCATAAATTTGTTGCTCGATTGCTTCTGATTATTCTTGACTTCAGGAAATTTTGTCCATTATTAACTGCTTCTTTGATTCTAATATGTCCCTGCTTGTCTTACCAGTTTGGTATCTTATCTTTTCTTTTTTTCATCTTTTTTAAATCTTCTGTCAGTTTCTATTAACTGTTCTTGATTTTCCAAAGTACTGGGGACTACTGCAATGAATTTTGCCTTTATATTACTGTACATCCAAAATATTTTAGCTTTAGCTCCGTTGTTGGTATTTCTAAACAGCCATCTGATTTTATTTCATCTAGTATTGAATTATTTGTTTTTCTTGCAGTCCCGGGTATACTAGCCTACTTTTATACCAGACTCTTCAATCTGATGAATTCCAGAAGAGTTGAAGTATGACTCAAAAGCACCTTGGTATGATTGTACATGTGAAGAAAATTGCTTTAGTCTCAGAATGATGTAAAATACTTTTTGCTTCTAAGGAAGTTCTCTTCGGAAACTACACCAGAGGTGATTTGGAATCTTTCTGAGCTATTACTGTACTTTTTTCCCCTTTTCCTCTTCTACTATACATATTGTTCCTTTATTTTCAAGAGCTGAAATCACCATGGAAGACAATGCATCTAAACCCTAATTGAAAAACTTTAATTAGTTCTTTTTCTGCATGAATATTACAAGTCTTCATGAATTGCAGGCTGCCTCTGTTAAGTAACTTCGATATGTGAAACGAGTGACATGAAATAGTCCAGGTATAGATATAGGAGTGTGGGGTAATGTCATTCTTTACCACTGTATATCTAATCATTAGCCACATACAAATTATTAAAATAGCCGACCGCTCTTTTTAAGTACATACTGTAACTTTTTAGATGTCTTCCGTATGACTTGCTAACCATGGATTGGAGATACTTCAGCAAAGAACTGTGGGGAACATTGGGAACATGAAAGAGGAGACCATGTTCAATTCACCCCTGACCCACTAAGAAGACATTCTGAACTCATATCTTCCTGCTACAGTTGGAAAGGAGAGTTTTCCAGATTGTTCCAACTCAAATCATGTTATCTGGTCAGTATGTTAGAGGAGGAATTTGTCTGCTCCTACTGGACGTCTGAGACTCTGGCAGAAATGCTTCCTCTCTGGTTGAGAGCTGCTGATTTGCAGCCTTTTGGCAGCAGGAGTAAAGGCTCTTCCGCAATGCCATAGATAGATAGATAGATAGATAGATAGATAGATAGATAGATAGATAGATAGATAGATAGATAGATAATTCCCATAGTTCACAGGAGAAAAAAACGCTCCCCGCTGATTCCTTATTACCCCCTCCCCCACTTTTCTGGCTGAAGAGCCAATTTCCCTGCTTTCATTCCCATGGGGAAGGGAACTGGCATAGAAAATGCTGTTCATTTGGCATCATCACAGTGACTGGAAAGCCGACAGCAGAAAGTCTTCTGTTCCCACTTGTTGGCACCAAAAAGACCTTCCCACTTCACCTTTCTCATTCCCCCATTTCTCATATAGACAGAATCTTTATTCTTCTTCATTGCTGATGCAGAACTGAGTTTGAAAATACTGTAAACACTTCTTTATACTCCTAGATTGCTGCCTCCTCCAACATTGGATAACAGTCCTTTAAGGCTATTATGAGAAAGTTTTGTTAGAATTTATTTCTGACTTCCTTTCTTTATTTGGAGCTTTTTCCCTAGAGGAAACTGGCTTGCTTCTAAGGAAGTTAGAACTGGTGCTGTGTCCCTCTAAAATCAGAGCCAATTGTTATTAAAATATAAACTGCTCTCTAAGGCCGGGTTTTCCAATTTGGACAATGACTCTGCTCACATCAGAGCTCCTGTGAAATAGTTCCTCACAAGAATAATTCTCAGTGTTGCCAAAATGCTGCCATATCTCTTTTTTTCCTATCATATCTTATTTTAAATATTTGTCATTTTGGACATTTTGCTAATAGAAATCATCACTTATAGATGACAAATTTATACACTTTAGAACAATCATTCTTTTAAAGTACAGACCTGTCTGTTCATGAAAATTATGATACAGTAAAATGCTATTTTCAATGTTTCTGTACACCAACAAATATACAGTTTGATACATTTGCATGCTATGACACCTGCTGATTTTTGTATATCAAGATGTTATTATTTCCCAAACTGCAATGGACAAATCTGAATCTGAACAAACACTACAGTCTCAAGATTTAATTTTCCTTTTTCTTCTTTTGCCAATAAACTACACTGTCAACTTATCAGGTCAGGATTCAGGCTTTATTAATCTGCATATGTTATATGCAAACCAGGCATATATCTGCCTGGTTTGCATATAACATAAGTTCACATTGCATTTACCCTACTTTGCAGGCAGACCTCAACTCACAATCATAATGTAACCTGCTCATTGCAATCACGAAGATTATAAAGCAGATCATCACATAACAGACCTAATTTTACTACCTTTTGAGGAGCAGTTGTTAAGCAAACGCCATGGTCATTAAGCTATGAAGCATTTTTGTTGAAAACCAGAAGTAAATGCTGGCTTTTAGCAAGAAAGTTGAAAATCATGGTCTTTTGATCACAAGATGATGCAAATAGCCATAAATGCGAGCCAGTTGCCAAACTCCCAAAATGCACCACTGGGAGCAGCCAGCAGAACCGAGTTGTAATTACCTTTTGGGGATGTCTGTCCCAACTTGAAATGGTCACTAAATCACTGGTCCTATTTCAAGGTTCCCTGTATTTATTGAAATGCGAGAACCACATTACAGTAGGCAATAAAGCAACAGTTCCTCTCTCTTATAACAATCTCGCTGGTTTGAAAATAGTTGATGTATTCTGGTTTGTTTTAATTCTGGATTATTCATGTCTTATATTTGATTTGGTTTGCACCCCACAGAAAGCACTCATCCACTGACAAGGAGTTTAAAAAAGGAACTCTGTTACTCCAGAGGACAAATTCACAGGGAAGGGTAATAATTGAACAAATAAATATATAGCACTCTCTTGTTTTCCCCCCCTAACTTCTCATTTCTTTTGTTACCACACAGAACTTCTCACTGAGCATGATACAAAATTGGAAATTTGATTCCCACATCCTAAACTACTTGCTACCCTTACAACGCTCAATAATTAACAATTCCATGCAGAATGGAAATTGGTAGGATTCAGAAAAACATATGTAAGCAATACCAGAATTGCTCAAAATGAACACCCAATGCATAGGGAGAACATATGCCTCATCCCCTATACAGGACAAATAAAACTATATCACTGATCCTATATATATATATATATGTATGTATGTATGTATGTATGTATGTATGTATGTATGTATGTATGCAAAACACTCTTGCTAGAATGTTTTGGATAACATCTGATTACTGGCAAAAAATATGATGCCAATAAAGGTCTGACCAAAAAAAAATTGTGATTACATTCATTGTCAATAAAATTGTCAATTGTCAATAAAATTGTCAATTGTCAATAAAAATAAAAGGTAATGATAGTGATATAAGGTGGATATTTTCCTTCAAAAGTCTCTCACTGTCACATGGAAACAGTTCATTTAGAAATGTATTGTTTTATTTTTTAAAAAAAATATTACATAATTTGAATGGAATTGTATTAATTCATGAATTAAATTGAATACTAATCTAAACAGAAGTTTTGTAATATTCAATTTCAGTTTGCCATGATACGACTGAACCCTAAAGTTTATTTTAGAAGACTATATAATTTGTAACTTTTTAGCCTTCTAATCTATATATATAAATGTGAAAACCACTCATGTCGTAATTACAAAATCTCCAGAACCGTAAAGCCTAAAAACTTGAAATTTGGCATGTATGTTCCTCTTGCCTTCTAGGTGCTCGCTAAGAACGGATTTTGTGAAATGACCATGAGATCGTTAGTATTTCTTATATTATTATTAACACACTCTGATGCTAATTAGACATTTTACTCTCCCTCCCAATCTGAAAATAACTCTAGAGAGAACAGGATAAGATAGGACAGGCTACTGTGGAGCAGGTCTGAGGAAAAGAAGGGGTAGGATAGAAGAGGCTTCTGTGCGGCAATCCTGAGGGAGAGAAGGGGATTGGATAGGGAGAGGATTCTGTGGGGCAATTCAGGGGGGAGAAGAGGATAGAATAGGAGATGTTTCTGTGGGGCAAGGCTGAGGGAGAGAAGGGGAGAGGAGAGGCCAATCGTAACTACTCATTAATTTTCAAGCTGTGTCAATTTATCAAGCCCGATCACATAGTTTCGTAGTGGAACACGGGCATTCAGCTAGTTAATAATATAGATATAGTCCCAAGTAAATATTTCCTTATTAGATAAAGGACCTGATTTCCTATGCATAGTTAACATCTTTCATTCACTTATCTTTTTAAGAAATGTATTTGAACCCAGACACCCAGAATTTGAACCCTGACTTCCAGAGTTCAGTATAAGTAGCAATGCTTTTCTGTTGTCTATTCTTAGTGTATAAATAGCAATAGCACTTAGATTTATTGTATCACTTCACAGTGCTTTACAGCCCTCTCTAAGTGATTTACAGAGTCAGCATATTGCCCCCAACAATCTGGGTCCTCATTTTACCAACCTCAAAAAGATGGAAGGCTGAGTCAACCATGAACTGCTGGCAGTTGGCAGTCAGCAGAATTAGCCTGCATTACTTCATACTAACCACTGCATCACCAAGACTCTTATGTCCAAGATTGGTCCTCCACTGATTGGAGCTCTCCTACAAGTCACAGAATTCCCAGTCTTGAAATGACCCTGGTGCCTCATACATAAAAACAACTACTACATCAATATTTGAAATATTTAATGAATTGAAATATAACCATTTAAATACAACAGAGAAAATGCTAGAACATCTTATATTCTTGTAACATCATTTTATTTCCCAATCTTATTTCCTGCAAAAAGATTCCAAAACAATCCTGTGCTATTTAGGCAAGTTAATTTTTTTGCAAAATTATTAAATAATAGTAAGTAGTCTATAGTTAAAATGCAGCCTTTGAAATAAATAGGTTTCTCTCTTTTCTGGTGAGAGAAATAGCTTTTTTTTTCTTTTTATTTCCCCCCTTAGTAACTGACAACAAATAAATTGAACACTCAGTTCTCTTGAACACCAATATGCGATTGCCAGCACTACCCATTGCTTGTGCTTATTTCTATCCACCTCTGAAATGACACAGCCTTGCCCAACCTGGATGCCTTCAGTCTGATCCAGGACATTTATACAATGGCTTTGCTGGCTGCGGAATTCTAGTCATTGATCCACACATCTGAAGAACACCTACATTGTGGAGGCAAAATGGAACTTCGCTGCTGAAATAACTGTAAAGATAATATGGTATTGCCTTGGGAAAAACTATGTGATGGATATACTGTTACTAAAATATCCAATATACTAAGCCCATTCCTATATTCTTAATTCAGTGAAAATCAATTGTCTGATGGCTCTGCACTCTTGTACCTGATGCTTCATAAATCACATGCAGATCCTTTTCACTTTCCAGGTTCTAACAACTGCATGAGTAATCTCATTTTGGGCCCAAATTTCTTAGAGAATCTTGTTATAGCCTTAGAAAAGTAATTTTTACAGCAGGGAGGAAAAAACTCAAGATCTATTGTACTTCCTCCTATCATGTTTTAGATCAATCTTCCACAGTCTGGTTGATGCATTGGTATTATAAATTCCAACATTCCCAACACTAGTTTGAGCATTTTAGAAACTACAATCTTATCTGGATGATTTTGATATGTGCAAAGGAACATTTGCTCCAAAGAAACTGTAAAGAGCATTTCAAAGATGTAAATATTAACTTCCTAGATCACTGAAATTGCCATCAGCCTTCTATTGAACAGAAGTTATTATTACAATAAAACTAAGTAGAATTATCATTTTTTACTGTAAAGCAGTTTTTCAACCTTTGCATTTAAGATGTGTGAACTTCAGCTCCCAGAATTGCTGAGGTTGAGAAACACTGCTCTAAAGGATGTGTGCTATAGGTTCCAATTTGCTTATATGAAAAAGGTAGTACCATGGTCAGCTCATTTGTGGCTTTTCTTTACAACTGCTCCATATTCCTACAGCGCTGCCATTTCTGCACAAAATAACCTTGAAATGTCTCATTTATAGGAACCCCACAGGATAGAATACAATTTCTTTATCTCCCTCCTGCCCTTTCTCCTTGAGGAAATAATTTCTGATTCTATAAATGCCATTGTCCCCCCACCTACCCCCCCCCAAAAGAAACAAGGGTAGAAAAAAGAAAGCATAATCTACAGTGTGCTTTATGAATATTTCTAGCTATAGATTTGAAGTATTGATAAATATTAAACACCCAGCCCAAATAACTAGTTTATTCATTATTTTTAAAAGAACTAAACATACTGTATATATGAATAATATCTCAGAAATAGTATTATGTTAGAAACACAGAGTTAAGAAGTAACAGTGCCTTCAATGTTAAGTGATCAAAAACACAAAAAGAAGTTATTTCTCCTATCATGTCATTTTTCCTTCTGTTTATATCTAAATGGATTCTCACCTTGAAACAAAATCAATATAAAGAAGAAAATTATGTAAGAATCTCTACAAAGCTTGCACAAGATGACATGGTGTCACTAGTTTGAAGTCAGAGCCAACTGAACGAAGACCAACCTCTATCAATCACAATGTGTCACCGTATCTATGCATGACAAAATTAAAATATCTATGTTCTTCAAAGCTATATAAAGTTCACAATTTCCTATATCACAACTAGATTTAAATAGAGTATTATTTCATGTGTGAATGGAGCTTTTAATAAGTACATATCCATTTATAAACTCAATACCTTTTTAACCTGCTTCCTTTTTTTGCATATCTGCATAGCATGATTTCTGATTTTCTTTCCTACAATAACATGAATTTACTATTTAAAAAATCAGGAATGTATGAAACAATTCAGAAGTTAAAAGCCTGTCTTGCTTTATGTTATTTCTTCCCCAAAATATTAAACAATGACAATTCACAATGTAACCTTTCTTGGATTTGCATCCAAGGCTGCAAATGTTGTCTTTATGTATTTCACTGCTTTCAATGTTAATTAGTCTTACATAACTACATATAGATAAAACTGGAAGATTAATATTAAAAATATTATTATTAAATTTAACCCAAGTGAACTGTTCAAAGATCAATGATAGTTCTTCCTATGCTAGTTTCTATATTTGAGTTTATTTGAGCATTTCAACTGTATGTGTGAAACATAATACTAAAAACCTTACAATGTACATGAAGATAATCTGAGGTGATGTTAATAAAAGGTCCATCTGCAGGGTTGTCTCTATATGTATTCATGCATACCAACTGTAATTCGACACTGAAGTTATCAAGTGATGCATAAGAATTGGTTTTACTCTCACTTTGCTAAAATCCCATTTTCAAAAGGAAGATGAAAACATAGTGTTACGAATGTAACCTTAGGAAAATCTCACAGCTGTTTATTTGAACTTCAGATGAACATGGATATTATACACAGTTCAAAGCTTTTTAATAAAGCTTTTCTAAATTTGATATGAATAGAAAAATGTTGAACATCTGCCTATCTCATTTTTAATTCTTATAATTTCATTTCCAACACATTTGCTCAAATGGGACAGAGATAATTTACTGGCAAATGTTCTATACTACACAAAAATAAGGACCATGGCCATTCCTACAAATCATCATTACCCAATTCATCATTACTCATACAACCTTTCCTATTCAAAAGTCATGGCAATTGAAGATCACAATTCTCCCCTTAATTGTTAACTCAAGAGAAAATGAGCCTCCAGCATTTATAACGTTGATAAACAACCCATAAGAATAAGGGAAACTTATTTGGTATCACTTAAGAAGAGTTAAAACCTTGAAATTCATCGGGAACTTCTTATGGCAGGTACCTTGATAGAAAGCATCAGACCCAAGCATTACATAAGAAAATGCTGCCCCCTTCAGGCAAGGTCCAACATTGAATCAACATTTATTTGCCGCAAACACGTTCTCAGAAAACAATCAGCCTCCTATGTTTGCAGTGGGGGAAAAGCCACCCAATGATCGCACTTCATTTGGTCAATCCCACAACAACACTGAATAACCTAAGAACCTGCCTACTATGAATTCTGTACGGTCTGCAGCCATCGGCTTTCTCTCCCACTCTCTAAGCGCATGGATGTGAAAACCAGCATTTACAAGAAGAATTATGCATGGCAGACATACTCCGAACCACGAAGAGAAAAGCTGCAGGATTAACTCTTTCGGGGCTTGCGCTGAATAGAATTCACAACTAAGTATTTCAGCTGCCCATAAATCTCACTACTTTTCTTCTGGGCGCTCCATGTTCTCTGTATACTGTGTATAATGTATACTGTGTGTCGGGGCTAGAAATATGCACCTGCCGTCACATTAGCTATTTATTTGTGCGGCTGGAGGACAAGGAGGGATGCCGCAAAAGAGGCATCACGTCCAAGGAGGGTAGTTGACGCTATTGCTCTGGGAAGCCGGAAGAGCCGGCATCTTCTCTCCTCCTCCTCTTCCTCTTCTACACTTTGGCACACACCTTTTACGAAAGATGGGCAAAGCTTCTCCCTCATTCCCGCTCTGTCGGTTCCGCTTTCCTCCCGCCTTTAAGCACTAGAAATCCGACTGGCTTCCTTCTCGCCCTTCACGAGTTCACAGAAAGCATCAAGTGGCGCTCCAAGTACGCAAAGGCTGCAGCTCACCTCAGTTATGCAGGTGGCCAAGCGCCTGCTCCAAGCTCACCAACCACAAATCCCTGACGTGTCTCTGTTGCTTAAATAACGGGCGGCGCTTTCTCAATATTGCTAAAGCTGCAGGTTTAGTCAATGCTGCTGGGCCAGAGGCAGCTACCCGGAGGGGGGCGGGGGGACAAGCCGTAAATGCTAAATTGCAGTCACTAAACGCGCGCGTGGGGGGGGGGGCAGAGGAAGGAGTGCAAACAAAACCTGAAGTGACTCCCTATAAAGCGACCGAAATTCGATTCCAACGACTGCTCTGCTTCACATTATTCCCACTGGCGGCCGACCACAGTTGCAGGAGCAGATGGTCTTAACAACACTCTGGGGAGAGATAACCTACACCAACGCGGCTCCGTTTTGAACAACTGGAACCCTTTCCACGTTCAATTCCCTTTCCCTGTTACGAGTCTCGGTATTTCTCTCCCAGGCCAACTCCTGCCGTACGAAGTGGCATTATAAAAGCCAAGTGGCAAGGACCCACAGCCACAGACCGGCATCCTATCGGTCCCGTATCTCACAATCAAGGACAACGACGTTTCCCTCCCAATCCAATGCCGAAAGGCGCCCGGCGCTGGCCACCCAGCGAGTTGCCTTCCCCTCGCTCACCTCAGTGTCGTAGTAGCGCAGGTCCAGAGAGTAGGGGTTGAGCAGCGATTCGTTGAGGATCTGCTCCATTGCCAATTGCATAGCCGGTAGGACCCCCCGGCCGATCTTGCCCTTCTCCACCGAGTCGCTCAGCGGCATTAAGCCCATGATGGCGATGGGGGTCGTAGGGGAAGAAGCGGCGTTGGGGGGGAACCCCGCCAGTCCCCGAGAGTTGCTCCGCGCCCAAGCGAAGGAGAACAGCGGCAGGAGAAGCAAGGCGGAAGGGATGGCCGCACTCGGCCGCCAGGGCAAGGCAGGCATCCTGCGGGGGAACGTCAGGGGGAGAGCAGGAGCGGGGCGCCCGCTGCCCTCCGCCGAAGAGAGGGGAAGGGGCGCGCGCGCTGCGGCCCCCTCGGTTCGATCCTCCCGGCAATGGCGCCTGCTCTTTCCTTGGGGTGGCTAAAAGGCAACCACTCTGAAAAGCAGCCGCGGTAGCGGCGGCGAAGCAGCCGCCGCCGCCACCCCCTTCCTCCCACCCCCAGTCCAACAAGAATGAGAGCACCTTCTCAGCCCCTCACTCAACCACAGCCAGGCTGGGCCAGGGCGCCCTCAGGCTTCTTGGCGCAGGATCCCAAGCCGGCGCGTAAAAGCCAGAAGGGCCGAGGGGAACATGGGGGTGGGGAGTAGGGGGGAAATCTTCGCTCTTCCAGGCTGGGGAGGCTACTGCCGCATTCCCCCGGAGCCTTCCCGACGCCGTGTTGCTCGCTGCTGCTGCTGCTAGTGCTGCCGCCGCCGCGGCCGTTGCTGCAAACAGACACCGCGCCACACCACACACGGCGCGCACAAGTGGCGCGCACAACCGGCGAAAAAGAAAGAGGCAGGCGCGGCAGCTCCGGAATATGGGAAGCCGGAGTCCCTTCGAGGATTCGCCCCGGGTGTGCTGTCACTTGGCTTCGGTCGCTCGCCTGGGTCCTCTTTTCGTATCCGAGTCAGGGCTCCTTTCCTTGCCGCCACTGCTGCTGCTGCTGGTGGTGGTGCCGCTGCCGCCACTGCTGCCGCCGCTGCTCCTGCTTGGGAACGTGTTCCTACGCGCTACCACCGAGGAGACGACACCGACAGGAGACGCGGGAGGTGCAGGGTTTGGCCACGTCCAATAGCCCATTGGAAGGTGGGAGTGGGGGGGTATTGGAGGGAGAGAAGACGGCGTGGAGGTGGGGGGGGGGTGGAGACCGAAAGGAAAGGTTCGGCAGGGAAGGGGGGGGGGGCACCGCGTCTGTTCCCTTTCCTCGAAGCGTTTGTGTGCTAAAATGCCCTCCCTCTGACTCGCAGGCGCGCCCCCGCCCGCGCGCGCGCAGGCACGCTCGGACGATTCCCTTAAGTTAAAGGGCAGGCGCCGTGGGGCATTTGGAAGAGGCTGAGGTGCCCGGCTGCCACACGCAGCTGTAGACCTTGAAAAGGTTCTGTCTTAGCTGTCGGGAACCCTCAAGAAGAAGATCGGTGGCTCCTTCGCGTCCGCGGAATACAGAGAAGCCAAGGACGCGAAAGTGTGAAGCTGCCTGTTGGCTCCGGCAAGGCTTTGCCTAGCTTAGCGCTGCCTTCACAGAAGCCGCCGATTGCAACCCGGGGAGGTACGTATTTTGTGATCTGTCAGGGGGTTTGGCGGTCTTTTCCGCCTCCTTTGGTTTGGTTTGGTAACGGCAGGTAGCCAAAACCGCAGGTAAAGAGAGCTTGGTGTGGGCTTGGTGAGTTTCATCCCAGCTTGTCAGATCACACATTCCTGATTAGCTTTGGTTTGGGCAGTAAGAGCTCTACAACTTATGTCACTGGAGACTTATTTAAATTCTACTTTTAGATAAATTAAAGCTTAAAAAATAGTGTACCAAGCTTTCAGTCTTCCAGTCCAGTGAGATAAATGCTGTGAAACTCAAAGGTTTGGTTTTAGGTAAGTAAGTGGTTCCACAATTAAAAATAATGGCAAAGATTGAACCTGAATACCGGTATTTCTGCAGGAAAACTGTATTAGTATCTCCTATATGTTTAAGATCCTTGCTTATATGCAAGAGAAGACATATGTAACTTGAATCCTACTAAGCCCTGCTTTGTATACCATCTGTGTACTGAGATCTATGACTCAGTCCTCACTTTTCTTTCTTTTTTTAAACAACTTTACTAAAGTCTGTGATGAGCCAACAAGCAAGCTGTGCTGCTGTCCCACATAGAGTAACAAGCCCATCTATAGATCACAGACAACTCACACTGCTCAGAGCTGGTAAAATAAATTTGACACAAGTATTCCTCCTGCATCCCTTGGCAGAAAACATCCAATAATTCAAATAGCTACCTTAGGAAGATATCTGCCTCGTTTTGCCTAATTGTAATACTGTGTTGCCATCAAATATTCAGTTGATGTCAAATGGTTGGCTCCCAGTTTTCACAAACCTGGTCATTTTGTGAGGTTCCATGTATAACTGACACCTGGAATTCTTTTTAGTTTTGCATATGTTAACTACATTGTTTGTGATTCAGATATTTTTATTTTTCAGACCACTTGGCTTCTCTATTACTTGATGCTGTTTATTTTTATGTCAATTTTCTCTATTAAAATTCCCTATTAAAATAGATTATATTCCCCAGTTTCCTGATATGCTCTCTCTCTGTCTCTCTTTCTCTGTATGTGTGTGTGTTGGTATATACATATGTATAAGAAACCAAGTAGACAAGCAATCAGGACAGAAGTCTGAATCTAACTTGGAGCATTTTAAAAATGGAGAGCTATAGTTATAAATTGTGTCAGATGGAGGATTACTTGATATCAAAACAGTCTCCAACTCAGTATTCAAATTATCAAGGATGAAATGTGAATCTGTAAAAACAGTTTGTGCCAGAAATGTTTTTTTAACATATTGATTGATGTTACGAATTGTAGGTAGAAATATTCTGAAACTACAGGTAGGTCCTTGATAGTCTACTGTATTGTTTAATTATATATTTAAATCATGTTGCATGAATAAAAATACATTTTCAGTAAATCATGTATTTATGTATTTGAAATTAGCACAGTGGAGTGCAGTTTTAAGTAGGAGGTTTGGTAGCAGCCATTCAGTTTAGCCAAAAGAAAGTTCGCATGTTGATAGCAATAAGTCTTTATCTGATGGCAGCAAAAAAGTTGATGTAATTAATGAATTGTTCATTGTTAAGATGCTACAAGATTTCTTGTTGTTTTTTAAAGAATGAAACTCATTAATTAAAAAAACAATGTGGGGTTCTGGGCTACCTTGAAGATTAAGACATTTATTGGGTAAATGCCTTTATGAACTGGAGTCTGCTTCATTAAAAGTGTATTTAATTCTAACAATAATGCCTATCTTTGTCAAATATTAAAGGGTCTTTCATGAACAAAGGTTATCAGCATGTATTTTCCAGACAAGTATCTTCCTTTTATAGTTTGCCGCTATGCCTTTACAGACAATCCATCTCCAGCAGTAAGACTTTGCAAGTGGATTATTAGTAATGAACCTCATTCTTTATTTATAATGCTACTGCTTATGAATGCAAGTTGACTCACAATTTCTGATGTATTTCCAAAGATCTTTAAAGAGCATTATAAATGTATTCTTGCTTTAGTATTATGTCATTGTTTGACTGATAGCATTACAAATGTCTACATATATAATGAACTCAACAAGAATTAGAAGATAAGCTATGGAAAATAATAAGCTGTTTTCAACAAACAAAATTAATTTTAAAAAAGAGTAAATACTAAGAGCAAAGTAATATTAAATAAGAGAAAATTGGAATATGATTAAACGTTGAAATGGAAAATTCAACATTATACAGCCCTGAATACACACACACACACTATATATTGACAATGTTGACAACAAGAAGGAATGGCAATGAACAAAACATAACTTTTAGAACAAGAAACTGTGTTAAATTTAATCCCTTCAGAGTAGTTTTTCAGGAAAGAACAAATCATGAAGGACAGTTCTTTAGGCATGAGCAAAATTCTGCTAACCTTTATTGTGAATTCCAGCCACACATTCTATGTATCAATCATATACAATCATGTAAGAAAAAGCTCCTACCACACAGTTTGTGTTATCCATAATTATGTAAGTGCTATTCTCCAAATCACCTGAAGGCAAGACAAGAAACCATGGATGGAAACTAATCAAGGAGAGGACCAACCTAGAAATTTCCTGACAGAACAATTAATCAGGAACAACCTGTCTCCAGAAGTTGTGGGTGCCCCAATATGAGGTTTTAAGAAGAGATTGGACAATCATTTGTCTAAAATTGATATAGGTTTGCAGTTGGCAGTTTCGCTGCCTGAGCAGGGGGTTGAACTAGAAGTCTTCCAAGGACCCTTCGAACTCTGTTATGCTATTATTTATTGAGCACTCAAAATCAATCTAAATTTTAATAATTCACTATTAATTGTAAAAATGGTGATTGTAGAGCATTATATTTCTTGAATTCTTAATGTTATGGGTAATCCTAAACTTATTGTCACAATTGGAACTGGATATCAGTTAGTTAAACAAAGTGGTCATTAAGCAAAATGTCACATGATTGCTTCACTCAATGTCCACAATCCCAGCACTCCCAGTTACTCCCCATAAAACTGTAGTTGTTAGTTTTATGTTTACTGATATTTTAAAAATAATAGCTTTGTCCTAAAATAACAAAGAGAAGCAAATCTTGCTTTACCATCAGTTAAGTGGTAATAATGTTATAAATACAATTTAATATCATAAACTGCCCAGAGTCACCCTGTAGTAAAATTGCAGGTCAATAGAGTTTATAAATAAGTAAGTATCCAAAGGCCACTTGGAAATAACATTGACATTTTTTAACTTGGAAATGTTTACCCAGACATCTACTGAGATAGATAGATAGATAGATAGATAGATAGATAGATAGATGGATGGATGGAGGGAGGGAGGGAGGGAGGGAGGGAGGGAGGGAGGGAGGGAGGGAGGGAGGGATGGGTGTGTTGTGTGTACGTGCACACATGCATGTGCATTTATCACAATATTCTTCCAAAAAGAAACCAAAACTTGTTAATATACTCTCATTTTTCTTATCACATCATCACAGAAAATCTATCATCCATCCTTTCTAATTACTCTTTAAAGAGTCCAATAAGTATAACATTATTTGATAAATTAACTTCAGTTTCAACTCCAAAGAAACAAACAATATTATTCTGAAAAACTTGATTCTTTTGCAGTTATTTTTGGATATAGTAACTCTTATTCCATTAATTATATACATAATTTCAACTTTTACAATATTTTTCAATTTTGGATATACTTTCAAAGTTAATTTATTTTAGAAACAACTTCAGTCTAAAGTAAGTCTGGCTTCTTTCAGACAGTTAAAATGCCTAACCATATTTAAATCATTCTTAAATTGATTATCTTGCCATTTATATGTATTGGGCAGAGAGAATTATGTCTGTAGTTATTGAAAATCCTCAAAACATCAGTACAAACTGATTGGCATAAAGTTGCTATTCAGACTTCTGATGAGCAACATGGAAAGCCAGAAGTCCTGCTGAAACAGGGCAATATTTTAACAGAAATCAGTGGCTGGATACTGGATCCTAGACAGCAAAATCTCTCTGCAGAAAGGAGAGATTGAGATAGCCCATGCACCCTCCAGATGGCCATTTCTAGTGAGTAAATCTCAGACAATGAGGTTTTGCAGTTATAAGCCAATTTCTCACCAGGAATGGCCATCTGAAGTATGCATAAGTCAGGTGGCTGGGAATTGAGCGATATTATCTAAGCTCACAGTCATAACTCGGCCTTTTATAAACAAAAAGTTTGACCAAGATCATTTCTTAATCATTTTTGTATTAATATTATTGCTTTGGAAATATTAAGAACCTTCAGAATTGCAAGTTTGTATTGCATTCATTGGGTTAGCCTCCTCCTTAGAGAAGTTTCAAACATATTAAGGCTCTGGAAATATTTCTTTTTTAATAAATAGCAAAAAGTTTAGAATGTTGATTTTGGAAAGTTAAAACAGACTAAGGGTTCAGATGGATTTGGAATTTAGATATAAAATTAATTATAAAAATCCTTCCTTTAGGAAAGTGTGGTTGTTTGGGTTCTTTAGAAAGAACTAGAAGAAAATACACTTAAAAGAGAATATTTAAATTTGACTTGTTAACTAATAATGGAGCAAAATATTTTAACAATGGATGTTTTGAAGGCTATTGTACTAGAATGTGTGAAAGAGCTGGTGAATGCCTAGGAAAAGAAATGCTGTCTAGGAAGAAATCAGATAGGAAATGCAAAAATCTCCAGTGATCTAAAAGCCAGAGAAAGAAATTTAGGAAGGACCTGCCATAATGGATGAAGCAGTTAAAAATGGCAATGGGAAGTTCATATTTTCATACTTGCAAGATTCTGTTAATGTAGCCTTAAAGTAGACTTAGTTCATCTAGTATGTTTCCTGTTTGGTTTATTTGGAGGACTAACAGATATTTTTGACCAATGGACTCAGAAATTAATTTTAAGAATATGTGATATAAGACATGGTGGTATCCATCCACATCAGTTAACAAAGTTACAGAAAAAGAACAAGCTGAGCTGGGTAAGATTGAAATTGATTGGAATGTGGATTTAAATATGAGAATTTTTAAGAATGAGGTGAAAAAGTGATATACTGAAATGAAATCAATGGATATTTTAACATTTAAAGGGGACATACAAATATCAAACCAGCAATTTATGTGGATAATCTTTTCTTACCAGATTGTCACAAAAAATCTTTTAAAGTCTTGAAATATTTTCTGAAAAAGGACAAAAAAATAAAAATAAAGAAAGTTCTAAGATGATATTTGAAGGGAATAAAAGTTATGATTGTTAAAAGTGCAGGGAAAGAATTTAGAGTTATTTGATCAAGATTAAAATAGATATTTACTTATTTCTGGTAATCCTTAAGGAACTAGTAAAGAATGAAGAGTGTTTGGGATTTTGTTTATAGTTAAGAAATGAGACATGGGATAAAGAGAGTATTTGTTTTATTTTAAGAAATGGAGATAAATTACTAAAATTGTTTATACTTGTGATGAACGTATGCTTTTTTCCTTTCTACACTTTTTATTTTTTCTTATTATTCTTATATTTATTTTTTCTCATTGTAATTTTTTTCTAAAAAATATTACAAGAAAAGGTATAAGGTAACTTATTCTATACTCTGCCCATACTTTTTCATAGAACATTTCCCACCTGTTTTTAAAGGAGAGGTTTTCGATAAAGTTAAATGTTCAAGAAATTCAGCATTAAGATCGAGTCTACATTACAGTAAAGCCCAAGATGTCTAGCTTCATTAAGTCAATAAATTAAAGAACTCTGGTCACATCCATGAAATGTCAAGTATACTACCAAGCTGTACTCAAGCTACAACTGGTTGCTTAATAACACCCAAAAACTACTTATGATCCATTTTCAAAGTCAGAAAATACACACACCTTGCAGTTACATGATCACATTTTGGGTTCTTGGCAATTGGCCCACCTTTATGGCTATGTGCTGCATTCTATGGTCATGTGACTGAAAATTGTAGCTTTTTTTGCGGATTTCTGGCACTTACATCTGGTTTCTGGCAACAAATGCACATTGGGGAAAATGATTCATTTAACAATTGCAATATTTGCTTCATCACCATGTCTTCTCCTCTCTGCTTCCCATTTCATCCTGATTTATTCTAGCCACTCTATGTCACACTACGCTCCTGAAAGCTTAGGCTCTTTAATAAAATTTGATAATTGGAAAAGACTGCATATCCCAGATTCCTGGGATATGCATGTATGATTATTTTTTTATGAAGGACAAAGATATATTATTCTCAAATCTGGAGATTTTTTGCATATCTGCTTCCAAAATAATTTTTCCACCAAGTCATTCTGTCTTCCTTTTTCTTTCTAACATTTTAAGATTTCCTTGTTATCATTGACTATGTTCTTTGCAATTAACTTTTTTCTTATATACTTTATGCAATATTTTTCTCTCATCCTCATATTTTTCAGCAATCAAATTTATATGCATACTTTTTCATAATTCCCAGTAGGGTAACTACATTTTTTTTACCAACAATCAGAATAGGCCTGGTAGCATCTTTTATTTCATTATAAAAGCATACACTTCTGTGAACCGCAGCTAATCAGATGCATATAAAATTGCTTATGCTTTAGTGCAATGGCTTATGCTTGATTTATAGTACAGTACCGTAGGCTACCATTGCAATCCTCCTACAATGATCATTCTGTAACATAATTCTCCCTGTTCAAATCAGTTCCCACATCCTCTTTCTATATGCCCACTTTCTATTCTCATTGTGTTGGGAAATTAAATACAGTATATTTTAACATTTTCTCATATATACCCATCCATTTTCATATTTTTTTCCTGCAGTAATTCTACTGTGGCTTCATGTGCTTCATATTCTCTGTTTCCTTTTCTTCTTACCTCTCATCACTTTTGTATCCATCTCTAAGTCTTACAGCTTTCATTAAATACAAGGGAATAATCCTTTCAGGTCTATATTCATTCCTTCCCATGTGTAGGTAATGGGAACACCATTCTTATTCAGTCTTGGATCTTCAAATGGCTCAGTCACTTTTTCCATATTCTCGTGTCTCGTCTTTTCATGAGTTACAAACTATAGAATTATTTTTTCCATGGATCTCATGCTTTTGAGAATGTTGCAGTTTTCCCCAAAATCTCATGTATGGTTTCTTCTATAACTGCCATTCACTGGAGCATAAGACCAACTCATAAATTCCAATTTTTATATTCACCTATTATCCCTCAGGGTGGTTAAGTCGCTGAGCTTCTCGATTGAAAGGTCGGCAGTTCAGCAGTTCAAATCCCTATGCCATGTAACAGGGTGAGCTTCCGTTACTTGTCCCAGCTTACTATCTCACCAGCGCTGGCAGAAGAGTTGCAGGCTCTTCGGCCAAGGAATTTCAGATGGTAGGGTCCAGGCTGGCTCCAGCCATTTGGAAGATCTTACCCCCTGAGATGAGATTGGTTTCCATCCTCCTCACCTTATGTAGAGCTTGAAAACCTGGCTCTGCCAGATGCCTGAGGCCCTAATGGGAGAGCATCACATTAGAAGTGGTTGATGAATTAAGAGGCAACCCACCTCCCCCCTGCACATCCTGTTCCATCCCTCTTCATCTTTTAATTATGATTTTTTCTGCATTGGGGCATCTCTTTTTGGGTGACAGCAGGGAATGGAAACTCACTCCATATTTCAGAGCGGGAGCGAATTGCTCCTGTACATGCCTCATCTCGCGGGTGCTTCTTCTGGCCCTTGTTGGTGTAGCGCGCACCTTGGTTGCTTGAGGAGACATGCAACTTGCTCTCAGCCCTGAGACAATGGCTGCAGCCGATGTTCCACATCAGACACACACAGACACACACACACCGGTTTCCCACAGAAAAGAAAGTACTGGGAGCCACAAAACCTGGGTAGGCGTGTCTGGGGAGTATCATGTGACTGGGTGGGAGTGAGTAACATTGAGTTGGTCATGCCCATCCAGGTTTTGTGGGTCCTGGTGTTTTATTTTCTGTGGGAAACAGGTCCAAATGGCTCTTTGAGTGTTTAAGGTTGCAGACCCCTGTTTTAGGCTGAAAGTCACTGTTTGTTAAGAGAGGGATGGCAAATAAATTTAACAAATAATAAATTTAATAAACATACCAGTTCATTAAGTGACTGTTTAAAGTTACAATAGCACTCAAAAAAGTTACTTATGACCATTTTTCACATTTATGACCATTGCAGCATTCTTGGCAACTGATTCATATTTATGACATTTACAGTGCCCCAGGAATATGTGATCACCTTTTGTGATCTTCTGACAAGCAAAGTCAATGGGGAAGCCAGTTTCACTTAACAATTGCACTGATACCTTTAACAGCTGCAACAAGAAAGGTTGCAAAAGGAGGCAAAACTCACTTAACAAATGTCTCATTAGCAACAGAAATTTTGAGCTCAATTGTGGTCATAAGCCAAGGACTAGCTGTAAGTAAATTCATTCACAATTTCTTGCTCTGTCCATTTACAATTATGCAATTTATTATTAAATGTGTCCTTTTCATGATCTTTCATGTTATCCCCTAGTTTCTATGTCCTATTACATGAGTAACTAAACATAAGCACAAGTAATTGAAATAATCACACATTCCTTTCTTGTTAACCTCATTATTTCACTTTTCTTGCTCTGTAGTTTATGTTGTCAGCCAAGAATCCTGTCCTCTCCACGTGTAAAATGCAATGCTATTAATTCTGCTATTACATTAATGAATAATCACAAAATCAAATTACTAAATTAATTGTCAGGTGCAATGCATCATTTTTTTCATTACTAGTTAGTCTAAGATTCTTTGCAGAACTGAACTTAGTGTATTCAGTATTTGCGGCAGTAGGGAAACACTTGTTTGAAAATGATTCTATTCTGTACTAACACAGACTTTTAAAACTTACTGTTGATAAAATTGTTACTGATAATTTTCTAGTATCTTAGATCACAAGCTTGAAGTACTGGGAGTGTACAGTTTTATTGTTGAGTCAGGTGATGAATATCCTCAAATATTCCCTGTTGGTCAAGGAACTTCAGAGCCTTTTCTGTCATAGCATCTGCCATCCGGAACATCAAAACCCCAGAGGTAAGATCTGCCTCATTCTTTTGGTCTTCCTTAAAGGCCTTAAAATGTGGCTCTGGGGCCCAGATGGGGCTTGTCATCCTGGAGGTACTTACTGCATTAAAAGATCCCATCTCCATTCTGTTGTATGCCCCTGTCACCTAAGCTATTTTTTTTGTTAATTATAATGAATTTACTATTTTAGTGTTTAATTTTTTTATAATATAATTTTATTGTACAGTGCCCATGCAGTAATCGCGGGAACAAGGTGAATGGTGAATAAATTTAATAAATAAAATTTAAAAATAAATAAGTATATTTTAATTATGTGACTCCCAGAGATATTAAATTGAGATTGTTTTTTGTCCATCTCCACTGTCTAATGTGTTCTAAACTCCTAAATTCTCTTCAGACGAAAAGAGGCTTTTTTAGGAAGACATAAAGGAGAATTGGAGGACATAGAAATGGAGCTTTCTGAGGGAACTAAACAACAGTCACAACAAATGCAATAAAACAGAGTTCCCCAACCTTTCCAGATTTGCAGACCAGCAGGGGGGAGAGGGGATTGTTCCCTGTGAGTTGAGGGCAAGCACAGGCACACACAGCTCCATTTGCATGAGTGGCATGCACACATGCCCACTACTCACACAAATGGAGCATATGTGCATGTGCTTGCCCACTGCTCGTGCCATTTCTGTAGCCCGATTGCAAACACCTCACAGCCCACTTGTGGGCACGGAATTGCCTATTCCAATTGCAATAGAAATTGGAAAAAGGTGGTATTGAATATTTAGGCACCACAGATAAGGATTTTTCTAAATTTTTGGTCTTGGTACGGATTACAGATATTTAACATGAAATATACAGAAAGTGGAGCAAATGTTCCTGGAAAAAAAAGAAAAAATGAATTATTTGAAAAAATTTAAGCATTATTTGCCTACAAAGGACTCATATCAGGAAAAAAATGATATTAAAATGATTTAATTAATAAGTCCTTGGGTAAAGACTTAATTTTAATTGATATTTAAAAAGAGGAAAAATGTTGTTTTTGCATATTAATATATATGGGGTTAAGAATATGATCCTGCATGTTTATGCCCCAAATGAAAATAAAGTGGCTTTTTATAAACAACTCATGAAAAGAGTAATGGACTTTTCTTAAGAAAGTTGGTGCTTGATGGGGGATTGGATTGGAGTGGTCTTCTACAACTGGATCAAATTTTATTCAGGGTAAATTATTGAAAGTTTTCTTTGATTTGATGGACAATTTAGGATTGGTTGATTTAGATAGAAGAACAGTAATTCAAAAAAGTATGGTTGGTTTATAAATACTGAAGAAAAAAAGAAAATGATATTGAAATTACAAGAAATACTGTATTGTCAAATAATGTAGACATACAAATATATTTTATCGATGTTATTCTAATTAATATAAAGGACATGATATTACTTCAGAGAAAATAATGAATATCTTAGAATACAAAATTGATCAAGGATTATAGAAGAACAAAGACAAATTATGAATGAACCAATAACAATAAGGGAAGTTTTAGAAACAGTTGCAAAAAATAAATAATAGATGGACTATAAGGGACTTGAGGATAAACTGTTACAACCTTTACAATAAAAATTAAGTCTATTCTACAAGGAGGAAAAATGCCAGAGACTTGGAAAAGGGCTAATCTGATGTTACAAACATATAAAGTGGGACAAGATTTCACTTCAGCAAGAAATTATAGAACAATGTCATTATGGAATAATGACTACAATTTTAGCTGAAAGGCTGAAAATAATTTGCAAGAATTTATTCATGAGGATCAATGTGAATTTTTACCTAAAAGACAATTGAAGAATAATATTAGAACTGTCTTGGATATTTTGAAATATTTGGAATAATATAATAAAAAATAAGCCATATTGATTTTTTTAGATGCTTTTGACAATTTGAGCCAGTCTTTACTGTTTTTTGAAGCATAGAATAAATAAAAATGCTGTGCAGTATTAGAATTTTCTCAATGGGAATGTAAAATAAAATCAGGAGAATCACAAAAGAAGAATATATTTGTCAATAGTTTTCTTATATACCGATTATCAGGTTTAAAGAAGATAAAATATTTTATGGTTTTGAACAATGTAAGACAGAGTTTATAACACAATTACAACAGGCGCTATAAATACCACACAAAGAACAGCACACACTCTGCTAGAGAGAAGTTCCCTGAAGATGGGCTCCAGGCCTCCAGCACAAGTCTGAAAGCTCAGAAGACAAAACCTCTGGTCCTGGTGACTGACCTAGATTGGACCCTGCAACATTATCCTGGGATATGTATATTCACTTTCATTCGTATAACAGAATTGTGTACGAATGATGAACATGTAATTCCTAGCAGGTATAAACTTTTGCTGAAATATGAGACAGAAGTAGAAGTTAGTGAGGGAATGTATGATCAAATGGATCAAAAAAAATTGGTTAACATATACCTATGAGAAATATCTTGTTGAAAGGATTGAAATTTATATTATGTTCTAAATGTAAAGAGAATATTTATAAAATGTATACAATAAAATTATTTTTTTGTAAAAGGTTACATTTTAAAAAATGAAACATGTTTTATAAAATGAAACCTTAGCACAGTCATTCCAACATTATAAAATGTTACATTTAAAGAACATGCTAGAGAAGCACAAGAAATTTAAGTACAAATATATGTATTAATTCAGAAGCTTTTAAAAGACTAAAGTACAATTAAAAACAAAGGTTTTTCCTTTGGACAGGTAATTATAAAAATATTATGGAACTTTATTTTTATACATGGCAATTGAAATAAAATTATTATTATGTAAAGTGGAAATGCTGAACATTACCCAAAATGGAAGAATGACTAGTGAAGATGAAAGAACCTGCAGAGATGCCTAAATTAACTTTTTTAATTAGAGAAAAGGCAGCATGTTTATGACTGGAAACATCTTGTAGAATTTTTGTATGAAAATTGAATGTATGACTTGTGGTTTCAATTATTACAAAAAAACTTGGATAACAATTTTTGGATAAAATTGGATAACAAGAAAAAGTGAGTTTTATTTGTCAAGATAGTAACAGACAATTTTGTAATCATACTTGTATTTGCTGCAAAGGAAATTGGAAACTTCTATTTCTTTTTTATTCTTTCTGCACTTTTATTTTTTTCTTTTTCTTTCTTTGTTCTCTTTATTTTGTATTAGTTTGTATTAGATATTATGTTCTCTTTAAAACTTTCAAAAGGTTTTTATAATAATTCATGCTAAAGTACTTATTATATATTGTATATCAGTGGTGAAATTCAAACTTTTTTACTACCGATTCTGTGAGTGTGGCTTCGCAGGTGTGGCAGGGAAGGATACTGCAAAATCTCCATTTCCACCCCACTCCAGGGGAAGGATATGAAAAATCCCCATTCCCACCCCACTCTGGAACCAGCAGAGGTGGCATTTGCTGATTCTCCAAACTACTCAAAATTTCCGCTACCGGTTCTCCAGAATATGTCAGAACCTGCTGGATTTCACACCTGTTATATATGTTTTGTACATCTCATAATCTTCCTCCTATTTGGATAGTATGATCAAATCAATATAATGTAGTAAGAAGAAAATATTTAAGAAGATGGGCATTTATTAGCCTGTAATCCTAGATATATTTTATCTTTGACCTACCAAACTGATCAGGGCTTTTTTCTGAAAACACATCAGCAGCTATAATTAATAATTACCTTGGGATAGCTGAATTACAGTAAATAGTGCATTCCTGCAAATTAGATCTATGATGAGTCAAAAAAGGAATTAGCAACTATTAATGGTCACTTTTGTTTCATTATTTTGTTGCTGTAATTGAAAATAAATCTAGAGAAATAATTTCAAAATTGATTGGGAAGGACATTTCTCTATCTGACAGAATCTAAAATCTATTTGCTTACCTATGCAGGATATAAATAAAGTTCATTTATACTATGCATGCTATTCTGAAATAAGAAAATTACACACACACACACACACACACACACACACACAGAGAGAAAGAGAGGGGGGGAGATTTGCATATCTCTTACGTATAATATTTCATCTCAGTTTCTCTACAGTACTAAAAAAATCAGCTTTTAACCCTTGTTCTTATACAGTATACTATAAATTATCCATTACTCACTCTATGGAAACAGTGGCTGTATCTACATATATCATCACTAAGTCAAGATTTCTTTCTGCCAGAGTTTGTTGAACCAAACAGGCTCAGTAATGCAGTTGTGGAAAATCAAAACAGCTTTTGGCTAATATGTGCTTTCTTTTCCTCTCTGTCACAAAATATTGTGTATCTAATAGCAGTAAATAATTATTTTTCTATGTATTTGTTGGAACTTTATGTTTGTTAACAGTTACTTTTTTTTTTGCCTCTGTGCTTATGAGGTCGATCTTTTTGCATGATTGTCTTTACAGTATGTACAAAAATATTGCTGGCAGGGAAAACATGGAGTCTGAAGGGGGGAAAAAACAAGATTTGAAGTTGAAGAGCAATGTAGTAGGAGCTACTTGTGGCATCTCAATGGCTAGGAAGACGAACTTGGGTAGTACACTAAACCACTCAGCATAAACCAAGAGGCTGGCCATTACAAACTGGTTAAAGCAAATATATAAGTCATCTTCTTTTAATGATTTTAAATTGAGATTTGTGTCCTAGGATGAATTAGGTGCACCAAAACTCCAAATCATACCTAATATTAAATGCAACTTTTATTTTTTGTAAATGTAGTATTTACATAAAATCCTCTATTAAAATATGAATCGTTTTATGAGACTATAGCTTCATTATTAAAAACTAGCTTTGTTTTTATAGGTGCATTTGGGCCACAGATGTAATTATTTAGTACCAAGCTGTTATTCTCTGGCTAATTACCTTCTTCAGTTTCCATGGCCTGTTGTACTCCGTCAAAAGCACTGCTCTGAGACACTCTGCCAAAGTGTACACCTAGGGAGCAGGTGTCTTGATAAATGCCAACTTCCTTATGTTCCCAGCGGATGCATAGATGCACCTGCTGATTACAATTTCACCTATTGCACCAAGTAAGCACTTGTGACGGTATAGAAAACCCTTTTTAAAAAATTAGTTACAGTTCCCTCTTCACTTCTGCACGCCTTTGGTTTCTATCTTAGATCTATCTGTATACCCCAATGGCTTGGGATCAGAATACCTTTAAAACATGGAATTTTTCACCTGAATCTTTCCAGAGAATTTACTGGCAAGGTCTTATATAGCTGAGCAGCATCAATCTATGTATGCATTTTAATTTGTAACAATATTATACACTGTTTACTAAGTACTATAGCAGGGGTGGCCCATGGGCTGGATGCTTGCTGGCCACGCCCACCCCCAATTTAGTGAAGGATACATCATGTCGTGATACATCATGTGATGACAACATGACAATGAGAGTTTGACTCCCCTGTACTATAGTATTATAGTACTAAATTTACTATGTCTATATAATATACACATTTAGAGTAAGGATTAAGACACCAGACTAGACACCAGGTGACTGAGAGTTCAAGTCTCACCTTAGCCAGGAAAGCTAACTGAGTGACTTTGGGCCAGTTACTCTCTCACAGTTCAACCCACCTCACAAGATTGTTGTTGAGGAAAATATCCAATACGTGTGTTGGATATGTACATTATCTTGAGTTATTTCTAAAATATATATATAGGTGAAATATAAATGAATAAATTAAAAGTTTCAGTAAAATTATTTTTTAAAAAGAAAGAAAAGTGACCTTTATGCCAAAAAGATAAATAAATGGGACTGTGACAGGGTGTAGAATATGGAAGTATTCTGGAGTTGGAAAGGGGAAATCTTCAAAAATAGCATGTGCTATTGGATTTTAATCTTGTGGCATAGAGCTCCCTACTTCAGTCTTCATCCAGAATTACTACAGTATATATATATTGACAAGAAGGAAAGGGCCTGGTGGGTGAGACGATTGTAAGCATCTTTTCTCTGTCTTTCTCTTCAAATTTCTAAAAGGTGCAAGTATTTTTTTTTACTTTACTTTTCATTCACATTCTTCACTATGGAAAAGTTCAACTTCTACCATAACCTTACCAACCATTGAGTGCTGTCATGCAATGTTTTAGATAGAAATTATTTTTTTTTAAAAAATTAAAAAATAAAAGTGGTGAGATTTCATGACAGAGTACAGATATTTTATAAGATTTCTGTTATTTAACTAAATTAAACAAATAAATAAATTTAAGATGCTATTATTATTCTGAAAGTCAGTGGGTGCCATCTAGTGGTGGTGCTGAGCTCCATAATGCCACACACACCCCTGAAACGCTGAAATTTGCTTTCTTTCCCCCACCCCATAATTTTATACGGTGTGTACTTTGAGTAGCCTACTCCGCTTGTGGAAAACAAAGTACGTTTGCCATAAACAACATAGGAAACTATTCTATTTACTAGTAATTTCTGTCTGGGGATTTACAAATGCTGTTACATTCACTGAAAATTGCCTTGGTGTGATTAAGGCTGTTGATTTTTTATTTATTTATTTATTTATTTACTTCTACTTCTTTGTAGTTCTGGATGAATGAAAGAAAGAAAAGGATTCTTCCTGCCCAGCCTAAAAGTTTATCTGTTATTGCTATTTAAGCGATAATAGTTCATTTATTTTGATGGTACTTTTCTAATCTTGTTTGTGATATCAGAACTTTGAGAGGGTACTCTATTTATTTATTTATTTATTAAATTTCTATAGCCACTCAACTCAACCAATTAATACTGGTGGGTTACAATCCTAAAATTATAAAACAATTACAAAACATTAAAACAGTAAAAGCATACACATACACACACACACACACAAATAAAAACAGCAGCTGGGTTGATTAGACAACTGACAGTAAAGTTAAGGGACTCTTAACGCTTTCCAGGCCAAAGTACGTCTTCCAAGTTTTTAATGCTTTGAGAAAGGCAATCAAGGTTCGGGCCATTCTAATCTCAGAGGGGAGAATATATCATAAGGCAGAGACTACAGCAATGGAGGCCCATCTTCTACTTCCTGCCAGCCAACACTTTTTGCCTAAGGGGATCTGTGGCATGCCTAATCTGTTGGATTGAGTTGGATGGGTAGAAAGTCTTGGGGGAAAAAATCATCCAAGTAACCCAGTCCCAAGCCATGTAGGGCTTTAAAGATGGCAACCAGCATGTTGCATTGCACCTGGAAACACACAGGCAACTAGTGGTGCTCATGCAATATTGATGTTACATGTGCCATGTAACTGCAACCATTTATTACCCTTGCAACTGCATATAATTCACTGCTGTTTTATACCCCTGCTAACAACCTCAAGCTCCAGTTTTACAATGCTCTAAATTATTAGGAGTGTCTGCAGAAGAATTTCCAGTACTGTGCTTCATTTACTTATTTTCTTTCACCCTTTAGTGTCCTTATGAGTCCTATAAACTCAGCAGATTTTCTCATGGGCAATAAGAGAGAAAATATATTGACAGTCCTTGCCCTACTTTACTAGTAGATATAATTATCAGGAGAGATGACTTAATAAATACATAAGAAATCTAACATATTTCCATTTTCGTACATTTGATGTTAGAAGGAAGTATATCTTACTGGGTGTATTTTGTTTCTAGCTTTCAGGACCCTCCATTTTATTTTCACTCCTGCCTTTCCTCTATTTTTCTCCAGAACAATGAGTGAATATTCTGAGGACAGTCTAGCTGCTTTAAAAAAAAAACCTGCAAATTTTGGTATTTCATCAGGCTTGCTGATTTTTTCCCTTTGTACAGGTATGTCTTTTTGAATATTGACGTGTCCACAAATACAAAATGAGTTCACAATCTGTACGAGATAAAAAAATTTTTTAAAAAAGCTAAATAGTTTCTACATTTTCAGGACTTTTATACTTGGTTTTAGTGTAACTATAGTTTGCTAATATAACTCAGCATCTTCTACGTTGACAAGAAAGGGATTTTGAGAGTTTCAGAAAAAGGTCTTTCGCAATTAGTGTGGAAATTCCTGCATGCAAAGCATTTCTTTGAACTGGACAATGGCTCTTTCTTATACACCTGGGCAGTTTTAATATTTTCAGATAGGGGTCTGATATTGTTGAGACAGCTACAGAAAGCAAAAATAGCAGCAGTGTTCTAGTAAAGACAAATTAAATATATTGATTTAGCTCTTGGAAATGGAAGGGACCATTTTTTTGTGGTCCCTGATTTTTGTGAAATAGCCTACAGCCTGGTAGATGTGACTTTAACCATTTCCTACTTCCCATGCTCTCAGTAATCCCTCTGGAGTGGATTTTGTGGAATACAATGGACTGCATGGTAAAGAGGACAAAGTTGCTAATAGAATTGCTATTGGAGCATAACTCTGCTCAAGCAATCTTAATAGTCAAGTAGGAGAACTGTATTGTCAACTATAGAACTAACAACCTAGAACTAAGAATCCTGACAGTTAGAACAATTAATCAGTGGAACAACTTGCCTCCAGAAGTTGTGAATGCTCCAACACTGGAAGTTTTAAATAAGAGATTGGACAACCATTTTTCTGAAATGATATAGGGTTTCCTGCCTAAGCAGGGGGTTGGACTGGAAGACCTCCAAGGTCCCTTCCAACTCTTGTTATTCTATTCTAATTATAGTCCTTTTCTGAAGAAATCTGAAGAAATGACTGGGAGTAATCACCACAGAATATAATAATAATATAATAATATAATATAATATAATATAATATAATATAATATAATATAATATAATATAATATAATATAATATAATATAATATAATATAATATAATATAATATAATATAATATAATATAATATAATATAATATAATATAATATAATATAATATAATATAATATAATATAATATAATATAATACAATACAATACAATTAATATAATATAATATAATATAATATAATACAATACAATACAATACAATACAATTAATATAATATAATATAATATAATATAATATAATATAATATAATATAATATAATATAATATAATATAATATAATATAATATAATATAATATAATAATATAATATATATTAAAGGAATCCTTAAAGTAAAATCAAATGTATTATTACAATCAAAGACCAATAATAAAAAAATCTTCAAAACTCTAACAGTATTTAAGTCCATTCCATACATAAAAATTAATCTATTGATCTATTCATTAAAACAGCACCATTGTAGAATGCATGTTACTTATGTATTTTCTGGAAATGGAGTAAAATGGGGGGGGGGGAGCTTAATATTATGTTTTGTTTTACATTAATCAAATAAGAGGATTAACATTCTACAAGTCTCTCTTTATATGCTTTAAAATATTTAAAGAGAGATATGGATCAAATAGATATGAAATGGTAATTAAAATGATTAAAACTGTTTTATTTTAAATGGAAAAAAATAATTGTTCCTGTTATCTTAATAGTTCTCTGGGAATGTGGCAGTGATGTCAACATCCACACTTTTTATAAGAATACCTGCTACACTTTTACACTATGCAATCTATAATAAAAAGGTCAAATTTTGTAGATTTTTGGAAGAAATTTCAAGGTTATCGTTTGCAAATATTTAGTTAAAATAGATTTATCTGAAGTATTTATACTTTTTTGTTTTAGACTTCTCAAAGCAATTCACAGTAACAGAGACCCGTACAATAAAAACAGAATAAAAATGTTCTATTTGAGGACAGTAGGGCAGTATGTGTTAATCTTCAGGGAGAGTCAATATAAAAAGCTTTAAATACCTTTTCTGATGCTATTCCACCCGGCAGAGTCCCCACAGAGAAGGCCTTTCTCTGTATCACCTCTAGCTGACAAGCAGCAAGCTGTGGCATGGAGATCAGCAGTATCCTGGAACTGCAGCTGTCTAGGCATATTTTATCGATGTATTGCAGCCATTGTTAAGTAAACAGGTTTTGAGTTTGTCATAGCTTTATATAATAATTGCAGCACATTAAATATGGTTGAGGGGACTTTTTCTCCTTTCAAGTTCAGTTCACCTCCCAGTGATTACATGGATGTATCCATGTAATCTTATTGGCAACGGTGTGGAAGAGTTCTGCCATTGCCTTCTTTCTGAATGTTTTCTTCCCCAGTCTGGTCTACACTGCTGGAATTTCCTAATGATCTCCTATTCAAGATGGCCAGGGGAAATTACTGTTGTGACAGCAACCTAGCAACTAAATATTATACATGCACATTATGACATCACAGGCAGCATCTTAGGCCCAAACCAGACTCAAGGACAGTCATATACAGAGCACATTGTAGGAGTCCACCCTGAGGTTAACAATATATGATTCACTGTGGCCAACTTTCCTTTTCTAGAATGGACACAATTGAAAAATTAGCCCCAAATGCTGCAGTATGTTTCTAAGCTACAGATGTCATCTGTACTGGCTTTACGAAAAAACTCCTTTGGCTGCATGTACTTGGACAAGAGTTTGGAGGGAGTTCCATATCTTCCCCATTCCCATGGTGAGGATGACATTTTAGTTCACATATAGACTTTTCTTATCAGTAGAGGGAGCCATAACACTGAAAAGTATCTCCTATCTGCTGATGGGGAGGAAATTGCAGTTTATTGGTAGAGAGAGATTTTACTACAAATACAAAGTCATGAAATGAGACAAAATGTTAGAATAAAAGCAATACAATACATGTAATATTTAGAAGAAAATAAAAAGTGGCCCTACTCTTGTTTGATCTGTGGCTATTGGCCTGGTCCAGGTCTGCAGAAAACACCCAGACTCTGAAATAGTTCCTTCAGGTAAATTAGGTGCAACTCCATCTGGAGCAAGCAATTCCCCTAAATTCTGAGTCTAGTGTTATGATTCAGTGAGTTGACTACGGGACAATTGAAGTCCACAATGTATCCACAAAACAGGAGGAAAAAGATTGCTATTCATGATGTGATAAAAAAACACTTTTATTTCTCTTTTCTCTTTCCCTAGTACAGCTCAAGTTTCTGCAAAATGTTGAGGAATGATCATCACCACTTCCATGCCATTCCAAGAGTAAATCTCCCAAAGGAGTTCAGGTCCTCCCAAAGTACCATGCATGGTTCATTTCTGCAAAAAATGAGTATGTACAGAAAATAGATCCACTTCTATTTGCAAGAATATAAATGGTTTCTTGTGGGAATATTCAATGTAATATGTACAGAAAGTACCAAGACATCCTTAGTTTCAGAGAAATTCTTGTGACACATGCTAGATTCTCACCTTGGAGCTTGTAAGCACCCCAATAACTTTCCTTTGATGATCCATCAGATTTTTTTTCCCTTTTAATTGGCCATGCTGCTATGATAATGATTTTGGGAGAAGCAAGACTCTGGGACAATGATTTTCAACCTTAACAATTATAAATTTGTGAATTTTAACTACCAGAATTCCTCAGGCTCTTTTTCAGGGGAAAAGCTTACAAAGTACCTTATTTTTTTTTAAATATAACACTTCTGACATTATAAGCATCAACACAATTAACGAATTCCAACATTTAGCAGAGAATCAAAGTAAATAGAATATAAAGAGTAATTAAAAAGTTTTTAATTTTTAATTTAATCTTTTTTAAAATTTCTAATCTTATGTCATTGAGATTAATGTCCTAGACTTGAATTTTAATTTTATCCATGTGGAGATATGCCATAACTAAATTTGGTATTATTTATGATTCCATTAATTTCCACTTTTTGAAATCTGTGTGACTTCTGCTATTAGTCTTCAGAGATCCTTAAGATTTAATGGATCAAAACCTAACAGCTATCTAAATGCAAATAGAATGTAAATATTGCATTTTAATTAAGTGTTGTATTGAATTTGACAGTAATGTGAGAAAAAGGACTCACATTATCAGAATAAGGCACCTGTCAAAAAAAAAAAAAGACTAGAGGTGATTAATTTAAAAAAGCACTTGGAAATGTGAGCTTTAAAACATATTTTACTGCATTGTATTAATTCCATTAGCCTATGGTTTTTATAAACACAATTTTCACATGCAATTCTACAAATGTAGAAGAAAACATTATCTCTAGGCATCACAAAACACAGTAATATTTATGAAATTACTGCCAAAAATCATACTTATAAATCATCTCAGGACTCACATAAAAATAACAATTACAAAGCTCCAATTGACAAACTCTCAAGGCTATTAAACAAAGTAAGAAAATATTAAGACAAGTAGAAAGAAATGGCATCCAAGTATTTCATACAAGCTACATACTGTATTCTTGCTGATAGTTCTAATCTATTGATCTCTCACTTTGTGTCAAAATTAAACATACCACTTGCCTGTCTAGAAAATAACAATGAAGTCAGTTTTTGATATTATAAAGTAATTACCATCAGTGAACCCTCATTATACCAGCAGCTCTCTTCACAAGGCCTAAGATACTAATCTTTTCATGTTTTCAATTTCCTATGCATTTCCTTGCTTCTGCAATTGGCAAACATGTTTTATTTAAGCTCTTATTTCTTCTGTTACGGTTTATTCAATAAAGACCAAGGCCTGATAATTATAATGCTAGCTAGTCACTACAACATTGAAAAATAACTTTAATTATACTATCTTATTTAAAAAACCAATGCTTTTCATTAACCCATTTGCATCAACTGGTTGGAAAAATGAATTTCAGTAATGCAGAAGCTCTTAGTCCACAAACAGCCCAGTTTGGTCCAGATTATTCTGGAGGTTTCCAACTTTCAGGGAGAAAAAAAGAAAATTTATCTTTCCATAGGAGTCTGCATTGGCTCCATGGAGGCCAGTTCGTTTCCAGGTACATTAAAGGCATCACCTTTAAATCCCTACATGGCTTGGGGCCAGGCTATTTGAAGGACCACCCCCTACTACTACATCCACCTGGCCCATCAGGACAGAAAGTCATGGTAAGTTATGGATCCCATTGTTAGGGTTTTACATCTGATGGGACAATGAAAAAGGGACGTCTCGGTGATGGCCCCTTCTCTTTGGAACATCATCTCCCCTGAGACATAATTGCCCACACCCTAACCCTTTTCTGAAAGGCTCTCAAGACATGTTTTTTCCAGTGGGCCTAGGGACCACAAATGGAGATGGAGCCGATCGTGTGTTTGATTTGATTGTATTGCTACCTGAGTTGGGTAGGGTAGGATGGATTTTATGGATTTTTACATTGTGAATTTTTAATGTTGTAAGCCATCCATGTCACCTATGTGTGAGTTGGGTGACCATATACGTTTGTTAAATAAGTGAATAAATAAATGAAAGAATACAATAAAAAACACAAAAGCACATGTTTTGTTTTTTAAGACAGTGGATTGAACTGTAACTGAATGAATTATGTCAAATTAGGTAGAAGCCAGGTCATGGGGTTTCAAACAAAGATCCTTTGTTATCCCATTCCCTCTTATGATCTGGCTAAATGCAATTCATCTCCTTATATTATAAGAATATGAAGCCATTTCTCTTTTCCCAACCATATATCTTAGTGTGGTGTTTCATCTTCACTAGCATCAACTTTCCAGTACACTTTCTATTTACTTCAGGAATAAGGAGGTAACAAATAAGCAGATAATGGTTTGTATTAACATATAATATGACAAGTGGTCCAGCCCTAAATAGAGCTGAACAAGGTGAGGTGACTGGACTTTAAAATGCAAACTAATTGATAATTTGCATAATAAACAAAATTATTTCCAATTCATGCTAAGATAGTTTTATTCACAGATGCATGCACAAAATGCCACTTAAATGCCAACTCCATAAATACAAAACTACTTTAAAGAACATTATTTTATTTTAGAACACAATCAGACATGTAAAAAATAATCTGGGAAGGGAAGCTGAATGTCAGCATATTGCCAACAATATGGGTCATTTTACCAACCTCAGAAGGATGGAAGGCTGAGTGAGCCTTCAGTCCTGTCAGGATTGAACTCCAGGCTGTGGGCAGAGTTTACCTGCAAATACTGTGTTTTAATCTCCTCTTCCTCTTCCCCCTCCTTCTTCTTCCACTTCTTCCTCTTTCTCCTCTTCTTCTTCTTCCCTACTATATTTTATTCAGTTTTATCTCACAGTAGCTATTGCATCTCATTTCACTGTAACTTATTTTATTGTATTTTACTGTGGCTGATGCTCATGTTTGATATGGTCAATTGACTAATCAATAAAGTGTATTGTATAAAGACCTCTTTATTTAAAGTGAACTTTGAAAAAGAACATGAATTGCTTGCCTAAAGATATTTCAAAATTGCTCCAAAACTCAGAAGATGCAACACTAGCATCACTATATGAGAGTCCCTTTTTTGCAAGCCATCTCCAAAAGGCAGATGTTGTGTTAGAGAAAGGAGAAGAAGGGAAGCATTTCTCAGGCATGAAATCCCTATCCCACACCTATACCTACAGGGTTCCAGATGTCTTTGTGATGAAAACACTTATTGCTCTTATAAAGAGCTATTTCTCCCCGTCCCCAGAAAAAGCATGCACGCTGCCACTATGATTGGTATATTCTAATTACCAGCTTCAGATATTCCCATGAATGGCTAAAGTAAATCCTAACCTCTGCATCCTGTCAGCAAAATCAGGATGTCAGTATTTTCAATGTCAGTGGAAAGTACATCAGCAAAATTGGGAAGCTAGAGCTTGTCGGGGTATGAGAATGAGATTCTGAAGCCAAGTGAAGTAGCTTAATATAAAATTCAAAGGGCACATTCAGAAGTTCACTGGTGTTACCGAGCACGCCTCAAAAACATTTAATTACAACCTCTGGGAAAAAAAGCATGGTAATCGATGCATTTGATTTAGTGCTTCAAAGAGGGAGTTATTTATTCATATTTCCTATTTCTAAGCCACCCATCTCCCTCAGATGCTTTGCAAAATGTGTACTTTGTACATCCCTATTTCTTCAGCTACTTTAACCAAACCATTGAGTTGGTCTCCATAGTAACAAATTAGAGTTTTGCCTCTTCAACATCATTGCCAGAATCTGACATTCAAACATTTTTAGGCTTGGAATTGTCTGACCAGGCATGAGGTGTTTTTGATTCAAATGTAAACTCCCCAAATTTGCAGCATTTTGAACTCTCCACAAACCATCCAAATCTGTCATCTTTTGCATCCCACCCTCTCTTGCAAACGTAATTAGAATCATTCTTATTATCATCTTCATTTTCTCATCCCAATCTGTCACATGTTGTTTATATAATTATATTATATTATATTATATTAACCAAGCTTCTACTAATTCACCTTACCCCTCCCCCTCCAAAATGCCATTTCCTACAGCAGGGCTATCAAACTCGTGGCCTGCAAGCTGGATGCGCCACACACTGGCCACACCCACGCCTAGTTTATAGTGGAGGGAAGTCACAATAAGTCATGTGATGACACCTTGACAACGCGAGTTTGACACCCCTGTCCTCCAGTATTTCACCTTCGCATAAGTTAGGGTAAGTTCAGTCAACATAATGGTAGTTGCCATGCTATACACATTATTTTGTATTCTGCATAAGCATTTGTCATACCATGTAAAAAATCTCTTTGCACCTTTTCCTGGCTAGGCATGGATTTTTATGCAGTCATAAATTGGATTCAGGCAAATAATTTCTCTTTGATTATGGCTACTAGATCTCTGGTGCAAAAATCCTAAATTGCTAGATAGTAGCAAAGACAATCATAATTTGATGCAGATTGTCTATTTCTAAATTTGATTTGTTACCTAGAGGTACCATGATATGATTATCTAATGTAATTGTGTAATTTCCTCCCTGAAATCTGGTTCTGCAGATTTTTTTTGGTCCTGCTACAATGATTTTTTTAGAAATTGGCACCCAGTTAGAAATGGGACAGAATTTTCATTGAGTCTTTATCTGAGCCAACCAAATACACCTTACATCTTAAATCAACATGTATTAGTCCATTTTTTTTAAATTGATACTTTTCTAACATTTTAGAGCCACTTAGAGAGGGCTGTAAAGCACTGTGAAACAATATTTAAGTCTCAATGCTACTGCTATTTTACTGTAATTCTTAGATAAAAGTACATTAAAATGCATGCATTTTGGGTAGTCATATATTAAAATAAAAAGGAAAATGATGTACACATTTAATTTAAATGGATGTTTTTAACTGGCAGACTGATATGGAAATTGGAGAAAATATTGATTTTATGACAGAATGTCTTTGAAACTGAGCTGAACCAGAGGCAGAGTGATTCCGTCATCCTTGCTTCCAATTCATTTATTGTTTTAATTTAAAATATTGAGAACCAAGTAATTACATATTATGCCCTATTATATCACAATAGCTTGAATTCACATATAATTCTACTATAATGATCTACTGTATGTTTAGAATCAATACCGGTAGCGAGTTCCCTGCATGCAGTTCCAGTGTATTATTTTAAGATATGAAAAAATTTTATGGTTGTTTATATTATAATAAATTCACAGCCAAAATTGTCCTTTTCTTTTTCTTTTTAATGTCTTAATCACATTAAAGTTGAACACATTAGGAAAAAAAATAAATATTTAAATTATCAGATTTAAGTGCCACCACCTGCATTTCATTATCAAGTCTCTAAGTTATTTCTAAAATATATAAAAAATTTGGATTTCCGATGCAGAAAAGTCCACAATAACTACATATGAATTTCAATGCCTGCTGGTGTTCCAGAAAAATAAGGTGAAAATAATACAGTTCTCCATGTACAAACGATTAAACGTTTCCTTGCTTCAGATCCAGAGATTATCTTGATCAACCATAAAATCAGTTTTCTGTATCAATTTCTTCCTATAAAAAACCATTTCTGGTATTCCGAATTGGAACATGGTCGTAACAAAGGTGCTGGGTATCCATTTTCTACATTAGATTCAGCTTGTAGACATTTCTGAGTCTGCTTATGTAGTAAAACTCCATCCTACAAAACAATAAATAGTTTTTATAATATCTGGTAAAGACAAATTAACCATAGTAAGAGTTAAAATTCCCATTTTAAACTTTATTAACTTCACAAAAAGGCAATAACAGAATTCCTGCTAGATCATTTAGTGTTCACATTAACAAAACCCGTTGTGGATTCATGCTCACATACATCATGTTAATTCAATTTTCATAAAGAGTTGTAAGTAGCTAATGTGATTTGGATCAACATATATCTATCGATAACAATAATACCATTATACAAAAGAGAGAATCATATAGGTCAGCATCAGCTAGAATTAATTTTGACCAAGGAAGATGGTATATGCTGCTCTGCAGGAAATTTGCTCTGTGTATCCTGTTGTATACATAAGCCTCATTTTTATAGGTGAATTTACAGGGTGCAAGGGGATTCTACTCTATCTTCCAAAGGTTCTAATGCTTTCATCAAAATGATGATAGTAGAGTCATGCTGTAAGTCCTGCCCTTTTCATACATGCAGGTAATGTCAGAAAACATGTTCAGAACACATGTACAAAAAAGAGAACCACTGCCACAATAGCACAAATTTTTTGTTATTTGCTCTCAAATAACACCTTTGGCAGATGCCTCTGATTCCAGCTCCCATGCAATATTATAATGAGTCATCGCTGGACAAGATGGGCAGCATATACATTTAATCAGTCAATCAATCAATACTGATCTACTTATAAGGAACTAGCATTCCTTGATCACGAAATGCAATTTCTCCAAAGAGAAACAGCCATTAAAACTATTCCTTTTTTATTATTCATCTCAGATAGTGTTCAGCAGTAGGTTACAATAACCTTAGATTTGGAGATGCAATTCAGAGGTATGAACATTCACTCATTTGATTAAGTGCTATATTTTGCAATATTTTTGCTTGAAATGTATAAAACTGTCAATATAAACTCATAGTGACTGGAGGTTGTCAAAGCTGCACATGCCTTTTTTGGCTACTTCCCAAGAATATGGAATTTATCAAGACATCAAGAATTGCTAAGAATAATTGAAATAAGAATTATACCATGGAAAATTGGAAGGGGGATTGTCAATATTTGAAGTAGGACTTTTGGACACAGGTAAGAAAGCAAATTTTCAAGCAATTGGACATTTAATCTTTTTTTTTTAAAGCAGTTGCTTATATATTTATCTTCCTCTTTTTCCTTTTCCTTTAAAAAGTCATTGTTACATATAATGCTAGAAATTGTTAGCTCACCAATTTAATCTATATGGTCTGGTAATGATCTTTTTATTTCTCACCACTATTGCTGTCATTATTTCTTTATATTAATAAAGAAAAACAAAAACAATATTTTTAAAAACAGATATGTTTGTTCTGCTTTTTGAAATACAAATATCAATGGTTACAGGAAATGTAGGAAAAGAGGATGAAAGAATATACAGCACCGAAGCACCCACCTAAAAATTATTTTTATTTATTTTAGGAAATTTATATTGCCGCCTATTTGCACATGGCGACTCAAGGCGGCTTGCAGGAATATAAAAACCTCATATATACAACAATAAAAGTGACTGCTCACATTATAAATTTATAATACAATAAATATAATAATATAATATAATATAATATAATATAATATAATATAATATAATATAATATAATAAATATAATATAATAAATATAATGTAATGTAATGTAATGTAATGTAATGTAATGTAATGTAATGGCAGGAGTACCATTTTAGTGTAAACAAAAAGTATCATTCAGTACAAACTTCTAATGTTTAATAGCCCATCCCTATTGCAGCTTAATATTTGTTAACAAATTTGACTATTCTTACCTGTCTAAGAATAAATTTCTGATTTTCAGGAATATTCTGGATATTATCTTCACATAAGTACATTTTCAAAAAATCAGTTCCTGGATCAACAGCTGCACAGACTTCTGGTTGACGAGTATTATAACGTATTTCATTATGGGAGGTATATTCAAAAAACTGTTATTCCCAAAATAAAAATGTAAGTAAATCTCTATTAAACTTCAACTATGCATTTCTATGATCAAAAGTATTGTGAACAGAAGGATAGTAAAAATATAAAAAGCCATCTCTAGACCAAATCTGAAATTTATCAGATAATAATTACAATGACATTTATCTACTTGGAAATTTTATATGGGCATCTATGTTTTATAAAACAATCCTTGACAGCGAACAATTTCAATACTACAAATATTGAAAACATGAGATTAAAACTTCAACAAAGGATCAACATCACAACACTACTCTCCAAAATTACCAATAAAACTGGGTTCACCTCTCACTCTTAGGGAAGAACAGGTCTTAATGGCCTTTTGGTAGAGAAAGGGCTTATTTCCACATCCCACCAGATGACAACACTAAACAGAAAGGACTGGAGCAAGCCTACTTTGTCCAGTGTAGTGGGACAGGTAAATGTCCTCAGAGAGAGGCAATCCCACAAATAATCTGGCCTTCAGCCATACAAGGTTTTAAATATGAAAACCAGCTCTTTGCAAAGAAACTTGTAAAGAAACTAGGAGTCAGTGCAGATTGGGGAGTAGTGGTGTAACATAGATGAATTGTGGGTCACCCAGAATATATGTATTGCTGCATTCTGGATCAACTGAAATTTCCAAGCGATCTTCAAGGGCAGCCTCATGAACAGTGCATTGCAGTAATCCAAACAAGAAGTGACTTGATCATGAGTCATAATAATCAGGGCCCCCAAATCCAGGAATGAGTGGCACCGACGCACAAGATGATTTTATACGAAGGGTCTTCACAGCCATCTTCTTTGAGAAGGTGGTCTGGGAGAACCCCCAAATTACACATTAATACATGGAGAATGCACCCTATAAAGAGTTAAAGATGACCCCAAACCCCAATGCAACTGCATCTTGTTAGGTTTTCTGTGCCAGCACTGGATCAGATCCATAGTTGCCACAAATTTCCATCTAGCCCAATGAAGGCTGGTTGAATTCAGTCAAGGGAACTCCATTACTATTTCAACCACAGAATCAAGTTCAGGCAGAGAAGAACCTTAGTCCAACTTTCCAATACATGTGCACACCCAAATTCCTTGAACTTCTGATTACACAGCAAGACTAGGTTTAATATGGGTGGTTATGCTCAAAGCTGAAATGTTTTGGTACAGTTAGATGAGAAGAAATAACAGGACCATGCATTTAGAAGGAGAAAACTATTATCTGACACTTGAATAGAAAGTAATACATTACCTGATTTTGTCCCATGCCATGACATGGATATAATATGACTTTGTGTCCTGTAATTTCATGCTCGCTGGGAGGATTGTAATCAAAGCAATAATTTAGCATTCCTCTATTCTTCAGCTAAGAGGCAAAAAAGGCCATTAAAATATATCATTTTAATCCAAACATCCCATTGTGTGTGTGTGTGGTGTGTATGAGAGAGACAGACAGACAGAGGGGCGAGAGGGGGAGAGGGAAAGGGAGATGGGTGGGTGCATATAAGATTCACAATGTAACTGCCTACTGAAATAATTATTGTAGTTTGTTTATTCTAATTATTATTATTATTAGCATCATCCTTATTATTCACTTAATGCTCATTGAGAATATATTAATGTCTCAGGTAATACTTTGCTAGTATTGTGCTGTAAACACAGAATTTCCCACTAAAAACCACTGCAGCATGAACTGATCTTTTATTTATAGTGAACTCAAAATGTCAGTCCCAAGAGTTACATAAAAGCAAGAAAATTTTCCCTTCAAGGAAATTTATGGTATGATCATCAGCACAGAATTTCACAACACAAGGATCTGCCAAGAACTGATAAAACTTGTATGGAAAAGGAACAATATTATAATGTTTGCCTGGAGAAGAGCTTTTCAGCAAAATGAAAGACAGCCTTGAAAACATGGATGGTGACCTTCCTGGCACACAGCAACAGCAAACAAGCATACCCAGTTACATAGCATGCAACTAAATTCGATCAGCTGGACAAATTTGACTTAGGGCAAATTATAAGTATCGTGAGTGAACTATTGTCCCAAAAATGCTTTTCAAAAAGAAATTGGCCTTTGTGTTTTTCCTTGAAAACATTTCACTTCTCATCAAAGAAACTTCCTCAGTTCTGATTGAATAGTAGAGAATGGAAGGATTTATATTCTTTGCAGTCATCTGGTCATTAGCACTCTGAAGGTCAATTGTTAGAGTCATGCAAAGAATATAAATCCTTCCATTCCCCACCATTTAGTCAGAACTAAAGAAGCTTCTCAGATGAGAAGCAAAACGTTTTCAAGGAAAAAACTGAGAAAGTCCAGTTGCTTTTCAAAAAGCATCTTTGGGACATGACATGGATGATTGAGAATCTCCATAGACATGAATAAACTACTAGTCACTAACTGGTGCTCCAGATTTTCTTAGGCAGGCATAGACATGAAAGTATTTCCCAAGAAAACACCTTTTCTTTTACAGGAGAAAACCATCAGTATCAGGAATTATTTTAAATAAACCTTCAGATGTGAACCTATGGCCAACAACGGGCAGAGTTTTTATTTTGGTCATAGACCAAAATAAAGATAACATAAAAGTGCAAGGATATAAAACTTGCGATCATTTCAGCAACTTTACAGCTCTAATGTTGCAGTGCTAACATTAAATTATTTCATGCAATAATGTTTAAAACATAAAACTAATAGAGAACAATAAATATGTAAAACTATTAGAGAATCAAATTATATAATACAGTATACTATATTTACTAATTATAATATAAATGCAAGTCACCCTTGACACATGACAAAATTGTGATAGAAATTTCCACTGCTAAGCAATTGCCATTTGCAACATGTAACCGCATTGCTTAGTGACTGCAATCTTGGTAGATCCTAGTTGCTGTTACAACTCCAGATGCGCAGGTCGTTAAGTGAGAAGTGGAAGGCATCCCAGATAAGGAGCACAGGGAATGTTGCATTGTAGTGGGGGAGGCTAGGGGAAGTCCGGTGCAAGCCACACATGAATTGGGAATTATTGCAGTGTGGCTTGAGTTCAGGGAAACAGGATGCATGCATATGTGCAAACATGGAGAGACCAGGGAAAGAATACACTGTGGCTTGGAGCTTCTTACCACACTGTGGTTCTGGAGCTGCAAGAAGCACCTGACCCAAAGGAAGAAGCCGTAGATATCTCTGGAAGTGTCAGCCACCCCCAGCCCACCCCAACTGTGTGGCACAAAACTGCTGTGCCCCAGCAAGTCCCAACAACATGGCGCAAAGTCCCATGCCCCAGGAAGCACAAAGAGGTTCCTTGGTGTACCGTAGCTGATTGTACTTGTGGCTAGCATCTGGTTGTTTGCTGCTGAAAATAGGATGCTCCACTAAGCTGGGAACCAAAAGCCATTTTTATTCTTTCCAACCCAACAGAAAGTTAGATAGAAGATTATATGATGGGAATTTGGACTCTGTTGTTTGTGTGTCCTCCTTCTCAACACAACAGCTATCTAAAAACAAACAGTGCAGGACCAAATAAAGGAGAATTGAATTGTTGCAGGTGGACCACAGTTTAGAAAGCTGTCAAATACTTTATTCTGAAGCTTCTCTTCCTAGTCACATGACCCTGAGTGGAGCTGCTTGGAAAGAATCCAGAAAGCATGCTCAATATCAGGGTTCTCTAAAGTGGTCACTATTGACCCTGAAGGGTTGGTAGGACTATCCAAAGAGCTGATATTGTTATTTATTTAATTATTGATAGTAATATTACTTAAAATACGGTAATAAAGTACTTATGAAATTATTTTCATATAATCAATGTTTAGGGATCAATGAACAAGCTGAAACTCCATGAAGGGGTCCATGAACTAAAAAGCGTGGGGACCACTGCTCTCTTTTTTCTCCCTACTTTAGGATTAAAATGTACTTTTATGTGAATCTATCAAATATCATCCCCATCATCATCATTTAGCATTCATATACCTTAAAGCAGAGGTCTTCAAACTCGGCAGCTTTAAGTCTTGTGGACTTCAACTCCCAGAATTCTGGCTGGAGAATTTAAGTCCACAAGTCTTAAAGCTGCCAGGCTTGAGGACCCCTGCCTTAAAACCACTCTAAAGCAACAATTACAATTATTATCCCATACTAAGCATACTAGCATACTAAGAGATGCTGACTTACCTAGGGCTTCCTAACAGGTTAATGGCAGAAGTTTAATTGTACCTGAGGACTTTTTGACTCCCTTACACTGTCTTTGCTACTGTAAGGATTAATTAATTAATTTATATTTATATTTATGTTCATTTATTTCTACCATCATAATGGCAAAGAAAAAGAAACAAAATATAGTTTTTTGTTAATCACTCACGGTCAAAACTTTCCCAGAAAATCGGTACAGTATATAGAGCAGCAAATTTTCCACACTGTTTTCGGCAAACTGACATACAGATAGTCGTTGACTTACAACCATTTGTTTATAACGGCACTGAAAAAAGTGACTTAGAACCATTTTTCAATTTACAACCATTGCATCGTCCCCAGGGTCATGTGATCAAAATTTGAACTCTTGACAACTGGCATGTATTTATGACAATAGCAGTATCCCAGGGTTCTGTGATCAGCTTTTGCAACCTTCTGACAAACAAAGTCAATGGGAAAGCCAGATTCACTTAACAGACGTGTTACCAACTTAACAACCATAGTTGTTTCACTTAGCAATCATAGCAACAAAGTGGGGCAAAATTCACTTAACAACTGTCTTGCTTAGCAACAGAAATGTTGTGCTCAATTGCGGTTGTAAGTTGACTTGTACCTTTTCTATTGCACCAGGTTGAGCGACTATGCAAAACCCCAAATGTTGTTTACTTGAAATTTACTTGAAAATTCTCTTATCCAGAAGGGTTTCACTTACCATCCCAAAGAAGCCAGGTCTGTCCTCTGGGACATGAAGTTCAGGATAAATATTCTCTAAGTACCATTTAAAATCCTTGCACTTGAGCTTTTCTCGAAGCAGTTTTCTTTCTGTCACATCTCCATAGGGTTCCTAACGTGAAATCCCAGAGTAAAGTTTTAATAGAGAACAAGTTATATACAGTATTCCAGAGAGGCAAATAAGATCCTAATACAATGAATTTTGCTTTGAGTATCTCACACTTATGTAATTTATAAATTAAGGTGAAGATAGCTCACTAGCTCTATGTTAAATAAATTACCCTAGTCAGCAATTATTTGAATAAATACATTAGCATTAAGTTTTGGCCCCCAGGACTTCAGTTATTAAAATTATAATATTCCTATCTAATTATTTATGTTACTGTGCCTGCATGCTCTTCATTTAAAAAACAACCCTATCATTTTTCAGGCTTCCAAGTGAGCATTCAAAATGATGATGCTTTAAGCATTTGATTCATTAAAGTTGATGCAATTTATAAGGCAGGCATAATTTTTTCCAATGTGCAAAAATCTGAAAAACAACAGAAAGAAAATACAGCATCCTCATGTGAGGTCTGCAGAACGCCCAAAACATTTTCTGTATACAAACAGCCTTGTTATTTATGAGAAATATTCTAATTCAAATGGGCAACATTTTAATACATATATTCCTCTGGAATATTACAACCTCAGTTGAAAAGACTAATAACTTTTCAATGTACAGTATGTAATGTGGAAGAAAAAATGAATTAAGGCAAATCAAATTAATATAAAATGTTAAGAAATGTATTTTTATAAATTAAGTTACCTACACAAATTTTATACTTTTATTTTGCAACATTTATTCTGCCCTATGATAATTCATCTGAATTTTGCAAAATCAGCCTTGGAAACTGTACTTATCTCACCAACTTCAAACTATTTAGGAGCTGTATTTTCTTCCATATATAAACTTACTTTTAAAACTGTAAGGGCTAGAAATTGCTGGCCTGAGTTCCTCCAAAAGACAAGCATATACACTATTCTGCCTATATTTTTCTGCATTCATCCTGCAAAATTTCAACATTTGCACTGTTCTTTTTGTTTTCTTGTTATATTTTTAGACTCATCCCTTTATTTTCTAAAAATCTAAACTTAGGCTCTCAGCTTTTCAAGAAATTTATTTTATCTTCTATACTTATGCCGACAGTAAACTTACCAAGCGTGCATGTGGATTTCTGTGGTAGTAAAGTTCTTTATATGAATCCATCCATACTTCGGCAGCCCGAACAGAGTTAGCTAAAGCTTTTGCACGTGAATATGGAGCTTGCTTTGGAAAAACATGCCCTACGTGAGAACAAGGATGGATTTCAAGGCTTCCTCCACATTGCCAGATCTAAGAACAAAATCAAAAAGCAGATCTGTTATATGCACTACTGTGTGTTCTTGTGGAATGCCTTCACCCATGTAGTAGCTGTTGAAGAAAGTTCTGTATCTCTATGGTCTGGAAAATTAATCCTGCTCCTACTTCATTTCATCAACTCAAGAAATACTTTGGAGACACCTTATACATTTGCATTTGAATACAGACAAAAGTATCATGTGTCAACACTCTCAACTAAATAGTCCTTTATTTGAAAATAGATTTACCCATGCACTGTCCAGAATATACCATGAACAATGTGATTGTGTTTCATGCTGGTATATCCTATACTTGGAATTTTTTTCCTCATGGGTTTTGTACATGGCAGCTTTTAAGTGAGATATGTAATATGAGTATTCCTTAGGTTAAGACAGCAATTAGGACCAGGATTGCCATCACTAAGCAATGCAATCATAAAACATGATATTATGTGACCACATTGTGTAATAATGACAAACCTGGGAGTCCAGATTCCTGGTAAGTGAGAAGTGACACTGTACCAAGTAAGGAGTTGGGTGGGTTGGGGGGGAGGGTGTGAGGATTTCCACAGTGAGGTGGAAGAATGTAATTATGGGAGCCAGAGGAGGGATTGAGAGGCCTGGCACAGGCTGTGCACGAATGCAGAAGGCCAGATAATGGATGGTACAGAATGACTTGTGACCTTCCCTGCCAGTTTCCACATTGATTTTACTTGTGGGAAGCTGGCAGGGAAAACATACCATGGGGCAGACACTGCAACTATTGTAAGCATAAGCCAGGTGTCAAGTGCCTGAATTGAAATTAAATGACTGTGGAGGCACAGTGATGGGTGAAATTTCAAAGACTGGTCATAAATACGGTACTTCTTGTTCAGCACAATTGCAACTCTGAATGGTCGTTGAATGAGTGGTTGGTTAACAAGGATTATCTATATACATGTTGCTTTTAACACAAAACTAGCCTTAAAAGGGAAATACAGGGGACACACGCAAAATCATTAATAGATAGTCCTCACTTTAAGAACCACAACTGGAGCCAATAACTGTCATTAAGCTATGTGGTTGTTAAGTGAAGAATCACATGACTGCAGCCAACATGAATTCTGTTGGACTTGTTAAGCAAGAAATCACATAACCATAACTGGTGATTTTATGTTGGCTTCTCCATTTATTTTTCTTGAGGGAAGCTCAAGAAATGGCAGTGAAGCTCACAAATGGCAATCAAGGGACACTGCAACGATCATAAATGCATGCCAATTATGAAGCACCTGAATGGAGACTCCATGGCCATAGGGAAATTGTGACATTTGGAAGTTAAAGGATTGGTGGTAATAATTTCACACTATTGTAATTTTGAACAGTCACCAAACACTAACATTGTGGTCAGAATTGCACATATACATCAATAGATTATCATGGACACTTCAGATAAAGGATTAGATTTAGATTTTAGATTTTATTATATTTCTATACCACCCTTCTCCTGAAGGACTCAGTCCTTCTCCTGAAAGACTCAGGAGATAAGAGAAGTTACCAGATATTTTATAAAATTAAATATTTATTAGCTAATGTTTACATTGGATGCATTAAATTAGTTATTATCAAAAAGCATCCAATTAAACTTGCAACAGACTGAAGAATTACAACATGTATTAGTTTTTCTTTGAAACAAGATGAAATACAATTTCTTAAGTACTCCATGATGCAAATTCCAGAAGAGAAAACATCTAGATAAGCATTTGCCTCAATATCTGAGGACTAAATTTGTGGATATCAAGTCTTAAGGTAGACGCAAGTAGAAAATGAAAGTTTGAAAAGACTTCCCTGCATAATATAAATTTTCAAGAAGCATGGAAGGTTGGAAATATTGATTTTTTGCATTTTTTTCCATAATTGTAGCAGAATAGAACCTCAAGTTCAAAACATTTAACTCTGGTATTCTGAGATACTTTTCTGTTCTCTACCCTTAAGTCTGGGAATTAGAAAATAATTTGCCATAAACCTAAATTATTTACCTAGGTCAAGCTTGATCAATTTTCACACTACCTAAATGAGCTTCACTTATGATGAATTACAAACTCTTGTGTCTGGATGTTACATTATGTAAAAGGAAGTCTGCTATACAGTACTTCTATCCCATTAATTTTAAAGATGGATGATATGCATCTATCATAGAGTTTGGCTGATCAGCAAATACCCAATGAAACATTTGGACTACTAAAATAAGATGTTATGGCTGCTTAATTCCAGGTAACAGAGGCAGAATAAATCTTGATAATTCATCTTGAAATTCATCATAATAAGGAACTGTTTTATTAACATACTGACTAAATCACAGATTATTTTCTTTGAAAATATTTCTTTCCAAGAAAAGAACAAAGTGAGACAATATGAAGGAGAATGAGTTCTAGAAAGATAGCAATAGTACTTAGCACTAGCACTTAGACTTATATACCACTTCATAGCCCTCTCTAAGCAGTTTTACAGAGTCAGCATATTGCTGCCAACAATCTGGTTCCTCATTTTACCGATCTCGAAAGGATGGAAGGCTGAGTCAACCTTGAGCCTGGTGAGATTCAATCTGCCAAACTGCTGGCAGCCAGTGAGCAGAAGAAGTAGCCTGCAGTACTGCACTCTAACCACTGCGCCATCACAGCTCAAGATCCTGGCAAGACTCCCAAAAACATTACTTACCCGAAATGAAAATTCAAGGTTTTCCCCTCCCCAGACTTCCATTCCTGTGTCGTATGAGCCAAGATAGTTAAAATAATTCTTGTTCACAGCAAAGAGTCCACCAGCCATAGTTGGAGATCTAACAGAGGAAAACAACTCCAGAATTAATTGACAAAACAAATCTCCTTACCAAGTTAGTATCACATGTGAATCCACGTGTAAATATCATCCTTAGCAGTATAATATGAAGAATACATCTATTTAACAAAATTTAATTGCTCTGTAGCTCAGAATGAAATAACAAATGCTATTGTCAAATTTTGACAATAGCATTTGTTATTTCAAAACTCAGAAAACAGGAAGGAAGCCAGACAAGACAAACTTTGGTCAAAAATCATTGTGAAATCCCTTTGCAGAAAGATGGTCAGCAAATTAGTTAATTAAAGTAAGTAAGAAACACAATAATAGAATTGTTTAGCAAGCTTTGATTTATTTTTCAATTAGTAAATTGTTTAATATTTAAAATCAATAAAGGAAAAGTGAAGAAACTATGACCTTCAAAATATTGCTGAACATCTCTCAGCATCCTGAGATACTATAAAGATTAAAAGTCAATACAAACTACACAAAATACAAACAGAATTTTTTAAAAAAAATTGTGAGAAAGAAAAAAGACAATAAATTCATCCACTTTGTCATGAAGCTTAGTGAAAAAATGAAAAACTGGTAATAAAGATTTCAGCTCCATTTTTTTACCCTTATCCTTTGACTCCTTTGAGTATCCAATGTTCAAAGTATCACCATATTCCCATGAGAAAATTTCTTAATTAATTCAAGGCCACAATTCCAAATCCCTTTGGCCCCTAAATCTGTTGTTAACTTTTCTAAAATCTATATACTAAGAACGCTTTTGCTATATAGTCAAAAAGTCATATAGTTTCAAACCTTTTAAAATAAAATTCATATCATTATCCTCTGAGGAAGAGGAATTCACTGATAGATAGAGAAAAACCTTGCCAGTCTGAAAGGTCTTAATATTATTGTTTTTATAATATGCAATAAAAATAATAATAATGCAAGAGTGCTTAAGAAATGGGGTTTGGGTAAAACTAAAAAAGCTGTCTGTAAAAAGCTGCTTTGTGAATGTGACCTTCATGTAATTCCAAATTCCAGCCACTCCATTCATAAGCTGACCATAAAATGACAATATCCAGAATCTATTCACAAGGAGCAGTTGTCCAGAAGTCACATGGATACACTTTACAGTCTCTCTTTCTGGAGAAGTTTCATTAGTCCAGATCTAACATTCAGTCACAATTTCCTAACAAAAATTATTCTGCTAATAAGCAGTGTGTCAGCTCACCATGGCTGCCATAGGAAGTCTCCACATACTGACTAGATTTTTGTGGGTGCAGTAGCTCAGTAGCAATCAAAAGACTACAGTTTACTAATTCCTGGAGTAAGGTACAAGGTATAAAATTACATCAGCCTACCCCATTAGATCTGGAAGAGAAGGCATGTTGTAGCTACCATTCACTATTGGTAAATACCAGGAAAAGTGAATATATTAAAATTCCAATATTCCTCCAAGCAAATTAGGAGAAAGTAAACATGGCATTTTCATGGGCAATTAATAAGCAGTAACATGATAGCAATGATTTGGCAGGCTTTGATAAAAGTGCAACTAGAAATGCATATTTTAAATTACAAGTTAAATGAAGCAGACACACATTAAAAAGAGAAAATGTACAGAAAACTGAAGAAGGAAGAGTCATACTATGTGAAATATATGAATTAAATTAATTAATTTATTATTTATTTATATTCCCATTCCCCTGAAAAAGTCTTTCTTAAAACTATTTTCTGTAACAGAACAATGTTTCCAAGAGAATTTAAAGATTTTACATCTCACCAAAATGAGATTAGCCCACCCCACTCATGCCAACAGAAGAGGTCTGCTACAAACTACATCTGCTAAAGAATTTTGGCAGTGGGGTCAAAAAGTCCTTTTCTCAGGGGTCCCAACTCTATGGAACATTCTACCACCAGAAGTGAGAACTGTTTTCACTGTTTTGGCCTTCTGCGGGAGTATTAAAACTTGCTTTTGTGGGTTGGCTTGAGGTCACAAGGAGGATGCTCACCGCTGGAGATGGTTGGCGGGATGAGAAAACCTTATCCCTGTACCATTTTCTTGGTTCTGGTTTCTTGCATAATTTTAAATTTTAAATGTGTGTACTTTTAAATTTTTAATTGCTTTGGTATTTATTTTTTTTATGTTCTGTAAGCAGCCCAAAGTTGCCCTATCAGAATATGGTGGGCATATAAATTTAATAAATAAATAATGCTGCATTGGAAGACAATATTCTTTCAATTTAAATGACAGTTAAAGCCCTCTATCTTTTTCTTCAACATTTATTTTTGAAAATGAATTTTCAGCACTTACTGTAACCAAAACTAAATATCAAAATAGGCAGAAATTGACTATTATGCTGACTCTGACTTTAACAAAAGTTACAATTGTTCATGAAATATATCATTATGAGCCAACTCAGACATCCCATTAAAATTTATAATTGATGTGTTAACTATTCAGCAACTATTCAGCAATTATCATTCCTATTATAAATTATAATCAGTGCATAATTTGTGTAATTTATTATAAAACTCATAATTTATATCACGAAAGATAAAGTACTGTACTGTCAAGCAATAAACTGTATTGTATATATATATGGATTACTCATTCTTATTACCAACCACTAAAATAATCATTTGTTTTCATGATTGCACATAATGTTATAGGTTTTTTTAATTTTATAGAAATTTATGGTATACATTTTTTATAAAGCCACGAAGTAATTTTTACAAAAGCTTTATGAAATTAAATGGAATTGGAATGCTTCAATGTGTGTATTTTGAGTTAGTGGGGAACTTAACCTACAATCTTCTTAGACTTATTAATCATACTAACCATACAAGGAAAAAAGACAAAAATACTATTTTATGTACCTTTTAAAAAAAGACATGATGGGGATAAAAAAGTAGGAGAACTAATAAATCTGTTTTATTTTGATCTTTGCAAAAATTGAAAGAGACTTGAACATCAGTCCCAGCGAGATCCTGAAATGCTATCAAGATTACAGAGATTTACAAATCATATGAAGAAAGTTAAAGCAATAATTATGTTCAAATAGGATTTGGATGGAAAAATCTGTTATGCTTTTGATGTTGCTGAACTACAACACTCCACAGCCTTACAAAGCAGGATCAGTGGTCAAGAATGAAGAAAGTTGCATTACTTTTCTGCTTCTATGGACTCCCCAAGCCTGCCATTTTCTTTTTATAGAAAGCAAGTGTTGTTTTCACACAGCTTTTTTTTTCTTCCCAGCAATTTCCCACAAGTGCAGGATCCACTAGATCAAACATTTTCACCTGTATTCCAACAAAATCATCATACACTTTAAAATTAATTCCTGAATTCATGTTTAATAATATATCTCAAAAAGCTAATTTATTTTTAAAGAATATGTTATTCTTTATATATGAAATATTTGGCAATTCTTCATACAGTCTTCATTTATTTTGAACTCAGGATCCTTTTTGGAAGTCAGAAATGTTCCAAAATTCTAGCCTAACTTTTATTGCTAATTATACTGTCTTTCTTAGCCTTAATTTTTAAAAATCTTGATAGTCAACCACTAGCTAACTTTTGCTTATTACCAATTATTTCTCCAAAAAGACAGTTAATGAATATGTATAATGCAATGATATAATATGTAAGTCTAGATTACATTTTGAGTTCATTTAAACTGAAGCACAAATTAGTTTATTGATCAGCGCCAGAGGTGAAGACAAGCCTAAAGAGGGGAAGGATTGCAGGTCCTCTTCATAATCCTATCAATAGAAGAAACCCTATCTGAAGCTGTCCCAGAGGTGCTTTTTCAAGAGGCAACTGGACTTCTTATTTTTCGCTGAAGGTATTTTGCTTCTCATCTAAGAAGTTTCTTCAGCTCTGACTGGATCACCAGTCAGAGCTGAAGAAGCTTCTTGGATGAGAAGTGAAACATCTTCAAAGAAAAACAAGGAAGTCCAGTTGCCTCTTGAAAAAGCATCTTTGGGACAACCATGACCTGGGATGACTGAGAATCTCCATAGACACATATTTGAAGCAGCTACATTATTCTAGCCACTATCTAAAAGCTGCTTTAGTTAACATTCTTTGTAGTTAACACTTTCACTATGTTATTACTCCTTGCAACTTTCCTCAGTCTGAGATTTTCTTGTTTTGGGTAGAAGAACTATTCACCTGTTCCCTGCAAATGGCATAAGTTACGTAATTTAAGAACAAAAATAAGTTAATAAATAATAAAAATAATATCACAGGCTTTTTGAAGTCTGCTGGCAACACCTTATTCACAGAGAGGGGCAGACACCCTCCTACTATCTTCTTCTCTAAAGGAGCCAGGAAGAGCAGAGATACAAAGCACAAGGATAGTGAGTCAGTCTCTCTAAGACTACCCCATCTCACAAGGTTATTGTTGCAGAGAAAATAGGAGGCAAGAACATTGTGTATGTTGCCTTGAAGTGTACATAAAACAAAGGCAAGATATAAATCTAATTTTTAAAAATGCTAGAAAGTATCCTATCTATATCGATATCCACAGACAAGAAGGGTGTCACGTAGCATCTTATCAGATCGTGCCCATGAAGTCACTTTTTGGGTAAAATATCACATTGAATGGTTGCAGTGGCCAAAGAAAAAAAATCACACAACTTAATTCTTCCAAAAAGGGAGCTTATCACCCTGAACGTCCATAGACAAGATGGCCTACCAATGGAATAAGGAAGAAGTAAAGCCACTTTTCCTGTCTTACTGCCATATCTAGGCGTGAATGCGGGTTGTGCCCTTATCCTGTCAAGTTTACTTTTCATCTTGTTCCCTCAACATCCCAGCATATCCATTTACTGCTTTTTTTCAGATCTGCACTGTGGATCTGTACTATAAACCAAGGGCACACCCACACATACACACACATAATGTTTAAGAGAAATACAATGTTTGAAACTGTGTAGATAGAATCTATTTGAATTATGACATTGATAGAACCAAAATTTGAATAAAATATTTAAAAGATACATATTTGCTGCTGTTTAATTTTTACCAATGCTGTTTCCTATACTGTTAAATATTTTATTTACAATGATGTGGTTATACAGCATTATTCTTCAAAAATTATTAATGTTCCTCACCAGGTTGGAGCATGTGTGCAATTCAGCTGCAGAATATATTCCGTAGAAATACCTTACTTCAAAAATAGTATTTCTAGTCCCATAAAGTGTTCTCTCTTCCCATTCCTTAAGCTATCCAAGGAAAGCATCTATTTAATTATTAATCTGCTTCTGAATAAGATTGGCAAAAATCCAGTCTTCCAAAGGCTGTAAATGTGCCAACAGTTTTAGATTAAGAAACATCTCACCTCTATTCCTTTAAAGTTATATTATGCTTGGAAATTAACACTCCTTTTCTTTTCACTGAAACAAGGAGAGATTTTGGATAGGAAATGAAAAGTCAACTAAGACTAATCAGTAAAATATAGCTCAAAAATGACAATTTTGTCATTTCTAAGATTAAATTTCTACGTATTCCTACTTAATTACAGAAGTGCATTTATCTTTAAGTTATACCATTGTGAGAGGTAAGACACCTTATAGAATTATCCATTTATTGTTTTACAAATAATTTCTGATTATAGGACATTTAAAAAAAATAGGGTCAAAGACTTCTCTCAGTCAAGGGCTACATTATTGTTTTCTCTATTTTGGGAAACCTCAAAGTTCAGAAAATAACATGGAAGTGAAAGGGCAATGTTACAAGTGGAAGAAGAACTTCAGTTTTTGGCTTTTAGAAGAGTTGCATATTAAACAACTAAAAAGATATCTCTGTCTCTCAAAAACAGTCTGGGAAGTGTTTTAGAAGAAATCCTTTTTAGTTTTCTGGCAAGTAAAAGGAAAATATAGAAGGAATACTTTCAAGTTTGCAAGATTCTGATACTATAACCTTACAATAAAGATAACATTAGTATTCATTGTTGTGCTTCTTGCCTGAGAGGACTGACAGCAGTGGTGGGTTGCTACAGATTCGCCTTGGATCAGGCAAACTGGTAGCGACAGGAGGTTCCGCCCACCTGCCCAGATATCTCTGGGCATACGCAGAAGCTTCTATGCATGTGCAGAAGTGTCATGCAAGCAAGTGTACGGGCACCCACGAGCAAACCGGTAGCAGCTGAAATTGAAACCCACTACTAGCTGACAGGTAGGTTCTGGATGGAGTTCTATTTTTATTTATTTTATGAAATTTGAACAAAGAAACCATAATACTGTGAACTTCTGGGAGCTTGTAGGTGCCACTTAAATAAGGCTGGGGCCACATATAGTAGCCCATCTCTAATCTATTAGAAGTGAACCCTAATATATTTTGCTTTTGACTCATATATTTTACACCTAGAAGCCCCATATTTTGCGTAACACTTTAACTTGTATTTAACTAGATCTATTAAACCAAACATAGCAATTGTAGAAAATGATACCTTAGTTTTAAACTTAAAATTACATTTTACTGTCTATAATGTATGCTTAATTCCTTTTCACATTATTGACCTATTTCATAAGTAAACTATATTTCTAAAGAAAATAAATTATTTTTTATAAGCTGTACTGATGCTGCAGAAAAAAACACTATACATTCAAACAAGGTGAACTAAAGAAGGGCAAAATTAAATTAGAGTTTATCAACTGTAAGCAATTATTAACAGAACAGTGTTCAGGCATAAAAATTGTGTACTGTTATTCATCATCCCAACAAGGAAATACCATTTTAAAAACTAATTTTACAAATTATTTTACAATGAGTTCTAATCTTCAGTTACCAATGATTGATTAGGATAATTTGATTGATTTTAACAGCTTTTATTATTTAAATTCACAACAACTCTATATAGATATGAAATTCCATGAATGACAAATGTTTGGAGCAAGGCTATCTTTCCAGAAATATCTGAAAAAGCCTGACAGAACATTTGTTAACTAACCTGACACATAAACTGTAAAGTTAGGCTGTTTAATCATTAGTAGATCTGTTCATAGATAAGTGTCCCAATATACCTTTGCAAACCTCTGAAAACTATTTTTGTTCAATTTAATTCTAAACCTCAGGGGAAATGCTGTTATGCAACAATACAAAAAGAGTAAAACGTAGCTGCTACCATCAGGAATTGGCTTAAAAGAAAGGATTCCAACCAGTCATGTCAAGCAGTTATTTTTTCCAATAATTGATCTAAGTTTCATAAGTCTCTAATTGACTGAAGGGAGCGTAGAGCTTTTACTCAATTCCACTGAATGCTGCATATATTCAATTACCAACTATACTGGGGTGAATAAACTGAAATTAAATAATAAAGTTTTATTGCTGATTAATAGGAAACTGTGGATTGGAAGTGGGATTCAGCTTGCTCTGCACAGTGACTTTACTTCCTTGGAAACAAAAAAAATTGAGAAGTAAATTTTCCTGAGATTTAAACCCAATTCTGCAAAGCCTGACAGGGTAGTAAGACAAAATTGGGAGAGAAAATACAATACAATTACATCAGCACACTTCCTTTATTTTTATATCTCAGTTTTATTTTTGCTTCCATCCTCTGTCTCTCTCATTCTTTGTCTATCTACTTGCAATAATAAGTATTCTTATTGTGCTGCATTTAACCAAATAAAAATCCTTTATTACTACAGTGTGGGTTTGTACTAGCAGCACACAAAGAATTGCTGGATGCCTGCAAAAAACTCTTATCCAGAGATCCCAGAAACAGGGAAGAGGGATGATAGGATAAATATTGTAGGAAGGGATTCCCAAACCTGAGTTACCACTGTGATAGATAACTTCCTTCTTACATGCAGCTTAACCATTTTTAGCATAAAGACAAAAGTAGGCCATAGGACAAATAGATTTACACTGTATACTGTTTTGTCAATTCTTATTTCCACATAAGTGACACAGAAGCATATTTTTCTACTCAAGTGATTTTGACAAACATCCTTTTTTCAAAACAGACTACATGCTATTGACTACCTTTCTAGCCACATAATATATTACGTATCTTAAGATTTCTCCATTCATATCCCCATTTTTAGTAAACATTCTACCTAGGATTACAAATTCACCTTCTTGATTTTTGTCAAGGCATATACAGTTGCATCAGATCAAGGAACCAACAACTCTACAGGTAAAGTAAGTCACCTTAAATGCTACCCTGTTTCCCCCAAAATAAGACATCCCTGGTAATAAGCCCAATCGGGCTTTTGAGCGCATGGCAATAAGGCCAAGTGCTTATTTCAGGGTTAAAAAAAATTTAAGACAGGGTCTTATTTTCAGGGAAACATGGTAGTATTGTGAGAAAATAAAGAATCTTTAAAACTGAAAGAGGAATTTCCAACTCTCATTTATTGGTGAATTCATTAAGGCAGAGTCTCTTGGAACATTTTGAATTGTTTCTTTTCAGATTTCTCCAAGTTTGCTGAGAACCCACTTTAGCTGATGAATACTTTACAATGGTGAATGCAAATACCAATTGTCACAAGAAATATAATTTTGGGATTAAAGTATCCTAGCTAAAGAGTTTTGCAATCACCTGGAAACACAACATCAAAGGACTGAAAAACTTTAGCCAATAAAATGGCTTCTCCAAAATCTAAGCTTTTATGGACATTGGTATCTTGATAGACCCTGGCATGAACGCAATAAGTGTGTCAGAGGTGAATTATACTCCTGAGTCAAAAGACTGAACATTTCATCAGCTGAGAAGACTGAATAGAACAGAACAGGAGCTGAGGGACTTAGAGCAGGAACAGAACAGATCAGACTTGAAAGAAAGAAATGCAGAAACTGAAAGATCAAGTCCTGAGGGAAAAGTTGCTGAAGTCACTCTTAGCATCAGGAGACCAGTAGAAAGCAATGTGATCAGAATACAAATGCTCTTACCAAAGCAAGATGAGGGAGAGAACTATACAATAAACATAAGGCAGGGAAAGGAATCTTTGTAAATTAGTTTCTAATGAGAAAGCGTTCTGGTCTACAAAGTGTTCAGCATGGGTTCTATATTTGTGTCAAATGGGAAGAGGAATAAGAATGTAAAGGAAAGGATTTTTGTAGGAAATTCCAAAAAGAATGAGGCAGAGGAAACCAGCCAGTAGAACCAGATATAGTAAGAAAATTAATTGTCTCATTAATAATTACAGATTTTTTCTCTTTTAAGTAATCGTTAAAAAGCTGTATTCTGGTTTGTCACACATCAGATATTTAAACTGGATTTTTAGCCACCTGTCAAGTTCTTTCCAAGGACTTGGGATAGGCAAAATATGTTGTTTGATGGTATTAAAAGTATTGTTGCAAGATGTAAGCTATTCCAAGTAAAGCGTCCTTTTGTAATTGACTTTTGAAATTTTATCAATGCCAATGGTCTTCAAGTGGTACTCCAGATGTCTGGAGATTGCATCTGAAGTGCCTATTACTACTGGTATTAATAACAGTACTTCAGCAACTAAACCAAATTGTACAAAAAATAAAATGCAGTGGAGGACAGACGATTATAGATCTTATTTTTAAAATAAAATTGCCAGTATAATAATCTAGCATGACAGTATTGTATTTGATCATTATTCATCCCAACAGGTTTATTAAAATATAATTTCAGATGGAACTCAAAATCAATCTAACCTGATAACATCAGTCTTGGATCTTCGGTGTACTTGCTCCCGCTCTGGTACCACATGCCAAGTAAAGACCAGTCTCCAGTCAAACCCACCAATCTGCGGTTCTCCAGCATTTCCCAAGAATTCAAAGGTGTTCCAGTCAATTACATCAATCACAGGACAGACGACAGCTGATGGTTCTTCTTTAATTCTATGCATATTTACAAAGAAATATTGTTTGTATCCTGATGGTAGAAACTAAACTTGTTGAATAGATCGTAGAAGACCATTAGAACAGTTTTCAGTTTTCCAAACTTTTACAGACATTTTACAATATTTTCCTAATAATTAAATAAATACCTAACCAATTTCTATCTTCCAAGTAAGTAGTATAAAGATGTTTATGTTTGAAATGTGCTGCATTTCATCCTGCAAAAGGACTGCATTCTCAAAATTTCCACCCAGCATAGTTCCAAACAGATTTGGAGGACTCCAGGTTGGGAAAGACTAACATACACAAGAAAAGTTAATGCTTTGTATATTTTATTTTTATGTATCATGTGCATTTTCTGCATATACATTTTCTGGCCCCCGCTTTTGATAGTCTTTCGGAAGGCCCTAAATACGTGCTTTTGCCATCGGGCCTGAGGAACCCAGAGTGCGAGGGAGCCCATCAATGACTTGTTTAATCAGGAGGATGGATCATTGGAATTTTGGGGTTTTTTTAAAAAAAGAATTCCTATATTGTGTTTCTATTGATTGTAAGCTGCCTAGAGTCGTTGGGAGTGAGTAGACAGCTATATAAATTTTATATATAAATAAATAAATGAATAAATAATTTTTAAAAATTCTCAACACTTTCAAATATATTTTCTAAGTAATCAAAGATGTTGGGGAAAAACCCACCACTCTCCATGGCATAAGAATCCTTACATGTTTATTGTGCCCCACCATTGGGTTGCTCAGATAAGGTGCAAAGGTTTTTAAATCAGCTGAGCATATGGAGCCTCACAGCCTGCAGGAAAAACTAAGGAAAGAGATGAAAAATATTTACCTTTATACCTTCACATGCAATGATATTAATAAATGTGAAGGATCACTAAATATTATCTTCCATACACTATTATACTGAGTTTCACTTCAGTGCTGTTGCAAGAGTCAAACAAGCATACTTGTGCATATTTTCTTTTAGTCAAGATTCAATAAACCTCTCCTTTTATTTGTCTGCTGATATCATCAGATCAGTCAAAAACTTTCAACTATCTCCTCTCTCTAAACTCTTTTACTTTATAGTTTACCCAAGGCATCTTGCTACATAATCTAAGAGACAGGTTCTATTATAATTTATTACAATTATGTATGTGTAACTAATACATTCCAGCAATAAGTTTGCATAATTAATGAACTGTTAAATGGCTTAAACAAAGGACACAAACCGCCAGCAAATGTATGAAATGCCTGCAGGAAAGCAACAAGCAGAAAACTTGTAACATGTTCTGTAAAAAGAAGACAACATAATATACTACTGATGATGATCTGAGGAATTTTTTAGATTTGTTCAACCAATCACACCTATTTTCCTCCTTCTGAATCCTACATAGGGTAGCCAATGTGGCCAAGAGAACAACTTACTAATATTTTAAATTTTAGAGGTGAAAATAATGTGGAATATTATTTCTCACTGACTGTTGCCTCTCTTCATCAGAATAATCAAGATAAATTTTAAAAAATGAAATTTGTTATTGTCAACCAACATCCACAGGTTTCATTTGGAAGGTAAAACTTTTATGTTATGGATTACGGTAATTTACTTTGTAGTAAATGAACTAATTAATAACTTACAGAAGCAAATAGAAACAAAAGTGGAAGGAAATACATTATTTAGCTTTTGTCACTATACATTTATTATGATATTGATAATAATCTTCAAGAAAAAAAGAAAGAGATAAAAGTTTGGAGCAGATAAAGCAAAGCCAAGCTGAAGTCTAACAGAACTTTCATCAATCCCAGCATTCACAAGCACGAAGAGACTCATGTTACTCACTCTCCAGTCCAAGCAACTTCAAGAGTTCAGTGGCCACTCCTTCTGACGATGCCTGTCAGTGAAATGGCCATGCTCCCAGCAAGCTGCAGACTAACTGCCAAACAACCACAGATAAAAGATGAAGGATACAAAGGAGGAAAAAGAAGATGAAGTCAGAGATGGTGAAGAAAGAAGACCAAGAGATCTTGTATTTGATTAAAATTATTCAAACAGTTATACTGGATTAAAATAATGCAACTAGAATACAAAAATCTGGAGCAGAATCTATGTAAGGTCATATTGGTTATCTTTTTATTGTATTTGATTAAAATTATTCAAACAGTTATACTGGATTAAAATAATGCAACTAGAATACAAAAATCTGGAGCAGAATCTATGTAAGGTCATATTGGTTATCTTTTTATTTTATTTTTTTCTAATTTCTACCTAGAGAACTGAAAGCAGCAAACACAATTATTTCTAACATCAAGGTCATGTTATATATCAAGGAATCATTTGCTTCTTGATCATTTTATACAAAGTCAACACTATCGTACAACCTCCTTCCAGCTCTTCATTTCTAATCCCAGCACATTTTGTACAAGAAGTCCATTAAAACAATAAATCAATAAATCCTGCCATTCTTAATCCCTCCTCAAGTTTGCAGTCAATTCATTTAACTGAAGTTTGCATTGAAGGAGCAACAACAACCAAAAACAGGCATTTGGACCAAACAGATAATTGCATGGCACAAATCACCATGTAGCAGTATGAAATTGGCCTGCCAGTACTCTGTAGCCCACAAAATATCCAGCCATGATATTACATCTACTCTTCGTCTTACACTCTTGCAAAAAGAACATTAGGGTTGTACAATGCAGGAGCCCTATTAAAGGCCTTTCTAGCATTCTGAAACATCACATCTCAAGAACATGGTTATGGCAAGGACAAATCAAGCCTTTAAAAAATTGTTACTTCAAATATCTGGTTGCCCTAGAAACACAGTCTTCCCGAATTTGCTTGCACCTCATGTTTCTTATCAGGAGAAACAAGAGTTCAGTAACATCAGTCTACCGCTTCAGGACCACTGTAGTTATTTCTCATGGGCAGTTATAGGATATCAGAAGGCAGAGTTTGGGGTAAAGTACCTGAGGGGTAATTTGGATCCTGAGCACACAGGAAGTCCTCAATTATGATTCATTGCTTAAAGTTTGAAGTTATAACGGACCCAATAAAGGTGCAGGTAGACCTTGAAGTTACAACCAGCTGTTGAGTGAACGTGCAGTCATATAAAGACCACTGCAGTTTTTAAGTGAACTAATGGTTCACTACAGGAAAGTTTTGCCAAAAACTAGAAGTAAATGCCTGTTTTCAGAACTACTGTTGTAATGCAGTTACATGATCATGGGACTCTACAAACGACCATAAATGTGGACTGGCTGTTGAATGCCTGAAGTGGCCTGTGTTTACAGGCATTTGCAGCATTCAATGGTCTCATGATTGCAAGTTAGAATGGATTTTGTCACTTCCAATTTTCCACTTCCAAAGTTTTTACTTCCAATTTACAGTAAAAATGCCCATTGTGGACAATGGGTTCACTTAACAACATTAAACACAATGTTTACTTAACAATCACACCATTTGCTTAGCAACTACCACCCAAAAAAGTCATAAAATCAGGTGTGGTCATGTGATGGCTCACTTAATGACCATCACAACTTACAAATGTAATTTTGGGCTCAATTATGATTGAAAATCAAGGATTATCCGTACACAGTGATGCAATAATGTATTGCTTGTAGGAAATGGATATTATTATTGTTATAGTTTAACTATTTACTATTAAACACAAATATATGGAAGCTGTAGTTTTAGAAACCATAACTAGTAGTATATGAATTATTCCTGTTGGTAGCGGAGTATAAAGAAAATAACTTTTAATCTAAATCTTACCCTATACTGCCATCTTGTGGAATATTCACATTATTAAGAATAAGAGTTATATCTTTGGTTACTTCAAAAGGGTTTCAAATATAAATGTGATAAAATAAGCCTCTACTGTACTGCTGTTCACTGCGGTTCGAACAGGCCAGTTAAATAATTAAATAAAAGTGAATTATTTAATTAAATAATTAAAAAAGTGAAAATGTTAATCTATTTTCTTCAAAATATTGCATTTAAGTATTACAGTACTACTTAAGACTAAATATCGCTCAAATAAGCATTAAACCAAAATTATGTCATTTGTAATAGCTTACATCATTTATAATGATGTCATTAAACACATTATGCAAACTGACACAAATAACATAAATATAATTTAGCATACAATTATGTGCTTTACCTGGGAAACTTTAAATTTAATAATTTCTCTGTTATTATTAAATATATTTGGATACAAAAGTTGTTTATTTTGTTTAGGTTTGCTAAAGGGAGAAATATTAAATCAGGAGCTTACAATATCAACTATTTGTGTGATTTTATAGTATTTAGAAATTCACTCAAATATTCTACCTGCCTTCTTTTTGAAAATCTCCATTTTTATCGCCACATACTAAATCTTTGTTTTACTTTTTTGCTTTTGAGTCATTGAAAAGCATTGCTATTTCATGTTTTTACAATCATGCTGTGACAATATGTGGAAAACCCTGCAAATGTTATATATATAAATTATACATATATAAATTATATATTATTTTAGTAATTATTATCACATATCACATAATGCATTTATTGTCCTTCTCTTCTAAATCCCTTTCTCCTATGATTACCTGTCACATAATGCAAGCCTCCCTCCCTTCCTCAATACCAGTAACATATTTTGAAAACAGTAGCATAGTATCTGGAGAAGGTACACATCACATAAAAATGTATAATCCTATAGCTACTCGCTAAAATCATTATAAGAAAGCAAACCAAGATATGTCTCTTTAATTTACTCTGTCATAATGATTTCAATAGATTGATTAGACCTGAAATACTCCAATGTCATTTATTTATGTGATAAATTCAGATTTATTTAATATTTTGAGTCTTTATTTTGGTGCCCATCATATTTTTCATCACCATACATTTATTATTCTCATATAAGTAATTTTAAAACTAGTATCATTTATTATAAGAAATTCTTAATGAAAATAAACATCAAGATCCTTGCACTCTAACAATATATTCTACATTTCAGAAATAATGAAGAAAACTAAAATACAAGGCATTCACTTAGCTGTCACAGTCTAAAAAAACCAACACAAATTATCAAATGCTTCTAATTTTGGAATCTGACATTTATTTACCTTTCTAATAATGGTTCAAGCCACTCTTCATGGCATTCACAATGGCAATCGAGAAATGTAAGAACCTCTCCTCTTGCTATTGAAGCTCCCAGAAGCCTTGCGCGAACCAGCCCTTCTCTTTTATTTGCTCTGATAAGCCGTACCTTGCGCAAATTCGCCAGATAGTTTTCCAAAGCCTCCTTTAAATGTTCTATTGCAAAGAAGTAAGAACTGTTAACTGTTAAATCTAAGGAACATATAGTAAATGGGCCACAAGCATACCTTTTTTTTTACATTTAGTTGCATCTGAGCAGAGACAGACACAGGCAAACAGCTTCTGACAGGAACTCAACTGAAAAAAACTTGCCTTGAATGTTCACTTACAGTGGTAGACTCAAAACACGGTGTTGGAATTTATAATAGTCAAAATAACTAGACAATTCAATGTATTTTGGCTGTGATTGGCCTATTCTTTATGATAGCCATTTCCATCATTATCAACCACCAATTTAAGATATGATGAGTGGTAAGTAATATAAGAAACCAAGTGTCACACAAACTTTTAGAAAGCTTAGCTGTCTCTCAACCAACTTATACACATTTTCACTTGCGTTCTCTGCATATCAGATCTCTGAAAAGTACTATTCTGAAATCTAGCAAATTACTTTCAGGTATCCATCAGTATAGTATTTTCTTCTTTTTAATAATTATATAGTTTTATAAATGCATTTTCCAACAGACAGACATACACCAAGAATGAACAATTTACCACATGCAAAATAAAATAAAATAAAATAAAATACACAAGTATTTTATTTAAATATAAAGAGCCAGTTTGGTATAGAGGTTAAGGTACCAGGTGAGAGACTGAAAGTTCTAGTTCTGGCCTAGGCACAAAGCCAGTTTGGGCCAATCACACATTCTCAGCCCCTGGAAGCAGGCAATTGCAAACCACTTTTTAAAATCTGCAGGAACTTGTCCCAGCAATCATCAAAAGTCAAAAATGTACTTGAAGGCACCAAAACAAACAAACAAACAAACCATGCATATATAAATATATTTTTAAAAACTGTAATTGCAACTATATACCAAATTCACTTGATTTTCTAAGCCTTTAAAAGTGGAAAGCAAGCTTTCAATATTGACCAAACCAGTCTATGCTTTTTTTCCCCAAATAATGTGACATTTCTGATTAAGAGTATACAATTGGATTTCAGATATATGTGATTTAGGATTTTTTGAGTATAATATTTATTTCTTGTAAAATCCCAGTGCTGCAACATAATTTCAACCTGGTATTCAGATAACTCTTCACAAGCCTGATTGGTAAACTGTTTAATTCTTGTGTTGAGCACATATTTAACAAGATATTATTTTAAATGGATGGAAAATTAATATCACAGCATTCAGTTGAAGTAGTACATCACTGAACCTTAACAATTTAATTACTGCATATTATTGCAATAATATTATACAAGGCTACATTAAAGGTAAGTCATTTACAATATATCTCAATATAAATCCATTTTATATATAAATATTTAATTTTAACAATATAGTCTCAATTTTGATTCCAATATATAATAATTAGCATACTTTAGGGAATTATATCTTGTTTCTTCAGGCTTACACTCTTTATGATGATAAAGCTCTAGTTCTTATTATCAGACAGATTTTTTAAATTAAATGAGTTAGCTAAATTGGTTTATGCTGTTGAAGAAGTATGGAAAACTATTTTGGCTTTCTGTTCAGTTTACATATTCTTATTTTAATAACATATTGTACAATAAAACAATGTCTTTTCTACTAATGCTAATGCTGTTAGATTTTTTTTTCTTTCACTGGAAATCCTATGCCAACATAGGATCTGTAGAAATACTTGCTGAGCTTACCTTTATCACTATAATCATCTACAAGGATAATTTCTTCTAGAAGAATATCAGGAGATGTCTCAAGAACACTATGAACTGTTCTCAGAAGCGTTGACCAGGCTTCATTATAAAAAGCTATTATAACAGAAGTCTTTGGCAAATTGTAATAATTATATTTTTTCTCTTTACATCTGTAAGAAAAGCACATTGTATGACAATAATTTAAAATCAGGCAATTGATCAGCAATTAATATAGCTCTGAAGCATACATCTAAAAAATGCATTGTGTGTAGAAGTTGTTTCACTAACTAAAAAGTTCATTTTATATACATATTTATCCAAATGGAAACAAATAACTCCTTAAAGAGTACAGTACTTCTATATCCTACGGGTGATATGTGTTTTCTGCAATTTCAAGTCTTCTATCAGAAACCCACCATATTAGAAACAAGCCCTATCTTCCCCACCAAAATGTTCCTGATATTATAAAATTATACTAGATTATCTTAAAGTATAAGAATTATACCTAATTACAGCCAAACAGAGACTCAGAAGTTGCATTCCGGTTCTACAACAGAATAATACACGATTTCTATATGAACATGCTCCATATATTAGCAGTGTACTGTATACTCACAGGAAAAAAAAAGTGATATGGCTAATTAGTTTTCTACAAGCAATCTTAAATCCTGCTATTAGAAAGTTTTGAAAAGAAGAAACAGAGCCAAATATGACAAATTATTACCAGTGTTTCTATGTATGGTGTAGGATATTTTCTTTGAAACACTAACAGTGCAAAACTGCAAAAGCAATTAGCAGTACTGGATGTTGAAACAACTCATTCAGACTTCATCTATTTAGGCTGATACACTTTAAATGTCCAACTAGAAAGCCCTATTAAAAGCCGCTACAAAAGCTGCATGAAATCAGTCAAGAATAAGAACATGATTCTAAGCACGTTTATCCAACAATCAGTCTCACGGGTTCATTAACATGTTACTGTTTTGTGTAAATTTAAGACTACAACCTAAGAACTATTTCAATGGAATTGAGCTATGGAGTTTGCATAGGTTTAGAAACATTTAAAATGTCCTCTCACATCTTTAGACTTTAAATGTTAGGAAAATATTCTTTCCTAAAAATGAGTAAAGATGGACCTTCTGGAGATGAGGATTCTTAAAATTCCAAAAAGGTTAGACATTGATAGAAAACTGGAAAACAAAATGAATGTAAAGATGACATTCCTTTGGAAAATGGAAAACTTTTCCCTAAATTCTGGTATTATGTGCCAAGGGTTATTATGGTTCACCTAGTTTGGCTCAGTCTTTTGTATGAATGTAATAGTTATAGCATGCAAAACTATACAAATTAAAATTGGCTGAATTTTAGTTCAGCCTCGAGAATGTATATCTCATGTTTTTTATTACAAATCTGAATGTAGAAAGTGACAAGTCAACGGTTTTGAAAGACTTTTTAGTAAAAAGGTGTTTTTAAAAAATAAAGTTTTTATAAATCAAAGCAATTGTGGGAAGCAAGGAATCATGGAAAATAGGATGATCAAATACTGTAAAAAGAAACAGGCAGGATTGAGAAAGTAACCAAAGTCAAAGTAACTTTGATAATCCTGTCTGGATTTCATTTTCTTCACACAACAGTCTAGTCTACCATGTGAGTGTTTGCAAATATGTTGAGCACGGGTAGTCCTCAATTTACAACAGTTCATTTAGTGACCATTTGAAATTACTGAAATTACTGAAAAAAAGTGATTCTAACTGTTTTCCACACTTAACCACCATTGTAGCATTCCCCATGATTACATGATCAAAATTAAAATGCTTGGCAACTGACTCATATTTATGATGTTTGCCAGGTCCTGGGGTCATGTGATCCTCTTTGCGACCTTCTGACAAGCAAAATCAATGGGGAAGCCTATACTAATTTAACAACTGCAGTGATTCACTTAACAAGTGTGACCAAAAAGGTTACAGAATGAGGCAAAACTCACTTAACTGTCTTGCTTACCAACTGAAATTTTGGGCTCGGTTTCTGGTCATAAGACGAGGACTACCTGTATAGCTAATTCAGCTCATTTCTAATTTAAATTTGGGATTAACATGTTACATGGATGCATCTTTAATGTTGGTTTAACCTGCTGCGCGAACCCAGTCAAATATCCCCGAGAGGGTGAGATCTATTTTGCAATTCTTGGCTTAACCTCGCGGGGTTGCATTTGAGCGCGCGCTTCAGTTCAGCACATTTGCAAATGCAATCGCAAACCTACGAAAACTCGTCTTAAAAATGCCACGAGAGACTCCTCCGGGACCGCTAAAGGAAGTTCCACGAGTTTACTTCTGGGGCAATGCCGTACAACTCGATCATGGTAAAGTGACACCGCCCCTCTCCTTTGGGTCTCCCTCCCCTCCAGCTAACTACGCCGAATCCCGCGGAGGGAAGCGCCCTCCCTCTCGCTCTCCCCGGGATCCCGGCGGCGGCACCTCCTCCGGGTTCCCTCTGCACTCACAGCGGGTTGCGGCGCTCGGGCAGGCGGCGGTGAAGGGAGATGCGGTCGCTGAGGAAGATGTTGATCTGGTGCAGCTGGATGCTCTCCTCCTGAAGATCTTGCTCGGCCTTGGTTAACTCCAAGCGTGCCGGCCGGCCCATCTCGCCCACCTCGGTCTCTCTGCCCAACGGCGGCTTGTCGTAGACGGGCCTGCGCAATCGTCGCTGGGCTACTTCAGGCGCCAAGGAAGGGGGCGCCGCTCTCCCAGAGCTCTTAGCCGGGTCCCGCGGACCCCAGTGCCACAGCAACAACACGCCCGCTATGCCAAGCCCCGAAAAGACCGCCACTACGAGCGACCATCCTCCTCGGCCGGCCCGGACTCGCCGGTTCCGCCGCATCCCAACTTGGGCAGAAACTTCCTCTCCCAGACCTTTTGGGTGCTGTCCGCAAGACAAAACCGTCCGGACAGGCGGGGGCGGACCGAAGCAGCAATAAAAGTTAGACAGAGAAGGACCGCCCAGCCGCGGCTGCCTTACCCGGACTAATCGCGGAAGCGACTGCTGGCCTATTTGCCTCCGGATTCTTGGTTTACAACGTGGCGGGGCAGGGTAGACATAGAAGCCGTAGCAACAGCGCGGCCTACCTGGGTCCCCTCTCTCCCTTCTCCCGCCGAGGAGAGTCGCCAGAGAGGAGAGCGAGGGAGAAAAGAAACCTGAATTTTTCTCTGAACTTCAGACTTACCTTCTGGTGAATTTCACCTCCATTGATAGAGGCTCGTGGCTTTATCATTTGGAGGAGGAAAACCATTTTCAGGAGTAGGTCAATCCAGGAAAGATGGTAGCGACCTCCTCCTCCTCCTACAGTCAAATTGGGTGGGAGAGGGATTTTTATGGGTGATAAAAACAGCTTCCCATGATTTGCCTCCTTTCATCTGTCCTAATGCAACTTTCCAGTAGCACCTGTCTGCACAGCCCATGTTTGGGTTCACACATTGTTTTTTGTTGTTAGTATTTATCTAATGACTGAAAAGCACAAAAATGATGAATCTTAAGTATTGTTTTCTATATCATTTATCTCAAAGTGATATACAAAATACAGGTACATATAGCAATAAAGTTGGGGAAGAGGAAAGTAGAAGCAACAACAAAATCCAGAAAACACTATAATGAATGAGATTTTTAACATATATCTAAAAGATGTAACAGAGCAGGCCTTATGAATCATTCCTAAATTGTAGTTTGAATAACTTAAGTACTGACAGCAAGTTGACTCATTTCTTGCAACATACTGTAACCCAAAGTTTACAAAACACAATTCCCTTCATTCACACCAGTCCTATGCATATTCCCTATACCAGTAATGGCTAACCTTTTTGCCATCACGTGGCAAAAGTGTGAGGAGCGTGGGGAAGCTGTGTGCGCATGTGCCCACACCCATAATTCAATGATACCCCACACCCCCGTGCATGCATACGCGGCCCCTTGCGCTACTCCCGCTTTTGGCACGATGGCAAAAAGGTTAATAGTGGGTCCAGTAGGCCTGGTTGGCCCATTATTTGCCCTCCCCAGACTCCAGAGGCTTTCTTGGAGCCTGGGGAGGGTGAAGATAGCCTTCACCACCCTCCCAGAGGCCCTCCGGAAGCTGGAAACGGCCCATTTCCTGACTTCCAGTGCGCCTGGAAGGCCCAAAAATCAGCTGGCCGGTGCACACATGCGCACTGGAGCTGAGCTAGGGCAATGCTCACGTGCCCACAGATATGGCTCCGTATGCCACAGGTTCGCCATCATGGCCCTATACTGTATTTTTATGCTGTTATATTTATAGTCACAATTCTGAGTTCTATTAGAACATGCTACGAAACCATTCTACTTTGCTGCTTATATCTCCTCATCCATTGTTAGTATCCCAGATTAAGGGAGAAGACAAAAACTGTACTTTTTGAGGAACTTGAAGGACTAGATAAAATAAGCTTCATGGAAAATGGAGTCATGAATGTAAAAAGAACCAAACTTGTGTTTTATAGACAAAAATAAACAGAAATCATCCTTGCAGTTTAAAGAAAGAATGAGAAGAAATATATAGAAATCTTCAAAGAAACCACAAATCTTTTACATTTTTTTCAAATTGAAACAAACAATATTAAAACCCTTATTATTTACAAATGTAGGTACAATCCCTGCAGAGCATGAGCTAATTTTGCAATCTGCAAGAGTAAAATAGGAGTTTGTAGAAATTGATCAGGGCCTGCATGCACAGATTTAAATGTATTTGTTTTTGCATATTATATTTTGTGTATAATATATTATACATAAATATATTAGCTTAATCTAGCAACAGTAGTAATATTTCATATGGTGCAGAAAATAAATTCTATTGCATTGCAAATATTGCCAATTGGCTGAATTAAATTTTTTAAGGCAACTCAATCAGACTTATTTGAAGCAAACACTGAGCAGGAATGTAACCTTTCCATTAATCTAAAAAAATATACAAAGAAAGATGATCAGCTGTAAAAGGAAACAGAAAGCACTATGGAGTTACTAAAATGGAAAAGCAATGACTCAAAAGATTGACGGTCTTCCAGGCCAGATCCTGCAAAATATCAAGTGAGGTCCCTTCCAACTCTGTTAATCTGTTTTTTTTTTTAAAAAAAAACAATACTAAGCAATATTAAAGCTGTGAAAAGCAAAACAGGTTTTCACGAAGCAAATATTAACAGCAGACAAATACTTGTAAAACAGAAAGCTTTAGTGAAAGTGTTATGTTACCCCCTTAATCAAATAGACAACTACATTAACTATGAAAATTTTCCTCTATTATTAAGCCAGTTTAAATAAAAATATGATTACCTTCATTTATCATCTATTTGACAGCCTAAAATTCTTATTCATAAGATCAGAGACACTTATCCTGAGGTCTTGTCTGCACAGCTGCCTTAAGATGCTTGTCCCTGTGCCGAATCTGGCTAGAAATAAAACTAGCTAAAGAAATTGTCCAGATGTCAACCAATTCTTTCCTGACATTTGGTAATTATTATGGCCAGATGTTTTTTCCTGAGGATGGTTACCACAGTTCTTGATCAGTAGAGTAGTTTGCCTAGTTCTGTCAAGAAACCAGGCACCAATTTGATAGATCTTTTACATGAGCCCTTCTCAGTTGAATCACCCTTATACTTGAATCATTGAAATGTGAAGCTCTAAGGTTCCATAAGGATCCCCTAGTCCTAGTCTAATACTGTGCAATATGCAAGAAAATCAGTTAAACCATCTTTGAGAGGTAGCTACCCAACCTGTTCTTAAAAGCCTTGAAAGATGGAGGCCCCACAATCTCAGACTGTTCCAACTGTTGCACAGATTTTATTGTCAGTTTTCCTTATATTTAAATTAAATCTCTGCACTTTATTATACTCGTTATTTTTGGTCCTAGCTTATCTGGCAAAGGGAAAGGGTTATCGAGCATATTTTATATAACATCCTTTTCTGTACCTGAACAGATAATCCCAGTTACCTTCAATTTTCAGATTGAACATCATAAGTCTTTCAGCTTGGCCCCGTGGAACATTTGTCCTTTCCCTGAACCTATTCACATATCTTTGAATCAGTGCTGTTTCTGATTCAGTCCTAATAGTATTAGCCCTTCTCGCAGATATCTTACACTGCTGGCACATGTTCGTCTTATTTTCAACGACCAAGACCTTCCTTGTTATACTTTTTCTAAGCACAAACTCCCAATTTCGTATGTGTACCATATGTTTCCTCTTTAATACCTTATATTTTCCGTTAAATATTATTTTTCCTTATTAGCCAGCCTTCCAACCTGTCCAGCATAGATTGCAATCCGATGCTGCCTTCCTGGGTGTTGCCCAGAACTTCCTATTTTGTGCCATTCACAATATGGAGAAATATTCCATCAATATTGTTACTTAATAAAAAATAGTTGGATAATGCTCTGACTCAAGGTTGCTTGCAAGGTTGGTGCTGCATTTCTGAATACTAAGGACCAGTCAGCTGTGGACTGTAGTGCCATCTAAATCAAATTTTATCTATTTGTAAATTAAGATTTCACACAGTAACTACCAAAAACTTTGCTAAAATCAAAATCAAGTTAGACTGGAAGAAGATTTTTAACTTTTTATATGATAACTATGTGTGCTGTGCTTAAAACAATTATGTAAATGTGAGGGAGTCCTGTTTGAAACTCATATTTCAAATGTTTTACAAGGGCTCCTTTAAAAATCTCAGACACATACCACCCATCACATAATAATCTGAAGAATGTAAAATTTTTCTGCCCTGTTTCTGAAGAAGTAATTGTGGCAGGAATGGAAAAAGAAAACTTATCAGGAAGAGGAGAGCTGTGTCCCATGCAGAAGACTTCCTAAACTGATTGCCTTTGCCATATTAATTGAAACCATCCTTCTCTCCCACCCCCTGTCGGAGGCCTCAGCGGTGCAGCCCTCCCTTTCCCAACTCTGGAGAACTTGGCGCTTCGGCCGGATTTCTCCCTCCTTCTTCTCACGGGCGGAGCAGAGGAAGATTGCGGACGGGTTCGGAAGGGGGCCAAGTCCGCCGATGGGGGAGTGCGGGGTGCCCGCTGGCGTCCAGTTACTACTTCGCGCTTGTGATCAGGGAGACTGCGAGTGTGCCCGGCGATTGCTAGTGGGACCCTCGCCTGCCGCCGAAGAAGCCGCGGCGGAGGCTGGCAGCGGTTCGTCTAGCGGAGGTGGGGTTGGGGCTGCGGCGGACATTCCTCCCGGCTCGGTGCCAGTGGACTGCACAGACGAGGCGGGCAACACCGGCCTGCAGTTCGCAGCGGCCGGAGGACACGAAGAGCTAGTGGGCTTCCTGTTGCGGCGGGGGGCCTCGGTGCAAAGTCGGAATCACTGCGGCTGGAGCCCGCTCATGCAAGCAGCCAGGTTAGCGCGGCGGGAGAAACGGGGCGGGGAGGTGGCTCAGCGGTCCTTGCTGGGCAAAACTGGTTGTCTATGTGACTCAAGCGCGCTGCCTACAGTTCAAGGTCGGGATAAAAACAACGGTGGAACAGCTGATGGGGAGGCCCCAGAAGCTGCTTTTTTTTTTCTTTTTAACAGCCGAGACGGTATCTTGGCTTTTTGTTTCCAGATCGCTCTCCTTTGCCTCTCCAACTAGATTCTCCTGGGTCTTTGGTTTCCCTGACACGTTTGCGCTCATTGCAGAGTTTTTATTATGTTGTTCGATGTTTTATTTTTTTTCAAATTGCTTCCGTTTTCTTAGTATGGTAAAAAGTGAGAGATGAAAGGTAGTATACAAATGTAGGCATGCAACGATATGTACGCAAACTTGTATATCTTTATAACAACAATATCTCAAGTGACTGTTGGAAATCTATTTAATCTTTGTTGAGAAGGTGCATGATTTTAAATTTTAAGTGTATTGCCTAAACATAATGCAACCAAATCCACGTCTGAACCCAAACACCACTGAGAAACTACAATATTTCAGCGTACAATATACTTATGTGTTATTAGTGTCTTATAAAGCGTTAGTGGGAGGCATTTAAATCTCAGATTCACTGGAATGGAATGGATTCTGGCTCCTTCCATAGTTTGCACTTTGTCCCAAGATAGTTTCTTTCCAGCCATCTCCCTTCTCTAGTATAAGATTAGACAAAAACAGCATTGAGAGACAATGTTAAAAAAAAAATCAGAGGTTGAAGAAGGATTCAATACATTTCCCATCTATGCATGCTGTGCCTTAATGAAACTCCCTGGGTATCAAGTGTTTGGAATAAAAAAACATAAATATGCTGCTAAATAATTTGAGTTGACACTGAAAGCTAAGACATTTGCAGCTCTGTTGGATATAGTTTCAGTTTCAGGTTGGTCCCTTTTATATATTTATATATTATATGCAGAATGAACCTGGGATAGTGAAGAAAGCATAATAAAATTTTGAAAAAGTAATAAACCTGAAATACAATAAACTAGAACTAGGAGTCACTGTTAAAAGAAAAGCACTATTTATTTTTTTCTTTATTACCTATAGTATCTGTGGAGATTCTCAGTAATTCAGGTCATAATTGTCCCAAACGATGGGTTTGGGATTATCTATAGTAGTTTTACACAGCAGAAGTAAAATTCTCAAAAGCTGAGTTGCTCTTTTATACAGGCCTTAGTCCTTTGGGCAGGGTTTAAAGTAATTTTTCGTAGTATGTGAAAGAGAAAACTGCTTTGAGGATATTTGAATTTGTCCTGTTTTTCCATCCTTATCACTTAACAAATAAATGCCTAAAGCCATCCTTCTATCAAACAACTTTGATAACACCCTCTGCTTTTCAAACATTGGAACACTTCCAAAGCTTATTGTATTGGTTGACCTTTACTTAAAGAGCTTCATCTGCTTTTACCACAAATGTTGCTATTATGTATACAGTTACTATATACAAAGGCTATTAATTGCAATACACTGTATGAGCTTTAAGTAATACAGAAGTTTTTCTCTTAAGATATTCAGATGGAATGCCACATGAGATGTATTGAGGCTGAGGCAAACATGATATTGAATCTGGCCTCAGTATTCTAGTTAGACTGAGAACAAAACTTGGGACGTCCCGGCACACAAATATTTGTTATGTTAAGGCAGAATCCTTTTAAATCTAAATAATTTACATTTATTTTCTTGGATATTGTAATTATTTTCTTTTTCTTTTCTCCAATCAAAGGTTTGGACATCTAAACGTGGCTCGCATCTTACTGGAAAATGGAGCTGACCTTAATGCACAGAATAAATTGGGAGCCAGTGTACTCACCATAGCATCACGGGGCGGCCATATCAGTGTGATTAAGCTGCTGCTGGAATCTGGTGCTTATGTTGACAATTATGATCACTTGAGTGTTAGCTTGGACAGCAGTAAAGAGGAAATGCCAGCTGTCACTCCCCTCATGACAGCTGTCCAACATGGGCATGAGGCAGTAGTCCATCTTCTATTGGACTGGGGAGCTGATTGTAATTACTCTGTAAAGACTATGGGCTGGACTCCCCTGATGCTGGCAGCTGTTAGTGGAAGAGTTAGTTTAGCCCAACAGCTTATGAACAAAGGAGCCAATCCTGATCATCTGAATATTCTGCATAAAACACCGTATGAAATATCTGTGGATTTCAAGCATGAAGATTTGATGGATTATTTGGCACCTTTGACAACAGTTAGACCTCAGACAGGTATGAGCTGCTTTCACTTTATTTTGGGGTTGGGTATAAAATTTTCTTAGCAAAGAAAATAGATAACTTGCTGTATCTAATGGATAGTGAGCTAAAACAAGTCTACTAAGGCCTAAGATATATAACACATAAAATACTTAACTGTCACTGTTCTTTTTTTTTTTTTACTTCAATGTAAATACACAGTCCAGATTTTTCTGTTTAGAAAAATTCTCCTTTATCATGTCAAATTAAAAAAAAAATCAATAAGTGATATAATTGTGTGCTTATATCCATAGTAACAAAACCTGCACTGTGAATGCATGATACATCTTTTATGTATTATCTGAGTTTATGCCTGGCATTAAATTATAAATTATGACCAAATTATAATTCAAAATACCTGGGGGATGCAAAAAAACCCCACCAATCAAATAATCATTGCAACTTAATGAAATGTATTTTGCTAAATTAGGAGTTTTAAAAAACTTTTAATTCTTGAATTCAGTTAGTATAGTAAACCAGAATCAAAAAGAGACACATAATGACAGCAAATGTGAAACCAGGACAATTCTAAAGTGATGCTGTGGATATAAAAGGCCTTCTGGATTAAACAGAGAAGCTATTCAATTCATATGTTTGCTGATCTGTTCAATAAATTGCATACAGGTAGTCCTCACTTACCAACCATAATTGGGATCAGCAACCTGGTCATTAAGCACTTCAATCCCTAAATGGAAAATCACTTCACAGGCTTATGACCTCACTTTTCCTTTAGTCATTAAGTGAAGTGACATGGTCACTAAGCAAAAAACATGCGACTGCAACTAACAATTTACAACTTGGTTACCACTTTGTTGCCAGCCCATGGGAGGCTACAACAGTCATAAATCTAAAGATCACAAAGGTTTTGTTAGCATTGTTGTAACTTCGAATGATTGCTGCATAAGGCAGCTGGTAAGCAAGGACTACCTGTATTAAAGGATGTGCTTTGCACTATGCCTCCCCCCCCCCCCCCAATTCTGGCATTGCTGAGATAATCTTAACTTAGAGATAGGCATATATTTGGGGTCCATGAGCACATTAGAAGTTTGAAAGCTTATTGTGGGCTTTTCACAAAGTGACCCTCATGGGACAGTTTCCTTGTTTACAGAATGGCTGCCATTACAACCATTTACAAAAAAGAAAATTGAAGAGATTGCTGTTTTCCATTCTCATAATATCTGCATATTTTACTCACTACATCACCCTGGTTCAACCTTGATTTTTTTTCTGGGAAAATAAGCTACTGTAGATTCAAAAAGTACTGGCATGTGTTTTTCTATCCATTTCATTTTCTAAGATACTAAAACCAGAGGATTTATTGAGATAATGCCTTTGCTTTGCAGAATGTGAGTTTTATATTTACTATTATTTTGAAGTAACTTAAATTATAATAAAGTTAGCTCAATAAGCACCAGAGGAGATATCTATTGGGTAAAGACTATGTTGACTAATTCATAATTCATGAATAATCTCCCTTTTATCTAGGTGAATATAAATATAATTCAAAAGAATATGAACATCTGATCTTATCTCAAAATTGAATTGATATTATATGCAATAACTTCCTTCCAAAATATAACAATTTAGAATACTGTACAAACATTTATTTAAGTGATTCATTAATCTATTGCATTTCTAACAACATCACAATCTACTCAATCCTTTTCTATATAAATGCAATGGAGTCCAGTAAATCTAACTATTTACAGTATTTGTTCAATAAGAAATAATCTAGAATTTGTTGAAATGTTGAATATCCAATTGCCTGGCAAAATAGGAATCTATAATACTTTATTCCATCCAAACATTTAAATTTGCATATCATATTGATTCATGACCTATAGGAAATTATAAAGATTAATTACAGGAGTTTTTGTATCATAGGGTTTAATAACCACTTGTGGATTAGATTCATTTTGAGTCTGAAAATGCCACTTGTGCAGACTAGGATGTCAATCTGTGTAATTGTAAATACTGTTTTCAATCACACAATCAAATATTTGTCTTTTAAAGAAAAAGATAATCATTCATTTGTTTCATGTATTTATTGAATCAAAGTATAAATCTCAGCTTCCTTCTACATTTTCCATATAATGCCATTCCTTAGAAATAATATAAGTACTACTAGAAGGTCCTAACACCATAGTATATACAGTCACAAATTCTGATTTTGCAGTTTCCAGCTACAATTGCTAAAAATGAACATTTTCTGCCTTTTAAGGCTAGAAATACAATAAAATCTGTAATATAAGCCTTAACAGAAGCTTCACATGTTTTTTTTTTAAAAAATAATGAAGAAGCACCTCTATTACCTCTCCCCACAAATCTGGGAAAAAAGAAATCTTGTCCAGCCCTTGTGTATCCCATGGATACACCCACTTTGTTCTCCAGCCTTCAGCAGGCTTATCTCTCAAAAAACACATGATTTCAGGTCACAAATAATTTGCTTGCTTATCTTTGAATTAGGAAACATCCTATATCCTTCACAGCCTACTCATCAGAAAAAAAATCTTTAACAATATTTGACTATCAGGCATCACAACTGGATATGGTTATAAATTATATAACTGGATATAAATTATTTCTAAACTTGTGTTTTGCTTGACTATGATATAAGAGTAATTTGCCTAGGAATTTGCCTTTGAAGGAGGTAATCATAAAGTACTTTACCTCCCACTCTCAGGATCTTAGTCCCAATGAGAACTACCACAGAAAGCAACAGTTTAGGACTGTTATTGAAATTCAGGACAATTAAAATACTGTACAATTGATTTACAACTGTCCATTTACTACATTTCTCAATTACAGTGCAACTAATTTGAGGTACATAACATGAGTTTCAGACTAATGTAAGCAGAGAAATTATTTAAATTAGCAATCAGATGGTTGCCATGAATCAACTTGTAGTGCCTTAATTCTACAAAGAAGATTATGAGAAAAGTTACCAGTACATGCAGAAAATCAGCAAGCAAAGTAGGATACATATACAACTCATTCATATCTGAGTAAATCAGTTTATTTAAAATTCTGGTACTAATGTATTTTCTGTAGTCTTACCATAAGTAACACCCATATGATTTACATATATCTGTTTCCTCTTTCACTAGATAAGCAGAAAAAACAACCTGATATCTTCCATGCTTTAAAAATGGGTAAGAGATTTCAAATCTTTATATGAACTTTGGTTAATGAGTTTTGGTAGCTCATTATGTATAATTCTTTCTATCCTTCTGTTCTATTAGTTTATTTCCCTTCTCTGTCTTCTAGTCTTCTGCTTTTTCCTCATTCATATGAACTATTCAATTTTTCTGTTAAATCCATCTCTCTTTTTCTTTGGCTCTTACTCTTTTTTAGATCCCTGTAACTTCTGCCCTCTTTCCTAAGCTGCTCTTCCTGCCTGTAGCATCTGAACAGGGCTATCAATGCAAGCAAGTGGACCTTAGGTTCAGGGTAGTCCATACTGCCAGCACGCAGACCTTATCAAAATTCAGGGTTGATTCTTTACAAGCCCTCTTCTGTTCAAACAGTAAGTTTTCATATTGTGTGGGACCCCCCCCCCATGTATATATTAATATAGCTATAGAAAATCAATTAATAGCTAATAAAAGTCCTAGAATTAACATATTTCCTTTGAACATTTCAAGTTGATGTTATTTTTTTGATAGGAAATTTTCAGCTGGTGAAAGAAATTATTGATGAAGATCCGGCACAGTCCAATGTCATTAATGATGATGGAGCGTCTCCCCTGATGATTGCAGCTGTTACTGGACAGATGCCCCTTATACAGTTACTTGTTTCAAGAAATGTAGACATTGACAAACAAGATAATGTCCATGGCTGGACAGCATTAATGCAAGCTACATATCATGGGTAAATACATTTATTTTGCTAGTGTGATTTGAGAGAAGTTTCCTTTTTTTCTTAAAATTACTATTGTCTTTTGATTGTCCCTCACCAATCTCATGGGATGAAATTTTAATCGCTTTATGATGGCAACCCAGTTACATAAACATTTAGGATTAGTTTGGTCCATACATTGTACTAAGCCATGATGATGGTTTATTTAATATTCTATCATTAAAGTGTGATTTAGTGATGTAAGTTAAGTTATTCTGTAGTTAACAGCTACAATGTCATATATATGTAGTACTATATGTTCTTCCTTTCTCCATAGAAGAATTTGTAGACAACATTGTTATTTATGCTACAATCTATGGGCAAATCTATCTGATACCTTTCTTAAGGGAATGTTTTTCTACCCTTTTTCTGATAAAATTGTATTTTTCAGACAAAACATACAAGGAAATTGTTCCTATTGTAGTGGTCCTTATTGTATATATTTCTTTATTCAAATATACTAAACATAATCTCTGAGGCTTGTGATGACTGAATTTGTACGATATAATCACAAATCAGCCAGCTACTTTTAATCTAATTAGCTGTATAAATCCAGCCTGTATGGTTAGTTTTTGGGGTTGTGTGAAGCTTGAAAACTGAGTTAAATGAAAAACCCATGCTTCACTTAATCAAGGATAAATGTGTCAGATTAACATAGTTATCAGCTACCAAGCTGTTTAGGCAAGTGAAAATGCATTGTATAAAACTGCAAGAATGCAATGTAGAACCGTTATTGATGCAGCTTTAAGTGATCTTGTAAATAGCAGTTAGAGTATTATTTCCGGTAAGTAGAAATCATTTGATGGTGGTTGACTGCAAATAAATAGATGTATAATCAGAAAATTCTAATTATTTCTAGAGATGAGGGCTACTTTAAGTTATAAACATCAATTTGGACAAGAAATATGTTAAGCAAGCCATAGAATTATTGATGAAAACTGAGTTGAAATGCAGATGTGACACTAAGTGGCTGGATCTCTTTACTACTACAGAAATTTTTAGTACAAGAACTAGATACAGGTAGTCTTTGACCTACAACCACAACTGGGCCCAAAATTTCAGTTGCTAAGCAAGACAGTTATTAAATGAACTTATGACCTTTCTTGCCACAGTTGTTAAGTGAATCACTGCAGTTGTTAAGTTAGTAACATGGTTGTTAAGTGAATCTGACTTCCCCATTGACTTTGTTTTTTGGGAGGTTGCAAATGGGATCACATGACCCCGGGACACTGCAACAGTCATAAACATCAGCCAATTGCCAAACAGCTGAATTTTGCTCATGTGACCATGGGGATGCTGCAACAGTTGTAAGTGTGCAAAACAGTCATAAGTCACTTTTTTCGGTGCCATTGTAACTTCAGTCACTAAGCGAATAGTTGTAAATTGGGGACTATAAAGAACAAAAATCGACAATGGCTTAAGAGAGATTAGAGGTAGGAAGAAGTCACCTATTTCTAGTAACATCTTCTAATATAATCTGTCTTTAATATATGTATGTAGCTTATATTCTGTTTTATTTAAAGAAATAAAGAAGTTGTTAAGTATTTATTAAATCAAGGAGCTGATGTCAACCTGCGTGCTAAAAACGGATATACAGCCTTTGACCTGATAATGCTGCTGAATGACCCAGGTACTTCTGTGTGCTTATCTTGTATATCATAGTCTTGCTGTAGTTAGAGTAGAAATACTTTACCAAACTGTGTGCATTTTGCAGATGCGGAACTTGTGCGGTTGTTGGCCTCCGCCTGCATGCAAGAAAAGAATAAGCAGAATAGCAAAGTAACTGCACCCTTTTCCAGAAATAAGCAATCCATAGGTATTCCATTGTTGCCAGATGACAAGGGAGGATTGAAGGTATAGAAATAATATATTTATCTTTTCAGTGAATCTTTATTTTGAACAGAAATCTAACAGCAGGCTTCAGCTATTCAGCTACTCTGTCAGTTTGGGGAACAATTTCAGAGTTTTTCCCAGTAACACTTCCTTCTTTTTTTATGTCACTGTTTATTTCATTGCCCTGGCTCTTAGCTAAGGCCTTTTCATTCACATGAATGTTAGCCAAAGGAAGAGATTAAAGGAAGTACAGAGGAATATTTTCCAAGTTTCTGTAGATTTCTTAAACTTAATTATTAATTTATTTCAAATCAGTGTTCTAATTATCACCGATAGTTATATGTCTAAGGAAAACAACACAATTATATTTTCTTTTCTAGTCATGGTGGAACAGAATGTCCAACAGATTTCGCAAATTGAAGATGACTCAAACCTTAAACCATGGATTTTCCATGAATCAATCTATACCTTTTCCAGAAGAATCAAAATCCCCATTTGACTGTACAATGAAGGCTGCATTACAAAATGATAATATTGTAAATCATGATGCCACTACAGCTTGGGCAACAAAAAGCAAGTCTAATGGTAATAAATGTTAACTATTACAAGCATTTTATGCATGTGTATATCTGTGTGTGCCCACATGCATAATCAAACAGATTTCAAGTTTAGATTAATGGGAGATTTGGAAATTCTTTTTAATAGATTTTGATGTAAGTAATCGACTATGCAAAACATTTGAATGGGCACTCCACAAAGCATTTTAGCACATATACCCCTTCTCAGAGCATTACAGCAGCTGAACCTTCTGCAAAGTTTGCACAGTTATTTCAAAGATTGTCCAAACTTTTTATGTTTACATATACATGGACAGCCACTACAGCTAACTGGTCATGGAAATACTTTCTGCACACACAGGTGCATGTACAAAAAACTAGGAACAATTTTCAGTTGGGCAGTCTTTCCAGAGAACATACTGCTTTAAAGCTCCTACCGTGGGTGGCTCACTTGTATTACCTTGACTCTTGAGATGCCCCTTTCAAATGTTTATGTAACCCCAATGTTTACATGAAAACTTGTTAAAAAATTGGGAATTATTAGGTTATTGAATAATAAATATTTTCATAACAATGTGTCTAGCTTATAAACAATGGAAACAAGTTGCCAGAAAATTCTAATTATCTGCTGCCAACCAGTCATAATTGCTGCCATTATGGATTTTTGTAACTTAGATATGATAACCTTACCCTACCGTGTCTTGAATTTAGAGTGCAAGTATAATAATTTAGACATAAAGATTGAAGGGTCTGTGAGTGGCTTAACAGTACATAATACTACATAAGCATGGGTCCCATTAGTTCCTTGTTTGGGGGATGTTGAAAATCCCATGTAAGATCAGGGCAAATCTATAGTAACTATGTATTTTTAAAAGCAATATAAATTAAAAGAAAATTACTGTATATTTAGGGCTGTAGAAGATTTCTGTGTATATTTTTAAATGATCTTTTTAATGTATAAATGAACACAGGAATTCATAGAATACAGTGAATTGTATTCTTAATTGAATTCAGTCATTATATTACTAGGAGAAATTGTAGTGGCATGTAATATATGCTCCTTTTTTTTTGAACAAAGATTATTTTGTAGGTTTACAATGGCACAATTAACATTGGTGTGGGTATGTTTTCCTTCAGTTATCCACACTGCCAAGGCTGGAAAAGATGATGATTTTCTGACCACAGTGGTAAGTCAGCTTATATAGCTACCATAACTTACAGTATCAAATGTTAGCAGATTGACCAGTAACTTTGTGCAAAGGGAAACCACTAGCCCTGTTCAAGCATTCCCTTTGTGTCTTCAGTTCAACTTATGAGGAACAATGAACATCCCCTCCCCTCAAAGAAAACAAGGTGAACCAGGTGACAAAATTTACTATACAATGACACTTGGAACTCTTATTGATGTAGTATAATAACAGAACCTTGAAAGCCCATGGAGTTTCTCTGTCCTCATCTTATAGCCAAGAGAATCTACTGTAGGTAGAACAGTTTTCAACTTCTTTCTCACCCCTTTGTCTCTATCAGATCTAAGCTAGTCTTTAGTAATTGTGTTCCTTCTTTAAGGCTGTCTCCATGCTTTTCTATACCTACTTGCAGGTAGTCTTTGTTTAGTGACCACAGTTGGAACCAACAACTCAGTTGTTAAGTAGTCGCTAAGTGAAATCATGAACACATTTATGATCTTTCTTCAGCCTTTCTTTGCTTTACAGATGCGTAGTTGTCTTAAATATAAGGATTGGTCACAAAATTATTTTTTATTACTATCATAACTTCAAACAGTGACTAAATGAGGCAGTCTCTAAATGAGGACTACCTGTACACTGTTTATATATGTGACGAGCTGTGTCTATGCTTACAATATATAATGGGTAGCCTAGCTCCAAAGTCAATAGTGGTAGATACCAGCTTACATGAAGGTCATTATGTATATCAGGAGGTTCCCTATTACTGTTAGTTATGATTTAATCATGGAGATTAACTCTACTTATAATCACTAGAATAGGAAAGGGAGAAGAAAATCAGAACAAGAAATGTTTAACTTAATGATGAAACTCAAATTGGAGTAACTGAATAACATTAAATAAAGAGATGTAAATATAAATGAATATAAATGTGTAGATAAGAACAAGGAATATTATAATGTATGTATGTATATATATATATATATATATACGTTGGGGTACTATGATTATTCTACTATTGAGAGGTAAATAGAAATGATAGAATAAAGAACTACAAAAGCAGAATATGTATTTTGATTCGAAATGCTGTAAAATTACCATTGACGGTATGTAATGTTCAATATGTTGTCTTAATGTGTTTTGTTTTTATATGTGTGTGATTGTTTTTTGTGTTGTTTTTAAAGACAAACTGTTTAATAATTTTTTTTTAAAAAAAGGAAAGGGTGGAGGGGGATTGATTACCATTCCTTGACTATTTGACTGGATATTAATATTATGTTAATTATGTTAATATTATGCTAATTATCTTAATATTAATATGTTAATAGAGGCCTTCACCCTGAAATGGGTAGACAATGGCTAAAATGATGATGATTAATATATTGTTAGCATTTTAACAGGACTAATGTTTTCTTCATGTCTACTATTATTCCAACAGTGAAATAGCAGCTACATCATTTTGTTGAAGAGCCATATAAAATATAGTATTCTTTTCTATAATTAGAATAAGAAGCAAGTGTATGCTACAGATTGTTTGGAATGGAACAGTTAGTATAGTTTCCCAAAGCATTTCTTCCAATTGTGCACTGTAATACTGTTAAAAAGCAACCTGGCTTATGGCCGCAAATCATGAGGAAAGAATGCCGCTGCTCCTTGAATTAACATGGACTAAATAAAAAATGGTTTGATAGAGAGTCAGATGGCTCTTCCTTTCTATCAGTATATGAGAAATTGTTTTAGAAATGTTCAGTTAGGAAGTGTCCTGAACAGTTACTTCAGCGTGGGGAACTTAAATGGGAGGAGCTACAAAAGCATAGTTGGAAGCTTGGAATCTGTAATGACTGCAACTTGTATTTGGAAAAGTTCTAAATGCTGAATTTAATTAATATTGGATTAAATGATGTCTTCCAAATGATCATTGAGTAAATGAATGCCAAATGACTTCAGTTCTGGGAATTAGGAGGATGCTTTTGAAAATGATAAAAGTGGATAATTTTTGAGTGCTTGGGCTTGTAGAAAACCTAATTGAACTGGTAGACGTTACAGAATAATGTCTCTAATTGGTATATATATATAGCTATACTCTAATTTGTTTTATACAGAAGGGCACTATAAAATGAACCACTAAGCAAAATAGAGACATCATATAAAAGTTATGACAGCTAAAATTAGTAGAATTTTTTCCTTTTAATTACTGCTTAACTTAATAATATTATTGAAGTCTGATCCATCCTAAACTTCCACCAATATAATTGGAGAAATGTAGTTCCAAATATGAAAGGCTATGGCCTACAGATTGAAAAAAAAAAGAGAACATCTTTGTATCTATTAAATCTGTTAAAGGCATCTAAGGGTAAGGATATTGTAGGTGCTGTTGATTAGAAAAGAGGAATACAGGGGTTTCTTGTACAGGTAATCTTCAATTTAAGACCATTTGTTTTAACAATGATTACAATGGCCTTGGAAAAAATGATTTACAATCTATCTTCAAACTTAATGATAGTTGAACAAATCCTGCAGGTGTGTGATTGAAATTCAGACACTTGGCCAACTGTTCACATTTATGACTGCTTGCAATGTCGTGAAATTACATGTTCACAATTTGTGATTTTCCCAGCAGGTTTCCATCAATTGGTGAAGCCATATTTGCTTTATAACCATGGTAAAAATGATCATAAAATTGGGTCTGGTCATGTGATGTCTCGCTTAATGACTACATTGCTTAGCAACCAAAGTTTCGGTCTCAGATTTCGGTCCTACCTGATCAGGATTTCAGACATGCTACAGGAAGACCAATAAAGAAGGAAATTAAATAAAATGCTAAATAAATAGTGATGTTCAAACTTCACTAAGAAAAAATAAATAAAATGAAACAAAGTAGAATGCCTTGAAAATTAAAAAAAAATAGGAAACTCAATTTATCAAAAGTTACTTGGAACTTGAGCATTCAATTAAGAAAAGTACTACTTCATAGAGAAAGGGTTGAGAATGCCTGAAAGGTGAAAAATTTGAAATTCAAAATGAAGGGATTTCCTTTGTTTGTTTTAGTAAGTATAATGAAGTTGAAAAGGTGACTAAACAGGCAAAGACTTGGAGCAGAAACCGGAGTAAACTAAAAGAAAAAAATGTTCCTGTATGCAGCTCTAATTGTTTTCAATTTTTTTTCTTTTCTATTTTACCCCTTTGATTCTTTCAAATTCTTCAATTTGATTTTTAATTGTGGATTGGTGAATAATCTATTGGGCTGAAACCTCCACAGCAGACGTGGGTTTTAGCAGGTTCTGACCAGTTCTGGAGAACTGGTAGCGGAAATTTTGAGTAATTTGGAAAACCGGTAGTAAAAATTCTGACTGGCCCCGCCCCCATCTATTCTCTGTCTCCCAAGTCCCAGCTGATTGGGAGGAAATGGGGATTTTGTAGTAACCTTCCCCTAGAATGGGGTGGGAATGGAGATTTTACAGTATCTTTCCCCTGCCACGCCCACCAAGCCACACCCATAGAACCAGTAGTAAAAATTTTTGAAACCCACCACTGCTCCACAGAGGTGTAGAGGTTTGATGCAACCTTAGGCCTAATTAAGGATACAGAACTTGGCCTTATAGAGTAATACTGTACATCTAATTGTTTCTGCTATACTGAACAAAACCTTTTCAGCATAATCTCATCCTTCAAAATTAAACCCGTTTGACCTAGTGTCATGTTAGATCTCCTTTCAGCCAGGATTATCACAATTAAACCTGAATGAAAAATGTTTACTCTTTGAAAAAAATTTATTCAGCTTTACTTTTATATGATTAATTTATATTCAATGATGCATGTAAATGCTATTTAGGAATTACTTACATTCTTATTAGTGTTGTAATGAAAGATCTTTATCTGTAGAAATTTTTGTTGCCTTTTTGTTTCCCCTGGTCAGTTAAGAAGTGGGGCTCCATTTACACGGCTGCCCAATGACAAATTGAAAGCTGTTATTCCACCTTTCTTGCCACCTTCAAGTTTTGAGTTGTGGAATTCTGATCGAACGCAGAACAAAGAGCAAACAAGACTTGGCTTTCCACACAGATCTACAAGTATTGACAATAGTGCTGACAAAGTAAGAGACTTATTTAAAGTTTTATTTAAAGTTTAATAGTCAAATTTCTGGGTTCCTTAAATACATTGTTCTGTATAAACACTGTATATGCAGAACACTGTATAAATTAAATTTGCGTTTTGAAATTTGACTCTATTTTCACCAATTATTCATTACTGGCCATATTTGGCAACTACCCGGGATACAATTCTGGAGGTTGCACAACAATGTAAAAAGAAAACAAAGATAATATAAGTAATATGCATGTATAAAAGAACTCCCATATAGCATTCTGTGCTATAGTCTTGGATTTTTTAAAAATAGTTATTCTTGTAATTAATAAAATAAGTGCAGAAATTTAGACTGTAAAATTACAAAGACACTAGCATTTGATGATCCATTTACAGTTAGATGTGAGAAAGATTTCACCGTCAATCCCCAAATAACTTTTTAAATGATTTGGCATTTCTCCAAGGTTTAATTCAGAATTCTTAACTATCGTGCTGTTTTGTCTGTCAGTGTAATTGCAAAACCAGCTTCATGAATGTATATGTTATGCAACATGTTATGTTTTTATTATTCTATAGTTTACTCATTTTGTTTTGTTGAATGCTTAAAACTGTGTAAAAATTAATTTATTTTATAAATATTAGTACAAAAAAATTACTTAAAGTATATTTTTCCAGACATCCTTAAGCAGAGGTAGTAGACCAATTAAACTATCCACTTTTATAAGAAGACCACCAACTCCCAGCAATTCAAGTAATTTCAACCATTCACCTCATTCTTCTGGTGGATCCAGCAGCGTAGGAGGAGTTAGCCGGCATGGTGGAGAACTGCATAATAAATCAGGTATCTATATAAATTGAAATAATATAGGAGATAGCTAGGCAGTCCTTTGGACATGAAGGCCAAAAGGGGCTTTGAAGTATGTGTAAATGCATATATAGCTTTTGACTGCCACAGTTTAAATGAATATTTATTATATTTATATAATATATAAATAAGAATAAGAATATTTATAAATTAATATTTATTTTATATATTAAATGAATAAAAAAATGAATATTTTTCATAAGATCAAGAGATAGCTATGGATTATGGCAATTGCATCCCACGAAAAGATGCAGCTGCATTAAGGAGTTGTAGACAAATGTTACACTAGCAGTTCTGTATTTTCTGAAGTACCTATTTGTTTTTGAAAAAAGAGTACCTGGTCCTAATACTTTAACTAGACCAGCCAGATAAGCATTACTAATACTTATTTATTATTTAGTAATAAGATTACTAATACTGCTTCCTTGGTGAAAGTATTTGCCGGTGACAATCACCATTGCCTGGGGGATGCCCACTTGGGGCTCCTTTTGTGTCCCTGTGAAGTTGCCCACCAAAGTGGTACCCATTTATCTACTAGCAGTTGCCTGCTTTCAAACATCTGGGTCAGTGGGAGCTGGAGCGAGTGATGGGAGCTCACCCCGCTGTATGCCAGCAACGATCTTGAACACAAGGCTGCCAACCATCAGCCTAGCCTTCTAAGATCATGAGCCACTGTGCTCCTTTAGAGACTACATTAAAAATTAGAGTTAAGTTGATTTAAAACCGAGTTAACATTCTGTTTTTACAGGTAAAATATATTGATTTCTTTGTATCCCAATAGATTTAAACTTGTCACATGATTGCACCAATTTATGATTGCAATTTTGACAGTCCAGTTGTCATTGTTAAGCGAATCCTGTGTGGTCATTAAGTATGATATCATTTGATGACCATTAGCAACCTCCTTCAGCTTCCCCATTGACTCTGCTTCTCAGAAGCTAGCAGTGAAGATCACAAATAGGGATCATGTGATGGTGAGATACTGTGACTGTTGCAACTGTGAGCCAAGTGCCAAGTATTCCCATTGTAATCGTTGACTGTGGGGATGCTGCAATGAAAGCAACTACAAGGGCTGGTTGTATGTCTCTTTATTTGGCACCATTGTAACTTTGAATGGTCATTGAATGAGTGATCATTAAATGAGTATCTGTATAAAGCTCTTATCTAATTAACTCATGTGGTGGTGAATACTGGCAAAATTATAACCAACACAAATTCTAAAACCCAAGAGAAGTACTCTATTAAGGTAGTTTCTTTACTGTTGTTACAATTTATTTTTGCCCATTGCAGCTATAAAGGAAGAGCATTCTCCTCCAAAGCTTCTTGTACCAATATTGGCACCTTTTTTTCTTATTTTCAAGCAAGCTTTTGAAAGAGGCACCGAATAATCTGTTTTTCCTTTTTTAGCCTGCAGTGCTTGTGTGTTTCTTATGACAGTAAAATGGAAACCAAGTAGGCCACAGAAGAAGTTTTTCTTTCTGCTAGGAAAAAGAAAATTTATTTGCTACCAAATAAATTGATAAATGCAAATTGACATTATATCGTTTAATTAATAGGGGGAAGAAAAGAGGCTGGCCTTTTTATTTAGAGCAACGTGGACCCATAAATTATACAGTATTTGCCTTTTTAGACTTTTGTTTCTATGTGCCCTGGTAACTGCTGATAACCTCCTCTTCAAGCCTTGCTCATCTGTAATATTATCCCACTCAGTCTTTGTGGGCTTCTTATCTCTCAAGCCTGGTATTTATGTTCTGGATCTGAATTCACCTTGCATTTGGACCTGTAAATTCTGCTTGGCTTATGACACATTGTTAGACAATAGTTAAACTCCATCTCCTAGATACGTACCTATAATTGAGCTGCCATTATTATCTCAAATAGAACATTTCAGTTACATCTTTAAAATAATACCTTTTAAATTAAAAAGCACCTTTGTTAAACAGTTTGTTTTAATGCTACTTGTTAAAGCATTGTTTTTTTTTTAATTAGAAGAATAAAGTGTGGAATGTTACAATTTAAAATATCTTCCTATCTATTTTAAGGTGGTAGCGCGGATAGCGTTTTATCTCAAATTGCAGCACAAAGAAAAAAAGCTGCTGGCATATCTGAACCAAAACCAAATCAACAGCCAATTATAGGAGGCTTAATTTCATCTTGTCCTCCTGATGTGGAAAATGCACAGACCATTGGAAATGGACACATTCTTAAGGTTACGTTTATTATTCTTATCCCAAAACTACTAAACAAGCATGCATTGTAAGCGATTTTTTAAGAAAAACAATATATAAAATATATATACATTTATAGGTTAAATGTAACTGCTGTGTAATTGTATGTATGTATGTATGCATGCATACCTTCAAGTCAGTGTTGATTCCTAGACTAATCCCTCCAATTTTTTGGCAAGTTTTCAAAGTGGCTTCTACCTTCCTAGAGCTGGGAAAGAGACTGGCCAAAGTTCACCCATCTACCTTTGTGTCTAAGGTGAGACTAGATCTCACAGCCTCTTAGTTTAAGCTTGACACTTTAACCCTACATCAAACTCTTAGTAAATGCAGTAATAAAGCTATTAGTTATACAAAGGATGGGTGGCATCTTAGACTATGAATATATTTATTACCGCATTTTAAAGAATTGCTTCCAACATTTTTGATATAGGAACCATTACTTTGGTTCTAGTACTGTGTGCAGAATGATAATGCCAGTAGTAAAAAGACACTAATCTGCAGATGCATCTTAAAGCCAGAGATGGCGCAGGTAAAGTCCTTTGTTGAAAGCATAGTTCAGCAGTATATTAGTAGATTTTCCAGGACTGTTTCTATATTCAACCATTGCTAGTTGATCAGCAGTAGCCAAATTCTATTGCCATGCTGCTTTCAAGATCAGAAGTAAAATTTTGACCCAGCAACATAAATATTCTATCCCTACATAGTTGTCTGGTTTTATAACCATGCATCATTTGTAAGGCATATTCTTCCTTTTTCTTTTTGGTTTATATCATTTGGTCTATGATCATAAACTAAATAAACCAAATGAATTTTGGGGAGGTTATCATATTTAACAATTGTCCAGTAAAAGCTTAAAATAAAGATTTGACTGAAAACCAGATGGCCCAATAGTTTGACTCAGTGATTGGTACAATGGTTATTTGTTTCTGGAATAGTTATTGTTTAAACCCATTTGCATGGTTTTACAGGTATAAAGCATACTAAAATGATCAGCTCTGATCAGGCTGATCAGCCCATAAATATAAGTGATGTGTTTTCTTTCTCAGGGTGGCTATAATCTAGTTACTAAAAATTAAATTGCAAACAATGCTCAACTGTATCAATGTTTTTTTATGACTTCTTTTTAAAATAAGATGGCTTATCTTGTGGCTTTTAATTTTTTTCTATTGAAACTACTTATTAGTAAGAGTAGTTCTTATAAGAGAAGTAAGTAGTCCAAAGAGATACAGAAGGTTTTGTAAGCTTGTTACAAGTTGAAGTATAATATGATTTCTCCGGTGCGCGCACATTTGCAAACCAGTAGGGAAGGGAAGGTGAATTTCACCCCTGGGTTTTTCCTCTTGTGATTTTGTGGACACTGCCATGTATTTTCTTGGCAACAACATGGAATAGTTTGACATAGCCTTCCAGAATGTTCTGTAGTTTATTTGAATATCTATCCTAAGCAGATTTGATAATGCTTAGTCTTTTGAATATTGGCTACAAACTGCCCCCTTCCATAAGCTTTGGGCATATTAACAAAATAAACATTATTTAGATGCTTGCCAAGTAATGCTTGTATTTGCCAGTGCTGTTTCTCCACCCCCGTTTCTCCTCTCCCACCCAAGCATTCAAACTGATATTGAATAGAGGTAGACAAATGTATATTTTAGTATAATTGTGTTTAATGAGATCTTGATATGGGAATTCAGTTGCTGTGGTTGTCATTGCCAAGGATAAAATTATATTGATCCTTGCAGATTGCTCTGTGTTAGATTTCCACCTGCCTGTAACAAACATAGGCTTACTGAGTCTATTCCATTCTGTAGTGTACTCTCCTTCATGATGCTCACAATAGAAGATAATTAGTTTCAAGTACTAAGGTTCTTTAGTACATTAATAGCATTCCGTGTGCTTCGTGGTACAGTCATGCTGGCCACGTGGCCATGGAAATGTCTTCGGGTAGCACTGGCTGCCTGGGCTAAGAAACAGAGAAGAGCACTGTCCCCTAAAGTTGGAACTGACTGGATAGGGAATCTTTTACCTTTTTCTATGTTTCCAATATCTGAAAAGCTGCCTTTTATAACTGGGAAAATTTTATCCTCAAAACATGTGAAATATAATTCTATTCTAAACATAAGGGAATAGTCCTTGCTGTGGAACATAATTTATCATTTTCCATCGATATTATATATGTAGGAAAAAATCAAAATGTATTTCTTACTCTTTGATGAATAGAGGTATTTCTATAGTTTTTTAAAAAATAAATGGCTACCAGAAAGATAGTGTTTTTAAAAATGGAGGTCTTCGTTGCTGTGACATTTCCTGGCTTCTCACAGCCTCCCCCCCTCCCCCCAATGTTAAAGAGCTTTTAGAATTAAGAAAAAAAGACTGCATATCATTTTTTGATACTATATTTTTTGAGCATATATTAAAAGAGAAAGAAAAGCGGTTATTTGTTAGAATATAAATAAATGTTTAATTACATAAATTATATTGTATAAATTTTAGCAGCATACATTTAGCAATAAATTAAAAATGGAAAGAAGCAGTTTCAGGAAATAGTTGTACAGTTGCCCCAAGTTACACGTTTTCAGTTAATTATGTATGTTTTACTTCAAATGATAGATCAGCTGTGAGATAAGCTGTATTTTCTATTAAATGCAGAATATTTAAAATTAGCAAACTTCTAGAGCTCTTAAGAATAAATAATTGATATGGGCTTTTCTGGCACTAACCCATAAAGGGAGCTGAGGATATCAAAGGTTCCAGTTTTTCAGCAAATATTTTTTGTAGTGCTTACGCTACTATCTAAGCAGAAGTCTCTATTTTCCAATACTCAGAATAGCTTATTACTAATTGCTACATTTAGATAATTTACATAGAGAGAAATACTCAATAGATGTGCTTATTTAAACTTCTTTTTTAAGTGACATATTTAGTAACAGGAAAGTTTCTATATTTTTGCTAGGTAAAACAGAAATTGGATATGAACCAAAAACCTCCTTCTGAGAATTCTTCTACATCTAAAAGCACGTCCCCAACTCTCACGCCATCACCATCTCCATTACCATCCCCCAAGATACAAAGTGCAGAGTCTTCACTTTCTTCTTTTCACAGACAAGGGAAAAGCAGTGGTGGCTCCAGCAGTGGGACTTTAACTGATGAAGGTAAGTAGTGGTGGCACAGTGGGTAGAATGCAGTACTGCAGGCTAATTCTGCTGACTGCCGGCTGCAAGCAGTTCAACAGGTCGATTCTCACCAGCTCAAGGTTGACTCAGCCTTCCATTCTTCAGAGGTTGGTAAAATGAGGACGCAAATTGTTGGGTGTAATATGCTAACTCTGTAAACCACTTAGAGAGGGCTGTAAAGCACTTAGACTATATAAGTCTAAGTGCTATTGCTATTGCTATACATAATCGGCAATACAAAAGTGTTGTTAGATGACACCATTTCAGAATATCACTGCAATGTATTTTAGACTCGGGCACAAACACTGGATGTTCTTTCTGAGTAGGGTAGGCCATCACTGTGACTTATTTTTTATTCTTGGGACAGAAGGTACACATCTGAACTCATGCTTCTGATGCTGTGTTTAATTAGTAATATATTTTCTCATCACTTTTGAGCAATGGCTTCTAGGCAACTTACATAGGGAAGGTGAGAGATGGTATTGTGGTCTGCTCAAAACTGTTCAAGATAAGAAGGAAATTGTGGCAATTGGGGAAGGAAGGCAAGTGGAGAAGAAATTGGGCAAGCCTGAAAATCAACATTGCTTGTGGATGATAAGGCACAAACCATTCAAAATCACCAATGTTTCCTGTACTTGACCCAGGCAAAATTTTGATGGGCAGTGTAACTCCCACTTGGCAGTATATCAGATAGTATATATTTAGATAGCAAAATGGGGAAAAATGAAACGGTAACAATAACCAGAATAGAGGTGGTAAAATGCACAAGATACATTTCTTTTACATCACCTTTTGTACATATCCTGTTTTCACATTGTGAATGTGATATATTATAATGATTGTTTATTTAAAAGATTTGTCTGGCTGCCCATCTTAAGAAACACAACTCTGGGTGGCTCACAACAGCAGTTTAAAACAAGAAACAATTGAAAAAGATGGGGTCATTGACTTGTTATATCTGGAATAAACAAACCATCTTAATTTTGTTCTGTGTCTGTTACAGTAGTATCATACAGATTACAGGAATTATCTTGCCCAGAATGTTACAAAGTAGGCTTCTTTTCACTTCCATTTTGATTTTTATATTCAAGCATAACTGTGCAACATTATTTTACAATTCTTACAATGCAATTAACATAAAATTAACATTTATTTTTTCCCCTTAATTTAAAGATGAACTTACAGGCATCCTGAAAAAACTCTCTCTTGAAAAGTACCAGCCTATCTTTGAAGAGCAGGAGGTAAATGTGCCCCCCCCCCCCCATTCTTTACTGCTGGAAACTTGGGAAAACTTGGCTTGTATATAATAGAACTGCAATAATTACTTTTTCAAAAATATTGATTTATTTCACCAAAATGTAATTTCAAAATTTATCATCTGTTTTTTCAGAAACTGTGGAACACAATAATCCCTTCTATAAAGATGGTGATGTCTTAATCCTAGTCAAAACTGTTAAGCTTTTAATTCTGCAAATAAAATTTGGTTTCTGTTTAAACCTATGCAGGAAATGTGGGACTAGTTTGGAGCTGCCTTTATTTTTTCAAATGTATTAATAGGCAGTCTTATCAATCATATCTATAGGTATTTTGTTTTGATAGAGCTAAATTTGGAACATTGTAGAAACTATCTGAGAAACTACAGGCCTGTGGATTACCTGAAACTCTCACTCATTCTTTTGGCAGCCAGCATAACCTCTGCAGTTGAAGGGAGGGAGGAAAAGATAAAATATTTCATCTTTTCAGAATCCTTCTGGGGAAGGTGTGTGTGTGTATGTGATTCCCTCTGAGTGTACATTTATGTATGTGTATGTGTCTGTATCTATATATATGGTATATCTAAATCTATTTCAGAACTTATATCATTTTTCTTTTAAAAATGCAAAAACAATTAATTCAACCATTCTTGGAAATAACATACATTTATTACATAGCTACAGAGATGACTTTTCCAGGAACAATGGTTCCTAAAAATCTATGTCTCAAAAAGAAATATGTCATTTTTCTAGGTCAGTGCCTCCAAAATTTAAGTATAAATGTTTAAGAATATATACATATTTGGAAAATGTACATGAGTAAACAAATAAATTTGATTGGTAACAATAATACATAAAACTATATTAATAAGAAATCAATATGAAGCAGTCCAAATGCCATTAAAAATGATGATATCAAGCCATAACCAAGACTCCTTAACCAAAGGGGAACTACCAGAGGACTGGAAAAGAGCTTGTGTGGTTTCCATCTTCAAAAAAGGAGAAAAAATGGATCCAAGGTACTACAAACCAATCAGCCTGACAAAATTACCTGGGAAGATCTTGGAAAAGATAACGAAGCAACAGATCTGCAAACATCTAGAAGCAAGTAAAGGTTCAACCAAAAGCCAACATGGGCTTGTTACAAATGGATCATGCCAAACAAATTTTATTTCATTTTTTGACAAAGTGACTACATTAGTGGTTTAGCAAAATGCTGTGGGCATAGTACTTCAATTTCAGTAAGGCATTTGACCTATTCTTAGTAAGTTAGAAAAATGTGAGATAGACAAAATCACCACCAGATAGATTTGTAACAAAAGTGTAGTCAATGTATAGTCAATAGAACTACATCTACATCAGTGGTGGGTTGCTACCAGTTTGCCCTGCATCGGGCGAACCAGTGGCAGGGGCGGGAGGCTCTGTCCATCCACCTGGATGTTTCTGCTCAATGCCAGAAGCATCATGCGCATACAAGTGTGTGCGCACAAATGAACCGGTAGCAAACTAAATTTTAACCCACTACTGATCTACATGGAGGGAAGTAAATAGTGGGGTAACCCAAGCTTTTGTTTTAGGCCCACTACTCTTCAATATAAACGATTTAGATGAGGGAATAGAAAGAGAACTCATCAAATTTGCAGATGACACCAAGATGGCAGGAACAGCCAATATCCCAGAAAATAGGCTCAAAATCAACAGACTTGAACACTGGACCCTAACCTAGCGAAATGAAATTCAATAGTGACAAAAGTAAAGTTTTACATTTAGGCAAGAAAAACCAAATGTACAGGACCACCAAACCACTTATAAGTGGAACCTGGGTGAATAGCAGCAACTGAGAGCAACTGAATAGCAACAACTGAGAGAGGGCTCTAGGAGTCCTAGTAGACAACCACTTAAATATGAGCCAGCAGTGTGCTGCAGCTACCAAAAAACCAATACAATCCTAGGCTGCATAACAGAGATAAAATCAAGATCTCTGATTTTAGTACTAGTGTTAGTATTGCTTTATAATGCCTTGATAAGACCGTACTTGAAATATTGCATCCCATTTTTGTCACCACAATATAAAAAAGAGGTTGAGACTCTGGAAAGAGTGCTGAGAAGAGCAACAAAGTTATTAGGGAGGTGGAGGCTAAAACATTTGAAGAATGGTTGCAGGAATTAGGTATGTTTAGTCTAGTGAAAAGAAGGACTCAGGTGACATGATAGCAGTGTTCCAATATTTGAGGGGCTGCCATAAAGAAGAGCGGGTCAACCTATTTTCTAAAGCACCAGAGGTGGGATAAGAAGCAATGGATGGAAACTAATCAAGGAGAGAGCCAACCTAGAACTAAGGAGAAATTTTCTGACAGTGAGATCAATTTACCAGTGGAATGGCTTGCCTTCAGAAGTTGAGGACGCTCCATCACTGGTGGTTTTTAAGAAAGAGATTGGACAACCATTTGGCCAGAATGGTATAAATTCTCCTGCTTGAGCAGAGTGTTGGACTAGAAGACTCCCAAGGTCCCTTTGAACTCTGTTATTCTGTTAAGTCATACACCAAAATGCAAATAAGATTCCACTAATGTTCATGTTCTAATGCCTTGAAGCTCAAATAGAATTGATGTTTTTTTAATCAATATTATCATGAAATAAACTTTTATAGTCCAATTGCACTTCCTTGTTTTATTAATTATGTATTTTACAGCTTTAATGCATTTTTCTAATTTTTAATTCTATTACAGGAAACAAAAGATAGAAACATTTGGCTTGCATAAGCTTAAACAAATTTAGTAGTAAGGATAGGCGAGAATGTATAACATTGATAAATGCTGTACAGTATTTAAAGTATGTTACATATATTATTATTGACCCCCAATAATATTTCTGAAGTAGGACAGTTATTATCAAGAAGGTGGGCATTTAGGCTGAAAGCTGCTTGCATAAAGCCAGCTACTGAATTTGTATTAACTTTAAAATTGGGATTTTCTAAGATATGTTACATTTGAGACATACAAAATTGTTTGGGACTTAAATTTCTTGGAATCAAAGTAATGGAGAAGAGTGCAGTGCCTTTTAGTCCACAGGCTGCTCCATAATTTAAAAGAGATGTATTCATGATTCATGTTTCAACAGGTGGATATGGAAGCTTTTCTCACTCTTACAGATGGGGATTTGAAAGAACTGGGAATTAAGACTGATGGTTCTAGACAGCAAATCCTAACAGTTATTTCAGAGTTAAATGCAGGAAAGGTAATTCTGAATATCTATGAGAAGTACTTTATGGTTATTATTTTGCCTTTTTGCCTTTTGCTTCCCAATGGGTACAGTCTGTTTGTAATTATTTACAGGATAGTAATCATTATTATACTAAGTAATTTTAACCTGTTAGAATCATTGAGGGATATAATAATTGTAGAATCAATACATTAGTCTCCTAGGCTGACACCTATATTAGATGTTTACAGGTGATTCTGGTTTGGCTTGGCATTTCAGAATTTATAGACCCCCTTTTTATACGTCTATTGCATGGCATTGCTGAAATATTTTACACTTCACATCAGATGATTACAGCTTGTCTACCTGGTCATTATTCTGATCTAACAATACAATTTTGAACAGCCTCTTCAGGTCAAACACTTATTATTCAATTCTCTTCAGGTCAAACACTTATTATTCCACTCTACAAACACGATTTATTTTGGTACTTCAAACCAAATTTGTTAAATATGTATCAGACCAAAATATATAGTTGGTAGGATACGTGATGTTTAGTTTGATGTAATTAAAACTGAGCAGTCTTGGCAATATGTAAAGGCTAGAAGCACTGGCATTCCTTTTCTTGATATTCGGGAATAAAGTATGTCTTAAAGGTAGATCTGTAGGGAATTTTTCACTAATTATTGTAATAACATATTTAAGTATACCAACTGAGCTTTTGTTCCTTTTTTAAATTATGAATTTCAACAGGGACGAGAGAGAAAAATTTTACAGGAGACAATACACAATTTCCACTCATCTTTTGAAAGCAGCGTTAGCAACACAAGCCCTGGGAAACCACAGAGTACGTAGAAAACATTGAATATTACTATTATGCTAACATTGGTTGCATATTCATATACTTTGTATTTATTAAATTCATGGAACAAATAAAGGAAAAAACAATACCAAAATAACTTTCAATTATTTGATATGCTTCCAAACCATCTCATACATTTAATTGCATAAAACAAGGATTTAAGGAGATGAAAACAAACACAAAAGAAGTTGCGCTAAAATACCTATTTGATTCGTAGCAAGTTTCTGGACCTCTTCAAACTAGTTTAGAGTTGGAGCCAGACTGAATATATTTGAAATTCATTTTAGGTGGTTTCGGTTACTAAATACTGAAATCTAACACTGGCCAATGGATAATGGCCATAAAAGTCCACAGAAATCAGTCTATGTTTGTTTGATAGGACTGTGAAGTAGGTTTACATGATGACAGACATTCTTAAAATTAACTTCTGTCAGTCCTCCCAGGTAAACCAGACAAGAAACATGAAAAGATGAATTAATCCTACTTTATTGTAAGGTTAATACTTCCAATGTTAAAGTATTTTACCCTAGTCTGTTATCAAGTTGAATACATGTTTTTCTCCTTTAATTATAATGTTCTTCTGGCTACTTCTAGTGTCTAATCTTCAAAACCCATTCTATCATATTTTCTGGAATTCAAAAAAATATCAGCCATTTCCCATGGGAAGGAGTCTTTGAATTAATTTCAAAATATCTTTTCAAAGTCCATCCTAGGCTCTTAATTTGTTTATAACTTTCTCAAAACATCATTTAATCCAATTGAATTGATTCAAATCAGACTCTATGTAATTGCTGAATTAGTATCTGAAGCCATTTTTCTAATGTCCCTCTTGTAATTTTTTTTTAAAACATTAGATTCATTTGAAAAAAACAAGAGTTCATGGGAAGCTATTCCTTCCTTTTCCAGACTTTTCTGGGGTTTGTTACCTATTCCCATGACAGTTCTTTCTGATTTAAAGACAGCTTCATCTGAGAAAGGCTTTTGGAGGATGACATCAAGACTAGTGTCAGATCTCAGATGATTGAATAAGAAGTAGAAAAGACTGTAATTCCAAGCAGTCCTATCAGCTCACGGTTTCTATAGGATTGGATTTTTTTATTCACTTTAAATCCTCTACCCAAATGAAGAAAGGACACTTAAATAAAGATGCTGTTAACTTTGCTTCTACTTAGTAATATCAGTTTTCAACTTTCTATCTCTTTATAGTGAATAGGGAAAAGGCTCAATAATTATTTCCCTTGTCCTCTTTTTGTGCAGCATGAGAAGCAAATAATGCACACAAGTTATTTTACTCTGCATTTGGGGGAGAGGGGTACAATGTTCAAAGATAGGTTTGTTTCTTATAGTTTCATTCATGTGAAATAAAGTTTAACTCCTTACTATATGCACAGTCCAACAAATACTATATGTGTTTGTGTTTATAGCACCTGGATGCTGGGTAAGACCACAGGAACCATCTCCTACCAAGAGATAAACTTCGAACCAAAGTGTCAGAAACATGAACTACAGACCAAGTACACCTTTGCAACATTTCATTGTGGAATATGCTGGAAATGTATTTTATTAATAGCAGATACTGTACCTCATATGCAAAAAAGACGTAGCTTTAATAAAGCTGGTCATATTTGAATGGTGTAGTCCTTATTTTATTGAAATGAGGAAAGAAAACATTATAGAAGCTGCATAGGCACTGCAGTAGCTGAATAACAAGAAATCGCTACTTCTCAACCTGGAAGACAAGAGTTTTTCAAATAGGGATAAAAAATTAACTGGGAACCAATGAAGTTCATAAAGAAGGGATATGATGTGTTCATATGCTTTAATTCCAGCCAGTACTCTGGCTGTAGAGTTTTGTATTATATAAAGTTTCTGAATTCTTCAGGATCCTTCAAGAGCAATCTTGTGTGTAATGCATTGCACTTATCTAATTTATCTAGTAAGGTATCCTACTTCAGCTGGTGAAAGATGCTTCACAAACAAAAGTCATTGGTGCTTTGAATGTCAGAGTTGGATTTAGAGGCAGTCCCTGACAACAAATATTTTAGGAAGAATGCAGCTTTATCTACAGTAGATAAAACCCTACTTATCTTGACAGAAGATGCAAAACAAGTGTGATTATTAAATTGTTTAATTTAATAATAGAACTGTTGTTTTGCATCATTTTTGGATTACATTATTGCAGCTAGACACCGATTTAACAGTTCACTCCCTTACCTGGTTCCAATCAAATGGAGGGAGGAAGGAAGGGAGAGAGAGAGAGAGCTCATTGCATCCATTACCAAAGTGGATGTGATTGAATCCATCCACCTTGCCGCTGGTCATCATCGTCTTCTCTTTCCTTCTACTTTTCCCAGCATTATAGACATTACAGTATAGTAATTTAAGCATGATCATTTGTGCCCTGAGTAATAATTCCAAGTTTTGTTCAATGATCATTTATTTATTTTCTTGACTATTCATTCTGATCTTTGTAAGTATAGGCATATTGCAGCATCTGAAAATATTTTCTAGGGCATGGATGTCAAGCTCACAGCATCACATTGCCATCACGTGAGGTATCACGTTTTTTCCCTTTGCAGAGCTGGGGTGGGTGTGGCCTATGTGTGACTCATCTGGCCCATAGGCCTCCATTTTGAAACCCCTATTCTAGAGCCTGCAGGTGTATTCTACCAAGTGTTAGTCTGTAGTGTATTACTTCTTTGTCTGTTTCTTATAGTTGACGGTTGATCATATAAAAGGCAGAACCTATTCACCACTTTGATATTTTCATTGTCCATGCTAAGGCTGGTTGTAACCCTAACCTGTTGACATTAGCTAAGTTTCTTCATATTTAATTTTAGTTCCATTTTATTTTTACTGCATTCCGTGACTTTTATCACTGGAGCTTTTAGAACAGAGCCTTTACATGTTTGGGTATCAGTATAGTGTCATCTTGATGTTATTGAAGTTTCTTCTTTCAATTTAATATTATCCTCATCTCTTCCAAACAAGCTTCTGTGTGGGTGAGTGTATTCAGTATATAGAATCTAGAATGATTGAATATATATATTTAACATATAGGTAGAATAAATGTGTTTTAGATGATTAGTTTGCTAGCATGTGAAATTAAGGAAATCGATGATGGTTTGCACACTATATTAAGTGTGTAGAGTGGCCTCTTCTAATCTGTTGGCCACACCATCATTCTCCAGATTTCTTGGCATAGCTTGGTCACTTGATTCTTCTGTTGTTTCTTAGATTTATATATATAGCATATATGCTATAAAATGTTACATTGTGGAAATTGGTTGACTTTCTCCTTCTGTTTTAGCTTACATTGGAACCTGCACATGAGCAGACAGTAATCTGTCAGTCAGCCCTTGGCCATGGCTTGCTGTTATAACTGAGCACTTCCACCTCCTTTTACCAAAAATGTAGTGTATTTTTTTGTATACCATCTGAAGATATATACAGGTGTTGCACTAGTGGTTGTTGTTTTGATATAAAAAGATACGGTTTTATTTCAAACATCCAAACATTTATTCCCTCACGTAAATTTACAGTTCAGATTTCTCAAACACAGTAAAAGTGTCTAGTCCGTACTGAGATTTAAAATATGCTTGTTGATTCGTCTGTTGTAAATTACGAAGACAAAATTCTGCTTGAAGTGTAGAAAAATCCTTAAAATATTTGTTACAAAGTACTTGGTTTTAAATATTTATTTCAGGTTGGGCCTGCAATTTTCAATACAACTTTTTGCCTCTTACTTTTACAGAACTTTTTCCATAAAATTAAATATTCATGAGTCTCAACATCAAAACTCAATCTATGACCCACAAACATGTCTGGCTGCTTTTAATCTGAGAAGGAAATACTTTGTCTATTATGTTATTGATCCTAGAAATCAGCAGCCCCTTAATGGAAATACATAACAAGCTTTCCAACAGACATTCCACAAACATTCATTCAGTGCACATGTAATGCACATGTAGTTGCTGAAATATAAGCCTAATGATATTTTTGGAACTCTGGTAAATTAAAACCACCATCCTTAATAGATTATCTCTGTTTAGCTACTGAAATCCTAGATGATCTTCTTTCCCATATAAATTCCTTTTTTCCCCTCAATATCATATCTATCTCAAATAAGTATTTATGTGGCACAAACACTGGAATATATCTTTATACATACAATAGATTAATCTTGAAGCAACATTCATTTTAATATCATTAATTTTACCCCAATTTAGCAGAATTTTAATCCATTCATTAATATATAAGTAATTAAGCACCTAAGGCTTGTAACATACTTAATTGTAACATACTTGTAACATACTTAATTGTTTAAGAGTATAAAGTCCTAGATGCCTAATATGGATTTTGCTGGGTTTTTTTTTTCCTCATTTGGAAATATTGCTGAAAGAATGTCTAAGGTGGGGGTGGGGTGGCTTGACTGACATTGTGGTTACTGGATATTAGGCATATTAAATGGTTCTCAATTCCCCAGCAAATAATTCAAAATCATGACCAGCTTTTTTTTCAGCATCTGTTTCTCCTGGAACAGTGTTTCTCAAAGTGTGATCTGAAAAATCCCGGGGGTATGTCAACACTCTTTCAGGAGTCCATGAAATCAAAATGATTTGCCAGTCTGTGTTGAAAAATAATAACAGTATTAAAATTCTATCAAACAATTATAAGAAGCAGTAATGAGAGCAAATGTGTTAGCTTTAATTTTCAACGCAGTAAATATAGCAAAGGTAGTTCTTGATTTACAACCATTTATTTGATTGATTGATTTGATTTGATTTATTCGATTTATATACCGCCCTTCTCCTTGCGGACTCAGGGCAGTGAACAGCCAGATAAAAAACAGTACATAAAAGTTAAGAAATTTTAAAAATCCATATAAACTTTGGCTGAGATTTAAAACAATTAAATATTTAAAATACCACAACCCTACAATATAAAAGATCTTAAAAATTCAACAGGGGTCAGGCTAGACCGGCAAGCTGAAAGAGATAAGTTTTTAGGGCCCGACGAAAAGTCCGGAGGTCGGCAATTGTTCTCAGTTCTGGAGGGAGATCATTCCAAAGGGTAGGGGCTGCCACAGAGAAAGCCCTCCCCCTGGGGGTCGCCAGCCAACATTGTCTGGCTGACGGCACCCTGAGGAGGCCCTCTCTGTGGGAGCGCACCGGCCGGTGGGAGGCTATTGGTGGCAGAAGGCGGTCCCGTAAGTACCCTGGTCCTAAGCCATGGAGCGCTTTAAAGGTGATCATCAACACCTTGAAACGCACCCGGAAGTCCACCGGCAACCAATGCAGCTCGCGCAGGAGAGGTGTCACGTGGGAGCGTCCCGTCGGTCCCATAATTCCCCGCGCGGCCGCATTCTGCACCAGTTGGAGCCTCTGGGTGCACCCCAAGGGGAGCCCCATGTAGAGAGCATTGCAGTAGTCCAGGCGAGAGGTGACGAGTGCCTGAGTGACTGTGCGTAGGGAGTCCCGATCTAGAAAGGGCCGCAACTGGCGTATCAGGCGAACCTGATAAAAAGCTCCCCTGGCCACAGCTGTCGTGTGATCCTCCAAAGACAGCCGTGGGTCCAGGAGGACGCCCAAGTTGCGCACCCTTTCCGTGGGGGCCAATGATTCGCCCCCAATAACCAGCGATGGTGTCAGCTGGCTATATCGGGACGCCAGCAGCCACAGCCACTCGGTCTTGGAGGGGTTGAGTCGAAGCCTGTTTCTCCCCATCCAGGCCCGCACGGCTTCAAGGCACTGGGACATCACTTCCATGGCATCGTTGGGGTGGTCTGGGGTGGAAATGTATAGCTGAGTATCATCAGCGTACTGATGGAACTCCACCCCAAAACCAAAATCAAATGATTTAGCAATCATTTGAAGTTACGATGGCACCAAAGGCAGGGATTTATAATCAGTTCTTTGAGCTATGACTGTTCTAGCAGCCCCATGGTCACATGATCAAAATTTGGGCACTTGGCAAATGGCATGTATGTATGAAGGTTGCAGCATCATGGGATTGCCATTTATGACTTTTCCAGCCGACTTCCAACAAGCAAAATCAATGGGGGAAACTTGATTCACTTGATGTCCATGTGATTAACTTACAAACTGCAATGATTCGCTTCATGACCATGGTAACAAAAATTATAAAATCATGCATGACTCATTTAACAACCATCTTGCTTAGCAACAGAAATTCCAGTTCTAATTGTGGTTGTCAGTTGAGGATTACCTGTATAACCCAAAGAAAAGCTGTTTCAGGTTTCTCCATAATTTTTTTAAAATGGGAAGATTATTGTACATGATGCAATAGAGGTTAAGGAGCTTTCACAGTAAAAAAATAATTTCCATTATTGTGTCCTTCCTAAAATGGGAAAAAGATAAGATGGTCAAAAATATTAGGGGAGAAATAATTATTTTGAAATAACCATCATTCTGTTTTCAAGAAAGATTATTCCTACCACAGTTCTGATTCAGGCTTTCAGAAACAGTGACATCTACAGCAGTATTAATAAAGGATAAACCTGCTCTTTCTGTAGAATGCAGATCTATCTATAATGGCTTCACCTAGCTGGTGAAACCCCATTTTCATATTATTATTAACAGAGGCAGATTGCTTTAACTCTCATAAACTCTCATATCTTGATTTGAATTTCTGCATATTCCTACTTCTTTTTGTCTATGTGGATGTGTGTTGAAAATATATTGACATCCTGATAACAATCATTAAAGAAGAAAATATGTGAGGAAAACTGTTAATGCCATCTTTGCTACAATCTGCTTCTAATTCTGGAGACAGAATGTGGAAGTTGTTTTGGCTGAAAGCATCCTCAGTTCTTCTCCTGATATATTGTCATTAAAACACAGACCTTACTATTTGGGAGGCCAGAGATTTTTCACTATAAACAAATTGGTTGATTTGACTCAATGTAGCACACTGGGTAAATTAAGGTCATTTCTTTAAGCAATCAGGCTGCACTTTTTAATATTTACATGAAACTTCTGGGACCAGGATCTAATTCATCAGGATAGATCAGTAGAGTGATGATACCCAATTGAATACTTTACTATTGGGTAGAATATTGTCAATGGCTTAATCTAATGTCTGAAAGTTGATAGGGCTGGGATGGCTGAAACAGGTTAAATCCAAGATTGATGAAATTATTGTCACTGAACTGCCTTTTAATGAATGGTCTCCCAATAGGGTCACCCCAATTTGAAAGAGTTACTGTTGATTGGGTAGGTGAAAACAAGAGAAGTTGGATTTTGCCAGTTGAATCCTATCTGGAGCAAGATGACCCCACAACTGTAATCTTCACAATTCCTTTCATAATCCTCATTTGTGTGGACTAACACAACACTTACCATGAGGTTGCTTCTGAAAAGTGCCTGAAATTGGTTTAGAATACATGATCTACGCTACTGATCGATATGCCCTGGCATGGTATACAGATAGTCCTTGATGTATGACCATAGTTGATCCCAAAATTTCTATTACGCAGCAAGGGAGTTGTAAAGTGAATTTTGCCCCATTTTATGACCTTTCTTGCCACAGTTGCTAAATGAATCACTGCAGTTGTTAAATAACAGTTGTTGAGTGAATCTGGTTTTCTGATTAACTTTGCTTATCAGAAGGTCATAATCACATGAGCCCAGGACACTGCAACTGTCATAAATACATGCCAGTTGCCAAGCATCTGAATTTTGATCATGTGAAAATTGATCATGTGTGTGAAAAATAGTCATGTCATTTTTTTCAGTGCTGTACCAGGTAAGGGAGTGGAGCTGTTAAATCGGTGTCTAGCTGCAATTTTATATTGGTGCTGCAGACTCTGCAATTGTTCTCTCTAAGCTTTTGAGGACACTTCAAAGTCTATTATAACCTATAAAGCTCTATATAGGTTGTTGAGACTGTAGTGGCGCAACAGCTCCCACAGTTCCTGGAGGAAACGGAATACCTTGACCCATACCAATCAGGCTTCCGACGGGGACACAGCACGGAAACGGCATTAGTCGCTCTGGTGAATGATCTCTGGCAGGCTCAGGATGGTGGTTGTTCCTCCATCCTGGTCCTACTTGACCTCTCAGGGGCTTTTGATACCATCGACCATGGTATCCTACTGCAGCGACTTGTGGGGTTGGGGTGGGAGGCACTGTCTTACAGTGGTTCTCCTCCTATCTCTCAGGTCACTTACAGTTTGTATGGGCAGGAGGGCAGAGGTCCATCCCGAGGCCCCTAAATTGTGGGGTGCCTCAGGGGTCGGTTCTCTCCCCCCCTACTCTTTAACATCTATATGAAGCCACTGGATGAGATCATTCGTGGCTTTGGGATGAGATATCATCAATATGCTGATGATACCCAATTATACATCTCCACCCCAGACCACCCCAGAGATGTCCTTTCCGTGATGTCCCGTTGCCTGGAGGTGGTACAGGCCTGGATGGGCAGAAACAGACTCAAACTCAATCCTTCCAAGACTGAGTGGCTGTGGATGCCGGCATCTTGAGTTTCAAAGGCCCCATCACTTTTGATGGATGGGGAAAAACTTGCCCCTGTTGATAGGGCTCGCAACTTGGGTGTCCTGGATGCTCAGCTGTCCCTAGAAGACCATCTAGCAGCCGTTACCAGGGGAGCCTTCGCACAGGTTCGCCTGGTGCACCAGTTGCGCCCTTTCCTGGACCGAGATGACCTTTGCACAGTCACTCATGCCCTGGTTACTTCCCACTTGGATTACTGCAATTCCCTCTACATGGGCCTGCCTCTGAGATGCACCCGGAGACTCCAGCTGATCCAGAAAGCAGCCACACGGGTTGTTACGGGAGCCCCTCGTTACTCCCATATAACACCCCTTCTGCGTGAGCTGTACTGGTTAGCATTGTTCTCCAGGTCTGTTTCAAGGTGCTGGTTCTCACCTATAAGGCCCTATATGACTTAGGTACAGGATATTTGTAGGACCTTCTCCTGCCTGCCTCCCACCGTCTGTTCGCTCAAATAGGGTCACTCTCCTCAGGGTTCCGACAGCGAGCCAATGTTGTCTAGCGGTGCCCAGGGGTAGAGCGTTCTCTGTGGGTGCTCCCACCCTCTGGAATGAGTTACCTACCGAGCTCCGGACAGCTCCTGATCTCCGCTCCTTCCGTCGGGACCTGAAGACTTGGCTGTTCAAGCAAATAGGCTGACTCTGATTCTGGGTTTTATTATGTATTATTAATTAGTTATTTGGTTTAAAATGGGATTTTATTGTACATGTTTCTTAACTTGTGTTCGCTGCCCTGAGTCCTTCGGGGGAAGGGCAGCATAAAAATACATGTAATAAATAAATAAATAATAAATAAATATAGTTCATGACCCAAGTACTTATAGAATTAATAGTATTAATAGTATTCACCTGATTGGAAAATTCCATGAAAAACTGGCTGATTCCCCATTTATGTGAAAAAAGGAAGCTGGGTCTAACAGACACCTTTTCTTTGTAAGTATGATCTAAAATAACCTCACCTTGAAATTTGATTGATTTTGATGTTGTTGGTTTTCTATAAGCTTTTAAAAACTGAATTATTTTGGGGACCTGTAGGCTGGAGAATATGGAGCCATCATTTTTTTAGGTCAACTGAACCTTGCAGACATTAAAGTCAGGGCTATATCTTGCAGTCTAGAGAGGGAGCGTTCAAACTATACACGACTGTCCCAAAGGTGCTTTTTCAAGAGAAAAGGCACCTTTGGGACAACCATGACCTGGAATGACTGAGAATTTCCATACACATATACACGACTGTGTGCTATCCCAACAGCCTGCTTCTCTGCTCAAAATGAAATCGCGGAGGCGGGAAAAGCGACTTGTTTTAAGGCACCTGTTCACGGCAATTTTTAAAAGAGGATCCTGCGGAGAAAAGCTCACACTGAATGAATATCTGAAGATCGCTGCTAGATTCAGTATCAATGGAAGGTGAATATGGCATTCCCAATTTTTTTCCCCAGCGGCTGAGAGCTTCCTCGTTTTTGGCAGGCCAGGGCAGGTTGGCTGTAAGCACTCGTTGATAACACCGGCCGTCGAAAACCAGAGTCAGCCTATATACCTTTTCCCGCTCTACCAGGTGGGACCGCAGCAACGGAGCGACGAGCCGAGGCAGCCCGGAGGGTGGCGTGAGGCGAAGAGAGGGCGGCCTGAGCACGGCGCCTGCGCGTCGCAGAGGGACGGGTAGGAGCGCTTCGGAGTAGCTTCGCGGAAGGGCGGGAGCTCTCCTAGTTGAGGTGGCGGGTCGGTTGGGAGCGTGGTTCGGCGCGAGGCATGGCGGAGGCGGCCCTGCCAAACTCAGGTAAGACCGCCGGGGACTTGGAAGAAGAGAGGGACGGGGGGGTGGCGGGGTCATCCCGGGACGACCCCGATTGGGGAAAACCCACCCACGAGTGGAACAAGAGCCTGAGATGACTGAGTCAGACCCGACCCGACCCGACCGTGAGAGGCCGGGCTTTCCGTCCCTTCCCGGAAGGGGGGAAAAAAGCCGGAGACTTTGACTCCTCGGACACCATCTCTGCCAACGGTACCATTCCGCTCTTGGTCCCTTCTCGGCACAGCTGAGGTTCCCCCTCCCACCCCCCACCCCGAGGCCTGGAGGAGACGGGAATTTCTCCTGTGCAGCGATCGCCAGCGCAAGTTCTTGTCTCCCTTGACTGCAGTGGGACTTAAGAGAGCAAGAACGGCTTCTCTTATTTATTGTGGGTCCTTCTCACACTCGTCTGACTGGATCAGATGCTGTATAGCAGCTCTTAATGTTAAAATTACCAAGGCGATTAAATGGCATATATTTCCAGGTGACAGACACCGGGAATGTGTCGTGCAAAACGTGGGGGGAAGAGGGGGGGGAGGGGGATGAATATTCATTCCAGCCGTGCTCTGCTGCTGCAGTGCATCTTGCATCAACAGATGTGACGCTCATATAAAAGGGGGGCATCCTGACTATCCAATCCAGATCATTGCCAGTGGGACAGCAAAATATCAAGATCGGAATGCTTTTAAAAACTTCAAAATATCAACTCAAAGGGTCACCCTAAGGAATTAGGTTTATTTCCAATTGCATGGCATTATATTGAGAGGCTGGGTGGTTTTTCTGTGTGTGCAATTTGGAAAAGATGAAGACTGTAGAAGCTGATAAACGTTCTTTTCGAACAGCAGTGGCTTAATATATTTTCCTCCTTTTCTGGAATCAAGCATGGTGATGGTTTGAAATGAAATATATAATTATTTCAGATTTATTTTATTTAAAAATAGTACTCTCGGTTTAATAAATGCTTTCTTTTAAAATTTAGCTTTATGCATTAATGTTTTCAGAGTAGTTGCCAGGTAGGAACTACTAATTGTGATTAAAAGAATAATTGCTTTCCTAAAATAACAGCAAGCTGTTCATGGAGAGTTTAACACTGAGCTACAGCTTGAAAAATAAGTTAGAAATGATATTTAAAGATGACTTGTTTACAAAATGTAACCATTTTGTAACATACAACAGTATTAATGAATATGATCACTATACTGCTTTTTAAAACAGTGCTGTTGTAATTGCTGTGTCTTACTTTTGTTTGAGAAAGTAATAATATGGTGTAAGGAAAACAACTGTCTTTGATAATAAATGGATATTCTCCATTGGCTCACAAGAACCTTTTTCTAAAAGTGATGAATAGCTTTTATGTTATTTGCCCCAATTGATTAAAGTGTATTCATTGAATAGTGATATGCTTGTTTCATAGTATGTGTTTTCCTTTTTTGTTAGGTGTCTTAAATCCAGATGCAACTGATTTTGTTCCAAGAGAAAGACAGATTTTCAATCCAAGTTGGAGCAATCAATCCAGGCTGGAATTTAATTGTGATTCAAGCAGAAATTCTTTACCTTCTTCTGTTCAGTCTAGGCATAGTAAATGTGAAGATTCAGTTACAGATCATAATACATTCTACAGCCCAGAAAATCAGCATGGATGTCAGCCAAATTCTTCACGTTTTCAAAGTATTGGTAAAACAAAAAGCAATAGCTTACATAGTCAGCGGTGGCAAAGATCAAGGAATGATCGAACACATGGGAAAAATCAAATGAAGCAAATACCTGCAGGGAACACAGAGGATTCTCCATGTTTAGACACTAGATTAGTTGTAGGGCGTAGGATGAATCATAGACAATACAGCGATTTCTCTTCAGACAGTGAGAAAGAAGCTGCTACTGCAAATAACAGAGGAGCAAAGCCGAAGAAGACATATTTGATGCATTCACGTGGAAGAGGATTAAAAGAAAAAGAGAAACATCCATCTGAGAGGGAAAAAAGAATATCAACTAAGTGGAAGGAAAAGGCTTTTGAAAATATTCCAGCAGTAGATCTGACCCAATCAGATTCATCTGAAACATCTATTGGAAAAGCAGTATCTGATGGCTTTTCTGACAATAGCATTGCAAGAAGAAAATACCCTTTTGCAAACAGGCATTTTAGGGAACCTGCATGGAATAAAGAAATTGGCAAAAAACAAGATACATCCAGAAGTAAAAATGCAAAACATGTTAAGAATGCATCTCTCCCACATCCTCCCAGAGAACGCACCAGTGAGAAGAGGAAAGAATCTGTGCTGAATGAAAGAGGTCCAAACTTAGTGAGTGTGGCGGAGAAACAGCCGTTCTCTGAAGCAACTACACATGATGGGAGGAAACCACTTCTTCAAGAAGGATATAAAAACAGACGCTGGAAAAAGCAAAATGATGCACCAAAGAGCAAAGAAACTCATACAGGTAAATTTAGAAACTCTTAACAGAGCAGATTTATTACTGTAGCCAAGTCATATAGTAGAAAGATACTTTAGTAAAAAGCTTATCGTGTATAATTTGTGATTGTAATGTTGCAATATGAAGCCACTGATAAAGAAGAAAAACATGATTCTTGTACTATTGTGTAGCAATAGAAATTGCCATCTCTTAATAAGCATGGTTTTATTTCTCTCTTTCCACCCATTTCCCATGCCTCTATTTTTACATAGCAGTATCAAATTGTTATAGCAGTTAGTGATATATACAAGAGAGAGAGAGAAATCACTTTCACAGTTCTTCTTCCTATTGAATAATGTTGCTGATTACTTTTTGGTACAGTTCAGGTTTTGAACAGAATGTGATAGTTTATTTGCTTTCCAACTAGAGCACTAGTAGCCTTAAAATGTGTCCTAGAGAACTGTGTAGTTGTTGGAGACTTATCAGGAATTCTTCATAATGTCTAAAGTCTCAAGCTTGTAAAGATCTTTGGATGCATGGTGCAAGACACTCTTTGTTCATTTAAGGTTATTGGTTAATCCTAAAAGTTAATCTTTGCCTTTGGAACATGTGGGACATGTCTCAAATTTTCTTTAACTCACAAGCATGTAAAGTTCCACAGCAACTGAGGCAATGACACAATTCACACATTGTACCAAGCTATGGTTTCCTTAATCACGTTTTGCCTAAGCCATATTTTGTTGGGTTCATGTCTGCTGTTAAACCAGAAACTCTGATCTGCAAACTACAATATATGCATTCAGACTTTTAGACCATGGTATGGTTTATGACATTGCTGTCAATGTATTTATTAAGCGTTCTCTCACAGTTGAACATTTTGAAAACAATGAATTTGAGACTGTTATTATTTATAACAATTTCTTGAAATGCAGTATCACTGAGAAGACACTGAACTAATATTGTAATGTCAGCAGCTGCGTGATGTTTTTAATCTTTCTTGTACTGCTGAGCAACCTGATGTTCTGTCACTGATGTTTAATGACAATTATGCTCTTGCTGCATAAGTGGACTGGTGCTTGCAGAAAATCAGATTACCTGTTTCAGTAATGAAAAAAAGTGAATATTTAGAAAATGGTACTGTTAATGCCAGAATTTGAAAGAAAGGGTATCTGGGAATAGCACAGTACATGATGTTTTTTAATAAATTGATGTTTGAAGGGAACCATTGGAATAATTTAGCTACACAGGGACAGATGTTCTATCTAAAAAGGTGTCTCTAATATAACAAATGGGTTACTGGCTTTATATACTAGTTCAGACCAAATACAATTTCCAAATACCATTACAATACTGGGCTTGAGTGAATTTTGCCACAAAATTTGCAACAAATATGCTACATTAATATAGTTATATTTCTGACTTACTGAATTTTAGCAAATATACTAAATAAATATTTGTTTAGTAGTATTTAGTAAGTTGAATATTTCTAAATTAAAATCTCTCCTAGGGTCTCTGATAGAGCAGCTTACCTCAGAAAAATATGAATGTATGGTATGTTGTGAAGTGATCCGTGTGGTAGCCCCAGTTTGGAGCTGCCGGAATTGCTATCATGTTTTCCACTTAAGCTGCATTAAGAAGTGGGCAAGATCTCCAGCAGCACAGACTGAAGGTTAGTATGTTCTGTTAAATGTATTGAGAAATTTATTACATTGGAATCAAGCATTCTGATTTTTCATACATTATTAAACCAGATTATTAGAAGAATGCATCAAGTAATTTCATGCATAACAAATGGTTCAATACATAAGACTTTGTTATTCAATATATTGCTATTCCTTTAAAATATGAGAACCAGTTTTAACCACCTAGCCAGAGAACCACCTAGTGGTTAAGGTACTAGCCTAGAAACCAGGAGCCTGTGAATTCTAGTCCCACTTTAAGCATGAAAGCCAGCTGGGTGACTTTGAGCCAGTCATTCTCTCTCAGACCAAACCAGCTCACACCTTGTTGTTTTGGGGAAAATATGAGAAGGAGGGATTATTAGGTATGTTCACAACCTGGAGTTATTTAAAAAAATAATAGTGGGATAAAAAAAACTAATAAAAATGAACAATAGGTGATCAAATATACCTTGAAATAAGTTGGGAAAATTAAATTGGGGGAGGTGTGTGTGTGTGCTTGTTTTCTAGATGGTAACAGTGGCTGGCGATGCCCTGCGTGTCAAAATGTTTCATCGCAAGTTCCTAGTATTTATACCTGTTTTTGTGGTGAGTGTTTTTTTCTCATTAGTTTCATAAGCAAATACCTAGTCATGGGTCTTAAATGCCTGCTCTATTTAGATATATAGGCCTGATTTCTAAAAAAATAATGGAAGGAAAATATCCATCCCTTCTCTCTTTTATAATTCCTTGGAATCTCTGTAGGGTCTTCTCAACAATAATCTAAAACAATTTGAGATTATTGAAACTCCAGAGGGAGTCGGTAATTAGTAGAGAATTTCAAGTATTTGCATCTGGAACAAGTAAAGTTGCTTCAGATTTGGCTTAATTAGGGTAACTTTACTATATCAATTAAAGGAGTGATGTCTTCTTCTGGGCTTGCATGGTAATTGTACAGGGTCAGGTTTGTTTTCCTGAGCATATGTAGCTATTCTTCATGCTCTGAAACAGGCATTGTTACTTAAGAAGTTGGCTCACAACAGGGTTACTCAATTCTAAAATATGACCCCTGATCTTCCTCCCTTTTCTTGGCTGACTTTAAGATTTGCACCAGAATAACTGATTTTTAAGTTTCATATATTTAAAATACCTATATTTACTTTCAGATTGTTTTGTATGATCGTTTGTTCTGTGTGCTACCTCTAAAAGACAAATTAATGTACATTTGTATAGTGAATTGTACTTTTAGGATTTTAGAGATAAAGCTTGGATATTGTAGGTTACATTTATGAGAAGTCTTTTTGAAGTTTTTGTCAGCTGCTCTACTATTCTGGTATCAATTACTATAAAGTTATCTACATACAAATCTAATGTTGTTTTTTCTCCAATTTGTTTCCTCTAACAAAAATGAAAACATTTCCTTGGAAATAGTAAAATAAAGTAGTGATACAAAAATTGGGAAAACATTGTGTATGCCTCTTTTTCTTTTATGGGCAAACAGACATATATTTAGGTAATTCTCAATTTACAACAGTACATTTAGCAACTGTTTGAAGTTGTGATGGCCTCAAAAAGCCATTTATAATCTGTACTCCCACTGAGGACAGTCGCAACCCCCCTGCAGTTATCATGTATGGTTTCATCATCCTGTGATCATGTGATTGCAATTTGCAATGTTTTTGCCACTTTGTAGCAAAAGACACCCATTTAACAACTATGTGAACCACTTAATGACCACTCCAAAAATTGCCATAAAATCAGGCCTGACATAATTTACTACTGCAGTGTGACTTACAATGGAACTTCAAGTCTCAATTGTGATCATAATTTAAGGACTACCAGTACAGATAGTCCTCAACTAAAACTATTTAGTGACGACTCGAAGTTAACGGCATTGAAAAATGTGACTTACAACCATTTTTCACACTTACCATTGCAGCATCCCCATGGTCATGTAATTAAAATTCAGATGCTTGGCAACTGATTCATATTTATGACCATTGCTGTGTCCCGAGGTCATGTGATCACCTTTTGCAACCTTCTGACAAGCAAAGTCAATGGGGAGGCTGGCTTCACTTAACAACCAGGTTACTAACTTATCAACTGCAGTGGTTTATTTAACAACTGTGGCAAGAAAGGTTGTAAAATGGGGCAAAACTCACTTAGCAAAAGAAATTTTGGTTTCCATTGTGGTCATAAGTCAAGGGCTACCTGTAGTTTTCATTTGCCAGTATTGGTAACAGTCTTTATAAAATATACCTATCTTACATAATAGAGACTCTGTCATGTTTTTCATTGCTATATAGCTTATCACTATGGAAACATGCAGTTCCATGTTTTAAAGTATATGTTGAATAAAATTAGATACATTTAAGACTCATAGTAAGTTACTAGTAATTATGAATCAAACTCTTTTAGTTCTTTAAAGACTGAGATGTATGTTTTTAAAGGTCTGTGATGGGAAAAAAAGGATACATACTATAGGCTAAACTTGTCAGAATAACAGAAAGCTGATTTTATTTATTTTATTTATCATATTTATATAGCCACCCATCTCACAAAATGTGAACTGGTGACATACAATGTAGCTACAAGTACAATTATTTCTGTTTCCCATTATTGAATGTTTATATAAAGTAAACATTGAATAGTAGAAATAGAGAAAGAAAGATAATATAAAAGGTATATCTAGGAACTTGACCATGCTTACCATCATCATGCAATTTGAGTTGAGTCTATTGTATTAAAGACCTAAGTGTGTTCATATAGTACAATAAATATGCCTTGTAGTTCACATTATAACTTTGTATATTGCATGAAGCCAGTCTATGTATATATGTAGTGATTTGATTTTTGTGGAAAGCATAGCATTTAAATGTTATAAATAAATATTTCTGGGTTTTTCCTAGGCCGGGTAAAAAATCCTGAATGGAATAGAAATGAAATACCACATAGTTGTGGAGAATTGTGTAGAAAGAAAAGATCAGCTCAAGATTGTCCACATTTATGTAATATGTAAGTCTGCTGATACTTTTTTTTTAATGTATCTTTACAGCTTGAATATGGGTTTTAGATAATATGGAACACCACAGTCATCTTATTAGTTGGGCACAAGATTTGAGTTAATACCCTGTTTCCCCCAAAATAAGACATCCCCTGATAATAAGCCCAATTGGGCTTTTGAGCGCATGGCAATAAGGCCAAGCGCTCATTTCAGGGTTAAAAAAAATATAAGACAGGGTCTTATTTTCGGGGAAACACGGTACAATAAATTTGTTCTTATAATAACCTAGTTTATTATCTGCTATCTACCTATTTTTCATCTGTCCCTCTCTATCCTTTTACATTGTAGCTCTTTCTGAAATTGCTTGAATATATAAGTCTAGGCAAAGAATCAGAAAATGTATATAAATTGTGTATATGCATAAACTGTATACATAAATATACTTGTACAGAATTAACACATGTTGGTTCTAATTCAGAAATAAATTATAATAATAATATGTTAATTATATAGGAATATATGTTAGCAGGCCTGGGTAAAAATTAAATATAAATACTGCATATCTTTTATTTGTTTCTTAGACTTTGTCATCCAGGACCTTGCCCATCCTGCCCTGCTTTTATGACCAAAAAATGTGAATGTGGACGTACAAGGTAATTTAGTTCGCATTAGAAAATTTACAACCTTGGGTTTTATAAGTTATTTTTTAAAGTGTCATTGAAATATTACAAATGTTAAGTATACCATATCTATTCTTGGGGAATTGGCTTGTTCTTTCCAAGGGTCTAGTCTCCTAGACAACATATGAATATGCGTAGTTAGAATATGCTTGTGTAGTGCCCTCCCTCATTTGGATTTCAGCCAGTACTTTTTAATGACAGTCAATCTGTTACCAAAATTGGAATAGTGCTGCTAGGGGAAAAAATCCTTGAGGAATTCATGGAAAAGGAACTAATATTTAGGATATGGAATTAAATGTTTATGTTTTTTGTAGATACAATGAGTAATATTTAAGATTTTACATGAAAACTAGATGAGAAATAGATGGCATCTTTCATTTCTTAGCAATAGCATGATCTTTTATGATCTATACCACAAATAGTTCCTAAGTTTAATTGTGCCCCTGTTGTCAATTCTATAAAATAAAAATTTCCATAAAATAAAAACACTAAGAGTTTAGTGTTTAGAAATAATTTTGATAGAGCTAAAGAAATGAAGGATAATTTATGAGTTTATCATTACAATTTTCACATGGTGTTAACATTGAAAATGCCAAAATTTGATAATCCTATTTTTTAAATTATTGTTCTTAAAATACTTTTTTTTTAGGCTTTGGAGTGTCCTTTCATTTAAACTAAGAAAACTAATGAATGGCTATTATTGTAATATTGTAAATATTCAGATTTCTAATGTTATATTATCCTAATGTGTAAACAGTATAATGTATAATGTTTAGCATTAATATGACACACAGTTCTAGATTAGATGAAATCTGAATTCAGATGCGATGGGTAAGCTATTTTATTAGATTTTGACTTACTATGATGTATAAACTCAGCCATTGTGATTTATAAACCATAATTTATTATTCTGTAAATCTAACCATTACATCTTGCTATCCAGGCCATTATTAGTGAGGATTTTATAATACTGTTTTTTTAAGATCTCAAATGATGTAAAAAATAAAGGAGATAAATTTTAGATATTTTTGTCTTTATTCTGTATTTTTTTGTTATATTGGCATATGGACACACAGTTAATCTGAATTTAATGAAAAATGTACATCTGAAAGGGAGAAGATGAATGTTTTCCCCAACCAAATTACTAATTAAAAGTAGAGAGCTTACACCATGTTAAAGCTTAGATTTTATAAAATTCATATTTTATCAAGTTTTTCATGGACCAAAGTTCATTAGAGGAATGGTTTAGTTTTTATTTTAAGGTGCCACAAGACTTGCTTTTCCAACAGCGGATCCTATTGTGTGGAAATAATTTTTCTGTTTAAATAAAATTCCTTATAGTTTGCAATATTATGAAATTATAACACCACCACCCCTTAATTTAGCAAGACCCCTAAAGCAAATACCAAAGTTTTCAGGAAGTTTCATGCCTGCTAATTAATAGCTTTTTGTAAAAAACAAAAACAAAACAACTTTGAGTAAAGGGTTCAACTGTGAATATAGAATTTGATCCATCATCACTGATGACTGATTTAGTTTTCTTCTTCTATAGCCATTCAGTTCGCTGTGGGTATTCTACTGCAATTCAGTGTACTAATGTATGTGGGAATGCTTTGAATTGTGGTAAACATAATTGTACCCAGATATGCCATTCGGGAAAATGCCTACCATGTGAATTGACTGTAAAACAAGGTAAGGATTTCATGATTTTTAAAAAAATTATTTATAAGAACTACTTGTGTGAGATTTACAGATTACTGTTTTTATAGGACCAATTTTCTACTAGGGTTAGGTCTAGGTATGCACTGATATATATGCATAATGAAGAATACAACACTGGGCTTTCCTGTGGCCTTTTATAGTTTGCTTTAGAAACTACAATTACTATGATGGTAGAATGATAATAATACTACTATGTTGAAAAAATACAATATGTAGTAGGTGAGAAATCTTGTCAAAAGAACTGTACTTTTCTGTAATTTCCATGTAAAAGCAACCCCTCAAAGCTAAAAAATGTCAGCTATTACCAAAAATTCAAAAATGTTGGTCTAGTAGCACTATCTAGAAAGCAGGAAATTGTAAATTCAAGTCCCGGTTTAGCCATGAAACGCAGCTGGTTGACTTAGGGCCAGTCACTCTCTTTAAGCCCATCCCATCTCACAGGGTTGTTGTTATGGGGAAAATCAGAGGAGAAGGTATGTTAGATATATTCACTACTTTGAATTATTTATAAACATAATTACTTTTAATAATATTTTATTAAATATTTTATAAATATTTTTGGGAGGTCTATTGTAACTTCAAACTGCCCCTAAGCCAGGAGACCTGAAACTACGGCCCGCGGGCCACATACAGCCCACCAAAGCTATTAATCCAGCCCGCAAGGGACCACAAGGCTGCTCCATCCACATTGTCCCATCTATATAGTAGATTATTTAAATTATGTAATACAATAACTCAATGAATGCCTTTTTTGATTTGTTCTAAATATAGTACCGCTTACAGTTTGATTCTAAAAGTGGATTGCCCAGCTCTTAATTTCTTTAGGTATTAAAGGTAGTCATTGATTGATGATCACAATTCATCCTGAAATTTAGGTCATAAGTTGTCATGGTCATTAAATGAGTCACCATATGACCTTTCTCAATTTTACGACCATATCATGGCTTTCCCAGGATGGATAGAAAGTGGACAAAGAGAAAACTGCTTGCTGAAATGGGGGGGGGGGGAATTCCCCCTCAGTGCACAGAAGGAAACTTCAACGCTCAGATCTTTGAAAAGAAGCTCAGATCTTTGTGATTCAAACTTCTTTTCTGCAGCCCAGCATTGCAATTCCTCTCCTTCCTGGTGGAGAGACTCCACCCCATGTGAGGTGAAATCAGTTTATGAGGCAATGCTTTTGTTGTCAATAAGGCTGGGTGAAGAAGTCCCTTCATAAGGGATTTTTTTCACCCAGCTTCCTTAACAGCAAAAATGCTGCTTGCTAGAGAGATTCTGCCCCAGGTAGGATGGAGTCACCTGGCAGTCTCTGGATGGGTGAAAAAGATCCTTCACAAGGGACTTTCTGGAACAATTATGGGCATAAAATGATTCACAAACATTTTATTAAATAAGTACTCATTCAAAATAAAAATACAAAAATCATTGGGTAAAAGATGAAAATAATTTTCAATAGCATACACTTATTAAATATATGGGAAAAATACAGATGAGTTCATTAATTTTGTATTAAATTTTTTATCTGATCTAAATACTAGTGCTTGCTATGTATTATATTTGTAAATAGATAATACTTTCTTCTCAGAAAAAAGGCCTTTTCTTAAGCATTTTTATTATCTCTGATGTGTTTTTCTGTTTAGTATGTTACTGTGGGAGTACCTCTCGGGAAGTGTTATGTGGAGCAAGTGAAGATTGGTTTTCATGCCTGAGAACTTGTGGGAAGTAAGAAAATAGCTTATTTAACATATATTTTATTGATCTATTTTTCCATATTTAATATCAATATAACATTACAAACCAATTATAATTCTAATTTCAGAAAATTATCCTGTGGAATGCATAGCTGTGAACAAGTATGCCATCCACAGCCCTGTCAGCCCTGTCCACGGCTTCCGCAAATAGTGCACTGTTGTCCTTGTGGACAGACTTCTCTTAGTAAATTACTAGAGTTGGGGTGTACGGAACGTAAACTCTGCACAGATCCTATCCCATCATGTGGAAGAACATGTGGAAAACCTTTACCTTGTAGTAGCTATGGTAATTAAACATTCCTTGCTTCCTTATTTAAAAATGTATTGTGCTTTAATTAACACATTTGCAAAATGAAATACTAAAAGCATAATTCTGAACAAAAATAACACATTTCCATGGTGATAAATTTTAGTTTAGAAAAACAGACATTTTGAGAGAAAGATGGATAAGAAATTGATGTTTATGGCTGATTTGTTTATAATGGAAGATTGAAAGAATCAGTAAAAACATAACAGTGAATATTCTGAATGTGGAACAGACTTTTTTTTTAATACTGTCAGGAGTGGGTCTCAGGAAAATAGATGCCGAAGGAAAAAAACAAAGAAAGTAGAATGAACGAAGAATGACTACAGTTATTTATCTAACAGTATAAATAGATTAATCTTCCACACAATTAATATGAAGTGGGCATAAGAAAACATGGAACAGAATGAAATAAGTTACAGAATGCTTCAGAAGTGTGTGGGAAGTATGAATTTACACTCCTAGAAAAAGACTATGGATGAAGAAAACAAATAAAGGTAGTCCTTGACATATGACCCCAATTGAAACCAGAACGTTAGTTGTAGAGCAAAGTTATTAAATGAGATGTGTGACTGTTTCACTCAACAACCACAATCCCAGCTCTCCCTGTTGTGGTTGTTAAATGATTTTGTATATTGTTAAGTGGAGTCCCAGATAAAGATTTCAGGGATGGGGGAGACCCTGGGATGCCTAATGCAGGTTGTGCATGAATTTGGAGGATGCGGCAGTGTGAAACACATGTAACACATGCTATACAGACCAGATTTTTGCTTTTCAGAAAATCCCTGAAATATGATACTTACAAATAAAAAACTTACTTGAAACTGTATGCCGGAATTGTCATCACTAATGTAGTCATGTGATGTCACACTTTATGACCACTTTGCTTAGTGTCAGAAATTCTGGTCTCAATTGTCTTAGATTGAGGACTACATGTAGTAGGGAGTTATCTTCCTAACCTGCCTCACAAAACCCATTTTTAGCTATCTGTATACATAATTTAAAAAACTGCATTTCAAGATTTTTTTTTTAAAGCAATGCATTTGTTTTTGTTTTTGTTTTTTTTAAAGTCTAAATTGGCTTAATTGTGACTGTTGATTAATAATAAAAATCACAGTTGGAATATCCTAGAACACTAAAACTTAAGTTAGAAATACTTCTCAAATTTTACATAGATGCTGTGCATACGTGTGAAAATCTCTGCCATGAAGGTGAATGTGGGCAGTGTTCTCGCACATCAAAGGTCTACTGCAGATGTGCCTTAAAATTAAAGGTAATAATAAAAAAGCAAAATGTTGAAAGTGAAAACCTTACAGATGCAGATAATAAAACCTGCTATGTCTGTTTCCTGTAGATGATTATTCTTTAATCTTGTCTTGTAAATTCTTTTGTATTTTGTGTCTTCTCCAATATATTTATGCAACGTTAATTGCTTTTCCAATTATTCATGGCAACACTGTTTAACAATTTGATCCAAAAGGCTATGTGTATGTATATTTAATGGATCATTTGGGGAAAGAGAGCATTCATTTTTCCAAATTTTCTAAATTTAAAATTACATCATTATGGCAATTTGCATAATTTCTCTTAATATCATTTCAACAAATTATACAAATTGCCACAAATAAGATAATTGTCAGCCAAGTTTCATTTTATTTTTAAGCTCCTTGTCTGAACTACATTGTATTCAATGTATCTATTTTGGGGCAATATCTAAATGAAAAGGCTGCATCTTAAGGGTTTGCTAAATTAAGATTTCCCTTCTATTTTTATATCTTGATAATTGATAAAAGAAAATAGAAACTTTATTTTGGTCATTGACTAATGAAAATACGATCAATAAAACTTAGCAAGCAAAATTAACACATAGCATCAAAGACTGTTGGCAAGATCAATAGCACTTATATACTGCCCCTTAGTTCTTTACAGCACTCTCTGGCGGTTTACAATGTCAGCATGTTGCCCCCAACAATCTGGGTCCTCATTTTACCAAACTCGGAAGGATGGAAAGCTCAGTCAATCTTCAGCCCTGTGAGAATTGAACTCTAGGATGTGGGCAAAGTTTATATGCAATACTGCATTTTGACCACTGTGCCATCAGGGATTTGTGGGCAAAGCTTACCATAATGTAGTGGAATTACAGGTAGTCCGCATTGAACAACCATTTGTTTAGCATCTGTTCAAAGTTATGACTTCAGTGAACAAGTGTTACTTAGAACCAGTTCTCAAAGTTCTGACCCTACACCCCTGCTCTCATTTAAATGGCCCACATTTAGAATGATTGTAACATCCCACATGATTGCCATTTACAACCTTTCCTACCAGCATCCACAAGCAGAGTCACTGAAGAAGCTTCAGGGAAGATCACAAGTACAGTAGCTGTAGTAAGTCCCCTCCCCTCTATCCACAACAGCTGACTCCACCACACTCAGGCCATGGCTGTCTCCTTATGGGCCTTCCCCCACTACACCTTGTGTCCCTGCTGCCCTGCTGGTAAGCCACCTAGGAGTTTTAATCCTACTTAGTGACAGCAGTAAGGAGTGCTAAGATTGTCATAACTAAGTAATGAGATTGTAACATTGTATCACTTATGACTGCATCACTTAGCAACAGAAATTTTGATCTCAATTACCATTGTTAATTGAAAATTACTGTACCTGCATGCAGTGGATATAGAAAGTCTACACACCCTCTTGAAATGCCAGGTTTTTGAGATGTTAAAAAAAATCAGACCAGATAAATCACTTTCCACCTTTAACGTATAAGCTGTACAATATAATTGAATAACAAAGTGAAATCATTTAGGGGAAAATCACAATGGACAATAACGATAAAAAAAGCTTTACAATAACGTGCACACATCCTTAAGCTAATACTTTGTTGAAGCACGTTTTGGTTTTATGGTAGCATTCAGCCTTTCAGGAGCCTATCAGTATGGCATATCAATGCCCATCTTGCTTGGGAATCTTTGCCCACCCTTCCTTGCAAAAGTACTCCAAATCTGTAAGATTGTGATGGCATCTCTTATGCATAGCCTTCTTTAGGTCATCCCACAGATTTACAGCTGGATTCAGAAACACTGATTTTCTAATGAAGCCATTCTTTTCTTGATTTGGAGGTATGTTTTAGATTGTGGTTGTGTTGAAAGGTGACATTTCTTTTCATGTTCAGCATTTTAGCAGTAGCCTGAAGGTTTTGTGTCATAATTGACTGATAGTTGGAACAGTTTATAATTCCCTCCATCTTGACTAAGGCCTCAGTTCCATCTGAAGAAAAGCAGCTACAAAGCATAATGCTGCCACCACCATATTTCACTGTGGTATAGTGTAGTTTTGGTGATATGCAATGTGGTGTTTGTGTCAAACATACTTTTTGGAATTATCATCAAAAAGTTCTACCTTGGTCTCATTAGACCATAATACATTCTCCCACATGCTTTTGTAAGGCTTGATTTTGTTTTTCCAAAATGTAGCTAGGCTTGGATGTTTTTCTTTTGATAAAAGACATCCTACCACACAGTCCAGATATATGAAGAATATAGGAGATTGTTGTCGTATGTAGTACACAACCAGCACTTGTCAGAAATTCCTGCACTTCTTTAATGTTGCTGTAGGTCTCTTGGCAACCTCTTGGACCAGTTTTCTTCTTTTTTTTTCATCAATTTTGGAGGAACATTCAATTCTTGGTAAATGTCATTGTTGTATTATGTTTTCTTCACTTGTTGTCTATCTTCACTCTGTTCCATGGTATATACAATATCTTGGAAATTGTTTTGTACCCTTCTCCTGACTGCTATCTTCTGATAATGAGATCCCTTGGATGCTTTGTAAGCTCTTTGCAGACTATGGCTTTTGCTGAGTCAATGTCAGAAAAATCCTACCAGTCACTTTAATTGGTGGCAGGTATGTAGTGACTACTATTTACCATCTATTTCAATGTGATTGGTTGATTCTGAACACAGCCACACCCCTACTTATAAGAGGGTGTGAATACTCATGCAGCCAAATTATTCATTTTTTATTGTTATTTTTCCCTCTAAAAGATTTCAGATTTTTTTCAACTGAATTGTACAGCTTATATATTATATTAAAGGTGGAAACAATTCTGAAGTACCTACAGTATCTTGGTCTGATTTTTTTACATCTCAAAAACCATGCATTTTAACAGACATGTAGACTTTCTTTATCTACTGTGTCACATTTAATCTGTAAATTATTCTTCAAATAGAATCTTCTAATTCTCAGATTTCTAAATGTGAGTTTAATTTCAATTTAGCCAAGAAAATGCATACTTTCTTATTTCCTAAACTTTGTTGACTCCACGTAGAATCAGTATTTTTTAATATAAGGGGAACTTTCAATTGCTAAGCTGGTGTAAAGAATACCTTTTGCTCTTTGCAAACAATAAGACTGTGAAGTACACATTGCAATATACTGCTTTATCTTTCTTAAATGTCAGAATGATAGTATAAATATTTACAATTTAATTTCCTTTTTAGGAAGTTCCATGTGCCTCTCTAAAAAATCAAGGTAAATAACCTTAACATTATAAACTAGCATATAATAAATATTAGACAGAAGCATTTGGCTACTAGCCATTAACAGTTTAAGTCCCACTTTCACTTGTTAACTTTTTTCTACCATAGCTGATGTTGAAAAGCATAAGAATGTGAATAGTCAATATTACTATTTTGATATATCATACCACAAATAGTTGGAAAGAGCCAGAGCTTATTGAACATCTTACGCTGTGATATGTTTTTCAAAAAACTAGATTTTAGCTAATGATGTCTATTTGCTATTAAAATGAGGGCAAAACAATGCATCTTCCTGTATACCATCAACATTTACCTTGGGTTTAAGGATCCTGGAACAGCAGGAAGTCATATAGAAAAGAGAACAAAAGATTAAAGAATGGAGGATATTCATTAGAACAGGGGTGTCAAACTCAAGGCCTGCGGGCCAGATCTGGCCTGTGGGGTGCTTAGATCTGGTCCGCAGGGCTGCCCTGGAAACAGCAAAGGACCCACCCTTGATACCTCTGCCAGCAAAAACAGCTCTATTTTCGCTGCCAGAGGGTTGCAGGTGGCCATTGCAGCTGAAAACAGAGCTCAGGAGCCCATTTTCACTGGCAGAGCGCTCAGGCCACTACAGGCACCCCCAAAATGAGTTATTTCGAATCAGTCATGCCCACCATGGCCATGCTCCCCAGGTCAAACACAACCATGATGCGGCCCTCAATGAAATCAAGCTTGACACCCTTGCATTAGGAGATGGAAATAAGTATGATATACATAGTTAACATATTCCCATCAAGATTATAGTTTAGACATTTTCATGGAAGCTGAAGAAAATTGCCTGCAATTACCATTAATTTCTAGCTTTTCTCTTTCTATTATATTTTGAATAAGCAGTAAAATAAATATATTGAAATGTTATTTTTCGGTATTTTTTTCTTTAAAAACTTTCTGAATTCTGAAGTTAGTGTTATTTATTTTTCTTTGTTTTTATTATAAAGGTTTTGCAATGGCAATATATATCTAATAATGGGGAACATAAAACATTTACTTCAAATTACATTAAGTTACTATCAATTTATAATAATAATTTAAACATTTTCTTTTTTTAAAGTTAAAGTTCCATTCTTATGTGACAAAAGATGCAACAAGAAATTGTCGTGCGGACGACACAAATGTAATGAAACATGCTGTGTGGTAAGTTGATGAATGTTAGTTCATGAATGTGTGAAAGAAAGACTTGTGTCAGTATAATTACACTGTTAGTTTAATTATGTAGATCTAGGAAGATTGACCAATAATCAGAATGCATAATCATCCTGAATTTTACTAATAATCAGTTGAAGAAATCAGTTTTTAGTTTTTAGTGACTGAAACAGAATTGGTTGAAGACATGAATTGGAAATAGTTTCCTTATTGTTATTATTCATGAGTATACTTTGATTTCTGATTTTTATCAAGTGGCTAGTTAAGATAACTGGCAAAAAGCCAAGACATAAACAGTTGCAATGTAATAGAAATTTTTAATGTTATTATTAATTAATTCTATTCAGGAAAAAGTCTTACTAAACTGTTTTGACTCTTTTCCTAAAATCAGAAAGTGTAGGATCAAGCACAGATTTTCAGAGGTCCTTCCTGGCTTTACTGTCTAGGCAGGTCCAGATTAAGAGATTACACTGTCCCAAACTGGATGGGAGAGTGGGGAAGAATTCAAGGTAGCCACACCCTAGTATCTCTCACGATATATCCAGTAGGCTATAAGGTTTTAACTTTAGCTTGGCTAGATTTTGTCCATTATGTATAAACAAATAAAGGATTGGACTCGATTGGATCTCGCCTTGTAGTCTTTAGACTTGGACCTGACAGTAACAAAGACATGTCATCAAAGGTCATTAAATCACACTTTTTTTGTGACTATTATGACATACTACCATAATGGGAAGGCTCCATTATGGCCCTATGTCAAGGACATAGCTTAGTACAGGTAGTCCTTGTTTATCGAGTGCCTTGCTCAGAAATCATTTACAATGATGCTGAAAAATAACTTTACAACTAATGCCAACTTTTATGACTTTCACAGTGTCCCTCAGTCATGTGATTATCATTACAGTAATATGTGTTGTTGTCCTATGCTAATCTGTTGTTCCCCCCACCCTTGAGAGGTAGCGAAGGAAGGGATTGGCTGTTCACCGCTCTGAGTCCCGTTTGGGAGAAGGGCAGTATACAAATCTAATAAATAGATAGATAGATAGATAGATAGATAGATAGATAGATAGATAGATAGATAGATGATAGATAGATAGATAGATAGATAGATAGATAGATAGATAGATAGATAGATTCACAATGGGGCATACACATTGAAAGCACTGCATTAGTGCCAACACTGTGAATGCAAACAGTTTAACCCACTCTGTGTGTTCTTCCAAGTGACCTTTGACATAGGGCTATAATGGAGCTTTCCTATTAGGGTACTGTGTTTCCCCGAATATACGACATGTCCCGAAAATAAGGCCAAGCCTGATTTTTGGGGTAGACGTACATATATGCCCTCCCCTGAAAATAAACCCTAGTGAAGGGCTAGGCGTGGCCAGCACAGGAGATAAGCCCTTCCCTTCCCCGTCAACTCAGGGCTTCTTGGCCCCTTAATAGGATCAGCTAAGGCGCTCTGGCCATCATTCAAGAAACAGCTGATTCGCGGGTGCTGCTCAGGCCCCAGCCTCCAGCAAACACAGCCACTTTTGCTGCCAATTGCTGCTGCAAAAGAAGCTGGAGGCCAAGTGACGCATCCCTCACACCTCGCACCCTCCTTAACTAATGGTGACAGTCACAGCAGGCAATTCCATCCATGGAACAGGAAAAGAAGGCATGGAAATCAGAACATCGGACATCAGAAGATTACCTCATGGTCACAGTCCAACATGTAGGACTAGAACTATCACAATAAAATAGGGATACCAATTTCTAGTTCTTTTTTTTTATTATTAAAAAGTTTTAATAAATTTTACAAATATTCTCCCCATCCCCTTTCCCCCAAGCCTCCCCCCTCCAAGCCTCCCCCTCCTCCAACCTTCCCCTCCCATCTTCCCAGAGCAAAATACAGGGTATAGCACTAAACAATCATAAACTAACATATGCTAACTAACTATAAAATTTCATCTCCCTCTTGTACTTTAACTCCCTTTTAGTTAAACTAAAAATTAGATAGATTATGACATTTCTATTCATTCATAAGCTAATTGAAGTTTCTTAGTCCGATATTTGTTTTGAATATAATCAATCCATCTTTTCCATTCCAACATACATTTCTCATTGGTATGGTTCTTCAAATATGCTGAAATTTTAGCCATCTCTGCTAGATTTACTACTTCTGGCGTCCATTCTTGAATAGTAGGCAAATCTTCCTTCTTCCAATACTGTGCCACCAACAATCTTGCTGCCGTTATCAAATTCAAAATCAAATTAGTCTCTATAGCAGTGCAATCTGTAATTATACCTAACAAAAACAACTGAGAAGTAAATTTTATCCTCTTTTTAAGAATATTTTGAATAATCCACCATATTTTTATCCAAAATGCTTTAACTTTTTTACAAGTCCAGCATATATGATAATACGTAGCATCAGCACAGTCACATCTCCAACATTTAGATTGTAAGCTCGGATGCATACAAACTAATTTTTTAGGATCTAAATGCCATCTATAAAACATTTTATAAAAGTTTTCTCTCAAATTTTGAGCTTGAGTAAATCTTACATTTCTTAACCTAATCTTTTCCATGTTTCCATCATTATTGGTTCTTCAAAATTTTGTGCCCACTTTATCATACAATCTTTAACTAATTCTGTTTCGGAATCCATTTCTATCAATATATTATACAATCTCTTTATGTGCCTTTGACCTTGATCCCTAATTGGTTTTACCAAATTTTCCTCATTTTGTGTGATACCAATTTCCTGATCTTTTTTCCATCTAGCTTGCAACTGTCCATACTGAAACCAAATTTGAATTACCCTTTCCTCTTTTCCAATTTCTAGTTCTTAAGTGATAAACAAGGATATCGCAATGTGGTAATGATAGCATTTGGGAGTTCAAGAGCATAAATTGTAGTCATCCCATTTGGTTTCTTAACATACATCAGTGAAGTTGATCAGAGCAATTTCAGTCCCATATCTTAGCTAAAAATACAAGTGAAACAGATGCACATAATCACTATCTTCAGATGCCCATCATTTTCTAGAAGACTGTAGTTGGCAATAATATCTTCGACATTTGAGATCAACTGATTTTTTTCACTCTGAATCAAGGGAAGAGATATAATATTGGTCTTCTCACTGCCTCTTTTTCATGGGGAAAAATACAAAAAAGCATTAATACCTTCTTTAATCATATCCTCAGTTCTCTTTAATTGATTTAATCAGCTTGGAGGGGCAGTGATCAGGTAAACATATGGCAGCATTAATCATACCAGGCTTGACCCATATGCTTCACGTTCACAAACTGAAAAGAAGCCAGGTCAACAAGGTTTATGGTTGCCACAGTTAGATTATTATGTTCTGCTTCAGTTTAAATTCCAAGTTAAGACAAATTTGGGTGATTATCAATAAAAAGTGCTACAAACTTCTCACAGTAAGCCATTAACTGCTTTGTTCTCTCTCTCCCGCATTTTGGAAATGCTACACAGTACAGAAATGCAGTTCTGGCCTATTTATAAAATGGTCTGGAGATGCATAAGTAAACATTTTGCATATGTTGTAATGGTCACTATTAAGATTAATACACTGAAAATTAGTCTGTGCAAGATCGTTTAGTGACTTACATCTTCCTGTTCTTGAGAGTGCACTCCCATTGAAAATCTAATTCAGGCTCTGGCAGTCCTTACCAGTCTAAGAGAATCTGAAGGATTGTCTGTGTTACATCTCTTTCCGTTTGTATTAAAGCATCCTTTGGAGCAGCTGTTCCACAGTTTGCATCTTCTAATATGAAGGACATGATAGCTAAAGAAGGCTTCCTCAAAGTGTTGAAGGTTCTATATAAAGGCTTTCCAGCACTTGCTTTTTTCCTTTTGATACTGGGTAAAACAATGTGCTTGCACTGCTAGAAATTTATTTTGAAAGTATAAAAAAAACTCAGCATATTATTTTTTTCACTCTGAATCAAGGGGAGACATATAATATTGGTCTTCTCACTGCCTCTTTTTCATGGGGAAAGATACAAAAAAGCATTAATACCTTCTTTAATCATATCATTATATGATTCATTATAAAATACTACTTTTCAAATATCATTATTGGGAGAAGACAGGTCAAATGCTTTTGACTGGATACTGATTTGGAATTTCTATGCCGAGTGAAAACTACTAATTAATTGTCATTTTTTAGTTCCAGATCATGTTTTTTTTTTTTTTTTTTGATTTTTAGGATAAGGAGCACAAGTGCTCTTTGATTTGTGGACGTAAACTGAATTGTGGTATCCACAGATGTGAGGAACCTTGTCACCGTGGCAATTGTCAAAAGTGTTGGCAGACCAGTAAGCATTCATCATGAGTGTCTGTAGTTTCTCAGTATATGTTTTGTTTAAAATAACATACTTTTGATGATTCAGTATTTTATGCATAATCTAATGAAGGTGACTAAGCCCTGTGGCATTTGCTTTAGGAATCTATTTATGTTTAGGTGCCTCCTATTTATGGTCTGTTTCAATGGGAATTTTCTTATTGAATGCACTGTCCTCCCCTATTACGTTTAAATTGCAGTCTTGTTCACTGTTATACCTTAACGAAGCCAGAATGTCATTTATAGCAAAGCCTTCTCAGAATCCAGACTGTTTTAATAATGATTGATTGCAAGACTACTCTTTCTGAGCATAGTGCTTGAGTTTTACTGAGTGTACAACTGCATGTGTTCATGATTCCTAACTAAATTCATTTCAACTTGTTTGTCTTAGATTTGACTCCAACTGAACAATGTGGGGGAGGAGCAAGGAGCAGGGGATACTACTTTTGCACTACAATGCTTTCCAAAGCATCTTTTGGATATCACATACCAATAGCAACAGCACTTAAACTTTTATACCACTTCACAGTGCTTTACAGCCCTCTCTAAGCGGTTTACAGAGTCAGCATACTGCCCCCAACAATCTGGCTCCTCATTTTACCAACCTTGGAAGGAAGGAAGGCTGAGTCCACCTTGAGCCAGTCAGGATTGAATTCCTGACAGTGGAGAGTTAGCCTGCAATATTGTTTTCTAACCACTGCACAATCACAGCATCCCATCAGAAGTATAGATAGTCCTCAACTTACAACAATTCATTTAGTGACCATTCAAAGTTACAACAGCACTTAATAAAGTGACTTATGACCATTTTTCACAATTACCACCTTTGCAGCATCCTCATGGTCATGTGATCAAAATTAAGATGCTTGGCAACTGGTTCATATTTATGAGTCAGTCATGGGATCGTTTGCAATCTTCTGGCAAGCAAAATCAACAGGGAAGCCAGATTCACTTAATAACCGGTTTACTAACTTAACAACTTCATCAATTCAATTAACTGTTGCAAGAAATGTCATAAAATGGGTCAAAACTCACTTAAGAAATGTCTCAACAACAGAAATTTAGGACAATTGTTGAGTACTATCTGTACTGCATATCCCTATTAATATTGAGAAGTAATTTATTTTATCTTTGTTTTCCTCTAGGTTTTGAGGAATTAACTTGTTATTGTGGTGGATCAGTGATTTATCCCCCAGTACCTTGTGGTACTCGACCACCAGAATGTAAAAATTCATGTACCAGGCCTCATGAATGCGATCATCCAGGTAAAATATACATTTAAACTGTTTTTTATTTACTAAAGGTGCAAAACACTTTACCGTATTTTCTAGCGTATAAGACGACTGGGCGTATAAGACCCCTAACTTTTCCTGTTAAAATATAGAGTTTGGGCTATACTCGCCGTATAAGACTACCCATCTTCCAACGCACACCAAATAAAAATTTAAAAACATCAGATTTGATTTGATTTAAAACAGTGCAATTGGATTAAACTTTTCCTAATTCACTCTAAAGCTGAAAGGAAGAATAAGACAATAAACCCTTGGGAGCTGCTATGCTGTTTGTTTTCTAAGCTGTCAAGCAAACTGGAACTGATGATGATAGGAGGAAAATAACAAACAATAGAGATGGCCCCTGCAACAAGCAGGAACCTCACACAGCCACAAAAAGCCCCAAAACCCAGCTTTCACACTTTACACACACAAAATTCCACATACAGCTTTGTGAGATTTTGTGTGTTTGTGTAGTTAGAGTGAAACACTACAGAAACACACTAAATCTCAGAAAGCTGCACAAATATTTTATTTTAATTTATTTTTATTTTTATATGAAAGCAGCTAAATTTAAAAATCCTAAACTTTAAATGGCTAGGTCTAAAAAAGAACAACTAAAAAAAAAACCCAATTAACTATTTTTTTTAAAGCTCCCAAAAGGGACAATAGAACGGGTCTCCAACCTTGGCAACTTTAAGACTTGTAGACTTCAACTCCCAGAATTCCTCAGCCAGCTTTGCTTTGCTGGCTGAGGAATTCTGGGAGCTGAAGTCCACAACTCTCTGCCTGCTTGATTGCAGGCAGGGAGATTCAGTTGCTTGCTGATGCAATGGATTGCAGGCAAGCGAAGCAAGGCAAGCGTTACAATTAGCAGCTAAGGTAAGCAAGCTGGAGTGGGCGGGGGGGGGATTTTTGCTACCGATTATCATGCAACTCAGCTGGGATCGTCAGAGCCATTTAAAAGGAAAAGTTTTTTTCTTTTAAATGGCTCTGATGATCCAAGATGAGTTGCCTGATTAGCAGGCAATTCAGTTGGGATCGTCAGAGCTTGGCTCATCAGAGCCATTTAAGGCTCATCAGAGCCTTTCGGGCTGGTCTGCTTGGTTACAGGAGAATGACACCCAGCATATAAAATGACCCCCGACATTTGAGAAGATTTTCATCTTCTCATGTGTTAAAAAGTCGTCTTATATGCCGGAAAATACGGTAATATATGTGGTGTAGGGAACAAAATAATATGGTCAGATGATTTCAGAAATATTAGAATGACTTTCTAGGATTAGTGCTGTTGCATTGAAATTGTCTTTGGAATCACAATCTATAATTAGTGCTGCCATTCTGCTAGCAGAAAGCTTCTTACCTTCTAAGCCCCATTTTCATCTATGTGTGAGTGTCATATCCAGTAGTTTAATTTCAGCTGCACAAGTCTTATCACAGATTATTGAACAAACCATTGTACAAATCAGTGCAACTTGATTAGGGTAGATTGAACATTGTGTTAGATGTTTACTAGAAATAGAAGAACTGCTGACAAAAAGTGAAAGTGACACAAAAAGTATGTTTATAAATCAGTATATTAATATATTACTGTGTTTCCCTGAAAATAAGACCCTGTCTTATATTTTCTTGAACCCCGAAATAAGCATGTGGCCTTATTTTCGGGGAGGTCTTATTTTGGGTCACATGGAGCAAGATGGGGCTCCTCTAGCCATCTTACCTGATTTCCAGCTCTACATTTAAATATTTTTGGGGAGGGCTTATTTTCAGGGGGAGGCTTATTTTAGCGCATGTGCTCAAAAGCCCTATTGGGCTTATTATCAGGGGATGTCTTATTTTCGGGGAAACGGTAGTCTGTATAAAGGATAATGGAACCGTGTGTATAGATATATAGATGTAAAGGGAAAAATGGACACATAACGGATGTATACTGATACGGGAATGTTACAAAGAGGAAAATTGTTAAAAACTATTAAAAACTGTTTAATAAAAATATTTTTTTAAAAAAAAAGTGGAAGTGCCTTTCCAACTAGTGTATTTTGGAGAAGCCATGGAGCATGTTCTAGTTTAAAACAATGCCAGAATTTCCAGTAGAGAAATTAAGCCTGTTCTGAAATTCCAGCTTAGATTTTGTTTATTAGTAAAGGGCTATCATCCTTTGCTGTTTGGAACAAGATCAAGTGTGACAGGTTGTTTTCAGTTTTGTTTTGTTTTTAGGATACAGATGGCTCTGAATGTTGTTATTTTTCTTTCATGCCTGACAAATAATGTGTACATTATAACTAATTTGTTATACTTAACACTTGGATACCTGGGCATGTTTGTTTAGCTTTATAAAAGTTACTGTGGTAAAGGATTTCTAAGTATTTTTCAAATGTTAAAATGGTTGCTGTCCTAACTAAAAAGGAAACACAGTTTGGATGGTATGGCAACTTCATACTTTCATGACGTTTTTTATTCAGTAAATTCAAAGATAAAATTGGTTTACACTCATACTTCAATAGTAGAACATGGAAATATAATGCTGAAATAACATATTAAAATGCATTAGGTGTTACTGGAGAGCATTCCTGTGTTTACTTTTCTTTTTTCTGTATATATAGTATATCATTCCTGTCATAATGAAGAGAAATGTCCACCATGTACATACCTTGTTCAGAAATGGTGTATGGGAAGACATGAAGTAAGTGAATATTGTATTTTACCTTTGTTAGGAATATATTTTATTATTTGTTCTTTTTTTTCTAATATATGCCTTATTATATGGGGAGAAAATTTTCAGCAAGTTTTTCATTTCTAATTTCCTCCTGAAAATTGTACAATTTGTAAAACTTCATTGTTTCTTAAAGTTAAGTAATGATGAAAGTACAATATTTAACGGTTAATTTTGAGAGGAGCTATAATTAATAAGTCAGGTATAAACAATCAAAAACCCATTTGAATGTATTTAATTGGCTGTACAATTAAAACCTAAACTAATATAGTCTCAATAGTAAATGAAACCACAGCTAGCAGTGTGATAAATTTTCACTTTCACCAAACAGCATTGTCCTACTTCTTTTCTTGAGGTACACAATGATAAGTTTGAATTGTTTGTGAACAATTCTGTGCACAGCTTTGCACAAAAGTTTTAGATAGGTTTATGTTACTGCTGTCAATAAAAAACAATAAAGGAAAAGGAAAAAATAGATGAGTTTATCTGGCTGCAGCGTATCTCACTATGAAGAAGAAATCTGAAATTTCAAGTAATTTGTGATGAACTGATTCAGCACCCTTGGTTTAGGTATATATGCTTACAGTAGACTGCCAGAGAGATTGCAGTCAAGTTGATAGTAATGGTATATATCTCCATATTTAACAAAGGAGCAAGTTAACTACCGTATTTTCCGGCATATAAGACGACTGGGCGTATAAGACGACCCTCCTCAGAGCCATTTAAGGCTCGTAAGAGCCTTATGGGCTGGTCTGCCTGGTTACAGGAGAATGAGACCCGGCGTATAAGACGACCCCGGACTTTTGATAAGATTTTTGTGTGTTAGAAAGTAGTCTTATATGCAGGAAAATACAGTACTTCCTTTCTAACATAGATGGCATCCCTCTCTGCTTTTTTTCTTTCTAATTCAGTTACGGAGCAATATTCCTTGTTACCTCACTGATATTTCTTGTGGTCTTTCCTGTGATCGAATGTTAAAATGTGGAATGCACAAATGTAAAAGGATCTGTCACAAGGGGGAGTGCCTCATAGATGAAGAGTGCAGACAGCCATGCACTATTCTTAGACTTCACTGTAATCATCCATGTATGTCTCCATGCCATCCAGCTTTACCTTGTCCTACAACTTCTTGCCGTTCAAAGGTAGGTGGCTCTGACAATTCATTATACCTCTCAAGCAAGCACAGATCCATTTCAGCAAATAATCTAAGCACAGTATTTCAGATAAATACTGCTTTGTTACATTTTTTGCTGAAATATTTGCTATGTGTATTTCTAGATTTCAAACTGTATTGTTTATTTAATTAAAAAATGCTATACTAATTGCTCAAATCACATTGAAGTTTTTCCTTCATCCTAAGATTTCTTAATGTTTTATTTAATTAAAGTATTGAAGTAGATTGATCTTGGTCTTAAACTGGCCAAATGATCTAAAATAGCCTAAAAAAGTTGACGTCCAAGCTACCTAGGCCATCTTTTCCATTTCCATTCCAGTTTATTTACTTTATATACTGTCAGATCAGATCTTTATGGATGCAAAGTAGGGAGCGGTGATAAAAAATGCCAATTACTAAACCTGACTTTTTCAAACAGGACCTGGAGGGTTTTTACCTTTTTCAATCTGATTGAATGGGTAGATGAAGATGTGAGAATATGTTCCCATAAGTAACCCAACTCACAGTTTTATAAGGGCCTAAAAGTGACAGCTGGCATCCAGAAGCCAACTGGCAACCAATGTACTTTCGAAGCAGTGGGGCATTCAAGTCTGTTGCAATGTATTCATACCCCAAAATACCTAGGCTGCAGTATTTTGCGCTACCCATAGCTTCTGAATACTTTCTAAAAGCAACCCTGTAGAGAGCTTGTTACATTAATTTAGGTGGGAAGTGATTAAGGCGCTCATGTTTTAATCAGTACAGACATGCCTGCAAGTGGCACACAAGATATAATCATACAAAAATCCTGGCCACAACAATCACCTGCTGATTGAATAGGACCTATGAATTGGGGGAAGACTCAATTGCAAACTACCTCTGAATGGGGTAATCAAAGATGATCTTCCCCTGGAATTTGTATTTCTATTGCAGTTAGATATATATGTCTGTGTGGTTTCATTGCTTTTACTGTTGTAAACTGCCCAGAGTCACCTCACAGCAAGATGGACAACAAACAAATTTCATAAATTAAAATAAAATAAACAAAATATTTTAGCCACAACCACAAAGATCATCTGTCTTGAAGGGATTAAATCTCAGACCCTACTGTCCAATTCAGACTCTAATGGCTTCTGGGCACACAGTTAGTAGCTCTACTATAGAACCTGTTTTGCTTGGGACCATGATATATAGTTGGATATTACCACAATATTCCTCATGGCTAAACCCTTGCTTTGGCTTTCCTCAGTGGTTTCATGTAGGTGTAAAAAGAAGTGGAGAGTAGAGAGGCCTGAAGCACTCTCCAAAGTACAGGTCTCTGGACATATCTCCCCCAGCACTTCTGGTAATACAGTTTGTTGAGTCTGTGTCATTGCAAGATGTTTAAGATGCATAATATCTCATAGATTTTATCTTAAAACTCCTCTAGTCTGCTCAGTTTAGATTTTAGCAAATAATCAGAGTTGTTTAGTGTCATAATTGTGACATAAGAAAACTAAACTGTCTTGAAATTAACAAGAGTCCATTTCATTCTAGTAAGTAAATGTGACCTTTGTTGCTGCTTAGCAATTACGATGTTAAATTTCTGTGATACTAATTACTGATTTTCTGATGTTATAGGTTGAGCTTCAGTGTGAGTGTGGAAGAAAAAAAGAGTCTATGATTTGCTCAGAAGCAGCAAGTACTTATCAAAGGTTTGTTAAGGCAATGACCTGCATTTTTTATTGCACAGAAGAAGAAGAATAAAAAAAAAAATCTTGTGTAGCTGTGATTTCATTTCCTTCTGAATGTGTTCATATAGTATCAATTAATCTAGCTGTCATGGACAGTTCTCCTGCTCAACTAATTTTACTCCCTTGATTAATATTGAACATGTCTGTAATGAGTTTTCTCACTCCAAATTGGATGGTTGTGTAATACATACTGCATGCACATGCACAATATCCCGAGAGATATTTAACATTCAGCAGACTGGTGTTTCTAGTGCCAGAGATAATTTTGGCTCTGTATGAAGTTGCTAATATTTAATACTTTATGTTATTCATTCTCTATATAATAGGCTGTAGCCAGTCTTATGAAAGTAGAATTCCCATTACTCATTTCTCATAAGCAGGAGAGGGAGGGGCAGGTGAGAGAATAAATTAATTCTACTAATGTTAATTCAGCAGACCTATAACTAGGGACTTGGTCTAGATTAACTGAGAGCCTGCCAGAAAACATCTCTTTAACAGATTTAACAGAGTCTCTGTGTATAAGGTTAATAGCAAATCTTTTGAAAAGTTGACTAAATGTAAAGGGGAGCATTATCTAATTTTTAAATAACAATTTCGGGGGCGGGGGGAGAATTAAGTTCTGATATTCTTGAAATCTAACACTAAAATCTGTTAAGAAATAAAGTAATATAATAGTGTAGTTAAGATCACAAGTGCATGTACTAGATACTTGTTTAAGTTTTTCAGATTGCAGAATTGATGCCAAAGTTGCATGCATAGGCTATATTATTTCACTGCCTCTGATTAAAGCAATAATTCAGTCCAAAATGGCAAAGATTTTTGAAATTATAGTATACATTCTGACTTTCTCTTTAGTACACACATACATAAATTTCTGTAGCTTCTTTTAAAGAACTGTATATGTTTCATAAAATGTTCTCTTGTTTATTTATTTATTTATTTATTTTGCAGAATAGCTGCAATATCGATTGCCTCTAAGTTAACAGATCCACAACTTGGAGATTCAGTAGAGATAAGTAGATTGATTACCAAAAAAGAAATGAAGCAAACCAGGTACTAAATTATGAATCAGTGGGGGAAGACCTTTTAAATTCAGCTAGAGTTTGCCTTTTATGATGTTTGCGAGATTATATATTAGTTACATTTTAGTTGGTGGATGCAATTTATTGATAGGTTTTTAACTGATTTTGTTTCATTATATAAAATTGAAATTGTTATACCACCTTAGTATTTGAATTGGAAAGATATTCTTTTAATAAAGTAATTAAATCAAATGTGATTCTTAAATAGCATGCCTGCAGAACTTATTGTATAATATTCCAGTCTCTTTAATCCATTAAGGCCAATAAAGAATTGAATTATTATTGTTGTTAACCTGAGATTATCAATTGCATTTCTGTCTGGCATAGTGCTGTCTGTCCTGTTTTATGAAATATTCTTTCTTTGTACATAAATGCAATAACATTTTCAAATAAACATTTATCATATATCTGTGCCTTGTTCATTTAGGTTGCAGTGTGATGAAGAATGCTTGGCTCTTGAAAGAAACAGGTAGATAAATTGCTTTATTGATTTTAATGCAATAAACAATATGGGGAGTATTATATGACTGGAAGGAAATAGATAATCTTTTATTAAATTAAAAGTTGGGATCTAACTATTGCTAGACTGGATAACACTAAATATTTATTTATTATTAGACGGTTTGCTGAGGCTCTTCACATAGATGACAATTCTGATCCATTCAATGTTCGTGTCTCTGCACCCAAGTACAGTGATGTGTTGAAAGAGGATGGAAGGTATGCATCATTATTTTTCATATGTCACATAATTTTCTCACATAATCAGGCATTGTGTTGACCTTTGTGAAGATATTAAAATCTGACAATTATTTGAATTGTTTTGCTACTAAGGATGCTTTTTTTAAATTTGCCCTAGCGTATGACCTTTTCCCTTGACATGATTCAGAAATTCTTTGAATGTTTTTCTAATAAAGATTCTATTAAAGTTGGAGGAATTTTCAGAGTCAGAAGTATGTATGATGGCCAATGGTAAGAGATGGTTTCTCCTGTTGCGTGGGAAATTATGGCTGAGGGACATTTGGACAATGCAGTTTGGAATTTTTCTGTACTTGCTGTTTTTCTTTTTTACTTGCTTTCCTTTCAGTCAGTTCTCTTCCAGTATCTAGATTTGGTTTGATGGAAATATATCCATTTCCTATTTCAGGCTAGACAGAAAGGAATCAAATATTTATCTATCTGGCCCATCTTCACAGAGATATTCCTATGTAAATACTTCTATTGCCATTTGTATTGTTACTACTATTTTATTTATGATTCATAGAACATGTATTTGAATCTACAGTTCTGCTGTAATAAATAATTTGGCCTGCAATCACAAAAAGTCTGCTGTTGCGTCTTTACAGTGGCCTGCAATTACAAAAAGTATTCCTGTTATGTCTTTACAGTGTTAAACTATATACCATTGTCTCCTGCAAGTCCTGCTCTGTTGGCCTCATTGTGGTACAGGTAGTCTTTGTTTAGCTACCACAATTGGGACCAGTTATCTCTTAATCTGTTACATAATCAGTCACTGTTCATTCCAATGACATACATGCACAGTCCAAAATGTATAACAGCTTATACAACATTAGAAAAGACATTGTAAATTGTTGATCAGTTTGTTCTAACAACTAGAAAATAGCAAAAGGATAATTTTTCCTACCATATCTTCACAGGTTTGGGAAGACTATACTTTCATTTTAAAAAACATTGTTTTTAAAATTATTGCATTACAATCTCAGAATTTAAAAAACAGAATGAATTCCTTCTCTAAGAAACAAAATGAAATTTATGGGAAATCAGAAACCTTTGATGATATACCCATTTTATGCTGGGAGGGGGGAGCTTAAGATAGGTTGAAAGAAAAATCCTTAGTTACAGAACTGTTGTTCTTGTCCTAATTATTATTTCTTTCTGCTGCAGAAAAGATTTAAAGTTTGTCAGTGAAGTTGAGAAAGAAATGAAAGCTCTTATAGAAGCAGTCAATAAGGTTGGTAATGTAGAAAACGTATTCATTTCCAAGTACATAAAGACTTGAATCTTCTATCAAAACCAACATAGTAATATAGGCAGAAAGCAATTAAATCCAGCTAAATATTACATTTTATAGGAAACAGCCAGTAACACAATTAACACGTTTACTATGGACAGTTGCATAAAATTAAATACACTGTCTTAATCTAAACCATTTTTGACAGATTGGAATGGCAGTTACACAAATTTTGTGATATTCCTAGAAGTTATAATTGGCATCCTGTGAGCTAGAAAAATTTTCATCATTTGGCTTTATTTAATATTTGGCAATATTTAGATGAAAGTTATATAATTAAATGTTTACAACAAGGTATGTTAAAAAAAAAAGACAAAACAGAAAAATATAATCAACATATCCTGTAAGTTGCTCCTGTACAATAGTACCATTGAATGTGCTGTCTAATTTTGTTGGTTGCAGCTCACCATATTTAGCGAATCTGTGCATTAAGTAAATAATTAGAAATATAGTAAAGTGTAATGGGCTCTCAGAATAACCTTGGGAGACAGCAGGAAGTGCTGCAACTGAGACAACTATCCTAAAAGAGATATCTCAGCCACAGAAGGAACAGAGACAGAGAAAGCGTTGCAGAAGGCACCCCCCCCCCCCTAATTCTCTAAAAAATATCGAGAGAATTTGGTCATTAGGGAACAATCTCTTTATTTGTTCTTTTCAGTATGTAGAAGCATAGAAGAGTAGGAAGAGAATGGAGTGATAGTGTCACTGAATTAAAATATTAAACCTATCAAGAGGGATCTTCAGAAAGAGCAGGAAATATAAAGTGTCTGAATGAAGAAGAAATGTTTGCTTTCATGATTTGGGCAATTTTTTCACGTTTATAAAGCTGCTGCTTCTTTTTTAGAGGTATTTCATAATTTTTATCTCTCAAGATTGCTGCCTCAAGAAATACTGCAACATGAAGCTCTATATACTTCACAGTTTTTCATAACTATTTTTTGCTGTTACACTCTTGATTAAATTAATATTTAAAGTTATGGTTTGAGTTCAGTTTCTTTATTGAACAATAGGATTTCTATTTTATTTATTTGAAATCATTAACTATTATATTAATAGATAATCACAAATGAAATATCTAATTTTAAATTCTAAATCTGATCCCATAGAGACTGCAAGGGCATATGTGACCCTGCTACATAATCTTGTCCTTTTCCAGATGAGGAATAATATGAATCAAGAATCTCTGATTATGGTCAGGGCCATAAACTGTCAGTCTGGTGATTACTAGAATATGGTCATTATCCAGACACCTGCCAATAGAAAGGAAGTTACAATGCATGTCAAATCAGATGAAACCAGTAAAAATGCTTTTCAATCATTCAATATTCAGTAGGTTATAATTCATGACAGAATTATTCCATATATAAAAATCACATTTAACTGTCATTTGGAATAGTTTCCAGCTCCTTAGTTTTATTCCAAAATCTTTGGAACTTCCAGGAGGAATATTCTCTCACAACAAAGAAGGATGCTATTAAATCATAATAGCAAGTAAAGATTTGTATTTGGCTTCATTTGAAATATGCAGGAGCAATATATTCCTTCAGAATATAAAATTCAGAAGTTTCAGATGTCATTCAGTGTGGGACATGACCAGCTGAGGAGGAATATAGGTGCTAAATAATAAAATGTATAATAATTCACCTATGGGTTCAGAGATATGGAACTGGAGGACAAACAGGTAAAGCAGAATTAATGTATCATAAACTTAGAACCAGTTAATGTGCAAAGACCACCACAAAAATGTTCATTATTGGAATAAGATTGCCCTTAAAATAAAAGACTTGAATCCTTTTGATTCAAAAAAAGTGGTATCATATTTCTTGATTTCAGTTCAGAAGGAAGGAGGTGTTTGTGTGAAACACCAACCCCAATGTTTTTAAAGTTCAATACTTTAAGTATAGGCTTTTAGTTCAGCTCTGTTCAATTATAAAATTGTTTATTGTAAAAATATAAACAGAATTGCATAAAAGGTATATAAATATATAAAATAGATATAATACAAATTTTAAAAATCTTCTGAGACTTACAGGGGATTTTTTGTTCAGTAAATATACCAAGGAATTGGCTACACTTAAAATCATTGCCCAATTCTCCATGCCTAAAGCGAACATAGATGGTATGGCTCAGTCTTCTCCAAATTTCATCAAAATATTATATCTCTCCAATGCAGAGTAAGCACACAAAGAAGAGTCATTGTTTTCCACCCATGAACCGAGAACACCGTAGAATCATCCACGAACTTGCTCAGGTTTACGGCATTGAGAGTGTGAGCTATGATAACGAACCAAAGCGCAATGTTGTTATCAGTGCGGTGAAGTATGTTGTTCTGTTTTCTTGTTATAAATGGCAAATTTACCATCTTCCAATAAACAATATAATTTTTATGTTTTGTATTTGAACCAATTTGATTTTACATTGATATTGTGCAAACATTTTAAGCATTCTTTGTGTGCTAGGAATTTTAGTATATTTGTGTTTAGGAAAGATGTATTACCATGATCACTTCTTCATTGAAAATGTCCTTGATTATTTAGTTTCTCTTTATATATAGGAACATTGCAATACTTTGATTAAAACATAATTTGAAACAAAATAATCCACATAAATATCATGAGTTACATAGGCTCATTTCCCTGGGTCTATCTAGCCCAAAGATGTCAGGGTTTTTTACAGAAAAGTCTGTTTATATACTTCAGCATACAAGATCTTTGTCGCTAATATTTCTATATGGCATGAATGTATTTTTTAATTCTTAGCAAATTGGGTGATTTAATGAAAGCATTAATCTAACCTGAAAATCTATTTATTCCAGAGAGCTTTATAAAAATACTTATCCCCATTCCTACAAAATTCCTGCTTTTCAAAATAGGAGTTGCAGTAATGCAGTAAGAAAAATAGTCTAAGACCGTGATGGCGAACCTATGGCATGCGTGCCACGGGGGGCACATTGAGCCATATCTGTGGGCACATGAGTGTTGCCCTAGTTCAGCTCCAGCATGCATGCATGCACCGGCCAGCTGATTTTTGGGCCTTCCGGGTCTACCAGAAGTTGGGAAATGGGTTGTTTTCGGCTTCCAGGGAGGGTGGGGAAGTCTGTTTTCGCCCTCCCCAGGAACCTAGAAAGCCTCTGTAGCCTGGGGAGGGTGAAAAACAGGCCTTCCGGTCCCACCGGAAGTCGGGAAATGGGCCGTTTCTGGCCTCCGGGGGGGGGGGGTGAAGGCTGTTTTCGCCCCCCACAGACTCCTACAAAGCCTCTGGAGCCTGGGGAGGGCGAAAACAGGCCTACCAGGCCCACCGTGCCATCGCATGTCAAAAGCAGGTCAAGCATTGAATTATGGGTGTGGGCACACACATGCGTGACCCTCCCGTGCTCCCCCCGCTTTTGGCATGTGACGGCAAAATGGTTAGCCATCACTGGTCTAAGACATCATATAACAAGCTCTTTAATAGTAAGGTTTTCTTTCTGTAGAGAAGGGGAACATGGCAGTTCAGTGGTTAGGACACTAAGTCTTAGACCATTAAAAGTTTATAGCTCAGGAGTTCAAGACCCCGTTGTCGTAAGACAGAGTGAGCTCCTTTCACTTGTCCCAGATCCTGCCAACCTAGCAGTTGGAAAGCATGCAAATGCTAGTAGATGAATGGGTACTGCATATAAGCATGCAGGAAAGTAACAGTGTTTCTGTTTTTTTATCTGTAGAGGGAAATCAGTTTGCCCAACAGTTACTCTGACATCACTACTTACGAAGGAGAAGCAGACCAGGCCTCCCCCACCTATTCCTCATCACAAACAATCAGAAAAGTAAGTATCATTTCCTTTAAATACCTGGATTGATTTAATATATTTTTATTGATAGTTTATTTGAGATTAGCATAAATGTATTTATCAGTAACTTGCCTAGTAGGTATCCACTTCATTCCAATAAGAAAGAAAAGATATAAGGTACAGTGGTGGGTTGCCTCTGGTTTGGACTGGTTCGCAAGAACCGGTAATAAAACCAGTGGGAGGCTCTGCCCACCATCCCCGACATCATCAGGAAGCTTCTGCATATGCACAGAAGTGCGCACGCAGCCCTGTTGCGAACCGGTAGTAAAGGTAAGTAGAACCCACCCCTGATAAGGTTACTGTAAAAAGTGTTTTTGCCACAGATTTTTTTCTCATCGATCATTTGAGACTAAATTGGAAACTTTATTATAGCCAAGCCAGCATAGAAGGTAAAAGGACAAGTTTAGTATAGCCTTTATTGTCATTGTACATCACATATATAAAGAAATTGGTTTGAACCAGAAGATGAATATTAAGAGTCAGGCCCTGGTCTGTATTTTCATCGTAAGAATTTTCATCAAAAGAAATAATCCCTACATAATTCTTGGCAGTTTAGAATGTCATAGCATATTGTATTTTCACTGTTCTTATGGTTATCATTTAAATTTATATAATATATAAATGGAAGGGTCTCCGAATTCTCAAAATCAATTAAAAGGCAATCCTTAGAAAGTTGGAAGGATCTACTTCTCAGAGCAGAAAACTTGAAGAAGGTTCATTGTGGTGTCTTCTTTTCGCCTTATCCTCATATTTATTTTGATCAGATACTTACGTAACATAAAGAATGGCTTTCCTTCTTTTGTGGATGCCACCTTGAGAAGAAGAGGCAAATCAGTGATGATGGAGGTGATAAATGGTGGAACAGAAGGAATAATGTAAAGGAGATAGCTACATGAATGAACGAGAACAAAAGAAGTGGATATTGGGGAAAATATTGTAGCAAGTATAGATAGGATATAAAGACCCATAGAGCTGTTGATCTCTCTGGAAACATATTTGTAGAGTAGTCTCCTTGTTTCAGGTCTCCTTTCTCCTTGTTTGTGGAAGAGTTGGCTAAGTCACACATATATGACCAGGGAACTTCCTTCTCAGAGTAATTTAATCTTGCCTAACAAAAGAAAGCGTTGTTGCATAAGTCAAGTATATACAAGACATTCCTGTAAGGAAAAGTCATAGGTTGTATTTTCCTCACCCACAAAGTTTTTACTAAATTCTTTTAATCTTTTGCTTTAACTTTCAGGCCTGGGAATAGCAGCACAGAGAGGCGGTTCAAAGAGGAGACAGTTATTGACTATTTTGATGTACAAGACTGATGAGATTAACATGGAATTACACTGTTGAAAATTGGAAGTGAAACTACAAATGTGTTCAGGATAATTTTTGTCAAAATATATTGTTTTATATATTTGAAGTTCATCATGTAAACAACAGAGAAAAAGAAATGGTTCATAATTTTTAAGTAAGGCAAGGTAGAATATTATAACCATTTGTGAGTGAATAATTTAAATGGGATATGGTCACATATATATATATATACATACACACACACCTACAATCACCTTCTTATGTAAACCGTTGAGGGTTAATCAGAGGTATGTAAAGAATTCCTGGTGCAACATAGAGTCTCATCTATGTTGTATATGGATCTCATGGATCAGGAGTAGTACCAGCAAGCATGACCTATTCTACCTCTCTTGAAAGCATAAATATATGAGGGAAAAACTTTTAAAAAGAACTAGTATTAAAAAAATCAGCAGAAACCTGACAGATCGTTAATAAAGTATAAGTGAGAATTCTGATTATATTTGTAAACTTAGATGAACTGCTAAAACACTAAAGTTAAAATCATAATATACATAAAACAGTCCTATAAGAATTTCAGATTCATGCTGTTAGTAACAATAGAATTGATATCAAGAAAATGGCACAATTTGTTTCTAAATTTTGGTGGCCTTTTTCATCACTATTTCTTTTAAATGCAAGATCCTTTCAGATTGTGACTGTACAGTAAGGAATTAATTTTGTGGCTCTTCTAATGTGACTACACTATAATTCCTAGCAGCCCAAGGCAGCATAATCAGCAGTAAAGGAAGTACTGGAGCACCATAGATTTTCTATCCCTTGTATGGTTAAGAGAAGATTTATTTTGTAAATTTATACTTTTGGAGTGATAATTTCTTTTTGGTTTTTCTTCAGTTAACAGAAGCGTATATGATAAAGTTTGATTATGGTGATAATGCTACTTTGTTTAAATTAGTAATTCATAGCACATAAAGAAATTATGGGCAGTTATGAATGAAGTGGTAGTGGAAGATTGTTAATGGCATTTAGTTTCTGGAGAGCTTTCAGTTTCCTTAATATCTTCCCTCTCTTTAATCTTCCCTGTGCAAGAAACTTCTGATGCCAAAAGTGTGTTATCAGGCTGCCACCATAGTGTGGAAGAATGTTATATGAAAGTAAGTTAGTTACCTTGATTTTATAAACTGGTAGCCTGTTTTCTACAAAACGTCTGTGACTTCTTACTTCATATAGGATATATGAATTTTTATGGCTTGAAAACTAATCATATCTCAAATGTAGGAATATGCTTGAATTTAATTCAAGAGAGATGGTGAATTAAATAATATGGCATGCATTTATATCTATTATAATTAAATATTGTTATTTCCTTTTCAAATATAAGTAGCCCTTGACAAAGTACAAGGTAGCATTCTCATAGATATTAATAACCAAAGGAATGACAGAACATTATTTTATGTAGAAACCTATTGGCAACATAACTAAAAATTGAGCATTTTTCTGTTTCCAAATACTCAAAACATGGTCCATTCCATTTTACAACCAATATACTAAAGTTGTGATATTGTGCACAATAGGGGACTGTGTATACGTGGAAAGTTTTTGTGTCTCTAAAAGGTATAGACCGCGGTGTCAAATTGGCAGATCACGGGCTGGATGTGTCACGTGCAGGCCATGCCCACCCCAGCTCTGTGAAGGGAAAAAGCATCATGATGTGTCACATGAAGGCAATATGATGCGGCAAATTTGACTCCTGTGGTATAGACAGATTATATTCAATTTGTTCATGAATTGCTACATTTGCTGAGAGTTTACAGGCATAGGCAGAAGGGCTGCTAGATATCTGTGAATAAAACTAAAGAAGAATGTACAATAGATCAATTGGAATGTATGTAAATGTGGAAACCCAGTGTTTATCAAGTAAACTACAATATAAACCAATTGTATCTTTACAGAGGAAGAATGTAGATGCACATTTCTATTCATTGCTTGTTCTAGACAGAATTGTTTATCTGCATAAATTGATAGGCACAGGATACTAACTTAAAAGCAATATTTGTCTATGTGAACTTGTTATAACAAGTCACATATACACAAAATGTTTGTTCATTTTCAGCGCTTTGAACTTTTTATTTGTGACGTGGTTTCAAAGTGATTGATCCTGCTATTGCTTGGTGAAAAAGTGCCATGTGAATATTAAGGGGTTAAACAGGTATTTATTTTTAGTGGTTTGGCTAAATTGTGATATTTTCATGAAGAGTTGACCTCACAGTTTTTTAAATTATACTTTTCATTTATTCATTTTTCATTTAGTTTGTGCAATTATGATAATAGAGAGGGAGAATTCTTTAGAACAAGTTTTTGCACTGTTCTTTCCTAAAATTATGGATGGTGCAACTAAGTTTATATATGCAAATAGTGCAGATAACATTCAAGAATGTGGCTTAGTAATAGATTTATGTGTGTGTGTGTATACACACACACACACATATATTCAGAACTGCTCAGACTATTTAATGCTCTGTGTGCTTTGACTTCTGTATAATCCAATGTGAAAATTACAATGGAAATTATTCTTTATGCTATTTCATATAATATAAATGATGAAGTAAAAAAAATACCAATATACAATTAATTTTTAATACATTATTTCAATCTTTACATTCACAAATGTGCACATTCTGCTTGCTTTCAATTTCAGTGGTGTAATAAATGGCTGACTTTATAAATCTGAAATAGAAGTCTGTAATAAAGTACAAACTTTCCAATGGATATTTTTTTTAAATCTACCTTAAAGTTCTTGTGAATTGTATAAAAATGAAGGCTGCTGAAATGCTGTAGGACATCGGCCTCGAATCTTTTGGGCAGACTTTTCTGCAGACCGGAGAGGATGTGGTTTCAGGTGCTGCCTGCATCCTGCGGATGGGGCTTTGCTTGTTTGCATGGCCTGGTTTCTGGCAGGCTGCAGCCTGATGCCAGTCAATGGACTGTGGGTTGGGGATCCTTACTATAGGACAGTGATGGCTAACCTTTTTGCCGACGCTTGCCAAAAGTGGGGGGGGGGGGACTAAGGAGTGACTTACAGGTTCCTAGGACTTAATTTGAAGTAAGTCCTCAGATTTTCCCTATTTTAATTTATAGATGTCAACATTTTCCTGATATTTTCCTCACCTGATTTCCCAATATTGGAAACAAAGGGTATGATGGGATGGGCAGAATGTTGGTCTATAAGGAAAGATTTTTTTTAATGACAAAGATTACAGAATTTAGATCTCAATAGGATTGTATGTGAATAGTCTGTGCGTTAAATATCCTAATAAACTTAGTTGACCTAAAAGTCTTACTGCAGATATTGCAGGTACACTTACATCAATCCCCTTTACAGTTTTGATATATTTATTTTATAATGTCCAAGGGTAATAATTTTCATTTATAAAACATTTTTAATTCAAAATGTTTTAAACTTCAAATTAAACCATGTGAATTCCAAAGCTCCTTCAGATATTTTGAAAATGTTCCTTCTCAAAATGCCTTCTTGAATCCAAAACTTTTCTTTGAATCCTTTTTAAGCTCAGTGTACTTCTAGAATAATTGGAAACTATCAGTATTTCATATTTGAAGTATTTTTAGATTGGGCTAGTATTTTATTGACTGCCGTTGTCAAATTATGGTGTGTGTGTGTGGATAGATTGGATGGATGATGGATGGATGGATGGATGGATGGATGGATGGATGGATGGATGGATGGATAGACAGACACATACATATATACATACACACACATGTAAAACTCTTCAGTTTTTTTTATAACCCTCAATTGGGTGAAACAGTACATCATAGAGCAACAATTTTTGAATTAAGGTACCTCAGATAAGCTAATTTACAGAATGTGTCCAAAGTCCAGGATTTATTACTACCATGAGATTAAAATTTGGAAAAGTTGTGGCTAGTGCCATGTTGCTATTGTTATGTAATCATTTCCAATGTTCCTGACAGCTTCCCACAAGTCAATGGGAAAGTCAGTAAGAAATATAAACTTGATTGTGATTGGCAACGCTCCCTGTCAGTTTCCCACGTCAGTTTATAAAGTTGACAGGAAGTTGCAGCCCAAAGGCCAGCAACCAGGTAGGTGACTATTACTCAGTGTGGAAGGGAATGAGGGGGTTGCATGAGATGCATCCAGGATTGGGGAGGGTGCACAACAGGAACAATGCTGGTCAGGGAGAAGTGCCTGAGAGATGGAGCAAGAGTGCAGTGCATGTCAGGGAGGATGCACACTCCAGACAGGAGAGACTTAGTTGAGCAACTTAATACCTTCCCTATTGGCTCCCCCCTTGAGAACTTCCCAAAAGCAAAGCCAGTGGGGAAGCCAGCAGAAAGTTACAAATTGCTCCCACTTCCAGTGGTTTTTTTGCTCATTAGTAGTCATTCTGTTTGATCTGGAAAACATTACATATAGTTTCTCTACGTCAAAATATCAGAATATACTGTGGAGTATCTTAGATCTGTTTTTGGGTTAGTATTGTATCAGTATTAGTATGGTATTGTGCAAGTAAACTAAAAACTAAAATGAAATTGATAGAAGTATGTTAAAATGCAACTTCCATTATCTTATTTTGCATTTTTCATGAAATTTATACATTTGCTCTTGCCTTACAAGTTTTATTTTCAGGCACATTGAGCCATTATTCGAAAAATTTTAGACCATTCAAAAATTTTCATGATCTTTTAGAGATGTATGTCATGGAAATATCTACTGTGAAATTAAAGGTGTGGGGGGAATCTAATCTGCAAAGAAAAGGAAAGAGTGTTAGAATATTGAAAAACCACACAAAAGTATGAAAAGTTAAACATTTTGTTCTAGTTCTCTGTGATTTGATACTTCTTGGTGATTAGTTTATTTATTTGGTAAATTTATATAGTCACCCATCTCACATCTGTGAACTTAAGCAGCATACAAAGTTAAAAGCTAAAAAAACAAAAACAAAGCATTAAAATGTCACTTAAAAAACGATATTTTCAGGAGAGCATTTCCCTAGCAGTACAATTACTTTGCAGACTTCATCCAATTGAGAATATAAGAAAAAGTAAATATTATAAGTATGTTAATACTTTTTAGCAATAGTATATAGAGAGCTGGAGCACAAGTGTAAATGGAAGCAGTGGCCAACGAGCTCATGAGTATACAATCTATAATCCTAGTTGTGCAATCCATAGTATGTTCCAGAACCAGTGGCAATTTGCTGTTTTGTTTTTTATAGCAGATTAAACCTGAAATACTGTAAATCTTAAACTACACTTATTCTGAGTCCTCTTGTCCCAAATTCAGTGCTCCTAAAACAGGTTGAATTTTAGTTCTTTCCTCTCCCAAAAACATAACATACATTGCTTCACATTACTTTAAAATGTCTGAGGTCTAATTTTTAAAAAGTATTGCAAAAAAGATTATACTGACTATGCAAATAATTTAGACACACTCATTTCAAGACAGAGGAGTATTGATGAAAATGGATCAAGTTCTGTTTTCAGGTGGAATGTTTGTTCCAAGGTGGCACAACTACTCCCACACTTCTGGTATTTACTCACCATGTTATTAGCCATATCAATAGGAACATTCATTCAACTGCTTATACAGATAACTGCATAGTCAGCAAGATCTTTTGTAGATCACCTCATTAGCCAACAGTTAGCATTGCAGTGCAGAGGGCTTGCACACAGGATTCCCGCTGCAGAACCCCAATTATAATTTAAAATTAATCTTAATTTAAAATAGTTGAAATTGTACAAGATTGATACCCTTTGCTAAGATTTTTTTTCTGTTTTCAAATCTTGCATGATTTTGGCCCAAAAAGACAAAAGATTTGGCATTCTTAAAAAATGTTATTTTGAGAGGTGTCATTTGTGCTATCTTTGTAACCAAGAATAGTTCTTAGACTATAGATTTTAAAACATTGTGGTACTTATTTTCCTGCAGAAATGGCATTCCTAATAAAAGATTCCTAATAAAATTTCACACCATGGAAGAGATTTATCCATCTAAGATCACATCCACAGGATAGGAAATGGACCTTCCTCTTCTGTATTTCACACGACCCCAGGGTGATATGCACATCTAAAACCTTCACCTCAAAGTCCATTACCTCACAATTGAAAACCTTGTTGCTATAAGTACTATCCTCAGTTTTCTAACCTTATAATCTAACTTTCAATTGCTGTACTGTATTAAGATGACAGAATAAACTCTTTATCTCTACTCCAAACATTTGTGTTCTATGGGAACCCAGCTAGATTAGAACCCAGATTTTCTAATATGGATATATCACCAACAGATAAGAATTTTTGAAGAATTCAAAGGGCGAATCATTAATCTTGCAGATATTTTCACAGCTCTAGACAGAAAACACATTTTCTGGTGTATCTGTAGCCAAGAATTCATTTCTTCCTTTTAGTAGCAATAAATTGGCAAAATAATCTGAATAAATATATAAGGAGCCATCGAGGGTATACTCCCATTTACAGTGAGAAGGCCAGAATAATTATACTGTTGCAAACTAATTACTAGTATTGTGTACAGTGAAACTACTAAAAAGGATCAAGCCTTATAACCTTGACATAAATCTTAAAAGAAAGACCACTATTATCTCTACATTGCAAATATGGGAGAAGACTAAGAACAAACAGCTATTTTATTATTCATGATAGATGCTTTAGGAAGTGAAGCTGGACTTGCTGTCCATGCTTGAGAAAAACAGCTGCAGCTAACCAGGCAAAAAGTCTCACCCCGACATTACCAGTGCAGTTCATGTTTTTCTCAAAGGGCTGTAAAAATTTGCAGCTTCAGAAATTTGAGAGATTGGCTGGTTCGTTCATTCATTCCCTCATTCACTAATAGTTTACTCACAAGCATCCATGCTGCATTCTAGCTGCCTGGCAAACTGAGCCATACTGACATTTTTAGGAATGTGCCAATGTTCAGAGGCAGCCTCTGCCCCTTAGCTTACGAAAATGAATGTTCAGACAGTGTGTGTGGTGGGGAGGTTAGGAGAAACGAATATAACAGATGAGGAAGCAGAAGGTGACATCTAGAAATTTACAACTATTCCAGGCAGGCAAGAAGTCAGCTACGAGGATCATAAGCTCCAGTAATTAGCATATCCTAGTTTGATTCCTGCATGGAACTTGACTTGGGAGCTCAGTTGAAATGGTCAAAAACAACACTGCTTAAAAGCAGAGCTTGGAGCTTGGCCTGAATCTCTGCAGCAACCAGAGAAAAGGAGCAACCACACTGAGGCAGCCCATCACTTCCACCAGTGCAAGAGCTTTTCAAGGGAGACAAAAAGGTGCATGCAACCTATTATTAGAGAAGGTGTGTGACACAATAAAGCATTGTTTGCAGTTATATGCTATGCTGTGATGTATCAAGGTCTTGGAAAACAAAGAATCCCTCGTGATTTTATAGCTCATCCTTTACCATGAGATGATTTTATTTCCAGAAAAGCATTTCCGCCCTGCTGTACTGGCATATGAATATTTATTTTAAATCAAGTTTATCTAGTCTTCATTGTTTAAAAAACCTCATCATTAGTATTATGGTCTTGCAGATTTCATTTATTTCATCTGAGCACAAGGACAAATTAAGGAGTTAAAAATTATTGCTGAATCCATACCCATCACACATTTCTTGAAAGACCACAGAAAAAGACCAAACCAAAGGGTTTCTATTTGACAAAAATTACACATAATCCCACCTTGTAATTATTTTATGATTATTCTAATGTTACCTTCTCCATCCAAATAAATCATACTTTACAAAATAATTCTTAAATGCTGTAACTTTTGTTTCTTTCGGCCTCTATTTCCAGTCAATGAAAAAATTATATATTTAACAATATACGGTAAGTATTTTCCCCACGAACCCAATTTTTTTAAAAAAAACTTTCTACTATAAATATGCTTTGTAATATTTTTATTTTTGTGATAATGCAGGAGCCAGAACCTGTAAAGTGAGTGAAATGTTTTGTGATTCAGAAACGAGCAATTTCCAACCCAAAGATAAACACTTGGGAAATCATGTTCTGCATAAATAGTAAGAAAAGACAATTATTTTGAACTGTAGTGAGTTTAGGACTAAGACATAAATTACAAGGGGTTGTTTAAGGCTGTAAGATATTGTATAAATGTGAGACTGCTGCTAAGGAAACCAAAAAGTCATAATGACTCTATCCACTCCCTACAGAAGAGGTCATAATTATCTGCCTACTTTCATCTCTCTTGTAGTAGGTTATTACGTTTGATTATTTGTTTCTAATGACATGGCAACTCTTCTATTTAATGCAGTCTTCCTAGCCCTTTTTATGTCATCTCATTTTTTTTATCCCACTATTATTTAATATACCTAGAAATATGTTGGCTTCAGGGGTGAAATTCACTTACCTTCCCTACTGGTTCGCAACTGTGCGCGTGCCATCATCCATGCATGCACAAAGCCTTCTGCGCATGCACAGAGGCTGAAATCATCACAAAAAAAGGACGTATGATGCCCGCATGGGTGGGCAGAGCCTCCCATAGCCGCTACCAGTTCGCCCAAGCCAGATAGAACCGGCTGAATTTCACCCTGGTTGGCTTCCAAAAGACATCTGAATAATAAATATTCATCTACATACAGCCTTCTATCTTTTCCCCATTCAGAAACCAACTTCTCAAACTTATCAACTGCAGGTAGTCCTCAACTTACAACCATAATTGAGACCAGAATTTCCATTACTAAACAAGTTGGTTGTAAGTGGGTCATGACCAATTTTATGACCTTTTTTGCCATGGTGGTTATAGGTAAATTATGGTCATAAGTAACTTTTTTTCAGTTTTATGATAAGTTCAAATGAATAGCAATAGCAATACACTTGGACTTATATACTGCTTCACAGTGCTTTATAGCATTCTCTTTATGAGAGTCTACAGGTAATAAGGAAGGAAAAGAAAAAGAATTCAAAATTTTGCTAAGAAATGTTAAGTGTAAGGATTCAGGTAGATTTTAAGGGGGAAAAAAAGCCTTACTTCAAAGGAAAGACTTAAAAGAATTGTAAGGAAAAGTATACTTCAAATATACAGCTGCTGAACAAAATGGAAGTTAAAGCTTATAGTCTTTTAAAATATCAAAAATCATAATCATTTAACACTGAAAGTCTGACAGGATATCATTTTTATTTAATAGAACAGGAATTCTTTCTATAGTGATTATGATAAAGAACGTACACTGTTACTATATATTTTAAATAATTTGCATATACACTCAAGGGAATCATTTTATTAAAATTTTTTACTTTGAATATTTTGGATTATGTTCTTCCATCTCTGTCCCAGTCATATTCCCATGTTACTTTTATACAGTAATTGCTGTGATCTCCCACATCAATTAAGGTTTTAGAGATTTGAGTTAGCATTTTAAATTGGTTCTGGAAACTGGCTCAGAAAGCTCTTTTTGCGCAACTATAATTAAGATTATAATTATAAGTGTGATCAATTTCTCTATTTGTAACAACTTTCCCCATTTCTTTTTCCTCAGCATTAACATTTTCCAGTTTACCTAGCTGTTGCTGGACTTCATGAACACTATGTGTATTGCTGTTCTTATACAGTGATAAACATGTGCATGCTTCTATATGTATGGTCCTCTCTTTAAATTATCATGCTTTATATTATTCACTTGTATGCTCTGAATCTGCAGGACATCTGCAACCAGAACTCATAAATCTAAGAACAGAATTATCAAATAATTGCCTCTTAATACATTGAATATACATTATGTATGTCTCCTGAGATGTCGTCTTTCTTTTTCCCCCCCACTATGATCAAGACTACCAATTGTGACCCTGAATTTTACATAGGTCAGTAAGTGACAGAGGCTGTATTGAATTCATAGGTGAACAGTGAACTGATCTGTCTATAGATGATAGTTCACAATAATGGGAAAAAAGTAGCCGTGAAAATCTCCAGAAGGACCTCATTAACATTGGTGAATGTCAGGTGGCATATTATACAGTTCAATTTAAATAAGTACAAAGTGAAGTGCAGTGCCGCAAAATATGCCAGCATGCTGTAATGGGGATGAGCTATCTGTAACTAATCAGGAAAAATATAGTCATTGTACATAGCTCATTGACGATGTTGGCTTAGTATATGAGAAAAAAGCAAATTGCATGCTTCAAGAAAATGTGGTTTTTAGAAGAACATTATAAGCCCAGCTGGTTGTGGACTATATTTTCTATTCAATAAAGACATTTACTATATAAGATGGTTGACAAAGTTCCTTTTAAATAACAGAATCATCAGGCGTATAATTGTTGTAATGTGTCATTATGAATCAGAAGGAACCAAGATGTATTTTGGTGTATTAATATTTGTAGCTTCCCTGTAAATCAATTAGGCATTAAGCAATCCATGGACATGAAATATGTTGAAATAAATTACTCTGATGTTTTCCTCTGTGAACATTTAAACCTCTGAATATTCAATAGGGACTTCTAATGTATAATATTAGAGAGATGTCAGGATTTCAAGGCACCTCAAAACAGGAAACCAAATGGTACTATTCTGAATGCTAATACTACTTTTATTATAAGATTACAGTACTAGAATCTTGCAAATCTGAATATACTTCCCCCTTCCTTCATTTTGTCTTTGTAAGAACTAGGGAGGGTTCTATCTGACACTTGCACTTCTTTTATCTGACCAGTGTTTTGTTTGAGGCTCTCCTTCTGTTTCTTGAGGTTATTTTTCTGCACATTACAGGATATCTCTTGTAGTTTAAACTACCGGTATAACAAGCCAAGTTTCATCCCTCAGCTTTTTAATCTTTAAGTACTTGGGCTACGACCGGCATAGTTAACCCCTGTCCTGGCAGAAATACTAAGCCCGGGCATGACCAAAAAAAAATCCATAAAGCTTCACTTAAAGATAGCATTGACCATCAGGGATTTTGACTGTGCCCAGAAGGAGCCATTCTGCCTAGATCAGATGTCCCAAGGGATGTAACAAAATAAAAGTCTGAGCACCAGCACTTGGAGCAGCCATAGCAAACTAGCGAAGGGATGTGTATGAACTTTTGATCTCAGGAGCACCTCGTACTTTCCTTCTGGGAATAATATTGTGTCGTTTGGTTAGCCCATGTAATATCCTTTATTTCTATGTTCAGATATGAGCTTTTAAGGATTTTTGCCTCTTAGACACTGCTTTGTAAAACATATGCTAGGAATTCCTAGAAAAATGATTGAAAACGATAAAGGTGTAAAAAATTATACACAGCATGGAAAAATTTGGCCGAGATACAATTTTCTCCTTGTTTTAAGCTACAAGACCCGGGGTTCTTTTAGGTCACAGAAGGAGGAGTTTTTCATTGAATAACTCCTCCTTCTGTGATCTAAAAGAACCCTGGGTCAAAAGGAGATTTAGAACAGACAAACAAGCAAAACATCTTTACATGGCTCCACATTTGATTTGATTTTCCATGCTGGACCAAGAAATAGTATGGAATGTCACAGCAAAATGCTTGCAGCTTCCATGGCCTGGAGATCAGTCACCGCCCCTTTTTCTCTTGGCTTGTTAATGAGCTTGACAAAAGCTGTTGAAAAATCTGAAAGTTTATATAGTTTGTGTCTGTATAATTACAAATATTAATGTAATATTATTCTAGAAGCTTTGTAAAGTAAATATTCTAAAATTACTCCGTTTAGATATCCACTGAACTGAAAATTAAATTTTGAACATCAAAATTTAAAATTTTATTGAATGAAGGAATCACCATGGAAAACAGATTTAACATATCTCCATATTTTAACTGTTAGGAACATTAAAAAACCCAGTATCATAGTTTCCATCTACTCTGTTTCCCCCAAAATAAGACATCCCCTGATAATAAACCCAGTCTGGCTTTTGAGCACATGGCAATAAGGCCAAGCACTTATTTCAGAGTTGAAAAAAATATAAGACAGGGTCTTATTTTCGGGGAAACACGGTAGGAGCTCTATGAAAGATTTAAACATGTACATCATAGATAACCCAAAGAGCTCTGTTGTGTTTTATGAATAATTCTTGCTCTAAAGAAATTTTTGAAAAATGTTAAAGCCATTGCCTTGCAATAGAGTCCCAAAATCCATTTTTTCAAGCCGTAATAATTCTTATACTTGTGTCCTTCTAGCGTAGTTCCTATGAGGTAATTATGGGGAGACCTTAGTATATTGATTGGCCCCTGTAATTCAGGTGATAGTCCATGACTAAAGTTGCCATATTGTATTTGGTTTGTTTGCTGATTTGAAGCATGGTATTGGAGAGAAAAGTATAAAACAAGTTTGCATGTATGAACAAAGAACCATATTTCCATTCTTAAACCTGATTCTGGTAGGTATGCGATCTAGAGGAGGAGATTGTTCCAAGCAGCAGCTGAGACATTATTGCTGTAGACATTTGCTTATAGCAGAGCAAAGTATGCATTTAAGTATTTGCAGCTTACATCTTGGTGTTAAAGATACATTTAGCATTACTTTTTTTCCAGCAATGAAAACTCTATTTCATATTTTGATTGAGTACACCAATTACTAAATATATTTACACAGCCAGGCCAACATATCCTTCCTCGCTTCCTCAATGTAAGGTTTATCTTGAGGATTAATATCTTCTCTCTTGCGGTGTACAAAGCCATGTGTCTGCCCAGGATATATTTTCACTTCAAAATCAACTTTACATTGCTGTTCCAACTTCTTTGTTAGCTGAGTATACTGTAACAGAAAACTCCCTTTTATTATGGTATGAAATTATTTTCGTCTTATGTCATGTCCAGAGCCCCCTTATGTTCTCTCATCTCATTAGGAGTTGAGACATTTATGTCCTCAGCCTATATAGTTCCTGTAATATTCTGATCTTTACAGGTACAGTAATTAAATAGAAATTTATTGCAATTCAGTATCCTGGGACTCAAATTCTATTGTGACATTTTTGGATGAACTATGCATTTTGATGATTAACATGGGTTTACATAATCGCACAAAGAGAGTATAGCTAAACAGCCAAGATGGTGGCCAGAGTCCTAGAAGCAAATTATTCTGGTAAACTATGCCAATATAGTTGCATGATTATTTTGTGATATGCCCAGTTAAACTCAGCCAATTCAGGTTTTGTCCTACAGTATATGAAGTTTTAGAATTCTATGTCTTAAAAATATAAACAAACTTTTAGATTAATGCTATTTTAAGGTTTGCATTAGGATTGCAAGGATGGCTTAATTTGCCTTTTCACATTAATCATTATTATTATTATTATTATTATTATTATTATTATTATTATTATTATTTCTGAATTCACAAAGTAACATTTCCCTCTCATGAAGCAGATTCTCATAGGGTTAGCCTCTATCCCAAGACAATCCAAATCTTTTACAGAACAATGTTTCTTTCCAGACCCCTTGTTGAGGAGTGACTCCTTTAAAAGGGGGGAAATTGCTGGAATATATACAATAATGTTGCATTTAGACACGTTTTGTGTCAGGTATCTGAAAGAATCATCAATTGCATCCATCCAGAATAGCCAGAATTCCATAAAGGGGAGAATTACAAATCTATTCCCACTGATACAGTTAATTATTATACTACTTGTACATGTGAGATGTGATTCTAAATTCACTATTCAAAACAATATCTTACCTGGTCAAGAGGAATGTACTCATCCTTCTCTGCAACAATGAAAAACGTGGGATTTTTCAGGTTGAAATTGTCCTCCATTAAACTAACAACTCCTAAAAAAACAAAAGCTGTATTAAAACCAAATATATTAGTACTAAATGACATCATAAAAACCCCTTTTGTATCATACAAACAGTTCAAATTCAGAGATATTACCCACAAACTACCCATTTATAGTATTTGTTTCACTTAATCTTCTGTAGATAAATATAGACTTGAAAAGTAAGTTGTGTATATGAAGAGCCCTATAATATCATAGCAAGAATTGTCCATTAGTCCAGGCCAGCATAATGTTTCTATCAGAGTAAAAAGCAGGACAAGAAAGGACTCATGATTGATACTCAATTGCTGCTTGCCTTAGAATGTGAACACTGACTGCCAATAATTTTGCAAGACCCAAAATTCCTAGTATGGAAATGGTTACATTCCCTAATAGATTTTTCTATTATCTCTCATTCCCTTGAAAATAATAAACTGCACAGCTTCCATTGCATTAAACACATACCATAGATGGACACGCCTACGGAAAATATAGAATAGTTCAACATCAAATGATGTACAGCAGATCCACCCCAACAGAAGCCAATGACACCTATCCTCGTCACATTACATTCTTCCTTCAAATATTTCAAGACCACATCGATTTCCCTAAGGCACAAAAAACTATGTCAGCAAAGAAATCAACCAGAAAATAAAGGAAAACACATAAAAGCAGATGGACCCAAGATAACTATTTCATGAATGGAAAGGGCTCCTTGTATTCACAAAACACCAGGACCGAGTAGTGGAGGCTCCTTATAGGGTAAAGGTGGCTGAAAGGCACTCTTTAGAGGTTCCGTCTTCCCTTGTAATTCTTTTATCCTGTCTTTCATCCCAAACCATATAGAACAAGTTCTTTGATGACTGCAAAACGGAGCATGAAGTACAAAGCCATCTTTTACATCCCTTTGCTCTAGCACAGCCAAACTTTGCTAAGTGCTGTTCTAGATTCAGTGAAGGACATGTACTGAAATGAGATGAATGTACAGCTAAGGCTTAATAGACCTGGAATGAATTTTGGAAACCTACATAACAATTGGTGGCAAAGCTGTCAGGAATATTGTTTGGCTAGTGAAAATGAAGGTTAACAGAATTTATAGTATACTAAAGTATTAGCATAATAAAAGACAATATTATGGTTGGTTTCACAGTTAGCCAGATATTTACACGGGTTTTGACAATTTTAATCTACCTATCGAGATCTTCCCACCATTGATTGGCAGATGTTGTTGTTTGATGGTGCTGATATAAGATCTTCCAAGCACAATTGCATTTTGCAGTTAACTGATGGTGATTTTACCAATGTTGATGATTTTCAAGTGGTACTCCAGATGTTTTAGGATTTTTACGAAATATACACATTACTATTGGTACTCACTTTGCTTTCTCTTGCTACAGTTATTTTATTTTGATTTTCAGATCTTTATGTTTTGTAATTTTCTTCAGTTCTTTCTCTCCATTGATGGACTGGTAGAAACATTTCTGATATAACGAGATTCTGTCTATAGTGTGCAGCTTGAGCTTCATATCTGATTTTCTTGACTAAGCTGTAATTTGCTGTTTTATTATTTCCCAATGATCTTTTGAACTTTCTTGTCTTGAGTGATATTTGTTGATAAGGTATTCTTTGGTCTTCCTGTTCTTCAACTTCTTTTTTCCCCATCTGTTCTAGCTTGCTTACATCTGATATTAGCATGTTGATGTTATTTTCCAACCTGATCTTTCATTTTGGTGATGTACTTATTTTCTTGTTTGTTTATTTTGCATCCAAGTTCTCCAGTTATATTTGCAGTTGTGCTATATATCAATGGTTTGTTTCTTGCAGTGAGCTGGTTTTATATTTGATATTACACAATTGGCAGCTTTTAATATTTGTGCCAGGTGTTTTTTTGGAACAAGCTTCAATTTTTGCAATTGACTGATGGAGACTATAATTACATCTATCTATCTATCTATCTATCTATCTATCCATCCATCCATCCATCCATCCATCCATCGAGATGAGATGAGATGGATTGAGCTGTGAGGTAGGTTGGGCTGAAAGGTGACTGGCCCAGTAGTGGGTTCCTCTTACCTTCGCTACCGGTTTGGAACCAGGAGCACATGCAAGTGCATGCTTTGCTCATGCGTGGCACTTCTGCACATGCACAGATCATCTGTGATGACATCCAAGTGGATGGGTAGAGCCTCCCGCCACCACCATTACCAGTTTGCCCAAACTGGGGTGAACCGGTAGAAACCCACCACTGGACTGGCCCCCAAGTCACCCAGCCAGCTTTCATACATAAGGAAGGCTTAGAACTCATGGTCTCCTGCTTTCTGGCCAGCACCTTAACCATTTCTACTAAACACTATTTTTCAGAACATTTTGCTGAAGCTGGCTGAAAAATGTGTAGGGGATACGAGCTAAGATATATTAAAATTTGCAGGACCTGAAGAGGATTTGTTTGTGTTTGTCTGTATGTTTTGATAGAATTTTATTTATGCGTGTGTATGTGTGTGTGTACAAAAAGAAAAAGTAAATACCTTTCAAAATAAAATCTTACCTATCTATATTTTTGGGATCTCGTGTTTTTAGCCATTCTTTTAATTTAGACATATCATCAGATTGTTTCCAAGGTCTTCCCATAAAAAAGTCTGGACAAATTGCACTGTACAAAAAATAAAAACAAAATAATTCATTAAAACCTTTTTTATTTAACCTGCTTAAAATATTCTACAGGTGGCACCTTCCCCCGGCCAGGTTGGCAAGAATGTTCCCCAACATGTCCCCAACATGCTGGAAATGTAAGCTACACAAAGGAACCTACTATCACACATGGTGGACCTGCCCAAAGGCAAAACAATATTGGCAAATTATCCGAACACAAATAGAATAAATTACACAGAATAGAAATGAAGCCAGAAACCTTCCTACTAGGCATAATAACCGGACAATATGAAAAGGAAATAAAATATTTAATAATCCATATAATAACAGCAGCACGTATAATTTTTGCACAAAATTGGAAAAGTAACAACATACCAAGTGAAGATAAAGTAATTAGTAAAATCATGGAATGTGCGGAAATGGACAGACTCACAAAAGAACTTCAAGATAAAGAGAAACATGATTATTATCTAGTATGGGATAAATGGTACACTTGGTTGGAAGACAGGAAAAGGGAAAAACAGGACTAGGAGGCAACCAGTGGAACCCAAGATAGATATAGTAACACAAATTACTTAATGTAGGCCAATAGTGATTTAAAAAAAGTTTAGACACAGTGAGGGAGACCCAATCAGGGAGGAGTCAAAATACAAACGAGAAATATATAACAGATTACAGTTGTGAAAACTTTGACAAGATGGATACTTGACTTTTTGTTTTTATGTTATGTATATCTTGTTTTTACTTGTCTTGTTTTGTTTGTATTTTCAAATAAATAAATAAAATAATAATAATAATAATAATAATAATAATAATAATAATAATAATAATACGTTCTTATTTAATAGTCCTCTGTAACGCAGACAATTCCCTCCCTTTTACAAAAATTCATTCAGGGAAAAGAACAATAACATGCCCTAAACAATGAGAGTTGTTAAACTGGATGACTAGCAAATAAATAAAGCCTAATCTCATATTCACCACATGCTTTCACGATAGAAGCAGAAACTGTGTTATTGTCAGAAGGTTAAAATAGATGATTGATGTAGTGGTTAATCTGTATGAATGCTGATGCATGGCTATAAGTTACATAACTAATCTATCTATGTCAGCAACTTTCTTGATTTCACTTTAGTGCATACAAAGAGAACATTTCCTATATGGAAAATAATCCCAAAGGTCTCCTAGAGGAGCAGGATAACCAGCAGATCAAATGACAGGGTGGATATATGTAGGTCCCTGCTTTTAAATGCAAATATGAATTCATATCCTATATAGGTTGTCATGCATAATATTAATTGCTCTTTGCATCTAAATATTAGCTTACTGAATTGATCAGTCAATCAATCAAATTATTGGCCATTTCCAAATAGGTTTTATTTTATAAAGCTAACAAAAACCAGCTCCAGGTAAATTAATATACAAATCATTGTTATCATGTTGTATTTCATATGCTGTGCTATGATTCTACATATCTATTCCATTACATATATATAAGCTTGGACATACAAACTACATATAAATGAACAAATTAGAAGGCATCTTGAATTAAGAATCACACTACATAAAGTAGAGAAGATTATGATGGAGAAAAAAATAAAATCCATTTCTTACATGTATCCATTGGAAGCAACCAAATCAGCAATATATCTAGTATTTGGGAGTTGCCATCCAAATATGTCATGAATCACAAGTACAGCTGCATCAGTCTGAAAAGAGGGCTTCATCACATAGGCCTTAATATGCTCAATTGACACTTCACATCCAAGAGGTTGATAATCAAACACATCTCCAAGGTCACATGGACAAAATTTAGGCTTCTCTGCCATCTGTAAATGTAATGGAACACATCTGGAAGACAATTCTTTAGCATGTTTGTAGATGACGAGTGCATGCATACACTCTGTAACTTACAGATTTAAAAATGGAACTACATATGAGCCTTGTAACTGACCATTACAATAATTTACCAATAATTTTATAGCTACAGTAAAGTATTTAGGATTAAACATCTAAACCAAACCAAACATCCAAAACCTGATTTACTTTTCAATTGGGTCTTACTGTCATCTTGGAATCACTTGTGATTATGGCAATACAAGATATATGATGAGTGTCTTAGTGAGAAAGAGAAGGATCAAGATTTATCTTTTCTGGATATTGTGTGAAGAAATTTAAGAGAAAGATGCCACAATCAGGATAGACATTTTTTTAAAAAAGCTTTATTTGTTATAAAGTAAACTGAGTAAACTGAGTTTTGTGAAGGTTTATGTTCCTTAATTAAACTATATATGGGGAGGGAAGGAGGGAGCGAGCGAGCGAGTGAGAAATGTGATCACCTCTGCACAGCTTTCTACTAAGAAACTCTTGGCATAAATGGACAGTTGCCTGCTTCCAAATGAGAACAAGTTGAAGACCTTAATATATATCTAGAGGTCCACTTTTAGTTCAACTTGCCAGGAGTGTCAGATTCATGAAGGTTCTGAGTGGAAGATCTTAAGCAATTTTAATATTAATAAGTATTGTAGAGTGGAACTCCTAGACATAGAATACAAACTGTAGTAGGAGATATGTAGCTGCAGAGGAAGTAGTTTTTCATTGTAGAGTGTCAGAATCACATGCAAGAAGAACTGAACTTCGCTGTTATTCAAAGGTTTTTCATAGCACAAGTCCGACCCACTTACCTTTGACTTTGGGTTTTCTTGTAAGTAATCACATTACTAGACATTGGCGACCTTTGTTTTTCCCATACATTGATTTGTCTTTAACATCTCTGTATTTGCTTGACCTGGTTTTGCAAAACTACGTATAATACTTTTTGAAGATGGAAGTACTCTAGCACCCTGCTTGAGTAGACAGAACAAACCTCATCTTGAAACTCGAGACAAAACCATAAATAGGATGGAAATTTTACATGTTTTTCTCCAACATTACTCAGGTCCAAAAGGCCAATACAAACATTAAATCCTCCAGCTGTAACAAATATCTCATTCTCACTTGCTATTAACTTATGTAATGCTAATGAGAGAAGTCCTTTAGTTTTTGGCCCACAAAACCTCTTAACTGCAACAGTTTCCATCTCAAAGCTTTCAATCAAATTATTTAGAATTTTATTATAAATCCCCATTCTTCCTGACTTGCTTCTTTGAAAATTTGTCGCTGCCTAATTCATTACAAGTCCCATTTATCTTTGTTAACAACTTTATTTCCTTTTAGGGAAAATGTTGTTAAAGATCTTCATTTTTACTATCACTTGGCCTACTTAACTCTCTTAAGTAGTTAGACAAAGAATCTTCCATATTGGTATCATTAGTGTTATGTATATAGTTTTGGCGGGAAATTTTGAACTTAATAACCCTCAGCTGATTGGTTGACCACCACAGCTGCAGGGTATATAAGGAGAGCTGTTTCCCCAGGTTAGTTGCTGGATTCTCACTCTAATAAAAAGACCTGTTGTCACTCACTGCCTGGCTTTGCTGCATCCTCATTCACCCAACTTAACATTGACAACGAGGATGGGATTTGAGGCCAGAAGCCACAGAAAGAGCTGAAGCCACGAGACGAGAAGAAAAGCAGAAACCCTGAATCCAGCAAGGCGAGTGAGCGGAATACCTGGAGAATCAACCGACAATGTCTGCCTACCAGCATCTTTCAACCCAATGGAAGAAAAGTGGGGATCCTACATGTCCCGCTTTGAATGCTTCCTGGTGGCCAGCAATCTACAGGGGCTGCCAGACATGTGAAAGAAAGCTCTGTTCCTGAGCCAAGGTGTTCGACATGGCCAAAGCCCTGTTGGAACCGAATTCGGTCCACACCATCTCATGGCAAATGCTCCAGACGCTGCTGAATGACCACTACACCCCAACACTATCGAAATACCTCCAGCAGTACGAGTTCCGGCAACAAATGCAACAGGAGGGGGAATCGATCAGCAAGTACATCGCTGCCCTGCGCAAGGCTGCAAACCAGTGTGAGTACCGAGATCTAGATGAGATGCCCCTAGAGCAACTAATCTGCAGAGTGAGAGATATCCGCTTGCAGAGGAGGTTGCTCGCAAAGTTGAATCTAACATTGCATATCGCACTAGACGAGGCAAGGGCTCAAGAATCCTCCACCAAGACAGCCGAGAGACTACAGGGGACAACACAGGTCAGGACAGAGGTTAGCCCCGGTCCATCAGGAAACCATATACACAGAAAGCAAGGGGGAGTCGGATGAAGAGGTCTGCCAAACCGAACAGTACCGACAGGACCAGCGAGGCCACTGAGATGCTTGTGCGAGCTGTGGGGGACCCCATCCGCGACAGACCTGCAAGTTCCGAGACACCATTTGCCGGCAATGCGATCAAAAGGACCACATCGCCAGGGTCTGCAGATACAAGCAGAATCCCAATTACAAGCCGCGGAGCAACGTCGGCCAATCAGAGATGGCACATCAGAAGAAGACCACTAAGAATGGTGGACACCAGAAGGGCGCAAAATCCAAGGACCTCGAAGCCTGCACCATTCGAATTGGCTGGACCTGCACGTCCCCCAGAGAGAAGACCTACACAACGGTTGAAATCGAGGGGCATGAATGCCTGATGAAGATTGACACCAGATCTCCCATAACCATAATATCCTGGGAGAGGCTAAGGAAGACCATCCCCAGCATCCAGAAACGACACCTACAGGACCAGCAGCTCGGACTGAATGATTACCAGGGGAACCGCATCCCTGTGGAAGGAATCGGGAGTTCCAGGTGGAGTACGGGGAATACCGGGAGAAGCTTCCCCTCACCGTGGTCAGTGGAAAGCTCCCAAGCCTCCTGGGCATGGACTGGTTCAGGGCCCTGGGTATGGGATTCACCGGAGTCCGCAACGTGCAAAGCAACCTGAAAGATGACCTGATGCAGGAGTTCCAGGACGTGTTCGACGAGAGGCTTGGCAAGTATGTGGGGATCCCTATCTCATTCAGTCTAGACCCCAATATTGCCCCCATCCGATTGAAGCCCAGGAGGGTGCCTAATTTTCCTAAAAGACAAGGCAACAGTAGCTGAACCCCTGCATAGACTGTTGGCCAAGAAATCCACATGGGTATGGGGAAAGGCTGAAGCTGCTGCGTTTGCTGCCGTAAAGAAACTTCTGTCGGCCGAGAGTTTTCTGATCCAGTACAACTCTACGCTTCCCCTTGTTCTAGTCTGTGACATGTCCCCATTCAGCGTGGGGGCTGTCCTGAGCCATAGACTACCGAATGGTCCAGAGGCACCCATCGCCTACTACTCCTGGTCTCTTTCAAGCGCCAAATGGAACTAAGTCAACTTGACAAGGAGGGCCTTGCAGCAGTCTCAGGCGTCAAGAAGTTCCACAAGTACTTGTTCGGCAGAGACTTGTTCAGCAGAAGCCTCATCATGGACCATTATCCACTTCTGGGGCTCCTAGCAGGGGATCACCCCACCCTGGCAGCCCTGTCTCCCAGGATGACACGCTGGGCCATCTTCCTGGCAGTGTACTCCTATCGTCTGGTACATCAACCAGGATTGAGCATGGGCAACACCAACACCCTAAGCCATTGCCCATTACCAGACCGGATAGAAGACCCCACACCCGGAATCCCCGTCCTGCTGATTGACGTCTTGGACCAACCAAAGACCACGTGCTTAGAAAAGTCACGAGTTAGGTGACGAGGGGGTGGCCGGAAAAGACTGAGGGCAGGGAATTCAAACATTTAGCTAACAAAAGAGGTGAACTGACAATGCAAGGGGGTTGCCTATTGTGGGGCAATCAGGTCATTGTTCCCTTGTGCCTAAGGGAAAAAGTGTTGAAGCTGTTGCATGAGGGGTACCCCGGGATTGTGAGGATGAAGGGGTTAGCTAGGAGCTATGTTTGGTGGCCCCAAGTGGACAAGGACATTACTGAGTGGCCAGACCTAGACTCTGCCTGGCTTTGCTGCGTCCTCATTCACCCAACTTAACAATTAGAATACTAGAGCCTTCTTTATTTATTAACATTGTAAATTATCCTTTCTCCTGCCGTGCCCCTCCATTCCCTTTTATTCTTTAAACTTCTCATGCCTCTCTCTCTGAATTAGTTCCATACAAGCCCTACATTTTCAGTCTTTCCCTTCTTCTCCACTCATTCTCTTATTTGTTCTGTTTGTTTTCAAGTTTGGTTCCTTTTTGATCTGCTCAAATCATCTCAGTGTACTTCTTTGGAATGATTCACTCACTTTTTCATCAAGTCATATCTCAACTTCATGCATTTAATGCTGAGCAACTTTCTTGTTTTTTCATGTCTACTTCTTCAGCAATCCACTTCTATTGAATTCAGCATATCTTTGTACCTTTCTTACATAGCCAGTTGTCTCTTATAATTGCAAAGTAGAAAGAAGCATACTCATATTCTCCCCCATTTTCACTTCTTTTGAAAGCATTCATTCCTTGCACCCATATGCTATCAATTAACTTTCTAGCAGGATTTGCAGTTTAAACATTTTCCCACCTTTAGTAAACATTCTATCAAGGTTCATAAATTTGATTTCTTGCTCGAATTTTCACTATTTTTATATATCCTGTGATTTTTCTTTTTATTCACCCTGTCACTTCCTTGATCTATGTAACATTATCTTCAAATCCATAGTTCTCACTTTTGTCTAACATTCATTGCAATTTATTTGGAATCTCTCTTCATGGCAAAAGGGCATCATCTATATCCAAAGTATTTATAGCTGTTGTTAACATATCTCTGTCACAACAAGGATCCTTATATGGTTATCCATAAATACATTACAATATCAAGGGAACATCACACACCTTGATTTAGATCCCCCTTAAGAAAAAATCCCCTGGACCATTTCTTAAGCATTCTATTTATCTCATATACCATTTACTCACATTCTGCATCTTACAGCATTCAGCAGCTGTCTTTTACTCGTCTGTGCAAAACATTCTATAAATGAAGCTATAATATGCTTCTAACTCACAATCAACTTTTTTCTCCCTTCCATACATTTGGTTATGACCTCCTGAAGAGCAGATCTAGTCTGCATAGTCCCTGCCTAGCAGAAATCTTTCCCAAATTTGCTTATTGTTACCTCTCATACCTTTTTGTTCAGAACTCTACCAAACACCTTCCTGGATAGCGTTAAGAAAGTAATTACCCTGTAGTTTTTTTAATGTCTTTTTGTTATCTTTTCTTCAATATGGCAGAATAAGCAAGAAGGCATCAGCATTTCAGCTACTGATTTAACCTTTCTCCAGAAAACAATATGATGGAACATATATGATTTCAACAGTACCTGGAATGTTGAAGCCAATAGCAGAGGGCTAGAAACTTGTTTCTTTAAGGCAGTCTGCTTGCTGCTGGGGAATGCTGCAGCTTCTTTCACCTTGCTTGGTACAGCTCCCCTGAAAAGGCAGCAAAAAGGTTTGCTTATTACAAAAGAGCTCAAAGGTTGACAGACTGTAACTCTACCCCAAAGTGGGGAGGATTCCAACAACTCCTCCTCCTCCCTGACTGACCTCCAAGTTATCATGTATCACATGCTTTTCATGTTTCATGTCTTTTTGAATCAGTGAGTTCTTTATTCCTCAGCCCAGCTTTGGGAGAGAAACCACAATTTTGGAATGCAAAACTTTTGAATATCTTGAAAAAGAGTTTTGACGTTTAAAGACATGGCTAAGGCCTTTGGGGAGTTGCTGGGAGGAAATAAGGTTATTACAGCTCAATTCATGTAAACATTGCATTCAAGGGATTGTTGCTATGTTCCATTTTGTATGGCGTGCCATAGATTATGTTACTATTAATGAAGTTTATTCAGAAATCTATAGTTTCCCCACTATTGTGCATGCTAATCTTTGAGTAAAAAGAAAAATATACAGTGGCTTGTCACAATTATGTTCTATATTTTGATGTTGCCAGGTTTTTAAATAATGTTGCAGTCTTATTTTAATTGTCTGCTGTGTAATACAATCAATGTTTACAGTTCGGCAATCACTTTTTCCTTAACTATTATCCACACATTAGAACCTAAAGGTTGACAACATTAAACTAACAATTTATAAGTTTAAAGGTTTTTACAGATTTTTAAGAAGAGATTAGACAACCATTTGTCTAAAATGGTGTAGGTTCCCTGCTTGAGCAGGGAGTTGGACTAGAAGACCTCCAAGGTATCTTCCAACTCTGTTATTCTGTGATTCTGATAGAACATCCAAGCCTAAAGGATCTCTATTTCCTTTATATTTATTTACATTGTAAACAGGGATGGGTTCTATTTACCTTTACTACCGGTTCACATCATGCTTGCACGCCCACGCATTCTTCTACGTATGCGCAGATCACCTAAGATGACATCCGGGTCAGTGGGCAGAGCCTCCTGCTGGTTTTACTACCGGTTCTTGCAGTTTTACTACCAGGGGCAACCACCACTGATTGTAAATCAAAACGTATACCATGCATTCTCTGAAAGAAAACTATGCTTATCTTAATTCTTTTTAAATGCCACTTTGCAAAAGCATGGGGCTGTCCATACAAAGGGGTAGGTGAGTTTAAAAAGGCAGTGGTTCTGATCACACAATTGGAAATCCCACCCTTTTTAATGCAATGTCCTGTATAAAAGCGTGGGGCTTTGGTCACATGATCACTTGTGGGTACCCCTGACAAATTGGATCTCCAAACCTTATGTATAAATAGATATAAATATTGCTTTGGACTTTGCAGCTTCAGTCCCTGGGCTCAGTTCCATCTAGCAAAGATTCTATGGGCTGTTTTCCAATTCTGTCCTAGAGCTCACAATTTGTGCCTTCACAACTTAGATAATAAGATCTGATAATATCTGTTCTAATGGGTTGTCCCTGATAGCAAAACATTAACATGGAGATGCTTCATTTTGAAAGGATGCATTATTGGGAACAAATCCTTTTTCAAGATGAAATGAAGAGAAGTAGACAGCCACTCCAAAGAAGCCTCATTTGATTTCATCCCAAGTAGGAATTTAATCTCAAATCCTACACATGCTGATCTTTTTAATTCTTACAGATCTTTGCCTTCTGAAATAATTGCTAGAAGCCATATTTGAGATGTCTAATATACAGTGTCTTTTGTATAAATGGCTTTATAAAAACTGGCTGAATAAAATTAGAAGGATTTAGTTATAGTGTATTATTTCCCATGAAGGAACGAAAAGAGAACGAATAAGAGTTATATGAAGTAATGAAAGCTTAATAAGTAAGCAACTGTAATAATACCATACACATTGTTTTTATAATAATTATCTCTGCCTTTTCAGCAAATTCTGAGCTGAATCTCTTTCTATTTCCCTTCTGGAAGGGAAGTGCAACACTTTTGTTTAGGCATTAAAATGGATTTTTTTAAAAAAATGAATTTAACATATTTTTTTTATGAAGTGTCATAGATTTTGGCAAAATAACATAATCCATCAAATAAATCTATAATACAAAACCTAGATAAAACCTATTTCTTCTAACAATGTATATTTTTTAAAAAAATGCATATTTAGTGTATTTTAGTTTATTGAATTTAAAGGTTAACCCCAACTCTCCTATCTGTGCCAGTTGGCTTAGGGCTCCGGTGGGGGATCAGTGCAATGGAGGTGGTTGATTGAGTAATAACAGATCTTAGATCCCTCCCACTCCACTGCCATCCTCCCCATGTGTCTTTGGCTGTAAGATTTGATTTTTAACATTTTATGTTTTAATTAAAATGTAATTGTAAGCTGCCCAGATTGTTGTTGTGGTGGTGGTGGGTTTTTTTATTAAGCATCACAAAACTTTATACTTGTAAAAAAGTATATCAGTTTGTTTATGGTACTCCCATACCTAGTACCTGGAGACAGCGTGAGCCTGGATGAGGGAGAATGGCAAAACCAAATTCTTTGTTTGACCTCTTAATTCCATCTTTAGTCTCTAATGTGGTTGCACTTCCCCATGCAAGGAAGAGTTTAACCAAAACTCTTTCGTCAAAGAGTTCAATTTTTATTTGTGTTTGTTTTCATCTACTGTATTTTCCTGCGTATAAGACTACTTTCTAACACACAAAAATCTTATCAAAAGTTGGGGGTCGTCTTATACTCCGGGTCTTATTCTCCTGTAACCAGGCAGACCAGCCCATAAGGCTTTGACGAGCCTTAAATGGCTCTGAGGAGGGTCGTCTTATACGCCCAGTCGTCTTATACACTGGAAAATACGGTATCTTAATTTCAGTCATCAGTATCTGGCTAAAAGTTTAGTTGACATCTTCAGTGTAGAGAGAAATGACTATTTTTTCCCTTCTCCTTTTTTACAAAAATCAACCCATTTTTAAAAATTAGCTTTATGCTCATGGGTCCTCCAACATACAGAAAACATCATCATCATCATCATCATCATCATCATCATCATCATTATTATTATTTATTTGGCTTATATGCCGCCCTATGTTCCAGTGGACTCAGGGCGGCTCACAATAATAAAACACAATCCACAATACAAAATAAAATGTAAAATCTAAAAATTTAAAAATTAACCTTTAAAATCCCCTCAGTCCAGGTCAAGGGATTTTAAAAGCCAAGTTTTTAATTCACAGCGAAAGGTGTGAAGGTCAGGCGCTAATCGGAGCTCCAAGGGAAGTGGGTTTCAGAGGGTGGGCACGCCCACCGAGAAGGCTCTACCCCTGGGGGCTGCCAGCCTACACTGTCCAGCCGATGGCATCCAGAGCAGGCCCTTTCTATGGGCACGAACTGGGTGATGGGATATCGTTGCTGGCTGTAGGTGGTCCACCAAATATCTTGGGCCTAAGCCATGTAGGGCTTTATAGGTCATCACCAGAACCTTGAATCTCACCCGGAGGGCAACCAATAACCAATGCAAGCCACGCAGGAGGGGTGTAACATGGGTGTATCGGGATTCTCCTATCACAACCCACACGGCTGCATTTTGCACCAGCTGAAGCCTCCGAGTGGCCCTCAAGGGCAGCCCCATGTAGAGAGCATTACAGTAGTCAATATATGAAGCGACCAGCGCATGAGTAACTGTGTGTAGGGCATCTCGGTCCAAGTAGGGACGTAACTGGTGCACCAGACATATCTGGGCGAATGCCCCCCTGGTCACGGTCGTTATATGATCTTCTAAACTCAACCGTGAATCCAGGAGGACACCCAAGTTGCTCACCCTGTCTACAGGGGGTAAAACTTCACCCCCTATAGTCAGCGATGAAACCTCTCCTATGAACCGAGTTGCCGGTACCCACAGCCACTCAGTCTTAGCCGAGTTGAACTGAAGTCTGTTTCTACCCATCCAGACCCGCACTGCTTCCAGGCACCGAGCCATCATGTCAAGGGCATCACTGGGTTGGTTTGGGGTGGAAATAAAAAGCTGAGTATCATCAGCGTACTGATGATACCCCACCCCAAAACCGGCATCATATAAATGTTGAACAGGAGGGGCAACAGGACCGACCCCTGGGGCACCCCACATGTGAGGGGCCTCAAGGACGATCTCTGCCCCCCTGCCATCACTGCTTGCGTTCGATCCAAGAGGTAGGAGGAGAACCACTGTAAAACAGTGCCTCCCACTCCCAGCCCCTTGAGGCGATGCAGCAAGATACCGTGGTTGACAGTATCAAATGCCGCCGAAAGATCCAATAGGACCAGAACAGAGGAATAACCCTTGACCCAGGCCCTCCAGAGATCATCCACCAGTGTGACCAATGCCATCTCCATGCTGTACCTGGGCCTGAAACCCGATTGGTATGGGTCGAGGTAATCCGCTTCATCCAGGACCAACAGGAGCTGACGTGCCACCACATTCTTAACTAAAAAGCGAAGGTTGGAGACTGGATGAAAATGACTTAAAACCGCCGGATCCAAGGACAGCCTCTTGAGGAGGGGCCTCACCACCACTTCCTTTAAGGCAGTCGGGAAGATTCCCTCCCTCAAAGAAGCCTCTATCACTGCCTGGATCCAGCCATGTGTCACCTCCCGGGCTGAATAAACCAGCCAGGAGGGACACGGGTCCAGCACACAGGTGGCTGCACTCAGCCTCCTCATTATCCTGTCCACTTCCTCTGGGGTAACAGAGTCAAACTCTTCCCAAAGCACAAGACCCGCTGTCTCACCCCCATCTGACTCTGTCCAGCCGGAGTCCAAGCCATCCCGAATCTGAGCGATTTTGTCCGACAGGTGCTGACCAAACTCCTCGGCTCATCCCTGTAAAGGATCTTCCCTCACCCTCTGATTTAAGAGGGAGCGGGACACCCTAAACAGGGCTGCTGGGTGATTCTCTGCTGACGCAATGACATCGGTGAAGTAGCGGCGCTTTGCCGCCACCAACTCCACCAGGTGGAGTTAAAGTTGGCCATGTGGCCAACTTTAACTGAAATCGGTCAGATTCGGAATGACCTGCTCTCCAATGGCTCTCTAGGCCTCGTCTACGCCGTTTCATCCTCTGGAACTCCTCGGTAAACCAGGGAGCCAACCGGGTCTGCATCATGTCAGAAGCCACAAAGGAACGACCCAGTTAAGAGCCCGGCAGCTGCCTCTTCCCAGGCCTCTACCAGGGGCATGGCTGGGGCATGGGAGAGAGAGAGAGGGGGATCACCCCAAGCTCCTTCTGGAACCTCTCTGGGTCCAACAGGCGCCTGGGGCAGAATCAGATGGTCGGTTCCGCCTCCCAGTGAGGAGGGGTGGCATAATGGAAGCCTAGCCAAAGGAGATAGTGGTCGGTCCATGACAGGGGATAAATAGAAGGCGATCCCCCACCAAACTCTACCCACCACTGCTCTGAGACAAAAACAAGATTGGGCATGTGCCCCCCCCCCCATGAGTTGTGCCCGAAATAATCTGAGTCAGATCCATAACTGCCATGGAAGCCATGAACTCCTGAGCCACCCCTGATGCCCCACCCAGGGACGGCAGTTTGAAGTCCCCCAGAACCATAAATCTGGGAAACTCCACCACCACCCCCGAGAGGATGTCGAGTAGCCCGGGCAGGGCTGTTGATACGTAGCTGGGAGACAGGTACACAATCAACAAGCCCAACTGACCATATAGGCCCCACCTCATGAGGAGGGTCTCACATCCGTCTATCTTAGGAGCAGTGGCCTCCTGCGGACTAAGGACCTCCCTAATAACCACCACCACCACCCCTCCCCTACCCTGGGCCCTAGGCTGGTGCAGCACCCAGAAGCCTGGTGGGCACAATTCAGTCAGAAGGACACCCCCCTCTGAGCCCAACCAGGTTTTCGTAATACAAGCCAGGTCTACAGTTTCCTCCTCAATCAAATCACGAATGAGGGGAGCTTTATTGACCACAGACCTAGCATTAAAATAGACCAGCCTAAGCCCAGTGGCCCTGTCTCTCAAATCCCGAGGAGGTTGGATAGAACCTGGAGGGTCAGAGTGTGCCACCGCTCGGAGATAGCAGGGGCGGCTCCCTAAATCTGATACAGCCTTCCGTTCCTCCACCTACTGCCATTCCCAATCACAACCGGTATCTGAAATCCCACCCTCATCCCTGGTGCACCTGAATGACCCAGCACCGCACCAAAACCTCCGCCACCTCCGCATAACCTGGACTGGCAATGACCCGGGCAGGGCCCACCCAACCGCCGGCTGGATGTCAAAACCCACCCCCCTCCCCAAACCCCTTAAAAATCTAGCTAAAAAACAATGTAACGACCCCTTACTAAAACCCTTAAAGCCTTCATGCCACCTCTTGGGGTCCCAGGACCCGTCATTAAGGAAGATCTTCACCAGGCCGACAGGCCATTTCAAGGAAAGGGGAGCATCCCTCAGAGCAACCAAGTCTGCTCTTGCATATGTTTGTAACACCATCCCTGAACCTCAAGGCACAAGGGACTGTCCATGAAGATTGGGGTGTATCAAGCTGGTCCATCCCAGGAGACAGGAACCTCCATTCCAGGGTGTCTTCCCACGACACTCGTGAATGGTAGGAGATGACAATCCTTGCCATCCTCTCACCACAGCTGGTTCCTGAGTCTAATTAGGGGGTCACCCGAGGTGGGAACCTTCAGTCATTGTTGCCCTCTCACCACAGCATGACCCGGTTCCAATAGTAAACAAAGTCCACAGCCACCCTCTCATGGCAGCGGTGGGCTTCTCCTCCAGGGCTGACCAGTCCAGAGCTGCAGTGGAAAAGTCCGGGCATATAGATGGTTCATTCTGAGTCGTGTGGGTATGGTGGAGATATGTCCCGGGACAAAAATGTTGGAGATAACAAACCAGGTCCAGGCAAGCCCTCAGTCGCCCAAGTCCACTAACACATCATGTCCAACACAACCGATACCGGTCCTCTGACATATCCACAGGGCAAATGCAGTGGGGGGGGGGGTAAGCCAGCAAGCAAGAAACCACAAAGTCAAAAGCGCTAGCTCCACAGCCCCCAATCGGTCCAACAAGCCCAGATCTCAACCCTCAGTGTGGTGATGGTGAAAAAGAGGGATGGGGAGGGGAGGGGAAGGGCAGCTGTGAAACAACAAAGCAAGGCCCCCCAACGTAAAGCATATCCAGGGGCTCCCAGTTCGAGTCAGCCAGGCAACTCTCACCCGCCTAGCCGCTCCTGGGGAGAACCATGGTCGCCATACTGCAGGCAGGGCTCCTGCCCGTCTATCTGCTCACCAGGTCCAACGACAGAGTCCAAACAATCCAGGTTGCCCAATCTTGCCAGCCTGGAGTCTTAACTCCATGGGGAAGTCTCTACCTCACCGCAACGCTTCCCCCGCTGTCACCAGGTTGTATTCGCCGGCAAGCCCCCTCCACTCAAAGCTGTCTTCACTGGCAAACCTCCCTCCACTCGCCGGCAGGTCTCCCTTTGCACGCTGAAGCAGCCAGCTGGCCCGCGGCAAAAAAAACCTGCCACGAACTCAAAGTGCTGGTTGAGCGATCCCAGCGCTGAGCAGGCTCTAATCGACCCACCCTGCAGCCTCTGAAGACATGACCGAGGCCCCCGGACTCTCCAGGTCTTCCTAAGCAGCCCATACTGGGGTTGGTGTCAGAAGACCCCAGGAGACCCCCATCTTTGCCAGGACATTCCCTAGCCTTCGCGGGACCTAGCAAGGTGTGGTGGCCATCTTAGGCAGGATTTTTGCTCAGTATATATCTACTGTAGATGCTGTAAATACAATAACTGGTTTCTCCTTTGTATAATATACTTTGAATGGCTGTGGAAAGGTGTAGATGTGGATCCATGATGGGGTTACCAATCAAAGTATCTCTCTATACTGCAAATCTGTTTTGCCTTTTTTACTCCAATTTTAAAACAAAATGCTGATTAGTATATATTATATAAAGGGCAGGTTTTCAAGAGATTCTTCTTTTTCTATGTAACCAGTCAAAGAATAGAATAGAATAACAGAGTTGGAAGGGACCTTGGAGGTCTTCTAATCCAACCCCTTGCTTAGGCAAGAAATCCTACACCACTTCAGACAAATGGCTTTCTAATCTCTTCTTAAAACCTTCCAGTGATGAGCATTCACAACTTCTGGAGGCAAATTGTTCCACTGATTAATTGTTCTAACTGTCAGGAAATTTCTCCTTAGTTCTAAGTTGCTTCTCTCCTTGATTAGTTTCCACCCATTGCTTCTTGTTCTACCCTCAAGTGCTTTGTAGAACAGCTTGACTCCCTCTTCTTTGTGGCAACCCCTGAGATATTGGAACAGTGTTATCATGTCACCCCTAGTTCTTCTTTTCATAAGACTAGACATATCCAATTCCAGCAACAGTTCTTTATATTTTATCGAGTTCCCTAATCATCTTTGTTGCTCTTCTTTGCACTCTTTCTAGAGTCTCAACATCTTTTTTACATCGTGGCGACCAAAGTTGGATGCAATATTCCAAGTGTGGCCTCAACAAGGTATTATAAAGTGGTATTAACTCTTCATGTGATCTTGATTCTATCCCTTTGTTTATGCAGCCTAGAACTGTGTTGGCTTTTTTGGCAGCTGCAACAAACTGCTGGCTCATATTTAAGTGATTCTCCACTAGGACTCCAAGATCCCTCTCACAGTTACTACTATTGAGCGAGGTACCACCTATACTATACCTGTGCATTTTGTTTTTCTTGCCTAAGTGTAGAACCTTATTTTTTTCACCATTGTTAGATAGCGCCCAATGTTCAAGTCTGTCAAGATCCTTCTGTATCTTAAGCCTTTCTTCTGGAGTGTTGGCTATTCCTGCTAGCTTAGTGTCATCTGCAAATTTGATGAGGTCCCCATCGATCCTCTCATCTTGAGTACTACACATTGAGTGCAGTTGGTCAACCAGTTATGAATCCATCTGGTGATGATGCTGTCTAACCCACATTTCTCTATTTTATCAAGGTTATGTCTATTTTGTCAAAAGCCTTACTGAAGTCCAAGTAAATTATATTGACAGCATTCCTCTGGTCCACTAGTTTTGTCACTTTGTCAAAGAATGCAATAAGATTAGTCTGGCATGATCTGTTTTTGATAAACCCATGTTGGCTTTTGGTTATTACTTTGTTTGCTTCTAGGTGTTCACTGATTCATTGCTTGATTATCTTTTCCAAAATCTTCCCTGGTATTGAGGTCAGGCTAATGGGTCTGTAGTTTCCCGGCCATCTTTTCTTTTAATGTTACAAACTACCATAGTTATCAGTAGAATGACAGCTGAACTAAAACTGCTGCTGCTGCTTTGTTTCTAGTGTCAGCCAGAGGGAAGGGTTCAGTAGTTGAGAAAATATTGGAGAATGAGACTGGAAAGCAAAAATCTACTTCAAAGCCATTGAATTATTTCTCCTTTGGTGCATTAAGACTATTCAGCTGGCTCCAGAAAGCATGCCCGATTAAGAGAGCTTCTTGAAAATCTTAATGTAATTTGCACTGAAATTAGATGGGTGAGCAGTATCTTGGAATACAAATTGCAGGCAGGCTATTCACACCAAGTTCAAGTTTGATTTAGTGGCTACATTGTTTTTTTCACACATTACTTGTGAAGTGTTTCCTTATAATTTTCACTGTAAACTGCAAACAAGTAGATATTTTTAAAAACAAAATAGTAAATGGGAGTTAGAGTTTGATTAAGTTAGATTGTTGAGCTGTCAGATCATATCTCCTGCATCATATATCTCTGCATACTTTTAATGAACTTCCACAATTTATAGCTAGTTATACCTCCATCTGCCTGGTAGTGGGGGAAAAAAACTCTTTCCCAAAATTAGTGTGAGAAAATAATGTTTACTTGGATTTATATTATTTAAGCATTAAGTCAAATTATACCACCAGTTCAAGTGTTTGCTATTTAGTTTCAAAACTCTCAGCTTTCAATTATTTGGAGAGATAGAAAATTACAAACATCCCTTTGTTTTTGTTTTTAAATGCTGCCTTATTTTTACTTTGTGCCTTTTTAAAAAGTTGATCTCCTCCATCTTTAAAAAAAAAAGATTGTATTATTCATAGAATCATATTGCCTTGGAATAAGACAAAATTTAATTTGAGACAGATTCCAACTTTGAATCCATTGCTATATGTTGCATCAGAGATGAATAATTATATTTGTTATCATTGATTAACTACTACAAAGCAAGGCTTAAAGAAAGATTTTGGGGGCAAAGTCTCTGTCTTCAAGGTGATGTCTAATTTGAGTCTATAGACAAGCAAATAGAAAATTGGATGTTTGCAGTTATAGTGGTAATAGAACCATGATGGAAAACCTAAGGCATGCGTGCCAGAGGTGGCACATAGTACCCTTTCTGTGAGTACACAAACCATCACCCCAGTTCAGCTCCACCACGCATGTGCGCACACCAGGTTTTCAGGTCTCTATTGTGTATGCGTGGGTGTCTGTGTGAGGGGCACGTGTGTGTGCGCGGGGGGGCATGTGCGTGGTGGGGGGCACTTTGGGCTCTTGGTCCAGAAAAGGTTAGCCATCACTGCAATAGAACTAAGGTCCAAAGCTAAATGTATCAATGCTGAAATGCTGAATATACTCCAATATATTTACACAAGGATAATACAGTATATAATATAGGAAAAATCTTCAAGTATGTATAATTTTCCATAGGAGTAATAGAGTAATACAATAATGAATCCATTAACAACAGATATTCAATGAATTTTCCGTTCTTCAGATACTAATGGGCAAGCCTACACTTTTTACAATAAGGTTTTTTTTAAACAAATAAAGGGCATTTTGTTGTAGAAGTTGGAGGACTATGGGATATGTCATTTAAAACATAATATATCGGTTCAGCCATTCTATTAAATCCTTTCTTGCTTCTTCGATGTATGGTATATCTTTTGGCTTCGTGTCTTCAGGCTTACACTGTGCAAAACCATGAACTTGTCCAGGATATACTTTAATTTTATAGTTTACCTTACAATATTCTGCAAGTTTTTCCTCCAGCAAAGAGATCTGTAGCAGAAAAATATATATGTTATTTATGGTAAATGTTAACATTACATTTTTTAAATTATTTCTTCACATGTAACCTGGATTTTTGGACAATTTTGTTTAAAAATCAAGGCTACCTGAAATGTAGTTAACCAACAGTACTTTAACTACTTTTGATTTTATGACCTCTGACTTTTTAAAAAAAATCATATTCAAATAGAAATATGCTTTCTGCACCTAGTGATAATGCAGTTGGACAAGATGCCCGTGTCAGGCCAAAATGGCTTTGGCCAGATCAGCTTCAGGGTTGATAGCCCCAAGAGATCCCTCTCAGCTCTGCAATTCTTAAATTTAATTCCTCGAATGAAATTGCTAGCCTGGGGCCCTCGTGCAATGTAGTCAAGGATTCAACTAGAAGATAAGATGAGTAGCATGGTTGTGCTTTAAAAGGAAACCAGGAAGTGATTCTCCTTCTTCCAACGCTTAGGGGTCAAGCTGACCTGGAACTGAAGAAGGTATATGGAATCCTATGGCATTTTGGATCGTTATATAACAGAAATATGATGGAACATCAACACTCAGACTTAATCTCTATGACAAGTAGAGGTAGTCCTTGTTTTATCAATCTCAGAAGGATGGAAGGTTGAGTCAACCTTGAGTTGGTCAGAATTGAACAGCTGGCAGTCGGCAGAGTCAGCCTGCAATACTACATTCTAACCACTATGCCTCCATTCTCCTTGCTACTTTAGGACTCCTTAGGAGAAAAAGCAATGGGAATGGCTTGCAACCTCTTACTTGGTGATCATGTGGCCGCTGGGATGCTGCAGTCACGGTCATTGCAAGTTGGTTGTCAAGTGCCCAGATTGCATTCCTGTGACTGGAGGATGCTGAAATGGCCACAGTTTTGAGGACGGTCATAAGTGCCCCTTATCCAGTGCTGTCATAAGTTTGAATGGTTGCTGAATGAGTAGTCCTAACCAGAGGACTACTAGTAAAGGTTATACCACAGAAACATCATAATTATTTTAGTCTATTCCTTTTGAACAAACCAAATTCTGCACCTCAAGTGTGGGCAGCTCAAAAATTTTCTGTCCTTGGAAATTGGGTGCATATCAGTGGTGGGTTTCAAATTTTTTTACTACCGGTTCTGTGAGTGTGGCTTGGTGGGCGTAGCATGGCTTGGAGGGAATGGCAGGGTAAGGATACTATAAAATCTCCATTCCCTCCCCACTCCAGGGGAAGGTAACTGCAAAATCCCCATTTCCTCCTGATCAGTTGGGACTCGGGAGGCAGAGAATAGATGGAGGTGGGGCCAGTCAGAGGTGGTATTTACCGGTTCTCCGAACTACTCAAAATTTCTGCTATTGGTTCTCCAGAACTGGTCAGAACCTGCTGAAACCCACCTCTGGCACATATGCAGAATGATATTGTATAATACCTCTGAGCACACAATGAGTAGAATAAATGCTTTGGAGTAATTGCACCTTGTATTGCAGAGGAGGTTTCTGGGAAAAGAGCACATTTTAGCTATCTTCTGCTTGTAAGCATGTACTTTGTCAATGATAATCGTGTCCCTACTAAAAAAAATCCCATTCTGCTAATTATTATCCATGCTAAAAATCAGGCGGAAAATATTAAATTGATGTCAAATGTTTCTCCCTCTGTGCAGGAATTCCCTTCTTCCACATAAACACTATGTAGCAGGGATAAACAGTTATTTTCAGCTGGGGCTCCAGTAGTGCATTAGTTGCTGCTAGCTAAATGTTCCCACAGGTAATACTACAATAAGAGCAGACTCCTTATTTTTCGGAAGGATCCCCTGCAATGCTTATTCCCCATTTTCACTCATTCACTACGTGTGTTGCAGAGATATCAGTCATAAAGCTATTTACAATCTGAAGATAATTGTTTACCTGTTGAAGAGAAATTGTATGATCTTTCTCGCCAAAAATGAAAAAGGTTGGATTCAGTAAATTATATCTAGTTTCAGAATCTCTAATAATTCCTAAAAGAAGAGAAGTTACATTAAAACTACATTTTTCAAGGCAAACAATAAAAGTAGAAAACAAATACTCCATTTACTTAATTATTATGCTATTTGATGATGATGTAGATATTTAAGGTATGATTGGAAAATATTATAAAAATGTGAAATGTTATTCCAGACTCAAGTAGTTCTGTAGTGATTTATGTTGGTACGGTTCCAATATGAGCCTCAGGGCTAAGGACATCTTATATATACCGTATTTTTCACTCCGTAAGACGCACTTCCCCCCCCAAAAAAGTGGTGCTGGTCTTTTGGTGAATAGCAGCTGAGCTGCAGCAGTAGGGTTCTTTTACAGTGCTGAACCCCACTTCTTCTGTCTTTGTCATTCCCCGCCTCTTCTGTCTCTTTTCCGCAGCGCAGGAGTCAATAGCATAGTTGGCACATGAAAGGAAACCTATCTGTGGTCCTCTCAGGTTCCGCCTGATATTTTTTTTCTTGTCTTCCTCCTCTAGACCTAGGTGCATCTTATGGTCAGGTGCATCGTATAAATACAGGACTTTATTCATTAATTTTCAAAACAGCACTTAGTGCCAGCCAATTCCTGTAGTTTCTATGATATTGGTGTATCCCCAATTCCTAGAACGTACTAAATTATATCGATATATATCATCTGCCATAGTTCTATTATACTAATTGTATTATTTTCTGTGCAGTATCTCCAGGATACCAGTTCCCCTTCAGGGAGTTGGTCTAGTACTAAAGCAGAGATTGCAAACCTGCACCAGCTTGATATGTATATAAAAAAAATTAAACTTTCCACAATTATTTGAAGAACGTGAGTTGTAAAACATATTTATAGACTTTGTATTTGGTTTCTAAAGGGTATACACTCTTCACAACTCAAACCACCTATGGAACAGTATAAAGAATGGAGAAGTAGCATGTACTATGCAAATATTATGATATTCGGTCTTGTAAGTGAATCTACAAAAATTTAATAATTTCAGTCATCACCTAGCTGTTTTTGTCATTTATGATGTAGTGATGAAATAAACTATTTTTTATAAAGCTTTCCTATCTGACCATCTGCTAGTATTTTTATTTGCCAGGTATAATCAGGGAGAAGCTATTTATATTTTTGGCATAAATAGATGAAAAATGATTTTAATAGCATTAAGTTGGGATAAATCAAATAAACTATTTTTGTTACTTGCGATAAGAAAATTAGCCAAGGCTTTGACTGCTTCTGTTATTTCCATTTTTTGGAAAGAAATATCAATATGCTAGCCAAAGGATATATTCATGTATATACAACATAATCTTTTGCATGTTTACTTCCCCTTCTACCAGAAAAACACATATAGGATATTCTTTTAGCCATATCTGTGCTCATGCTGGCTTAACACAATATTAATTTAAATGATATCCTCTGACTATACCAATCCTTTGCTGCCGTGGCGTCTTACTTTGTATTTCAGAAAAGCACTTTCTAATGGGTGGGTCTTTCCGAACACGTGTGTGTGTGTGTGTGTGTGTGTGTGTGTGTGTGTACACTCATGCACACATGTTGTTGGTTAAGGAGGCTATGAAGGTTTTTGAGAGCTTGGATTGCAGCTTTTCAACCTCGGTGGCCTAGAAAAATTGTGAGACAACCCAAGAGAATATCTTATATATATATAGCTAGTCCTTGACATACAACCATTCATTTAGTGACCATTCAAAGTTACAACAGCACTGGGAAAAGTGACTGTTGACTGTTTTTCCCAGTTACAAGCATTGCAGCATTCCCATGGTCATGTGATCAAAATTCAGATGGTTGGCAACCAACTCAGATTTGTGACCCAGGGTCATGTGATCACCTTTTGTGACCTTCTCACAAGCAAAGTCAATGGGGAAGCCAGATTCAATTAACAACTTTGACAAGAAAGAACATAAAATGGGGCAAAACTCACTTAACAACTCTCTTGCTTAGCAATAGAAATTTTGGATTTAGTTGTGGTCATATGCTGAGGACTACCCATATGATTATTGGGGAAAAGAGGAAGCAAACATATTTAATAATAAAACAGGAATATATATTTTTTCATCTCATTGAATTTTCTTCAGTTTTTCTGTGAAAAGTCGAAATGATAAGCAATAAGCAATAAAATCGTGGGCATTTTCCTTCTTCCCGGGAACAAAAATAGTTTACTACTTTACAAAAACCTACAATAAAAAAATAGGAAGGATAGAAAATAGTAGAAAAGAAAATAGTATTTTTTTTTTAAAAAAAAGTGTTAAAGTCATTAGGCTATGTGAGAACACATTTTTTTTAAAAAAGGAGCTTTAGAAAACGTTAGCAGGGTGATCACCAACTCAGCTGAAAGAGCAATCTTAGTCAACCATCCAATGAATTGCAAGAGTTACTCAGGAACAAACTGAAGCAGATTATTTGAAATAGATAAAAGCCTAAATTAAAGGTGACATAACATATAAATGTGTACTTCAAAAGTGAAATACAGCAGAAAAATGCAACCTGAGGCCTTCGACAGTGAATAGGGTGATTAACATTTTTTTTTCTTCCAGAACTAATTGTGTGCTTGTCTGGTAATGAGGCAATTAGATAGCACAGATATGCCCCTTGTTTGGGAGAGGGAGAGACAGAAAAGAGCACTAAGTTTGTAAAAAGTACTTATATAGTGCAGTTTATCCTTACAAGCAATGATTTAATACTGTTCAAATTGAAGAATTAATAAGTGTTCTTTGTTACCATAGAGGGAGACTCCAGCCTTTAATTCAGGATTTGTTAGCATCACGTGATGTACAGCCATTCCACCCCAGGAAAATCCAACAATACCAATCCGGATTGCATTATACTGCTCTTTTAAATATTTCAAGACCGTATCGACTGTCCTAAGAAAATGAGATGCATAAACAAAAATGACATCTTTGCATGTACCTAAAACAAACTACATGGTTATCAAAATGTATCTTTCCTGCTTGTTAAAAACAATTCTTATAAAACATTATCCACTCAGGTGCTGGTTTCTTAAGAGGCAACACACTACCAAGTTAAGTCCTCAGAATGGATTTTCTGAAATTAAATGACAGTTGTGAACAACTCGTTGTTGTATTTGGTACTCATTTACAAATAAATGCACCAATGACAAATACTGATCATATTCTAGAAAGCTGAAACCCACATGAATTGAAACTTTATAACCTGCATAACTACAAAAGAATGCTGGAGCCTTATTGTCCCTTTGCTCTGCTCAGTCATTTTTACAGAGGATTAGGCTTTTTAAAATTGTTCTTCTGGTCGTTGTCCTTTAGTTTGGGAAGCTCCAAAAAATCTTCTTTGTGTTCAGAAAGCCAAAAAGCAAAGATAGGTTGTTTTGGTATTGGAGTATGGTTTAATTTGAGTTGAAGATGGCATGTGAAATGCCTCGCTCATGCCCCAACTTGTTACTTTTAGCTATCATTAACTGCTTAACTCCAATGAATTCCATCCTAAAGGAATTAAAAATGCAAAGTATCCAAGAAAGGTGTTTTGCAATAAACACAATTGGCAGCATTCCTGGTCTACAGATTCACTTGAAACGGTGTCTGATAAAATCCATTGTTTGATAAGACATAGTACTGAACCACCAGTATGTTTTATTATTATGGACGTGTTAAATGTTAAAAGCATGGTGTACATTTTTTGAATTTCCAATAAAATTTATTTTAATTTTTTTAAAAAAAATGCCTTGGTACTATTTTAAATCTTTATGAAGATGCCTGCTTTTAACTTGCACAGTGAGATTTCAGTGGATGCTCACTTTGGTGATTCTGTCGCATTAAGTACAAGCATTTTAGCAATAGAGAGAGAGATTTAAAATCACTCTAGGTCAGTGATGGCTAACCTTTTTGTCACTGTGTGCTGAAAGCGTGCATGTGGTGTTATGTCTGCCTTGTATGTAACTTTATTCCTCTTTAGCATTCATCTCCATTGTTTTGTGATGTATTTCCTGCCTCTCTAGGATTTACCTCTATTTGCTCCTGTGGGGCACTTTCATTTCCTATTGTATATATGTATTTATATTCTTGTTGGCTTGAATAGCATTTTAGCTGCATTTTGATTAAAACTACTTGAAACACCTTCAGCCTCCTGGGACCAAATATGGGCCAGGGGGGCGCTGCTTCCCCTGTGCTCCCCCTGCCCCCGCACATGCGTTCACGTCTCCCGCCTGTGCCCTTCCCCCCCCCCCAAAGTCAGCTGGCCAGCTAGTGGGAGGCACACATGTGCAGTGGAGATTAGCTGGGCAACAGCTCGTGTGCCCACAGAGAGGGCTCTGCATGCCAGCTGTGGCACATGTGCCATAGGTTCACTATCACAGCTCTAGGTTAAAAGAAAGTCATGAAATAAATATACTGTATAGGCAAGCAAGAGAGGAGGAGGAAAGAAGAGAAATGATACTACGGTATCTTTTTTTTTCTACATGCAAAACAATGCAGTACAGGTAGACCACAATTGACAACAGTTCATTTAGTGACTGTTCAAACTTAAATAACACTGGAAAAAGTATGTTATAACCATTTTTCACACTTATGACTGTTGCAGCATCCCCATGGTCATGTGATTCACATTCAGATGCTTTACAACTGCTTCACATTTATGACGTTTGCAGTGTCCTGGAGTCATGTGATCCCCTTTTGCGACCTTCTGACAAGCAAAGTCATTGGGGAAGCCAGATTCACTTAACAACCATGTTATTAACTTAACAACTGCAATGATTCACTTAACAATTGTGGCAAGAAAGAACATAAAATGGAGCACTTAGCAAATGTCTCACTTAGCAACAGAAATTTTGAACTCGATTGTGGTCGTAAGTCGAGCACTACTTGTATATGTCTCTATATAATTTATATTTAATTTTTTTTACATGAAAACATTGCTTGCATCATCCTTCTCTCAATCACATAGTCAGGTTGTTCAGTTCACCAATAAAAATGGTACAACTCCACACAGATATGTAAAATCATCTACAAATCCAGGTGTAACTATTGTTGTAGTAACAGTAAAAATGTTTAGTGTGTGATACATTTTTCATTTCCCCCATAGATGCAATCTTAGACAGATAATAAAGCACTATTCACACACTACGTCACAGCAGGTGTCAATACCTAACCAACCCTGGCTGATGTAGAAAATGCAGAGTAATTGGACAGAGAAAATATCTTGGAAGCAGATGAACAAGAGGTTTGTAGCTGAGTGAATAAAGAAGAAAAATGATGGGAGAAATATTGTAGAAATGTGTATAGAAATGGTAGTTATAGCTTTCAGAACTTAAATAAGAACTTTAAATGTTAATGTTGAATGATGATAAAAATGACGCCATAATTGTTGAGAGAATGTTGAATGCTTTAGGTGTGGGCGGCATATGAAAGAACAACTCTGTAACTTATTTATAGTGAAGACTGCATCTCTGCCAAATGATTAGAATAATGGCATTTTTGTTTTGTTATACAAACAGAAAAGAAAAAAGGGGTAAAATCTATTAGGGCATTAGTTTATTAAGAATGCATGGGAGAGTATTTGACAAATTTCTGACAGAAAGTGCGTAAGTGGTGACAAAACAAGACTCTGACAAAATGCTATATATATCTCTTATACGAGGAAAGGAATGTAAAGATTTTGCTTTTAAGCACCCTACTGAGAACTGTATAAATATCAACATTCATTATATATTGATAGCTTAGAGAAAGTATGTTATAACATGAATAGATTGAATAATGGGACATTTCATGAAAATTGGGAATTGAAGATTGGTTGTTAAACATGGTAAGAGTGCTATATGTGAGAATAAATGGAATAGTGAACAGATGAGTATTGAACGTGGAGTAGGACAAGAATGTGTATATCCCCTTGCCTATTAACTCACTTATGCATGAATGGATGTTTGTTCTGATGTTAGAGACATTCAAGATAAATTGAACACATAATACAGATTATGTGTGACCTCTCAGATGAATGGCAAGATAATGTTAGAAGCATGGTGGATCTGGAAATATATTTAAGTCTAGATTCCTTGTGTTTGACAATTAAAATGGAGTCAATTTTCATAAACTATAAAGAAATGGTGAATCATTAGAGCAAGCGGATGAATTGCTGGCCAGGTACAGTAACCCCAACCATAGTATAATATTTATAAAGATATGTTTTTACATACATGAATAGAACAAGACATGTTTTTACATGCAATGCTTGGTTCTATGTGGTACCTACACTTTTATGAATAGTGTATTCTCAACATGGCAAAGTTAGATAAAAATCTTGAGTGCATAAAAAAATAAATCTGTTTAAAGCAGTTGATTGTATTCTAACAACATGAGAGTGAATCCTTTCTTATACGTAGCATAAGCCATTGTTTCTTTACTCCCTTTCTATGACTTAATGGTCATTTTTCTTCCATTTCTCAAATGTCGAATGGCAGCTTGTTGCTGATATAACTGATATTCCTGTCTTGAGAAATTCTGGCTTCCATTGTGTATGATACACTGAAGTAGCTTGATCAGATAAAGAAAATGATCAAAATTGCAAAATAGATAGATAATGAAAGAATGAATCGGCCAAGATAAAGGGGAAAAGCAAAGAAAGTCATGGTTGAATACAATCAATGAGATCCTCAACAAAAAAAATGAGAAGTTTAAAAAACAATATGCAATGCAGAAACTGGTGCAAATATAAGGGGAAAGCAAAGATAGTTTGCAAAGACAGAGTGAAGTGTAGTGTTGGAGTGAATGGAATTGGTATAAACTAGGTTTATAGTTCCTTGTCCTTTAATTTATTTGCCTACTACTACTACTTTTTTTTTCTGTGCTTCACCTAAGGTGCTCAGTAATTGGCCTGCATTTGAATCAGCATCATAGAAGGCTAGAAGGAATCTTGGAGGTCTTCTAGTTCAACCCCATGCCCAAGGCAAGGTTGTTTATCCTGAAAAGAAGTTGTATGATGGTATGCAAGTATGTATGCTTTGGTGAATCCAATATAAAGAAAAAATCCTAAAGAAACAAAAACATTGATCTTTCTTTCACTGTTGTGAACTTAAGGCATATTTTATCTTAAAGGGTATAAAGGCTACAATCTTCTCTCCCCACTTTTTGCTTGCTTTTCCATTATGAATAACTTTCTGGCTTAATTAACATGTTTTCTTAATCAGACACATATCAGTTGCATTTACTTTTAAATAAACACTAATCTTACTTGTCCACTTTCATGGGATCTCGATCCTTTAACCAGTCTCCAAATTTCTGCCAATGATCATTAGGTGTCCAAGGTACCTTTCCCAGAAAAAAATCTGGGCAGATGGTTCTGTAGAATATTACATTCATAAGTTACTTGAAGGTTTCTGTGACAGGTGAATTCCCAAGCTATCTCTTTAGTTCTCTCTTTATTTTTCTGCAGTAGTCTAAGTTATCTAAAATATTTTAAGTGTTATTTGTCTCCAGTCAATTCTACACAAATATCACTGCATTAAAACAATATGTATTTACAACAACATAGAAACACACACACACCTGTACAAAACAAGATCTTAAGAAGTTAACAAGCATGAAGATTAGATAGGTAGATATTTATTAAATTTATATACTCCTGACTCCCAGTAACTCTATCAATTGTTTTTTTAAAAACCCCAAATCAAAATATTAAAGCTAACTACTAAAAATAAAGTTAAATAACACATTTCTAATTTTTAACTTATCCCGTGATTTTCTTACTTAGAAGGAATTTGCACTAAATGCAATTAATTTAATGCTTATATCATTATTTCTTAAACCTTTTTCTCTCAGGACTCTTTCCTACTTTTAAAAATTATAGAGGATTCCAAAAGACTTTTTTGTTTCAAGGGATTATATTGTATTAAAATTTAAAATGGACATATTGACTGCCACTACCACTTCTCATGATTGTTTGATGGGATTTTAATATTGTATTATTTTTAATATTGTATTATTTTTCAAGGTAGACTGGCAAATAATTTTGATTTTGTGAACCCATGAAAGGGTCTTGGGGGACATCCAGATTCCTAGGACTACACTTTAAGAAACTCTGGTTTATGTAATTATTTATGATTGCAGCTTTAGTGGATGTGTTAATAATGATATGCATTAAGCCTTCACATTTGGACATAAGAGAGTTCTATTTCCTGGCAAGCGACACCATCTAGCTGGGAGATGTTGTTAAGCTTCTTGGTTCCATCTATGCAGGTGTAATATATAGGTGTGATTCTGCCAAAATTAATTTTGCTTTAATAGAGGAACTGTAAACATGAGCTAAACATTTTGTTGGAAAAGGAAGCTGAATGGTTTTAAAAATTGGGATTGTTCTTTGGCTTCTTGTGACTGGGAATGAGAGGATGACAACAGCCTTGATTTGGATCACAGCTATGAGGGGTCTATGCACATTGATCCTGGATGGCTCCTGGTTTTCAGAAGAGGTCTGGACAATGTCTCGGTGTAAGAGAGTATCACAATAGGAAAATTGTGTGAATGCCCCAAACACAGATTAAGAGTTTTTTTTAAGGATTGTCTCATGGCAATAATGCTGGCGAAGTGTAGCTATTTTTCCACCCGTACTGCATCTGCAAAATACTAAGCTGTGGCCATTTTTAGTATATCCCAGTCTATTGTGGGTAAGGAGAGTCCTAGGTCTGCTGTGTGGGCTGCGTGGACTGTTCTAGGCATCAGTTATATAAGTCCTTTGGAGTTTCTCAGGATAGAGAAACTCCAACTGGCTGTATTGGTTCTACGGATTTACCCAAGGAATGACCTTGCCTGGTTACCTTGGAAGAGTTTTTACCTGTTGACTCTGATGAAGTGGACAGACTCCTTGGAATTTGGCCATTTGTATTTTAGTTCCACATCCCTGCTAGCTGATTAAAGTCTTCTAGGAGACGAACTGTGATTAGAGTCATGCAAAGATGAATATTTCTTTGCAAGAGGGATAAGCCAGTCTACCTTGAAAGAACAAGATATCTTCCCCCTCCTTAAGAAGCCAAAACTGTACAAGGCATGGCACCAGACTATTTGTAGAACTGCTTATCTCGTTAGTCATCTCTGTCCATCCCAAAAGTTCTAACAAGGAAAATACACTCTGGGTCTCTTCCACTATTATCTTGTTGGATACCCAGGACTTTGTTGGATACCCAGGACTTTGTGGCAGTGCCTGCCTTACAGAACAGCTGATAGCCTCAACCCTATTTGCTTTTCCTTGTGCAATGAAGAGCTGGCTATTAAGCACACTCTGCTGTCTGAGGTTGTTTTATTATCAGTTGAAATTGCTATTTATGACCTTCAACATTTGTGATTTGGAGTCTTTACATTTTTAACTTTACATGCCACCCAGAGACATTGTTGTAAGATTGCATAGTTTAAATAAATGACTACATGTATGCTTTTCCTTTTTTAAAAGTTGTTGCATTCCTGCAGGGCAGTTTTGATTACATGAGCTAAAGAAAAATACTCATCTCTCTATTTGCTATGAGGCAATTTATTTGTACTTCTAAATTAGGGCTACTATATCTGGACTGACAAATATAAATGCCATTAGATAGCAGCAAAACAAATGCCTGTGTCTTTTTCCTGCCATCTAAAGGCTGGTCAGACTGTTGTAGCACAGGTATGGTAATCCTCACCATTTATCAACACCCTGACTATACATTTTTTTCCATTCTTGAAATAATAGGAACCCTTGCTTACGTATATCCATTAGAAGCAATTATATCAGCAACATATCTTGTGTCTGGAAATTGCCACCCAAATATGTCATGAACCAAAATCACAGCTGTGTTTGTATCAGAAGCAGGTTGACAAACATATGCTTTGATGTTCTGAATTTGCACTTCCTGGCCACGCCCTTCATAATTCCTTCTTCTTCCGATGTCATATTGGAAAGGCAAATCTCCACTGGTCATTTTAAAAAACTGAAAGAGAAACAATAATAACACCATGGGCATTCCAGGTGGTAACAAAGAAAAGATTAAAATGGAATCTCATTGCCAATTATGTGACTTTTCAGATCTAGTCTCTTTAAAGTTGTCAGGAAGAAAACAACTTCCCTTATCAGGAGTAAGAATCAGATACCCCCAAAAAATCAGTGAAAACCCTATGACAACTTTACTTACAAGAAGAGTTGGAGTCAGCCAAAAAAAAAAAGTTAAAGTAAAGCAAAAAAAAGTTAAAGTAAAGCAAAAAAATTAAACAGCCTGGAAAAAAAAGAGAGCTGGTCCATAGAACTGCTGAGGGACAGATGTGATTAAATGAGTAACATCAACATTATCTCCTCCTGCAATTAAGAAAAGAAGCCAATGCAACATGAAAGGATAATTTCCTAGTCACAGCCTTGAATCCAACTCTGTTTCCATTCTGTTGTTAAAGATGGGAACTTTCCACTTCCATATTGCTAGACATGGCCCACATTCGATGGGTAAGGCTTTCATGTTTAGTTTCAAGTTTTGTTATTAATTAAAAAATAACAGCCCAAGAGTCATCAGATGCAATTTTCCTCTGCATAAAGATTCTGTGCAGAGATCTTTTGTTCTAAATGTTTCTGGATGGATCTCATGACACTGAAAATCTTCCTTTCTTGAGCGTTCTGTCTTGCTATATTCAGATTATTACTGGTTCCTGATAAGAATCAATGACAAAAAGTTTTATTTTAAAAGGAATTGATAGTGGCATTGGCTGAATCCATGTCTACAATGTTGTAAAGCATTATAAAAATAATTCAACATGTTTTCTTGACATAAATCTATGCTCTGTATACACAACACAAGCAACAGACCCTCTATTGCAGAATTTTAAAAGTTCAGAAGAGTTTTTGTTTGTTTGTTTGTTTCCTAAACACTTACTTATTTTTTAAATGTTCCATAATGCTGCTCAACAAGACTATTTACAAGAAGAAGACTCAAAATAGAAAAAAGGATGTTCAAACTACCAAGTTTGAAAATAAAAATTCTTGGAATGCTAATCATTCTATGAGCAAAATAGATGCTAAGCTAAGCAGGGAAACTGTTAAGTTTTGGTACAATAATAAAATCAAATTTTGTAAAAAAAAAAATCCTGTGGAAATGGGGTGGCTAAGATGTAGAGGTTGAAGGTCATAATGTAGAGCCGAATGTAGCAAACTGCTTCTGCTTCTGGTGTTATGTATCTTTTTCCTGTATGATCTCATTCTGGCTCTGGTCTGTATTATTTCACCTTCCTTCTGAGTGGGGGAACAAGGAGGAGTATCTGCCAATCAGAGCCCTGTTGCTGGCTGGCCTTTCTTTTGCTTGTGAAAAACTGTATAAAAAATAAAAGTCTTTGCGAAAGCAGAGAGAGACATCTTGGAGAGAGCAAAAGCCTGGACCCTGATTTCTACACTAAGAGCTTTTAAATATCTATCGGTCGTGCTTCAGATTAAGAGAATAAGTAGTTGTGGCGATAGCCATAATAATTATCACTGATAACATTAATGAAGCGAAAATCTATTCAGCATCAAAGAAGATGCCAAATAATCTTCAAGGCAAGTTATAATTAATTATCAGCATGTCAATAGGTCCTCTATGTTAGCATTTCTGTGTAAATAGCCAGAGGGAAAGATGTATCAAAGCATCATCATTCAGAAAATACTGGAGACTGGAAGATGAACATGTTCTTCAGATTCAGTTCATTGTTTGTCCTGATTAACAGGCCTGATTAAAGAGAGTTTATTGAAAGAGATGCACACAATTTACATTTTCAACACTATATTTGCTGAAAAGGTATTTTGAAAAGAGTACAAACTGCTAACATGAAGATGGGGTAATGCTGAAGACAAATTGCTAGAGGCATGCTTTGCTTAATGTTTGTGTAAACATTCACTGGTTACAAATATTTCATTTTTATTGTAAATGGCTGCCCTTTAGTTTAAACAAATAAATATTTTAATTGAGTAAATGAAAGGGTAGAGCTTGATTAACTAAATTATATAGATAAGCTGTGAGATCTTATCCACCTTCCTTTGATTTTAGTGTACTTTCATCTCAACTGCAAATTCCTGTACTTCCACCTGCCTGATGGTGAGAAATATTTCAGAAAATATTTACTCAGCAGACACACTATTAAAGGAATTGAAATCCAAATGTTTGTAATTTAAAAGCACAACAAATCAAGTTAAAGCCTTTTTTAAGACACTCTGAGAAAAAGCTATTCAATTAAATGAGTTATTTTGTTTAAAAAAATCTTACTGCCATTAAGCTGTGGCCTCCATGCCAACCAACTAGCATACTCAACCATGCAACCCCCATCCCCATGAGTGTAATATGGTTCACTGTCATGATAGGAGATTATGGGGAGGCTGACAAAACAATGGAAAGGAGACTGGACATAAAGAATCAAAAGACCGAATGTGAGTCCCTTTACAGCTTATTCATAAACTTCCCCCAGATATCAAGAAACCTGGGAAGAAGCATTTCAGTTTATTCAGAGACCCTGTCTTAAAGGAGTCACTGCAAATGAGAATGGATGGAAGATTTCTTTTACAATTTCCAGGACTAATGTCACAATAGGCAAGATCAAAAAAATCAAGAGCTACGCAGGATCCAGTAAGGTACTAATAGTGCCAGTCCAGGGTAAATACAAAAATTTTGGAGTATTTTAGCATATTCAGATCAATACTTCCTGAAGAAGAATGGACTAATTCTGTGACAAACCACTCAATTTTGCAATTCTCTACTTAAAGCTAATTATCTCATAACACCTTGGAAATGGCAAGTTCTTACCTTATCAGAGTAAAATTGTTAGTGCATAGAATAGTTAGCGCAGAATAGTTTATATTCTGACTAATTTGTTTTTTTTTAAATAGATATTTAGTAATGAATTTATTCCTAGCAAAATAAGGTGAGCAATTTTGTGCCATCCTGTTTAGCCCAATGATCTTACATATTAATTATTCATTTCCACTTTAAATTTGCCCAACATGTAGGTAGAATTGGAAGCATACTTTCTATCAACGTTCCAGAAACCCCCCAACTCCAAGTAAAAACTCTGAAGCAAGCATTTCTCCTGCTTCTCCATCCAACCGTCCATCATTATTTTTTACAGTTTCTGATAGTAGTATTATGCAAGTCAGCAACACTTGTTCCCTTCTATATTTCAATAGTACAGAGCAGGAATGGCGAGTTTCTGTTGTTGCTATTGCTATTATTTTACTTTTATTTCTTTTTTCCATTATAAATCCCTGTTTATTTATTTAGAACATTTGTGGGAATATTTACATTATTGTTGGCATTGCTATATTCTTAGGAAAAAACATTAATTCACAAGTGATGATTGAAAGGGATTACATGCTGGAACACAGGTTTAATTTAAACCAGTGCAGACAATTTATCCAGGAAAAAAGATGAGCTACAGGTTGGGATTGCCACATCCAGGCCTCAAGTCCTTCTACAAGCTTACTTGATCTCACAGATAAGCTTGGCTTTATAAGAACTGGGTAGATCCAAACAAATGAACTGATTATTCCATTCATATTTTGCTACCAATGACAGATACTTTTCTCCAATCCCCTAATTTTCCAAAAATGAAGATTGGCAAATCAGCACTTTTCCAAATTAGGTGCTGGTGACCGGGAGAAAATGTTGAAACGAGGGCTTTTGTCAGTTAGGATGATATATAGGGAAAAGTTTTTCCCTATTATAGTCTTAGGAATGTAATCACCCCACACTGGACTTTAAAAACTTTTCCCCATCTTATGTCTTATTTTTGCAATGCAAATCTGGACTTGACTCTTTAGACTAGAGCTAAGTTTCATTGATTCACTCGTACCTATTCATAGTTACAGTACATCTTCAAGCTGTTGAAATAGTACTTCTGAACATTTGCAAGCAAACAACCATGTACAGAGACTGCCAAGAACTGAGTTTCTATTAGATATTAAAAATAATCTGCATATTATAGCTTGTAAAATAATTGACTTACTATCAGGGCAGTATGAATTAATATCAGCCATGATCTTACTCCATCCTTAAGAGGTCCGTAAAGGGGGCGTGCATAAGTGCACCAGCATGCCTACCATCCCTGTCTTACTGTCCCCATTTATTTGTATTTACTTCCTTTGTTTATGTTTATGTTCATACCTATATTTGTTATCTTGTACATGCTTGACAAACAAATAAAATAAAATAAATAAATAAATAAATCTTCTCCAGTCCTATACTGGTAGTACTATCATTTTTCTACCTCAAGAAAAGGTGAGCAGATGTTTTTATTCCATCTGTACATACCTGAATTGGGAAGCTTGTAATTGGAAACCAGGACAAACTCCTTTTGAAAGAGCTTAGGTCTTTCTGTCCTCCGCTGAAGGGAAAAACAGCAACTGCAGCTTTCTGTCTGGGTATCTGCTTACCAGCTACACCACTCTGAATTTCAGATGTGCTAAGAGATATCTAGTTGTGGGAAGAAGGAGGTTACTTGAGAATTAAATGTTTGATTGAGGAAGACAGGAAAGAAGCAGAGGCATGAATCATAGAGACAAGTTTCTCTTGTTCCTCAAATATTTTAATGGGGAGGGATAACTTTGAGAGCAGAAGTTATCAAGAGGAACACACCAATAATGTTTTTAACTTCCCCATTTCCTTTTCAGCATCTGTGTAAACAGAGAAGATAATCCTGTGACATGATCTGTGTCTATCCTTCTTTGCTGGCCCAAAGAAATTGAGCAAAAGCATGGAGTGTGAAACTCTGGATCAATTCAAAACTGAGCTCTATTGAAGAGACACACCATCCTTTGTCCTTCAATTTAGTCTACTCAATATTGGACAATGGGAAGGTGCTACATGTATTGGTTGGGCTCACATAAATAGCCAATATAGTCTGCTTAGTTTAGGCTTAGAATGTTGTGCAAACTCTATCATTAGGGTTTATGCCTCACAATTAATGTTTGAACATGTTGCAAAAGGTGTTTTCCTCCAGGACCACCACAAATGTGTTCAATAAATCATGATTAAACAAACTGAAATTAGCATCTTGTGCAAATATAGTTTAACCAAGATGGCAGTCCTTGGAAGCTCAGTATTATCAATCAGCTTTCAATTTTATCAGTCTCTCAACCAGCCTTATAACTCAACTATTTGACACTGGAAGTCAGGATCAGTCTACATTTTGCCATAATTCTGGATATTCCCCTGAAGAAATGAGAAAAGAACATTGGGGAAAGAAGGTCTATAGTGAAGGATTAGGGTAAGTTAGCATAAAATCAATGATCCGTTTTTACTCAATTAACTGGACAATTTAGCAAATCATATTTATATTGTTTCAAGGGAGTTTTTCAAGATGTTGAAGAGATTGGAATCAGAGTTGCCTTTTGTCTTAAACATTATAGTTAACAAATTATTCATGTGATGAATGTGTGTGGTTTCATTTATCCATTTATATGCCTCATTTCATTCTTTTCTGTGATGGGCAGCATTTTAATAAGGCATCATTCAATGTATCTTCCACATTAGCCACTTTATAAATTGGAAAGAAAAATGCATGAAAGGAATTTGGCAAGCAACTGACCTGCTCTTGCCTCAGCTCTACAAAGAGATGGTTCAAGTTAAAGAAGTGATATTCTAGTCACTGTATGTCTAATTATAAGAGTCAAGTGCACAATCAACCACTCTTCTATAAGCAGGTGAATTAATTTCTTTTATTAATATTAAAGTGTCCTAGGAGTCCAGGACACATATGCTATCAGGAGACCTCTTTATCCCTCCAGCAGATCCTGGGAGAGTAGATTCTTAAGGCCTGGAGTGCTATGAGATTACATGCTGTATGGACCCCACTCTAAGTGGGTAAGCACTAAGTGTGCCCAGTTGAGTAAGATCCATCATTTAATTGAAATGAAGTAGGCATAGGCAGATCTCAAATAAGGAAAGAAACTCCAGGCCAGAATTTGACTCATTAGTGAAGGAAATCATAGCCTTCTTGGGTTGGAGAAATGCCTGTATAACATGTTCTTGCAATTATAATTTCAGGAATGTGTAGGGATGTTTGTCTCTTGTGTCAAGGTATTTCTTCCATACTAATGCATCTATTCTAAGATTCATCTCAAGAGATGAGAAATGATCACTTTAATTTATATTTTATTATTTGTGTTACTTGTATTTTTATTAGCTATGTATATGATATAAATATAAGTTATAGTCTAAATATAATTTAACTAGCCTTGACCCATTAAAGAAAACTACATTTTCCTCCAAGTATTCCCTCCCTCCATTTTTCATCTCTCTCACTTTTATCTATATTTAACATACAATAGTCACTAGATGGCAGCTGTGAGTTCTATTAAAGTACTTTTTTTAAAAAAAATTGATTTATATGCCGCCCTTCTCCGGAGACTCAGGGCAGCTTACAATGCATTAAGCAATAGCCTTCATACTTTTGTATATATTTATACAAAGTCAGCTTATTGCCCCCACAAACTGGGTCCTCAAGATGTACTTAACTGATATCTCAGAGAAAAATGTATTATTGGTTGCATTACAAACAGTTGTTGTTTTGCTCAAGCAACATGTTTAACACTGTTTAATAGCGTGCTGACTGGGGTATCATGGAAGTTGAAATCCATGCAGTTTAAAGGTTGAGAAACACTGGTCTACGATTTAGATAAAGATCTTCATAATCCCTTACATTATGAATTCCTAATCAAAGTGCTGTTAAAGTAGCATTTAGTTGCCAGCTGCCTGCAATTACTGCAAGTTCAAATCTCACCAGGCTCAAGGTTGACTCAGCCTTCCATCCTTCCGAGGTAGGTAAAATGAGGACCCGGATTGTGGGGGCAATAAACTGACTTTCTATAAAAAAAAACACCATTTTGGGGGTGGGGCGAAAGCCCTACTAAGCAGGTATATGCAAAAGTATGATGGCTATTGCTTAATGCATTGTAAGCTGCCCTGAGTCTCCAGAGAAGGGCGGTATATAAATCAAACTAATAAATAAATAAATAGATATATCAGTTTCATATTTTCCAGATCATATTTTCTTTGATTTTAAATTGTTTCTTATTTTATTTTTAAATTTTATTGGGAAATTTTAATTACAAGAGCATAAGCAAATATAGACTAAACTTAGAAAAAGACCTAGAACAAAGAATAAAAGTTTCAAGAAAAGAAAAAAGAAAAGAGAAAAATGGAGGGAAATAGAAACATCTAGGGAAGGGGCTTCCAATCTTCATCACAGCAGTTACATTGAGTCCAACCAATACATGTGGCACCAAAAGCTATCAGTGTTTCCATTGCCCTATATTAAATAGACTATTAAATTGAGGGGCAAAGGATGGTATTTCTTCAATAGAGCCCAGATTTGAATTGATCCAGACTTCCACACTCTGTGATTTTGTCTAATTTCAATAGCAAAGAAGGTAAAGAATAAAACCAACTGGAAGAGATCCTCTGGAATCAAATTATAACCCATATGGGATGTTATTTTTAAAAAATTTGACTTAAGCCTAAATTATTTAATGTATTTTTAATAGTCTTTTAACTTTTGTATGATGTATTTTATCTAAGGCTGTTCACCGCCCTGAGTCCTTTGGAAGTAGGGGGGTATATAAATTTAATAAAATAAATAAAAATAAAATAAATAGAATTATTGTTTGTTCTATTTTGAATGAGTTTTTTTTAAATGGAAAATTATTACCTAGAATTATAAACAAGAAGCCTTATTCATTTTATAAGTAAATAAATGCAAAAAGAAGGAGATGTAAGAGAGTGAGAAAACAACTACCTGAGACTTTTTGTGTGGGTTGGGATATTCTGCAAGGAGAGACCTGTTTCATTAATATTGCAGGCCTCCAGTGAGATGTAAGTGTGCAGATAGATGGATGCATTGCATAGACAAAAGTGCTCACTACAAATCAAAAGCAGAAACCCCAGCTCTTGAGACAAGATATTGATTTTTAATAGGTTTGTTGTCGGTGTAGCCTCCTTGCCAGATATTCACAATAGCACAGGCTGTTGGCCAGACAGAGAAAACACATGAAGTTGACATTCCCTTTGTCATCTAACAGAGAAGCCCCATTCTCCAGACTCTCTCTCTGCTAAAGTGGGGGGGGGGGGCTTTTAAAACTTGGAGAGGAACTCCAACAAAACTGTGAACCCAGCTTGGGAAAAGTACCAAATAAACATTCCTCCAAGCCTTTGAATAAATTTGCTTCTGATTAAAATTGGTAAAAAAAAAAAGCAGTGGATCTTTGACTGAAGCAATGGGAAAGCAGTTAGAAAAAAAGAAATTGGATCTTTGCTTGAAGAGGATACTATTTCTGTACAGATAGGTTAATATTTATAACCATGAAATTTACATTATTATTATTTTTATTGTTGCATGATTCTAAGTCCTTCTCAATGGGAGCTTGATGATTCAGTGGTTAAAAATGCTGAGCTTGTCAACTGGAAAGCTGGGAACTCGGGCTCAAGATCTGAGTGCTGTGCAATGAGGTGAGCTCCTATTACATGCGGCAGCTCCAGTATGCAAATGTGATTAGATAAATATTTTGATGGGAAGATGGCAGCGTTTTGTGGGCCTTGGAGTATAGTCATGCTGGCCACATGATCACGGAAGTGTCTTCAGACAACGCTGGCTCCCTTAGCTAAGAAACAGAGATGAGCACCATCTCCTAGAGTCAGACACTACTGGTTAGAGCAGGGGTGTCAAGCTGGATTTCTTCAAGGGCCGGATCAGATTGTTCGCAGGCTGGTGGGGGGGCAGGGAGTGGTGGGGGAAATGGGACAGATGCCTCCTGCAGCACCCTGCCAGCCAAAACTTCCTCTGCCCTGGTTTTGGCCTGAATGGCCTCCTGCAGCACTTTACTGTCCAAAACAGGGTATGGGGGATGCACACGGTCCCCCCACACCTCATTTTCGGTCTCCATAGCCTCCTGTTTTGGGCTGACAGAGTGCTGCAGGAGGTCACGGAGGCCAAAAGTGGGCTGTGGGGGGGGCATATGCAGGCCGGTTTGGCCAGCAGAGGCACCACAGGCCGGTCCTTTGATATTCCCAGGCCGGCCCCACAGGCCAGATTTAAGCACCCCGTGGGCCGGATTTGGCCCATGGACCTTGAGTTTGACACTCCTGGGAATAGGGGAAACCTTTATTTTTAACTTTAAATCCTTTCCTTTTCTCACTCACTCATTCTCCAAGCCAGAAAAAATGGCTCTTATGTCAGTTCTGATTCATATCTCAGACAGATGCAAGAAAACATAGATTTTCCTTAAAATTTCCTTGTGATATAATTGTGATCTGTAACATACTGTAATTTGAAATTTCTCCAGTACTTATTCCGAAGTTCTAGAAAGGATCATGCTACCTGCATTCTGCTTAGAGCAATGTATTTTTTGTGTGCATATGATTTTCTTATAGGATGCTGTTCTGTGTTCTGAACAGGTCTATATTTTAAACTTGAGTGAATATTGGAATTATATTATTTAATATTAAAAAGAGGGATTTCTTTTTTTTTTTTTTACATTTTTCCTTCTTTTTAAATTAAAAATAGATTTTGCTTATCTCTTGTGAGATTGATCTGTTTCCCAAAAGGACAGGAAAGGCTGAATCTTTTAGCCAGATGTTTCCATGCTATATGACCAGGAAGTGAGATTATAGAAATTATTCCTTATTGAGGAGGGGATGCATTTTGCCCACTTAATTGTGAGAAAGGCAACACAGGTTTAGACAATTGGATCTGCCATATTAGATTGAATCGTGAGCAGCAGATGGTATAATAGTTGTGCAAATAGCTTTGGAAGATGGGAGGAAAAGCTGCCACCTGGGCAATGGTCTGACAAGAGATATCTCAGCCCACAGAAGGAAGCAAGGTGGAGAAACCATCTCAGAAGGGGTTCTCCTTAATTCTCTAGAAAGATCAGATGCTTTCAGACTTGCAAGGTTCTGTCCCTTTAATCTTACAAAAAAGAGTGTTACTACTCATGACTTTGGTTTACTGCCTGGACTACCTCAAAGGGATAACAGTAAGGCTCCCTGTTGAGGGTAGGTCCAGCAGTAGGCTTAGCTCAACCCCAAACAGGAGGAAATGCCAGGATGATAAACTCAAGACTTCTAGAGAGTTTGAGATCCCCATCCTTCGCCCCCTGGACTTAGTCACCAGTTACAAGGCTTGCTTATTTATTTATTTATTTATTTATTTATTTATTTGATTTATATGCTGCCCTTCTCCGGAGACTCAGGGTGGCTTACGATGCGTTAAGCAATAGCCTTCATACTTTTGTATATACCTGCTTAGTAGGGCTTTCGGGGCCCCCCTAAGCAGCGTTCTTTTTTATAGAAAGTCAGTTTATTGCCCCCACAATCTGGGCCCTCATTTTACCTACCTCGGAAGGATGGAAGGCTGAGTCAACCTTGAGCCTGGTGAGATTTAAACCTGCAGTAATTGCAGGCAGCTGGTGCTATTTAACAGCACTTTAGTCCACTGCTCCACCAGGCTCCTATTATTCTTATTTATTATTCATTTATTCTTATTCCAATGTAAAATAACTTGATGAGAACTATTTTGGGATTTTTTTCTATTAATTATTGTATTTCTGTGAAGCGATTTCAGTAATATTAGCAGTCAATCTGTCTACTGTTCACAAGTAGGAGGTGGCATTTATAGTATGTGGCTTTTCCAAAGCAGAGGAGGAGACTGATCCATCAGAGCCTCCAGAAAGGGTGGAGACACACAGGGTACCAGTTTATTTAAAGCAAAGGGAATTAAGACCTGGGAAGATCTTGACAGGAATTTTTGGGAGACCAGTTCTTTAACTTTTTCTTTAAGAGACAGACTATATAACGATCAAAAGTCTTGAGTACTGCAGAATTTGCCTTACATGTTGAAGTTATATTGCTTTGATAATCAATATAATTTAAAATAGATCTGTTTCTGACTTCGAGTTCTATTGTGCCAGGTTAAGAAAAGTTTTGCCATTGTATCATATACTCCAATTTCTTGTTATTCTAAAATAACATTTCCTTTAAGCTAAGCCAGGGGTTTCCAAGATTCCATATGGGTTTTGTGGCAAATTCTCTTTTGGGAAATTTTTGCTCAGTTACCCATACTATTTACAAGCTGAGAATCTAGGATTTTTTGGTAATTTCCCATCTATCTTCCTGAAGCACTTGGAAAAGAGTTAGCATTTACCACTAAGGAAAAACACTACATTTGTGGGCTGGATTTAAATAAACATTTAATGTGTTATCTTTATTATATATTGACTGCCATTCTAATCGGCTTCTCCTCTTCTAGCCTGATGGTGAAACAAGACATAAATATGAATTTCAGGACTCATGGTTTGATGCTGAGCTACGTAATCTCTCCATTAATACTTCTCCATTTCAAGCCTTAGTCTCGTACAAACCCAATTATTATTTAGTATATGATGGGAACATGAAAAACGAGAAGTAAACATATATACATAGTCTATGTAATTATCAGTAAAACTTCTATGGGGGTATCTTAGTGGCCTCATAACTGGATGTTCAATTCACTTATCCTCTGGCATTGCTTTGTGCAGATCTTCTAGGGAACCAGAGAATGCATGTGATAGGTAATCTTGCACAATATGTTTAGTACTGTGCTTCCCCGAAAATATGACCTACCCCAAACCTAAGTCCTTGCCTTATTTTTCATGCTGCTCGCAATATAAGCCCTACCCCCAAAATAAGCCCTAATTAAGAGCATCATCAGCAGGTGGGTGGGGCGATGGGCATGGCTATCTGATGTTGCTCACATTGGGAGGTGCCTATCAGGAGGAGGAAGATTTCTTTACACACACCTTACTTTTTCTCCCTGAACAATTGCTACTTGGCTCTTTTGGAGAACGCAGAATGGGCTGAAAGGAAAGAAACCATACATTCTTTCCTGGATCTATTTCAGAAGCCACTGCCGCTGTCGCTGTCCCCAAGGCCCAGATGCTGGGCCTGCTATACCTGCTGCTGCTGGGGGCACGGTGGCGCCCAGGCCACGCTGCTCTTCAGCCAGGCCAACAGGCAGCTGAACAGCTCTCCATACTGCTGTTGCTCAACATGTCCTGCCTGACCTTGGCTCAGGTCACTGCCCTGCTGCTGCTTTCATGGTGCCTGGTCCCCAGCAGCAGCAGGTGCAGTAGGCAGGACAGGCAGAATCCAGGACATGCCAAGAGTCTTGGCCCATTAGCCACAAGCAAGCAGACAGTGGGGTGGCAGGGCCGGTGGTAGCAACACTCCCACTCCTGTCAGCCCCCACGCTTGCTGCCTCCTGTATTGAAAAAAATAAGACATCCCCCCAAAATAAGTCTGAATGCTCATTTTGGAGGTCAAAGGAAAATAAGGCCAAATCTTATTTTCAGGAAAACACAGTACTTTGTATATCAGCACCACAAATACAACAAGGGGAATCTTTCCATCCCCACTGATACAGGGCAGAGACACTTATTCATACCTAATTCTGTTCAATTTCAACCAGACAAAGCAAGGCAGGTCAAAAAAGGTGATTTGGTAGAGGGATCACTAATGGTTGGGCCCAGGGATGAAATCTACCTTCTCTATCAGTTTGGAAGTGTGCGTGCTGCGCGCATCACATGTAATTTTGGACCCACTGTGCATGCACAAAACCTTCTGCACATGCGAAGAGGGTAAAAAACAAGTTACTTCCTGGTTAAAACCAGGAAGTAACAACGTCTGGACAGGTGGGCAGAGCCTCGCACTGCCGCCACTACCTACCAGTTTTCCGAACCACCTGCTGCCGCCACTACTGGCTCGCCTAAACCAGTGCAAACTGGTAGCATTTCACTCCTGGTTGGGCCACAAGAAGGTACCTTGGACCATTCCCATATCCAGGCATTCTCTTTGTTAAACTGGGTAGATGTTAAGTGAATAGCTGTTTTCCAAGTTGGTCTACGGGATTTCAATCTTGTGGTGGGCTGTGCATTATCCTAGTGAAGAAGCAGAACCTTGATGTTCAGCATCCTTGGCCATAGCTGAATGAGAGCTTGTTGTCTTCTAATGTAGGATGGTATGATATTACTAAGTATTGGTAACAAGTGCACAGGAGTGGGATGCAATGTGCCAGAGATGATACACATGCTCTGGAGGAGTTGGACATCAACCATTTGGGTGTGGGCACTTTTAAACCATATGCTAGCACACTATTCAGCTGTGGAATAAACCAAAGTCAAGGCTGTTGTACCTAAGGTGTTAGCATCAGCACCCAGAATGTTCCCCAACATCAGCACCTGAGTCTGTTCAGTAAATTGTTGTGTTTTTTCAATTTTGCTGTTTTTCCCAGGTGTTGCTGGAAAGTTATTAATCTGTCCAGTGTTATCCCCAGATACTGGGCAGAATTATTACAATATAAAATATGGTTCTGGAACTTCACTGAAAGTTGGTAATTTGCATTACCTATTGCTGAGATGGAATGTGGCTACTTCTGTTTTTGTTAGGCTTGGTTGGAGGCATCATTTTTAAAAATAGTCATCCATCTTCTGGAAATCTTGAGAGAGGATGTCCTCTGCAACACTGAAGTTGGCTCTTTTGTTCTTTTTATTTATTTCAGGTGTTAGTTTGGTACAAATCTGATAGTATTCACGAGTGACATAAAATACAATGCTCTGGTGAAAATCTGATGGCTGAAAGTTTATAGCAAAGGCAGACACCCATTCTGCTGATTTCACCATCAAAATTTGGTAGCAGTTATTTGTTGATTTGGGTTTTTTTAATATTCTAAAAATGATTTGAACTTAAAAAAAAACCCATATAGGGTAATCTCTGTATCTCCTTCCCAAAGAGATACCCAAAACTTCCCAAAGATATACCTAAAACTTGCCAAAAAAATGATCACACTATCTGCATCATTTCACAGATCTGCTGCTTCACAGATCACCTGTTCTGCATCATTTAGAGTCTTTTTAGATTGAAACTACCATATTTTTCGGAGTGTAAGACACACCTTTTTTCCCCCAAAAAAGAGGGTGAAAATCTGGGTGCATCTTATACTCCAAATGTAGCCCCACCCAGTCTCCCAAACGGAGATTTCAGAAGCTGAAAGAAGCGTCTGAAAGAAGCTTCAGTCAAAAAAGCCTCTGAAAGACTTTTATCTAAAATAATATGGCAAGCAACAAAAGAAGAATCAGTAAAGGTTTTAACCAAACTATGTTAACAAATCTGGAGAATGACACAATAACCACCAGATCAGAAGAGCTTAATCTACATACCAATACCAAAGGAGATTGAACAGAGTACAGATAGTCCTTCAGAATAAAAACCTCTGAAAGAAGTTTCAGAAAAAAAACCATTTTTTTCTGAAGTTCTGTTTTGGAGGCTTTCAGAGGCTGAAAAAAAAGCAAGGCACAGAGCTCACAACCAACGAACCTGTTGCTAAAATTCATATCTTGTAAATCTGGGAACAGCTGATTGGGGATATTCTGGGAGGCTGATCCACCCACCAATCAGCTTTTTTCTTATTTTCCTCCAGAAAAACCAAGGTACATCTTATAGTCTGGTGCATGTCATACTCCGAAAAATGTGGTATCTCTATATTTACTAAACAAGCAATATTCAGTCATGCCCTGTAGGGCAGGGCTGTCAAACTCACAGCCCACAAGCCAGAGGCGTCACACTCTGGCCACACCCACACCTGGTTTAGCAAAGGGGGGGAATCCCAATATGTCATGTGATGCCATCATGATGATGTGTTTGACACCCCTGCTCTAGGGTTATTAAAGTCTCCATTTTTTTAGAATAAAGGCAACACCTGGAAAAAAATGCTTACACTTGGTTGTATGATTCAGTGGAAGAGTCATTATTATGCTAGTATATGATGGAAGAGATATAGTTACAGTATAAAAGCCTATTATACATTTTAGATAATTAAAAAGGCCAAAATGTTCTCATTGTGATAATGGCTATCCTACATATCCAAGATGGCCAGAGATGCATAATTGGAAGCAGTTCACTAGAAGAGCTAATGATGTCATTGTTTATCCAGGTGAGCTCCATGACAGTGCTGGATTTAGCAACAGAGCCAGTATGTGATGGCATTTTGTTCCTTGTGGGATGCAAAATTTGCTAAATAAAAATGACAGAGAAAGCTAGTAGATTTAAAAACCTAAGCAACAATTGTTATCTTCTTATCTATATTCTCTTCCTGGGATTTATATTTAGATTTCACAATGCTTCAATGTCTTTTTTTAATGTAAATTTCTCAGACTTTTATGCACTGATCCTGATATATAAATTATTATATGCAATTGTACATCACTAAAACTGAAAGTGTTAATATCTTGTAAGTCTGTTTTAATTTCAGTGAAGCAAACAATGAGAAGTTTTGTGTAATGTAATTCTCAATATATATAACAGAAATCAAATGTCTGTTTTGTTACATTTCTTTTGAGGAAAAAGAACATTTTGAAACCCTTGAAAATTGATATAGTCAACTGTTACAATTTTAAGTACAGGCTCAGAGTGTTGTTTTAATTTTTTTTTTTGCTTCAAGACAATGTAGCAATGAAGTCTGGATGCTGAGGAAAAGGAAAATAAAAAAAGATTGTGTGGTGAAAAAGATGATTTAAGTATCTTATTCTACTGTGCTAAAGGAGTCAAAAGTCAATGCTTTTGTTTCTTTCCCTCCCTTTTATCCTACACCTTTTCTTCTTCCATTTTTTCTCCCCTACTTTCCTACCATTTTCACTTTGAAAGATATACCAAATACAATACATTTATTTGAATTAGGTATGCTATCTTGCCCCATACTAAACATCACATCAAGTATCTTACATCAAGAACAAGATAAGCATATGGTAGTCAGCAAAAGATTTTTAAAAATCACACATAAAGCAAAAATACATAATCAGGGCTAAAATGTAATTCATAATCATAAATATGAAAGGATAGTGAATACCAGCTTTCTGAAATAAATCGTAACTGATAATTCCCTGATCCTTTTAAATTTTGACCTGTTTTATTCTGAGTAATTTTAAGATCCAAATCATCTCCCTTTTTCTCCCTAAACTGGACTCTGAATGTCTACCTTTGGCCATCAGCAAGCATGGATCATTATTCTGGTAAACCTAGGAGCATTTCAAATTCTTTCCCCTTCAAATTTCCTAATTTGTATCATGATCTGCTCATGATACAATGTTTTTAAAAATCTATTTTTGAATTCAGTAACAATGTTTGAAAATTAACCATTTAAAGATGTAGTTAGTAAATGTGACTTTCTGAAGTTTAATATTTTATAAGGCTGAAATATTTCTACACTGTATGCAAACACTATTTTTTTATTGAGCCTTTTAAAACTATTTATTTGATTTCTACAAAAATGATTTTGATGAAAGAAAAGCAAAGAAATCAATGATGAAATTTTGCATCTTCCCTTTGTCCGATTCCTTTGTGTGATATTACAATATGTGTATACACAGTGTGACATGCTCACTATATTAATGCATATAAATAACTTCCATCTGCAAATCTGCAAATCATTAAAACCAAATGCATAATGTAGGCAAAAACAATACATGTTCAATAATGTGGACAACAATATTTTGCCTTCCTGATATAAATAGGCACATGAAAGTAAAGGTTTCCCCTGTCCAGTTATGTCTGACTCAAGGGAGGGGGGGAGGGCTCATCTCCATTTCTTAGCCAAGGGAACCAGTGTTATCCAGAGACATTTCCATGGTCATGTATTCTGCATGACTGTATCCCAAGGTGCATGGAATGCTGTTACCTTTCCACCAAAGTGCTGTTACCTATTTATCTACTTGCATTTCCATGCTTTCAAATGCTAGATGGGCAGAACCTAGGGGAAGTAACAGGAGATCACCCTGTTGCATGGCAATCAGGTTTCAAACCCAGACTGTCAGCTTTCCAGCTTAGCATCTTTTAACTGCTGAGCACATAATCAATAAAAAATAGATTGTAGTATATACAAACTACATATACATGTACATATACATGTAATATACATATACATATAATATACATACATATATTCAGAGATATATTCAGAGAGGGAATATACATTTAATTGGATGACATTTTTGTGTCTCACTACCTATAAAGCTAATCTCACAAAATATTGATTCTGAATTGGAAGTTAAGCTGGAGACAAGACAACCTCTTCTGAGTATAATAAAATATTAAAGATCCATGAAATTTTGCAACTTTTTGAGATGAGAGGTAGTATACAGGACTGCTTTATTGACAATTTCTGTCAAAATAATATTCTATATGTGTGGCCATTCATTTATAAAGAATCCTTTTGACGACCAATATAAATCATTATATATTGGACATAATAACACCTAAAGAGAAGGGAGGACTCACTGGAGAAGAGCCTAATGCTGGGAAAGATTGAGGGCAAAAGAAGAATGGGATGACAGAGAATAAGGTGGCTGGATGGAGTCACTGGAGCAGTAGGCATGAGCTTAAATGGACTCCAGAGGATGGTAGAGGACAGGAAGGCCTGGAGGAACATTTCCATGGGATCACAATGGGTTGGACACAACTTTGCAACTAACAGCAACAACAAATATTGGACATATCAAATATACATAAAAAATAACATGCACTTTTAGAAAATACAGTGATAAGTGACTTGGTCATGCATAGTGGGAGGAGAGTATCTTAATGCTTTAAAAGAAATCCTTTAATTAGACAAATGAACTTTTATAAAATCCTTGCAAGCTCTTAAATGTCAAGCACTCTTCATGAGACAAGATGGGGAAAAGGGAGTGGGATGGGAAAATGTTGTTGAATCACATCTCTATTTAGAGACATTATTAGATGGTGTACTGGAAAATCCTCCCGACTTGCAAATTGAGTTTATTAGATACAGAGCAGTGCTTTGCTTCTTGCTCTATAGTTTTTGGAATTTGCCATGCTCCTCAATTTATTTCATGCTTTATCTTTGAAAGATTTTTCCAAGAATTCCTCTAAACTGCAAATAGGCTCCAAAAGCTACATTAGACAGTATAAATGAAGGGCAGGTTCCATGATTTATCGGCTGTATGTCCTCTTATCTGGAAAACAAAGATAAGTCAGTATGAAGCATCATGCTTGGAAGGGAAAATCTAGCTGGATAACAGGTGTCTCCCAACTGTTTAGACTTTAGATCCTCAATGACAGGCAATTTGTTAAAGTTCCCCCCAACCTCAGCAATCAGTTTGCAAGAACCCACACAGTCTTAAAATTGCAAATGTGCTCATCAGTCAAAAAAAAAAAAGTTTGAGGTCTCAAAAGTACTGCTAATCTCTAACATTTTCCTAGGAAAAGAAAAACGTGCATCTGATCAGTTACACCCCCTTTTTACGGAAAATTCAGTTCCTGCATTCCTCCAGTGTGAGATAGACTTGGTCAGTCTGTTGGATGTGTTTATGTGGACATTGCAGCGGCCTGCAAACGACGTTCATCAATGTAAGGGATTTATTGTATTGCTTTAAATAAACGTTGCTTTTACATGCAGCGTTAGGTGGATCGCCGTGTGAATTGCCTTCCTGACAGCTTTACCACCGTACCGGCTTAACAGTCTCCCTACGCTCTGCCTTTTCTCTGTGACGTTTCACGGCGAGGCCATGGCAGTTGAGGTAGCGACGGCTCAAAGCCTCTAGGGGGAGCCCGCGGCAAGGCCGCAAGGGGCCCAGGCTACCGGAGCCAGCTGGGCCTGCTCCGTACCGCTTCTTTCGGCCTCTTCTCTATCGTGCGCTCTCCGTCTCCAAGCCGTCCCACTTTCGCATCACACCTCACCCGCCTGCGCGGCCGGACTGCGTCACCGGGACAAGATGGAGACCGCCGAGGAAGGTAACGTCCTAGAGACCACTCGCATTCGCGGGGCTAAGGCCAGGGCGAGGGCCAGGGCGAGGGTGGGAGAGGCGTCTTGAGGAGCCGGAGAAAGGTAGTCACCTTCCGGGACCGTATTTGTGCTCTAAACACACATACACACAAACTCCAGTACCTGGCCGTCCGAGGCCTGTTGAAGCGCCTGCAGATGTTGTGAGTTGCTCTACAGTGTAATGGATACAAAACGAAAAAAGAGTTTGGATTGTGGAGTTGGTGCATGTATGTGTATGTATTGAGGCATGTGGCAAGTGGCCGAGACGGTTCAGCAAACACTGTGTGTGTTTGTGGTGGTGGTGGTTGTTGATGTTGTTGTGGTGGTACGTGCTGTTATTCCTAAAGGGAGTCCTGGGTCAGAATGGGAAGGAACCTTGTTTGAAAATATGGCACATCTGGAGGTGCCTTGATCTGCGTAGTTTTATTTGGAAGTTGTGGTCTGGATGCAGGTGTTTTGGATTAGTGTGCCTAAGAGGTTACACCGAACTTGGCATTAAGGAATAAAAAGAATAGAATAGAATTCTTTATTGGCCAAGTGTGATTGGACACACAAGGAATTTGTCTTGGTGCATATGCTCTCAGTGTACATAAAATAAAAGATACGTTCATCAAGAAAAGATACGTTCATCAAGAAAGATGACTAAGCCAGCTGTACCCATTTCTTTTCATGTGTCCCTTATGTAATTATTTGGAAAGGTGGTCTGCTGTTAAAAGCAGCTACAGTTGAAAGAGTTCTTGGAGTGGGTTATCTCTCTTATTTTCTACTTGAAAGGAGGAAAGGTGATGGGGTAGATTGCAAAAGAGCATTTGCACACCATTATTTTTTTTAAAAAAGCAACACAAAACTCCATGTTTGAAGAATGAAGTATTGTGTGTGCATTGGGTCATGAACTTACATCAGAAATCTTGCGCTCTGAAAAATCTTTGAGAAATCATGCAGATATTAAAATCTGCAAGAAACAGACTGATGTGAAGCTGCTTTGGGTTCCATGGCGGAAGAATAAACAAGATGCTTATTAATATTATAACACAGTACATTTGCTGTACATTGCTTTTGTTATTCTAAATTAAACTTCCTTAGTTTGAATTAGTTGAATTGAAACTAATAAATGATATTGGCATTCAAGATCATCTAGAAAATGTTATTGAGAATGATGGAAGGCAAATTATTTCCCCTTTTTTAGCTATAGTGGTTTGCAGATGTCCTTGTTCACAAGTCTAAATATACAAAGCCAAAAAAGGAAAAATATGTTTTTAATAACATAATTGAGATTTAATAACATAATGTTTCTGGCCAAGGAGCTGAATTTAAGTTCAGAAGTAGGAATTCTGTCTTTAGTAGTCTTACTTTGCGGCTACCTCCTCTGATAGACAATGATAGGGGCAATGGCAGCTCTGATGGGGGCAATAGCAGAGGAATCAGGCTATAAACTGAAGAGACAGTTATTTTATCAGGTCTAAGTTTATACTGTTCTTTACTGATTTTCAGAGTGAGCTACAAATCCAAAATTATACCTTATATTTTTATGATTTACAGATTGAAAGAAAAGATAGATGTTTGAATTCTATAACTATTAGAATGTATTTGATTTCATCTTTGGAGGTTAGAGTTCAAAATTTGAAAGCAAAGAATTTGCACATCCAGTTCCATCTTGGAGAAATGCAAAGGAATAATGGATACAGCTAGTGAGAAGTGTCTTCATTTCCTAGCCATCTTGGTATAGAAAATATATTTTCTTTCTTTCATTTGTTATATCCGTTTACCTCTGAAATACATCCAGTTTTTAAAAAAACCTTAAATACAACATTTTTATCAAACTCTATGATCTGTATCAACATAATTAGAAGCAGAATTATCTGGATATTTTATTTATTTGTTTATTTATTCTATTTATATGCTGCCCATCTTGCTATCAGGTGACACTGGGTAGCTTACAGCTTGATAAAAAGGACAATATAAAATGTTGAAAATTAAAATTAAATCAGTATACAATGGAGTGGAAGTGGGGTTTTTTCTTTAATTCACTAACCACCTCAGTATGGAATGCCCTTATTGGGGTTCAACAAGGCTAATTAATCAGCAGAACCAGCTTTGAGGTTTTTTCCGAAGACCAAGCGGGTGGGGATAAAATTCAGCTCAAGGGGCACAATGTTCTACAGGACAGGGGCTAGAAAAGATGCTTCTCCTGGAACCTGCAAGCCAGAATTTCTTGGCTGATAATGTCTGCAGCAGGCCTCTTCTGCTGGAGCAAGTAGAGCAGGCCAATCCCATTAGAGCACGGGTGTCAAATTCGCTGTATCACGTTTTGTGATGTTTTTCCATTCACGGAGCTGGGGTGGGCGCAGCCCGCGCATGATGCATCTGGTCCCCGGGCCACCTTACTGCATGCATTACAGTATCAAGAAACAAGCCTGGATAGCTCAACAGGCTAAAAGCAGACTAAAGCCTGTTATTAACATCCAGCTGTCTGCAGTTACACCAGTTCGAATCTCACCAGGCTCAAGGTTGACTCAGCCTTCCATCCTTTCTAAGGTAGGTAAATTGAGGACCCAGTTTGTGGGGGCAATAAGCTGACTTTGTATAAAATATACAAAAAGTATGAAGGCTATTGCTTAACGCATTGTAAGCCGCCCTGAGTCTTCGGAGAAGGGCATATAAATCTAATTTTTAAAAAAAGATAGTAGGTATTAACATACTTTTTCAGTTGCAGAAATCTTAAAGAATTTAATTTGTAGTTTCAAAGGATACTCTCATCTTTTGAGCATTAAGAAGTAATTTAAAATTGCAGTAAAAGGCTATCATAATATTTTCATGTTCCTGGAAGTTACAAGCAAGATTTGTATTTTGATTCACTTTATGAGAGAGACTCAGAAATATGTTTATTACTACTTTAAAATCCAGAAACTATACTGTAATATGTGAAATGTAATCCAGAAGGGGCTGCTCTCTGACATGACATGTATACAGAGAAGGATCTACCAAAAATGTATTGTGGAAAACAAACAAACAATCCACCAGCTTTTGTTTAAAAAAAAAACGATATATCAAGGTTGGATCATAAATTCATATTTTGTAGTAGTTTTCCATTCCAAGGTTTTGGAATGCGTAACAATAATATGCCTTCTGATTGACTCAAGATCTTTGACCACTACCAAATGCTTTTTTTAAAAAAGTAAAGTTAATACCCAAGTATTAAAACTCTTTAAATAAAAAGTCCCTTACAAAGTGCAAAAGTAGAAATCTCTGCTTGGAAAAATGCAGTATAGCCAATATAAACAAAATAGTTAAGTTCTATGGTTGCTTCTCCTAAGAAACAAATTCCATCACATTGGAGATGGAAATATCTAAAATAGGAATATTGGTTTGTTTGTTTGTTTGTTTATTTATTTATTTATTTATTTATTGAATTTCTATACCGCCCTTCTCCCAAAGGACTCAGGGCGGTGAACAGATTAAGATTTCATATACATATAATATTGAGAGATTATTAGCTATAGATAATGATCCATTATTTTCCCAACAGATTTATTGCTTTTTTTGTTTACAATTATTCTTCAAACAGGGGAGTTACAGTAGAAAATTGTTTTTCAAGCTAGGCATAACTTGCTTCCCAATACATATTTGTAAAACCTCATTAGTTGAACAACTTCCTATAGGGATACAGGGAAATAAAAACAGGAACAATATGTGCTACTGAACTGTATGTTCTATAGGGATATTTGGAATAGCTTATCTTGCTGTGTTAATACCCTGGAACAACAGGTAATTTTTATGATTTTCCTCTGAGATACGAAATTACTACCTATATGGTATCTAAATTTTGTATTGCTGCAGTGAAAACGAAGCAAAAACTGATGCAAGTCTGAATGCTTTTTTTCTTTTTTCCTAACCTTTTTGCATAATTTGTTGATTCTATCTTGAAATCGATTAATATAGATACTATATTGTAATTTTAAAGAGTGTTTGAATGTTTGGACTTTAGGGAATATTAAATCATTAGCAAAGACCATCAGTTGTTCTCTCATGTTTTTAGTAACTGCAAGCCACATTTTTTATGTTTAACCAAGATTTGATTTGGATTACAATTTACTGCTCTTTAAAAGTATCATTATATTTCTTCTGTTATTTAATTTCAAAATATCTTTATAGATAATATTTGCAGAATACTTGACTTCTGAAAAAAAATACACCTTAGCTTCTAGGTAAGCTCCCTGCAGTATTTTAAAACAATACTCTCAAGTGTAACAAACCTTCTAATGTTTTCTCTCTTTTTTGGCAACTATTATGAGATAATTTTAGAACTTCTTTAAGATACAAATTTACTAAATACCCTACATATTTAAGTATCATGTTCTGCTTTAGACACTTAGTTTATTCAGTTTGAAACACACTGTGTATCTACATGCTCTTTTCTCCTGCCACACACCTACTCAACTTTATACAAGAGGTCTTAATTTTGGGAAAGTGTGTTTAAGCCTATCCTACAAAACAGAACAATTAAAATAAAAGCTATTTGATTCTTAATATTGATGTCACTTTCAATGTGTTCTTTGGTAGCTTGCTTATCCTAGTGCAAGATTTACAGTATATAGGAAAGAAGAAAGGAAAATACACATGCTACTTTCTATGCCTTATCAGTTTTTAATATTAATTTAATATGTTTAATAATATTAAGTATGGCATTTTATTATCTGTGTAGACTGAAAATTGCAAATCTTAGAAACAATATCACTGGATTGTTTCCAAAATATGATATGAGGGTTTCTCTGCTGTCCAAGGGTATTTACTTTCTTTTAGTGCTATGTTACGTCATTTAGAGAACTAGAATACAGTATGGTATTAGCAAAATAATGTTCTTTTTACCAAATATTGCCAATATGATACATTGTTAAATAGATGGAATATCTTTTACTAACTCAGCCTTCCTCCTACACAGATATATTAGTCTGACTTAGCATTCATATTGTCATCTACATTTGCTTGGAATTGTATAGCAAATAAGGAAATGGAAGCGCTAGCTTAGTGGTCACAAGTTTTGATGTGGGATTCATGGTGTCTAGGTTATTTATTGAATATACCTAGTCCTTGATTTATGACCACAATTGAGCCCGACATTTCCATTGCTAATTTGTTAAGTGAGTTTTGCCCCATTTTATGATGTTTCTTGCCACAATTGTTAAATTAATCATTGCAGTTGTTAAATTAGTAACACAGTTGCTGAGTCAATCTGGCTTGCCCATTGACTTTATTTGTCAGAAGGTCGCAAAAGGTGATCACATGACCCCAGGACATTGCAACTGTCATAAATATTAATCAATTGCCAAGCATCTGACCATTGTGATGCTGCAACAGTCATAACTGTGAAAAATGGTCATAAGTCACTTTTTCAGTGCCCTCATAACTTCGGTCACTAAATGAACTGTTGTAAATCGAGGACTAGCTGTACAGTTTGAAATACTGTTTTTAACTAAAATTCTAAATGCTTGAAAGAAGCATTTGTGATAGAGAACCATTGGTAAGATCACCTTGCCTTTGCATTACAATAAGCATGATGGGTCCTTTTCCGGATATAATCCCACCATTAGAAATTAGGTGGGTGTTTAGAAATTGGCTTTTCATTTTCAGCACCATTCACGATGTTGGAGTAGTTGCCACAAGGCTGTCCATCTAGTTTCCAACTGATTGAGAGATTGGTTATTCCTAACACATTTCTATTTGCTTCAAATGACCGTATTTTTTATGGCAAACGGTAACATTGAAGATATTCCCATCAAAATGAACCAGCCACGGTGTATTAGTTTATTATCATTCTATAAATTGAAATCATTTTTACTCAGATATAATTCCTGGTTCTATTTAAGAAACATAAACTATAACACTAGTTTGACACAAACCACAATGGTTGGGAATCTGCTATCTGAAAATTTTGGTAGCATGATTCTGAATTGAAAGTTAGAGATGTTTGTCTTTAATAATGATATTCATTTACAGAATTATGTACCCATTTTCTAAAATAAAAGTAACAGTGTTTATGATATCTAGCTTGACTATTAGACAATCAAATTTTCAATGAGTCTTCTTCTTAAAACTATAGAGTGCTAGCCGAAATAAAATTATTGCATATATAGTGATAACTATTGTTTAAGACGCTTCCTACCTCACACACACTGTATATATAGTTCACAGATTTTGTAACCTTTGTACTATTGCATTTTGACATCTTGCCATCAGCTCTACTGGAGAGAAGGATCTGCCCGTACCACTCTGGGAATATTGGCTCACTGGCCCTTGTAGTACTTTACTGTAGTGGTTCTTAAACTGTATGTAATTACCCCAAGTGGGTAATTTGAGTACATCTGGGATAATGAAGCAATTTTAATTGTTGGTTTGTGAGTTGAGGATTCAATTTGGGACTCCTGCTGCCAAGATACATGTGTAAAACAACAGTCTGGATTTGTTTTTATTTTTGTGGGGGTAATGACATTTGAGATTGGGAAAAGGTTCAGTTGGTTAAACAGTTTTAACAACTAGTACTCCTACAATTGTATAGAGATATGCATACATACATATATGCATACAGTATTTTTATTATTGTTGCTGTTGCACTGTGTAGAGTACCATATAAAGTACTAAAATGGTATATTGGTTTCACCCTATTTATGTAGTTTAGAGCAGGGTTATCCAAATATGTATGAGCTGGGAACCAGACTGGCACTTGTCTGGAGTGCTAGACCTATAGTACTAGGCCAAGTTAAATACTAAATTTTATTTCATTTCATCTATATATTTATTAATATCAATTAATATTTCTATTACCCAGTCATCCATTCAGCAAGAATGGATGACCCAAAACACAAAATTCTTATGTTTTATGAAAAGCAATGGATTCATCCCCCCACCCCAAAATACACAACCCCAACATATCACTTTGTCCAATTGTATTGTTACCAGGGATCCCAACTTGCAACTTAACCAAAGAACTCACAAAAGAACTTGGACATCTCATAGAGAAGAGTGAATATTCTATCAGTTCCCCACTCCCTTGCAGTTGTTAAGTGATCTTGTGGATTGTTAAACAGACAATCCCTGGAAAGGAGAGCAGAGTATCTTGGAGTGGGGAAACCCTGGGTGGAAGTATGTCTTCGCTCAAGAGCTGAAAATCCTCCCTGCTGATATCCAAACAGGATTTTCAGTCCCTGAGTGGGAGACATGTGGCTTGTACCAGGGCTGCTAAAGGCGCCCCTTCCTGAGGTGCCCCATGCTCCTTATCTTATCCTGCTGCCTCTCTCCTCTGGGGCTGTAATTGCTTCATAGTTGAAAATTGTGCTTGGATTTGGCATGGCCCTTTTTCAGGCACCCAACGTCAAGAAAAGCAGTAATTAACAACCTTTATGACAGACTTTTGTTAGTATGGCTGCTATGTTGCTGAAAGTGGCAGGAAACCTGTTATTTTTTTTTAAACTGTAAATTCTGTATTAAGTCAAATAGTCTTGTAATTGTAATCTTTACTTCCTTTTCACTCTTTTTAGTGTCCAACCTTCAAAGTCTCATTCTATCATGTTTTCCCCCAGGATACAAAACACAAGCTGTTTCTCCATGGGAAGGATTCATTCAATTTGTTTCAAAATCCTGTTTCAAGTCCATCTAGACCGGGGTGTCATACTGGCGGCCCGTGGGCCAGATGCATCATGCACAGGGCACACCCCCCAGGTTCTGTGAAGGGGAAAAACATTGCAAAAGTCATGTGACGGCAATGTAGATGCCACAAGTTTGACACTCGTGATCTAGACCAAAGCTTCCCAAACCTTTTCTTCATTATCCAGAACTGCTTCTCATAAAGTCCTTTTTACCCAATGTCGATAAAACACTGTAACTCAGTTTAAATGTCCCAGTTATAATTGCATAATGGGTTTTGTAACTCATTACCCAGTTGTTGCCTACTTATACACAGTTTTGAATAAGTTACCCAGGTTTGGGAAGCATTGATCTAGGCCCTTAGTCCATTTATAACTTTCCAACAAAACTCTAATCCTGTTTGCCATTTATTCCTAGAAATTGCTACGGCCTTAAAGTCATACTTAAGGCTTTTTAAATTAAGGATTGAAGAAAACTCATCCAGTGAATGCCATCAAACATGTCATTTCATTTAAATATCTTTTAAAAATAAAATGATATTTACTTTATTCTGTATCAACTCTCTTTGTTGTCAACAGACATATGTAGAGTATGTCGATCTGAAGGAACTCCTGAAAAGCCTCTCTATCATCCATGTGTATGTACTGGCAGTATTAAATTCATTCATCAAGAATGGTAAGTTTGTTTTTTAATTTGAAATATTTATACATGGCATTCTACAATTTGTGCACAGAAACAATACAATGTTATCTTCAAAATGATCGTATACTAGATATTAGTACGGAGTGAATTAATTAAATAGCACTAACTCTAACTTGACTTGTATTGATCTTCTACAAATATTTGCTTCCTTAACATCTTTACTAATAATTTGTAAATCCTCCAAAGACAGCCATATAAACTCTGAAAATGACCATGTGCTTTATCCATGAGCTTTCAACCTCTCCAAGAACAACTTTTTAAAATTGTCATCACTGAAATAGCTGGATTTCTTCTTGCTGATATTTTCCTTAAGGAGGCTATTAGTCTCAATTTTGTCTAGATCTCATTGATTGGTGTTTCTTGTAGTTGATAGTACTTCATTACGGTAGCCATCTCCGATCCATAATTTGAAAGGGTCTTTCTCTCACTCTCTTAATATCCAGATTTCATAGCAATACATTCCTACTCGAAAGATCACTGCTTCCACTATTTTGCTCTATTGACAGATCTTGTCTTCCACCCTAGATTAATCTTCTCTTTACTTCTCCAGCCTACTGTCCATCTTTATCTATTCTTGAGCCCAAGAAAACAAATTATGTACCATCTTCACATCTTCACCTTCAACTGTAAGTTCACTAAGCATGTTGGTTGACATTATCTTTGTCGTCTTAATATTTAACATTAACCCAGATTTTCACTTTCCATTTTTAATTTTATATTGAGCTTTTCTAAATCATCTTTACTTTCAGCTAATATAATTGTGTTGTCTATGTATCTCAACACATAGTGCTTCAGCCTCCTATTTTGATTCTAGGTGTCATCTCTTAACAATACTGTTTGTTTGCTTTATAAGATCAACAGATAAAGGGGCAACATATCTCCTGTCTCTATATACTTCTCATTTTCTGAACTACTATTATTTCAAATTCAGTTCTTACAGTATTTTCTTCCTTATTGTAATGATTCTTCAGATGTTCTATTACCCTAAATATATTCCACATTCTGGCATGATCTACGTATTCAAGGTTTTTCTTATAATCTGCTGCTGTCTTCATTATTATATTACCTATTTGATCTCATGGCTCTCTGCCTTTTTTGAACTTGCCATGCTTCTGTATAGATAGGCATGATTTTATTTTTATTTAGATTTTCTGAAGCTAAATCTTGCTTGTGCAAGAAATTAGCCCAGTGACTTAGTATTTTCATTCTCTTGCATTTGCCCTTTTCAGCATAGCTGAAAGTTGTAATCTTGATTTAATGGAACCGCCCTTAGTAGACTTTGATGCTGTGGATCAAGTTTCATTTGGATACCATACTAAAACAACAGAGAGGCTCATGTATACAAAATACTCTGGATGAAGCAGTCAAATTTATATCAATTTTACTGTAATGTTATGATATACACATCCATATATGAGTTGTAAAAAATATAGGAAATACCATTTCTGTTGTTTGTTTAACATCGTTAGACAACAGTGACATACTTTCATATGTAATGGAAATTTGGGACTAACGGACATCCCTTTTCCCCAAACTGTCAGTTAAATGAAGTTTAATATACATTTTTTTCCAATCTCAAGACTACAAAAACAAACCATGCTTGTTTTCATAGAATCTTTAGCATTTTAACTATCTCTACAGTTTCAGAAGGTGTTATATTTACACCTGGTTTTTTTCTTCAGCTAGTTTATTATGTCTCGGTTTCTTCTAGAGTTGCTTATTTAGTATATTCTCTCCCTGAAAGTGCTTTCATTATTCTTCAGTATGATTTGTAAAGATTTTTAGTTTAGTCTTTCCGACGTCATTTACATCCTTTGCTTCTATTTACTTTCTTCTAAAAATTATTTTTGAATATTCTATTTTGAGTACAATTTTTCCTGATTTCCCTTTTTTCTTGGCATTTTCATTTATCTATTGATGTTTTAGATTGAGATAGCTTTCCTCCGACTTCCTTGGCTAATGTTGAAAGTCTGCATTCAATGCATCTTTCTATTGTCCAAGTTCTTTATCTCTATCTTTGGCTAACATGATAATTTACGTTGGAATTCATTTGGATCTTTTCCCTTTCATAATTTTTTTTGTTTCACTTTTCATAATTTCTCCATCGATTCTGAGGTTCATTTTTACATAGATAAGTATTCAAAATCTGTTCTTAATCTGATTTATATTTTTACTATGTACTCTTCAGGCTGAATCTTGCTAGTTCACTTTAATTTTATAAATCAAACCTACACGACTGACCCCATAATTTATGGTATTTTTTTTATAATCTGCCTCTGGAAATGGAATGCAGTTCTCCATCTTCTGTTTCCTTATTAGGTAGTTTATTTGATTCTAGTATTTCTCTAGGAAATAATACAATAACAGTTGTAGAGTCAAAGTAGTTGTCAATATTAAATATTTTTTTCACAAAATTCTTTCTCCTGCATTATTGAATCTATTTAATCAAGATCTTACAATAATTCTAGGACCTTCTATTTTCCCAACATTTTCAATTACCAATTATGATTGGAAATAACTAATCATATATCCTTTTGGTGATGTGTTTAGCACCTCTTTCAGCATGCCATAGAATTCTTCAATGTCTTTCACTCTTGTACCTATAGTATGCTACATTGTAAGTAGCATGTACTTGTTTAACATTCATGTTCACTGGATATCTACTAATTTTACTAGAAATAATCCTGCCATTTAGTGAGTTATAAAATTAATTTAGCGATGTCCTTTATGAATATCTAAGTTAGTTCATTCCTGTGTATGGTTTCATGTTTTGAATACTTTCCAAGTTGATTTTGGAGTTCCTTCTTTCAGATGAATTGACTAATCTTTTACTGTACCTGCAAAGCCTTCCTTCATTTCCATTGTGGATTACCCTTAGCTAAAAAGCTCTTTTTGATATTCCCAGCAAGGTTACCTTATCAAGAGTTTTTGTTCCTATCATTTCAAAGTTGGGGTTCACTAAAGCTTCCAAAGCTTCCTGCAAGAAACTAAAGAAAAATATATTATTAAAGGGCTAAATATTTTTTTACATGTGAAAATGCTTAATTATGAAAACATATTCTGGATATGAGATCAGAATTCAAACTGTTTATACAATTTAAACCCTCTTATTGAAATTAGGCAAGAATTCTTTAAATGTCCTTTGGAGTAATATATTAATGATTAATGGGCATTATACATTTTGTAATAAAAGTTTCCATTATATGCATTTTTTATATTCTGTTTTCTCACTTTGTTACATTTGCCATGAGTTATCTTGGCCAGGATCAAAGTGTAGGCTTGGTGATTTCTTTGGTGTAGCATTATTTACAGGAGTAATTTTTAGTGGGATCTAAAACAGTAGCTTGTTACTATAGAGGAATTCATTTTTCAAAACAAAAATAATCATAACAGTATGCATTTTGAGCCTCTATTTTGCTTATATATTCATTTAAATATTTATGTTTATTTTATGCTCTAATTTGTTAATTTTTTTAATGTAATTTTGCTTAAACGTTTTAAGTGGAAAAATTCTAGTTTGGTCTAATTTGTCCACAGAACATTCTTCCAAAAGCTTTCTAGTTTGTCTAAATGTTCTTTTGCAAACTATAGATGGGTAGCAATGTTCTTTCAGGAGAGTAGTGACTTTCTCCTTACAATCCTGCCACACACACCATTGTTTTTTCGATTCATGAACACTGACATTTGCCAAGGCAAGAAAGACCCCTGGATGTTAGTGTGGGGTTCTTTGAGACCTCCTGAAATAGTACACACCTTGTTCTTGGGATGATTTTGTTTTTTGGATGGCTTGTATTATATTCTTAGTTCATATTTATTCAGAAATATTGAAGATTCAATATAGCCTCACAAACCCATTTTTAAATTCAAACAGGTTTATAAACTCTTTTCTTTTAAAGCAGCACTGTATCTCAAGTTAAGCAAAATGTCTCAATCATTTATATTTTTGAAAATACTTTTAATACTTTGGTTTAATCAGCACTGCCCAGTACTTTGCTTATTCAATTCAAAAACTCTCATTCTTAACAAAAGTATTTGAAGAAAATCAGTACTTATATTATAAATTATAAAATATAAATTGAGTTTTTAAAATATATATTACTATTTTCCTTTTTAAAAACTCTTAAATAGTTTCTGAACTCTTGAATATTATGTTTTTTTCTAACATTGTAAATCCATTATTACCATATATTTTAATTGCAGCTTAGTCCAATGGCTCAAACACAGCAGAAAAGAATACTGTGAATTATGTAAACACAGATTTGCTTTCACACCAAGTAAGTATATGACATGAATATATACTACGTGTACATGAAATAGTATTCTAAGGTTTATGTTTCTTGTAAAGGATTATTTAGCCAGATTGGAAAATTAAAATAATTAGTTCCAAGAAGTGAAATTACATACGTTGTAATTGGCTTCATTTTAACCAAGTCAGTGCAGTCCCTTGGAATAAATGGTGTTACAGTGGTATCTTGGTACTCATAGTTAATTGGTTCTGTGAGGCTCAATGAGTACCAAAAATGATGAGTACCAAGCAAATTTTTCCCATAAGGAATAATATACCAAGACACAAGACAGCTGACACTGACATGTTTTGGCTTGGGCATTGAGTACCAAACAAATGATGAATACCGGGACAATATTTTCATGTCAAAATGCGTTGAGTACCAAATTCTATGAGTTTCAAGGCAGTTGAATACCAAGTACCACTGTACCGCCTTGGCTTAACTCAGGGAGGCAGTACATACATCGCAAATAATTCTCTTTTCAAGCAATCTTTCTACTAACAAATATAGACACATAAATATATAACATATATCTTCTAACATGTATTATGTGATATGTCACAAAGATAAAATTTGCTGAACACTGTGGCACTTACATAGGGGTGGGTTCTAAAAATTTTTACTACTGGTACTGTGGGCTTGGCTTGGTGGGGGGTAATGTGACTGGGTGGGCATGGCCAACTTTTTTTTTTTTAACTTTTAAGAGCATTTTTTCTACAACCTTAAAAGGTTGCAGAAAAAAATACTTTTAGAAGCCTCTGACGATCAGGCAACTCAGCTGGGATCGCCAGAGGCTTTTAAAGGCATTTTGTTTTCTACAACCTCTTCGGCTGAAGAGGTTGCAGAAAAAAAATGCGTTTAGAAGCCTCTGATGATCAGGCAACTCAGCTGGGATCACCAGAGGATTTTAAAGGCATTTTTTTTTCCTATATCCTCTTCGGCCAAAGAGGTTGCAGAAAAAAATGCTTTTAGAAGCCTCTGACAATCCCAGCTGAGCCGTGCGATCATCAGATGCTTTTTTTTAATTTTTAAAAGCATTTTTTCGGCTGAAGAGGTTGTAGAAAAAATGTTTTTAAAAGTAAAAAAAAAAGCGTCTGATGAGGTAGGTGGGGTAAGCGAGCTACCGGGTTGGGAACCGGTTCGGGGGCATGGCCAGCCAATGTTATTACCAGTTCTCCAAACTACTACAGATTTTTACTACTGGTTCTTGCGAACCAGGAGCAACCCACCACTGCACTTACATAAAGAAGTCATACTGGCTTTAACCAATTTATAGATTAGAGTCATTAGTTATTAGAGTCATTCAGCCATTAGATGTGGTTAAAAAAAAGTTATAATTACTTCATTTGCAAACTTCTAATTCATTATGATGGGAAATCTTGAAGAATCATTACTGTATTTCTCCACGGGAAAAATGCTGCAAGAGAAAGAAAAGCAATAGGAAGGCCAAGAAGAAAACAGAAGTTCCTTTTTCTTTATTTCATTCATATTCCAGTGAACAGAATATTAAGTCACAATTTATTTGATTCAAGATCATTTCAACAGACCAGATCCAAAGTAATCATGATTTCTTTAGTCAATTCATGGTTTATTTGTTCCTACCAGTCTTCAGATGATATCCTAACCATCTAAGCCAGGGGTGTCAAACTCGATTTCATTGAGGGCTGCATCAGGGTTGTTTGACCTTGGAGGGCCAGAGTGGGTATGGCCAGGATGGGCATGGCCAGCTTGACATCATTCATGTCAGGGGTGCCTGTTGTGGCCTGAGTGTTCTGTCAGAGAAAACGGGCTCCCGAGCTTGGTTTTTGGCTGTGATGACCTCCTGCAATCCTCTGCGAGTGAAAACAGAGCTCGGAAGGGCCACGGGTGGCTCTCCTGAGCTTCGTTTTTGCTTGCAGAGGCACTACGGGCCAGTCCTTTGCTTTTTCCAGGGCAGCCCCGTGGGCCAGATCTAAGCACCCTTTAGACTGGATCTGACCCCTGGGCCTTGAGTTTGACATCCCTGATCTAAGCAGGGTTTTTTTTTCTGCTTCTAGGTTTCTGTAGGTCTTTTTCTATAGGTTTCTATATGTTTTGCTTTCTTTAATGGTGTACATGTGTTGTCTATTTCATGGGCTTTATGTAAGGATATGACTTTCTAAGTTTTGAGGGGTTTTGTGTCGTATATGTTTTTTCTATAAAGATCAGGCAATTTATGCTGGTTTTTTTAAAGATAGGGACAGATTTTTATGTAGATTTTTATGTTTAGCATTTGTATAGTTTTCAGAGAATTATTACAGGTAGTTCTTGACTTACGAGCACAATTGTTGTTAAATGAATCACTGTAGTTGATAAGTTACTAATCCAGTTGTTAAGTGAACCTAGCTTCCCCATTGACTTTGCTTGTCAGCAGGTCGCAAAAGGGGATTGCATGACCTTGGGACACAGCAATGGTCAAATGTGAACCAGTTGCCAAGCATCTGAATTTTGACCACATGATCATGAGTATGCTGCAAAGGTCATAACTGTTGAAAACAGTCATAAATCACATTTTTCAGTGCCAGTATTGTAACTTTGAATGGTTACTAAGTGAACTGTTGTAAATCGAGGACTACCTATATTGTTATGTGCCTCTAAAAAAGATTGTCCAAATTCTATTTTGTTCTGTTGCGGCAACTATATGTTTTGATGTAGTTTGATGCTATATTTAGGTTGTTAAATAACTCACAATTAAATAAAACAAATACTATCTGATTTACATGCAATTAGGCTACAGACTTTTCTTTCTTGTTTCTTAAGCACAACTGGCTCAAAGTCACCCAGCTGGTTTTTTTATGAGACTAAAACTCATAGTCTCCTGGTTTCCAGTCTGATGCATTATCCACTAGACCACGAGTGTTAAACTTGCCGTGTCATGTTTGCGTCACATGATGTATCATGACATTTTCCCCCTTCACAGAGCCGAGGTTGGCATGGTCTGTGTGTGACACAACCAGCCCACAGGTCATCAGTTTGACATCCTTGCACTAGCCCAAATAGCCCCATTTATTAGTTTTGTAGAGAAATAATTTTTGGCTTTTTTGTGAAGCTACTAAAAACCAGAATTCTACAAAAATAGCAATTTGAAACTAGAGCATTTTTGAAAATGAAAATGAAATATTTCACTTTGGCATTAATATAATCAAGTTCTTGCTCCCTTTGAAAGAATAGAAAATCCGTTAACAGTCATATAGGGTGCGTGATAGCTCTGTGGTTAAAGATGCTGAGTGGGTTTGAGACCTGAGCATTGTACGACAGACTGAGCTCCTGTAATTTGCCCCAACTCCTGCCAACCTAGCAGTTTGAAAGCATGAAAATGCAAATAGATAAATAGGTACTGCTTCGGTAGGAAGGTAACAGCATTCCATATGCCTTGGTATCTAGGCTTGTTGGACACATGACAATGGAAATACTTTCGGACAATGCTGGCTTTCTCAGCTAAGAAACGGAGATGAGTACCACTACCAAGAGTCAGACACAAGTGAACAGGGGAAACGTATACCTTTAATAGTCATATAGTTTGACAGACAATGAAAGAAAGTATACGTCAGAAAGATAATGAAAGAATTGGAAATGTTTACCAACCCTAAATACAAATTACACTTTCTGTTACATCTTGCTGTGTCCTGTTGTCTGTGACAGAATTTCCCAACCTTTCTGGGTTGGTGGCCCGGGGGGAGAGGCAGGGGTCTTTACATGCACATGTGCGAACGGGGCCGCGAACACGCACAATGCAAATGGGGTGGCAACAGTAGTGCCCGTGCAGCACTCACGGCAACATAGCGCCCACACGACGCTCACAGCAACCTACAGGATGAGAATACTTGTGCTGCTGATACAGATCTTGTCTTCTCCCTCAGTTTAAATGTTTAATGGCTGATTTATTATTCTAACCTATCAATTGGTTAAAGCTTACAAGACTGCTTTGTCTGGGCAGAAACCCATTCCTCCTATTTTGAGTCAGTGGAAGGACCATATTCTGTGATAACATATTTGTTTATTGCTGTAGGTCCATGTTTAATTCTACATCTCTGTATAGGGCTGTGAAAGATTTCTGTTTGAAACTTTGGAGAACTGTTATCATTCATTGTTAACAATGCTGAATTCTGTGTATTATCAAAGTAGCTGCTTAACTTTGTTTATGTTACCCATAACTGGATGACCTCCCTTGAGGGAGCATGTCTCCCAGATGGACTATACAGGTAGTCCTCGACTTAAAACAGTTTGTTTAGTGACCATTCAAAGTTATAGTGGCATTAAAAAGTGACCTATGATTGTTTTTCACACTTAATGACTGTTGCAGCATCCTCATGGTCACATAATTCAGACATTTGGCAACAGACTCATATTTATGATGGTTGCATTGTCCTGGAATCATGGGATCACCTTTTGCGACCTCCTGACAAGCAAAGTCAACAAGGAAACCAGATTAATTTAACAACCATGTTATAAACTTAACAACTGCAGTGATTCGCTTAACAACTGTGGCCAGAAAGGTTGTAAAATGGGGCAAAACTCACTTAACAAATGTTTTATTTAGCAACTGGGCACAATTGTGGTTGTAAATGGAGGCTACCTCAACAAATATTTTTGGATGTATACTGACAGAATTTTTTAAATAAAATACAATGCAATAATTATCAGAGTATTACCAATTTGGAATAAATATAGGGAAAGAGTCAGTCCAGACATATTTCTTGCTTCATTATGAATTTTTATTTTCATGAAGAGGAAAGCATAAAGAAGTTCACTCATTGGAAAGACTTGGTTGCCTCCAGTTCTTGCAACCAGTACAGGCCAGAATTTCTGAGTAGCTGGATTAATCATAGAGCAGTGCTTTTTAAACTGCTCGACCATTGTTTTTTAAACTAAAAATGAACTATTTTAGCAATTAATAATGGAATAATATACTAATGAAAAAACAACCTATATTAGTTTCCCCTAAGCACAATATCCAGTGTGAATTTAATCTTTTTTTCCACTGAAATTCCCATTGTTACATATCAATTTTTCTACCTAAATTCTTCACCTATTTTAATTTTTATTTAGTTCAGTTTATTTAGTTCAACAATTTCTAAATGAGACCCAGTAAATGCTCTGAATTTTGTGTTATAAGTTTTTAAACTTATCAAGTCTCTTTGTAGGTAGTTCTTTTACAGTAGCAGGATTTATTTGGAATCAGATGATTTTGACCATTGCAAGGAGAAAGCCTCAAAACATTTTATTTTTGTCTTATTAATAGTCAACTCTTGCATTCTGTATAATAGTGATTCTCTGCATATTATTGGAATTGTAACGAGCAGGTTGGATCATTTCCATATTTTGTGGCAATGTTGTAAGCAATTTGGAAAATACTTTATAATAGAATGCTATAAAGCATTTTTAAATTTTAAAAGTTGAATTTCCCTTCCAACCTACTATTATTAAATTTAATATTAGTAAACTACATGCCTGCAAAAATATATTGCGTAACATGGGAAATGCTACAACGATATTCTGTGGTTCCTATTGGAAAGAAGGCACAATTTCTTCTGTTGAAGAACTGCTAATTAACTTCCAGTAGTGCTGCTCCATGTCCAAAATAACTTTGTATTTCAAAAGTAAACCTGACATAGAATTTCAATTATGTTGGAAACCAATTTTGGATTATAGATCTTTATATAGATTTAGTTGGAGTTACATCCAAAATGTGGATTTCTCTTAACTTAAATTCTTTGTTTAAATAGGAACTGCTGTTATTCTTAATGTTACATATTTTATACTGTGCTAACTATTGTTTTTGATATTCATGTATTACTTGGCGTTTAACAATCATTTATAATTTTTAAAATGATGCAGTATATTCACGTTTAAAACTAATGAAGTATTGGAAATATTAACCTAATTCTATAATGCTGATAAATTCCACTTAGTCAGATGATGCTTTAATTTTCTTTTTCGCTCCCCTCTTTCTCCATTTCTTTGTGTGCATTTTTTTCTTTTCCTTTTCCTATATAAAATATAGTAATAAAAATACTTAATTCTGTAATTCATTTAATGGTCCAACTTGGTATAAATAACTTTCTGATGTGATTTTCTCCCCATTAATTTTAGTCACTATTTATGTCATACACATTATTAAGAGCAGTTCTGTTTATGTTCTGTTAAAACAATAAAAGTTTCATGATTTCCTCCTTTTCTTAAAGTTTATTCTCCAGATATGCCTTCTCGGCTGCCAATCCAAGATATATTTGCAGGATTGGTTACAAGTATTGGCACAGCAATACGATACTGGTTTCACTATACTCTTGTGGCCTTTGCATGGTTAGGAGTTGTACCTCTTACAGCATGTAAGTATGTTATACAATATACATAGGCAGTACAAGGCAGTAGGAAAAACGTATTTTTGGTTGGCTTTCAGGAAGTGAATTTATCAGCAAAATCAGACCATACATTACAGAAATGGCAGTTGCTTAGAATTGCATGCACAGTTCTTCAAAGATTAATCTATATAGCCTCAAGCGTTAGTGCTTGCACAAAGAACAGGACCACACTTAAATGTGTTAAGCTGCCTTCTGAAGCAATTCAGAATATTAAATTTACTCTTTTTTTTTGGTAGTCATGCTAAAATCATAAACAGTAGTAGAAAAGATTATTTTTGTTTTATCTATATTTAAGGTTTTTTATCCCGTCTTTATTATTTTTAAAAATAACTCAAGGTGGTAAACATATCTAATACTTCTTCCTCCTCCTATTTTGCTCACATCAACCCTGTAAGATGAGATGGGTTGAAAGAGAATGACTGTCTCAACCAGTCATTGCCCAACCAGTTTTCATGCCTAAAGTGCAATTAGAACTCAGGGTTTCTGGTTTCTAACCGGGTACCTTAACCACTAGACCAAACTGTGAGAAAGCAGCACATTGCGATGCCAATCTTAGTTTTTATGTTTTGATTTATTTATCTTTATACAGAGCAGCTTAATTCTCCTGTAAGCTAGTTATATGAATGTTTAATTTTTGTATACTATGTGTTGTCCCAGAAACTTCAGAGGCAATTTTCTTTCTTTTTTTAAAAAAATTTAATTTATATGCCGCCCTTCTCCGAAGATTCAGGGTGGCTTACAATGCATTAAGCAATAGCCTTCATACTTTTGTATATACCTGCTTAGTAGGGCTTTCACCCCTCCCCCAGCGGTGTTCTTTTTTTTTTTATACAAAGTCAGCTTATTGCCTCCACAATCTGGGTCCTCATTTTACCTACCTTGAAAGGATGGAAGGCTGAGTCAACCTTGAGCCTGGTGAGATTCGAACTTGCAGTAATTGCGGCAGCTGGTGTCACTTTAACACCACTTTAAGCTGCTGTGCCACCAGATTCTTACTATTGTTGATTGGGTAATAAAAAACAAACCTAAACGGATTAAGTTACTAGGTGGATAGTCTGACATGATTCAGATTTCCTTAAATATCTAAATGTTCAGTTTTGGAACATGACATAAATATAACTCAATCCAAATTTAAAGGGTAAAGATTTCTGTGTGGGAAAACATACCCTTTTTACCCCCTAAAAGGGGATGAAAATTTAGGTGCATCTTATACACCGAATGTAGCCCTGCCCACCCACTGGCCCCCACCCTTTGGCCTCTGTCTCCCAGCAGTTACATCCTTGCAAGCAAACAGCAAGAAAAAGCAGCCCCATTCAGCTTCAGCATAGGCTAATTAGCACAAGTTGATTAGATCGGCCTCCTGACTCTCAGCTGATTTGCTCTCAGCTGTTTGCCAGCTCTTTTGCAAGCTCTTGTTTTGCAAGCTGTTTGCTTGCTGCAAAGAGTGCTGGAGCAGATTTTTTTTCCCTAGCTAAAACGAAATGTGACAAAATGAGGTAGGGAGAGAGATTTCTTTTTCTTTTTGCTCACCAAAAAAGGTAGGTGCAAACAATGAGAAATTTAGGGCAAAAGAGGAGAGTTCAAGATTTTAAAACACAAAAGAAAAAAAGCTCTATTTAACTAGGGAATTGTAATAATTGAGGTGCTATTAATTGTATATTGTGTTGAAAGCAGAAATGGTTAAGCTATGGTTTGGAGGAATATATGGGGAAAATTATTTGATTTATTATTATTGGTAAATATAATTAATTGATTTGTAAGAAATTGGATTGCATGGAAATAATTGGACTATTCATGTTCATATTGATTAATATACAAAAAAGATAATTATAACTAATGATTTATATAAAAATGTTAAATTTGTTTTAAACAATTGTAATATTAAACAATTAACCAATGTGAGGATGGATATAAAAATAGATGACAATGGGAAGGGGTTTAATATAGAATAGAAGGGAAAAATTGAATTTTATTAAGATTAAAGATGAGAATGAAGGGTAATATTGGTTTTTTAAAAAAAATAGATGAGGAATAAATATGGCAAAAAGGGAATATAGAAATTGTAAATTTAATTGAAATGACTAAACATTGTTTAAATCTGTGAACCATCCAAATACTCTGTTCAAAGAAAATTCATTGTATTAAAAAAAAAAAAAACCAACCAAAAAAGGTAGGTGTATCTTATACTCCAGTGTGTCTTAGACTCCGAAAAATACGGTATGTCTTGCTCTTTTTAGCTTGAATTGGTTCATTTCCTCAGATATGCTGTGAGATTTGCCATTGTTAGTATTGGTTAAGATAACCCTGAAGAAGCTGCCAAAATATACTCTTATCAGTTATATCTTGATAACATTCAAGATATTCACCAGGAATTTTATTTATTTTCTCTGCTCTTTAGGCCGTATCTACAAGTGCTTGTTTACTGGCTCTGTGAGCTCACTACTGACGCTGCCATTAGATATGTTATCAACGTAAGTATTAACAAAAACATTTTTTTTCTCATCTCTGCTTCTAAATTACAGGTCACTCTTCTCTTTTATGGTCTGTTTCCTCATTTGTATATCTTAGTATCCCTGTTGTGTATAAAATTGTTGCTACACATTAAATGCATTAAATACAACTTATACTATGAAATTTCACTATTCGCTTTTTATTATTACAAAAGTATATGAATATAGTATTTCTTTGGTTTGAGAAAAGCATATTGGGCTTCTTTACTTGCAAATGCAACAGAATTCTTCAGTTATATCATTACTAGGTGGCTCAGTGGCTAACACACTGAGCTTGTCGATCAGAAAGATAGGCAGTTCGGTGGTTCGAATCTCTAGTACAGGACTCCTGCATGACTACATAACCTCCAAGGTCCCTTCCAACTCTGTTACTCTTTTGCTATTATAAAGCTCCCACACACATAAAACCCAGTGAATTAATATTGAATATCAATCTAATTAACCATACTTTAAAATATATTTTAATATTAATAAGACACATTAATCTTGTGGTAAATATCAGTCTATTATTTTAAATTGTAAATAAAGTAAGAGTCAGACTTCAAACATTAAGCTGGATGTTAAAATCACTTCAGGTCAGTCTACAATGTTTATAAAAGGAAATACTATTTAATAATGCTGGAGTCCAATAATATGGGGAAAGTAACTGCAAGATTTGTGGTCTTAATTCCAATTTTATACTGTATGGATTGCCTACAACATTCTACTGTTGTAGGCAATCCAGAGTAGCCCCGTGGTGAGATGGGCGACAAATAAATTTAGTAATGAATAAATAGGTATTAATTATTTGTAGAAAATAAATGGCTAAGGAGTTTTCATTTTAATTGGTGTGATATAACCATAATTAGCATGGTTATTATTATAAAATAGAATAAAATTCTGGGGGGAAACTTGCTGATAATGACTTTTATGCGATGGCAGACTAATTTGTAAGGAAATGGATAGAATAAATTGAAGCTGAAATAGCTACAAGCTACCAAAGTATGTTTTTTTGCTTTATGGGTGGTTGATAGTAGAGGCAATCAACAGCAGTGATTTCCACTAATGGTTATGGTATGTCAACTGATTGTATAATGTGTTGGATATCTCTTCAACAGGGAGAATTTATTGGCAGACTGTTTGCAAGGTTGTTTTGTTGTGACATGCACACTCTGTGCGTTTATCAGCCTTGTATGGTTACGTGAACAAATTGTCCATGGAGGTGCACCACAGTGGCTAGAACAGAATCAGCAGCAAGCCATTAATGGTGTTGGGCAACAGAATGAGGTAACATGCTGTCTACTTTATATGCAGTAACTTTCAGTTTGAATTTTTTTGATACATGTAAGCCTTTTCTCTCTTTTTTTCCTAACTTTAAACAGCTGGAAGTGTTTATAAAACACGTTGGATCCATTCATATAATCTGTGGCATAAAACATTTTTTTTCTAGCACAAACTTTGCGACTTGAGTTTAATCCAAAGAGTGGTATGTTTATACCGACATTGAACACTGATGCTTTATTCCTTAAGCTTATTAAATGTCACAGAAAGGCTGTGTTTAACCATATTACTAAATCATGGTTTATCATTATAAGAATGAGCTTCAGTTAGCAGCTTTATGAACTACCTACTTCCGCTGTTGGGAAAACAAATTCAGACTTGTTTTACATTATTTTGAAATAACAAGAGTTTATGAATAAATGCACATTTACTTTTAAAACAAATTTAAAATATTTACATACCTTTCATCATGTAATAATTCACAGTACTCTACAGGATTAAAATACATTTTGACTATAATGACCCATGCAGATTAATCTATGGATCTAAATGAAGAACTGGTTGTTTAGTGCTATGTTACCAGGAACACTTCCAGATGGTATCCATTGCTCCTTTTAAAACATCTATTAAATAGAAATATTTATATTCATAAATATTTAAAAATAATTTTAAGTTGCTTTGGCACATGCATCATTATACATGAGCATGCAATAGTATTCAGTCCTTGCAGTGTTGGCAACTAAATTAGAAATTATGGTACAACCATAATATCTGAAAAGGCATTTTTTCAGATTTCCTAGACTTACTTTTTTAGCATAAAAGTGGAAGCTAATGCAGTTTTTCTACTAGGTGTACCATAGATCAAGCTTGTAGCTATGTGGTATACTATCCATAGCTTTCAGATGATTTACAGAGTGCGTTATGATATCAAGTGTTGAGGCTTCTAATTCATGCCTGAAGTGATCAACCATATTTCTTTAGTTAACAATGCTTCGTCAATCTTATTAGAAGATTCAAATTACTTGTCATGATCCAGACACTGACTTAAATATTCATAGCCCTTTCTGATTCTGGTATAACAGATGAAAAGCTGGTGTCATTGACACTGTAATGAAATCTTGTTCCAGTCTGCTGATGACTCCTCCTACTGACTTCAATATAGTTATTGAATGACATTTATTATAGTCTGGACCTACCATCTGGGTCATTTCACCAGCAGTTAAAACACTCACGGTGAACAGATTGACAGTAAATAATCAGTCAGGAAGTTTCAAGCATCTTGTCACATTCTTAATCTACAACTCCTGATCCTTCAGAATTGAATGTCCCACTTGAATTGGTCTGACATCCAAGCTGTTTCATTCATGAAACTATCATAGCAGGTTCAGGCATTTTCTGAATAAATGTTATCTATTTCAGTACAAAATAGTTTAACTATATGGGTATTTGAAGATGCAACAGAAGAAGCAAAAAATATTCTCCTTTATTGGGAAGCAAAATATGCTGCTGTACTGTTCTCATACATAATCAGATGCTCTCTCATACACATTCATTTTTCTTGATGGTGGCTTCTCAACCATATATTTTCCAGCCATTGTTCAGCATGTTTTATCATCTGCTGTTTTGCTGCATATTACAATGCCTTATGGTCTCTATTAGGTTGAAAAAGGCACATAGAAGAAAATATGTCAATGGCTTGTGTTGTTACTCTGGCAGCATGACTAAAGCCTCAACAGGATTACCTATGATAGCTATGGAAAATCTCCAGTCCATCTCAAAAATTCATTGATTTCCATAAATCTTTCCATAAATAATGGGTAACTATTAAGTGGTCCCTTACTTCTACAGGAGGAGAAGAGTTACTGTAAATTTCTGCCTGGCAGAGAACTTTATAAAATCCATTATTATCATGGCATTTTCCCTTTCCCATCCTTCCAACTTCTGTTGATACTAGTATCAATGGGTATCAACCGATACTTAAAGATACTCACCGGAGAGTACCAACAAATACTTAAAGTGTTAACAGATACTTAAGTGATCTAAGAGCTCAGATTCCCTTGATGCATCTAGATATAATTGAACATATTTCTAGAACTGCTAAGGGGAGAGTTTTGAAATAGGTTCTGGAAAAGGCCCACTATAATTTAAAATAAGGGAGAGAATATAAATATATTTCTGGAAAGAGCACTGAAATCCTCTAGCTGTTACAAAGTATACACTACTAGGCCAAAAATACTGGATTTTTTTTTCATTTACTGTAATTTACTAGTCAACCAAAGATGCAGCCTTTTTGTATCTAGATCTCACCCTAGTTATATTTGTCATTTCAAATATAAATATTCTATTTCCAAAACACTTAGTTCTCAGCTCTCACATAAGGACATTTGGAAGATTTTAAGAGGAGTTTCACTTTAATGTACCAAATAGAAAACCAGCCAAGTCATAGATTACGAAGTTGGCTTGTTTCAGATTACAACCTTAATCGCTTCCAAATATATAGACTTCAGTTCCCAGAATTCTTTATGCAGCATGACCATTGCTGAAAATTGTACAAATTGAAGTTATATATCTGGAAGTTGCCAAGACTGGGAGATTTTGGTTTTCCATATTTTTAAAATATTGTGCGTATGAAATTAAGACTCCCCTCCCAATATATTCTAATGTCATATAACAGTGATCTGAAATCAAGGAAGAGGTTTTCAGTCTTATAAACTTTTGAAGATTTCAAACAATTAGATTGGTGATATATGAAAACACATGTACTATATCGTCCAAAATAATTTCTACATCTGAAGCTTGGTTACTCAGCCTTTATCAGATTACAGTTATTTCCTCCTTTAGGAAATAAAGGAGTATTTCTAGTACAACTAATGGACTATAAGGATCTCTTTCCTGCAGCCTGTACTCAGCTGATTGATAGGTTGATGTAATATGACATCAATGTATGCAAAAAAAAAAAAAGAAAGCAGGGGGACATCAGAGGCCACATACAGTCTAGGATCTACTTTTCATACTATAGACGGAGGTGTAGAATAGCTCTGTGCTGAAGTGTTAAGAATCTCCCTATAGCAACATTTGTTTTTTCCTTTAGTGTTCTCCTGCAAGTACAGGATCTCTTTTTTCAAGTCAACTGAGTGTGGATCCATTGGCTGCAGCAGGAATTGGTTTATTGCCTGAGCCTGACATTCTGGGATGAGAGAGTAACTAGTGCAAAGTCACTCAGCTGGCTTTTAAACTTAAGGCAGATCTAGATATCATGGTCCCCTGGTTTCTAGCCTGGTGCCTTAATCATTAGACCAAATCAGCTCCCAGCTGGGTCTGAGATATCAAGAATCTTTCTATAGGAGGGTTGTCAAACTCAAGGTCCATGGGCTGGATCTGGCCCATGGTGTGCTTAGATCTGGCCCACGGGGCCAATCTGGAAACATCACAGGACCAGCGTGCAATGTCTCTGTTAGCAAAAATGGAGCTTTGGAGGGCTGGCTGTGGCCCTCCTGGACTCCATTTTCACTGGCAGAGGGTTGCACAAGGCTGTCACAGTGCTTGGGCCACCACAGGCGCACCCGACACAAGTGATGTGCTGACCATGCCTACCCTGGCCACGCCCACAACCCTGATGCGACACTCAATGAAATCGAGTTTGACATCCCTGTTTGACCCCCCTGTTCTATACCAACAAGACCTTGTTAAAAAGAAGCTTGTTTCTAGATTTGCTCTTTAAAATATCCAAACAATTTTCATTGAAAAGTATAGCAAATCATCTTAGTTCAACTGAAATTTTGTTGATTTTTTTGCATTCAGGCTCAGGGTATAGGAAATGCTGGTGCTGAAAATGCTGTACTTGATCAGCCTGTGGACCAGCCTGCTGAGAATGTAGTTGTAGGTGAAAATCCAGAAATTCTAGAAGAACAGCCAGATGAAGAAGAAGAAGACAATGAAGATGAAGAAGATGTTGTAGTTGAAGATGCAGCAGATGCAAACAATGGAGGACAAGGTATACCGATTATATATTGTGGCCCATTTATTGCAAGGGTTACTTTCTAGGAAAAAATAATAATTTATTTAAAAAAAATTTTTTTTTATAAAACAAACATTTAAAACATCAATCATCCCTCTCCTGTGACATCTCGGTATTGACTTCTACTTTTCTTTTTGTTCTTCCAATAGTTTCTTCTAACTTAATCATCATCCAATCCACTGTAAAAGTTCATTCCTGTAGTCATATTCTTACTATCAAATTTTTATATAGTTATAAAATTAATCATTTTTATCTCTTTCCCATCCAACAATAAAAATAATTCCATGTTCTAAAATATTCTGATTCTTCCCTATCTTTAATCAACAAGGTTAATCAATTCATTTCTGCACAATCTAAAATCTTTTTTATTACTTCATCTTCCACAGGTATTTTCTCATTTCCAATTTTGAGCATAAACAATTCTTGTAGCTGTTATTACATGTATAATCAAATAAATATATTCCTTTTTAATTTTATCTGGTAGGATACTCAATAGGAACAACTCTGGTTTAAATTCAATACGTATTTGTGTCATTTCTCCCAGCCAGATTTTAATTTGATTCCAATAATTTTTTGCTTCAGAATATGTCCACCACATATGATAATTCCCCCTTATCTGTTAACAAATCCTTATATCTAACAATATTTCCAAAATTAAAAACATTTGGTGTATTAAAGCTTCCATCATTATTGATATTTTGATATCAACCATATTGATATTTTCACATAATATTTATTCCTAACCTCCAAACCAATAACTATGCATTTCTTATATAATGTCTATGAAAGTATGTATGTATTTTATTTCTTCCATACCACAAAAAAGCATGCCAACCTAGTTGCAAATCACGCCTTTACAATTTAACCACCTTATATTTCTTTATTCAATCCATTCGTTCAACCATGTCATGTTGCTGCTTGGTAGTATAATTCCCAATTTGGTAACCCAAATACCCTCGTGACCTCGTATCTTGTAACATTTTCAAATTTATTCTTGCTTTTTTCCTTTGCTATATAAATTTCCTCATTATCTTATTCAGATACTGAAAATATGTCTTTTCAATTTCTATTGGCACTGTCTGAAATTGAAATAAAAATGTTGCTAATATGTTCATCTTTATCAATGCATTCCGTCCCATGTGATATTTGAAGATTCTTCCATTTTTCTAAATCTTTTTCAATTTGTTGTCTTAATTTGTAGTAATTTTCTTCCTTTATTGTTGCACATCTTTTTTTTCCATTTAGAATCTTTATAACAATACAAAATATATATATAAAAATAAAAAAAAACCCTTCCCTCCCGCCCATCCCCCCCCTCATCATCCCTCCCCCTCCCCCCCCGACTTCCCAGAGTGAAATACAGGGTATATATATAAAAAAAGAAAAACAATAATCTTCTACATTAATCTATCAGACTTCCAGTTTACAAACCACCGTCTATAATCTTAACTCCAATATAGTTAACAATACTTTTCTATAATTCTTCTTCATTCATACGCAATTTGATGTTTTCTTATTTGATACTTATTCCGAATGTAGTCAATCCATTTCCTCCACTCCAAAATGTATTTTTCCTGCGTATGGTCTTTCAAATATGCCGAGATTTTTGCCATTTCGGCTAAGTTCATTACTTTTAAAGTCCATTCTTCTACAGTGGGCAAAGAGTCTTTCTTCCAGTATTGCACAACCAGTAATCTAGCTGCTATTAAATTTAAAAGCAATTTCATCTCTATTACTGTACAATCATTTGTAATACCCAATAAAAACAATTGTGGTGTAAATTTCAACCTCCTTTTCAGGATGTTCTGCATTACCCACCAAATCTTTATCCAAAATGCTTTAATCTTCCTACAAGTCCACCATATATGAAAATACGTTGCATCTTCACAATCACACCGCCAACATTTAGTTTGTACAATGGAATACATACATGACAACTTTTTTGGATCTAAATCCCATCTATAAAACATCTTATAAAAAATTTCTCTTAAGTTTTGTGCTTGAGTAAATTTAACATTTCTAACCCAAATCTTTTCCCATGTTTCCATCATTATTGGTTCTTGAAAGTTTCTAGCCCATTTAATCATACAATCTTTAACCAACTCTGTTTCAGAATCTATCTCTAATAATGCATTATATAATCTTTTAATATGCATTGTACCCTGGTCTCTAATTTGTTTTACCAGATTTTCTTCATTATCCATAAGACCAATTTTTTGTTCCTCCCTCCACCTTGCTTGGAGTTGACCATATTGAAACCAAGTATAAATTACCCCTTCTTCCTTCAAGACCTCTAACGACTTAAGTTGTAGTTTACCCCCTTCATTAACTAAGAGATCTTTATATGTAATCACCTCCATCTTTTGTTCTATACTTATATTTTCTATTGCATGTCTAGGGTTTGCCCAGATAGGTATCTTGTAATCTAGTTTATATTGGTATTTTTTCCAGACTCTCAGCAGAGCATTTTCTAAGCATATGATTTCTAAAAGCTTTATCTACTTTCTTTTCATACAATAGATAAGCATGCCATCCATACAATAAATCATATCCTTCTACATTTAAAATTCTTTCCTCAGTTAAATTAAACCAGTCATTAATCTGAACTAACGCAGATGCTTCATAGTATAATCTTAAATTTGGCGTTTTCAAACCACCTCTCTCCCGAACATCCTGTATAATTTTTAATTTAACTCTAGGTTTTTTACCTGACCAAATAAAAGTATTAACTCCTTTCTGTCATTCCCTCAGATGATCATCTTTCTTCAACACCGGTATCATTTGAAACAAAAATAAAAATTTAGGTAATACATTCATTTTTATTGCCGCTATTCTTCCTAACAAAGATAATTATAATTTTTTCCAATTTTCCATTTCTTTCTGCACTTTTTGCCATAAAACCTCATAATTATTTTTAAATAACTTCGTATTTGATCCAGCAACCATCACACCCAAATATTTAACCTTTTTAACTATTTCAAAACTCGTTATTTTTTCTAGTTCTTCTCTTTGATCAAGAGACATATTTTTAGTCATTATCTTAGTTTTATGTTGATTAAAAATATGGAACGTTTCACGAATTTGTGTGTCATCTTTGCGCAGGGGCCATGCTAATCTTCTCTGTATCGTTCCGATTTTAGTATATGTGCTGCCGAAGCGAGCATGCACATCTTGAAGTTAAATATATCTCCAAGTATTTAACTTTCTTCACAATTTGTATATCTAACTTTTCTCTTATTTCTCTGTTTCGTTTTTCTGTTGTATTTTTCACCAAACTTTTTGTTTTATCTTTATTTATTTTCAAACCAGAAACTTTCCATATTTTTCTATCTGTTCTAGTAATTTTGGTCCTGTTATTTATTTATTTATTTATTTATTTATTCATTCATTCATTCATTCATTCATTCATTCATTCATTCATTCAATAGCCTTCATTCTTTCGTATATACCTGCTTAGTAGGGCTTTCGCCCCCCCCCCCCCCCCCCAGCGGTGTTCTTTTTTATACAAAGTCAGCTTATTGTCCCCACAGTCCGGGTCCTCATTTTACCTACCTTGGAAGGATGGAAGGCTGAGTCAATCTTGAGCCTGGTGAGATTCGAACTCGCAGTAATTGCAGGCAGCTGGCAGCAAAGTGTTACTTTGACAGCACTTTAGTCCACTGCTCCACCAAGGCTCTTGTGCTCCAGAGGCTATAATAAATACCAGGTCATCTGCAAACGCTTGTAATTTATACTCCTCTTTTTTAATTTTCATCCCTTTTATCTCATCATTTCGTATAATATTTCTATTTAGAACTTCTAGAGTCAGAATAAACAATAATGGTGATAATGGGCAACCTTGTCTAGTCCCTTTCCTTATATTGATTTTTTCCGTCATTTCTCCATTCATCATTATCTTAGCAAATTGTCTGTCATATATTGTTTTTATGGTATTTATAAATCTCTCCCCAAAGTCCATTTTCTGTAATTGTGTCATCTTTTTTTCATGAAAAAATAATAATTTCAAAGATTATTTAACTATACTTTTTTTTCAAATTGTATAATATTAGTAAACACAATTATACTTTAAAAGCATCACTTTGTGCATTTTTGCACAGCGTATTATGGTAACAATACAGCAAGTATAATGAAGTTTCATACTTTTCTGATAATTATAATTATTCGATTGAATTCTAGTAAACAGCTGACCATATCTAAACATTGAAAAGATCACCTTTATAGTTACCAAAATATTTGTACTTCTTTACATATTATTATAAGAGGACTATTTAATTGTATAGTTTGTTATCCTGCATTTATTTATTTGTTACAGATATTTCTTTGCCAAGATCTTCTGACAATTTTCACTTGAATTTACTTAGGGACAGGTCCCTAATCATACACTCTTGCATGCAGGCATGGATCAGGCAGATTGTATATGGAGATTATAGCCTCTGCAGGAATGTTCACAGATCAGGATGTTTCTAGATAAACAGTAACTCTGTCTTTCTGAGGTTAAATCTTAAGTTTGTTTATATCCATGTGGACCCTCACGTTTTCCAGACACCCAGGTTCTGGCCCAGGCAGGGGTGGAAACTATCTGCTCAATTGCTTCCCATCAATAAGCATTGAGTAGAACCACCAGCAGACTGATCTTATAGGTGGTTCAATAATGTATCATGGTGGGGGAGGGTGCGGGTTTGGGGGGAAACCCGGGGGGGGAAAGGGACAGGCCCGGCAGTCTGTGATGCCACAGGGGGTTTAGTTTCTGGAGGCAAGAGGGCTCCTATTGAGCCCTCTGTTGAGGGTTGTGTGATAAATACGCTATGTGGGAGGGGCAGATATGGCGAGAGCAGAGGACCATATCGTGTGGTGAGGACACGCACTCGCTGCCTTCGAGCGATTGCTTGCCCCGGTCCCCGGAGCTACTCCCGTTCCCCGGGTTGTTTAGAGTCTCAGGACCCGAGGGTCCGGCTGTTGTTATGCAATGCGAGGTCCGTTGTAAATAAGGCCCCCCTCATATGTGACCTTCAAGAGGGGGGTGCGGACCTGGCTGGTATCACCGAGACCTGGTTGGGCCACGAGGGGGGGGTTCCCCTCGTGGAGACGTGCCCACCAGGTTTCCTTGCATTCCACCAGCCGAGAGCCCAGGGCAGGGGTGGGGGAGTAGCGGTCATTATTAAGGAAGGTCTGGGTCCGAGGGAGGCCACTGTACCTCAGATAGCCGGGTGTGAGTCCATCTTTGTGAGGTGGGGTCCTGGTGGGCAGATGGGTCTGTTAGTCATGTACCTGGCTCCCTGCCACGTGGCAACGACCCTGCCCGAGCTTCTCAATGTTATAGCCGAGGTCGCGGTTGATACCCCCAGGCTTATAGTCATGGGGGATTTCAATCTGCCATCTATCAGTGAAACATCTGAGATGGCTCGGGAGTTCATGGCTTCCATGACGGCCATGGACCTGACCCAGGTAATTCAGGGCCCGACTCACATTGGTGGACACACCCTGGATCTAGTTTTCGTCTCTGGTCAGTGGTTGAGTGGTCTTGATATTGGGGATATAGGTGTGGAACCCTTGTCATGGACTGACCACTCGCTCCTTCGACTCGACTTTCTGACCGCTGCACCTCACCGCAGGGAGGCGGAACCGACCAGGTGGTTCCGCCCCAGGCACCTGATGGATCCTGATAGGTTCCAGACGGAGCTTGGGCCATTTCCTGAGACACTGACACGTGACTCGGCTGAGGACCTGGTGACTGCCTGGGACAGGGCAGCCGGTGGGGCCTTGGACCGCGTCGTGCCTTTGCGGCCTCTGACCTGGCGCCGAACTCACTTATCTCCTTGGTTTACCAAGGAGCTGAGGGAGATGAAGCGCCGGAAAAGACGCCTAGAGAGCAGTTGGAGGGCCAGTCGCTCTGAATCTGACTTGACACTAGTAAGAGCTCATATTAAGACTTACTTAGTGGCGATAAAAGCAGCGAAATCTAATTATTTCGCCGCTCTTATCGCGTCATCAGATAATCGCCCAGCCGCCCTGTTTAGGGTGACCCGCTCCCTCCTCCATCTGGGAGCACGGGAGGATCCCTTGCAGGGATGTGCTGAGGACTTTGTTCAATATCTGGATGATAAAATAACTCAGATTCGGGATGATTTGGCCGCTGACTGGGTTAGTTCAGGCGAGGTGACTGAGCCCAGTCTTGAGAGTGTTATCTGGGCTGAGTTCGATCCTGTGGCTCCCGAGGACGTGGACAGGATCCTGGGTAGACTGAACGCTACCACATGTTTATTGGACCCGTGTCCCTCCTGGTTGGTGCTGGCCTCCCGGGAGGTTACACGAGGCTGGCTCCAGGAGATTATAAACGCTTCTTTGAGTGAGGGTGCCCTACCGACTGCTTTGAAGGAGGCGGTGGTGAGGCCCCTCCTCAAGAAGCCCTCCCTGGACCCAGCTGTTTTGGCAAATTATCGTCCAGTCTCCAACCTTCCCTTTCTAGCGAAGGTTGTTGAGAGTGTGATGGCATGGCAGCTCCCCCGGTACCTGGATGAAGCTGTCTATTTAGACCCGCTCCAGTCCGGCTTCAGGTCTGGTTACAGCAGTGAAACGGCATTGGTTGCGTTGGTGGATGATCTCTGGAGGGCCCGGGGTAGGGGGTACTCCTCTATCCTGGTGTTGTTAGACCTCTCAGCGGCTTTTGATACCATCGACCATGGTATCATGTTGCGCCGGTTGGAGGGATTGGGGGTGGGGGGCACCGTTTTACGGTGGTTCTCCTCCTACCTCTCCGACCGGTCGCAATCTGTTTTGACAGGGGGGCAGCGGTCGACCCCGAGGCACCTAGTGTGTGGGGTGCCACAAGGGTCGGTCCTCTCGCCCCTTCTGTTCAACATTTACGTAAAGCCGCTGGGTGAGATCATCCGTGGTTTTGGGGTGGAATTCCATCAGTACGCTGATGATACTCAGCTGTACATCTCCACCCCAGACCACCCCAACAATGCCGTGGAAGTGATGTCCCAGTGCCTTGAAGCTGTGCGGGTCTGGATGGGGAGAAACAGGCTTCGACTCAACCCCTCCAAGACTGAGTGGCTGTGGCTGCCGGCGTCCCGATATAGCCAACTGACTCCATTGTTGGTTATTGGGGGCGAACCATTGGCCCCCACGGAAAGGGTGCGCAACTTGGGCGTTTTCCTGGACCCACGGCTGTCTTTATTTATTTATTTATTTATTTATTATTTCAATTTATATACCGCCCTTCTCCCCGGGAGGGGGACTCAGGGCGGTGAACAACCAGATTTAAAACACATATAATACAAACATTAAAAGAATAATAAAATTAAATTAAATTCATTGGCGTTCCAAATAAAATTCTAACCCCATTAAAATACCCAATTTAAAACCCCAGGAATCAATAAGAAAAATTTTGTTAAAACCCCATTAAAACAATCAAGCGAGGCCGGCTTGTTGAAATAAATAGGTCTTAAGGGCCTTTCGGAAAGTGCGGAGGTCCGGGATCAAACGAACTTCTGGAGGCAGCTCGTTCCATAGGGTGGGTGCCCCCACAGAGAAGGCTCTCCCCCTGGGGGCCACCAGCCGACATTGCTTGGCTGATGGCACCCTGAGAAGGCCCTCTCTGTGTGAGCGTACTGGCCGGTGGGAGGTTATCGGTAGCAGCAGGCGGTCCCGCAGGTACCCCGGTCCCATGCCATGGAGTGCTTTAAAGGTCAAAACTAACACCTTGAAGCGCACCCGGAAGACCACCGGAAGCCAGTGCAGCTCGCGCAGGAGAGGTGTCACATGGGAGCGCCCTGTCGCTCCCATAATCACCCGCGCGGCCGCATTCTGGACCAGTTGGAGCCTCCGGGTGCACCCCAAGGGGAGCCCCATGTAGAGAGCATTACAGTAGTCCAGGCGAGACGTGACGAGTGCGTGAGTGACCGTGCACATGGAGTCCCGATCCAGAAAGGGGCGCAACTGGCGCACCAGGCGAACCTGATAAAAGGCCCCCCTGGCCACGGCCGCCACATGCCCTTCCAAGGACAGCCGTGAATCCAGGAGGACACCCAAGTTGCGCGCCCCCTCTGTGGGGGCCAATGACTCACCCCCAATAGCCAGCGATGGTACTAGCTGGCTATATCGGGACGCCGGCATCCACAGCCACTCGGTCTTGGAAGGGTTGAGACGAAGCCTGTTCCTCCCCATCCAGACCCGCACGGCCTCAAGGCACTGGGACATCACTTCGAGGGCATCATTGGGGTGGTCAGGGGTGGAGACGTACAGCTGAGTGTCATCAGCGTACAGTTGGCAACTCACCCCAAAACCACGGATGATCTCACCCAGCGGCTTCACATAAATGTTGAACAGGAGCGGCGAGAGGACCGACCCTTGTGGCACCCCGCAAACGAGGCGCCTCGAGGTCGACCTCTGCCCCCCTGCCAACACAGACTGCGATCGGTTGGAGAGATAGGAGGAGAACCACCGTAACACGGTGCCTCCCACCCCCAGACCCCCCAACCGACGCAGCATGATACCATGGTCGATGGTATCAAAAGCCGCTGAGAGATCTAATAGGACCAGGACAGAGGAGCATCCCCTGTCCCGAGCCCTCCAGAGATCATCCACCAACGCGACCAATGCCGTCTCCGTGCTGTACCCAGGTCTGAAACCGGACTGGCACGGATCTAGATAGACAGTTTCCTCCAGGTACTGTGGGAGCTGGCGCGCAACCACACTCTCAACAACCTTCGCAACAAAGCGAAGGTTGGAGACAGGACGAAAATTTGCCAAAACAGCCGGGTCCAGAGAAGGCTTCTTGAGGAGGGGCCTCACCACCGCCTCTTTCAAGGCGGCAGGCAAGAAACCCTCACTCAAAGAAGCATTTATAATCCCCTGGAGCCAGCCTCGTGTAACTTCCCGAGTGGCCAGTACCAGCCAGGAAGGACACGGGTCCAATAAACATGTGGTTGCGTTTAGACTCCTCAAAGTCCTGTCCACGTCCTCGGGAGTTACAGGATCGAACTCATCCCAGATAACGTTCTCAAGACCAGCCTCAGTCACCTCGCTGGAATCTACCCAGTCAGAGTCCAAGCCTTCCCGAATCTGAGCGATTTTATCGTGCAGATACTGTGCAAAATCCTCAGCCCGCCCTTGCAAGAGGTCCTCCCGCGCTCCCTGATGTAGGAGGGAGCGGGTCACTCTAAACAAGGCGGCTGGGCGGTTATCTGCCGATGCAATAAGAGCGGAAAAGTAATTACGCTTTGCCGCTTTTATCGCCACCAAATAGGTCCTAAGATGGGACCTAGCTAGTGTTCGGTCGGATTCAGATCGACTCAGCCTCCAATCACTCTCTAGGCGTCTTTTCCGGCGCTTCATCTCCCTCAACTCCTCAGAGAACCAAGGAGCCGGGCAGATTCGGTGCCGGGTCAGAGGCCGCAAAGGCACGACTCGGTCCAGGGCACTGGCGGCCGCCCTATCCCAGGCGGCCACCAGGTCCTCGACCGAGTCATGAGCCAGAGTTTCGGGCATTGGCCCAAGCTCCCTCTGAAACCCATCAGGGTCCATCAGGCGCCTGGGGCGGAACCACCTAATCGGTTCCGCCTCCCTGCGGTGGGGTTCGGCGGTCAGAAAGTCTAGCCTCAGGAGAGAATGGTCCGACCATGACAGGGGTTCAATAACTATATCCCCTACATCTAGGCCATTCAACCACTGACCAGAGACAAAAACCAAGTCCAGAGTGTGTCCTCCTGTGTGAGTGGGGCCAAGAATTAATTGTGTCAGGTCCATGGCTGTCATGGAAGCCATAAACTCCCGAGCCAACCCAGACGCCTCACCGACAGACGGCAGGTTGAAATCCCCCATGACCAGAAGCCTGGGGGTATCAACCGCCACCTCGGCAATAACGTTGAGAAGCTCGGGCAGGGCCGCTGTCACGTGGCAGGGAGCCAGGTACGCGATCAGCAAGCCCACCCGCACACCATGGCCCCACTTCACCAGGAGCGACTCACATCCGGCTATCTGAGGTACAGTGGTCTCCCTTGGATCCAGACTTTCCCTTATAATGACCGCCACCCCCCCACCCCTGCCCTGGGCCCTTGGTCGATGAAATGCTCGGAAACCTGGCGGGCACAGCTCTACGAGGGGGACCCCCCCCCTCTTGGCCCAACCAGGTCTCCGTAATACCTGCCAGGTCCGCACCCCCCTCCTGAATAAGATCACAGATGAGGGGGGCCTTATTAACCACGGACCTGGCATTACACAGCATCAACCTCAGGCCCGGACGCCGTAACTCTGAACAACTCGGGGAGCGAGAAGAGTCTTGAGGGCCGAGGCACGCCACCGCTTGGAGACAGCGGCTACGTGCCCCCAATACATGATACGGCCCCCTGCTCCCGCCATATCTGCCCCTCCCAACCATGGCTCTGATGGAGTTACACTCTTTACCTTCTACAGCGAGCTCCTCCTCACCCCGTTCCCCGCCTCCCGTTTCAGGCCCCTGTGACAAGCCCGGCCTATAGCCCTCCCTCCCCTCCCCCCTCCCCCATCCCCCTAAAAGATTAGACAAAGACAGTTTTAAAAAACCCCGCAACCCCCTCTTTGCGGCATGCCACCTCTCGGGGCTCCAAAACCCGTCATCGAGGTAGGCCCTCGATAGAGTGGAGGGCCAAGCCTGCGAGAGGGGGGAATCTCGCAGACCAAGAAGCTCCGCTGCTGAGTACATCTTGATTTCAGCGGGTTAACACGACCATAGTCTGAGGGTCCATAAAGGTCCAAGGGGATCGTATGATCCTTTAGAGGATCATACGACAGCTGTGGCCAGGGGGGCTTTCTATCAGGTTCGCCTGATACGCCAGTTGCGGCCCTTTCTAGATCGGGACTCCCTACGCACAGTCACTCAGGCGCTCGTCACGTCTCGCTTGGACTACTGCAATGCTCTCTACATGGGGCTCCCCTTGGGGTGCACCTGGAGGCTCCAGCTGGTACAGAATGCGGCCGCGCGGGGGATTATGGGAGCGACGGGGCGCTCCCACGTGACACCTCTCCTGCGTGAGCTGCATTGGTTGCTGGTTTGACTTCCGGGTGCGTTTCAAGGTGTTGATAATCACCTTTAAAGCGCTCCATGGCTTAGGACCAGGGTACTTACGGGACCGCCTTCTGCCACCAATTGCCTCCCACCGGCCGGTTCGCTCCCACAGAGAGGGCCTCCTCAGGGTGCCGTCAGCCAGACAGTGCCGGCTGGCGACCCCCAGGGGGAGAGCGTTCTCTGTGGTAGCCCCCACCCTCTGGAACGATCTTCCTCCAGAACTGAGAACAATTGCCGACCTCCGGACTTTTCGTCGGGCTTTGAAGACTTATCTCTTCCAACTTGCCGGACTTGCCTGATCCCTTCTACTTTTTAAAATTTTTAGAGTTTTATTCTGTTTTAAATTCTCAGCCTAATTTATATTTGTTTTTAGTACGATTTTAACTTTTTTGTATTGGTTTTTTAGTCGGCTGTTCACCGCCCTGAGTCCGTCAGGAGAAGGGCGGTATATAAATCTAATAAATAAATAAATAAATAAATAAATAAAAATACTGAAGGATGTGAAGTAGTCTAATAGAAACAAGAGGGGGAAGCACCCAACCCCTAGGGCCCACTGGATCCCAAGAATGCTGCTTCTGTTCTGTACTCAGGCTTGAATCCAGTCAAAATGGCCCCAAGATAATCCATGTCATCAACAATCCTCTGCAGCTGAAACAATACATTTTAAACAGCTTTCTTCCCAAAGGGAAGTATATGGAAATAGGATGAACATTCTCCAGCAGGACTAGAAGAGGGATCACTTCTTCAAGACAGAGTGTTCTTTCAAGGCAGGTGGCATATCAATAAAGGAGAATATTTGTAGCTCAGGGTTGAAATGACGGATCCTTGCTCCTCTCTGATGTTGGTGTCACATGTTTCATTAATCAAACTGGGTAACATTATCAATGCTATTGGCATACTCTCTGTCCAAGAAGAGAAAGTTCAGTCTTTTGGATCGTTCACACACACCTTTCCTGCCTAGATGATCTAGAAGTAAGGGTCCAGATCACATGTACAGTAGCAGTGTTTATGGAATAGACAATCCTTTCCAATTCCTCTATTTCCAGAAGCTCAAACATATCCTGAATAACATCACAATATGGTACCCAACCATCACACTAGAACTGTCCAAGCCTGGAACAAATATGAATAGTGTTCTCCTTGAAGAATATAGCAAATATATCAATTTTTTTTTCTTATCGTTAAATATTTTGATACTCTGTGTAGATGACATGAATTGGAATGCATTGGAATGGGATCGAGCAGCAGAAGAACTTACATGGGAGAGAGTGAGTATAGCCTATACGTTCAGTAATATTTTTTCCCTGTAGTCATGAAATAGCTTGAAAAGTTTAATCTGCTTGGCATTGAGGATGGTTTTCTATGCTGCATCCTTTTGTCAGCTTCATCTTCCAATTTATATTGATCAAACCATATATTACAATTGATACAAAATAACCTATAATAATGCAGAGTTCCCCCATCCCTTTAGTAGAAAAAAAAACAGCAGTTTGGGGAAGACAGAGAAAATTGTTGGTAAAAAGGGCATATTTAAAAGAGAAAATATACTTTGCAAAAAGTCCTGAAACAATTTAGAGTGTGAAAATTGTAAAGTATAACTTTATAAAGTATCCTTTTCCCTTTTGCTATTTCTCTAATTCTTGAAGCTGCTGTTCCAGTTGAAAATAGCAATAGAAGATACGCATGTTTATGATACTTTGTAAAAATATTAGTGTCATCAAAACAAACTTTTATTATGGTCAGAGACCAGCATACATTGGCTGCACATATTGTACTGATTCACAGTGTTTGAGCCATTAGCATAATATGTGAACTCAGCCATTTTTATTTATAAACCATAATTAATGGTTGAGTATGCTGTATGTCGCTTTTAACCCACTTTAACTTTTGCACCTTTCCAATAAGTTGAGGAGAGGTTGGGAAATAGCAGTTCTTTAAAACTTAGCAGCCTCTTGAATGCTATAATATAGGCTATGTTAGTTAATGTTCAAAATTATTTCTTGTTTATAGATGCTTGGACTTGATGGATCCCTAGTATTTTTGGTAAGTGAATTGTAACGGTTATTGTTATTACTGCCATTCTTATCTAGCAAGTAGAATTCATATATGTTAAATCTTTGAGTACAGTGTCAGCTGTACTCAAAAGTACCATATACTTTTTAGAAATGCCAAGTTTTACCAAAAAAAAAATCTTAATAGTTTGTGTGACATATTTACTGAACAGGTAGTAATTATTTGGCATATATAATACCCATTACTTCATGAACAGCATTGATTTCTAGTGTATTTCTGAGTGCACTTCCCCTTTAAAACCCTTCATGACTTGGGACCAAGTTACCCGCACGAGTTATAGTGGGTGCGCCTAGATACACACACATTACACCAATTCTCCGCGAGCTGCACTGGCTCTCTATTGGTCTCCGGGTGCAATTCAAGGTATTGGTCATTACCTTTGAAGCCCTATATGGCTTAGGGCCAGGCTATCTCCGAAACCACCTTCTACCAAATAGCTCCCAGCGACCGGTAAGATCCCACAGAGTCGGTCTCCTCCGGGTCCCATCAGCTAAACAATGTCAGCTGGCGGGCCTGCGGGGGAGGGCCTTCTCTGTGGCTGTCCCGGCTCTCTGGAACCAATTATCTCCTGAGGTCTGGACTGCCCCCACCCTATTGGCCTTCTGCAAAGCGGTGAAGACCTGGCTCTTCCGGCAGGCCTGGGGCCGTTGATCTCATTATAATGATCTTGTGAGACCCAGCCACGAATAGGAGTGCATGTGTTTTAACAGTTTTTAAAGTTTTTAATGTTTTAATGTTTTTCTTTTTAACATTTTTTATGGGATTGTTCGCATTATTTTATTCTTTGTTGTAAGCCGCCCAGAGTCCCTTGGGAGTTGGGTGGCATAGAAATGCAACAAAATAATAATAAAAAAAATAATAATAATACCCGAGAGACCATCTTCTCCAAGTTGTTTCTACCTGCAGGATGGGCATACTCTGAGTCGTGTCAGCCAAGGGATGTTTGTCTTTCTTGGTATATCTTCTTTGCCTATTGCCTGCCCTCTGGAACATTCTCCCTCCAGCTATTAGGAGGGCCCCATCTCTGTCAGCCTTTTAGAAGGCCTTGAAGAACTGCTTATATGCCCAGGTTTGGGATCTCAAGTGTCTGAAAGGGTCCATTTCCTAGCTATGCTAACATATATGGAATATAATAATTCTCAACTGCTGTATGTTTTTACTTTTTCTTTTTGTATGGTGATTGTAATTTTAATTAATTTTATGATAGTTTGCCATTCAGAGTCACTTGTTTGAGATGGTCAGCCATACAAATTGAACAAATACAATGCATTAACCTTTCTTGTGATGATGTGAATGTACAGCCAACAGATAAAAATTTTATTGCAGAAAATCCTACATTCCATTGTAGAAAAATTAGAAAAAAAAATAGTAGCAGAATGACAAGAATACAATAGAAGATAATATTGCTTATCAGTTAGTTTTGTATGGTTACTTTTCATTTTTCCCTACCTCTTCAGGAACATGTGTTTTGGGTGGTATCATTAAATACACTATTCATACTTGTCTTTGGTAAGTTACTACGTTTTCAATTATTTCAGAATAATTTTTCATATGGTACAAATTGTGCTAGAGCTCCATGAATTTTAACTATTAGTTATGTGTTTTTGTTAGGAAAAGAAGTAGCTTTTTTATGTTTCTTAAAGGAAACTGACTCCATAGTAGGCCTGCATGCAATTTAGTGACTGCATAATTATAATTTTACATAGAGCATCAAATGGTGTTTTTAGCCATGAATGTGGTCATATCATTACTTATTGCATCTGATTTTTATTCTAATACATGCCAATTATAATACATGCAAACTGAAGCCATAGAAAAATAGTTTTGCTATGAAAACTAATAATTTTGAGGCCATTTTGTATATCATGTTTTATTCTGGCTGTTCACCGCCCTGAGTCCGCAAGGAGAAGGGCAGTTTATAAATTGAAACAAACAAACAAATAAATAAATAAAAATTTTTTTTACAAAATCTATAAAATCCAGACAGTATTAATCAAATGTTGTTTTATTGAATAATTATATTTTCACCCAAATATAATTATTTGAGAGATTTCGGCTCATGGCTCTTGTTGTCTAGAAGAGGCTGATAGCTTTTATTTCTGCTTTTCATCAAGTTTCTGAATTGAGAACTATGGTTAATTATAATTATGGTCAGCTTAATTCTGAAGTTGACTTGCTTTTAACCAATTACACCTAATCATGACCAGAATTGTTTAATTCAGATAACAAAACAAGACACAGGCTGAAAAGGTTTTTGCACTAAATTGTTTCATTTCATTTGCACTAAATTGTTATTTGCCATAACGTGGGCCATATTTATATAGCAAATTTATAAACCCAGTTATTTACATCTACTTATTATCTAATGGTTAGTTTTAAGATGTATATTTATCAAAAAGAGACATCTGTCACCAATTTCTTTCTCTCCTAGCATTTTGTCCCTATCACATCGGACACTTCTCTATAGTTGGGCTTGGCTTTGAAGAATATGTAAGTGATTCTCTTATTCCCACGGAAGTTTTACTTATGAACTAAAACATCCTTCTTTCCTACTGGTTTCCCATATTTCCTGGAGTAAAGGAAGGGTGATTTTTATCCAAGCACAACTTCCACCAAAAACATAGGGAAGGAATGTATCTGTGATTCCTTTAGCTTTCCTTTCTGCAAAAATTCTAATATATGTGAGAGGGCAGCCAGTTTTTCTCATAATAGGTATTTTATAGACAGAATTTTTGTCCCCATGTCCAACAGAAATACATAAGATAAGGAAAGAAGTTATTCCTTTTTGAAAAGCAAATAATCCTCTTAAACCCATATTACCTGCACATTCCAGGAATTTTGGGAAAGGGAATATTAAGTGGTAGCCACAAACTATGGTATGGCCACAGAGGAAGGACATTTCTACCTGATAAAAATCTTTCACTGAGTTACTTTGGGTGGGAGGATGATTATGATTATTGGTGGTGAATCAAATGAATATTGATTGGGATTTTCAATCCAGTTTACCCTCTGCCGTAGTGTTCAGTGAATGATTTTGGGTCAGTCACTCTTTTTCAGCCCAACTCAACTCACAGGTTTGTTGTGGAAGGAAAATAGGAAGGGAACGCTATGTGTGTCTACTTGAGTTTCTCTACAAAAAGGGCAGGATATAAATCTAGCATATGTTTATAACTGTTTGATTAACCTGTCATAGTTAAGCAATTGTGTAGTGTTCGGTCAGCTAAAATAATAAATAGCATCATTAGTGTTAACATTTGTGTTAAAATTATTTAGAAATGAAATACACATGTAATAGAAAATGATGGTCGATTCATAATGTATGTGCAATGTTTTATAGGTTTTCTTAAAAAGTGGTCTATTTGATGTATGTTTGTTTATGGTTTTTAGGTTCAAGCTTCTCACTTTGAAGGCCTAATCACAACCATCGTTGGCTATGTGCTGCTGGCAGTCTCTTTAATTGTCAGTCATGTATCCTTTTAAATACTTGTATAAATCTCAACATTTGAACATTGGTTGGTCACTCTACTAGCAGATTTTGCTTTATCTATTTGGGGGTAGAAAAGACCAATTAATTGTATTCCATTCTTAGATTATTAGCATCAGACTCCCTCTGTAGTGGAGTATTGGAAGCACAGCGGATTACCTACTCTATTTGTGTGGGGTTCACTGTTATTGTTGACAGTCACTGTAATATTACACTATGAAATATACCTATTTCTTTGACCATATTATATAGGGTGTGGCAGCGCTTGTAAAATTCCAGAGATCACGTCGCTTGCTTGGGGTGTGCTATATAGTTGTCAAGGTAAGACAGTCTTAAAAATCAGATATTTAATAAAATTGAATCTGTAGGCAGAAACTTATAAAAATAAATATGAATTTAGTCAATATCCAGCACTTGTGAATATACAAACAACTATCTGACTTTTATTTTGCAGGTGTCCTTATTAGTGGTGGTAGAAATAGGTGTTTTTCCTCTTATCTGTGGCTGGTGGCTGGACATTTGTTCGCTGGTAAGACTAGCATTTTGGGGGAAATCATTGCTTTATTTTATTTTGCAGTGACAATTTTGCTTGAGATAAGTTATACAAGTGGTCTTCAACTTACAACAGTTTGTTTAGTGTCTGTTCAAAGTTACGACAGCACTGAAAAAAGTGACTCATTACTATTTTTCACGCTTAAAACCATTGCAGCATCCCTATGGTCACATGATCAAAATTCAGATACTTGGCAACTGGATCATATTTATGAGGTTGCAGTGTCCCAGCATCATGTGATCATCTTTTATGACCTGACAAGCAAAGTCAATGCTTAACGCATTGTAAGCCGCCCTGAGTCTCCGGAGAAGGGTGGCATATAAATTAAATTTAAAAAAAAAATGAGGAAGCCAGATTCACTTAACAACCTTGTTACTAGTTTAACAACTGCAGTGATTCACTTAACAACTGTGGCAGGGAAAGTCATAAAATGGGGCAAAACTCACTTAAATGTCTCAATTGGGGATGAGACCTTGCTCCTCACAGAGAGGGCCCGCAATTTGGGTGTCCTCCTGGACTCACGGCTATCTTTAGAAGACCATTTGACGGCCGTGGCCAGGGGGGCTTTTTATCAGGTTCGCCTGATCCGCCAGTTGCGTCCCTTTCTGGATCGGGATGCCTTGCGCACAGTCACTCATGCCCTAGTCACCTCCCGTATGGACTACTGCAATGCTCTCTACATGGGGCTCCCCTTGAAAAGCACCCGGAGACTCCAACTGGTCCAGAATGTAGCCGCGCGGGTGATTATGGGCGCATCTCGTTGCGCCCATGTAACACCTCTCCTACACGAACTGCACTGGCTCCCAGTGGTCTTCCGGGTGCGATTCAAGATGTTAGTTATCACCTTTAAAGCGCTCCATGGCTTAGGACCTGGGTAATTACGAGACCGTCTTTTGCCACCAATAGCTTCCCACCGACCAGTTCGTTCTCACAGGGAGGGACTACTCAGGGTACCGTCAGTCAAATTGTGCCGACTGGCGACTCCCAGGGGGAGGGCCTTCTCTGTAAGGGCTCCAACCCTTTGGAGTGAACTGCCCCCTGATATACGAAACATCCCTAATCTCCGTGCTTTCCGCTGTGCCCTCAAGACCCTGATGTTCAATCAGGCAGGGCTAAGCACGTTAACTGGGAATGATTAAAATATTATCTATTTCTGGGTTTTATTTAATTTGGGCTAAACTACGTTATAATTTTAATTATCAATTTTATAATGTTTATGTATCTTTTATTTTTTCTTGACTGTACACCACCTTGAGTCCTGCGGGAGAAAGGCAGTATAGAAAAAATAATAATAATAAATAAATAAAATAAAATAAAATAAAATAAAATAATAAAATAAAATAAAATAAAATAAAATAAAATAAAATAAAATAAAATAAAATAAAATAAATAAAATAAAATAAAATAAAATAAAATAAAATAAATAAAAAATAATAAATAAATAAAATAAAAAAATAAAAAAATAAAATAAAATAATAAAATAAAATAAAATAAAATAAAATAAATAATAAAATAAAATAATAAAATAAATAAAATAAAATAAAATAAAATAAAATAAAATAAAATAAAATAAAATAAAATAAAATAAATAAAATAAAATAAAATAAAATAAAATAATAAAATAAAATAAATAAAATAAAATAAAATAAAATAGTAAAATAATAAAATAAAATAAAATAATAAAATAAAATAAAATAAAATAAAATAAAAAAAATATAAAATAAAATAAAATAAAAAAATAACATAAAGTTTGGGCTCAATTGTGGTCATAAATTGAGGACTACCTGTATTTATAAATTTGAATTGGAAAATTGAAGACATTATATTTTTAAATTGGAATTTAATTTGAAGATTTTGTCTAGCTGTTAGATAGTGAAGATTGTTTATTACTATAGATTTATAGTATACACATCCAATGAAGTGCTGCAATTTTCTCTGAAAAATAATTGATAGGCCATCCAGTGTCATAATGGAGATTCTATAGGTGTTTACTTATTATGAGAACATGTGAAAGGTTTGTGTTTTTTGTCATTGTAAAGCTCTGAGTCACTCCCAGATTGAAAGGCAGAAAAATATCATTGCTATCTTTTCCATAGGAAATGTTTGATGCTACTTTGAAGGATAGAGAATTAAGCTTTCAGTCTGCCCCTGGCACTACAATGTTCCTACATTGGCTAGTCGGAATGGTATATGTCTTCTATTTTGCATCCTTCATCCTCCTCCTGAGAGAAGTAAGTATTGAAAATACATTGAAAACCTGGGTGTTAAATGATAAAAGTTTTCTTCATTTGTGTCTTTGCAGAAATCTATTGGATGTTCAAATTAATCTAAGTTTTAAAAACGTATAGAGGGCAACTGTATTATTTCATCAACGATCTGAGTAAGCCTTTCATGCCAGAATATATTGGGATCAGGAATAATCAGGCTAAATACTATGCAGATTTAGTTGTGTAAACTATTAGTATCATGTTCAATTGAACATTTTCCCAAGCCAGTTTATGTAAGATGAGTAAAACAAGAAAATCCCAGCCCACAGTTTTACACTTTGAAAAGAAAGGGCACAAAAGATAAGGAGAGGAGAAAAGCGGGGGGGGGGGGGGGGGGAGACGGGAGACAAGCTCAGAGAGAAATTTTTAAATTGCCAGATGGAAGGGAAGCAGTTTGTAGAGCTCTAAACTAAGTAGGATTAGTGGTTCAGTAGAGCTACCAGATTCTGTATATGTACCGGATTTGTATTTATTTAAATTTCAACTCTATATTTTTTAAAATATGTAAGTCATGGGCCTTTATACAAAGCTTCAGAGCGAGATGCAGTAGTAGTTGTATTATTATTTCATATGCACATATATTTTCATAGGGTACGTTAGACATTAAAATAATCACAACACAGTGTAAAATAGACATAACACCTGCATGTATAAAATTTTTCAAATGTTTTTTCCAACATCATATTACCCTAAAAGAATAATTTTAAGGTTTGGAAGATCAAATTCTGAATGTTATTCAAGTTTGAGAGATAGTCAAGTTAATCGTATTAAATGGGGACATTCCCTGTATAATCAATTGCCCATCATTTTAAAGCTGCCATAGGGGGGGAAAACATGTTGAAAACTCTAGAGGACATGAGAGAAAAAAGTACTAATTTGTTATCAGTGGTTCTTTTCCCACCCAATTAAATATAAATGAACAGTGAAGCAAATCAGGTAGATCTTTAATCTGGAACTGGCAAGAAATGCAAAAGTTTTGAGTCAGTGACATTTGATAAATATTCCATTAGTTACTGCTATTGTCATAGCTTAAAATTTTAAGACTACAAATGATTTATGTAAAATTACTAATTACCCAGTTCTTGGGTAATTAGTTTTAGTGTAGAGTGCCACTAGCCTTGATTGAACTGTCTACCATTATCTTTTTTGCCATCATACCATTGATGAAACCCTGGAACCTTTGAAATAGCTTGCTGGCTTACTTTCATTGTAAGCACTCACTATGATAATTGCAAAACACTGCACACTGAATATCATAAATTTTTAAACAATATTTTGCTCAGATTCCCACTCCATTGTTACAACAATGACTTCTCCAAATTGTCAAACTTCTGCTAGGCTTTGTTGCATTGATTTTTAAAATATTTTTGGCCAATCAACAAAATACAGTTATCCCCACAACTACAACATCATTGTTAAAATAAATACAATAAAAAAGAATTTATGTAGTTGAGGATTGAACTGAGTCTTCCTTGGTTCTCTTTGAGCTTGGTTGTTTGCAGATGTTTTGTTACCCAACTAGTGCTAGTGAGTATGGGTTTACTCCTGTTTATATATAATACATTGCCCTGCCAGTGTTAGTGAGAGTGTAGTTTTTCTCCTTGGTTGTTTTTTGATTAAGTTATTGTTTCTGCTTGATTATTTGTGTAGTGTTAATCTGTGCTTATCTGGATGTTGGTTGCTGGAGGGAGTTAGGATTAAATTATCAGAGTGCATCCATGAACACCAACTAACTATCAGAAAACACAATGAGAACTCCTTTATATCACACTACATGGACAGACTCAACCATAGTTTCAACTGGGAAATTCTGAGAATCCAAAAGTGTTAGGGAATTCTTGAAAACTTGACTTCCAGACCAACCATGCGCATAGAGCTGAGTTTACTCTGTTTTTACAAAGTAGGTTACTTTGTATTACAAGCAAATTAACAGGCAATGGCACACAAAACAGGCATGAATGCTATTGGACACCACTAGTTTACAGAAATGCAAGAGGTTGATTGTGAAGAAGTCCAAAGTTAGAGCAGCAAAAGGGTAGCATGATAAGATCGTGATCCAAACTTTAATGTTCTTGGGAGGGTTATTGGTTGGCCCAAGATCAGAAAAACAGAAGTCCAGGATACATGGGCTACAAGACATGAATACGCAGAATCTAGGTTGGATAGATTATTCTCATTGAAGAGCTGCCAGCTAGTGGTTACCTTCTACTGTATGGGGCTATTGCGTTGTTATGAAGAAGTACACCAAGCAACTCTGTTCAGCTTTCTGAAGTTTGTGACTCATTCAGAGACTGTTTGTCTGCTCAGGATTGGGTATATAACATGTGACCCAACTGCTCCAGATGTTTCTTAGTGGAGTCAGCCTCAGCTGTTTGAGTGCTTCCCAACTCCTGAAGATGACATTCAACGAGCAGGCTTTTTACATCAGAATCATCTGACACCCTTTCCAAAAATGTATCTTTGATTAGCAGCAAAACTGGCTCACTTGTTTTCAACAGATTGAGGGTGCTATAATTATACTGAAAATTATTATGGAGCATTATAGATTTCTAGAATATTAAATTATTAGAAAAATAATTTCAAAACATTGAAATGTTAATTTTCCTTTTCAGGTACTGAGACCTGGTGTCCTCTGGTTTTTGAGGAATTTAAATGATCCAGATTTTAATCCAGTTCAAGAAATGATTCACTTGCCCATTTATAGACATCTCAGGAGGTTTATTTTGTCAGTGGTAAAGTTACATTTCCAGTTTCTTTGTAGTGTTAATTTCCTTATTGTAACAAATAACTGTGCATTCAGGTTCTTTTTATAATTAAATATGTTTTCCCCTATACTTAGCATGTCAACTAACAAACTATAATTACTCTCAGTTTTTAATAGGCATTGTTGATACTTTAACTTTTGTCACATTGAATCTATAGAAAATTGAAATAATAATGGTTTATAAATATGTGTTTATTGCTGTCTTTTTGTATTATTTTAAGGAAAAGTGTTCTAAATCACTAGCTGTCTGGTTCATTTTTGTGCCTTACACCAATAGAACTTGACAAAAGCTGTCATAGATAATTTCAGTTTTTTCGATATAATCCACATCTGAAGGTTATTTAACAATGTATATACACTATATTGACCTCTTATTTTTTGTGTTTTATATGAATAGTCTCACATTAACAGTAACTTTTTTAAATCCAGGGAACCTGAGAATGTAATTTCAATGTCAAAATAGTTATAGTTGAACTCTTACAGGTTCATAAATGTAGCTTTGTGTATGAGCAGACCACTTATAAATAACCAGATTAATACCGGAATTTTGATAGTTTTTGAAATTCTTAGAGAAAACTTGCTGTACATCTGCATTTTCCCCTTCTTAATTAGTTTCTGTTTATTGCTAACCATTGTTTGCAAAGGATATTATGGCTAAAACTTGTCCTTCTAAATTCTAAAAAGAATAAATTACAATTTAGCATAGGATTTTGATTCTGTTAAAATCTATCAACCATTTTTTAAAATTTTAAAGTCAGGGCAAAATATGGTAATGAAAGAATGGAAGTTAAGAAAAGGGAAAGAAGTTTGCTATCTTTAAACATGTATGAATTATGCTCATTTTTAATTTGCTTTAAATTGAAGCTAAAAATAGAAAAGTTAATACAGAATCTTTTTTATTGTTGTTGTTTCAGATTGTCTTTGGTTCAATTGTCTTGCTCATGCTTTGGCTTCCTATACGAATTATTAAATATCTGCTGCCTCACTTTCTACCATATAATGTAATGCTCTATAGGTAAGAAAAACTATTTCATTCCATAGCTGATACTCTTTGACTTTAACATTGTATGTTTATTTGAAATGAACTGCTGGTAATATAATTGTGAACTGACAACAGTGAACTAACTAATAAATATTTATCTAGTTTGGATGGATGTTAAAATGTGGATGTAATAATATGTGAATGGATCTCAGTCATCTTGTTTCCTCATTCATAATCTTGAAAACAGAAAAAACAAGAAACTCAAGTTTTCCACTGAACAGTTCACATTATGTTTGACCCAAACAGTTAGGGTCAGAAAGATAATTTTTTCATATATATGAGCTGGCTATCATTTGGAGGATTTTTTATACATGTCTATGATCTATATCCTAATATGAATCACGCTAGTCATGGGGGAGACATGCAACACTTAATTTAATTTTGCCTCAGAAGGAATGCCCACAATTAACAATGTTTAAGAAAAAATGCAACTAATGATATAGTTGCATCAGTACAGTTAGACTTGCATCAGTAAGACAGTGAGTTTGTTTTTAAATATGTCAGCTTCTTTTATTCCCACAGTGATGCTCCCGTAAGTGAACTTTCCTTAGAATTACTTTTGCTTCAAGTGGTTCTGCCAGCTTTGCTTGAACAAGGGCACACAAGGCAATGGCTGAAGGGGCTCGTACGAGGATGGACTGTTACTGCTGGCTACTTATTGTAAGTGTGAAGCGTCCAGTCCCTTCAAATGATTGAAACTTTCTATTACTTAAATAATTGAAACTGAGTGTTCAATATTTGTCTTCTTAGCATGTGTTGAAAATGAAGCAGTATAAATTACTATGCAGCATTTTTATTATATTTTAAGTTTGTGCAAGAGAGAAATTGCTTTATTCCTTTAAAATATACATTGAAGATAACTACAGGTAGTTCTTAGCTTGTAACCATAATGGAGCTTGTCCATTATGGTCACAGATTTTGACAATCTTTAAGCAAGGCACCCATGTGACTGGCTTGCTTAATGACCCCCCCCCCCCATCCCTGCTTTTCCTGTTGCAGTCATTGTGCAGATGGGGTACCTTGAGTGGAGAGGCCCTGGGAGGCCTAGCATTGCAGTACCTCCCCAGCTCACACATGACCTGGCTCAGGCCTCCACCAAACCTGGGGCATCCTATGCTCCAACTTCTCCCTTCACTGGGCCCCCACAGGCCTTAGGCCTGCTTCTCACTCTGCTGGATCCCACACACTCCTCCCCACCCCCTTCCATCATAGACCATCATCTTTGTGGGAAGTTCTTTGTGAAGCAGCCACCCCCCGTATGTAGTCTTTCTACAAAGTGGAGACCACACAGTGGTCCACCCACATCCTGCAAGTGGGTGCAATTTCAGAGTGGCCACAAGGTGGCTGCTTTCACAATGGCACCTGCTTTCAGGATGGCACCACATGGCTGTGTGGGAAGGATGAGCAACATATGGCACTACATGGTACCACTTTGTGGGAAGGACGAGCAACAAACCAGCTGTTTTCTGAAGATGTATTTAGCAACAGAAATTTTGTGCTCATTTGTGGTTGTAAATCGGGGACTACCTGTAATGTTTGTGTATTGGACTTCAGGTTGGTCCAGTAAAGGTTATGCAACTTTCATTTACTTTCACTTAATGAAAGCAATATTTTGTTTAATTTAAATGGAATATAACTCGGCCTATATTGCTCAATTGTTGAAAACTCCTTGAATGCTAATGGCTATAGTCATATATTATCCTGTGGGGTGCTGCAGTTGCAGTCTTAGGCATCTTTAGTTATTTTGATCTTAAGGAGTAAATATGAAGTTGCAGCAGTCTCATGTGTTTATCTCTTTGATAATGTCTTTGCTTAGTATAGTGGTTAAGGCATCAGGACAGAAACTGGGAAATCATAAGTTCTAATTCTGCCTTAGATACAAAGGCAAGTGGGTGACTTTGGGCCAGTCACCCTCTCTCAGCCCTAGAAAGCAGGCAGTGGCAACCACTTCTGAAATCTTGACAAGAAAACTGCAAGGGCTTTTTCCATGCAATTGCCAGGAGTAAAAAACTGACTTGAAGCACAAAATAAAGGGAAGGGGGATACTTTCCTGATATTACATACATTTCGTTTACTTATTTTTTGTTATTGTCTGTTTTAAAATGCTTCTTTTAAACATTCCACTTAATTAAGATGACACCTTTGGTGTCCAGAGTCACTTATTTGAGATGGGTGGCTATAGAAATTGAATAAATGAATATAATGTTTGAATCTGCCATGAAAATAGATTATTCATATTTTATTGCTTACTGCCATTCTTATTCTTTTCATGTTAATATATTCAATTAAATACTATTAAATCTTGTATTAGGGATCTTCATTCTTACTTACTGGGAGACCAGGAAGAGAATGAAAACAATGCAAACCAGCAGCCTAATAACCAACCAGCTCGCAATAATAATGCCATTCCAGTTGTAGGAGAAGGTCTGCATGCAGCCCACCAAGCCATATTACAACAAGGAGGACCTGTTGGTTTTCAGCCTTATCACCGGCCTTTAAAATTCCCACTCAGGGTAGGCTGTTTTAATACCTAGAATAATTAATTACTGTCTAATTTATTCTGTGTTTTTCCTATCTGCAGAAACTAATTCCTAGAGTTGTAGTTTTAAGGAGGTATAATATTATCTGTCTCTGACTTATGTTCATTTTGAATCTCAGTGTGATAGGATTGATACAATATTCTCACTTGGCTGGGCCTTTTTTCTATGGGACATAATGAAACAATTATAAAGGGGGTATTTCTGTCTTGAAGGGTGCAGTGGCTCAGCAGTTAAGACTCTGGGTTGACAGCCCAGTTTCAAGATCTGAGACCACGCAAAGGGATGAGGTCATGTTACTTGTCCCAACTCTTGCCCAACTAGCAGTTCGAAAGCATACAAATGCGAGTAGATAAATAGATACCACTTCGGCGAGAAGGTAACAGTGTTACGTGCATCTCGATGTATATAGTCATGCTGGCCCCGTGACCATGGAAGTGTCTTCGAACACCACTGGATCCCTTGGCTAAGAAACAGAGATGAACACTACTCCCTAGAGTCAGACACTACCGTTACTATTTCTGTTTTAGGACTGTAAGGATTGGGCTGGAAAAATCTAGACAACCTCTTAACAAAATCATAGGCTGAGATAGCATTTAAGTAGTTCATGTTGGCTTCTCACACAGAAACAAGCATACAGCATCTTTTAAAGTACCTTAATCCTGTAACCATGTGTGAATCAGTATGTCTATATTTCTGAGAAGGTTTGAAATTTTCCATCTTTTTTATATGAAAAACTACTTTGATTCTTTGAATGCTGGGAAAATATAATAGGTAGAAATAGAGTGCTGAAATTGCACTAATGAAGATTAAAATGTTTAGAAATTATGCCCTGGGTTTTCAGATAATCAGAAATTATAATTACAGTTGTTCAGACACGTAAAATCACACAACAGACTAAGCATGATTTGCTTAGTTATGGCTTATGAAACAAACACTAACAGTCTGATTCATAAAATCAAACATAATTTTGATTTATAAATTAAGGTATCCTATCCAGAGCGTAAATCACACTAATAGGGCTTATTTGTCACTCTATAACCATAAGATTTCTGAGGTAACTATCACTTTCTATAATACTGTTTTTCATACATATATATACTTGTATTAAATTCATTTCTTTTTCTATATTTCAGATATTTTTGCTGATCATTTTCATGTGTATAACACTCCTGATTGCAAGTCTTATCTGCCTTACATTACCAGGTATGAATTTTACTGTAGAAGATAATCCATTTTGGTCACTTAATTTTTCATTAATTTTGCATGTTATTCTGTGTAGCTTTCTATGACAATGAGGCCTCTTCTTAAGATGCTTCTTTTTGAACCCTCAGAGATGCACAACTATAGACAGATTTCTAACCTACAATGGTTGGGAAGTGTGGTGACTTCTTAATTGAATCAGTCCTGTAGGAAGCAGATTCCATGATCTATTTCATATTTGTTTCAAGGAAGACTACAGCACTAAGTCTGCCTTGGCCATTCTGATAGATTATCTCTGTTTGGAGATGTAATTCTGTTAATCTGTTAAATTAGCAATTCTAAGTGCCTTATGATGGTATATTTCTGAAACCCTTGAGAAATTTGGAAATAGGAGACATGACTTTGTGATGTTTCCATTCCTATTTCAGAGTTAGACTTAAGATAATATTGGTCAAAGGTAATTTTTATTTCAGATGGGAGCTATTAAATCGTGTCTAAGGATTCCATTTACTTTCAATCTTCTGCACTACCCTGTTTCCCCCAAAATAAGACATTCCATGATAATAAGCATAATCAGGCTTTTGAGTGCACGGCAATAAGGCCAAGCACTTATTTCAGGGTTCAAAAAAATATAAGACAGGGTCTTATTTTTGGGAAAACATGGTATCTATATGAAATTATTGGGGGAAATCATCAAGAAATTTGGAGCTCAGTGCTTTCAATATGTTGATTGATACCCGTATCCCTTTTTCTCTAACACTGTCAGAAAATGGTATTTGCAATCAATAACAAGATAAGAAAAAATATTGAAATGGAATCCAGACAAAATGAAGCTGCTTATTATGATGGGCCATAATTCCAGAGAGATAGTTCATTAGCCTATTTGAATCAGATATATTCTTTCATAAGAAGCAAATACATTGTTTGAGAATTTTTCTTAAATTTGAAATCTACTTACCTCAATTGAGGCAATGACTACAGTGATTTAGGTGATTTACCAACAACTGTGACAGTCAATTTCATCTATTGGTTAAGGCACCAGACTCGAAAGCAGGAGACCATGAGTTCTAGTCCTGCCTTAGCCATTTGGGCGACCTTGAACCAATGACTCTCTGTTAATCCAGTCCACCTCACAGAGTTGTTGTTGTGGGGAAGGTGTGTTGTATGTTTGCTGCCTTAAATTAGTTGTAAAAATAATTAAAAGGATAGAAACCAATAAATTCAGTAGTTAGGGTGCTAGAATAGAAACTGAATTCTAGTCTTTCTTCAGGCATAAATGCCAGCCCAAGTTATATTAGAGAATGCCTGTTTATGAATTTCAGCATCTATTGTTTCACCCACAGTTGCTTTTTTGGTGGCAAGTTGGAATCAAGTTATTCTGTGTTGCTACTCCAAATCTTGGGAATGCTGCTTTTGCAGAGTTGAGGGGCCTAACATTTTTATTGGCTTCTAAAAAGGCCTTCAAAAGATATTTTCTTGTTCAGACTTTTAGCTGTTTAATTTAACGGCTAGTGTTAATTACTTGTTTTACTTTAAATGTTTAGATTTTAAATTTCCTTTTCTTGCAAACCACAAGAGCTTTGTAAATCAATAATATACCGAATTATATAAATAATCTATCTGGTACACAATTCACCTTCCTAGAAAAAAACTGAGTGTGCTTTTGACTTTAGAGGAAACTGACAACATAGTACAAAGAGTGGCAAGTGCTTTTGCAAACATCGATTGTTTTTTTGTGTAATGCAACTGTGCAATGCTCTTGCAATGCATACTATTTGGATCAATAAAAAGTAATTTTACAGTAACTTACTAGGATTTCATACATCCCTTCCTTTATTAAACAATGGACCCCCAGGTATTGAAATTGCTTTCAATTTCATTAAATGTTTGCAGCCGACAACTTACTGGACTGACCCACTATATTTACGGAATGAGTTTTTCGGATCCATATTATTTGATGACCATAAGATAATACAAAGCTTCCTTACTAGCAATAGTTATTATTATTTTTTCTTTTAGTGTTTGCTGGCCGCTGGCTGATGTCTTTTTGGACAGGAACTGCTAAAATCCATGAATTATATACAGCTGCTTGTGGACTGTATGTTTGCTGGCTAACGATTAGGGCTGTGACGGTACTTGTTGCTTGGATGCCCCAAGGTCGTCAAGTGATTTTTCAGAAGGTAAAGGAATGGTCCCTCATGGTAAGTTGTTAGAACAATTTTTTTTTAATTTGGAAGATAATTCAATAGATGCAATGAGATCATGTCTCTTGGATCATGCTATAATTATAACAAATGTTTCCTTGGAAACAGGAAAGCTACAGAAGAAAACTAATATTAGTAATTTGAAAAAGCACACAGTCTGAATGCCAGGATTTACAAAATTATTGGAATTCTTAGAGTATAATTTTGCAGGTTCTTATAAGCTACCCATTCACAAAATCAGTGCCGATATGGATTTGACAAGAGAATATCCATTTACCATTAAATGAATGGTTAATGCTTCTGGTCACCAATCTGCCATAACCGCCATGGATATTCTCCATTCTAGTTTATTAATGTTACCAGTTAGTAGAATTCCAGTCGAGCATCAGACAAAAACAATTCTCACTTTTAATTTTCTTATTTATTTTATACATATATATTTAACAAGACAATCTTTAATCTTAAAGAAAAAAAATAAAATATTGAAAAAACACTAGAAAATAGTTTTTATTTTTTATTTTTGAAAATGCCGATGGAGCCTTTGTAAGGAGAGAGGAATTTTCAGCTCTGTCCTGTAGCACAATCATGCTACAGAACACAATCATCTTCCTGCCTCTGCGGGCTCTCCAAGGTGAGATAGGGATTTGCGGCTCCATGCATGCTTGGATTTGGGCTGCTGAGGTTAAAGCAAGTGCAGAGCTTGGGCTCCTTCTTTCCCCAGTCTGTTCTCTCTGCAGAGAGCTTCTGGGGGAGAATAAAAGAAAGATCTGAAACTTGTACATGCCTTGGTCTCATCTACTAAAATTCAAGCATGGCCAGAATCCCAAATCTCTTTCTCCCCTCCTCTGCAAAGCTCTCTGCAGAGACTAGGAGAGAAGGGCCCCAAACTCCATTTCTGCCTGGAGTTCCAAGCATACATGGAATGCAAAATCCTCCTCTCCCCACCACTGTGGGATATAGGTAGGAAAAAAGGGATTTTAAGTTCTGTGCGTGCTTGAATTTTGGCAATGAAATCCAGGTATGCATGGAATTTGGGATCCTTCTTTCCCCACTTCTGCTGAGAGCTCTACAGAAACAGGGAGAGAAGAATTTTAAGCTCTATGTCTGTTTGGATTTTGACTGTTAAGATCCAAGCAGGTGCAGATTGAACAGAGTTCTTCAGCCATCCTCCAGCAATGAGACAAAATTCTTTCAGCAGGTGGCAGCAGCTTGCAATCTTCCTTGCTAGCTTTCCCATTCACTTTCTGTGGAGATTGGTAAAGAAGATTGCAAATGGCGACCACATGATCATAATGTGCTTGGCAACCAGTCATAAGTAGGAACAGGTTGCCAAGCATCCAGATTGCAATGATTTAATGGGAGGGGAGTTTACAATATTTTGCGGCAGAAGTGTTTTACAGGCCATAAAGCACCCTTTCAAAGGCTGTCATAACTTTGAATGGCCATTAAGCAACTGGTCATTAAACAAGAACTATTGTAATCTTTTTTAAAAATTCTAAAAACATTGGATGAACAGACAACAGACAACAACAGACACAAAAGAGATACTTTTTGACCCTTTGGCACCTCACTGGGTCTGTATTTTTTCAGTTCTATCTAATTTTCAAGGCAAAAATGGGCAGAGCATCAAGAAGTATCAAGTTTGCCTGGGTACTCTTCCTCTCTGAACCACAATACAAAAGAATGGAGTTCTTTTGCTGAATTTCTGAGTGAATTCTGAAATTCAACAGAAATCATTTCACAATTTTGGGTCACTATTAATCGTAGGCTTAATGCAGAGGGGGGAAAAGGGAATTTAAAAAATCATTAACAGAAACCTATGCCCTCTTTGATGACATGATGCCATTGCTCTGACACCAAGCTGACATGCTAATTTTGTCACACATCTGATCTAAGTAAAAATATGTCTCTTATAATTCTGGTTTTATTATGTTATTCTCAATAAATGAAACTTTTTTCTTCTTTAGATAATGAAGACATTAATTGTTGCTGCATTGCTGGCTGGTGTAGTTCCACTCTTGCTTGGACTTTTGTTTGAGCTAGTCATTGTTGCTCCTCTAAGAGTTCCCTTGGATCAGACCCCACTATTCTACCCCTGGCAGGTCGGTTCTTGCAGCTTCTAAAGTTGCTAATTTGTAATTGAAGGGAGACCATAGAAAGTCTACCTTGTGAAAGCAATACCTTACAAAATTAAAATATGATCTAAAAATTAAAACCAGCAAGGAGAACCAATAGCAATTAAAATGTAGAGTTTTAAAAGCAGCAAAGCATATAATGCAATTAAGGTTTTTTAAAAAATCAGCTTAAAGAAATAGTCTGTGTTATTCAAAATACACCTTCTTTCAAAGCTATTTCACATCCTAGATTCCAGACCTGACAAGACCTCATTCTGGCTATTTATCCACTTTATGTGACGGCTAACCCTGAAAGAAAACTTCAAAGTGCCAAATAACTTGTTTCAGATAATGCTCTTCTTGAGATATTCTGATCCTAAATTTAGGCTTAAATCAATGTATCTTTCAAAACATACAGAAATATTGAAAATGAAATTAGAAAATTGCTTTGTATTCTTTCATAAAATAGTTTAGCTGTTTTTCACCATAAATTTCTGTACATGCCTGCTTACATATCTGTGTTCAGTTCATCCTACCTGTGGAATCCTTAGTGCTCTCTGAGCTTGGTTGTTTGCTTGCAGACATTTCATTATCTTCGTGTTAGAATGGATTGGGATTTTTCTCTATTTATATAGAGTAGCCTCCTACGTAATCACTTTTAGATATTGTATAGAAATATACTATAAATAGGATCAATAATTTTAATATAAGTAGTAGCAAGTTGGTAAAATCAGATAGATGTTCTGTGAGGATTTTCATCAATGTTTTTATTGGGATTTCTGAATTTACATTCTTATGCTGATGTAGATACAAGATAAATATGTTTCCCACAAGGTTTGTTTCCTAATTTTACTAAGTCTTAATTAGACTGAGAAAATGCTTTGTATTGAAATAATAACTACAACAATTGCTTTTGTTTAAATAGGACTGGGCCCTTGGTGTTCTGCATGCTAAAATAATTGCTGCTATAACTTTAATGGGGCCACAATGGTGGCTGAAAACAGTCATTGAACAGGTTAGAAATATTTACCTTGTTTGCTTTAGTGACCAGAATATTGATGGAATATATCAGTGTATGATATAATTAATGGCATTTCTTTTTAGTTGGAATTGCTTTCCTCAGAAAACTGGGTGGGGGCAATCTTTTTCTCTTGTGCATCCGTGAATTCTGCTCCAGAGCCAATTTGGAAGATCATGTAGTATCCTGGGGGGAAAAAAAGGGAAAGGAGAAAATACATGTAGTCCTCCACTTACAACAGTTCATTTAGTGATTGTTTGAAGTTACAATGACACTGAAAAAAGGGGCATGACTGTTTTTCACACTTATGACTGTTGCAGCATCCCCATGGTCACGTGATCAAAATTAAGATGCTTGAGAACAGACTCTCATTTTTGACATTTGCAGTGTCCCAAGGTCACCTTTGGTAACCTTTTGACAAGCAAAGTCAATGGGGAAGCCAGAGTCACTTAACAACTGAGTTACTAACTTAACAACTGCAGTGATTCATTTAACAATTGTGCCAAGAAAGGTTGCAAAATGGGGCAAAGCTCACTTAACAAATGTCTTACTTAGCAACAGAAATGTTGGGCTCAATTGTGGTTGTAAATCAAGAACTACCTGTACTGTTCTATGGATGAAAATCAGTCCCTTGGCCTATTACAACAAAGACAACAATTTTGAGAAAATGGTCTGTTTTATTAGAATTTTCATGTATATAAGACAAAGTGGTCCATTTTGAATTGAGTATTAATATATTAGTAGCTAAATTAATTTCGATTATATGGCCTGGATACAGATTTGTATTTTGTAAACAGAATTATTTTTTTCTATTCATGGAAAGCAGTGGAATCTAGCTGAGGCTTCCCATTCAGTAAAGGAGGGTCTGAAGAACATATAACAATTACTCCCTCCATATGAGTCAATTTTCACATAGCTCTAATCTCACAGGCATATACGTGTTTAAATGAGGAAGAATCACATGCTTTAGTATTCTGTTTGCAAATCAACTAAATGATAATCATTCATTTCCTTAACTTCGTTCATGATTACTATGGCCTTGTTTAGGTGTCTTTCAGTCAGTGAAATATTGCCCTCATTCTGGGAAGCTTATCATAGTCATTATTTCTCAGCCCATCTTAAGAGTTCTGATAGGAACCCTAGGAAAGAAAAAAAATAAGTATTTTTTTTTAGACAGTGGTGTATAATTTGTTACCCCTCAAATTAATTGGTAGTTGCAGAGCATCCCTAGATCATGCCATTTAAGTTTGCTGACAAACTAGGTAACTTTAGGTACTAGAAAGAAAAAATTAAATCCATTTTGCATCCTTGAATTTCCTACCACCAGTTTGTTTGGTCCTACCCACCTTGAGTTGTCCCTGTGTATCAGATATATTCCCTGAATTTGTGGAGGCCAAAATCAGTATAACTAAAAATAAAATGTACCTCTCATCTTTGTGTTTACATTGACAGTGTCTTCTAGTTATGAATATAAGCTTTGCACTGAATATAATCTTGCTGGGAAATCATTATTCATATATCTTTAATCCTATATTTCAGGTTTATGCAAATGGAATTCGAAATATTGACTTACACTTTATAATACAAAAGCTTGCAGCACCTGTTATTTCAGTTTTACTGCTTTCTCTCTGTGTACCTTATATTGTAGCTTCTGGTGTTACACCTTTGTTAGGTAAGTGCAAATGGCAATGCAGATTTCATACTTGGACGATACATTCAGTTAAGATTTACAATGTAAATATATTATCATTATTATATTAAAATAGCAAATCTTCATATAGTGCAATTTATATGAATGATACGTCAACTATATCCATATTTTTCTAACACATTAATCAATAGTTTCAATATACTTACTGTATTTTATGTTTGGCTTAAAAACTCAAATAGTATATTTAAGAAATTAAAGCTATAAAAACTGATGCTATATCTGAGTCATATTTGCATTATAATCAAAATTATTACAGAGTAGTATAAGTTCAGTAATCAAAACATAAACATATCTGTACCACCCCCAAAATAATCACATAAATTATTTTTCACCTGTTGGTTTCAGTAGATTATTGAAATGAGAGTTCATAGTACCACAAAAAATTACTTTGTGCTCCTGTCATGTTTGCAAGTGTTTTCTGAATCTGGAGCAAGTTTGGGATGAATGAATATGAAATTCAATATAAAATAGGGTTCAAATATGCCATAGTTTTATTAGTTCTAATTTCTATGAGGGCGACCAAGAACCTGCTGAATTTCCTTTGGGAAGTTGAAGAGTGGAAGCATAGCTGGCATCAGTGGACAGTACAGCCTGCTTCACTTGTTCACTACTACCAGTCTAGAATGTAGCTGATTATACTAGTATGGAAAGCAGATTGACCTATGGATCCTATATATGTGACCCCTCCTTAAAGTTTTCATTAGGCATATATGCCAGTTGTCAATTTCTGATAATCTTATGGTTGTTACTCAAGTATCAGAATTAGCATATTGAATAAAAACTTTTAAGTAATTTCATATAAAGAAGGCAAATGGTATTGTTTGCCTTTTTGGATCTCAGCAGGCAAATGGGATCTTACGCAAACTCCTGGTGTTACTACCAAGAATGCATAGTAAGGAAGAAATAGGAGAGAATCTATTTTGAATGAATAGAAAAAAGACTAGTTGTTGAACTGTTGGGTTTTTCAGTTAACTACAATTTCTTATTTTTGAGAATATGCCACAGATATTAACTGCTTTTTCAAAATGTGTAAATGGCATTAACAAAGATAAACATACAACCTTTATTTTAAAAGAATGCATTAGTTGAAATATAATATTTTTATAATTGTTTATATTTATAGTTATATTACAAATGAAAAGGTAACTTAATTAACATTAAAATTTCACATTGGTAATAGAAAAGTTTAGAATTTGCATTAATCAAATTTTTAATTTCATTGTTTTTCTATTACTATTTACAGGTGTCACTTCTGAGATGCAAAATTTAGTACAACGACGGATTTATCCTTTTCTACTCATGGTAGTAGTTTTGATGGGAATCTTATCCTTTCAGGTCCGTCAATTCAAGCGCCTTTATGAGCATATTAAAAATGATAAGTAAGTATCCTAGTCAAGATTTATTAATGCCAGAGTACAGTGACAATCTCCTAAATATTTAGGAAGCTGGAATACTTGGGAACTATGGACAGAATTTTTAACATTCATAGTATTTATTTATTTATTTATTTATTGAATTTCTATACCGCCCTTCTCCCAAAGGACTCAGGGCGGTGAATAGATTAAGATTTCATATACATACATACATACATACATACATACATACATACATACATACATACATATATATATATATTAAACAGTAAATAATAAATTGAGTCAACTTGGTGTATCTACTAAGACCTTGGCATAGAATTTAGATGTTTATTCTAGCCCTGCTTGTTGAAACAGAAAGGTCTTCAGGGCACGTCGGAAAGTGCGAAGATCTGGGATTATTCGTATTCCAGGTGGTATTTTGTTCCAAAGCGTAGGTGCCCCCACAGAGAAGGCTCTCTCCCTTGGAACTACTAGACGACATTGTTTTAATGATGGTGCTATGAGTAGGCCTACTCTGTGAGAGCGTATTGGTTGGTGGGAGGTTATCGGTTGCAGCAGTATCACTCATAGGCACCTGAAATTGTGCAGTGATAGAATTTGTGTTTATTGTGCTTTGACAACATTACAATAGTAATGCTGTCTTCCTGTATCCCTTGAAAACAATGGAAGTTTCTTTTTTAAAAACCAGTGAAATTGCATCTTTTGCGAAGAAATGTTCCTTCAGTATTTCATTTCAGCACCAAACTGAAATGAATACTGTTTTTTTTTTTTTTTAAAAAAACCCTCTTTTTAATCCTAGATATCTTGTTGGGCAACGACTTGTGAATTATGAACGAAAAACTGGGAAACCAGGGACATCACCGTCACCTCCTCAGTCTTCACAAGAATAGAAATGGTCACATGGAATTACTTGATCTTCCTTTGCCTTTGTGTTCTTTGTCATAGACTGGTCATTATTATTTGGGTATTTTCAAACTATTTTCTCAGCTGGGGTTTTATATTTTAATTTTGGTTTCTTTTCTCATGGCATTCAGATAGCAGTTAAGGCTGTGTACTGTCTGCAATTTCTGAATTTACCAGTACTGAGATCTGTAAATGTGTAAATAGCAATATCCCAATACCCTAAAACCTTGGATTAAAAATGAATGTTCATTGTACATCTTTAAAGAATATTAATTTATTAAATCTAGTTGTCACTTTATTTTGGATTGCTGTTCTGTTGACATATGTGCCACAAAACAATATTGCTGTAGGCAAGATATATATTTCAAAAGAATCAATTGCATTTTTATAGCAATGGCTAGCTTATCAAGGATATGAAAATGAAATAACCATTACAGTCAGCAGTGAAGTGGCTGTGATGAGAAAATATGAATTTCATTTGATTTTTTAAAAAATATTTCTGTATAACATCAAAGCTGTTGTACATTTTCTATTGCCTGATTATTTTTTTTCCATGTGATTTCATTTGTAATATTGTACAGTAGAATGGATCAGGACAAATTTTCTCCTTCAGACAATTTTAATCGCTTGGTTGTGAAGCATTAATTTTTTGGAACTGGAAGATAGAATTTTAATGAAATTTCTTGTAAAATTCATTACAAGAAGTGGCATAAAATACCTAAATTGAAAGGTTTTTGTAAGAATTTATTTCCATTGTGTATGCCAATAGTTCCTGTGTTATGAATTGAAATGTGCAAAGATTTATTTACATTGGAGTATAGGAGAAATGGCTATCTGACTTATTTACCAAATACAGAAAAGTAAATGATAAAAATGCAACAACCTTTTCTGAATTGCTAGAACTTTATTACAACCAAAATCATACCATGGAGCTCATATTCTTTTATTAAAAATGAGTATCTGTAATTTTAAAAATGGTCGGCATTCTGCATGGCAATTAATTCTGAAGGATTTATGAATTTGTGTATATGGGAGGGAATCTAAATACTATAGTATTAACAGCTAGAACAAGAAACAGAAACATTAAAGAATCAGTTGATTTTTACAATAATTGCACCAAAAGTATCCCCCAAGTCAAGTTATTTTTATATGTATAATTCTTTTCTGCAGGTAATAATAATATATTTTAATGTCGTTACTTCTGAAACACAAGATGAAATATGAAACCTTTCAATTTCTTTATGTGCTTGAAAATGCAATATCCTATTCAAAAATGGCGAGAAGTTTTTAGATTTATTGTATTCAGAAAATGCTATGCAGCTGTGTTACCACTCAGGACTGCACCCCTGAATATAATGTAGTTAAATTATGTTATCAAATAGCTTGCTATCTTCAGCATGTTTTTGTACTGAAAAGAGTTATTTGGATCTATCTATTATTTTAGGATGGGGGTGAAGATTTGGAGTCTAGATTTCCAATAATTTATACTCATGCACACTGCTAAAATACAGTAGAAATGGGATGGGATGGGAAAAAGTGCTCTTTTTCCACTACTGACAATTTGAGCATTATCTCTATTTTGGCATTTTGAGTAATACAAGGATTAATGCTTTTTTATTTTGATGCTGTTAAATTTTTTTGACATTGCTCTCATTAAAAGTAATAGTAATGAGAAGATAGCCAAAATCCCCCACTTGCTTTTAACTGTCTGTACTTTAGACAGATCTTATTTGTGAGTTTTTGTATCTATTTCTTTTGGAAATGCAAATACTACAATTTCAGTATTTTGTGCAAGAGCATAGTTTGCCCACAATTACAGAATTTTCTAGTGACAAACTTTCAGTTGCACAAAATTAGTTCTTGACATCTTTGTTTTTTAAAAAAGACAAAGTAATCCAAACAGTTTTTCCTCTAGGATATTGCCAGCAATGCTGTGCTTCTTCCTGTAGCATTTTGCAGAAATGCAGTAACTTGTAATTCGTGTTTTTATCCCAGACAACCTGGTGTTCAATGATTATTAAAATTTGTTAAGAAAAGTATTGGTACTTGTTTTCTTTTTGCTGCTATTTAACAGTAATTATAAATAGTTTGTCTTACATTTCTTTTATACCTGATCATCTTCAAGTGTATTTGATAACTTAAAATAATGTACAAAATGTTTAACATGTCCTGTTTGCCCAAAAGATGAATTGTATACTGTATTATATTTCAGTGATACAAACTGGCATTTGTATGTAACATTTTGTTCCAAGTCACTTCATTATTTTTTATATTTTTGTGGATATACTTTTGTGCCTTTTTTAAGGCCCTAAAATCCAGAAAATTGTTTTTACATACAAATCCTACCAGTGCCAAACATTGAATTCTGCCTGCTGTGATTACTGGTAAATTGCAAAACATGTTTAAATCTGCCAAAGGAAAATATTATTAAAAAACCTGTATCTATCCAAAATTGCTGGAAATTAGCAATTGTGCTTAACACATTGTTTCATTTGTAATCAATTTAATTTCTTAAAATATTTATTGTTCCAGTAGAATATTAAGTTTCTGTAGCTACGGTACATAAGTTATTTGGCCTGTTCCTTGTAGGTCTGGGTGTTTTAATACAGGCACATCTCCTTTTCAGGTAGGCTCTTTTCAGGTGCATCCCTTTTCCCATATGGAGGTGGATTTTTTTTAATTGAAGGAGAAAAATATCTCCTGTACAATTTACTTCTATGAGCATTTCAGAGAATTAAACTAAGTGGCATGCTTTCTAACTTCCAGTAGAATAATATTTTTCTGAACTGTGTTGCGTTGTGGCCCTTTACTTAACCAAAGAGAATATCCAACATGTGGTATCCATATGTTGGTGTACAATCTTTGGGTCTTTGGCATAAATACTTTAAGCTTTTAATAATAAAAGTAGTATCTAGAAGTGTTCTATGCGTCCTTTTGAAAAATTTACCGTGTATATATTACTTCTATCTACACACTCCTTTTTAAAACAATTAAAGATTAAGCAGCATTTAAAAGTGCGGTTTAAAGTTTATCCCAGAGCAAATCTTTAACGAGCTCCTCAAATATTGAGAAGTTACGAAGGTAGCGCTGTACAATATTAAAGGCGCCTGGTCGAGGGCGCGACATGTTTAGTCTACGCCTGCGTCATCAAGGGTCGCGCGGCCGCACATTAATTTAGATGGATGTGTAAAGTAAGCTGGCGCAGGAAACTAAAGCGTACGGCAGCTGTTGTAAATTCCAGTGCGGGAGGCGGGAAAAAAGAATTTACCATAGAGATTCAGCGGAACAGGATGACCAACGGGCGGCTCTTGGTTGTCAATTCTCAAGTCTTTCCGACGTTGCTACGAGACAGAGACGCGCGCGCTGCCATGGAAACCTAACTAGCTCAGACCTTTCGAGAGGCAGCCGAGAAACGAAGCCTTGGCGCGGCAGCGCCTCCACCAGTTGTTCTTTCCGTAGCTTCTTGCCGCTGAACAGCAACTAGCCGTTAAAAGCAGAAGAGCCACTTGAGCCCGAGGAAGGGGGCGAAGCTCCCGTTTCAGTCGTGGGGAGGGGTATTAGCTGGGGATACTGCTTCATTTGCGGTACGGTACATTTATGCTCCCCTTTCTACAGAGAGTTTAGGGTAGCTTTTTATGATGTCCCGCTTCTAGAACTGTATTTTATTTGAATAACAACCCTGAGATAGGTTGCAACTAGAGAGAGAAGGTATATACGTATGGATGACTGACACTCCCTCTCCCAAAAAAGTTAATTTCCTACCTGAGAGGATTTTTAGACTCTAGACTCACTCACTCCAGTCCAGTCTCACTCCAGTCTAGCCGGAACTGGACTGCTAATTATATCACGCGATCAGCTGAAAACGCATTTGTTGAATACAAATCTGAGAAGTAGAATTAACCCTTGCTACCCCCACACAATGAGTTATGAATACTGTATGGATTACAAGGCGGACTGTAAAATATATATTTAAAAGAACCTAAGCAAAAATTGCAGTCAAGGCTGGATTTCGTGTCTTGATCTTATTCACTGAAAAAACAGAAGGGAGCCTTAGGCCAGCTGTGTTTTAAATAGATGAGCAGTACCAAAAAGTAGAAGCCTAATAGACCTTTATGACTATAATTTAAAAATATCTGGATGCATCAGTATTTAATAAAACAATTGCTTAAAAGAGTGGGATTTACAAATGTCTATATGTAAATACAGGTTGTTCTTCACAAGAAGGAGCCCTATATAAGGCCTTTTGTATTTTTGTAATTGTCCCCCAAATTATCTTATTTGGCTACAGTGCTTCTTTTCCTCACGTAATGTGAGAGGAAAATGCATTTTCTATAAAGCAGGTTCTATAAATAATTTTTTCTCTAAACTACATATGTTAGATCAATGTGTGGTCTGGGGACCTCTGGAGATCCCTGAGAAATTCACATAAACCCAAGCTGTTTGGGATCCTCAAACATTTGTAAGAATATAAAGGAGTCCTGAGACCAAAATATTTGAGAAGCATATGTTAAACTATCAATCTCATCCCATTCATCTTAGAGAAAGTGTATTTCCTAGGCATATATTGTAGGCCAAAGATGATGTGGAAGGCTGCTATGAACACTAATTGTAGTTTTTGTATATTGAAATCTATTCTGCTGAGTGTTATGTTCTGCACTTTTGCATTAAACTAATAGCAGTATGTAACACACTGTAGTCTAGTAGATACTTGGATTGTATATTAGAAGAGAAAAATCAATAAAAGAAATTTGTACCTGAAGTGTCCTGTGGTGCTCTCTGAGCAATATTGTTTTCTTGCAGACATTTCATTATCCAAACTAGATAATGTTAATTATCCAAACTAGATAACTAGAGCCTGACTGGCGTAGGAGACTAATGCCTCCTACTAAAAGCAGCACTTAACATCCAGCTGTCTGCAATTACAGCAGTTCGAAACTCCCCAGGCTCAAGGTCGACTCAGCCTTCCATCCTTTCTAAGGTTGGTAAATTGAGGACCCAGTTGTGGGGGCAATAAGCTGACTTTGTATAAATATACAAAAGTATGAAGGCTATTGCTTAACGCATTGTAAGCCGCCCTGAGTCTCCGGAGAAGGGCGGCATATAAATCAAATTTTTTAAAAAACAAAAAAAATTAGGTAACATCATCAGTGCTAATGCAAAAAATATCTGCAAGAAAACAATGAAGCTCAGAGAGCACCAAGGACTCCTTCAGAAGAGAAAAATGTTAATTTCTGGCTCTGGATATTGGTCCTGGAAAACAGTATTGTTAAGAACAATGTATTTCTTGCTAAATGCCCTGAGAATCATTTGATTAATATGCAGAACCTAAATCTATGTTTATTCTAATATAAGGATTCTGATTTCATGAAATACATATCTAAAACCTGATTTATCAGAAATCATTGCAGTCATCATTCCCAGGTTTGTTTTATTTTCAAGGTACATTTTATAGTGGTATGGAAAAACAAATGGGAGAGAGTTTGACTTACTGTATTTTCCGGCGTTTAAGACGACTTTCTAACACACAAAAATCTTCTCAAAAGTCGGGGGTCGTCTTATACGCTGGGCGTCAGTCTCCTGTAACCAGGCAGACCAGTCCGAAAGGCTTTGACGAGCCTTAAATGGCTCTAAGGAGCCAAGCTGAATTGCCGCTAATCAGCTGAGTTACAGCCCCCTGTAAAAGGGAAAAACTTTCCTTTTACACAAGGCTGGCCATCCCAGCTGAGTTGCCTGATCGCCAGAGCTTGGATGGCCAAGCCCCATTTAAAAGGGAAAAACTTTCCTTTTATACAACGCTGGCCACCCCAGCTGCTAATTTTTGCCTGCTAATTGATACGTAGCAAAAATCCCCACCCCTCCAGCATGCTTACCTTAGCTGCTAGCCGCAACGCTTGCCTTGCCTTGCCTTGCCTGCAATCCATTGCATCAGTAAGCAACTAAATCTCCCTGCCTGCAATCAAGCAGGCAGGAAGTTGTGGACTTCAACTCCCAGAATTACTCAGCCAGCAAAGCAAAGCTGGCTGAGGAATTCTGGGAGTTGAAGTCTACAAGTCTTAAAGTTGCCAAGGTTGGAGACCCTTATTCTATTGGGTAAGTTTTTTCCCCCCTTTGGGAGCTTTAAAAAAAATAGTTAATTGGGGGGTTTTTTAGTTGTTCTTTTTTAGACCTAGCCATTTAAAGGCTAGGTCTAAGTTTTAGGCTAGGAAGTTTTAAATTTAACTTTCATATAAAAATAAAAATAAAAATAAAATAATAAAATAAAATAAAATAATAAAATTTGTGCAGCTTTCTGAGATTTAGTGTGTTTCTGTAGAGTTTCACTCTAACTACACAAACGCACAAAATCTCACAAAGCTATATGTGGAATTTTGTGTGTGTAAAGTGTGAAAGTTGTTTTTTTGGGCTTTTTGTGGCTGTGTGAGGTTCCTGCTTGTTGCAGGGGCCATTTTGGGTCTAGCATAGCTGCTTTTACATTGTGGGTGAGCCAGTTGATGTTTTTTAATTTTTATTTGGTGTGCGTTGGAAGAGGGGTCGTCTTATACAGCAAGTATAGCCCAAACCCTATATTTTTACAGGAAAAGTCAGGGGTCTTCTTATACGCCCAGTCGTCTTATACGCCGGAAAATACGGTACATGGAACAGAGATAAACATGCAGATCTTTTTGAATACTGTACACAATACTGTAACTGCTGGTTGTCTCAGAAAAGATCACAAAAAATGACAAAAAAAAAAAAAACCCAGTGTAGCTTAGCTGGTGCAGATATCTACTGATGTATGGCACTCTCATCTTACTAATGAAAGATCTCAGATTGATGAATTCCTGTAGGGAATTCTGGAGCATGTTGCACTTAGGCTTGGCTACTCACCAGAGGTTTTTAAGATTTAAGCAACAGTGAAGTGAGAGCGAATAGCTCTTAGCAGGAATAAGTTGTTTCTAATGAAGTAAGGCATACAAAACTTTGTGCATTTTAATATAATTTGTTAGTCTGGACAAGTGCTACCAGAATCCTGGTTTTTAACAAGAAGAGAGTAATCAGTGCCAGGTATGGGAAGATAGACTAAAGGAACTAGAACACATACAAAATAATTTGTGGCAGAGCAACAAGTGCATGTGGGAGTCCACTCTCAAATTATGAAGTGATATTCTGATCCACCAAAGCATATATCACCTATTTATAGTGGATTATATTTACTTTTCCCCTCCCATCCCATAATCTGAAAGTTGAAAAGATTGCTCTGGAAAATATTTGTAATATGTGCAAATGGCTAAAAGTGAGGGAACAGTACCTTGATGCAAGCAAATGTTTGCTTTCATAATTTGGATGTAGCCTAATATAGTTGTTAATTTTGTATTAGAAAATGAGTTGGCATTGTTTTTGCTATCACTATTTGTTGGCTACCAAATCTATCATCAGAAGACTTTTTAAAATTATGTTTCTATGTAAACCATATTTCAGTTATAAATAGGTGCTGCCTATGCTTGTTTTCAAAATAAGATGTTATAATACGAAAAAGGATTTCCAGCTTGTTAATGCTGAATAAAAGGTGGTGTATTAAGTACATTTTGTTAACCTTATAAGCTTATTGGGGCACCTTGGGGAAAAATAATTTCTTAGTCTACCCAAAGTTACAAGGAGTTACTAAATTCCTGTGAAAATAAAATTGGATAGTCGTGTACTCCCTTGAACTCCTTAAGAGAAAAGTGAAGTGTATGTGATAAAGAATATTAACATATATTATGCCTTTGTACATCTCGAGTTTATTTAACAATACATTAATTAATGAACAGTTTCGTTTTAGTTTTCATAGGATTCTAGTTTGGGACCTTGAATAACCATGCCTGTTCCAGATGTTATGTTCTGTGCACAGCAGATTCATGTTCCACCTGAACTGCCTGATATTATGAAACAATTTACCAAAGCAGCTATCAGGACCCAACCCCGTGATGTTCTCCAGTGGTCTTATGGGTAAATAGAAAACCAAAGTAAAGTGTCTTGATTAAGAAGATTTCACACACACACATTTAGAAGTATATTTGTGCCCAGAGTAATTATGTCAGTGTTCACATATCACCACAGATATCCAATATCATTAGTCTGTTCACAGATAGCTGTTTAGGTGCCCACCTAGCTTCCGGTCTCACCTGACTTTTAAAATATGCTTAGATCTTTAAAATTATTTTAAAAAGCCTGATACACTGAATACACTGATACACTGAGTGTTCCAAAATGCTTTTAAGCCCAGCTGGTGATAGCTCCATTATTTTATTTTATTTGGAAATATATCCACTTAAACAGAAAGCTGTTTGAGAGAGCAAGAGTTGATCAATCCTTGTCACACCCTAGCTGAAGAGAGTAAACGAAAATACACTTTTTCCCACTTAGTGTAAGCTGTGGTATTGATTTTGAAAACTTTATACATTAAGCATCATGTTTTTAACTTGAACTGTCTTTCGGTATTTGGTATGGCACTATGATAGATACTTCTATGCTTTGTCAAGAGGAGAGCCTCTTCCTGTGAAAGAACGTGTTGAAATGCCAGTTGCTACACAGAAAAATGATACTGGTTTGACCCCTGGCCTCCTTAAAGTTTTGCATAAACAGGTAAAATATTTTTTAAACAGCTGAAATCTACAATAACTATAGATTTTTAAATGATCTGTACTATCTAAAATGATTTTTCTTTGGACTAGCTTTTCTTTATTCGTGCAAAAGCACCTTCAAATTATAGACATATAACATTCAACACTGAGTAAGTAAAATAAATATAACTTAATCACAGAAATATAGCACATGTTAAAAAGTATGTAAAATAAATGGGATTAAAACTAAATGACATTCACCTATATCAGGTCACATTGACAGCATTTTCTCTTGCCAAATGAGGTCTTCCTCCATACATGTTGAATGGCTTGTATGCACAGTAGTATATGCAAGATAGATTGTTCTTCCCCACGTTCACACAGAGTGTCTTCTGTAGGAAAGCCCTGTTTTCTTAAGATTGTCCTTTGATCTTACTACCATGGTGCACAGTCTATTTGACAATTTCCATATGGGCCACGGTTGTTCGTGACCAGGAGGCACACAATCATGTCTGCCTGGTAGCAACTAGTTTTTGAACTAGCTAATTAACAGTTAATTTTGTTTTCCTATATTTTCTTTATGATGAATATGCTTTTACAGTTGTCTCATAAGAAGACTGTGGATTTAATAGATCTCCATAAAAAGTGGAAGACTTTGTGCTTACCAGTAGAACAACTACGCAATCTTCTTCAATTAGATACCTTTGAAGATGGAGTAGAATGGATGAAATTTTTTGCCCTTGGCTGTAGTGCTCTTGGTGGGGTACGTAAGATATAAAAGCCTTTCTTGTATAAAATTGTTGTTCTACTGAAATGAAAAGTAGAGGTCTTTAAAGATAAAATTTTATTTTTAATTTTGGTTAAATGTATAAGGGAGAGAGATAACTATGAGAACTTTTTAAAAAAACAGTTTGAGGTTCAGAAGATAGGACCCATGAAACATATACAATATTAATTGGATTGAATTCGACCGTTTGCATAATTTAAAATATAGAAAATCATGTGCATTATGGACAGTTGGGTGTATGCAAACACACACATGCACATATAGATAAGATTTTTAAAAAGTTTTAAATTTATTTAATCCTTTGTTTTGATAAATCTACTTTTTAAAAAACAGGAAAATGCACTTATAGATTCAAAATTATTTCATCATTTAAATTTCATTCTTCAGAGTGCCAGTTGAATTTAATGACTATTCTTTTTTTGTCACATTATTGGTATATCAAAATATAAAATACAAAGGGAAAAAATAGAAAACGAGAGAAGAAAGGAAGGAAGAAAATATGGGGTAGAGAGGGAAAATGAAAGAAAATGGGATTGATTTCCAACTCTCTTTAGCATAGTAGAAGATTACCTCAACTTTTTATTTTTACACAATAGTACATGCTAACCATTTTTATAATAACAAATCTATCTAATCAGCAAAACAAAATCAATTTCATTTTTTTTTTCATTGCAAGTACAAAATCTGGAAGCATATACTATTCCCCATTGCAACTAAAGCAGAGATGGTTAAATTGATTCCTTTATCCAAAGAAGAGAATATATTTAATTTTGTTTCTATTTGAAAATCACATTTAGCAACTGTTCAAAGTTATGATGGACCTATCTTGGGGTTACTTACAACCCTGATTCAAAGTTACAATGGAAACCTCTCCCAGGACACATGACTGAACTTTAGGAGCTCGGCAGCACAGTTTCATTTACGCTCTTTGCAGTGTTCTGCAGTCACATGACCACATTTTACAAGTTTTGTAGTCCAAACTACACCCATAGCGAACTATTGATTCACTTAATAACTGTGATATTCACTTAACCATAGCATTCACTTAACCACCGCAAAAAAGGTTGTGAAATTGATTCAGTCACATGACCAACTCATTTTAGCCCATCATGACTTAAGACTGTGATAGGTAGACTCCAGTATGGTTGCAAGTCAAGGACTATCTATACTAGGGGTTCTTATTATTTAAGCTACAATATATTAATCCAAATTCCTTGAATTTCACAATTGAGAGGAATTTAGTAGAAACCCATTTTATTAGTGCTAACTAATATAAAAGAACCAAGAGACCACTGGAGGAAAAAGAACGTAGAGACCACTGGAGGAAAACCAGGCATCAATCCAACTGGACATGGATCAGAGTTACTATTAAGAATTACCTTGTGGTAACAATGGTAACGGTATTATTTCTCTGCTCTTACTGCATCTACAGAGTGTCATCTGGTGGTCCTATTCAGGGTCACCTGGTCCCTCCTGATCATCTTCAGGGCCATGTGGAGGAATTTTAGGAACTTCTGGCAAACAAAATTGCTTGGCTCCATTCCCAGTTGGAGTATAAGTGTGGAGCAGGTTCCTTGGAGATGTCTGCAAGTGTCTTTCCTAGCTATCTGGGAACAGTTTGGTCCTGCTAGATCTGATGAAGTGGACAGGATCCTCTGCTGTCAGCACAACAATCTGCCATCTACATCATTGCCCCTCCTAGTTGGTGAAAACCTCCAGGATGGGAACTGCCATGTGTCCAAGCAGTGAAAAAATGCAACATGCAGTGGGAAATTCCTAGGATCTTTTCAGGAAGCCTTGGTGTATCCCTTTAAAAATCATCTTTAGACTTTATCTTCCTGGACAATTTCCATCCAGACTCTTATCTCCACTTTTTAGAGAAAATGATGAAAAAGATATTGGTCTTCATCTTTAAAGCCCTTTATGACATGGGTTCCATTTATTTTATTAGATTTATGCGCCATCCACCCTGTCTAGTGGTGACTCTGTGTGACTTAACATTCAAATTGGTAAAACCATTAAAATTTTGTCCATCAGGTGTTGAACAAATTATTCTGTGCTGCCCCAAAGATGATCACCTGAGGGATCAGGTGATTCTGAATAGGGTCACTGGGCGACATGCTGCAGATTCAGTAATTGTTTTATTCTGTTATTTATGTTATTGTAAGCAGCCCAAAATCACTTGATAGTGAGATAGATGGAATACAAATTTAAAATAAAAGTAAATGAATAATATGTTAAAACTGAATGATTCCTGTTTACTAGCATTTTTTATTAAATATTTTATGATTTTCATTTTGACTGAAAATGAGATTTTAAAAATGTTTTGTGCGATCTGTTTGCCACCCCAAGCATAAAGTTATGGGCAAATTATAGCCATTAAAACAGAGCCATAGAACATATATTTGCAACAAATGGATAAAATTAATAAATGTACCCAGAAATACAATACAATAAAATAGATCGAGATCAAAATCTAAAAGCCCGATGGAAGAGAATCATTCTAAATTCCTTCCTAAGTGTCAGCATGTTTTCTGTTGGTGAATTATGGAGAACTAACCTCATGAGGTAAGGAAAAATACATATATCCCCTATGGAGTGTTATATATGCCATTTTCTGCTGTAACCATGATGAGAAATTGCCAACACTGTGGTTTCCTCACTAAATATGTGCAATAATCATGCATTAAAACTTCTGGATGATATGCATGCTTTTCACTAAGAACTGCATAATATTTGAAGTGGTATTTCTGGGTATTTTATATAGACTTTCCCAATTTATTTTATTTTATTTTGTGGATGCATCTGAAAACTGAAATAAATGCAGGTTTCATTATGTGCATATTTATAAAGAATGAAAGAATGAAAACTGAAATAAATGCAGGTTTCATTATGTGCATATTTATAAAGAACTGCTACTTTTCCACATTTGCTGCCCTAGTGGTGTTTCACTTTTGTTCTGAATTTCTGTGGAAAAAAGCTATGAGTCTAATTAAATACAGTATTAGAATAGCTACAAGTGAATCATAGTACTTGCCTTGTGTTCTAAGGTATACTTGTTTGCTTGTTGTTTTGGCATTTTTTAGACCCTGCTCAGTTCGATGAAGCATGCGTGTGAAATTCTGACGAATGATCCAGAGGGTGGACCAGCCCGTATTCCATATGTCACTTTTCAATTTCTCTATTCCTACTTGGCTAACTTAGATGACGAAATAACAGAGGAAGTATCTGAGTCTTTTCTCAAATCTCTTAAAGAACAAGTGTAAGTATTGATGGGTATATGAATCTTGTGCCCTCCTCTCCTTTGCAAACTGAACAACAGCTTTTTATCTCCTCTTACTTCACTCCAAATGCCCACAACCTTTTGCTCATGAGAAGAGACTCCAAAGTCTGTATCAGTTTGGCAGAGTGCTCCACTAATCCTCCTTTCTTACATCTCCAAAGGGCCCTCTAATTCTATGAAGCAGTTTTGAGAAGTGTAATAGAGAAAGGAGAATCCAGTACAGTGCAGTGTTTCCTGCTCTATAAGTTATGCAATGTTTAAATACAATTTTCACTTTCCTTTTACAGCATAAATTAGGATGCATCTATATCTATATTGGGGATGCAGTGGCTCAGTGGCTAAGACACTGAGCTTGTTGATCAGAAAAGTTGGCAGTTCAGCAGTTCAAATCCCTAGTGCTGCATAACAGGGTGAGCTCCTGTTACTTGTCCCAGCGTCTTCCAACCTAGCAGTTCAAAAGCATGTAAAAATGCAAGTAGAAAAATAGGGACCACCTTTAACAGCATTCCATGTGCCTTCATCGTTTAGTCATGCCCGCCACATGACCACAGAGACATCTTTGGACAGCGCTGGCTCTTCGGCTTTGAAACGGAGATGAGCACTACCCCTAGAGTTGGGAACGACTAGCACATATGTGCGAGGGGAACCTTTACCTTTTTATATCTATATTATAATCTTTAACCAAGATTCACAAACTTCAAACTTTCATGGTTGAAGGTGAAAAGTAAAACTAGGGAAATAGTGTGATAATCCAAAGGAAGAAAATTATTAGCTTGATGTAGATCAGGAATGCCCAATTCGTTGATGGGAAAATGCCACATTGATAAATCAAAAATCCTTGTGGGCCACAAAGGAATGCTTAAGAGTGCCAGCAGCTGTTCTATGGCTAATAAAACTGGAGCCTTTCAAACCAATAACAAAGCTTGGATGTTCTGAGCAGCATGTTTTTGAGATGGTAGCAGGGGCTGTAAATGTCCTTTGTTGGGAAACATTGGCGGGCTTCATGTTGTGCTGGCCTCTTCTAAGTCTTTAACTATCAATCAAATGTTGTTATGGTCACAGACCAGCATTGCAAATAAAAGCATTAAAAGTAATAATAAAATATAAAAATAAAAAACACACAAAATAATATATCATGATTACTGATGGATTATCAGCGGGCAGTTAGTGTGCCTAATTCTGTATACAGTATAACAAAATTTGGCCACATTCAGAAAAACTATTTCAGACTGAGCTGATAATGGGTCTTTAATACATTTTATAAGTTCTAATTCTTATGTACTATTTATTCTACATGTATTGATTAGAGGAAGGGGCAACAAAACCATGCTTTTATTCACCTTAAATGTACTTTTGTAAATACTGGATGTTGTCAATACAGTTTACCTTTTAATGTAACTTATTTAGAAGAATAGACAGGATCTTATTACTAGTTTCTCCTTTTATCTTTGTTTTCCTGCCTCATTTGGGCACCTAGATGTTATAGATGTTGGAGATCAAGTTAAGATACCGATTAGAGGTCTATCTTGTATGATAGAAATGTTTTTTTTTTTTTTACAAAAGAAATTTAGAATTTTTCCTTCATGTATAAATTGCATGCCTGTGGGGTGAGATGGATTTGATGCATAATATTGGTTCCTTCAATAATAGTAATGAAAAATAATTATTTTCTCATTTAGGGCACGTAAGGACTATATGGTTGGCACTGCAGATTTCTCCACTGTAAAATTGATGCCTTAAAACAGGAATATTTGAGAGTAACAAATTTTTAGTACATAACAAAATGTCATGTCAAATAGTGTAATAAAATTAGAGTTTTCATTAATGTAATCTCTAATGTGCTTTTCAGTTTGTGAACTACCAATAAAATGTGTACCACCTAATTGTCTGAAATCAGATCATGGTATTTTATGACTATTGACTGCTCCTTCAACAAGCAGTATTTAGAGTAGAAAATCTAATCAGTAAGCAGTTAATTGGAGACTTCTATTTCCAGAGCCAACCTGGCTATGCCATCCATTCAGTGAAGAGAACATTGTTAAGTGATATATATCAAGTGTGTAGTTCTCCCAGGGCTCCTTCCAGACCCTGAATTTAATAAGTATCTTTTAGATTTCTCCTTCTGTGCTTGAGATCCTTATATATAACGTCTGGGCAACAATCATATAAATGAAAAATGATGATCTATGGCTGTCCATTATTTTTATTTCCTAATGTCTGCATATACATATGGTACCAATTCACTATGCAAAATTGTGATAACATTGAACATCATATATTTATTGGCACTGTCAAAATAATTCAGTTTGGTCTAGTGGTTAAGGCACCAGGCTAGAAAGTGGGAGTTCAAATCCCACCTTAGCCATGAAAGTCAGCTGAGTAACTTTGGGCCACTCTCTCTCTCTCAGTTCAACCCATCTCACAGGGGTGTTGTGGTGAAAATAGAAGGAGGAGGTGTTGAATATATTTGCCACCTAGATATTTATAGTAAAAATTATTTGTACTATAAATAATTTTATTTTTACAATAAAATATATTTATTGTTAAAATAAAGGCAGAATATTTTGATGAATGTTACTAAAATCAATGTTCTTTAAGAATAATTTAATATTAGAACCAACAACAATTGATTTAAAGGGTGGTAAGTGTCTATGTGAATAATTAAGCAATGTATTTATTTTATTTATTAAATTTTTATGTCATCCATTTCACTATCCAAAGTGACTCTGGGTGGCATATATCCACTTTACAAGTGTGATAGAGATTTCAAATGATATTTATTAAAGTAGCTAACATCTTAGTTGTCAGTGAGATATGTTACTGGAATTAAACAGATACAACTTGGTTTGCCTCCACATCTCTTGTAATAGAAAGGCAAGTATTATTTTCTTCTTTTATGATGCTTTCCTTCATCTCTGAAATAAAATGAAAGCCAGTATTATGTTAGAACTTATTCCACTATTATTTTTTTTAAAAAAATCATATTTTCATGAAACCAGGGTTTATCCTTATAACGCTCATGCATACTGAAATGAAATTGAACTACATACTGCTGCATTTGCTGATATTTATCTTTTGATACCTTTTTCATCAGCTACTTAGAATATAGAATCTTTGAGGGACTATTGTAACTATTTCCCACTTAATCTTAAATCTAACTAGACTGCACAAAATGAATGAGTTTTTAGAGAGAGATCACACAAGTGCGAAACAGAGCAATATAAAGGCTAGTTAATTTACAGTATTTCTTCCCTCTCCTGTTTTCAGTGTCTCCCTTCTCCTGAGACTGTTCTTTGTTCCAATGGAGGGAAATCTGTTATTTTTCACCAATATACAAAAAAGGAGATAGAGAAGATAAAAAAACCTCTATCCCTTCTCTTGCAATCAAAACACTCATGGTGAATATGTTCTTATAGTACAATCTAAAAGCTACTTAAATACAGTTTACTAAATAAACTGTCCAGATTCACAGAATGTGTGAACTTATAAAGCGTGATTTATAATACAAACAGTCCTCACTTTAACAACCACAATTGGGAATGGAGTGTTGATTATTGAGTGAAGGGGTTGTTAAGCAAAATGACCGACCTGACTGTTTCACTTAATGACCATGATCCAACAATCCTCATTGTGGTCATCAAATGATCTCATGGGCTGTTAAGTGAACAGAGACTCTGTGCCTGTGGAGGAATTTGGGGTTCTCTCCGTACTTGAATTTCAGCTGCCAAGGTACAAGTAGGCATGGAGCTGAGCATCCTTCTTTCTCCACCTTTGCAGAGCTCTCTGCAGGGATGGGAAAGAGAGATTCTGGGCTCCGTGCATGATTGAATTTCAGCTGCTGAAATCCAAGCAAGCACAAAATGGCAGGGACCTCTTTTATCCAGCCCCCATAGATGACAGAATCCTCCTGGTAGGCTGCAGCAGTCCACAAACTTCCCTGCCAGCTTGCCCGTTGTCTTTCTGGTGAGGCCAGCAGGAAATATTGCAAGTAACAATCACACAATCATGGGCCATTTGTTAACAGATTTAAGTGTAAATACATTGCCAGGCACCCAGATCATGATTCTGTGACAGCAGGGGGTGGAATGACATTTTGCAATAATCTGTACAATTTTTTACACACAATTTTTACACCCTTTTCAAGGCCTTCATAATTTCAAACTATTGTTAAATAACCAGTTATTAAGCAATGACTGAGCTAAGCAATAAATAAGGAGATCACATTTTGGCTTAGTTTGGTTATGTGAACACACCCAATATAATACAGCTGCTACAAGAGCAAATGATGGCTTACACATTACCATTTTTAATATGGTAATGTGTAAGTAATATCTTACTCTGTACACTGTGTATATTAATCAACATTATTAGGACAGCTAATTGATTCAGTTATCCCCAAAGTACAACAGTATCAAAACAGAGCTAATCTTCACATTCATTCAACTCAGTTGTTTATATATTGCATACTTTATTATTTTTTTAAATAGTTTAGCAATTTATCTAAGTAGATTAAATTACCCAGGCCACAGAACAGTTTTGGGCAGACTAGTAAAGAACTCTTTTAAAAAATCTCTATGGAGATTCTCAGTCACCCAGGTCATGGTGGTTCCAAAGGTGCTTTTTGAAGAGGCAACTGGACTTTCTTATTTTTAAAAAACTTTTTACCATTTAAGATTTAATCCTACCTAGAATAAAACAATTTCCTATTAAAAGCTACATTCATTCACCCTGGTTTTATGGAAAAAAAGTTACAGGTAGTCCTCAAGTTACAACCACAATTGAGCCCAATATTTATGTTACTAAGTGAAATATTTGTTAAGTGAGTTTGTCCATTTTATGACTCTTCTTGCTACATTTGTTAAGTGAATCACTGCAATTGTTAAATTAGTAACACTGTTGTTAAGTGAATCTGGTTTCCCTATTGACTTTGCTTGTCAGAAAAGGTGATCAAAGACCCCGGGACACTGCAACCATCGTAATTATGAATCAGTTCTCAAGCATCCAAATGTAAATCACGTGACCATGGGGATGGTGCAATGGTCATAAGTGTGAAAAATGGTCATAAATTTATTTTATTTATTGATTGTCAGATTTGTATGCCGCCTTTCTCCTGTAGGATTCGGGGTGCTCACAACAATAAAAACAACCTGACAATGGATATTAAATAATTAAAATTAAAACCAAATATAAAATCCCCATAGTCCCCAAAATTAAAATCCACAACAGATCAGGGAAGCTGCTGAAAGAGCCATGTCTTCAGGTCGGCGCGGAAGGTGCAGAGTTGGGGGTTGTCCGGAGCTCGATGGGCAACCCATTGCAGAGGGTTGGTGCGACCACAGACAATGCCCTCATCCTGGGGCTGAGGCGTCCTGGCGGTGGGAGGTCGGTAGGAGGTGTTCCTGCAAATACCTCGGACCTGTGCCATGAAGGGCTTTAAAGGTGAATACCAGCGGATCCGAAGGACCACTTGAAGCGGATCCGAAGGACCACTGGCAACCAGTGCAGCTCACACAAAAATGGTGTCACATGGGAGTAGCGGGATGCACCCATTAACTACTCGCATGGCCGCATTCTGGACCAGTTGGAGCCTCCGGGTGCACCCCAAGGGCAGCCCCAGGTAGAGGGCATTGCAGTATTCCAGGGCCTGGTGGCTCAGCAGACTAAAGCATTGTGATTAACACCAGCTGTCTGCAATTACTGTAAGTTCGAATCTCACCAGGCTCAAAGTTGACTCAGCCTTCCATCCTTTCTAAGGTAGGTAAAATGAGGGCCCAGTTTGACTTTGTATAAAATATACAAAAGTATGAAGGCTATTGCTTAATGCATTGTAAGCTGCCCTGAGTCTTTGGAGAAGGGTGGCATATAAATCAAATTAAAAAAAACCCCGAGAGATGATGAGAGCATGAGTGACTGTACGGAGGGCGTCTCTGTCTACGAAGGTGCGTAACTGGTGCACCAGGCGAACCTGTGCAAATGCCCCCCTTGTCATGGGCATTAGATGGTCCACTAAAGATAGCTGTGAATCAAGGAGGATGCCAAGATTACGAACTCTTTCAGAGGGAGCAAGAGACTCCCCTCCCATCAATAATGATGGGGATGCTAGATCATCAGATAGGCGGGTGCGAATTACTCCTTCTGAAGTGGGATCCTGGAGTTCAGTCGGGATGGTTGGTTGCGTACCTATCACCCAGCTGTGTAGCCTCATCTCTGCCCGTACTGCTAGATATCTTGGCCGAGTTGGCGGTGGAACTCCCCAACCTCTTGGTTGTCAGAGATTTCAACCTGCCTTCGGCCGGGGAGACATCTGAGCTGGTGTGGGAGTTCATGGTCTCCATGGCGGCCATGGACCTGACTCAGATTGTACAGGCTCCAACTCATAATGGAGGAAACACACTCGACCTGATTTTTCTCTCTGGGCAGTGGATAAATGATCAGGGGGTAGGGTCTTTGTCTATTAACCCCCTGTCATGGACCGATCATTCCCTCCTTAGGCTAGACTTTCCTACCGCCTTACCCCGTCGCTGGGTGGTGGAACCGGTGCGCTGGTTCCGCCCCAGGTGCCTGATGGAACCTGAAAGGTTCCTGACGGAGCTTGGGTCATTTCCCGCCTCCTTAACCCACGATTCGTCCGAGACCCTAGTAGCGGCCTGGGAACAGGCCGCGATGGGGGCCCTGGATCGAATCGCGCCTATGCGGCCTCTGATCTGGCGCAGATCCCGAGTGGCTCCATGGTTCACCATGGAGCTCAGGGAAATGAAGCACCAGAAAAGATGCCTGGAGGGTGGTTGGAGGTCCTCTCGGGCTGAATCCAACCGAACACAGTTAAGAACCTTTATTAGGTCTTACCTTGTGGCGATAGAAGCAGTGAAACGCCAATATTTCGCTGCTCTTATTGCATCTGCAGAAAACCGCCCAGCCGCCCTGTTTAGGGTAACCCACTCCCTTCTAAACCAGGGAGTAAGGGAGGACCCCTTGCAGGGTTGTGCTGAGGATTTTGCTCAGTTTCTGCAAGATAAAATCGCTCGGATCCAGATCGAGTTGGACTCCGACTGGACAGAATCCACTGAGGAGACTGGGGCTAGTCTTGGTGAAATTTTCTGGGAGGAGTTTGAGCCTGTTTCGTTGGATGAAGTGGACAGGATTATGGGTCGGCTGGGGGCCTCCACATGCGTTCTGGATCCGTGTCCCTCCTGGCTCGTTTCTGCAGCCAGAAAGGTGACTGGAGACTGGATCCAGGCAGTTGTCAACGCTTTGTAGAGGGAGGGTTTTGTCCCCGCCTCATTAAAAGAGGCGATGGTATGACCCCTCCTTAAGAAGCCTAACCTGGATGTGGACTCACTTAACAACTATCATCCTGTCTCCAACCTTCGCTTTTTAGCAAAGCTTGTTGAGACCGTGGTGGCACAGCAATTCCCTCATTTCCTGGAGGAAATGGACTACCTTGATCCTTACCAATCTGGCTTCAGGCGCGGCCACAGCACAGAAACGGCATTGGTCACCCTAGTGAATGATCTCTGGCGGGCCCATGATGGGGGTTGTTCCTCCATCCTGGTCCTTCTTGACCTCTCGGCGGCTTTCGATACCATCGACCATGGTATCCTACTGCAGCGACTCAGGGGGTTGGAGATAGGAGGCACTGTGTTGCAGTGGTTCTCCTCCTACCTCTCGGACCGCTCGCAGTATGTATTGGCGGGGGGTCAGGGATCCTCCCAGAGGCCTCTCACTTGTGGGGTGCCTCAGGGATCGGTTCTCTCCCCCTTGCTCTTTAACATTAATATAAGGCCACTGGGTGAGATCATTCGTGGCTTCGGGGTAAGGTATCACCAATATGCGGATGATACCCAGCTTTACATCTCTACCCCGGGCCACCCTGGGGATGCCCTTTCCGTGATGTCCCGCTGCTTGGAGGCGGTGCGGGTTTGGATGGGTAAGAACAGGCTCAGACTGAACCCCTCCAAGACGGAGTGGCTGTGGGTGCCGGCATCTCAGGACCCTGAAATACCATTTCTAGTGATCGGTGGGGAGACTATCACCCCATCCGATAGGGTTCGCAATCTGGGTGTCCTCCTGGATTCTCGGCTATCGTTGAATGACCATCTGACGGCCGTAACCAGGGGGGCCTTCGCGCAAGTACGTCTTGTATGCCAGTTGCGCCCTTTTTTGGACCGAGATGCCCTCACCACGGTCACCCATGCCCTGGTTACTTCTCGGTTGGATTACTGTAATGCCCTCTACATGGGGCTGCCCTTGGGACATATCCGGAGACTCCAGTTAGTCCAGAATGCGGCCGCGCGGGTAGTTATGGGGGCTTCTCATTACTCCCGTGTTACACCTCTCCTGCGCGGGCTGCACTGGCTACTGGATGTTCTCCGGGTTCGTTTCAAGGTGCTGGTTTTAACCTATAAAGCCCTACATGGCTTAGGCCCGGGGTACTTACAGGACCACCTCCTGCCTTCCTCCCACCATCCAGTGCGCTCCCATAGAGTGGGCCTCCTCCGGGTGCCGTCAGCCAAGCAATGTCGGCTGGCGGCCCCCAGGGGGAGGGCTTTCTCTGTCGGAGCTCCGACCCTCTGGAATAGTCTTCCCACCGACCTCAGGACGGCCCCCGACCTCCTCTCCTTTCGCCAGGGATTAAAGACATGGCTGTTTAAAGAATATTACGATCGTGGGGTTATATAGTTTTTAGAATGATTTTATGGATTTTAATGCATTTTAATGTGTTTATTGTGATTTGTATTATGATTGATTTGTAAGCCGTCCTGAGTCCTCGGGGAGAATGGCGGCATATAAATCACATACATACATACATACATACATACATACATACATAAATAAATAAATAGGACACCGGCATCCACAGCCACTCTGTCTTAGAGGGGTTGAGCCTGAGCCTGTTCCTACCCATCCAGACCCATACCGCCTCCAGGCACTTAAGACATCACGGAAAGGGCATCCCGGGGATGGTCCAGGGTGGAGATATAAAGTTGGGTATCATCAGCGTACTGATGATACCGCACCCCGAAACTGCAAATGATCTCACCCAGTGGCTTCATATAGATGTTAAAAAGCAAGGGGGAGAGAACCAACCCCTGCAGCACCCCACAAGTGAGGGGCCTTGGGGAGCATCTCTGACCCCCCACCCAAACAAACTGCGTACGGACTGAGAGGTAGGAGGACAACCACTGTAAAACAGTGGCCCCCACCCTTAACCCCTGGAGTCGTCGCAGTAAGATTCCATGGTCAATGGTCAATTCCATGGTCAACTAGCACCAGGATGGAGGAATAACCTTCATCCCAGGCCCTCCAGAGATCATTCACCAGGACGACCAATGCCGTTTCCGTGCTGTCTCCACGCCTGAAGCCTGATTGGTATGGGTCTAGATAATCAATTTCCTCCAGGAATTGCGGAAGGTGGTATGCCACCACAGACTCAACAACCTTTGCTATAAAGCGAAGGTTGGAGACAGGACGAAAGTTGTTCAGGGAGGCCGGATCCAGGGCAAGCTTCTTGAAAAGGGGACGAACCACCGCCTCCTTAAGTACAACAGGGAAGACCCCATCTCTCAATGAAGTGTTGATAATCGCCCAGATCCAGTCTCCAGTCACCTCCCTGGTTGCTGCAGCAAACCAGGAGGGACAAGGGTCCAATAAACATGTGGAGGCTCCCAGTCTACCCACAATCCTGTCCACTTCCTCCATAGAAGCAGGATCAAATTCAACCCAGATATTTCCACCAAGATCTGCTCCCATCCCCTCGTCAGATCCTGCCCAGTCAGAGTCTAACCCCATCCGAATTTGAGCGATTTTGTCTTGCAGAAATTGCGCAAAATCCTTAGCACTGCCTTGCAGGGGATCCTCCCTCGCTCCCTGATGGAGGAGGGTGCAGATCACTCAAAACAAGGCTGCTGGTCATTTTCTGCAGACGCAATGAGAGCAGCGAAATAGTCACATTTCGCTGCTTCTATTGTCACAAGATAAGACCTAATATGTGTTCTTAACTGTGTTCGGTCAGACTCTGCGTGGAAAGACCCCCAACAGCCCTCTAGGCGTCTCTTCCGATGCTTCATTTCCCTGAGCTCCGTGGAAAACCATGGAGCTGCCTGGGATCCCTGTCGGAGGAGAGGCCGCAAGGGGGCGATTCGATCCAGCGCCCCGGTGGTCGCCTGTTCCCAAGCATCGACCAGGGCCTCTGGCAAATTGCGGGATAGGTCAGTGGGAAATGTCTCAAGCTCCATCAGGAACCTATCAGGGTCCATCAGGCGCCTGTGGTATAACCAGGTCGGTTCCGCCTCCCAGCGGTGGGGGTTGGCGGAAGGGAAGTCTAGCTGAAGGAGGGACTAGTCAGTCCATGACGGGTAATACAGAAAGATCACCCCTACCCTGAGCATTTATCCACTGCCCAGAGATGAAAATCAGATTATGTGTCCACTGCTGTTCGTTGGGCCCTGTACAACTTGAGTCAGCTCCATAGCCGTCATGGAGGCCATGAACTCCCCCACCAACTCAGACGTCTCGTCGGCTGATGGGAGATTAAAATCTCCCACAACCATCAGGTTGGGGAGTTTAACCGTCAGTTCAGCTAAAACCTCGAATAGTGTGGGCAGGACTGAAGACACGCAGCTGGGAGACAGGTACGTAATTAACAGAGCCTGGATAGCTCAGCAGACTAAAAGCATTGTGATTAACTCCAGCTGTTTGCAATTACTGTAAGTTCGAATCTCACCAGGCTCAAGGTTGACTCAGCCTTTCATCCTTTCTAATGTAGGTAAATTGAGGACCCAGTTTGTGGGGGCAATAAGCTGACTTTGTATAAATCAAGGGTGTCCCAAGGCCTGGGGGGGGGGCAGCTCCAATGCCGCCACCGCCGCCCGACCGCTGCTGCCACTTCAGCCTCCGCTGCCCCAACACAAGGAAAAGCTGCCGCAACCACTGCCTTCCGACCGCTGCTGTCGTCACTTCAGCCTCTGCTGTCCCCTGGCACAAAGAAAAGCTGGCAGAACCAGGCCGCCACAGCCATCCCTCCCACGGCGCCTCTGAACACCAACTCCGATCTGGCCATGGCATTCCGGAGGCGAAAAGGCCCTTAACAGGCTGGGCGGAGGCTCCCCTAACCGGGGCTGGAGCCGAAGATGATTCAAAACAGCTTCCAAAGACCCCGGGTGGCCAGAAACCGTCCCATCACTGGACGTGTTTCACATGGACGCCACCATCTTGAGCATGTGCAGAAAATCATTTTCTGTGCCATTGTAACTTCAGTCAGTAAGTGAACTGTTGTAAATCAAGGACTATCTGTATTTTGCTTATAAATCCTAAAGAAAATACTTCTATAAAATCACAATTACTTTCGAGTAATATTTTCATCTCTTTCTGTATATTTGGTTGTTAAAACAGAACCCAATGCTAAGTCTTCAGTTTTATTTACACCACTTCATAATCCATGTATTCCCAACAGCCCTTTTTATATAAAAAAATCACTGCCTATGTTATAGTCCAGTTGAAGTAAAAAGACAGGAATAAGTTCATGTAATAATTTTAACCTGGTCAACCTATAAAACCAATGGGGGGGGGGGGGTTTCAAAATTTGTTTTATTTTTAATTATTTTATGTTAGGATATTTTTAGTACTTTCTCTGAAATAGGAGAAATTATGATATATAGAATTCCATATTGTTATTTCTTTTAGATTATGCTGATTATTATGGAATCAATGTTTGTTTTTAAAAAGTATATGGTTGAGTTTATAATTGATTCTAGTATCATTACTAATTTGATACATCTTTTGATGTAATATCTTGGGCAAGTATAAGAAGACTTAAAGTCAACAGCTGGATGAAAATCACTATGAAATTCTTTCCTACAAATTAACACTGAATGTAAACAAGTTTTAAGCATGTCCTACAATCCCAGTCTTTGATGTAATATTACTTTAATTCAACACAAGTCAGAAATCAAAGATACTACTTACCTATCTCTTTTCCTTCGGGAATCTCTCTCTCTTTCTTTTTCACGACTTCTTTTCCGTCTGCCTGGACTTCTGCTGGAATTCCTCCTATGTCGAGTATAATCAATATCTTTTGAACTTCCACAAGACTGCCTTGAATCAGCTGATGCAGATCTTCGCTCTTCCTTACTAAAGAAAAGACAGTAATTATGTCGTAGCAGTAGTCTTGATCATTAATGTTGGGGGAGGGAATGAATGCTAATTTCTCTTGGTGAAAATTGCCACTAATGATAAAGCAATTAGCTGCACAGAATCATGAAAGAGAGGACTGGGCTTCAAAATTGTTGTCGTATTTCAGTTGCACTAGAATTAGTGGGAAATAACGAGAAGTATTTACTACTGTATTGTTTGCTCCCTACTTTCATTTGAACGTTGTATTTCCATTTAAAGATGACAGCGCTTAGGAAGCTAGACAGTGAATAAAGTTATTTTTCTAATAAAATTTGAATTATGAAAAATCTTTTTGTAAAATATTGCAAGGAGGAAGCCATTATTTTTAACAATTGTGATATTTAACCCTGCTTTCTGAATGCCATTGTCCTTTGAAAGACAACCTGCTTCTGCCACTCGCCATAACACAATATTTAAACAAAGCCTTGCTTCTCACATATGCATTCTTAACTTCTCTGATTATTTTCACAACTATCAAATGACAATTTTATCTGTTGTCAATAACTGGCCAACAATCCATTTCTAAGCAACAAAGGAATAAATGTTCTACAACTTTTACAAAATACAAAATCAGTAACATCACTAAAGGAAATAGGCATTGGAAAGAGTGAAAGTAAACTATATTGGACAGTGGGTTTATATAGCACGATATCATGATATGCAGACTTAATCTGCAAGTCAGTAATTCCAATTTTGTTTGAATTAACAGAGGAACAAAAAGTATGATTTCTTAAGTTACTGCCAATTTAGAAAACAGCAAAGATTTGGCAATGATAATCATACCTTCCTGAAGACTTTGCTGAAAAAGAGGATTTTTCATCTTCATGAACCCCAATATTTCTGTTCTCCTCCTGCCAATGAGTGGTAAGTTCTTCCATGTGTACACCAATCACATCTCTGATTACCTGAGTATTCAGAAATATTGAAATTAGATAAAATATGAAGGTATGCCAGAACAGGCTAAATAATCAGATGGAAAGCTGCCTTATGCACTTCACTAATATGATCTATGTCAGGGGTGTCAAACTTGCAGCCTGCAGGCTGGATGCATCATGCACTGGCCACACCCACGCCCAATTTAGCAAAGGGGGAAAAAGTTGTGATATGTCACATGACGATGCCATGATGACGCGAGTTTCACACTCCTGGTCTATGTATATTTCAACCTCCTTTTGGCTACTAATGTTTTCCAATTGTTATAAAATTATGTAAAATAATTGTCCCAATATAAAACAAAGGAAAAAATGTATTGAAAGGTAATGTAGCTGTTAATATTGTTAATGCATTATAATTATCTTAAGCAATTAAAATGCGTAAATTGAAAGAGAAAGTAAATATCTGCAAATGAAGAACTAAATATTAAAAATAACTTATAAAACAACTGTTTGAGAGTAGAGAATGACTAGGCCTGTACTTCATTTATCCATCCAAATATTTTTCCTATTTTTTTGCCATGTGCTGGCTATAGTTTACCATCCCAATTGAACTGAACTGGTAAAAATATGAATTACAGTAAATCTAAATGTTACAATAATTGACACTAAGTATTCAAGGTTATAAACTTTTTAAGATCAGGGAAATTTAACTAACTGCAATGTATTAACTACAATGACAGCATGTACACACTGATGACAGCATGTACACATCTCAACTCAACAATGTTTTTGGAAAACAGGAGAATTTAAATATTCCTGCCTATTTAAGGTATTTCATATACAGATGTTTTTAAATTAAGAAGAAAATAGTTGGAGATAATATGACTCCCAAATCATATAGACCTCTGTGTAGGATTTCTTTGTTATATGAACATTCTTAGCTCTGTACGATTGCCGTCGTCTTTTATAATCCCGCATCTCTGCAAGAATTTCAAGATGAGATTTTGGACCTTTCTGGCCATCATCTAAAAGGGAAAAAAGTATGTCTTTTTAGAAACAATAATTCCAGTGGATGTATTCAGTAATATAAGTACAAAAATGAGAACTATATATGATAGATAATTTCAGCAAATGCCTATAATCTTTTTACTAAGGAGGGGTTCTTCAAGATAACAAGTGAAGCAAATTAATGTCACTGCTGTGACAGCAATCTGTCTCAGCAATGGAGGAAAGGGGCTGATCACCTGGTGCCGATGACAGACAATAGCTACTGGTGCAATTCAGGCCAATTTCTGTCCCATTAATTTTAATTCAAATTCATTAATCTGGGAATGCCAGTGTTATAAAACAGGGAATACTATTAGCATTCCACTTTAACAGAAAAAAGGATCACTCAGCAAGAGACATTTTACATGTTTTGTAATTTTTAGATATAAAAAGCAGAGCTGTAAATTTTTCTTCCAAACCTTGGTTGACTTTTGCTGCCAAATCTACAAACAGATCACTGTCATTTTCTGTCGATTGAGATCTTGACCTCTGGTTCTTTGTCTCTGCAAGGACGTAATCGTAAATTGCAAGGCGATCAGCTTGGGTCAGATCACAGACGTAACGCTTATGGTTTTGTGGAACTTCCGCAGGCTGAGATGAATAAGTTCCTAAAATGTGAGGACAGTTTGGATCTATCAATCAAAACCAACACAAATAGCAATGTTCTGAAGTTTTATGTGGCAAGTGGCCTTATATAGATTGATGGCTATTTGTGGAGTTTCCATGAAGCTACTGACTTCATTTGACCCATTACTACTATAATTAGAATCAAAAAGGCTATTTACTCCTAGGACAAACTGGCAGTTGGCTAGGAAAAGCAATCACCTATAATTTTAGAATGTGAGATGTAATTTGGGGGGTGGGATGAGGGCTGCACTGCACCTTTAAAGGTGATGCTGAGCTCACACTTAGAAAAATGGGAGTTAAAACTAAGATGAGAGTAAGGCCAAATAAATATTACATTCAAATAAAAAATTATTCCCATGTCTTTATTAAGCTTCCTCCTTTCTCATATTAAAATTTATATTTCAGCAGCAATTTTTTGAGGATTGGGGACTACACCCAGTTTTTAAAGAACATAGTTTTCTTGTATATTGTATACTATATGTATACAATGTATACTGTATATGCATAACTGGGCTTCTTGCTGTTTTTTTACAGTACATCTAATTGTCTCTGCAGAGCTAATAGTGTATTTGAAATCAAAGTCCCCACTTTGCATTTGGCAATAGGAATGATTTCCCAGTTAGGAAATAGGTGGCATGTAGGCAAAACAGTGACTGAGCCCTATAAAAGCAAATTTTTTTAGTAAGTTCCCAGAGAAGAGAAAAGGAGATATTCAATAAGAGTTCTTTATATCAGACCATTATTCACCATATGCAAGGCAAGTAAATAAAAATCAAATTTATGTTTAGAATCTCAGTCAGTACCATAGTTTCTATACTAAGTGGATGTTTGTGGGCTCCCCAGTGAAAAAGCTTAGCTTTCACTTACCTGGACAATAATTTCCATACTCTTTGGCCATGGCTTTTTTAATAATGTCAAACTGCAAATCTTTGTCTGTAGCAAAACAAAAGATAACACAGTAACCTAAAGTATACTTTTGTAATCATTAAATGTAGTGCCTGAAAAATAGACTATAATTTTGCAGTAATGAGCAATGTTAACAATATACTCAGAAATCTGTACCATTGGAAATCATGTGTTTCTTTTTATATAGTCATTCTTAGTATTCCAGACTCGCTGCATCGAGTCTGGAAAATCAAGAGAAACAAAAATTACAGATTTTGAAAAAAATAAGTTTTGGGGTAGACAAACTTAACATTGTTCATATATCATGTTAAGTCACAGTGTTTATTTATCTATTTTTGATTGGGGTGTTGGTTTTCACTTATTATGATGCAGCTAATTGTATCTTATTTAATTATCATTGTTAAGCAAGTTATAAAAAATGATCAACAATTGTCTCTTTACAATATAAATAACTTCTCTGTACAAGGCGATTCCAAACCTTGAAAATAAAAGCATTTTAAAAATGCAACTTGACGTAACCACATCTGAGATTAGGACCTTTTTTGTGGCAATAGTTAAGTGAATCACCATACTTACTAAACAAATGCTGCAGTCATTAAGCATATTCATTGCCTACAGTGAATGTTGTTGTTTTTTTGCCAGAAACTAGAAGTAAACAACAATTTACAGCAACAAATTTGTAAATCGTGGCTCACATGGCTGGGGGATGCTGCAAGCAGCTATAAATGCAGGCCATCCAAAATGCTCAGCATAGTCATAGGACATGTGTGTTCAATTCCTTGTTGTCAACTCGCAAAGCATCTATGGCCTGCTCTCGAGTTGCCATAGGCAAAGGTGATGGGAAAACTAACTCTGCAGCTGCAGCAAAGTAGTACGTCAGTCAAAACAAAAGCACATTCCAGCCATATATTTGTCAAGGCCATCTCCGAGGTTACCCACAGCGGCTGAGAAATTGCTTTGTGACACACCTTGGGGGGAGGGGGGGAAACAGGATCAGAACTGGAATGCAAATTACGTGGGGTCAGAGTTGGCTTCACTTGGAACGTAAAGCTCCTAATAAATAACTGGATTTCTTTTGAAGCTTGGCTCAAGGTTCATGATTTAATTAGGGCATCGGAACCCTGACATGTAACCTTGAGAGATCTGTGGTAACTTTGAACAGCTACTAAGCAATCTTTGTAAGTTGAAGACTACTTGTAGACAGCTCTTAAACATAAATCCATACTTCATCTCTGCATAGCATCAACGTTTTAAACTGAGAGCAGATACAAGATCTGGTCTGATGTTTTTATTCTTGCTTCTAAAAATATGAATGAACATTTGTTAGTATGTTACATTTCAGTATTGTACTTTAGTATTTATTATTACATTCGTACTCACCCATTTGAACTTTAGGAATTTTGCCTTTGTCATAGAAAAAAGTAGAATCATACATTTCAGCCTAGGAAGCAAAATATATGTAAAATATTATCAAATGGAAATATAATTGATCAGCCACCAGCCTTTGAAATTAATAGAAAATAGATGAGATAAGATAATATTCAAAAAGGTAAAAGTAGCAGATAAACTGTAACTGCACTGTATTGGATTTCTCTGTTCAAATAATTTCCTAAGTCATCCTCATAAATCATCTTGTAGATCTTTAAAATTGGCATCCCAGCTCCAAAATTGTAGTAGAATCATGTCCAGTTCTCACTCCCTTAATAATTTTTCACACTGGTGCATAGCACAACTCTCCAGATCCAGGCAGTCCTAAAACTTAAAACCACCATCTTACTGGGATTGGGTTCAAACTTGTTCTTCCCAATCCAGACCTCACAGCTTCCAGACACTAAGGCAGAACCTCCTGTCTGAACAGAGGTGGAGATATACAACTGAGCATCATTAGCATATTGATGACAGTGATAATGATGATACTTGTGTCAATAAATGACCTCATGCAGTGGCTTCATGCAGATGTTAAGTATTAGTGGGGAGGCAGTGGGGAGCACAAGAGGTGTTGGTGGATGAAGGAAGAGAATTACTACAACACTGTCCCCAACGTCTAACTACTGGAGCCAGTCCATTTGATGGTATTAAAAACCACTGAGAAATAAAGCAGTGCTAGGACAATTGCACTACCACCATTCAGCTCCATCAAGAGACCATCCACAAATGCAACAAATGGCATTTCAGTCACATATCCAACCCTGAAATTTACTGGAATCCCACTTCATTCAGATCCCTTTGAAGGTGTAAGGCAACCAACTTCTCAACAATCCTTCCTAAAATGAGAAGATTGGAAACATGAAAAAAATGTCCAAAACAGGTTTATGGATGGCTTAGCAAGGAAGAGAATGCCACTTTAAGCAATGTAGAACTTTAATTTTATATGCCAACATGTGTGGCCTTTGTGTAACCAAGATATTCTTACCAGTAAAGATGGTGTTAGAAAGTGATTTTACTGATCTTTTTTTTTAAAGGTGAGACAAGATCGTTGGGTACTAAGATAGTATAATGGTATTTACAGAAAGCATGATGTTTACCTCTTATTTAATATTGCAATAACCTTATCAATATAACTGTGGAAAGTATTTAAAGTAAAGCTTTTATCTGTAAAAAAGTAATTGAAAATACTTTCTGAAACTAGCAGAAATGCTAGAATGAGGTAAAAGAACTGTGAGAGAGTAAACCAAAGGGAACAACAAAATAAACACTGCCCATAACTGTTCTGTCATGTGTCTGTATGTAAGTGAATCACAATATATCAAATTAGAACCTGGTTTATGGAAGCAAGTTTCTGAGACTATTGGAAGTCTTTTCTAAAACTTATCATTCGCAGCTATCAAATTCTCTCCCCCATCAGTTGGGCATCAGGAGAAAGTGAACAGGGCGGGGTGGGGAAGTCTCAATGAGCTGTGCGTAGAATAGCCTTCAAGTTGCTCATCCATGACTTTGATTTTAATTTGCTAATGGAGTTCTAACAGATTTTTGCAATAACAACTTTAGGGGAAAATAGTCTGATGTCCATCTAACAAGTGTCCATTTCAAAAATCTAAAGCCAGTCTTGTTTTCAAAAGAAGAGCAAATGTTTTCTTTACATCCTCAAAATATGAATAACCTTTTTAAAAGGGGGGAAAACAGCAAAACATTACCTCTTCCTCTTTAGAATATTCTAGTTTCCTCAATCTACAGGATATCATATGTTTCTCCAAGGAAGATTTAGGCATTTGATGATTAGCATCATAAGGACAGGTCACTTTCTCACTCTGGAGAAAAAGAAGAAAATAGGTTTTAGTATGAAGCACAGTGGCAAGATTTTAGAATAGTAGACATGTTTGACAATAAAACATGGTTTTCATTTTTCCCATGCCTCATTTGATGAAATTATTAAGGTGCTAGACTAAAACCCAGAGATTGCAAGATGTAACCCTTCCTTAGGCATGAAAGCTTTGGACCAATCATTCTCTAGGCCCAATCTTCCTCACAATGCTGCTGTTGTAGGGCAAACAGGAGCTAACAATATTATTAGGCACAAAGCCAGTGGGTGTCCTTTGGCCACTCACTCTCAGTACTAAGAAGACAATGGTAAGTCATTTCCAAAATCTTGCCAAGATATCTGCAGGGACTAGTCCGGGCATTTGCCAGGAGCTAACAATGACTTGCAGGCACAATCTCCACACCCTAAAAATAAATAAATATTAAAACTAGCAGGAGAATTATCTTCCAGAAAACAAAGAAAGCAAGTTTCCAGCACTTCTAGATAAATGAAATGTTCAAGAGCATTTCCTAGCTCTCACTCTCTTTTCCTCTCTTAGCAGATGTTTCCTCTAAGATGAACTGAACTCCTGATGAAAACCTAGATAGTTTTCTTGGCAGCAATACATAAATGGTTTGCCACTGCTAAATTTCAGGAATTTTTGTTTGTCTTCCATGTTTACTTTATATACATACATACACACATACACACACATCCTTATGATTCCTGATGTTCCATCTAAGTAGTCCTATCCAGGCCCTATGCATCATCAGCCACTCCTAGTTACATGCTACCTACTGATGTGCGTGTACAGTGTGACTGCTCCAAAGTCACCCAGCTAGCTTTATGCCAAAAGCCGGACTAGAACTCCTGGTGTCTAACCTTGTATAGTACGCCAAACTGGCAATATGTTGTGTATATAGTAACATTAATCATTGCAAAAATCACACGAGGCCCCAATATAGAACTGCCTTGAGTTGCAAAAAATCCGAATGATCCCTAGATGGCACTCGAGGGATGGAGCAAATTCTAACTGTTTCAGGGTAGACCAGATCTGCGCAGGCCAACTCTGTAAGGTTTTTCAAAAAGTGTTTGGTGCACGCAATTGAATAAAAGCTCTTGCTGACTGTCCATTCTTCCTCGTTCCCCGGACAGAGGGTTAACCCAGCTCCCTTGGAGACCCCGATCTGACGCCGCTCGAAGAGAAGCTTACCGGGGTCCCAAACCACATCGGAAACGAAAGAAGACGCTTCTCCACCAGATTGTCTGTCTCGGCAGCCATTTTGGAATAGGGCACTCTCGCTTCAATTTCACCCAAATTCAGAAGCGACACCATCTTCACTTCTGGCAAAGTAACGTCCTACTTTGAACCTGGAAAACTTCGCTGGGTCAAGAGAATCGTTTTTAGATAAGGTGTCTACGAGACCATCGACCATTAGTTTTTTTTAAAGCACTTTTAAACCGAAGGCAACTTCAATAATTAAGAAACCTCGAGCAAAGCGAAAGTGCCTGGTTTCAAAACATTCCGCGGTGGAATCTCGCGATATTTCGCGGTGGAATCTCGCGATATTTCTCCGCTATGCCCAACCGCGAGAGAAACAGAAGGTCGCCCTCTTAAGGACTCCTCCTGTTGGAGGACTAAATTAGTGCAAGTGAGACAAGCGAGTAGAGTCAAAATAGTCATTGGCAAATCAAGCATTTCCGATGCATTAAATGCTCAGTCTTTTCTTTCTGCGATCTAAACGGCTGCAGTTCCACTAGTTATGTAATAACAAAATTAACGCTTGTTTTCTGTTTTCGTGTGGTATCTTTAACCGTTGAGAAACATGCTCAAAAAAGCACATCAAAGTAATTTTTTTCTCTATAAACTTTTGAGGCTGAATGCAACCATTTTTTACTTAACCAATGTTCATGCTTAATACTCCCCCCCCATTTTTTCTCATTGGATTATAAATGAAAGCAAATTAATGGTCAAAAGTGTATTTTAAAAAAGATGATTAATACACGTATTGCTTCTCTTTAAATCATATTTCTCTTCCTCATTCATACAAGCCTTTTGTTTATCCTCAGTTCCTAGATCCCCACCTATTTATAGAGGCAATGAATGCTAAATGCATCCTGTTAAAAATGCAATATAATCGCAAATTATACTCACTTAATTCTAGAGTGTAATGGTGGGGGGGGGGTGCAGGGAGAGAGAGAGAATCAAAAATAGTTGCACAGCATATATTGCCATGACAAACAGAAGATATTGAATTAATATGTTATCATACCAGTGTATAATATAATACTAAGAGAGCTAGTGTTTAAAGCACCAGGCTAGAAACCAAGAGATTTGGGATATCTATATATAGTCACAGTGCCAACCTATTGGGAGTGCACCAGATGGAGAATTACATTATTTTGATTATAGTATTTTTGACGGGTAATATACTTCAACCCAATTGTCATATACTGGGGTACTTGATAATTGGAGATGAGGAAATTGCACTTCTGCACACAAAAAGAACAATATGAAGAGTGATATGAAAAGAAAATGTCTTTAGGATGTAATGGAAGCTCACTCCCATTATGAGTTGTGAATAACAACTAGAGTGTGAGCTGTGAGTAACTACTAATATGGATTACTGATATTCTGATAATGAAATCAGTGAGAACTAAGCATGAACTATATATCAGGCATAAAATGAATTTGAAAAGAAAACCTAGCGACAGTACAAATGAGATGGAATGTATAACCTTCTAATTAGCTAAATACATTCTAATTAGCTACAATATTTATGGGTTTTAAATGTTACACGAGAATCTCTTGGAAGATGGAAGGATAATTTTTGAAGTCCAGCTGAATGAGTCAGGAAAAAATTCCTAAGGCAGACCTTATTAGTGAAAGGATGAGCTTTTTTATTATATTTAAATGTAAGTATTAATTTCTCATGTGATTTATATTATTTAACAACACTTGTTTGCATGCACCATCCTTTGGCTCCCTCAAATTGTGTTATTAGATTGGTCTTTATATTTAATTTTAGCTCCATTTTAGTTCCATATTTTGATTGTGAATTTGTCGCATTTATTAAATCAGGACCATATACTGTAGTAGCATAATGCCACATTTATCATTTTTAGATCACAAAGACTTTCGAAAATAGATAACTAATTCATATACTAGATTCATTCTTTAAAATCAAAGAGTGCCTTTCTTTACAATTACATAGGATTATCTTTTTTGCTATACCTCAAGCTCCACTAAACCAAAGAACTTCATGAGTTAAAAAATTCCACATTTTGGAAATATAATGCAACATCACATTGAGATCCGTAAATATTTCTTCCTAAAATTCTTAACTTATATATTAATCAAATAATATAAATTAAAGCATTTTTTCAATGTTGGCAACTTTAAGATAAACTTAAAATAAATTTTAAAATTTAAGATAACTTGAAGCCGTGCGGGCCTGGATGGGGAGAAACAGGCTTCGACTCAACCCCTCCAAGACCGAGTGGCTGTGGCTGCCGGCGTCCCGATATAGCCAGCTGACACCATCACTGGTTATTGGGGGCGAATCATTGGCCCCCACGGAAAGGGTGCGCAACTTGGGCGTCCTCCTGGACCCACGGCTGTCTTTGGAAGATCACACGACAGCTGTGGCCAGGGGAGCTTTCTATCAGGTTCGCCTGATACGCCAGTTGCGGCCCTTTCTAGATCGGGACTCCCTACGCACAGTCACTCAGGCACTCGTCACCTCTCGCCTGGACTACTGCAATGCTCTCTACATGGGGCTCCCCTTGGGATGCACCCGGAGGCTCCAACTAGTGCAGAATGCGGCCGCGCGGGGGATTATGGGAGCGACGGGACGCTCCCATGTGACACCTCTCCTGCGCGAGCTGCATTGGCTACCTGTGGACTTCCGGGTGCGTTTCAAGGTGTTGGTGACCACCTTTAAAGCGCTCCATGGCTTAGGACCAGGGTACTTACGGGACCGCCTTCTGCCGCCAATAGCCTCCCACCGGCCGGTGCGTTCCCACAGAGAGGGTCTCCTCAGGGTGCCGTCAGCCAGACAATGCCGGCTGGCGACCCCCAGGGGGAGGGCCTTCTCTGTGGCAGCCCCTACCCTCTGGAACGATCTTCCTCCAAAACTGAGAACAATTGCTGACCTCCGGACTTTTCGTCGGGCCCTGAAAACTCATCTCTTTCAGCTTGCTGGTCTAGCCTGACCCCGCTGAATTTTTAAGATCTGTATTATAGGGTTGGGTATTTTAAATATTTAATGGTTAATGGTTTTAATTTTTAGCCAAAGTTATATGCTTTTTTAAAGAAATTGTTTAACTTTTGTGTACTATTTTATTTGGCTGTTCACCGCCCTGAGTCCGCAAGGAGAAGGGCGGTATACAAATCTAAACAAATAAATAAATAAATAAATATGCAGATTTTAATTCCCAGAATTCCACACATCATAAAGTAGCTAAGACTGAAAAAGTTAAAGCATCTTCATATTCTTAAAATCTGGTTTTCATCCGTTTTATTCATCTATTTCAGGGGTGTCAAACTCGCAGCCTGTGGGCCGAATGCATCACACATTGGCCACACCCAGCCCCATTTTAATGAAGGGGAAAAAGTCACAATACATCATATGATGAAAACGTGACACCGTCAGTTTGACACTCCTAATCTATTTTAAATCATTTCTTGAGGAAGATAATTGTCATTTTTAAATCATAAGTATATTTTATGTTTTTAGTAAATGCATCGATTAATTTTCCAAAAATGGATATTTCATTTCTTCCTTTCACAGATTAAATATATAAATAAAATTAACTTTCATTTAGTGTCTTAACATCTTATAAAACGGAATTGTTGACTTTCAAGTTCAGCATCTCTTAGAGAAGCTAAAATTGTAGGTACTTGGAGGCTGCCATGTATCTAGGTCATACTGTTTATGTATGTTTACCACAAAAACTGTTTACCACAATATTTGTTTCAATTGTGGTAAATTGTCAGGTAGATACTGAAGGCAAGTCAAACTATAAAGAGAGTACTGATAGTCCTCATTTAATAACCATTTGCAATTATGACAGTGATGAAAAGTAACTTTGTCACCAATCTTTACATTTACAATCTTCATATGTCTGTAAAGCAAAGGAAAGCTAAAGTAAGATCATAAACAGTCGTAGTTTCACTTACTACTTTGCTTAACAACCGAGTTTTCAGTCCCAACTGTTGTCAGATATGAGGATCTCAAAATCTTTTTTAAAAAAACATTAAAACATTAAAAATCAAGCAATTAAAAGTATTAATTCCTTGTTTAGCCTAAGCATTCAAATAAAATATTTTTCTGTTATTCTTATATCTGAGTCTCCTTACAACATCTACTTCTCGTGATTCAGATCAAATCATAGAAGTGTACATATCTATGATCAAATAATAGAAGTATGCATAACTTTCAGAGCAGGAAATAAAAGAGCCTGATTTAGTACAGCTTGATTCTTGTTTTTGTTACTTTATGTAAAGAGAAAGGCAATTTTAGACTATATATGGCTAGGTAAGAGTGCTTGCAAAGGAGTTGAAAGAATTATGTTTGGAAGGAAATGAAAGATGGTAGTGAGCAGTGGCAGCTTTATGCTGGCCAGACTTTTACCGATCAGAGAAAAATTAAAACATGAGAAATAAAATTTATTGTCCATTTATTGATTTACACCAGGGGTATAAGAGACTTTTATTAGGAAATTGTACATGAATATCCAAAATGAAATAAGACAACGTAGCCCAATTCTGTGTCAGCTATGATTAAACAAACAGTTCCACCAAGTGAGGTAATGCTGTGCCTTTACTAGGCTTCCAGAACTTCCTTTGTTTTCCTTTCCTTCACTCCTCCTCCCCTTTTCCTCTCTTCCCCCTTTTTGATGTTTTTTTTTGCTGTTTCTTTGTTATAATTGGTTCAACAATTGTTTTAATAATTGTTAATCCAACAACATTAACAGCGTATTAGACTTAATATAAATTAATATAATTTTACATTCTCAATTTTATATATTTTAATAGCAATAGCACGTAGACTTATATACTACTTTACAGTGCTTTAAAGCCTCTCTAAGTGGTTTACAGAGTCAGCATATTGACCCAACAATTTGAGTCCTCATTTTACCAACCAGGATGGAAGACTGAGTCAACCTTGAGCCTGGTGAGATTTGAACTGCCAAATTGCAGGCAGCCGGCAGTCAGAAGGAGCCTGCAGTATTGCACTCTAACCACTGCTTCACCACGCAAATTACTTATGCCCTTTTGTAATTATCATATATAGATTATTCTAAATATAGTGCAAATAGAGCAACAAGCCCCTGGAAATAGTTGTGGGTGCAGTGGCCTCTGATGCCGACTCTGAACGAAGTTGCTGATCCTTGTGAATGGCGTTGGTGTAAAGTAATTTGAGTTTGATTTCTTGTCTTTATCTCTTATCTCCATTTTTTTTGGTCACTACTCAATTTTTGGTTACTGCTTTTCATATTGTTCAGCTCAAAAGGTGTTATGTTGTTACTGTTTTGAGCGGGGAATTATAAACTAGGGGTTGTTTCTGATTGGTTACTGACCAGCAGCCAAACTGTATATAAAGAGTGCTGCTGCCTGCATAGCTTTGCTGAAGTCTCACCATGTAATAAAGAGCTGTTGTCACTATCCTGCCTGTGCTGCTCGTTATTGCCCAGCCACTTCAAAAGGGAACAATATAATGCATAAGTATTTGCTTGTCGATTTTTTTCCTGTTTCCAGAAGCCATGCTAATAAATGTTTAACAACCAGCTCCACTTCCATAAGCTGCAAAACAGTTGATCAGCGAAGTAGGCGTCATGACTCAGCTGTGCTCTCAAGCAGCTCATGAAATTCCTGAAAACTTAACAATTGGCTCTCATGAGCCTGCTCCAGCATGCCACTGCTGGCTATTTCATCTCATGAGCAATAATTCTAGTCCTAATACTATTCTTATCCCAGGGATGATTATCCCAAGTCCTTTGTACTATTGATCTCATCATCATTTCAGATCATTTCTAGCATCTCAGCCTAAAGCTTGTCTTTCACATATTTTATGTAGAATTGCCTTTAAAAAGCAAAGTTTGTCATTTCCAAATGAAATCTTTAAGCCTGTTCCAAATCAGTTCTGAATCTATATTACGGTATTTTATACAGCATCGGCTAAGCCAATTTTTAACTGGCTTGGCTGAGGTTCATTTGACACTGCAGTAAAACTGGGGGGGTTTTTAGTTGAAATGATACAGCTCTGCAGAGCTTCTGAGTTTTTTTTTTGTCTTGGGAAATCTTTCCTCAGTACAGTTCTCTTTGAACTTGTTCTGTAGAGGTTTAGCTGGCATAGCATTATTCTATCCTGTCAACAAAAGTGAAAATAATCACGACTAGCTTTCAGCTAGTTTGAAGGATGAGAAATGTGTGGAAATTCCCCTCAATTGGCACAAAATGCTGTAATGTAGGGTGACTGCCTTTTCTGAGAAAGTTTCTTCAATAATGTGCACCCTACAGAACACTGGTTTCTATTTTATTTCTATAAACAATGCAAAGTTTCAATGCTAGATTTAGAATCAACAGTTATAACTGTTCTACCTTAATCTTTCACAATTGCGCTATCTAGTTAGATCCTTGCTTTGTATTTAATTTCCAGTGGAATTGTAATTTATTTCTGAATCCAGTGGAATTGATTTCAATTGGTAAATATACTGATAGCTTTTATTGCAGAATACTGTATCACATCCGTGAATGTTTGGGTGGGAATAATGAAATATATAACTGATAAACTGAAAAGCAATGGCACATCAAAAAATTATGTAAATAGAAGAGAACGGCTATGAATTCTAAATCCTATATAAAGAAATCTGCAGATCTACAACATAATCTACACATTCATTAAAAGTCTGCTGAGAATCATTTATTCAAACCCATGAAATGCTATTTACATGTTCAAATTAATGTTATGCTTTTCATTACCTGAAAACTGGAAACAATTTGTAATAAGATTAAAGCTAGCTTGCTGCCTGGAAAGAAATTGTTATTCTTTTTTCAGAATTAATTACTGATGAAGATAATTAATTTCTGTTCTTGTTTAATTGTTTTACAGTAGCCACTGAAAAATATATTAAAGATTCCTTGCTACTTCAGAATAATATTTATGCTCTTGTAATTTCCCAAATGGGGATGCAGCAGATGTAGGCAAAGCAGTTGACAGATGAACAGAATTGGGCACATCTGGAAATGTTACCCTCCACACCTGTCAAGGGATTGTTTTCTTAAAACAAAACAGCAATCTGCATTGGAGTTCCTTCTAGTAGCAATCCAAGTGCAGATAAATTCCAGACATTTAAGAGATTGAATTAAGGAGGTTATAGAGAAACCTACAACTTGATCCACCTGAAGAAATTCTTAAATCCTCAGTGAGCTATAGGAGCTTAACAGAATACAGTACTACACAATGAGACAATAGATTGCCTAATAGTTGTTTAATAGAACATTTTGAAAAAATTCTCTTTGAAAACTAAATATTGAAAAAAATACACTAATGAGTCCAAACATTTTATAGAAGAGAATCAACAGTTATGACTTCAATCTTAAGAAAAATGCTGGTTATTATGTCATTATTGTTTCTCCAAAACCTGATTTTGAAGATTGGGGCTTCTTGAACTAATAAAATTTGTTCAATTTTCCTCCAAATAAACATTGCCATGCTATTGTTTAGACATAGTAAATTCTTCCTAACTCCAGTGATTCTGAGAGATCGGATCTTTCTCATCTTTCTTCTTTATTGGTCATGATAGGGTAAAGTTGAGAAAAATGAAATAATTTGTATAATGCAGACTTCTAGGTCCTGTAAATGAAGGTGTGTAAGTAATAGTCTCAATTGTTCCTCTCACCTTTGGGTTTTAAATAAATATCATATAGTTAAGCAAAGTCAAGCTTTATTTTAACAAACCCTGAAACACAGGAAATCTGATTGGCAAAGGAATACTTGCACCACTCTCAGAAGACTATAAGATCGTTCTTCAATTATTAGTCTCAGAAGGACAGTTCCCAAGAAATAGTAATGAGAAAAGTAAATCTTGATCCCAGTTTGATGACATTTTCTTATGTTTTACAGACACAAATAAGAGAAACTAAAGTTTCTAATACAGTCAAAATAAATTAGAAATTGAACATCAGCTCCCCTGGATTCCAAAGTGAAGTCCTCTACTGTTCCTTGGATTTGTCCTGGCTTTCCTGGGATAATTCAGAACATTTATCATAGTTGTTTGGGTGGGATGAAATTCCCAATTTCTTATTCTGTGTTCCTGGAATTCCACTTTGTTTCTTTTAAGGACCCACATTTTCTTTGCAGGAAAGAGGGAAGGGTTGGGTGAGTGCATATTAAAGGTCATATTTGAGAGATACTGATTCACATGTTGGAGCTGGCAGCTTGCAATTTGAAGGCCTGTCAGAACTGCAGGAGTGTACGTGGGTGTGAAAGCATGCATACTCATGCACTCCAAAGCGAAATCAAAGACGTATTTCAACATAGAAGATTTTGTGAACCTGTGAATAGTTAGAATGATCATGCAATTCTCTTTCAAGGAACAAAGTAGTTTGCACAATCAATGGAATGTTGTTGTTGACCTTAAACATTTCTCCTATTGGGTTGTAATTCCACTGGTTTTGTACTGCATTTACTAAGTTCACATAGCAGTTTTCAATGCATGATGTGATGAGAGAGTCTAATGCTGATTAGGGCTGATATGGAGTGATTGTCCCAAGGCCACCCAGCCTAAGAGAAGAGTAAAATCTAGGTCTCCCAGTTTGTACACCAGCACAAGCCACTACACCATGCTGGCTCTCTCACAACCTGTGGAATGCCTGGTATTTACTCGGAGAAGTTTGCATGGGTTGGAAAAAAGGATTATTAGTACAGCAAAAGAGCTTTGTGCATTGTGCTCTTTTTTATTAAATCAACAGAATGTAAGGGAACATGCAGTTGTTAAATTACATATAATTTATATTCTGACACTAATAAAATATATGAGTCTTTTTTTAAGCTGCCTATATTTCACTTAGAAGGATCCCCCTTCCCCAGCCCACCCCACAGGCCTGTTATATCAAGAAGCAAATACAGTTTGTAATCAGCTGGGTGTTCATGAAATAAACATATTCTGCAGTAATTATTTTAATTAATGTTAGAAATTGCCTTATTGCTGAGCCTTTTTGAGGTATCAGATATCCTTGAAATTTTATATTAGTGTTGGAATATAAATCTGGTCCCTATCTTATTCCAAGCCAGGAGAGAAACGCAGTGAAAAATAAGTTCAAGGCAGGCTGCAGTTGGAAAGGGTTTCTTTTTCCTGGCCCAGTAACAACAGTGACAACAGCATGGATTCCTGGGGGATGCTGGCAAATTGGGGTTGTGAGTTAGTGAGTTTTTATATGTTTCTGAGATCTTTGTTTTTGGTGTGCTGGTATTTGTATGAAAATGTATTCCTTCTATGTTCTTTAGCCTGGACATAGTAATTGTTGTTAGTAAAGATTTTCTGAGGTCATCTTGTTTGCATAGTCAGTTTTAGTCCTTGCTCTATTCTGTTGTCTGTTTGGAGACCACTTTAGCCAAATTTGGTTTTACAGTATATACAGTATTGTATTGTATTACAGTATATACAATATACAGTATTGTTTTATGAATGAAATTTAGTTTTCTTAAGCTTTGCCTGAAGGCTGTTTTAATGGACGAAAGACTGGGGCTTTTTCTGCCTTTGTTAAGATTTTTTGCCTCTTTTCCTTTAGATGAAATATTCTATTCTGCTTCTTTTCTTATTATGTAGAATATTTTATTTTGGGGAGGGGGACCTTTCCTGCAGTAGAATTGCATCCAAGAGCCTCTCCAGGATGCAAAATTGCCATATAATTTTGAATGACAGAGGTTTTTTACACTGTAAGACTTATTTTCAAAATACTCCCCTGAGCCAACTCTTAATACAATACTTGTATCATAATAAAATTGAGCAAGGGCTCTGCTTTTCATTGCAAGTCTGAGAGGCAAAGGCTTATTTAATTCATGCTTTATAAAATTGCATCATGGGTCCAGCTGATTTTGGTTTCAGTACACATGCTGAAGATGTCCCCCAAAGTGTGTAGGCACTGATATTTTGGTTTGCAAGATACTTTTAGGGATCTTAGATTGCATTAAACCAGTTGTTCCCAATTTTTTTCAGTCCTCTACCCCCTTGGTACTACAAACTCATCCTCAGTCCCCCCCCACCCAGGGGTGGGTTCTACTTACCTTTACTACCGATTTGCAGCAGGGCCATGCGCACGTGCTCACTTCGCTCGCGCACGCCCGGGCTCTTCTGCACATGCGCAGAAGTGTTTTGGTGATGTCGGGGTTGGTGGGCAGGGCCTCCTGCCAGCTTTACTACCAGTTCTATAGAACCGGTGAGAACCTGGGCAACCCACCACTGCCCCCCCCACCCCCTATAAATAGCATTGTTTGGAATAGCGGTTTGCACGACCCACTAAGGAAGATAGCAACAGTAAAATACACAGAATACAGCTATTTTTTGGCCTCCTGAAACCTTGTCCCGCATGTCCCGTTTTTGTGAAAAACGGTACGCAGAGCCTTTTTTAAAAAAATTTGATTTATATGCCGCCCTTCTCCGGAGACTCAGGGTGGCTTACAATGCATTAAGCAATAGCCTTCATACTTTTATATATTTATACAAAGTCAGCTTATTGCCCCCACAAACTGGGTCCTCAATTTACCTACCTTAGAAAGGATGGAAGGCTGAGTCGACCTTGAGCCTGGGGAGTTTCGAACTGGTGTAATTGCAGGCAGCTGGATGTTAAATGCTGCCTTCGTAGGAGGCATTAGCCTCCTACGCCACTGCAGGCCTTTGGGAGGCCTGCAGGCTGCTCCAATACAAATCTATCCCTGTAACAAAAATAGCTAACATTATTAGTTAACACTAAAGAAATCCCCTGAATCAACCAATCTAGAGCAGTGATTCTCAGCTGGGGGTTCCTTTCGAATTTGCTGACCACCAGCAAGTGGGAAAAAGCAATTTCACAGAGGAGGGGATGGAGAGGGCCATCCCCTCCGCATTCCCAGACCCCCTTGGGATTAACCTGCAGCCCTCCCCTGCCTCCTCAGGCGGTGGAGTTGCGGGGGGATGCTTTTCAAGAAGTCACAAGGAGGGCTGAGAGCTGGTTTCTGTCCCACAAGTAAGATTTGATCTAGAACCAACCCCAACATGAAGGTCTTTTATTTGCTCCTTGTACTCCTTGTCTTTGCATTTTTGACAGGTAATAAATTAAATTTCTGATGATGTCAAAATAGCTCATAACTCACCTTTCTAGACAGCTATTATCATGTCTAAAAGCAAGAAACTCTTCTCCATCTTTTGTCTGGAGTACCATTTAATCCAGAGCCTTTTAATTCCAGAAGTCCAAGTTTAAAGAATGGATTTCTGGAATTAAAGCTCCGTTTTTTAGCTAAAACTTAATTCACACCTGTTAATTTTGCTTAAGCAGTGTGAACAATTGACAGTGTAGTCCTCCAAAGGTCTGAAAAATATATCATTGATTTTTTCTTTGGCATTTAAACTAGATAACCAATGTGAAAAAATGCATCAAGGAAGGACTGGAAAGCCAATTCATACTGAACCATATTGAGTTTTCTGTTGTTATTTGAATAAAACGAAAAGAAATCAAATAGTGGTATTTAGTGCGGAAAAAGAGATGAAATAATGGGTCATTCTCAACACTTGAATTCTCTATACTTAAAATATCTAGAAATTATTATGGTTAAGTGAGTTTTGCCCCATTTTATGATTTTTCTTGCCATATTTCAAATCAAAATTCAAATCAAAGATTTGATAGTTCAAATCAGAGACTTGATAGTTCAAATCAAAGATTTCTGAGACCAATGCTGAATACTTACATTTCAGTAGTCACCAATCCCAGTCTTAAAATGGGTTTAGAATCAGTGGGAGTCACTGATAACAATGAATTTACTAGCTACTGATAATGAGTCCAGTCCTGCCTTTCTTTTCCTTCTGTCCAAGTTTTGCAAATACTTTTTCCAGGTATATGTTTTATTCCAAATTATACAAACCATTATTGTTAGGGAAAAAATGGGTCTTCCAAGCAATTTTAAAAGACACTGTCAGAATGACTCTGCTCTCAGCCCCCCTTGTGACTCCTTGAAAAGCACCCCCCCCACACACATATATGTAAATGAAAAGAATAAGCTTTAAAATCCTAGCCTTTTAAAATTGAAAATATGGAGAATTGGGAGGATGAATATGAGACACTAAGGGAGATATTTCAAAAAGTAAGGGAGGCATTTCAGGTAAATAAAGAAGCAGGGAATTGGTTAGCTTGCAAAAAAGAGAAAGAGAAAAGATGAATGATAAGCAAGAGAAACAAGGAGCTAATATTGAAAAGGAGATAATTGAAAAAAAAATTAAAGATGATTACATTGGGTTCAATAGCAAAAATGGAATAAGATGAAATATACTGTTAATAATTAAAAAGATGAGGGGAAATTTTGAGAAATATACTTGATAAATGAAAGAAAGACCGGGGTTGCCTGGACTCCATAGTGGAAAATATAAAATTGAAAATGAATACAGCAATAGAGAGGGATGAAGGAAGGAGAAGAGAGATGGGAGAAGGAAGGAGAGAGAGAAGGAAGGAAGACAAGGGAGGAAGGAAAATTAGAGTAGAAGTGAGGATAAGAGAGGGAGGAGGAGAAGGAGAAAGGAAGAGGAAGTAGGGAGGAGAAGAAGAGGGGGGAAGAGAAAGTAAGGAAAAAAAAGAGAGGTGGTAGGTTTGAGGAGAAAGACTGCTGTACAATAAAAAAGATGAAATGGAAGAAAGGCAACCCCAAACAAATATAAAGATATTAAGATAAAGAATGAATGGTTGAACTTTAAAGAATAAAAGAGAACAAATATGAATAAATAGCAATAATTAGAAACACACATACAAACATACAATGTATTTTCTTTGAACAGAGTATTTGGCTGGTTCACAAATTTAAACAGTGTTTAGTCATTTCAATTAAATTTACAATTACTATATTTCCTTTTTGCCATATTTATTCCTCATCTATTTTTTAAAAAAAACAATATTACCCATCCTCATCTCTAATCTTAATCAAATTCAATTTTCCCTTCTATTCTATATTATACCCCTTCCCATTGTCATCTATTTTTATATCCATCCTCACATTGGTTAATTATGTAATATTACAGTTGTTTAATACAAATTCAACACTTTAATATAAATCAATTAGTTATATAACTATCTTTTTTGTATATTAATCAATATGAACATAAATATTCCAATTATTTCCATGCAATCCACTTACAAATCAATTAATTATATTTACCAATAATAATAAACCAAATAATTTCCCCCATATATTCCTCCAAACCACAACTTAACCATTTCTGCTTTCAACACAATATACAATAGTATCTCAATTATTACAATTCCCTAGTTAAATAGAGCTTTTTTTTCTTTTGTGTTTTAAAATGTTGCCTAAATTTCCCATTGTTTGCACCAATCTTTTTTGATGAGGAAAAAGAAAAGAAATCTGTCTCTGCCTAATTTTCCAAGTTACAGCAAACAACAAAGCCAACAACCTGCTTTACTTTTGGTTTCGGTTTCAGCTTGAATTGCACAAGGAGAAAAAAAAATCTGCTCCAGCAATTTAGCTCTTTGTAGCAAGCAGCAGATCCCTGCGCAAAACAGCTGAGCGCAAATCAGGTGAAAGTCGTGGATCTAATCAATGGGCCTATTAATTAGCTTATGCCAGTGATGGCTAACCTTTTTGCCATTGTGTGCCAAAAGTGGGGTCACGGGGGGAGGGTTTCACGTGTCTGCATGCCCACACCCATAATTCAATGCGGGGGGCATTCCCCTCGCTTTTGGCACATGATGGCAAAAAGGTTACCAATGGACCCGGTAGGCCCCTTTTTCGTTCTTCCCAGGCTCCAGAGGCTTTCTTGGAGCCTGGGGAAGGCGAAAATGGCCTTCTCCATTCACTCTGGAGGCCGGAAATGGCCCATTTCCCAACTTCTGGTGGGCCCAGAAGGCCTGAAAATCAGCTGTCCAGTGCACGCATGGATGCTGGAGCTATACACGCGTGCCATAGGTTCGCCATCATGGGCCTATGCTGAAGCTGAAAGTTGTTTTTTCTTGCTGTTTGCTTGCAAGGAGGTAACTACACAGGCCAAAGGGTGGGGGCCAACCTCCTTGCCACTTAGTGCCCCCCTGCCGCCCCCTTTTGCCTCTAGCGCCCCCATGCTGCCCCCCTTGCCTCTTACCGCCCCCCTAAGGCATCCCACCGCCCCCCAGGGGGCGGTACCGCCCACTTTGGGAACCACTGCATTAAATCATGTAAGCATGCTAGAGATAAAATTGGGCTTTTTTTCTTTTTGCACCTGTTGCATATGGGCTAAAATATCCCAAACTTGACAAGTATTATATCTCTATTGTTAGCAGGAAATGCTGCATGAGTCATAGATACAAGTAAGAATAGTAATGAGTGTATTCTTTGCTTATCTTACTAGAAAAAGAAATATTGGTACTTAATATGACAGGTTGTTGTTTAATATAATTTTTTTATTAAAAGAACAATTTACACAAGATAAAATAAACTATAGAAACATAAAAGGAAAAGAACAAATATTTAATACATTTTCTTTGCTCCCCTCCAGGTTATCTTTTAAATTTCCTATAATTCCCAAATATACTATTTATGTGGAGCATTGTAGGAAAGTAAACAGTCATTTCTGGTTATCTGAAGCCTGTCGCCACTCTCAGATAGGAGTCCCTGCAACTTTGGATAGAAGAAAGGATCCATCAAGGAGCCTTTTGCCAGGAAGGCTTGTCTCACTTTATCAAACTTGCTGCTGGTTCTGCAAAGCACTCTGCTTCCTTGTAGTGACAAGGTATTGGAGATATAGGAGCTTCCTTTCTATGGCAGTCTGCCTGGCTTATATGGTATACCTGCTCGTCTTGCATACCTTAAGATTTAAGCTAAGGCTTAAACCAGGGGTCTCCAACCTTGACAATTGTATGACTTGTGGACTTCAACTCCCAGAACTCCTCAGCCAGCATGCGCTTATCTTTTGCTACAGGCCTGCTGTTCAATTATTTCCACCTCATTAAAAGCTTCACATTTACATTTGATTTTTTTTGCTTGATTTATGAGGGAGGAGAATATCACCTAATATCTCTGATATAGAGAATCTAACATAGATAGAAGACAAGCCTACTCAGTGTTGTTGGACAAGAGCTTGCCAATTTCCATTAATTTTCCTCTCTTCCTCAGTTACAGCTCTAATACAGTGATGGGATTCAGCTAGTTCGCACCACTTCAGGTTGTTAACTTTCTGAGCAGTTTGGCAAACTGGTTGTTGGAAGAAATCATTAGGGCAGAAAACAGGTTGTTAAATTACTTGAATCCCACCACTGCTCTAATATATCCTGTAGTATGTTTTTCTGAACAGTATATAACTACTCAAGAACAGTGGTCAGCAAAAATACAAGGTTGAAACAAAGGAGGCAGAAAAATTACCGTATTTTCCGGCGTATAAGACGACTGGGCGTATAAGACGACCCCCAACTTTTCCTGTAAAAATATAGGGTTTGGGCTATACTTGCTGTATAAGACGACCCCTCTTCCAACGCACACCAAATAAAAATTAAAAAACATCAACTGGCTCACCCACAATGTAAAAGCAGCTGTGCTAGACCCAAAATGGCCCCTGCAATAAGCAGGAACCTCACACAGCCACAAAAAGCCCAAAAAAACCAACTTTTACATTGTGGGTTTACACACACAAAATTCCACATACAGCTTTGTGAGATTTTGTATGTTTGTGTAGTTAGAGTGAAACACTACAGAAACACATTAAATCTCAGAAAGTTGCACACATTTTATTTTTATTTATTTTTATTTTTATATGAAAGCTAAATTTAAAACTTCCTAGCCTAAAACTTAGACCTAGCCTTTAAATGGCTAGGTCTAAAAAAGAACAACTAAAAAACCCCCCAATTAACTATTTTTTTTAAAGCTCCCAAAGGGGGAAAAAACCTTACCCAATAGAACAGGGGTCTCCAACCTTGGCAACTTTAAGACTTGTAGACTTCAACTCCCAGAATTCCTCAGCCAGCTTTGCTTTGCTGGCTGAGTAATTCTGGGAGTTGAAGTCCACAAGTTGCTTGCATCAGCAAGCAACTAAATCTCCCTGCAAGCAGGCAGGGAGATTTAGTTGCTTGCTGATGCAATGGATTGCAGGCAAGGCAAGGCAAGCGTTGGGGCTAACAGCTAAGGTAAGCAAGCTGGAGGTGGGGGGGGGGGATTTTTGCTACGGAGCAATTAGCAGGCAAAAATTAGCAGCTGGGATGGCCAGCGTTGTGTAAAAGAAAAGTTTTTCCCTTTTACACGGGGCTTGGCCATCCAAGCTCTGGCGATCCCAGCTGCACCAGCGTTGTGTAAAAGGGAAGTTTTTCCCTTTTACACAGGGCTTGCGTGTAACTCAGCTGATTAGCGGCAACTCAGCAGGCAATTCAGCTTGGCTCCTTAGAGCCATTTAAGGCTCGTCAAAGCCTTTCGGGCTGGTCTGCCTAGTTACAGGAGACCGACACCCGGCGTATAAGACGACCCCCAACTTTTGAGAAGATTTTTGTGTGTTAGAAAGTCGTCTTATACGCCGGAAAATACGGTAATTATTTTACTCACTAATTTAACATAATTAAAAGACTGTACACCTAAAATCTTACTTTGAACTCAGTGGGAATTACTTGAATAAATAAAGAATTGCACTGTGAAAGTGGACTATTAATTGAATATTTTATTATATGTTTTATAGAAGGGAATCTGATTTTTGAGAGTCATTTTAACGATTAAGGCATCTGCTAAAATCTGGAGACTGAATTATTTAGTACCACATTAGGCACAAAGTCTAGTAAGTCACTAAGTGACTTACGTTAATCACTCTCTTCTTGGGCCCTAAGAAGGAAGCAATGGCAAACCACTTCTGAAAAATATTCCAAAGAAAACTGCAGGAATTTGTCCAGGTAGCTGTGAGAAATTGAACAGAAGGGGAAAAAAGTCAATACTGTACATGTACTGGCAGTACATGTACTTAAAAAAGACACTTTTTACTTTAAAATCATAAAGTTTATTAGAATGTGTGGGGCCTTTGAGATTAGGAAAACACGTAAATAACTAGAAAGGTAAACATGGAATTATGTTGATAGAAATAATTGTTAGTTAAAGATCTTTTGGGTTTCACCACATGAAAATAAAAGTGGATTACAAATCTAATAGCATAGTTGTAATTTTTAAATAATATATAGTAACTACATCATGCTATCTGAATATATTATATTTTAAATAAATTTAAATAAATTTAAATTTTAAATCATTTAAAAAATAAATGAAGGAAGAAACAGTTCCACAGCCCTGTTTGCATACTATCAGATTTAGCTAGAATGAACTGCTTTTGATTTAGCAGAATTAATTGAACATTGTTTGCTAACAAATCTTTGGAAAATTTACAACACTAACATCACGATTTATTGAAATATATTCCATCAAATAGATTTTGAAAGATACTATTAAATAAGATATTTAATTATGGGAATCTCATTTAATGCAGTAGATTAGGTGTTCATTTAATTATTAAACATATGTCTCCCTTGAAGGTATTTATAGAATTACATGGATCGAATAACTCTCCCATTTAGTTGGTAGATGTGATTTGATTTACTTAAAGAAAAACTAGAAACAAGACATTATTAAAACTCTGTAGCTAGATAGTACTCTTTTGTGTGCCTTCAAGTCACTTATGACTCCTGGTAACAAGTCCAGACAAACCTACATTCATGGATCATAAAATAAACCTTTGGGAAATGTGATCATCCAGTTCAACCGCCCCTACATTTTCAACTTTGTTAGCATCTAAATCCATGTTGTTTGGCAAGATATCTGCATTTATCTATAATTTCCCATAGTCTCTCTGTTTAAAGGCCTTTTTCTTAAAATCGGCACCAAAAAATTAAATCAAAAATTAAGTATTTTAATTTCAATTTTTAGAACAAATATACTGTCCAACATTGCAAATATGTATTTAGAATCAGTAAATGCATTTAAGACTTAGGTCACTATTATCAGTTTTTTGAATGTTAATATTTACATGATTATCTGTATCATCACCTACACATTTCAATGAACACTCTTTTTGGCCACATACACTATTTATTCATTTATTTTTTGGATCAATTTTCTGCCTGAGGCATTTTACACAATCCAATTATAGATCAAAAACAACAGTGCTGCAAATATTAATGCAATTTATGTAAAATCATTATTATATTGATGGTTCCATGTAGAATTAATCTTCCAAAGATCCCCTGGAAAAGTCAGATTTTTCTCACGTTTCTGTGAAAAATACCATGTTGCCCTGAAAATAAGACCCTGTCTTATATATTTTTTGAACCCTGAAATAAGCGCTTGGCCTTATTGCTATGTGCTCAAAAGTCTGATTGGGCTTATTATCAGAGGATAATAATTTATCCTCTGATTATTTATCCTCCTCTTATTTTGGGGAAAATAGGGTAGGAGCCACCTTCCTCACATACAGGGACTGTTCCGAAGTTGGAGTTTCTACAGAGAATATCCACTGTTCAGACCTTAAGTTTCTCAAGTAACAGCTAACTGTTGGTAAGCAGGGAGAGGGAAGGACTCAGATAGTGATCTCCAAATTTGATTGCAGAAAATATGACCAGCAACAGAGTGGTCAATGCTTGTAATGCACTACCTGACTCTGTTGTTACATCCTCAACCCCCCGTAACTTTAACCTTAAACTGTTTACTGTTGACCTCACCTCTCTCCTAAGAGGTCGGTAAGGGGCATGCATAAGGGCACCAGCGTGCCTTCCATCCCTGTCCTACTGTCCCCATTTATCCATACACATTTCCTGCATTAATATCCATGTTTATACTTATTCCTGTTATCTCATACATGTTTGACTAACTAACTAACTAACATAAAAGGTCTGACTGGCTAACAGACAGGAAGCAGAGTAGGCTCAGAAACAAGTAGGCCCAGCCTGCTAAATCTGAGAAGGCTGCTATTGACCTCCTAGTAGACCAGTTTGGGAATTGTTGTCCTGACATGTTGAATTTTAACCCAAGTATTGATTTTCCCCCACATTTCCTTTGAAATTAGTTGTGATTATATTCCATCAAATATTTTCAAGGGGATACTGATTAAATGTCAATAATTGCCTGATCTCAGTTCAGCAACTTCTTGAATAGTAGCCATTAATATATAGTATTGCTTTGTGCATATTAGTGAGAATTGCTTTCCGTCATTTCTGAGGAACAGTAGAAAAAATAAGCATCTATGCCAGCTTGCAAGAAAAACCTACTGGATTACTGACAGACACAGTACTAAAGATAGATCATTCAAATGCAGCATGAGTAGAACAGATTACTGGAACCTAAAACTATAATCCTATTAAATAGCTGTGCTTGAAACAGCTATCTTGCAACAAAGCCATTTGTTCCTCTTAAGTTTTTAATCAGATGGTTTGTCTTTCAGAAAAGTTCCACACACTTGTAGCTTCTTTATTGTTTTAAAAAATGCTACAAGGCACATGAACTCTGTTCCAGCTTCTTTATCAGGCTTAATAAAGAATTAACCTTTCCATAATTAAAGCCATGATTTAAAGGCCTTTATTACTTCAGATGTGAATACATTACATGTAACTTTCTGGGCAGGTGGATTTTCCATTCCTTAGCTTCTTAGCCGCCTATTTTAAACATTGAAGTTGTATCCATAAATGTGCAGGCATTCATATTTCGTCCCAGTTTAGCCATTCTCTCTGGAAGTTCCATGGGATCCTTTCAAAATTATTTTAAATAACCCTTTTAACCCTATTTTAAATCTTTTGCTGCTTGCTTTTATCACATTTGTTGTCCTGAGTGTGAGGCAGATTAGGGCTATAAAATGCTAAATGAGCCACACATCCTTTGGCAAAGTTCTGCAATGCAAAGAACAGATGGAAAAGCTCGGGAATGGAAGGTTTTCAGAAATCTTATGGCTGGCTTCTTGGTTATAAATTTTTTTTTGTCTCAGGTGTACAACCTATGTACTAACTTGGTTTACAGCTGCACGTAAATCGGTTTGCAAAAATGTGCCTGATGTCAACATGCTAAACTTGAGTTTTCATCTGCTGCTGATCCGATTAGGAGTCATGATTGCAGGACTTTTCTGAATGTGTCAGTCTCTCTGCCCTCTTCACTTGTTGTGCAATAGGATTCCTATTGCAATGTTGTGCAATAGGATTCCTATTGCAATGTTGTGCAATAGGATTGATCGGGGGCTGTATTGGTAATCGCTGCCTCTTTTTGACCCCCTTTATCGACCTTGAATGGATAAAGGAGGTTACAAAACAATGCAGGATTGTTTGAAGTGGCAATGTGGAAAAACTGTTCTCTGCTTCTGCAAACACTTCAATAAAACTGTAAATGCAAGTAACTTTCTTTGACGATTGCTCTGGCAATATTTTATTCCCAGTGCCGCAAGCGTTGTGGAAGAAATTCGAACAACTATTTTATTTCCGGCGGGAAAAACACTTGACTTACGCTTCCGCTTGCGAATTGTTTTTTTTTTTTTAAGTCGAGGGTGCCGAGGATGTCTAAACTTTATGCAGTTGGAAGTCAGATAGTTGGAAAGTGTATTGTTGTTATTTTATTATAGATAGCATCTGTCGAGTTTCTGCCAATTCTCTACCCCAAGCGAATAAGAATGGGAAAGAGCAAGCAAATAATTGCTGCCGCTGTTTGCCAGTAAATCGCTTGCTTGGGTGTTTTTTTTAAACCTCTTCAAAAAACCCCCGACTCTGGAGTTTCCCCTGTTGGAAAAACTCTTGGCAGGCATCTCGTGACATTTTATTAATATTGCCGAAAGCGTTAGCAGATAGGAAGATGCAGCAAGCGTAAAGCTTGAATGCTATCCGATGACTCAGACAAGAATCGTCTTCTCTAGAATTCTAGGAAGTCTTAGGTTGAATCTTAACGTGCCTTGCTGCCGGTTCCAATATATGTGAGAATAAATCCCCATTCCCGCTGTTTTACCGACGTTTAACTGCGGGGTCAGGAAAAGGCTTGCTTTTAAAGGACTTTCGCATGGGGTGAAGACATTTCCGCGATCAGTTGGGGGAGGACAGGTAGATTCAATCAGAATTTCCTGGTATCGAGTCCAGTTAAATTGTACGGGAGAAAGTTTTCGAGAAGTCCATGGTGGCAGTCCTCCCCTCCCCCCCCCGTCCCCATCGGAAGATGGTTGTGTTGGGATGGTACCTGCGGTGGATTATCTTCTCCCTTGAGCTGCGTTTTCTATTCTCTGTGTGTACAGCGTACACGGAAGCCCCCCCCCGTCTAATCTTTTTACTGTGCTGTGAATTTAACATTGATCTGTCTCTCCCCACCTCTCTTTCTTTACGCACTACTGTATAAGAGGGGGCCTCCCCCCCCCCCCCCAGCCCCAGGAGATAACTGACTTTGCTGTGAATGGTCAGGGCTATTCAGCTAAGGTGGGAGGGTGACTGAATGTTGCCACCCAACCCTCATTCTTTCCTCCTGGACATTCCCACTGAATCCCCGCGTTTATCCGCCGAGATTTATGCAACTGGGCGGGAGGCGCAGGATTACCCGGACGCCCTTTGGCTTCGGGAGATAAACGCTATTAGGAGGCGAGAGCTCAGGACCTCGCGCTCTCCTTAGCGGGAAGCGACGATGGTGCTTCTGTCCGGGGGTAGGAAAGAGGGCCGAGAAAGCCGGAGCCCCACCGCAGAGAAGCAGCTGCAAGCAGGGTCGCTCCGAGCGCCGGGAGTTGAGAAGGCGGAGGGGGGAGTGAGTGCCGGTAGTAGCGGCAGGATTGACCCAACCATCCCCGCAGAGCGAGCGCGCAGAGAGGGTCAAGGCGAGGAGGAAGAGGAGGAGGAAGAAGAATGGGTCGATAAGGAGGAGGTTGAGGAGGAGGAAGATTTCCCGGATCTCCCGGACACGCGGAGCATCGCTTCAGACGACTCCTTCTACCCGCCCCAAGAGGCCGACGACGAGGACGAATCGGAACTTTCCGACAGCAAGCAGCAGCTCAGTCTCTTCCGCGCTTGCTGTACCAACAACGCCGCCGTCGTGCGGGCGCTCATCCGGCAGGGGCTCCAGGAGGAGGACGTGAGGGAGACGGACCGCAACAAGCGGGTGAGCGCGCAGCGCTTAGCACTGCCGGGCCTGGGCGAGGGAGGAAAAGGAAAACGGGTGCGGTGCTCAGGAGAGCGATTTCACTCCCATCCATTGATCCCCTTGTTGCCCTACAATCTTATTGTAATATGCTCATTCCCCATAAGCCTCGAGCGTGTGAACCTGTACTTTGGAGCCATCCGAGAAGAATTAGTGATTGCTTTCTTCCCTCTTTTCCATCCCCCCTTCTTTTTTGCTCCGAGGCTAATACTGTAATAATACTAATAGTAACTGAAAAGCATCATGCACTAACAACTTTTTTTCTACAAATCCTTAACTCCCCGATCTCTCCCTATAGTATATAAGTAGCCCTCGACTTGTAACAAGTAATTTAGTGAACTTTCAAAGTTAACAGTACTGAAAAAGACTATGGTCATTTTTCACATTTAATGATTGTTGCAGCATCCCTGTGCTCACGGTGATCAAAATTTGGACACTTGTCAACTGGTTCATATTTAGAAAGGTTGCAGTACCCTGGAGTCATGTGGTCACCTTTTGCCATCTTCCCAGAGGCAAAGTCAATGGGGAAGCCAGATTCACTTAACAACTGTGTTATTAACTTGACTGCAATTATTCATTTAGCAACTGTGGAGAGAAAGGTCATAAAATGGGGCAAAACTCACTTAACTTGGTTAGCAATGGAAATTTTGAGCTCAGTTGTGATTGTAAGTCAAGCACTACCAGTACAACTTCCAAACTGCTTTTTCCTGGCCACTTTTTTCAATGGTCCACTCCTCAAATGCCTCTTTCATCCATCACAAGAACTGAAATGGATGAAATCATAACCAGTGGCCACTTCAGGCCCCCCCCCCTTTTCTGAATTGTATGCAGACAACTGTCTCTTCATATTTACAGATTAATAATGTAGAATTGTGAGTGAATCCATACAATTGGCAAAAATAATTCCAACTCTTGTGAAAACAGAACAGATGAAAAGAAGTTAATCCATCCAAAAGGAAGGAGGCCAAATTCTTCATTAGTTGGGTAACATAAAAAAATAAAAGTAAGCATATTTGAACATTACAGTGTAGATAAAAGTAGTCTATAATTCATTATAAAATAGTTGCTGAAATTAGTTTGTTTCAACTTTCTTCAATACAAGTAATCCTCGACTTACACAATTGAGCCCAAAATTTATATTGTTAAATGAGACATTTGTTAAGTGAGTTTTGCCCCACTTTACAACCTTTCTTGCCCCAGTTGTTAAGTGAATCACTGCAATTAATAAGTTAGTAACCCTGTTGTTAAGTCAATCTGGCTTCCTCATTGACTTTGCTTGTCAGAAGGGCACAAAGGAGATCGCATGACTTCGGAACACAGCAACGGTCATAAATATGAACCAGTTGCCAAGCATTTGAATTTTGATCACATGATCATGAAGATGTTGCAAAAGTCATAACTGAAAAATGATCATAAGTCACATTTTTAATGCAGTTGTAAATTTGAACGGTCACTAAACAAAGTGATGTAAATTGAGGACTATACTATTCTCAATTTTTGGATTTTCTTACGAGTTCATCTAAATTTATTTATTTATTTATTTTGTCATATTTAAATGTCGGCCTTCTCCCGAAGGACTGGGGTGGATCACAAAATAAACAATCCAACAATAAGTAGAATTAAAATGGTACAATCCAATTTAAAACCCCGAATCCCCAGATTAAAATACACAGCAGATCAGGGAATTTGGTAAAAAAGCCATGTCTTGAGGTCGGGGGCCGTCCAGAGCCCAGTGGGTAAACCATTCCAGAGGGTCGATATGGCCACAGAGAACGCCCTCATCCTGGGGGCCACTGGCCGACACTGTCTGGCTGAAGGGACCTGGAAGAGGGCAGTCCTATGTGAGCGCACTGGGCGGTGGGAGGTGGTCCTGCAAATACCCCGGGCCCATGCCATGAAGGACTTTATAGGTGAGTACCAGCACCTTGAAGCGGATCTGGAGGACCACCGGCAACCAGTGCAGCTCGTGCAACAATCGTGTTATATGGGAGTAATGGGAAGCACCCGTAACTACCCACACGGCCGCATTCTGGACCAGTTGGGGCCTCTGGGTACACCCTAAGGGCAGCCCCATGTAGAGGGCATTGCAGTAATCCCGCCAAGAAATAATGAGAGCTTGAGTGACCGTACAAAGGGCATCCCTGTCTAGGAAAGGGCACAACTGGTGCACCAGGTGAACCTGTGCAAAAGCCCCCCTTGTCACAGCTGTCAGATAGTCCACCAAGGACAGCCGTGAATCAAGGAGGACCCCAAGGTTACGAATCCTTTCCGAGGGAGCCAGGCACTCCCCTCACATCAGAAGCAATGGGGAAGCTAGATCATGGGATGCCGGCATCCACAGCCACTCTGTCTTGGAGGGATTGAGTCTGAGCCTGTTCCTACTCATCCAGACCTGCACCGCCTCTAGGCACTTAGACATCACGGAAAGGGCATCCCTGGGTTGATCCGGGGTAGAGTGTTGTGACTCTGACCTCCGAGCCTATCTTATCAGAGGGAGAGGACTCAGAAGGTGAAGGAGATGATTTGGCAAGGCCTCCCTCTCTAGGACCCTCCTCTCTGGCAATGCCTCAGGTGTCCTTCGAAGGCCAAGAGATATGCCAGGAGCAAGGCACTTTGGAGTAGCTGCAGATAGAGAGCGACGGGGATGAGTTTTGGCTGGATCCCTGACAGCGTTGGAAGGATAAGCGCGCAGCAGAGAAAGAGGCGTGGGCAGGCCAAAGATTGAGCTGAATCACTGGACCACATCCCACAAGGGATAAAAGGGGTTGTGCCGGCTATTCAGGCCTTGTGACGGACAAATTGAAAAGCTCGGAAGTCATATTGTGTTTCTAGAACCCTGTTATAAGCTCCTTTTGGATTTCTTTGGATTGGACTTGGACAATTCTTTGCTTTGTGTATCGGACTGAGGAGACAAAACCTCCCTTAGTGAATAAAATCTTTTGGCAGGTAGTTTATGTTTTGCCGCCAAGCCTGTTATCTTAAAGGAATTCCTGACTGTTTGATTCATTAACTCTTGGCTGTCTGTTTGTGTGTATGCATGCGACGGGGACAGAACAGTGGAGATGTAAAGTTGGATATCATCAGCGTACTGATGATATCTCACCCTGAAAGTACGTATGATCTCACCCAGCGGCTTCATGTAGATGTTAAAGAGCAGGGGGGAGAGAACCGACCCCTGCAGCACCCCACAAGTGAGGGGCCTTGGGGAGGATCTCTGACCCCTCCGCCCAAACGAATTGCATACGGCCCGAGAGGTAGGAGGAGAACCACTGTAAAACAGTTCCCCCCACCCCTAACCCCCGGAGTCGTTGCAGTAAGATACCTTGGTCGATGGTATCAAAAGCTGCTGAGAGGTCACGTAGCACCAGGATGGAGGAATAACCCCCATCCTGGGCCCGCCAGAGATCATTCACCAGAGTGACCAATGCCATTTCCGTGCTGTGTCTGTGCCTGAAGCCTGATTGGTATGAGTCTAGATAATCAGTTTCCTCCAGGAATTGCAGGAGTTAGTACGCCACCACAGACTGAACAACCTACGAGACCGACTTCTACTACCGATAGCCTCCTACCGGCCAGTGCATGCTCACAGAGGGGGGACTCCTCAGGGGTCCATCAGTCAAATTATGTCAACTGGCGACCCCCAGGGGGAGGGCCTTCTCTGTGAGGGCTCCTGCCCTTTGGAATGAACTGCCCCCGGAAATACGTAAGATCCCCAACCTCTGTACCTTCCGCTGTGCCCTCAAGACCCTGCTGTTCCAACAGGTGGGGCTGACTATATAGATGAATTTTAATTAGGTGTTTTAATTCTGGGTTTTTAAATTTATTGGGCCAAATTATTTAATAATTTTAAATTTTAAATTTATAATGTTTCGTGTGTTTCTTGTGTTTTTATCTTGGCTGTGCACCACTCTGAGTCCTGCGGGAGAAGGGCGGTATAGAAAAACAAACAAACAAACCTTCGCTATAAAGCGAAGGTTAGAGACAGGACAAAAGTTGTTCAGGACGGCCGGATCCAGGGCAGGTGTCTTGAGGAGGGGACGAACCACCATCTCCTTAAGTAGAGCGGGGAAGACGCCATCTCTCAAGCATTGATAATCGATTCCAATCCAGCCTCCAACAGAAGTTTTACAAAAATAGAAGTGAAGATATTCATCTGTTTTGCTCAAAATGTGGGAATCCAAGGCAGGAACCATCCCCTCTTAATGAAAACACCTGTTTCTTTAGTCCACTCTGTCTTATCCATTGACAACTTTTTTAGCGTGCCCACTCATTCTCAGTACATTGACAGAATAATATTCTTTGCGAGCAACCAGTCTGCGCAAACAAGCAAAACCCTATCCATGGGATGCAGGCAGCACACAAAACCATGCCCCCCCTCCAGTCCATGGGAAAATGTCTCAACGAAACTGGTGCCCAAAAAGTTGGGGGCCACTGCTCCAGTGCCTGTCAGTCAGAAGTAGCACAACTTTATTGTTAGTGTTCTCCATATTTCAATTAGACAAAAACAAACATTGATACTGTCCAGCTTTCTATTTTTGGGGGGAGGGAGTTTAGATTTGGAACTCTACCATTAAACCATTCTATATAAGAACCATGTATTTCATCTGCCCTCCAGTTCAGATTTCTCTTTATTCCCTTGCTTACCACTCCATTTTTGTTCTTTGCCTTAGGGTTCTCTGTCTTTTCTCTGTCTTCCCAATCTTTAGCTCCATTCCATGTGGCTCTACTTCTGAACTGATTCGTTGCACTTTTTTGCCTGTTTGTTGAAAACCATTCAGCTGCCTGAGCAAGTGAATTCCATTGTACCACATCACATCAACTAAGCTAATCAATTTAAGAGGCTTTATTGTAACAGCAATACAATATAAATGCAGCAGGAAGCCCCACATAGTGATTTTTACTCTCATAATTTTCATGTATTCTGCTCATGCTGGTAAATTACCAGTTATCATCCAATGATGCTGAAACAGCTTCTGCTATGACAGTAATATATTGAGATGTTTTCCGATGTGTACATTTGCATCACAGAAGCCATCAATAAAATTGGTCCCTTTAAAGGCATTTTTTGCTAACACTTCCTACATTTCGAACAAACACTGCCTTCTCATCTTTGAAAGGTTGTATTTTAGGAGTCAATGCTTTGAATATGTGAGAAGACATCTTCTTCATTTTGAGGTATGCTTTCAAATGGAAAGGTGCTGAACTTTATCTTGCCTTTCTTTTTTTGCATTTTGAAACCCTGTACTCCCTTCACAATTACTAAATCTTTTTCTCCTTATAGCGAACTCTTCATAGATTCTAAAATACAAATACGTTTTTAATGCTAATGTTAACATCCTTGCATCTTGGCAATGCTGTCTCCATTATGTGAAGCATAGCTGTCTGGCAGGACTAAAATTTAATTGAATTAATTTAATTAATTCAATTTATATGCTGCCCCTCTTCGAAGACTCAGGGCGGCTCACAATACATTTTAAAAAATAATTATAAAAAACATTTAAAAATTAAAAACTTTAAGAACATTAAAAACTCATTCACGCCATTCATGGCCGGATCTCACCAGACCACAAGAGCGAGATCAACAGCCCCAGGCCTGCCGAAAAAGCCACGTCTTCACCGCTTTTCGGAAGGCCAATAGGGTGGGGATGGTCTGGACCTCAGGAGATAACTAGTTCCAGAGAGCTGGGGCAGCCACACAGAAGGCCCTCCCCCGCGGGCCCTCCAGCTGGCATTGTTTAGCTGACGGGAGTCGGAAGAGACAAACTCTGTGGGATCTTACCGGTCACTGGGAGCTATGCGGCAGAAAATGGTCTCGAAGATAAATATGACAAACAGGCTATTTCCCACATTTATTAAATGTTCAAAATTATAGCGGGCACCAAAAGCAAGTTAAGCCCAGTCCCAAAGTTACAGCTGCTACAGTGCCCCCATGATCATTCGCCTTTATGGCCGACCCCAGACATACTGCAGTGCCCCCTACCTCTGTTTGCCCCCAGGTCCCTATAATAATTTCCTTTCCCCCATGGCTTCCTGCTGGCCTTAGGCCTGATTCCCACTCCACCAGGCCCAAACTCATCCTCACTTAATTTTGTTGCTGTAATAACAAAATAGAGCAATTTGTCTTGTAGCCACCATTTTGCCCCTGCCCAAAAGTGAGTAGGGGTAAAATGGCAGCTGCTTCTCAGTCACCACTGTGCAAACGTGGGACAAGCTGCTCCATTACGTTTTAAGTGGAGAAATGCTGATGCAGATTAACTTCCAAGTAGCAACCATTGCTTCTGGTATCAATATTTCTATTCATATTTAACAACATACAATTCTGTAATTTGGGGGGGGGGGTTAGTAACCCCCCCAAATTAAAAATAAATTGGGTTATAAGCAAATAGGTGAGGTGCTTCATATATGTGTCTGGGGCCATATATCAAATCGTTAACTCTGGGTTCATATATTAAATTGTTAAGTCGTTTGTGTGACATTTTTTTGTTTTTAAACTGGACTTTAGACTTCCTGGCTGATTGGTAATAGAGAGGAGAAAATGTATAAAGAAATATAGGAAACAGGCTATTATATTCTACTTATTTCAGCAAGGATTCAGCCACAAAGAAGGCCACTATAATAGCTAACCAATCATTGCCATTCTTCACATTGTTAAAATTCTTTTAATACAACAATAATTACAAAGGAAGTTGTATAACAGATGGTTGGTTGGTTGGTAGGTGGGTAAGTGGATGGATGGATGGATTGATAGAGATATATAATTCCAGTCATTGTTTATATGTCTTTCTTATATAACTTTGATTATAACTATTATAAGTGTATAAATGCTTACTTCATTCTACATATAATACAGCCTCCCATCTTGTAAATGTGCCTATAATGCATTGCTATCAAACCAGATCACTGTGCTGTGGATCATTATTGCTGTTCAGGTAGCCAGCAGAGAAATGGATCTCATTTCCTCCATAATAAAATTAACCTTCACAAATAATTGTTTTTCTGCAACCAAACATTGAACCATGCTACATCTGGGCAGGAATAAGATCTTGAGCTCTATTTTTGCCAGTAGAGAGGACTGCATTTTAACCTCCTTTTGATTTCTTTCTAAACAACCATCTTCAGTTCTTTGATTTGTGAGTTGAATTTTTACTAAGATGTCTTTTGTAAGAATTTATTATTTCTTGCCTGTGGTACCGCGCTATCACTTAGTTTATTTTGAAACACGTAATGGTTTTTAGGACTCATGATGCATAAAGTTACACAAATTCACAGAAGTGAATGAACCTTAAAGATTATGGAATATCTTCCTAGACTCTGAATGGTGAAAGCAGGCAATTGACTGGTTCTTTCTGTGGTACAACATGACCGTTTTAAAACTTATGCATCCAAACTTACCTAATCAAGTTTCGATTATTATAATACTGATTTTTAGCTTCCACTTTCTGGAAAAGATTCAATCTAGATACTTTATAGAGACACTGAATTTTCCATTTTGTATAGGAGACATGCTCACATAGTTGAAAGTCGATATAATGCATTATATAAAACTAATTATATAATGCATATAATCAGTTGAATGAATATATTGTAGAAATACCCTGACACCTGTGAGATCTTCCTGTAGTTACATTCAAGTATTCCTTTTTTAGTCCTTTGTCAGCTGGTTATGAAAAAAAGATTCTTATACTGAATTTTTCTCTGGAGAAGTAGTATAATCATATCCTAGCTCCGTGATGGCGAACCTATGGCACGTGTGTCACAGCTGGCACACAGAGCCCTTTCTGCCAGCAAGAGTGCCATTGCCCAGCTCAGTTTTACCATGCATGTGCGCATGCGCCTCCCGCCAGCCAGCTGGTTTTCGGGATGTGCAGGGCATATGCAGGAGATGCATGTGCATGCACAGGGGGACACTCACACATGTGCGGGGGAGGGGAGACCATGGGGGGCACAGTGTGCCCCCCTCCCGTTTTTGAGCCCAGGAGGGCGCAGGGAGGCCTGCTAAGCCAAAAACAGGATGTGGGGGTCATGTGTGCATGCACGGGGTGGTGGTGGGAGCATGGGGGGGTCGTGTTCATGCACAGGAAGGGCACATTGCATTATGGGTGCTAGTATGCACATCCGCTGTCACGCACTCACGCTTTTGGCACATGAGAAAAAGGTTAGCCATCACTGCCCTAGTTGTTAGCAGAGGTGTCAAATTCAAGGCCTGTGGACAGGATGTGGCCTGCGGGGTGCTTAAATCTGTCCCATGGGGCCAGCTTGGAAATATCAAAGGACTGGCGTGCCTTTGCAAACCAAAACAGTGTCAGGGTTCCGACAGATGCCCTAATTAAATCATGAGTCTTGAGCCAAGCTTCAAAAGAAATCCAGTTATTTATTAGGAGCTTCATGTAAGCACGTTCCCAAGTGAAGCCAGCTCTGACCCTATGTAATTTACGCTTCAATGATGACCCTGTTTCCCCCCTCCCCCCAGGGTGTGTCATCAATCACCTTTGCCAATGGAGCAATTTCGCAGTTTGTAGAGGTAACTCCCTCCGGCTGCTGTAGGTAACCCTGGGATACAGCCTTGAGAGAGATAAGCGTGGAATGTGCATCTGTCTTTGGCTGCTGTGCCATTTCACCAGTTTCCCATCCCTCCTGGCCTATGGCTACTCAAGAGCAGTCCAGGGATGCTTTGTGAGTTGACAAACAGGCTGTGTGCAGCCCCCGTGTGGCACATTTTCAGTCTCCCTGGCCTCCTGCAGCACTCTGCCAGCCAAAAACGGGAGGCCTCTGTGCGGCCCATTTTTGGCTGGCAGAGTGCTGCTGGAGGCCGGGGAGGGTGAAAATGAGGCATGGGGGTGCACATGCAGACCCCCATGTCCCTTTTTGGCTGGTAAAGTGCTGCAGGAGGCATCCATCCCGCCACCCCCAGCCTGCGGTGGACAACTACAATGCTGATCCAGCCCTCAAAGAAATCCAGTTTGACTCCCCTGTGTTACAGCATCTGATACTTTTGTTAAATTTTTAAACATGAAAGATTAAAAACTAAGAGAAACTAATACAAAGAAAATGAGTAAAGAAAGAAAGACAAAAAAGGCAAAAGTGTAGAAAGAAAAGAAAATATAAATGGCTTCTGTAACAGTTACAAACATAAATTTAAATTAACCTCTTACTCTAAGGCAGGGGTGTCACCCTCAATTTCATTGAGGGTCACATCAGGGTTGTGTCTGACTTCGGGGGGCGGTGGGCCATGACCAGCATGATGTCACATGGCCTGAGCGCTTTACCAGCATTAACAAACTCCTGAGTTCCGTTTTCGCCTGCGACGGCCTCTTGCAACCCTCTTCCAGTGAAAATGGAGCTGGGGGGGGGCATGTGCAGTCCTCCTGAGCTCCATTTTCAGCTGGGACAGCCTCCTGCAACACTCTGCCAGTGAAAACAGAGCTAGGGAGGGCTGTGCGTGGCCCTCATGAGTTGTTTTCACTGGCAGAGACACCGCAGGCTGATCCTTCACTATTTCCAGGGTGGCAGACTGGATCTTACCCTTGGGCCTTGAGTTTGACACCCCTGCTCTAAGGCTACAACAACTTTCCATTTTTCTCTTATTTTTTCTAATCATCAAATCCAAGTATATCGTAATTGTATTTTTTTGCTGTTTCGTGCAAAATGTCCAAAGGGGGTTTTCCAATCATCATTAAAATTGATCAGTTTCTTTTCTCTAATAAGAGCTGTCAATTTAGCCATTCTAGGTTTATTACAGCATCTGAGAACTGCAGTTGATAAGACTTGCTCTCTTCTACTTTATGTAACCTTTCAGATTATTAACAGTCCCTCAAATTTGCACACATTAACTGTTTACAAATGCAAATACTGTACATTTATGGTGCTTGTTTGCTTTAATATGCTAATATAACAGGCTGATTTTGTTACAAGCTGATTTAACAACATTTCATTCAATGAATAATTTTGTCTTTGAGGAATCGGGGAAATAAGTCTTTTGCTGCCCATGTTCTTTTATGTTGAAGTTATAAAAGGATGCCAAGAAAATTTGATTATCTGTTTATTATGAATCTTTCCCAGAGGACTTGCTAAAACTTGTTTCTTTCTGGTTAACAGTTAATCTCTTTAATTTCCTGTATCATTCAGACAAATTATTCTCTTGACTCCTCAAGCAACTCCTTTTTCATTATTCTGCACTTTATTTGTGTTCTTCTGTATTAATTTCTTGTATTAGGGTTTTTTTTTTTTTTTTGCAGTCTTGGCTGTACCTTGCAAATTTGTACAATGTTAATTTTACATGTATTTTCTACAAAGTTTTTGTAGAAAGTTTTGTAGAAATCTTGCTGTATTTCATGCATGGGTATCTCTAGGAAAACTCAAGGGAAAAATGATGAATATGTAAGCTACATGTGATTTGCAGTTTACATCAGGATGTAAATATAAAAGGGCGAGTTGCATTGTGACTTCATGGAGCATATTACATTTTTTCCCATCATTGCAGTTTATTTTGGATACCTTGGTTAATTTTCTCCAGGGTAATTGCATATTGAATCATGGCAATTAATATTAATTTCCCTGTTAGTGATAGAACACATCATGAGTGGTGATCCTGGAGACCGATCCTGGCAAAAATGTGAAATGTGACGCTTTATCCAGAAAAAAACTGTATCTGGATATGTACACAGAGAGAAACAATACATGCATTCTGTGGAAGAATCCTATATACATTCTCCCACAAAAGTATTTAGTGCCAAATAATATTTTAAAAATGCTAAGATGAACCTAGTAAGAAATAAAACATTTCAACTCTTTGCACTGCACATTGACTTAATAATATTTGAAGCAGGTCATTTCCAATTGGCATAACTAGCTAAAATCACAATAAATCTAGATTGTCCGAAGTCAATATTTAAATATTTTAAAGCTGTTTGTATTTAGTTCAAAGGGAACTTAGTGCTAGGATACAGGTGCAATCCTTGTACTGTTTGTAGTTTTCATAAACGCTTGTTTTTGATTGCAGCATTTTGCTGTGGTTATATCCGTGGGAATAGATAGTCTATTCAGTGGGAATAGAGTCTTAGGAGCTGATCACTATAATGTTCTGTTTTCTTTTCCCTAATGTAGAAAGTTTCTTAAAAAAAAAAAGTGTGGTAAAACTGTTTTTCATTTTCTCATTAATAACCTGAGGCTAATTGTAATTCTGTGAAGAATACACTAGAGAGGAAAACACAATGAAATCTCAGAGGCAAGATTGTTTTGCACATTAGTAGGCAAACAAGAAATATAATTATAACTTGACATTTTTATAACTTGACATTCTAAGGAATTCAAGGCGGTATAATATTACTTTATCTCCTACATTAATGATCTGTAAAATAAGTTAGACTGAGAGATAGTAATTGAATCAGAGTAATCCAGGTTTACATAACCAAGTCTGTAAATGAACTGGAATCTCTCAAGACTTAATTTAGGGCATTGTTTTACAACATTGTTTGATGATAGGTGGCAAAGATTAAACAAGTTAAAGTGACAATTATATACTGTAGAATTGTTTTTATTGAATTCCTTGTAATATTTTTATTCAGAACCAGCAAAAAACAAGTATCTATGATGTCTTTTTCTTTTGCTTCTCGGTATCTTGAACTATGTAATATCAACATCTCAGATACTTCACAGACCATCTGTTGTTCAATCTTAAAAAGGGATTTTAGGAATTTTATTTTTAAGGTTTCATGGCCAGGTTCTGCTGTTATAGTATTTTTGTTTTTACTTTGTTTTTTTAAATGTATAGATGAGGATTTCTTGACATAGAAGATACTGATTTTCTAAAGCATAGAGAACCATACTGTTAAATATGAAATTTATTTATATTTAAAACTCTGCATCTGAACCACTGTAAGCAAATAGCTTATTATGTTTATTAAAGACATCTGGTAAAGGTTGAGAATTTTATTTTGTTTGTTGTCATGCAGAAGAATTCATGAAAAGTTCTGAGAAATTCAGATAAATACCAATTTTCTATATACATGATTTGTTATTTCAGTAGAATCATATTTTTTGTAGAAGATAGCCAATCAATCAATATACATATACATATACCTGTACCTGTACCTGTACCTGTACATATACATATACATCTGTGTTACATCTCTCCTGCGCGAGCTGCACTGGTTGCCGGTGGTCCTTTGGATCCACTTAAAGGTGCTGTTACTTACCTATAAAGCCCTACATGGCATGGGCCTGGGGTACTTGCAGGATCACCTCCTACTGACCTCCCACCACCCAGTGCGTTCACATAGGATTGTCCTCCAGGTGCCATCGGCCAGACAATGTCGGCCGGTGGCGCCCAGGATGAGGATGTTCTCTGTGGTCGCACCAACCCTCTGGAATGAATTACCACTGAGCTCCGGACGGCCCCCGACCTCTGATCTTTCCGAGGTGGCCTGAAGATATGGCTTTTTCAGCAAATCTCCTGATCTGCTGGGAGTTTTTAGTTTTAATTGTTGGATATTTTAATTGGATTATTTTAGCATTAATCTATTGTATTGTTGTTTTGTTGTTGTGAGCCGCCCTGAGTCCTTTGGGAGAAGGGCAGCATATAAATATAAATAAAATAAAAAAATAAAATCTCCTGATACAAATAGTTTTAAAGATTGCTATCCAACTGAAATCAGAACTTTTTTTTGTTACCGGTAGGACTAACGGATAGACAAATAGGAAAAAACAATGGAAGATTGTTCTTATATATGGTTATTCCAGCAAGTTTATTATATGCAGAGAGATGGAAAGATTCTAAAGTACTTACAATGGAGGAATGCTTGCTGAAGATGACAGAATTTGCATAGATGCCAAAATTAACTTGCTTGAATGAAGAAAAGAGAATAGCTTTATTTGTTGTGTCTGGATTTTATAGACTTTATAACTTCTGTAAAGAAGATTGGAAGCCATTTTATACCTCTTTTTCCTTTTCTTTTTTCCCCTTTTCTTTCTTGCTTATTTATGGACATTATATATCTCCTGGATAATTATATCCAAGAATTAGGACTCTGGGAAGACTGAAAAACAGAAAGTTGTTGAATTTAGGAGATTTGATTTTGATGTCTCTGTAAAAAGGAAAGAGGAATATGCAGCTCAGATGGTAATAGGAACCATGAATTAAGAAGACAATTTCTGCCATCTTCTCCTTTTTCCTCACAAGGTAATTGTGCAAATTTGTAAAAGCTAACCGAACATAAACTCTAAATAAATTATGTAAATACCTAGTTTGAAGGAAAATAATGTGGAAGATAAAAATACAGTTGGAGAAGGACTTATTTGAGGAACTATTGAGTTGGCAGCAAACAGAAACAGTAGCAGTCTATGGAGGTTGCTAAAGAGTGAAGAAGAAATGAGGTGTGAGGCCAAATGTCTTCTGTGTAGCTGTGTATTAAATCATAGAAAAAATGACGCCAAGCGATGCTGTGGTTTCAGATATAAGGTTTCCAAATTGAAAATTGGAATAGGCCAGAGAGACTCAAAGGCTTTCCTCCTGAATAAACCAATCTTTCTCAAGGAGCACTCTGACTTAATAAGAACCAAGCACTTATGCTCTTAAGTACTTTGCAGAACATTATGCTCCTATTAGTTGGTGATCTATTTTGGTTTCTATAAAGACAGTGTAGAGGTAAGTTCTGACTGTTGGGTTCCTGATATTCTGATACCTTCCACATGGGAGTGCTTTAGAAGACCAATTTTAGTGTTCTTGTGGTTCTGTTATATTTGACTGGACCTTAGGAATGTTAACCAATATAATATTAATTTGGGTTCTGCCCTGAAAAAAAAAAGCAACAACTGTATGGAACAACCGGAACTGCAGGAGCAAGAATTCCTGCCTTGCCTTGCCATTCAGCTCTTGCAATTTCCCACTTTTTTCTTGTAGTCAAACAACCATGGTAATTTTCCAACATCTCTCCCATCCTTCTCTGTTTCTATGAAGAGCAATTTGCAATTCCCCCAAATAGTATTACATCTACCTTTCCATTAACATGGCATTGATTGGCTTAATAGGAGGATGTGGTTCAGCAATAAGGACACTCACATAGCAGCACAAGATTGTATATTTTATGAAAAGTGGTACCTCTGTATATCAGGGTTGCTTCTATATTGGTAGCAGATCTTGTGAACTGCTCAAAATCTTCTACTAGCCTGTATATTTTTCAGAGATTTTTTTCAGATGTGGTCTGTGTTAGGAAAAACTCTTTTATCTCTTATATAATTTGCAACTGGATGTTTGATGTGTGAGTAAATTTAGAAAGGAATTTTTACATCCTTTTTTGTTTTTTGAAGTAGTGATTTATAGTTTTTATCTCTTGTCAGATGTGGCTTTTTCTGTGCACAGAAAGGGAGAAGATTGCTTTTTCTAGCCAAAGACCTCAGTGCTAAAGGGTCAGAAAGTGGTGCCATCAAATTTACTTATCTATACTTCTTTTATTTCCCAATAAGGCGGAAATAATAAGGGACGCGGTGGCTCAGTGGCTAAGATGCTGAGCTTGTCAGTCGAAAGATCAGCAGTTCAGTGGTTCTAGTGCTACATAACGGGGTGAGCTCCTGTTACTTGTCCCAGCTTCTGCCAACCTAGCAGTTCGAGTAGAATGCAAGTAGAAAAATAGTGGGAAGGTAACAGCGTTCTGTGCACATTTCACGTTTAGTCATGCCGACCACATGACCACGGAGACATCTTTGGACAGCGCTGGCTCTTTGGCTTTGAAACGGAGATGAGCACCGCCCCCTAGAGTCGGGAACGACTAGCACACATGTTCGAGGAGAACCTTTATCTTTAGCCCTGTTTAGAGCAAGATTTTCTAAACTTTTTTCCATCACACCTCCCTTTAGTGTAATCTTAAAAAAACACATTTCCCCTAAAAATACAAATACTAAAATGAACACAAATGAACAATGAAAACAATACAGTAAAACAGTAGGGAAAGTGGATTGATTTTAACAGTGTACACAGTTAAAAGGTTATTCACACTTCCCCTGCACTCCTGCCTGCATCTTTCCAAGATGGGGTTTGGGAAACTCTAGATTAGAGGGAAGATTACTAGGGTAAGACATGCAAGATAGTAATAATATTGCAGTGGACCCTGTAGCACCCTCAAAGGTTGATAATTCAAAATACCTTACAACTTTGAACTCTCCAAACACTGCCCATTTCTGATCTTGATAGACAGGGATAGTTTCAACTAAGTTGTTTTCTTACCTTGGTTTATCTCAGTGAATTGTACTGTGGGAATATATGGGGGGGGGGGGGGTTTGGCAGGATCAAGAAACGTGATGCCCGTTTCCATTCTCAAATAAAAATAAATGCCCTCTTATTTAATATTGTATATTAAGCTTATATGAGGACAACTAAGGCAGGTATCTTCCTGATAGGCATTGTATCTTTTCACAGCTATTTTTGCATTAATAGCAAACAAAAACTTAAGCTAAGCACCAGGGGAAAAATCTACGTTACATTAATATTATAAGAAGATATAGGACTATATAAATCCATATATAAGAATCTAAGGACTTGAATGACATTTTGCTACGCAAGTCCTGCTGCAACTGCAATTCCAAGTTTTCTTATGCTCAGTAACTTATTGGACATTTGATGAGATGGCTGAATTTGAATTTATACTCCAGTAAAACTCAAACAAGTAATTGATGGCAGTGCTATCTGTTGAGTGAATTAAGTACAATAGACTAATTCCACAGGTTGATTATTAATGATGAATTGAAGCAAATTATTTATTTTATATATCAGAGAAAGCACTATCTGCAAACTTAATTTAGGTTTCAATATGACTGAATCAAATGTATAAGTAAAAGCAATTGATCGTACAGGGCAAATGAAACATAAATAATTTTTTGGAAGGAGCTGCCAGCTAATTTGGAAGAATATAATCTATGTTCTTTAGCATCTGGGAACAACAGCTTCAGGAGAGGCCATAAATACAGAAAGCCAAGGTATAAATTTCTTCTGTTTATTAGATTTGGAAACTTACAGGAGGAACAGCATTAAAAGCAGCTACACAGTGGATGCTGGAATGATTATGTTCCTTCCATGAATCTATTTCAAATAAGTAAATATTCATAAAATGTTTGATATATTTTATCTTTTGAAAGAAAATATATTATCCGAGTTCTTTGAGAGGAAATCTAACTTTTGCACTTAAATATCCACTGTGTCTTTTGAGAAGTTGGAAAAATAAAATTTCTGAGTCTTTAACTAGAATTGTACTAAAGATTTCATTTTGTGAATAAAATATTCTAAACAAACCTTCTGAGTTAATACAATAGACTTCTGCATTTGATGAAAGAGAAATATATTTCCTGCCTCAGAGAATGATTTAAAGACAAAATACTGTCCCAGATATCCCTACAAGCCTTAAAGACATTTAAGACCATGAAATTCAAGAATTCTGGATATATCTGAATACATCTGGCATAGCTACAATAAAAATACCTATTTCAAACTAAAGTAATTGCTTATAGATTCCTCGGCTATTTTATCTCTCTCATACCTGCAAGAAATCAAGTACCAAATGATTTCCTTTCTGTAGGCAGGTCTTTGAAGATACATGATTTTCATTGACAAATATTTTATATGAAACCCTACCCCACCCTCAGTCTTTCTGGTGACATGTTCTATTCTGGTGCATTTACTTGTGGACCAGTTAAACAAATAAAAAACCCATAGTTATTGGGTCAAGAAAGAAAGTAGACAGCTGACAGAACTCTTGCCCAAATCACCGGGCTTCACATTTCATCAAGGAATGTGTCACTGGTTGATATTCTTCAAAAGAAGGAGACAGCCCAATAGCCCAGAACAGAATGAAGGTGGAGTGAGCAATAATTGGAAAGGGAGGACATGTACCTGCCATATAGGACACAACCAATTGAAGTGATGGCATTTCTCTACTATAGGGAAGTGAATTGTAGCAGGGAAGGTAGAGAGGACAGCTTATGAAAACATATGTTTGACATGGAGCAGGAAAAGAAAGGCAGAGACTATCATCTTGGTGGCTTAGAGGTGCCTAAAAGAGAATGTTAGCTACTGTTCCCTTTGGGAAATAGAGATACAATCCAGTCCTGCAGATCAGCCCTTAGATTTGCTGATTAAATGTAAGCCAAAGAAATATGCTAAGTTTTCTATTCTCCCAATAGGCTGTGGAGTGGTTCAGGAATGGGTTCATACAGTTGATCTGCCTGGAGACTGAGTCATAATTTTTATGGTCATGCCTCCATATGCCTCCATTGACTCCAGTTTACTCAGTCGATCTGATGAGACATATTGGCAGTTTTCTCCTCTTCAACTCATTCCTGACCACCGGAATTCAGGTTTCTTCTTTCCTTCTTTCACCTGTTCAGTTTCAGCTATTACTTGTCATTGCGAGCCTTGGCTGAAAACGCCGTTGCGTCACCCCCTCCACAGACAATTTAAATTGCCGAATATCAGCTGAGAGGCGCTTTGAGCAATGGACAATTTAAAATTGCTGACCATCAGCTGCGAGCGCTTTGAGGAACCGCACCACGCACTGCTCTTTGGGGCGAGCCGCTATCACCGCTGGGACTCTCAATCACGGCCATCACGATCGAGCGAGCTGTGTGCGCTGCTGCCAGCCGCGTGGACTGCCACCATTAATGCAGCATGGCCATTAACTGCGGCATGGCCTTTGGATCACGGCTCCACTGCTCCCGCAGATTACTTGGCTGTAGAGCAGCAGCGCGATTCAGGGCGATTGCTGCCCATTTCCCTATAGCGCTAGCTCTGTCGCTTCATCATGCGCACTCTGGGAACCATGTGGAGGCCATCAACTGCACACAGGGCCACTTCCACATCGGCATTCGAGGCAGCTGCGCTTAGATCATTGACACTCAACGTCCATCAGGTCTTGTGCCTAGCGGCAGCTCAGCACCAACAAGGGGGGCTGGCAATTTTAGGAGCTGGCAATTCCCAGGTTCGCCCTGGAAAAGCTGTCCTTTGGCCTGCTTCTTATCAGTGTGCTGGCTAGTCCGAACCCCGGCACAGCCACCACCACTGTGCCATCCATCCCTGCAGTTTACGATGGCAGATCAGCCTACAACCAGTAACGTGGCTTTGGCCTCTTATGGCAGAAAGGCTTCTTCTAAGTCTGCAAATGGCCGCAAGGCCCAGCAGCCCTTTAAAGCGAAGCTCAAGGATCTGGAGAGACGGCAAAAGGCCTTGGAGCAACAGGTCTCCCAGGCAGAGAAAAAGCAGGCCATTCTCGATGCTCACTCCTTAGGCAGTAACAGATCGATGATCCACATTCCGGATCTGTCTGCTGCCCAGGACCTGACTGGAGCATTGTCGCCTGAGAGAGCTGACCAGCTCTCCCTGACTACCACACCTCCTTCTTCTGGAGACCGTCCCAATGGCGATTCCTTCACTTGCTCCATTACTATTCGGGATCCTCATCCTCAACCAGCTCAGACCATACCTGACCTAGAGTTGAGCGAATTGCTTGAGGCAGTCCAGTCCCTGATTACAAGGGCCATCACCAAAGGCATTGCTATAGGCATCCAGGAGCATCATTCAGCTTCCTTGGCCTCAGGGCTTCTTTCACAGCAGTGACATGTCTCGCCATCCACTAGCCTGACAGGACTCCTTCAGAACTCGCCCGCACATTCAAAGGGCAGTGCTGACATGTTTTTGGAGGAGGAGGCTCAGAGGGAACCCGACCTCTCCAATGACGAGATTGTTCTCCCTGACATCCCAGCCTTCACTGGCCTTTTTCCTCAGGGGCTTTTCAAGTCCTTATTGTATAAGGCAAAGGTCATGACTGGCCTGCAAGTGTCCGGACCAGCTCCATCCATTTTGGACTCCACTCAGAGAACTAGCCATGGTCTCTTCTCAGAACCGGTGACAGAGCAGCTCCTCATCCCTGTCCCTAGGCTTTTAATAGATGTCATCCAGAAGCAGTGGACCAGCCCGGCTTCTCTTTCCACCCCCAGCGGGGCAGATCGCCGCAACTACAACATGGATCCTGCACTGGTGTACCTCTTACAGGTATCTCCGGTGGCCGGCCCTGTGGCTGCCCTTTCATCCCCTTCGCCATACCTCCCAGGGGACTCATCCGAAGGTCTACGACCAGAGGACAGGAAATTTGATCTATCCTTTAAAAAGACTCACCAGGCCTCCGCCTGGGCGATTCAGGCTGCAACCATGGCCTCATTCTTCAACCGCTCATCCCTATTGTGGTTGCAATAGCTCCAGGCCCGGCTACCCACCCAACAGGTCCGTCTCCATTAGGATCTCAACAAGATTATAACCATGGCCCAGTTCTTAGCGAATGCGATACTCAATGCCGCTAAATATGCCTCAATGCCGCTAAATATGCCTCCTAGCCTTATCAGTCACCTCACGGCGTCTATTGTGGTTACGCCAGTGGCCCACTGATCTCAGGGCCAAGTGGCGTTTGGCTGCAGCCCCGTACACAGAGGTGAAATTGGTGACTCTCTGGAGCCACTGCTTGTGAAAGACGGACAGAAGGAAGGTCCTTCCTTCCACCACTAGGTGAGCTGATTGACAGGCCAGCCCATTCTACCATAGGCAGGCCCCCCACTTCACTGCTCAGGATGGCTCCTCCCAACACCCTTTCTCACGGCCAATTTCGACAGCAGGATAGGAGTTCCTTTCGGGATAGACCCAAATCATTTGGAACCCAGAAGCGGCCATTTCACAGAATGGGCAATCGCCAGTTCCGTCATTAGAAATGACTTGCTCCACAATTCTCCCATAGGAGGCAGGTTGAGCCTCTTTGTAGACCAGTGGTCTCTCATAACAACCAACAGTTGGGTCCTTCACACCATCAAATTTGGCCTCTTGTCAGAGTTCCTCTCCATCCCACTTCGTGTCATGCCCTGTCTCCAAGCTTTACCACAAGCACAGTCTCATGGAGCTGGCTATCTAGCACCTTTTGGAGATCAAGGCCATAGAGGAGGTTCCTCCGGACCAATGGAGACAGGGGTTTTACTCAATCCTATTCGTGGTACTGAAGCGCTCTGGGACTGGAGGGCGATTCTAGATCTAAAAGCCCTCAACTCCCACTTGGTCTACAGGAGGTTCAAGATGAACTCTTTCAGGTCCATCTTGGACGGCCTCTGTCCTGGGGACTTCTTTTCCTCCTTAGACCTCTCTGAGGCCTATCTTCACATCACCATTTGGCTGGCCCACCAGAAATACCTCCAGTTCAGCTACATGGGTCGCCACCTCCAGTACTGTGCCTTGCCTTTCGGGCTGGCATTGGCCCTGCGCAGCTTCACGAAAATCTTAGCAGCCCTCATCGCTCACCTATGATCCGTCCTGGTAAGGCTTCAGGCCTACTTGGATGACATCTTGATCCAGGCCCCTTCCCTTCAAAGAGCACAAGACGACTTGCACCTGATGTTGCAAGCCTTGCAAGCCCATGGGTTTCTAGTCAACTTCCCCAAAAGCCAGCCAGACTGACCCATCTGAGGACCATAATCAACACCATATTGGGAAAAGTATTCCTCTCCCAGGAGAGGAGAGACAATCTCAGGCTTAGAGTAGGTAACCATAATAAATAAAATAAAATTATGCTTCTGTTAAAATTTTATCCATTTATAGTATTTTGGAGTGGGTTTAATAAATAAAGGCTTAAATAAATAAATAAATAATGTTTCTGTTAAAATCTCATACTCCATTTATGTCTAATCTACCATGATCTATTGAATACAATGCTGTGGCAATATATACTGACCTGTTGTCTGGTTAATACCTGCATAGAGCTCTATCAGTAAATACCAGGATGAGTGACAAGTTGAAGAAAAATATTATTGAAGAAGACAATTTAAAATGACTTTTGTATCGTTGCAGAATAAATTATATGTCTCTGTCTTTGAACTCTCTAGGGATAAAGTTCAACTTGAAGATTTTATGTCTTATATTTTACCTTAAAGGAAAATTGAATAAGAAAATAGTAAAAAACAAACAAACAAGTAAAAACACGAGATAAAAAAAGAAATATAACTATATCTTGTTAACATCAAAACCTCTCCTTCTCCATTTCATTTGTAAAAGAAATCCTTGTCTATAACATGTCTTTACACTGCTTCATGCTGCCTTTGATATTTTAAATTTGTTATGTATTTCTTTTTGAAGATGTAATGAATTCTAGCTAACTGGTGTTCTGGTGTTCTCCTTCCTCTCAACTCAATCACTCTTGGTTCATACGTTTGTTTTGTAATTTAATCCAGAAGCAATGTGCAGCCTTTCACAGTAACAAGAATTGCCTGCAATTCTCCTTACTGTGAGAGGCTGAACATTGCAAAGAAGAATGGAGCAAGGCAGTGGGTGGAGGACAAAGCAAGGCAGGGGCTGCAGAGCTGCCCCAAGGCCCTGCATCGGCTTACCTGAAGGCCCTTCAGCCAGGCCACCCATGCCAAACCCTCCCCTTCCCTCTCCCCCCCAGGGCAGCCATATCCCTTCATTAACCTGTTTTCCAGCTCCATTCTCTGCTGCGCAGTCAGGACAAGAAAAGTAGTCTGTTGGTAAAAAAATAAAAATATTGGTAGTTCAGACTTTCCAACTTCTCATGAAGAAAAAAAAAATCTCACAAAGTTGAAAGGTGTTTTTACTGTAGTCCCACAGGGGCATCTGTGCTGCGATCCCAAAGAAAGGACAGGCTGCAGGAAAATCCCCCTCCTTTCTTTCCCTGCCGACTGTTCTTTATTTGGGATTGCAGCACAGATGCCCCTGGCAGGATTGCATGGCTGAAGGCTTCAGATGTAGCATTTTGGGGATGTGTGTCTATGCTGCAATCCCAAAGATAGGACAGGCTCTAGGAAAATCATCCCAGCTTTTTCCTGCCGATCGTTATTTACTTGTGCTGGCCACGCCCACCCCTTTCACTAGGGCTTATTTTCGGGGGTAGGGCATATATTTATGCCACCCCAAAAATCAGGCTTCGCCTTATTTTCAGGACATGTCATATTTTCGGGGAAACACGGTATTCTTCCATATCCAATTCACATTTCCAAGAACGAAGTGGGCAAAAGCATACCCATCTTCTTTGACATTCTTTGCATAAGACTCAGTATCTTTTTACTAGCATTTATGTTCATTCTTATCATTTCATTTGTTTTCTTATTTTTAATAAGACAGAGATATTCATCTTCTTGCTCTATTTTTTCTATTTATTTATAATCAGTTATTCACTCCATTTTTTTTCTGTCAGTTGCAATTTTGATCTTTTTAAAGATGTATTTAACCACAAATACATTAAATAACCAAGTGTTGTTTGTTTTGGTTTAAACATTTTCACACATGCTTACTTCTATCATATACTATTCTTTTTGTTTTTTTAAATAAAACAAAAAACATTGATACAAAGATATAATATTAGTAAGTGGACAGAGAAGTGCAAAAGTTAATACAATTAGTGCTCAGTATATTACCAATGAAGAATTGGTAATAAAGAATAAAATACATTATTTTTAATGAAAAAGAAAGGCATTTTTAATCTCACAGCCAAATGTTATTATGTAACAATAAAGCATCTACCAAAGAGAAAAGAAAACTACTAAACATTGTGCCTGAATGTTTTGTTTCTAACTTTTTCCTTGTTGTATCCTTGTTGACATATTTATTATAAATATACGCTGTAATTTTTTTGCCATATATCATTCTTATCATATTCAGCAACTGATCCTTGCAAAATATTTTATAATTCCAAAAACCATACCATTATGCTGAGATCATATTGTCCTTCTCTCTATTTTCATTTCAGAGGAGTTAAAACAATGATCTTCCACAGGACCTGTCTGAAAGCAGCTGCTGAGAAGGCAGTTAGGTCTTTGGGCTAAGAGGATGTTAGGCTACTATGAGTGTTTTTAATGTATGCAACATGTGTTTTGTGACATCACAATCCATACTCCCCCCCCCTTAAATTTGTATGTTACATTCTGAATGAACCTGAAAAGGTGAGTCCTGTATCCTAATAACATGATACAGATTCTGTGATTTTTAGAGTCATTGTAGTTTGGAATAATTGCCATATTCAAAACCTCTTTCCACTATGCATCTATGCACTATGCAAAATTCTCTTTGTCTTTCATCTTAAATAATCACTTCAATCGTGGTTTTAAAATGTACATTTATTGTTTGCCAGGTTTACTTATAAGTAGACATATGCTTGAAATATTTATTTGAAACCAGTTTTTCTGCTCACAAAATGGCTCACAATTCTCATTAATTTTTGAGTCCTTGAATGGCTCAATCACTTTTCTATACTTACTTAATTTCCATCCATCCATCCATCTCACCTAAAGAGTACTTTCCTCCTGGATCATATACCTCTTCCCTTTTGGGCACGTCCACAACATGTGATAAAAAGTCCCTGTTCGTAATTATACCTCAGTTTGCCGGTCTATTGGGGAGCCTTGCCGGGGTAGATGCCAACGATAAAACATTTGGTATATGTTTTCCTTATAAGCTGCCAACATCGTTAATTTATAGTTTTTTCCCATAATTTTTCCCAATGTTCCAATTCAATGTTGTATTCAAAATTTTTGGCCCAAATTATCATCTCTTTCACTGTTTCCTCCTCCATTTTAAATTTTAACAGACAGTTGTAGGTTTTGGTTATCATTTTTTCCTCTGTCCCTAATAATATTTTATCCATTACTTCTTGTTCTCTTTGGAAGCCATAATTTTCTAAATCTTTTTTATACCTTCTCTGAATTTGTAAGTATGGCCACGAATCTATTTCTGTTCCTTGAGATATTAGGTCTTGGTTAGATTTAAGTTTTCCTTGCCCATCCAATAGCTTTTTGTATTTTGCACTCACTACACTTTAACCTGCACCTTTTTTTTATTATTTATTTATAGACTGGCCTTATTGTTGCCTGTTACCAAGGGTACGTGGATATTGTAATAGCCTTAGCACAGTGTCCTCATATTGATGTAAACTGGCAGGACAACGAAGGGAATACAGCTCTAATTACAGCTGCTCAGGCAGGTAAGGATATTTGCTACGCATTTCATTTTTATGTTCAGTAGTGCCGCTTTCTAATTGTGATCCTTGTGATGAGCCAAGGCTTTGTCATTTTTAAAGGGAGAGACAGTGTAAGCCAGGCAGTTATCACCCACTTAGATTGCTCAGCATAACAAGTAAAATACATGCTAGGCATTAATACACAAAACTGATGGGTTGCCAGATCCAAGGAAAGATTTTAGCTGTAGAACAACCCAGCTTTTCAATATTTAATCAAGGCATCACTCTGTGACACTTTGCCAAAAAAGTTGCCAAGCCTCTCCCCAGAGAGAACTTCTAGGCTGCCTTTATTGATATGAAGGCAGTTTTTGATTTGACACTCACCCTCCGGCCCCCCAGCAGTGATGGCAAAAACTCTTGATTGATTGCTGGCTTCTGCAGGTAATTACAGTGTTACCCAAGGACACTCTGTGCAGATTAAATGTGATGTAAATTAGCTTCAACAGCACCACTCCCCAGGTAATAGTTCCATTAAAGTGTTAAGGGAACCAATCAGTGCCTTTCTAAATTTGGATCTCACCCCACACCCTCAAAAATCAGGGATTAATTTCCATGCTCACTTATACTGATGATATAGATATTGTTTCCCACACCTAAATTGTAATCTTCGGGCTTTTGCTGACCATTGCCTAATTATAGGATTGAAAATAACCTTTGGGAAAATAAAGGTGCTGCTTTTCCCAAAGCATATATAGGAAATTAAGGGGGTGTGATGGCTCAGTGATTAAAGACCCTGAGCTTGTCAACTAGAAAGCTGACAGTCTGGGTTCAAGACCCAAGCACTGAGGGACAGGATGAGCTCCCTTTACTTGCCCCAGCTGCTGCCCACCTAGCAGTAGATGCAAATAGATGCAAGTAGATAAATAGGTAGCACTTTGGTGGGAAGCTAACAGTGGTCTGTGTGCATTGGTGTATAGTCATGCTGGCCACATGACCACAAAAGTGTCCTCGGACAACAGTGACTCCCTCGACCAAGAAACAGAGATGAGCACCACCCCCTAGAGTCAGACAAAACTGGACAGGAAAACCTTTACCTTTATATGGAAAATTAATAGCCATCCCTAGCAAATAAAGACATTTAAATATCTAGCGTTCAATTTTCAAATATCCACTTAGTGGGTCAGGTCACAGCTCAATCAAACAAAACCAGCTGCAAAGGGGATCATTTGCTCCCAGTTTTCAAAATGAGCTGTTGAGCCTACTGTTGTTTGGTGCCAGGTTTTGTGCATATTCTGGTGATTCCAAGTTTAAAACCTCCAATCTTAATTCCCCAGAACTTTTATCATGGATTGCCCACTCTACTTTAAAGGCATTTTTCCAGTTAGATCTTGAATGCCCCTTTACAGTGCTTATATGAGAATCTGTCACCTGAATATTGCATAATGGCTGCTAATAAAAGTGGAGTTAAAGAAATACCTTAATATGATACAGGATAACTATCATTTAACGCAAGGCTTGTCTTTTGCAAGAGTGGGCAGAGGTTATGTTGTCATTATTAGTGTTAATTCCTTTGTGACTCCACTATATTTCATCCCATTTGTTCTATAATAAACTATCACTAAAAATGGTACCTCCCTATACCTCCACAGAAATAATCCAAAGTAATGTAAGATTTAATTTATGCATAGACTTTTTTCCCTCATTCTAAATCTCTAGTAACCTATATAAAATAATCCTCTGAAAAGCAACTTGTATTTGCACAAAGATTTGTTGTGCCCTAGAGGCAACACCACTACAGGTAGTCCTCAACATATGACCACAACTGAGCCCAAAATCTCTGTTGCAAAGTAAGTGAATTTTGCCCCATTTTATGACCTTTCTTGCCACAGTTGTTAAGTGAATCACTGCAGTTGTTAAATTAGTAACGTGACTATTAAGTGAAACTTGCTTCCCCATTGATTTTGTCAGAATTTCGTAAAAGTTGATCACATGACCCTGGGATATTGCAACTGTCATAAATATGAGTCAGCTGCCAAGTATCTAAATTTTGATCACATGACCCTGGGGATGTTGCAATGGTTGTAAGTGTGAAAAATGGTCACGTCACTTTTTTCAGTGCCATTGTAACTTTGAACAATCACTAAATGAACTGTTGTACATTGAGGATTACATGTATTTGCTTTGATAAAGTGTTTTGCACTGCCAAAAAGTTCCTTGTCTCCCACTTGACACTTCTAAAAAATAGAAAAGGGACAAGGAAAAACACCAGCACTGAATCAACTTCCAGTGTTGGCAAGTCTTACTGGAGAAAGCACCTCTCAGCTGAGTAGCACCTTCTCCAGCTCTCCTCAAAACCAGACGAAGCTTCTGTAGATGCTGCTCATGTGAAAAAGCCTCTTCCAGCTTTTGCAGGTGCTTGAGGATGTTGAGGAAGGGCTTAGGATGTCCTTGTTTTGGAGCATAATTGATAAAATTAATTTAGTTCCCCACCGTAAGGTAGGAAACCTTTTGACCCAAGGTGGCCAGCTGAAACGAGACGAAGAGAGACTCCGTCTGACGTAGGGAAGAGATCCTCCATATGTAAATTCAGAGGACCCGCCTGACATCTAAGGTGTGCCAAACCCGTTCTAATGGGTGGGCCAGGTTGGGGCAGAAATTGGGAAGGACCAATTCCTGCTCCGAGTGAAAGGGAGTGTTTATCTTAGGCAGGAGAGTAGGATCCAGCCGAGGGACCACCCCATCGGAGTGGAAAGTACAGAGGTCAGCCCTGATAGAAAGGGCTGCCAACTCCGAAATCTGTCTGGCTGAGGTGATCGCAATCAGGAAGGCCACCTTATAGGACAGGAATTTCAACCCCACCTCCTGAAGGGGCTTGAAGGGTCCCCGAGTCAGAGCTTTGAGCACCTTGGGAAATCCCAGGATGGGTATCTGTGGACATGAGTGGGGTGAAGGTTAGAAGCCCCCCAGAGGAATACGCTAATCAAAGGCCAGTTGGCCAGGGAGCCCTGGGAACTGCAGCATAGTATGGAGGAAAAAGCCGCCACTTGCCTGCGAAGGGTATTGGATGCCAACCCTGAGTCCAACCCATCCTGGAGAAACCCCAGCAAATGCTCGGTGGAAGCCGAAACAGGTTCAAAACCCCTTACCTCGCACCAGCCCGCGAATGACCTCCACGTCGACCCGTAGGTCCACGTGGTAGCTGGGTGGCGGGCAGCCTGGATGGTGTCGATTACACAATGGGACAGCGGGAACGTGTCAGCAGGCGCCGCTCAACCGCCAAGCGGTCAGCTGGAACCATGGAGTGTTTGGATGTAGGAGGGACCCCTGATGGAGGACGACCTCGTTCGGAGGGAGACGCCATGGTGGAAGAATTGACAATGCCTGCAGGTCTGTGAACCATGGCCGGCGAGGCCAGTGAGGGGCGATTAGGATCAACTCTGCTCACTCTGACAATAGTTTCCGTACCACTTTGGGAAGGAATGGGAAGGGGGGAGAAAGGCATACAGCAGGCCCGGAGGCCAAGTGCTGTGCAGTGCATTCACCGCCTCCGCTCCTGGCTCGGGAAACCTGGAGAGGAATTGTGTTGTCTGTTGATTGGATCCTTTCACGAAGAAATCCACCTCCAGGATGCCGAAGTGAGCCGTCACTCTCTGGAACAGATCCGGGTCCAGGTGCCATTTCCCTTGGTCCACGACGACTCGGCTGAGAAACTGTTCCAGGGGGATGGAGAGGAATTCCAGGGAGAGGTCCCACCTGACCGTCTCCCTGACCCAAGCGTCCGTCATGCTCCCCTCCCATTGGCTGGCAAAGAGAGCCAAGCAGCCCCCAATGGGAGGGGAGGATATACAGTCAGTAGGACCGGCGGAAGGGGTGACCCCGAGTGCCCCGAAAGGGATGTTTGAATTGACCCCTGTGAGACTGGGGGCCTTGGCGTTCCTGGGGCTGGGATGGAAAGAATCTTCGGGATCTGGAGCCAGAATAGGTGGTGTTAGGTGTCCGAAAGAGACAAAAGGAGGAAGCAGAACGTTGTTCCAATCTGCATGACATATTTGGCAGGATGTACCTTTTGTCTTTAGTCTCAGTTAACAACGGCTCTAGGGGCCCCCCAAAGAGGGATGAGCTGACAAAGGGAGACATGGCCAAACACCACTTAGACTTAGCATCCGTCTGCCATTGGAGAAGCCAAAGTAAACGAGCGGACACTGAGGAGTCTATGGCCTTGGCTGCAAAACGTGCTGTATTAAGGGTGGCATCTGCGGAGTATTCTAAAAGACTAGTATTTTATTGAAATCTTGCTGGGACCGGGTATCCGATAAGGGAATTCGGTCCTGAAGCTGGCGTAGGCATAGGATAGAGGCCCTGATGAAAAAGGAAAAGGCCATGGCCGATTTGATGGACCAGGCCGAAGCTTGATGAGCCTTGATGAACGAGAGCTCAAGTTGTTTGTCTTCCGGTTTGAGGTTGTCCTCAGGAGGGTCCGTCAGAGGTGACAGAAAGCGCCACAATGGGGGGGATCCACAGAAGGGACCTGCAATAAATTGGACACTTCTGGGGTCATATTATAAAGGAGCCTATCCAGAGGGCTAGGGTTAGGCCCTGAGGCAGGAGAGGACCACTGCCTCTGTAACACATCCTGGAATAATTTGGGTCCCAGGATTTCCTCCTCTTCGATGATGGGTTCCTCGAACAAAGGCACTGAAGGAGCGACAGCCTCACCTGAGCTGGAAGAGGAACGGGGATTGCCCAGACGGGTTGTGGTCTTAGCCTTATGTAAAAGAGATCTAAACAATTGGGGCTTGAAGAGCCCCACGAAGAAGGGTTGATGAGGTGTAAGATTGTCATCATCAGAGAGGTCCTGGTCTCTGATATCCTCCCCGGCCACTGAAGATTGTCCCAAAGATCCCATGATGGCTGGGAACCTTCAATATCAATTGAATTCCTTCAATATCAATTGAAACCCAGGAGGAGGTCCTACGTTGAATTTCAAGTTGGACACCTCTCTGGATAGCTTCTTGGATGTAGGAGGCCAACTTAGGAGAAACAAGGGGCCCTGATTTTAGTTCCCCTGCCGCCTGAGATGTGGAAGGCGCAGCTGGGGGGGGGAAGATAGAGGAGCCTGGGGCGAGGGAGCCTTGGGGGTGGTAGGGTCCAATTGAGGGCCAAAGAGTCTCGTGGACTACTCCCTGAATTGGTAGGGAAGAAGGTTCCCCATCCAGGGACAAAGGAGGAAGGAAAACTACTGGAGCCCCCGAAACCCCTGTAGGTGAGGCACTTATCACTGGAAGGGCCGTCGTCTCCAAGGGAGAGGAGCCCAGATCGTTTTGGGCCGGGAGATCCCTGATTGAGGCCTCCTTCAGGGACTTTTGAATAGAGCGATAGCCTGATGGATCCGAAGCTCCTCCTTGGCCCGAGCAGCCACGGTCTTTGCCTCCTTAATAGAGGAGTGAGATTTTCTGGACTTCTTGGCTGGGAGAGAAGTAGATGGTAAATCTCTCTCCTGCGCTGCCCTCTGATGATTTTGGTTGCCGGGCGGCCATTTTGAAGTGGGAGCTTGGCTATTAGGCCTCTAATGACTGTGTGGCTGAATCAAAATGGCGGAACAGAGCAGAAAGGAGTAGTGGAGGTCTGTGACAATCCCCGCAGAGAGCTGTAGTCGGCAGACTTCCACCCCACTTTGATTAGGTATCGTATCAGAGGGGTGATGCTCCGATGCTGTGTCAGGCAGTCAGGCAAGAAACACCAATTGGGCTTCAGTGGGTCAGGTGTATGGAGGAGGATTCCCCAGAAGACGCAGTAACTGCGTTCTGCCAGCCGACAGAAACGCCGAATTGGAAGGCCTTCGGCGGTAGTCGGCTGCAGCTCGACCCGCTGGCAATTAATGGAGCCGATGGCTCAGAAAGCGGAACTATATGTTCCGATAAAGGGAACGGGAGGGCACGAAGAAGACAAGCCCTTAGCAATAAAGGACCCTACAACTTGGTGTGCTGGGAGGCTCCTGTCGTTAACCACGGCTGCAGCAGGCTCGGGCATGAGCCCTTCACGCTGCTCTGGGGAAAGGCTCAACTGGGAAGGGAGCCTTCAACCCCGTTGTACTGCAAAGCGGTCTTCGGCACGCTCGGATGTGAGCCCTTCATGCCGGCAAAACTCAACCTGGAGACCAGGAGCAAATTAGTAAAGATAGCAGTTTTCCTTTGGTGCCAACAAGCAAGAACTCAGGCAGCTTAGAAAGTGTGTCTGATCCAAATCAGACCGAATCTGAAAGCTGGGGAGCAGCAGGAAGAGGAGGAGCTCCTCAGTTTCCAGACCCGGTCCATTAAGATCAGACAAAGAGGTAACCTGTTCCTGCCCGCTGGCACCGCGATCAATGAGAAGTGGCTATTTCCTCAAGATGTTCCTCTTTTAGGATGACATGTTTTCTCAGAGTCCAAGAGTTATTAACTCCTCCTCAGAGGAATCTTGAGAAGCAATATGACAGTAAACAAGAAAGAAAAGCAGTCTCAAGGAAGAGCTTCAGTTGAATGCTCATGGAAACAGAATATCACTTTGAAAATTGGCAGAGATTTCTGTGGGCAGGAATTTCCTATTTGTAATGAATGAATACAGAACATTTATGTATAAACAAAAACATTTTAAAGTTATAAAATATATATTGAAATAGTAAGGAACCTTCTCTTTTCTTCTTCAGCATACTGGGCATTTGTATTCCTGAATTTAAGAAACTTATTCCTTATGTGCTAAGTATGTTTCAACTCGATATTGGGGGGATTAAATACAATGCCCAGGTTTGCAGAGATGCTACTTATTTGCTCAGTTCAGCTGACCTCCTGAAACCTGTCAGTTATTGCTTCAGGTTGAATAAAAGCTCAATTATGGGTCTATATAATAAATTCATGGAGAATACAGAAGTGCCAGACTAGCTCCAACATAGACAGACTACAATTCTTTGAAGAGAGGGGAAGAGTGAGAGAAAGCCTTCTTGTTGCGTCTTAAAGATTCTTCATGGTCAGTCTATAGCCATGTCCGTGCCAAGATCTACTGAGAATTTTAAAAAATAATAAGTACATTTTCCTTCTATTGCTTTCTGAGCAGGATTACCAATTTCATGCAAAAGTATACTGAATGCCAAACCAGGCAAGGGTTCTAGAACTCTGGGTGAAGCCTGAATGTCCTTGGTCTTTTTTTAACACTAACATAGAAACAAAGACCTAGTGGTCCAGAAAATCTTCCCACTGAGCTTGTGTGTTTGTTTGTTTGTTTTCTTTTTAATTTCTTTGTGTTTACTTTTCAAAGTGATCCTTCCTGAAGAGCATATTGATCATCTGACCTGACACTGACTCTATAAAAGGAATTAGCTACTTCCCACTCAAAATATAATATTTTATATTAAATATAGTAATAGAATATCTAAAAATATGAAATCATCAGTTTTACTAACTGGGTGCAGGTAGCATTGCGCGAATCCATTTTATCATTTTAAGGAATCGCTGTATCATTGGTTGGGGATTTTAGCATTAGAACAAGGATTCAAGCCTATTCTGGCATATTGTCATTGGATACAGGTTTGCCAGATTCCAACCACTTTACATGATTTATGAGAGAAAGACTGCATTTAAACCTAATAAATAAAAAACAAAAATAATGTGGGATTTCTATATATAACACTGGAGATGAGCCCATGGATGAGTATCCAGCAGCCAGTTTCTGAGACTAAAAATCTGATCTTTCAGATAAAAGCTGGCAAAAGTCAAATGTTCCATTGCATCTGATAAAAAGCAAATACTGAATACTAGAAGCAAATTTTGACCTCACTTTTTATTTATTGAAAGACAACAGCTCACGTATCTCAGGATTAGGGATGATCAGATACATCATTTACATTAAAAGATAGCAAAGCATATCCTCCAGATTACTTTCCCATAGGCAGTGGTGTGGTAGAGCCGGCTTGTACCAGCTTGTGAGAGCTGATTGTTAAATTTTTGAGAATTTAGCCAGCCTGTTGAAAACAGACCTGAGACCCCCGCCTATTGCACAATCAGCTGTTTAGCACCTAGCAGCGTGCAGCAGAAATGGAGCTGCAGATCCAGTTGTTAAATGTTTATCAGCACACCAGTACCCATGTGCCTCCTGAACGCAATAAGTTAACTATATGCTACACATTTACATAGTCAAGCGTTTGAATGAAATGGATTTCCACCCCCCACAGGTAGGTGACAAGCAGCTGCCATTCATGCTATGTGCTACTGTTGCACTGAGTTTATCTCAGTACCCATTTTCTACCCATTATTGCTTTGATAATTCCATCTTAGTTATCAAGATACTGTACCACTTAGGTCACTGAGAGACCTAAAATAAGCAGCTAACTAATTCAGAGTAATAATAGCATAGAGATGAAGATGTGTTTCAAAGCACTAGTTAGTTTTTCATTCTTGGGTAAGAGAAAAATTGGGATTATGTATGCTCTGTTGACAGTGCAGAAAATTGCTGCAGCAGTCTGAGAATTTTCCCTGCCACAAAATTATGTGTGCCCCAGTGTCCAATACAACTCCTTGGCACATCTCAATTGGCCTGCATTTCAGCTACATTGCTGTTTTCTTGATTCAGTTAAAAAAAATTGAAAGCACTCTTCCAGCTTCCTAGATGTATGATGAATGTAGCCACATGACTCAAATCTGGGCTCCAGTCTAGGATGGAATTTTGAATTTGGCTAGTGATATCTGGTTTTTAGGTAAACTTTTACTCAGAGGGCTTGGCCCCCTTTAATAATTCTTGTAAAATATCAGTTGGACTAGAAGAGAGCCTCATGGGAGCAGTTGCTTGGTACTGCTCTACCATTAGTGTTCTTATTATTCTGAAATATGAACAATCTCAGAAGATTCTTGAACAATTAAGTATGGATATAGAATTGCAACACCCTGTATCTAAATCTAGTTTTTTTCCCTTTTATCATAGATTTGGGAGACTGGAGTAGTATGTAACCAGTTAATTATCTCATTCCCTTGGGATGGCCTAGTTCGATGGACTTGCTTAGAAAATTGGTTTAAAAAGATCCCCCATGACTAACAAATATGCCTTTGAGGTCAAGGATTGCTCCTGAATCTATATGGAGCACTGAAATTTGACAAAAATTATATTTGTCCTTGATACCAAAGTATCTGAAGGAATGTGGTTCCATCTCTTCCAACTATGAGGCTTAGACTTTCATGAACCACAATTAACTCACAAAAATTCACAAATGCTTATCCCTTTAAATATTTTTTTTAGTTGGAAAAGGTGCTGCCAGTCTCTTTCTGAGATGAATGTCATATAATTAAGTAGAAAATCTCATTGGAAGAAAAATGTTCATTATATAGTATGGGCTTAGTTCAGCTATAGTGACATTCATTGTGTTTGAAGAAAAAAAATATTAAAAGTACATGAAGATAGAAAAGACTGTCTAGCAAAGATGGGAAAAAATGCTGTGTGCAATCCAAGAACTTGGTTCTATACAATGTCAGTATAATCATTTTTTCAAAGTTGTCTTTGCTTTATGTTTGATGCTTGTGTTTATAATAAATATTTGTTTGTACCATCATTTCTGTATCGTGAACAATAAATCTGCAGGTTGAAAATATTTTTGTCTTTTTTACTATTTATTTGGTGTCTTCAAGTGTGGGTTGACTCCCAGTTACTTTCTGGACTGGTCCTTACAGTTCTCTTGGCAAGATTTAAGAAGTGGCATTCCTTTGCCTTCTTCCTATGACTGAGAGAGTGACTGGCCTAAGGTCACTCAGCTGGCTTTCATCTCTAAGGTGGCTATAGAGCTTACGGTCGCCCCATTTCTAGCCTGCTGCCTTAACCATTACATCATATATGCTATTTTGTCTTTGTTATACTTTACACTAGCATTTCATTTTCCATTTTACTATCACAGGTCCTTTGGGCAAACATAGAGAAGTTGCCTTAAATGTTATCATTCCAACATCATTAAACAGATATGGGGACAATATATATCTTCCATTTCCTTTCCTATTCTGAAACCACTGTTTCTCCAGATTCTGTTCTGACAATAGCTTCTTGTTCAGTGTAACAATGCCTAAGAAGAATAATGAGATAATTACAGTACTAACATTAATATGTTCTACACCAGGGGTGTCAAAACTCAAGGCCTGCGGATCCGGCCTATGATGTGGTTGGATCCGGCCCACGGGGCTGTCTTGGTCTATCCAATGTGAAGTGGAAAGATCAGGCCAGTGTAGCTTTGGCCCTGTCTACCCAATGCGAAGAGAAAAGATCAGGCCAGTGTGGCTTCGGCCCAGTCTACCCAGTGCGAAGAGGAAACATGCCAGCAGTTTGGGGAGTGGCGTCAAGTTGGCTATGCCCACCTAGTTGGCCATGCCCGCCCGGCCCCCCAAGGTCAACCACAGTCCTGATGCGGCCCTCAATGAAATTGAGTTTGACACCCCTGATCTACACTATGGCACAATCGAGGGAATTTGAAAGACTTGCTATAGTCAGTGATTCAAAGGCATGTCTCCTGCAGCAGTAAGGGTGTGGTCAACAAAACTACAATTACAAGATTACATTATTAAATTTGCAAGATTAAGCAAAATTATATTTATTTTTAAAAGGAAAAGAAAAAAGAGAAGCATTCCTTTTTAATTTTATATAGTGCATGCACAACTGTCAGTAATAGAGAAAGGAAAAATAAAACTCTATACTAATCACAGCTTCTCAAGAGAATTTCCAATGGGAAAAAGATGCAAAAAAAATGTTAAGACTCAGAACAGACTGTAAATTGGTGTTAGTCTGTTACCTAAGCCACATTACCCTTGGGCTTACTTCAGTGATCATAGTGATCATAAAGCATAAATAGCTTTATGCCAAAATAAAAGGAATCATACACAGTGTTTCTATCACTAACTTGCCACCTATTTTTAGAGCTAAATGGATCACTGCAGCATAAGATTCCCACTTGCTTCCTTTGGCTCTTTCAGATTTTTATTTGTTAAATTTATTGGTTTGTTAAATTTATTTGCCACCGATCTGGCCGGGGGGCTACTCTAAGTGGCATTTTAATAAATTCCTTCTAATTAGAAACTCATCCAAAGTTCTTTCCTAGTCCATGCCTATTTCTTCTCTCTTCAATTTTTAAAAGACAAAACCTTTTCTAATAGATGGAAAGGATCTGGAGGGATCTTTTTTGCTACGTGTTAAGGTAATCACCTTTATTGATGAGGATCCTGTTTGAGACAACGAGGGTGGTTATTGGAAAGGCCATGGTCAGTATGATATGCAGCATAGTGAAGCTGGATTGGCTTTGCAATATGGGTTTTTGGTATATTCTTATTATCTATTTTCCATCTTATGTTCTCTCATCTTTGTTGTTTCTGAAATCTGCTTGATTGGCATTTTTTATATTTTTAAATATGTAATCAAAACTTAGTGTCCTAATTCTATAATTTGAAGATTCTCTTAAATTTACCTTCCTCAATAAAAGTATGTGGACTGATCTCTTCCAATCTCCAAAGAGCCTGGTGGCGCAGTGGACTAAGTGCTGTTAAAGTAGCACTTAGTTGCCAGCTGCCTGCAATTACTGCAAGTTCAAATCTCACCAGGCTCAAGGTTGACTCAGCCTTCCATCCTTTCGAGGTAGGTAAAATGAGGACCTGGGTTGTGGGGGCAATAAACTGACTTTGTATAAAAAAGAACACCACTTAAGGGGGGGCCAAAAGCCCTACTAAGCAGGAATATACAAAAGTATGAAGACTACTGCTTAATGCATTGTAAGCTGCCCTGAGTCTCCGGAGAAGGGCGGCATATAAATCTAACATAAATAAATCTGCAGGCTACACCATTTTGCCCCATATTTGTTGACATACGTTGATTGATTCTCATCTTGCTGTTTTGAATTGTTTAACTGATATTTTAACTGCATCTGGTTCTTTCATATTTGACAGTCTACCCCCTTATACTACATTTATAATATGTAGTAGTCAGTTTCTTAATCTTTTTCAGCATACTTTTATTATTCTATTAGTAAAATAGTTGATAATCTCTCCCACAGTCTATACTTGGAACTATTCTAGTGACTAGACTGTTCTTCAATTTTTGTTTATTATTATATAGTTCATTTAATTTAGATGTTGTCCATCCAGTGATGTCCATATATAGAATCTGAATTTATGTTGCTTGAAGCAAACATTGGCAATAAACAATTTTATTTGAAAACTTTATTAACCTGTATTGGCATTACGTTTATCCAAGCTAAATCTTCCTTTAATTTTAGATTCCTTCATTTCTCCAGCTTTCTCATTCCTGTCACCCATTAATAGTAGTGCAGTATGTCCTTTTCTTACGTTGCATCTGATATTTCTTGTGTTTATATAGATTCCTCAGATTCCTCTGCATAGCAATGTATTTTATTTAACATATTTGAATGTGTTTTAGTATTTATGTGGTCTGTACATATATGTGAATGAAAAGGAATGGATATTGTCGAACATTTTAGAAAACCTACTAAAAAAGAAATAATTCCTGTTGTTGGTCATATCGCTAATGATGCTGCAGACATTTCCCATATTGTTAGTAAAAAGAAGAAACCTACAAAAAATTAAACAGGGACAAAGTAACTAAGACATATAAATTAACATTAAAATGATTTTTTTATTGGTTTTGTGATCGATAGGTTCTGATTTTAAAAATTTGAACAGATTAGCAGATGAGTTACCTGTTTAAATGAAACTTCTTTTTAAACTTTCTTGATACCTTTGATTGACATGCAGCATAGATTGCAAAGTAAAATGAGACTAACTGGATTGCAAAGTAAAATGAGGGAATATTTTTTATAATTTACAGTAATTGAGTTACTTTTGGGTTGTTACCCATACTGCGTAACAGTATGATCAACCAGACAAATGGCAAGTTAGATAAATGTTTTGAATGAGGAATAATGGCACTAAAGGTTTATCTTGTTCTGTCAGATTGGAGACAAGGACTTGATGGTTTAATTGCCCTTCAGCCTATAAACTCCCCTGCATCCATAATTTTTCCCTGTGGTAGATTGTCCCTTCTCATACATAAATTTCCTACATACAGATGAGCAAAAACCAGCCCTCAAATGAAGATTATAGCTGAGGATTTGTTGAAACTATTTCTAAGAATGAATATATTCTGTTCTCCAAGTTTATGTATTTCATCATTTCACTTATATCCTTTGTATAAATGTTGTTCCCCATGCTGAAAATTGGAACTCGGGCCAGTTTGGTGTGGTAATTAAAGATACTGGTCTGAGAACTGAAGTTCTAGTCCTATATTTGGCACTAAATCAACTGGGCGCCATTCCCTCTCTACAATGGAAAGAAAGTAATGGCCACACCTGAAAATGTTGTCAAGAAAACTGCAGGAGTCAAGATCTATGTGGAGAACTATAATACATGGCCAGTAAGACAATTAAATAAACAAATAAACAAATAAACACTGATATCTCTATCATTCCCATTATAACAAATCCCCAAGCATCTCATTAGAAATATAAACCATTGATTAACATGGTTAATCAGTTAATTAAAATCATGTTTATTTATTTGCAGTATTTATAAGACCATCCAACTCAGTGTGATTCTGGGGAGCAGACAACAAACACTAAAAAAAAAAAATAACAATAAACAAATACAAAATAAAAAATAACATGGCAACAAGCACATAATAGAATAACCAAAAGGGGGACTCACTCAAAATATAAAAGAGAATAAAAAATGGCATATGTCATTTTAAATTGGGAAAGGACACATATGTATCATGGTGATAACACGGAAAGCCAGGATAAATTTTAAAGGGCACTTCTAGTAATAAATATACATAGACTTCAGGAGGGAAGGCCTTCCACTTGAAGTAGCACACAGAGAAAGTCTGCTTAAAAATAACTGCAAGATAACTTCATGCAGTTCTTGATATACAAAGGGTCTAAAACTGGTTAAATATATGTGTGTATTAGTAAAAGTGATCTTTTTGCCAAAGGACTTGGTTTTGAACTTCAATTTACATCGGAAATGATCACCACCACAGCAACTGAATTATATTTTCTCCAGCAATGCCCTTTTAATGTTGGATTTCAAGAATGAAAAGAAATCACTCAAGCAACTGGTATTGGATACAGAAGATGAAATGGAATAGTCTTCCTTACTTAAAGATTGTCTTTGGGAATCATCGGTTTAGGTTGACCAGGAAAATATTTTATGAAATCATTATTCCAAGATTCTGAAGGAGCTCAGCTTTAGTGAGTTTCCTATGGCAGTTATGAAGGGATTTTTTAAGAAAATCTCATATGCAGCTCATCTTGCTTTTTGAAACATAATCCTCATTGTCTTGTATTGTTAATAAGGGATATCAAATTTTACTTCATAACTCTTGAATAACAACATTCTCAAGCCACCCAGATTTTGTTTAAACCATTTATCCATCAGAAATATATCCATTTCTCTAGACAACCCAACATTTTGCTTATAAAATTTGGCAAGAATCATTGTGTTTCTGTTAAAATATATGCTATCTAATTGCTCTGTTGTCTGTTTTGCCGCTGTGTACTCCATTCTGTCATGCTCTTTACCCAAAAAGAGCATGACACAGACTAGTGTGGAAAATAACCTAGGGTTTTTTTGACCTCTGAATCAATTACTTCCTGCTATCTGAGCAAATGTTATCCATGCCTGTTAAACTGTAATTACTAGGTAATGGATATTAATGTAAAACAGTATGTAATCATTCCTATTCCTAATAAATATCTGGAGATACTTTCAAGAATATAGAGTGTATCTTTCTATATATAGCCTGATATAGCCAGCTGGTGCCATTGCTGGCTATTGGGGGCAAGACATTGGCCCCCACAGAGAGGGTTCACAACTTGGGCGTCCTGGATGCACGGCTGTCTTTAGAAGAGCACATGACGGCCGTGGCCAGGAGGGCTTTTTATCAGGTTTGCCTGATACGCCAGTTGCGTCCCTTTCTGGATCGGGACTCCCTATGCACGGTCACTCATGCTCTCGTGACTTCCCGCCTGGACTACTGCAATGCTCTCTACATGGGGCTCCCCTTGGGGTGCACCCGGAAGCTCCAACTGGTCCAGAATGCGGCTGCGCGGGGGATTATGGGAGCGACGGGGCGCTCCCATGTAACACCCCTCCTGCGCGAGCTGCACAGGCTCCCAGTGGTCCTCCGGGTGCGCTTCAAAGTGTTGGTGACCACCTTTAAAGCGCTCCATGGCTTAGGGCCGGGGTATTTGCAAGACCGCCTTCTGCCACCAATAGCCTCCCACCGGCCAGTACGCTCGCACAGAGAGGGCCTCCTCAGGGTGCCGTCGGCCAGACAATGTCGAGAGCCTTCTCTGTGGTGGCACCAGCCCCCTGGAATGACCTATCCCCGGAGATACGCAGGATATCAGACCTCCGGACTTTTCGTCGGGCCCTTAAAACCCACTTGTTTCATCTAGCTTGGCTGGCTTGATCCCATCCTCATTTTTTAAATTGAAACTGATTTTAATTGGCCTGTTTTAATTGTTGGCCAAAAATATTTAATATTTTTAAATTGTTTTAATTTTTGTATACCATGTTTTATTTTGGCTGTTCACCGCCCTGAATCTGCAAGGAGAAGGGTGGTTTATAAATTGAAACAAATAAATAAATAAATCTATAGAGGAATTCGTGATGGCTGCCACATAAATTATTTCTGACTGTGGATAAGATTGTATAAGTAACTTTAGTTAACATTTAGCCTTTTATAATTTAGTTCTTGTTTATTGTGTTCCAGAGGGCTTATTAACAGATAATGGGATGCAAGCTTCTTCTTGCAGCCATCTGTAAGTCCCCAAAACCCTTGTCTGATTATTGTGCATATCTAGTAAGCCAGCGGTCCCCAACCTTTTTGACAGAAGGAACCAGTTTCACAGAATCCAATTACTTTACAGACTGGGGTGGTGGTACTGGTTTTGGTTTTGCTCACTTGCCCTCTACTCACTTCCAGCTGTGCAGCCTGGTTCTTAACAGGCCACAAACTAGTACCAGTCCTTGATCCGGGAGTTGGGGAACCCTGTGCTAAGCAGTCTGGCAGGGATTTGCTTGGTAAGACAAGTGGGAGATGTCCTTGTTGTGCATTTCCTTAAGCTTCATTTACCTGAGAATGAAGCATAAATTGGGGGAAATTCGATGTCCCTGAACTGATCTTATGTTCCCTTCAGCATTGTACAAGGGCTAGTGGCTCTGGAAGAGAAGAAATTACTCTGAAGGAAAAAAATGTAACTTCAGATAAGGGAAACAAGTGGGATACATTCATTCCATGAATATCTTAGTGTCTGTGCCATTTATGTTTCAGTTGGTATTTAAATATAAGACTTGTTTATGTATGTTAGAGAGAGAGAAGAATGGAAAATTTCCTCTGAACCTTAGCATATTATAATTTTAAAAAATCCTATAAAAATTAAACATGTCATATTTATACTGTTTCGAAACCAATATTCTTTATATAGATAATTTTTATTCTTTTTGTAGGACATATTAACATTACACAATATTTACTCAACTATTATTCCGATCTTGATATTGAGAAAAGGAATGCATTTGGATTTACTGCACTCATGAAATCTGCAATGCAAGGCCGAAGTGAATGTGCCAGAGCCTTAATATTAGCAGGTATACATAATTCTTTTTTTCGTTGTTTTCTTTCCCATTGAATTGTACATTATCCTCAATGAAAAACTCCATTTACTTTCAGAATAGGTTTTGATGGCAATTATTAAATGTGTACAGTAAATGTAGGGTTTAGTTCCACAGTCATATTCTTGAAACCATTCATCAACTACTTTTTATTCAGTCATAGATCAGCGCATAGAAAATAGTACTCGTAGCTACTTAAATTGAAGTCAATAGAATTTAAATTAATCATGATAGTTTTCCAATGAGTTCAGTGGTTTTACTATTAAATCAATCCATTTTTATATTGCTGTTTTCTACCACTATATTTCTTAGGATAAATCTCAATCAGAAAGCTAAATTATATAACATATTTGCTGTATATCATAAATTGTAAAAATAATAAAATAAGCATTTAACAGTTTTCTACAAACTTTACATGCAATTTGCAGTGAGAGTACCTTCTGTGAAAAATCCGTGTGTCAAATTTGGAGAGTTTTGTGCAAAATAAAAGCATACATTTCTAACCAAGAATAACTTGAAAATCGCTGCACTAAATCTCTATTAAAAATGGCATATTTAATCTCATCAACAAGAAAATTTAGTCTCCTGGAAAATGGAAGCTGTTAAAACTGAGATGCTTAGCAAACACATAGAAGCAGGATGGAACTTAATCTTCTAGTCATCCTGTCTTAGCATCAGAAACAAATTTCTCTGAGTGTCTTTTCTGCAAGTGTCCTGTTCTTTACTATGTGGCTTTTTAATAGTATTTAGTATTATTAGTTAATTCTTAGATTTTCTTTCTTTTTCTTTTTATGCACATGGAACATGACTCCTGTTTTTCTGCCACTCACTCAAATGTTAAATTCATAGACACTGAAGATCACGGGGCAGTTTCTGCATATAACTATATGCTTTTAGTCATCTGTGCTATTATGCAAACTGTGCTCTTTTCCCACCATTAATGTACCCTCGTTACAGGCAATCCTCAATTTACAACCATCCATTTAACAACAGTTGGAAGTTATGACAGCCACAGAAAAAAGTGACTTACAACCTCTCCTCAGCATTTTGACTCTTGCAACACCCTTGCAGTCACTTGATTGCAATTCAGGTGCTTTGCAACCAGCTTGCGTCTTGCATTTCCGTGATCATGATTTGTAAAGTTCCCAACCAGCTTACAATAAGCAAAACCAGTTGGGGAAACTGGATTCACTTAATGACTGCATGATTCATTTAGTGATCACATTATTCGCTTAAGAACCATGGTAATTTGCTTAACACAACCAAAGTAAAAATAATCATAAATCCGATTACACGATGACTTGCTTATCAACCACATTGTTTAGTGACTGAATTTCCAATTGTGGTTGTAAATCAAAAACTACCTGTCATTATAAAGTTCACAGCAATGCTAAAAAAAAACGGTATAGCAAAGTAATGATCTATCTTAGTCCTCTGTGGTTAAAAGGAGGGGGCAGGAATGCCAACTTGTTTCACACTTTCTAAAATGTTTCATGCATTTCCAGAATCTGATATAATGACTAGAGCATTTCACTTACAGGTAAACACCAAGGTTCTGCTCTTGTAGAACCTGAAGCAATTCTATAGGAAATCAACTTTATTACTAAGTTGACTTTAAAAAAACACAAAATAAATAAAAATTAGGAAATATTTTCATTATACTTGGAAGTGCCACAATATTTGATATTATATTTTTATATAGTTATTTGCTGACATTCGCAAAGGCAAGAAACAGTGATGGGAAAGTCATTGCATAAGGCAGTTGCTTCTGGTGTAGCTTTAGGTGTATCTTTCACTTGTTCTTATTATAGTCTGCTACAGTCTTAAATGAATCTCTTAACCATTCATGAGATTAACCTAAATTCATAGATTTACCATCTGTTGTAGCAAACATCCGTTCCGTTTGTCCTTTGGTTGTGTGTCTGGTTTTTTAAAGTGAATTTTGGAGGATGTTGGGTTTGTTTTCTTTCCCACTGCATTGTGCTTTGAGTGGAGAAAGATCACAAATTCTTCTTTTTTTTTCTTTTTAATGAGATTCATTATAGCTTTAACATTTTCATTATCTTGATCATTCTTTATTTTGGTCCCTAGCAACAATGCAGAGTTTATATTGGAGGAAAGTGTGTGCAAGCAGGTCTCCCAGTTGGTATTCATTTAAATACCATGTTGTTTTTTAAATGCTGTCTCTTCTCTGCAAAATGTGTTTCCTCCTGACTATTTTTTACCAAATCGATTATTATACTTTACAATGAATTCAAAAGCAGTGTGTCACACTGTAAATAAATTGTTAGTTACATAGCAGCAATTTTAACAAATAAAATACATTTTGGTGAGAGATTTTTAAAACATTAAAATAAATCCCTTTAAAATAAAACTCATTTTTATTGTCAGCCATTGAAAAATCTGCTTACGTTAGACTCTGTTATCAAAAAAGCCTACAGCTCCTCCTAAACAAAGAGAAGAGATTGATTGTTACTTTCATTGTTAGCCTTGAGTTAATGAAGACCAGAGGTGGAAAAACTGAAAAGAATGTAATCTATCTACATGTAGTCCTCAGTCAGTGATTGCCCGTTTAGTGACTATTCAAACATATGACAGTACTGAAAAAGTAATTTTTCAAACAGTTTTCAAATTTATGGTGGTTGTAGCATCTTACCGTCATGTAATCATGATTTGGGAAATTCAAAACTGATATGCATTTATGACAACTGCAGCATCTCATGGTCATGTGATTGCCGTTTGTGATCTTCATATCTAGCTTCCAACAAGCAAAGTCACTGGAGAAGCTAGAAGCAAGGGTGAAATGCTACTGGTTCGGACCGGTTCATCCGATCTAGTTGGTGGGTGGTTCAGAGAACTGGTAATGATGGTAGCTCAAGATTCCGCCCACCCGCCTGGTCGTCGTTACTTCCTGGTTTTAACTAGGAAGTTTTTTACCCTCTGTGCATGCGCAGAAGAGTTTGCGCATGCACAAAGGGTCTGTGCGTGATTGTGACGCGCACGGCGTGTGCATTTCCGAACTGGTAGGGAAGGTAAGTAGATTTCACCCCTGGCCAGAAGTAATGTAAGTTGTGATCATGTGATGATCACCTGAGTGTTTGATCATCACAATAACTGAGTCATTTTATGACTAAGTTGCTTAGTGACAGAATTGCCTATCTCAATTGCTGTGATTAATTTAGGACTATCTATATTAGACCTCAGAAGAGCAAATTCTGATTAAGTCAATGAAGAAGCAGATAGGATATAATTGTTTGACATTGTGAAGGAGAAATGTATCCAAGGAGGATGAAAAATCCTATGAAAAGTGATACTGGAGTCTAGATTATAAACAATTCCTTAAGGAAAGAAAAACAGGAGACATCTAAGGACATTAGCATGGTGTCATGCAGTGCCATCTAAAATACTATCAAGAAAAAAAATACGTAAAGAATGGAAGGAGAGGTACCCCAAAACACCTCTGCAAGCTCCAGGTCCATTCATAGAAAAAACATGTATTTTGGTCCAACCATGAACTGTCCAATACTGTCTAACCTGTCTCTGTGTATGGAAACTTTTACCCATTCCTAGAGTTCTGTTCCAATCTGGAATCAACCTTCTGAAAAACACATTTTCTTTCATGCTTGGAATACTAAAAAACATTCTGCACATCTCTATATATTATATTAGAGTAACAACCATGAGAAAGGCAAGGCAGTAAATCTTTCTTTCTCTCTCAACCTTATATTGAGAGAGGATTTTTTTTCATTCACTGAAAGGACTGGAACAAGCTGGTGAAAGGAATGAGCAATCACTGTAGAAAGTGCCAGTGGAAAGCAGGAATTCCTTTCCAGGTCAGCCTGGTCATTATCCATTGATTAGGAGAGGTTGATTTCTTGATATATTTGATTTTTTTTTAAATGCACAGAATTTCTATTTCTGTATGAGTGCATGTGTTTTTCTCTGTTTTTGTGTGTAAGAGAATGGTTGGTGTATGCGGATGAGGTAATCAGTCAGTGTTGTAATTTGAATTCCTTATTTTAAGAAAATTAATTTTAATCAGTGATTGTTTCATTCTACTTTGATTATGTTGATTTTTGGAAGACTACAATATTAATGCAATGTTATGCAGAGCATTATATCAGTACTGTACTTCAAACCTCTGGACAATTTAACATAGCTCAAAACCTTATTATCAGACTATCAACCATGATAGCTAACAATAGCAATCAAGAACTACAACTTTTACAACCTCAGTTTAAAACACATACAGCACGACCTTAATTTCTCTCTCTCTCTCTCTCTCTCTCTCTCTTATTTCTTTGAAGGAGCAAATATTAATGCAACAGATCCAAGTCGTGGATTCACTCCTCTGGAATGGGCATGTTTCACAGGAAGAATAGAATCTGCATATCTTATACAGAGGCTTATGGATAAGCCATGTGCTGAGCAATTTTGTGATCAATATTTGCTTGAATGGCCAAAGTTGAAGGAACTTCTTGCTAATGCTACAGGTTCAAAAACTTGCTTGCAGAAGATCTCAGAAACTTTGAGATCCATTGTAGATTTCAGGACTTTCCATGGTCCTGAAGAAGATGGAGTCCTTGATCACATGGTTAGAACAACAACAAGTTTAAGAAGCTCCTTCGTTGCCATAGCTTGCAGGACTGTGTGCCCTGAAAGTCCTCCTGCTGTAGGAAAACGTAGGCCAGCTGTGCAAGAAATTCTTAGGAAACAAAGAGCTAAAGAACTTCAAACTTTGGAAAACAGGGAACATTTTAACAGCTATAAGAAGCTGTTTCAGAATTCCAGAATTACACTAGTGTCCAAAACGAAGGAACGGAGGGCCAGCCTGCAGCCTTCCCATGTAAATGTGCCCCAAGTCAACGTTATGGTTCGAAGGAAAGCCAGCCTGTTACCACTGCATTTGTTAAGAAGAAGCAGTGTTCGCCCTGGGCTTATCATCCCCAAAGTCCGTATAAGTAAGGCACCTCGGCCTAATTTCCAGCCGGAGAAAGTACAACGGAAAAGTAATGCCAGTGATGGGACCTACTTGGAGATCCCCAAATGGAGATATAAGGAGCTGAAGGAACAACGGAAGAAGGCTGAAGAAGAAAAGAAAAAAGCTGAAGCTTTACAGAAGCCCACTTCACCATCTCTTCAGAAAAAAAGGACTTAAAGCCAAATTGCTGTTGGTACCAGTAAATGGATTGACACGGTATATTATATAAATTTAAGACAAGGAAGATCAAACAAAAGATCACATTTGTTTTAAGAGATTTAAGAAATGCAAGGCAACTGTATGAACAAGGTTAACACATGAAAGATATTATTTTTCTACAATTTTAACAACCATCCTCCCCAAAGTAAAGGGCAATAGGATTAAACTCCAAATAGAGAGGCCATGTCCTCAAATATACAGTTTACAGCAGCACTAAAGTACCATGTCCTAAATATCAGTCTTCTCCTCATCCTGCCCCAGCCCATGGGTGAAGAAGCAGTCTTAAGTTGTCACAAAGCGTATTGATACAAAAGTAGTCTTTTTCTCTTTAAGCCAATACTATCTCCCTTTATTTCAAGGTACATACAATGTGTGCTACTTTCTTATTCAGAATTTGAGAGGTGAAGTCAAAAAACCCCTGATCAGGAGGCTGTTTCAGAGCATTGAGACTCCTCTGGTCACTTGCCAGCCTCTGATGCAGTAATTGCTCTCTCAGGATTTGCACTCCCTATTAGCAGTTCTTAGCAGAATTCTTTTCATATTCTTGCTTTCCCCTCCCTGTTTTTTGAAATCAACTTTGTTCCAAGCTTCCAACAAGGTAAAGAGAACAGATCTGTACTATTTTATCTGGGGAAAGTAAGGGGTTTTGCACAATTTCATATTATTGTATTCTGAAGTAGCATCAAAGAGAATCTGATTTTTAGGTGTAGCTCTGCAGAGCTTACAAAATGAGAGATGCTAAATTAGCTTTTGTCCTATTAGCCATGGATATCATATTGTTACCCCCACTCCTCACTTTCACACCACAAATAAGAAAAGTGGTTGCCCAGCAGCTACTCTCTTTCCATTTTCTTCCACACAACCTGGCTGGTTGTACACTCATGGTAAGGTTTATCTACCTCTTGGGGAGTTATTTCTGTCCTGGCGTCTTCCCTTATTTCACAGTTTTATCTTGGAACATGGCCAAATGGGAAGTGAGTCTCTAGACCTCAAGCAGAATCGCTCAAACAGATCTACCCTGTTCATGCTGCTATGCTCTGATTGGTGGATATAATCCTATATCAGGGCTGTCAAACTTGCAGCCCACAGCCTGGATGCATCATGTGCTGGCCACGCCTTGTTTAGCAAAGGAGAAAAAGGTTGTGATACGTCACGCGACGACGCGAGTTTGACATCCCTGTCCTACATGATGGGTGTAGTGCTGAACAGGGAGCAAAGCCAGGAGAGGAGAACCAAAAATCTTGCCCGTAATGAATGGTGCAGTTTCAGATCAGGACAACACTATTTGGTAGCAGTGGGAGATTCAGTAGAAAGATTGGCAATACAACCAGCATGTTTTATGCCTAGAAGGATGGTTAATTCAATAGTAGGGAAAGGCACAGAGAGTTTAAGAAATATCCTTGATAAATAACCACAGAGCAATAATTAAAAAAAGAGTAGGCTTTCAAGGGAGTATCTAGAGTATTAGAAAAGAAGGAATAGATGACATAAATTTCTTATTCAGGATATGTGAGAGATTTAAATATGTTTTAAGGGTTTCCCCCCCACTACATACAGAGGCTCAGCTTGTTGCTGGCCTATAGAACATATGCCAGTCCGAAACATTTTTAAAGTATATAAAATCTTGGGAATTTGGCAAAACAAAACCCCCATATAGAATTAATTTTGAGAACAAGAAATAAGCAAACGACACCTGTTGTGTTGCCTGTTGGTGAAAGGTTTGTTGCTAATCTGAAAAACAAATCTTTTTTAAAGTTAATAAAAATTCACCTTATTTTACAGTAACTTGCTCCATTTCTACAAAAACCTCCTCAATTACTTTTCAATTTAAAAATTGATCAACTTCTATTGTAAAACTGAGCCGAAAAATAATTGTGACAATTGCATTTATTACTAAAGAGATGGAATAAAAAATATATTTTTTCCAGACATTTTAAACACATATTGAACACATAACCACCTCTTTTGGATGCATTGCTAAGCATTTAAAATCTTAAGATTATTCTTCAAATTGACTGTTGGTGACTTTATGAGCTTTTCTGGCAAACAGATAGGAGTGCTTTGTTTTGCCTGCAGGATATTACTTTCCCAAGGATTTCTTGGTAGTTTCCCATCATAGTATTAACCAGGCCTGCTTAGCTCTTTTAAATCACACAGTCAGCCAGGTGCTGTCACCTAGCTAGGTGAAACTGTCATGGAAGCTATAATGGTAATTCCACTGCACTTACACTTTCTGGCATGTTATTCCTCAAAAGTAAGGAATCAGCATTAAGAACTAGAATGATAAATACCTCATTCCTCAAACTGCACAACCTGTATCAATCCCTTTTCCCAGGTAAAAGAATCACTTTTCAGGTAAATAACTCATAGGGTTAACAACAACAAAAAAATAAGGGCAATATCTGTCAGAAAGGAGTTTTCACTGCATTGAACTGAAAATACTTTACAATGCAATGCAATCCAATCTGTCCCAGCTCAGAAATAAAATCCACTGGGTTCAGAGGGGATTATTTCCTGACAGGATTACAGCCATAGTTAATACATGCTTGTTCCATGTATGCAAGGCTATCACAAAGTGCCTGCTTGCATTCCTTTTTCAATTCTGTGCCAGCTAAAACTATGACTCATATAACAAGCAAGCAACATATATTAATTTTTAAGGGCATGCTATAAGGAGATGGATAAAATTTTAAAACAGATATTGTTTTGTAATTGGTAGATGAGATTTTAGATGCCAGTAACAAAATGGTTCTCGGGTAAAGTCTGACATAAAAGGTGTATTTTCTTCAGAGCCAATGTAACATACTTCTATATAAAATCACAAAGTCATCTTCCTCCAAATCAATCTACTGTAATAAGCAGGGACATGAATTTGCAATTTAATTATTGCAAATTAAATTACAAATGTGCTTGAAATGTACCACTGTATTCACTCAGGGATGAAGCTTAGTAGTAATGTTGAAGGGTATAACCCGTTTGTGTATGTATTGATAAAACAATAAATTATGCTTTCATTATGGAGTGTATTATTTCTTGAGTTTTGTTTGGGACTGTTGTGTTATTTTGTCCTGATCTCTCAAATTTTCAGTTTAGTCCTAATCGGTTCTAATTTCCATGTCAAAGGCATTTGTTGGATTAAGCAGGGAGAGAGAGAGAGAGACACTGAGAGATTTTTTTTCTGATTAGGCAGTATATGGCAAGCTGGGTCTTCTGGTACAAAGTATTAGCACCTGTTTGGCTGATGACTAGATATACTCTATTTCTGAATTATTCTACCAATTCGAATTTCTTACTTACTAAGACATATACCGATAGGATATTCCAATTCCGTTCAGCCCTGAGCAGCTTACCGTCCATACCCAATAACAAGATTAAAATAAAAAACAAGGCAAGGCCATAATCTCTGACAGCATCAAAGCACAGAACATTAATCACAGTCCTTCTCATGGCAGAGAGATACCATTCCTTCTGCTATAGCTAGACCTTAATAGCTTTTCAAAAAACTTGCAGAATTGGGATCAAGCTAATCTCAAGAAGAGAACCTTTCCAGAAAAGAGGGATATTAGAAGACGGGTCACTGGTCTAGCTCTGACAATTTTCTTCTGGAATATGGCTACATATTTTATTCAGATTTTTCTAAAAATCTGTAAATTGATCAGAATTATAGTCACTCATTTTTATTTTTTAACACTTGTAATGACTTCCTTTTTTCAGATATAATCAGAATTTATAGCAATATTCATCTATTATTAGTATAGCTATAGCAATAGCACTTACTGTATATATCACTTCATAACGCTTTTACTGCCCTCTCTAAGCAGTTTAGAGTCAACATATTGCCCCCAACAATCTTGGTCCTCATTTTACCCACCTCGGAAGGATGGAAGGCCAAGTCAAACTTGAGCCGGTGAGATTTGAACTGCTGAAGTACAGCTAACAATCAACTGAAGTATTGCACTCTAACCACTGCGCCACCTCGGCTCTCTATATAGATCGTTCTCGACTTATGATCACAATTGAGCCAAATATTGCTGATGCTAAGCAAGACGGTTGTCAAATGAATTTTTCCTCATTTTACAACCTTTCTTGCCACAGTTGTTGAGTGAATCATTGCAGTTATGAGGTTAATAATATGGTTGTTAAGTTAATAACACGGTTGTTAAATGAATCTGGCTTCCCCATTGACTACTTGTCAGAAGGTCACATGTCGTTTTACACCCATGTAGTTTGATTGCATACAGCAAATAAGTGACAACAAATATAAAATCTAGGTTCTCTGTATGATGCAGTAGGTATAGCATTTCTTTTATATCTGAATTGATAAACTAACAGAAAACTATATAGATAGCCCTCAAATTACAACCACAATTGAGTCCAACAATTATGTTGCTAAGTGAAACATTTGTTGAGTTTTGCCTCATTTTACAACCTTTCTTGCAACAGTTGTAAAGTGAATCATTGCAGTTGTTACGATAGTAATACAGTTGTTAAGTGAATCTGGCTTCCTCATTGACTTTGCTTGTCAGAAGGTTACAAAAAGGGTATCGCATGACCCCAGGACATTGCAACTGTCGTAAGTATGAACCAATTGCCAAGCATTTTAATTTTAATCGTGACCATAGGGATATTGCAATAGTGTGAAAAATGATGTCATTTTTTTCAAAGTCGTTGTAACTAACGGTCACTAAACGAACTATTGTTGAGGGCTATCTGTACTGTAAACAAAGCAACCATCTCAGGATATTCATTTTGTTTAATTTGGTTTGGAAGTAAGTCCTGTCAGCTGGCGATAGGGGTTATTTCATTAAAATGCTATATTCTTCTTCCCTGGAGATTTTTGAACAGCCTGGATCGTCATCTGTCCACAATACTCTAGCAGATCCTGTGCTAAGTGGAAGCTCAGAATAAATGACCTTTTAGGATCCTTCCAACTCTGTTTGAAGAATAAAAGTCAGTATCTCCAGTGACAAACCTGAAAATCAAGAAAATTAAATTCTGTCATCGTATGAGAGCCATATTTGGAATAATTAAAAAAATCCAATTTGTCCTTCCCTTAACCCTTTCCTTAATTCACCAATCCTCGAAATACTTCAATGGAATTAAAATGAAGAGCCCTTTGCATACACACATGAATTTTGAGGTAATACTGATTTCTGCAAGAAAAGCATCTTCCAAAGTTCATTGCTAATTTTAACTATTATGCATTCATTCAGTGATGGTTCAAAATTACAAGAGCACTGAAAAAAGTGATTTATAATCATTTTTCACACTTACGACCATTGCAGCATCCTTATCATGTCATCAAAATTTGGAGACTTGGAACTGGCATGTATATATGACTGTTGCAGTGTGATCACCTTTTATGACCTGACAAGCTAAGTCTATGGGGAAAGCAGATTTACTTAACAACTGTGATAGTAACCTAACAGCTACAGTGATTCACTTAACAATGGTGGCAAGAAAGGTTATAAAATGGACCAGAAATATTATTTGCTTAGTATCCACCCAATCGTTCAATCTATTTAAAATATACTCTACCACTTCTGGGGCAATGGTTGGCAGGTTTTATGGAATCTTCCCTTTTCAAATATTAGAATTACTGCGCTATTTCTCTAAATTAGAGGGATTCACCCACTGGCATTAATATAAGTAAATGGAGGTGAGCAGAGAGGCTCACCAAACAGGGAACGCTTTAAAAATTTCTAATGGCAATATGCCATCTCCTGTGGTCCTTCCAGCCATCTGTTGTGAGATTATTTTTTCAACTTCTACAGCAATTACGAAGGCAATTGTAGTGCTATTTTAACTGCACTTATTACAGATATATTAAAATATACCTGTAATCCAATCCAGTCAGAGCTGAAGAAGCTTTTTGAATGAGAAGCAAAACGTCTTCAAAGAAAAAAAAACCAGACAGTCCAGTTGTCTCTTGAAAAAGCACCTTTGGGACAACCATGACCTGGATGACTGAGAATCTCCATAGACATCTTCAAATTGATTTTGGGGGGAAATCATCCAAGCTTCAGGTAAAATCTATGCTCCTATTACTTCTTTTATTTCTCTTTGGCCTTGGGACATTAATTCCCTGAATTCTGTTTTATTTTGTAAGCATGTTCATTCCTGCCTTTTATAATATTCTTGTTTCCTCTTCCTTATCTGCGCTTGATACTTCCAACATGTATGAAATCCTTATCTTTTTTGGTATGCTATTGTTAATCTACTAATTAGTGCAATTAATGTGCCTTTCAATAAAGGAAGCTAGTTTTAGAATAATTGATATCTAGTTTTATATTGCTGCAATAACATGCTAGTGTTTGCAGATAATGCCTCAAGCCAACTAAAATCTAAGATAAAGGAACTGTGTTGATAGCCTATTAAGGTATGTAAGTCTTTGCTGATAATAGGTGAAATCACTGTTTGAAAAAGCTTAAAAAGGGCAGACCTATGACTTTATATATCTTTTAGCATGGATCAGAGAATCTTGTGAGATTGGTATACTTCATGTGTTTGATGGAGTTTTCATCTAATATAACTATCAAAGTAATTAGTGATCTGTGATAGAGGATGTGCCCCCAGCCATTCCCTAAATAGTCACTCAAATGATTTATTCAGATTAAAGACCTAGTAGACAATGGGCCTCCTGATTAAAACAGAAAAAAATGATATCTGTACTATAATGGATGGTTAGGAGACCTATATAATGACTGTGATCTAATAAGCAAGGCTTTATTTTTTATATTTTATAAAATTGAGTTAAAATGAGACTCATTTTTTAAATGCAGTCACTTTTCTGAGTCTTAGCTGGTCTGAATAGATAAATGTGCTAATGATTTTGATGTTGTTTTCAAAATTATTTTGATATTTTTAACTGTTGATTTGGAGCTGCCCAGAGATAAGTGGCTATATAAATATTTTAAATAAATTAAATATGTCACACATGCCTAAGCTATTTATCTGGTGGCATCTCTTTCTTCAGGGACAAAATAGTCAGGTCCAGAAATATTGGGACATCAACACAATTCTAACATCTTTGGCTCTATACACCACCACAATGGAGTTGGAATGAAACAAACACAATGTGCTTTAACTGCAGACTGTCATCTTTAATTTGAGGGTATGTACATCCAACTCAGGTGAACGGTGTAGGACTTACAGCAGTTTGCATATGTGCCTCCCACTTGTTAAGGGACTAACGGTAATGGGACAATTGGCTTCTCAGCTATTCCATGGCCAGGTGTGTGATATTCCCTCATTATCCCAATTTCAACGTGCAGGTAAAAGGCCCAGAGTTCATTTCAAGTGTGCTATTTGCATTTGGAATCTGTTGCTGTCAAAACTCAAGATGAGATCCAAAGAGCTGTCACTATCCGTGAAGCAAGCCATCATTAGGCTGAAGAAACAAAACAAACCCATCAGAAAGACAGCAAGAACATTAGGCGTGGCCAAAACAACTGTTTGGAACACTCTAAAAAAGAAGGAACGCACCAGTGAGCTCAGCAACACCAAAAGACCCGGGAGACCACGGAAAACAACTGTGGTGGATGACCGAAGAATTCTTTCCCTGGTGAAGAAAACACCCTTGACAACAGTTGGCCAGATCAAGAACACTCTCCAGGAGATAGGTGTATGTATGTCAAAGTCAACAATCAAGAGAAGACTTCACCAGAGTGAATACAGAGGGTTCACCACAAGATGTAAACCATTGGTGAGCTTCAAAAACAGGAAGGCCAGATTAGAGTTTGCCAAACAACATCTAACAAAGCCTTCACAGTTCTGGAACAGAATCCTATGGACAGATGTGACCAAGATCAACTTGTACCAGAGTGATGGGAAGAGAAGAGTATGGAGAAGGAAAGAAACTGCTCATGATCCTAAGCATACCACCTCATCAGGGAAGCGTGGTGGTAGTGTCATGGCATGGGCATGTATGGCTGCCAATGGAATTGGTTCTCTTGTATTTATTGATGATGTGACTGCTGACAAAAGCAGGAGGATGAATTCTGAAGTGTTTTGGGCAATATTATCTGCTCACATTCAGCCCAATGCTGCAGAACTCATTGGACGGCGCTTCACAGTGCAGATGGACAATGACCCAAAGCATACTGCAAAAGCAACCAAAGAGTTTTTGAAGGGACAGAAGTGGAATGTTATGCAATGGCCAAATCAATCACCTGACCTGAATCCCATTGAGCATGCATTTCACTTGCTGAAGACAAAACTGAAGGGAAAATGCCCCAAGAACAAGCAGGAACTGAAGACAGTTGCAGTAGAGACCTGGCAGAGCATCACCAGGGATGAAACCCAGCGTCTGGTGATGTCTATGCGTTCCAGACTTCAGGCTGTGACTGCAAAGGATTTGCAACCAAGTATTAAGAAGGGAAAGTTTGATTTATGATTATTATTCTGTCTCATTACCTTTGGTCCCTTAACAAGTGGGAGGCACATGTGCAAACTTCTGTAAATCCTACACCGTTCACCTGAGTTGGATGTACATACCCTCAAAATAAAGCTGACAGTCTGCAGTTAAAGCACATTGTGTTTGTTTCATTCCAACTCCATTGTGGTGGTGTATAGAGCCAAAGATGTTACAATTATGTCAATGTCCCAATATTTCTGGACCTGACAGTATTATTAAGCATATTAAACAGAAATGCTATTGGTCATGGTGATTATACTGTTCGGTAATATAATACATATGAAAGTTATTTTTTCCTCTATTGTTGACGATGCTTTTTGAAATAAACTTTCCAGCTTCCTCCAATGAGGAAAGTTACCAATTTTGAAGGCTGATGAAGATTTTCTGATTGTACAACTGTTGCCTAATCTTCTGGTTAAATATTGAGAATCTGCCAGAATTCTGAGCAAGTAGATTACAAATAGCATTACTTCTGTTATTGTGCAATTCAGCTATATAAAAGGGTGACAACCTTGGATAATATTATACTGCAATCTTATATATTAGATGTACATTCAGTAAAATTGGAATCAGGAGTGTTAGTATCACTAGATGTAGAAAAGCCCTTTAAAATTATTTTTTAAACTCAAAATACAAGGCTTAGTACAAAGGAAGTTTTTATAATGGTTCACAAATTTAAGATAAAATTCCTTGTGTAGCCAATCACACTTGGCCCATAAAGTATTATCCTATTCTATTTTGTCCTGTTCTATTGTCTTGTATTCTAAAATTAGCTAGATATTAATAGATATATTATATAGATATATTAAAGAAACCAGGAGACTGTGAGTTCTAGTCCTGCTTTAGGCATGAGAGCTGGCTGAGTAACTTTGGGCCAGTCGCTCTCTCAATCCAATTCACTTGCTGTTGTGGGGAAATAGGAGGAAGATTGGATATGTTGAGTAATTCATAAAAAATAATAAAGGCAGAATAGAAAATAAGAGTATATATTGAGTAATCAGGAGTATTAGATATACAGGTGAAACTCGAAAAATTAGAATATCGTGCAAAAGTTCATTTATTTCAGTAATGCAACTTAAAAGGTGAAACTAATATATGAGATAGACTTATTACATGCAAAGCGAGATAATTCAAGCCTTGATCTGTCATAATTTTGATAATTATGGCTTACAGCTCATGAAAACCCCAAATTCACAATCTCAGAAAATTAGAATATTACATGAAGTCTATAAAACAAGGATTGTACATAGAACAATATCGGACCTCTGAAAAGTATAAGCATGCATATGTACTCAGTATTTGGTTTAGGCCCCTTTTGCATCAATTACTGCCTCAATGCGGCGTGGCATAGATGCTATCTGCCTGTGGCACTGCTGAGGTGTTATGGAAGACCAGGATGCTTCAATAGTGGCCTTCAGCTCTTCCGCACTGTTCGGTCTCATGTCTCTCATCTTTCTCTTGACAATGCCCCATAGATTCTCTATGGGGTTCAGGTCAGGTGAGTTTGCTGGCCGATCAAGCACAGTAATCCCATGGTCATTGAACCAGGTTTTGGTACTTTTGGCAGTGTGGGCAGGTGCTAAGTCCTGCTGGAAAATGAAGTCAGCATCCCCGTAAAGCTCGTCTGCGGAAGGAAGCATGAAGTGCTCCAAATCTCCTGGTAGATGGCTGTGTTGACCCTGGACTTAATGAAGCACAGTGGACCAACACCAGCAGATGACATGGCTTCCCAAATCAACACAGACTGTGGAAACTTCACACTGGATTTCAAGCGTCTTGTAGTGTATGCCTCTCCATTCTTCCTCCAGACTCTTCGTTTCCAAATGAGATGCAAAAGTTGCTCTCATCAGAAAAGAGAACTTTGGACCACTGAGCAACAGACCAGTTCTTTAGCCCAGATAAGATGCTTCTGACATTGTTCAGGAGTGGTTTGACAAGAGGAATACGACATTTGAAGCCCATGTCCAGGATCTGTCTGTGTGTGGTGACTCTTGATGCACTGACTCCAGCCTCAGTCCACTCCTTGTGAAAGTCCTCAACGCTTTTGAATGGCCTTTCCTAACAATCCTCTCCAGATTGCGGTCATCCCTGCTGCTTGTGCACCTTTTTCTTCCACACTTTTCCTTTTCACATAACTTTCTATTAATATGTTCATTGATACAGCACTTTGGGAACATCCAATTTCTTTTGCAATTACCTTTTGAGGCTTTCCCTCCTTATGGAGGGTGTCAATGATGGTTTTCTGCACAACGGTCAGATCAGCAATTTTTCCCATGATTGTGATTCCTACTGAACCAGACTGAGAGACCATTTAAAGGCTCAGGAACCCTTTGCAGGTGTTAATGCTTAATTAGCTGATTAGAGTGGGACCCTTTGAGCCTAGAATATTGAACCTTTTCACAATATTCTAATTTCCTGAGATTGTGAATTTGGGGTTTTCATGAGCTGTAAGCCATAATCATCAAAATTATGACAAATCAAGGCTTGAACTATCAGTCTATCTCATATATTAGTTTCACCTTTTAAGTTGCATTACTGAAATAAATGAACTTTTGCACGATATTCTAATTTTTCGAGTTTCACCTGTATGTTAGGAGCAGTGTGTGTGTGTGTGTGTGTGTGTGTGTGTGTGTATGATACTAACATAGAGGATTTTTCTTCTTCTTGTGCCATGTCTATCATTGGACATTGGCGATCATGTTGGCAATCCTATTTTTGTCAACAGCAGTATGAAAAGTGCTGCCGAGTTTTGTCCAAACCAGTTCCGTAGGTTTTGAAGCCATGATGTTGTACTTCTGCCTGGGCCTTGTTTGCCTTCAATTTTTCCCTGGAGGATTAAGTGAAGGTGTCAGCATTCCAGAAAACCCCAACTCAGAGTAAAGACACGGAAGCAAGATTTTCCAAAGTTCTCTTTACTAGAATAGGTAAACTGGCACATCTGGGAAAACCCAAATCTGAAAGATCCGGGTTTTCCCTCAGTAAATCAAAACCTCCAAAACCATCCCCCCACTCCTTAGTCGATCACATGCCATCCAATCAACATCCATCCCATCTCGACTCAGCATTCCGACCATTCCTTCTCCAGATACCGGATTGTCCTGACCTTCACCGACAGGAAGAATGCTATTATGTCTACCAACCACCCCTCTACTAAATCCCCCCTCCTACTTTCCCACACGAGAAGGTAGCAGCATGGAAACTTTAGGCCTAATATGGCTTCCAAAGCTGACAACAAAGCTTCCAAAGCTGACAATTTTTGTCAACAGCCGTATGAAAAAGTGCTGCTGAGTTTTGCCCAAACCTGTCCCTTAGGTTTTGAAGCCATGATGTTCTTCTTCTGCCTGGGCCTCATTTGCCTTCAATTTTTCTCTGGATTAAGTGAAGGATGCTGTATTTTTCTGGGTGTTGCATCACATGTCCAAAATACTCTTAACTTTTGCTTTTTAATGGTTTTGATTATTTCCCTTTGCTTTCCCAGGCGGCTTATCACCTCATTTGTGATTTTGTTAACCTAGTTTATACGTACAGCCGTCTGTAAATCCACATTTCAAATGCTTCTAGTTTCTTCAAGTGGTTTTCTGTCAGAGACCAACTCTCTACTCCGTAAAGCAGGATAGAAAAGATGTAACATCTGACATATAACATATAGGATATGGAATGCTAAATAGGCTACACAAAGGATGTTAAACTAAATTATTAATTAGTTTTACTAACTAAAATATTAATTTCCAAAAGTGTGGGATGTCTCGACACTCTCAACAAATGCGACAGAAAATTCTAGTAGTTTCACGTCTTGGAATAATTCTTAAAGTATAGATTTTTCACATTTTTATTGAAGATGTCGGTGATTTTTCCAAAAACGCAGCTTAAAGTTTTTGCCTTCATAGAGTATTTCTATTTTATATAATCCTTATCTGATAATCCTTATCAGATACTATTTATATTAATTTTATGATTAACGAGCCTGGATAGCTCAGCAGACTAATGCATTGTAATTAACTCCAGCTGTCTGCAATTACTGTAAGTTTGAATCTCACCAGGCTCAAGGTTGACTCAGCCTTCCATTCTTTCTAAGGTAGGTAAATTGAGGACCCAGTTTGTGGGGGCAATAAGCTGACTTTGTATAAAATATACAAAAGCATGAAGGCTATTGCTTAACGCATTGTAAGCCGCCCTGAGTCTCTGGAAAAGAGCGGCATATAAATCAAATTTTTAAAAAAATTAGCCGGTGATAAAACACAATATTTTTAACATATTAGTTTTAGAATCATAGACAGTTTGCATATTGTATCTAATGTAATTCTAAATTGTTAGTGAGAATGAATGAGTGATCATGCTTTTAAATCTGTATAGATTGGCCTTTTTCCAACTGTAGAGGACCTTGGAGATGGCTTTGAAGAATGAATTCAACAACTGCTGTCTTAAAAACCAGTGCAGTGCTGGAAGAGAAGAGAGTGAGAAAAAAGCTTGATTGCTCCATCTTGATTTGCTTTGATGTAAGAGAAGGAAGAAGGAATCTGTCAGGCTTTCGGGATTCTTATTATGTCCTTTATTAATAAAATAAGAGTTATAATAGTGCCACAGCCAGATTGCCCTCACATCCTTCCAGTAGTGCTTGTGGAGTCTGCTTCCGGACTTCACCTATCTCAAAGAGCTGACACCACTTCTTAATTCACTGGGAAAGACTGGTGTCCTTTTAGGGAAAGGCATGATGCTAATTTTGGGCACCATTTTCATCCGATTTGAATAATGCACCTCAAAAAAATATTTTGTATGTCCTCCTCCTGGCAGTTTAATAATTTTCTCATTAAACTGGATTACACCCAGAACGTAACTATATAAATGTGATTATTGTATCCATTTTTAAATAGGACTTTCAACATAATAAAGGCAATATGCTTCTATTGAAAGGCTATAAAATGTGTTATGTTAAAGTGCTCTTTTGAGGTACTACAATATAATTTTCAATTTATAGATGACATTTCCTTGTTAAATACACATTTTATAAATTACAATTTCCTTTGTCAAGGAAACTGGCAGTCTAAAAGCTATATAGTAATTTAGGAAGTTGAATCCTTTTTTATTGTTGTAATTTTCTCCAATAGTGGTACCTCGATATTCATTAATTGGTTCCAGGAGGTGTAACAAGTACTTAAAACAGTAAGTACCAAAAAACATGTGTCTCACCATGTGACCCTATTTAGGCCAGGAAAGACTTCCTGTTTGTCCCTTTTCCTATGTCAGTGATTTTTCTAGCATGGCCAATTTCCTGTCCGCCCTTTGCAGTAGTTCCCATTCCTATAGCAGCACATCAAGTACCAAATGACGAGTACCAGGATGATATTTTTGCATAAAAATGCGTTGAGTACCAAATTTACTTAGTTTTATAGCAGTGGAGTCCTGAGGTACCACTATATATGTTGGTTCAGTAAGTACCACGATTTTAGTTGTCTGGTTTTTTTTGAATTAGCAAGTTCAGTGTCCACTTTAGAAGTGTTTTGGAATTTAAATTTTGGGACCAGTACAGATGAACTGAAGTTTGATTTCTTTTAAAGTTGATTTTTTACTCTTGCTGCCATGCCATTTTTAAATTGCTGCCATGCCAATTAACAAAATGGAAAACTTGCTTGAGCAGCATCAGAAAGATAGCATCTTGAAAGGTATTCAAATTTTCTCCTATTGGACTGTAGTGTTGCTGCCCGCAATTTTTGGATTGCTCAGTAATTTCAGTAGAAGCTCCAGCAACATATCATTTCCTCTTAAAATAGCTATCAAACTGTGATTCCAACTCACTGACTCTGTAACTGATTTAGAATATAATTTCCTATCAGAAAAGATCTTTTACATAATACTGTGGACTAGTACTTCTCTTCAGTTCTGGACCTGAAGAAGTTTCTTGAATGAGAAATGAATCATTTTCAAAGAAAAAAACCCTCTAAAAGTCCAGTTGCCCTTTGGAAAAAGCAAAGTTCTGTCTATGTAGCTTTACAATAAAGTAGAATTACTGATCTGATTGTGATTCTTATCTGGTTTATTTATTAAATTTATATGCTGCCCATCTCCCTGATAAGGGAGTTTAGTTTACTCTGAGGCCGGTATCAGGATTGCTAAATCTCATCAAGTGCATTGCCCATAAACTGGACCAGATTGTATGGAACCTTCTTGAAATCTACATCAAGATCAACCCCTATGTCATCTATTGCTACACCACAACTACCTAAGGAGTCTTATTTTTTTTAGGTGACTGCATATGAGGTGAAATGGTAATTATATGCCTCCTTGACTCGAGTCCTATTTCTGGCATGGGTTTCTCCTTGGCTTGTCGTGTTATGTCAACTTTACTCTAGAATAGTTTGATTAGCACACTAGTATGTTTGGGAAGCCATGCTACAGAACATTCCATTCAGCACTATTTGAATCAGAGGAGCCAGAAGATGAACTTACTCATATTTGGATCAACTTGGTAACAGTTGGTAGCGGGTATGTTTCCTGTCTCCACCAACAAACATTCTAACCAAGTGAGTATTTTCCAGGTAGACTGAAAAATGCAGTAAGTCTTCCAACTACTGTGAAAGCTCTACATCAACAGATTCAAAAGCATGCGTAGCATGAAGTAGACACTGTTGCAAAGCAAGTCAAAAGCGTATTTTCAAAAATAGGTCCGTCGACTGCTTTGGATTGATTAATAGAACTGTGCCTATCAAAGTATTTTCAGAATGCATGTAAAATACCATATTGGTTTGCTGAATTACTTGTGATATTGGCCCCTGATGTTTCAGGGGTACAATTAAGAAATTGAAATACTATCTTTATTCCTTGGTTGTTATCTGTATGTAAAATACTGGCTCTCATTCCCCTCCTGGGCTGTAAATGCTGGCATTTTTAGAGTCCAATAAAATATTTCTAATGGGACCATTTTTTAAAAAAGTTGGATACTGTGGCATTAACACTCCTATGCAATGAAGCAGAAACAGATGGTCCTTTCTTCAGTCAACACACCAGCAACCATGCAGTGATTATTGCAACTTTCCCATTGTTGAAGAAATATAGCTGCCTGCTTGGGATGAAACACTCAAGCCAAGAGACTTAACTAACTGAAGAGTGTGTAAATATTAGATTTTTCTCCTATCTATTGAGTCCATGGCCTCAAAGTAAGAACAGAATTATCTGTTCTATAGAGTTGTTTGGAATTTTGTTTAATTGTCCTGTTTGTGAAATTGGTTAGTTTATCTTTTTGCAGATTGGTTCACGGGCAGCAATCACAATACCTGTTATGAAACTATTTCTGTATTAGAAGTGGTAACAGATTAAAGGGTTTTAATTGTGATTACTGTAAAAGTTACATGTATTTCAATTCTCCGCATTGAGGGAAACGTCTGTCAGGCAGGGGAGACTTCCTCTATGCAGCATTGGCTGAGTCGAATCAAATAACTCCACCCTCTTGGCCCAGTGTTTCAACTTGGTCTATGCTGGCCAGACGTGTCTTCCCAGCCTAGCCGACGTTTTTTTGAGAATAGTGACTATTTCGCTCTTTTACAGACTTTTAAAGGCTTTTTTCTCTGGCTCTGTGTGTTGGAGTTTCTCAGAGCCAGCAGCCTTAATTGCGCTCCCCTTGCCATCGGGGAAGTGCCGCTGTGCTTACCGGCCTTCGCCGGGCAACCTAGGACACAGAATTCAAAGGGAACCTGCCCTTGGCGATCACGCTTGACCGGACGGCTTGCGATCGTCTCTGAACGAGTGAGTTTGGCGCCCACGTTAGCTGGACGGTTCCGCGCCCTCGTAGCGGGCTGCTGCACGCCGCTCTCCCTCCGCTATTTCTGCCGCTTTAACAGTCCGTGAGCTGGCGGCTTTACTGTAATTGCTGGAGGGGCTCCCTTCGCTTTGCGGCTGAGACTGATCACGTTAATAGCTCTTAAGCTAGCGATCTTCCACCGGGCGGCCTGAGGCGCTTCTGGGCTACGACTAAGGCTGTGAGGTGAGGCTGCGTTTATTTCGTGCCTATTCTGTGTGGGACAGACATTTTAAGTTTCTCAGGGCTCTCCTAAAATGGCGGACGCCAGGAGACCAGCCGTTACTTCTAAGGCAGTTTCCTCCCGAAAGAGGCCTTCTCTGGAAGATCCTTTGGAAGGGGCTTCGGGGGCTTCTTCTCATCCTAAATGATCCAAGCCCTCTAAGAGTAAAGAGTAATCAGGAGCGGCTTATTCTAAAGAGGACCAACGCCGCCATAAGGCAATGGAGAAAGCCTTTAGCAAGGCCCAAGCCAAGGCCTCTCAGGACGCGCCATTGCCTGCCTCGGCTTCTGAATGCAGGGCTCGCTCTCCTGCTCCTTCCCTCACAGGGAGCTCTATTAGGAAATTGTCTCCCGATGTTTCAGTCCATGCGGGGCCTGAGCTTGTCCCTGGAACTGAGCCCTTATTCCAGTCAGGGCCTACCTCTGAGCTTCCTCCACCTGCTGTTGGGGCTGATCAGCCCCCTTTACCACAGGCTGCTCCTTCTGCTCCTCAGGCCCCTGAGGTGTTTGAGATGATGCTGGCTAGGGCCTTCAGACAGGGTCTGTCTCAAGTTTTTCAACAAGGAAATTTTCAACACGTTCCTCAGATGTCTCACCAGCCTCAGGATACCACCTTGATGGAGGACTCCATTTCTGAGCAGGATTTAGCTGAATCTCCTGACCCAAAAGACCAGGCTTCAGTGTCTGACCATGAGGAAATTGCAGATTCCGCCTTGTCTGATGATGAAGGCCCTCTCCCTGACCAGGCACCATTTGTAGGCCTTTTTCGACCCCAGCTTTTTCCCTCGTTACTGCATAAGGCCATTTCAACTACTCGTTTGGGTACGGTACCTCCTCCTTCATCTTCAACTGATAGCTCTGATCCGGCTTCTGCCATGTTTGCAGAACCCTCAGTCACCCCTGAGACCATTCCGGCTCCAAAGCTTTTTTTGGACATTTTGAATCGTCAATGGTCAGTGCCAGGGGCTGGTCCTAGTCCCAATGGCCTGGACAAATGCCTCTATAATTCAGCTCCGGCCTTGTCAGAAGTTCTACAACCATCTTCCGTCGACCCGCCTATTGTTGCTCTTTGTAACTCTTTCCATCCCACGGGTCCTTCTGAGGATTCCCTTCGACCAGAAGATCGTCGGGCGGAAAAGACCCTCCTCAAGGACCACCAAGCGGCCGCTTGGTCTATCAAAGCCTCTACATCGGCTTCTTTTTTTAATAGAGCTGCCTTGTTGTGGATTAAACAACTTCAAGAGCGTCTCCCCGCTTCTGACGTGCGCTCTCGACAGGATTTGAACAAGATTTCCGCTGCTCTTGAATATTCAGCAGACACTACCTTAAATGCCACCCATTTTGAGGCTAAGGCGCTCGGTTCTACGGTCACCTCTCGTAGACTTCTGTGGCTCAGGAACTGGAACGCCGATATGAAGAGTAAATGGCAGCTTGCTTCTATTCTACTCTGCTGGACACTTGTTCGGCCCATCCCTGAACCTCTTCTGGTAGAGACGAGGGACCAGCGAAAGATTCTTCCATCTACATCCAGAAGGCCGGAATCTCGATTTTCTGCTCTGCCCTGGAACCAGTCCTTTCGAGCTCCCAAGTCTGGTACTTACCAGCACCATTACCAACGTTCCTTCCTGCCCAGGCCTCTCTCACAAGATTCCCAGGTTCGCCAAGGGGGCAAATTCCCTCCCAAACGTTCCTTTTGTGGAGGGAGGGGGCGTTTCCAATGCAGATCCCGTTAGTCCTTCTTTGGATTCTTCCATTGGGGGCCGTCTATCCCTTTTCATCCACCAATGGGAGGGGTCCACTTCTGATGCCTGGGTTCTTTCCACCATCCATTCAGGGCTTTATTTGGAATTTCTTTCCTTTCCTCCTCCTGTTTTCATTCCTTGTCCGGTCTCTCGGGACAGGACTAAGAGGGAGTTAGTCTCTGCAGCCATTTCCCACCTATTAGATATTCAGGCAATTCAAAGGGTACCGTTCGATCAACGGGGGTCAGGGATTTTATTCCCGTTTGTTCATTGTTAGAAAAGCTTCTGGGGATTGGCACCCTATCCTAGATTTGAAGGCATTGAACCAGTATATTATCTACCACCGGTTCAAAATGCACTCTTTATTTACCATCCTAGAGTGTATCCGGCAAGGAGATTTCCTCTCCTCCATCGACCTTACAGAGGCATACCTTCACGTTCCCATTGCCCATTCCCATAGGCAGTTTCTCCATTTTAGTTACCTGGGGGAGCATTATCAGTATAGGGCTCTTCCCTTTGGCCTCTCCTCAGCCCCCAGGGTCTTCACTAAATTAATGGCGGCCCTGGTTGGGTACATCTGTACCCTGGGCATCTGCCTTCAATTTTATTTAGATGATATTTTGGTTCTTTCCTCTTCATTTCCTGCTGCCCAACAGGATTTGAATAAGGTTCTGTCCCTTTTACAGGACCATGGGTTTTCTGTAAATTTTACTAAAAGTCATTTAACCCCTGGTCCCAGTCTTATACACTTAGGGGCTTCTATTGACACTAGGTCATTAATGGTATCTCTATCTCCTGAATGCCAAGCTAGTCTCAGGGTCCTGGTCTCCCAGTGTCTATTAAAGACATCTGTCACTGCCTTGAAGTTGTCCTGCTTGCTAGGGAAAATGGTGTCCACCTATGGCATTGTTCCTTGGTCTCGGTTGCACAGCAGACGGCTCCAGTGGTTCCTGCTTCTTCTTCAGCCGACTGGGCGTGGATCTTCTCTCATCTGATTCCAGCTGACTCCTCTGGTCTCAGCGTTTCTTCTCTGGTGGAAGTCACAGGCCCTGGATCAGGGCATGTGCTTCCGGGAACCTTCTCGTCTTGCCATAGTGACAGATGCCAGTCTTCAAGGTTGGGGGGGGCACTTTCAACAACACGTGGCACAGGGGCTGTGGTCTCCCCAGGAGCGCCGCAGGAATATCAATTTTCTGAAAATACGGGCTGTCAGATTGGCTCTTCTTCACTTTCAACGACACTTAGAGGGCAAGGACATTCTGGTCCTAACTGACAACATCTCCACCAAAGCCCATATCAACAAGCAGGGCGGCACTCACTCCAAGTTGCTCCTGATGGAGTCCCTTCGCTTGGGCAGAGGGCACCTTCGATCCCTAGCAGCGGATTACATCTCCGGGACACTGAATGTTCAGGCAGACGCCCTGAGTTGCCAGGTGGTAGATCACAGGGAATGGTCTCTGCCTCGGAATCTATTTCGACAGATAACGGACTGCTTTGGGATACCTGCAGTCGATTTATTCGCTTCCTCCTGCAATCATCAGGTTCCCAGGTTTTTCTCCCGGTATCCGGATCGTCGGGCGGAAGCCACAAACACTTTGCGCAGCCCTTGGCCTCCCGGGCTGCGTTTCCTCCCCTTCCGATAATCTCCAAATGCATTCGGAAACTAATAGAAGAAGGTGCTGAACTTATTCTCCTTGCCCCACACTGGCCTCGCCAGCCATGGTATGCGGATCTTCGCGTTCTCGCGGTGGCTCCACACTGGACTATTCTGGGCTCGCAGATAGTCCTCTCTCAAGGCAATCTTCTGCATCCAGACCCCGCGAGCCTCCGCTTGACCGTCTGGAGGTTGAGCGGCGCCTCCTAGAGAAAGCCAGTGTCCCTCCACAGGTCATAAATATCATCCAAGCGGCCCGGAAGAGCTCCACTAACCGTGTCTATCAAGCCACCTGGGCCTCCTACTTGGCTTGGTGTAATCGTACCTCAATAGATCCCCTTTCTGCCTCTGTTTCAGCAATTTTTACCTTCCTTCAAGTGGGATTCGCAGCTGACTTGGCTCCGGCTACTTTATGACGCCAAGTAGCAGCTCTCTCAACTATCTTGTCCTGTGGCTCTGAACAATCTCTCACTCGTCATCCGTTCATCCGGACTTTCCTACGGGGTGTAACTAATTTTAAACCTCCTGTCGTTCACCGTTTCCCCTCCTGGAACCTGAACACAGTCCTGCGTGCTCTCATGGAATCTCCATTTGAATCACTCCGTCATGTATCTCTGCGATTTTTGTCCTTTAAAGTGGCCTTCTTGATAGCTATCACCTCGGCACGCCATATTTCTGAATTGTTGGTACTTTCCGTTCGACAGGACCTTTGCATATTCCATGACAGAGTCGTTCTTCGTTTGGATCCAGCCTTCTTACCTAAGATCAATACATTGTTTCACCGGGCTCAAGAATTGGTACTATCTAATTTTTGCCCCCGTCCCTCTCATCGCCTTGAGAGGTCATGGCACATGCTTGATGTCCGTCGAGCAGTGAGGATTTACATCTCTCGTACAGCTTCATTTCACAAGACAGAAGCACTCTTCGTTTCCTTTCAGGCTGAAAACATTGGGGCACGAGTTTCCAGCCCTACTTTGGGTCGTTGGATTAGGGCGACCATCGCAACCGCTTACTAACCACAACACCTTCCAGTGCCTCCTATTACGGCTCACTCCACCCGAAGTGCAGCCACTTCTGCAGCCTGGGCTACCAGAGCTCCATTGGAGAAAGTTTGCCAGGCTGCCACCTGGACGTCCATCACCCCTTTCATCTGGCATTACCGGGTGGATTCATTCGCTTCCTCGGACGCAGCCTTTGGTCGTCGAGTCCTGCAGGCGGTCCATCGTTCCTGAAAGGATTGGGGCCGGACTTCTCCCTCCCTGGTGGACATTTTGCTTTGGTATGTCCCCAGCCTGACAGACATTTCCCTCAATGCGGAGAATGGATGTTGGTCTTACCTGATACGTCCTTTCTCGCAGTAGAGGAAACGTCTGTCAGCCCCACCCTTGATTCCGGCCCATCGGGCCTCGGGGGGATGGTGGTTACTAATTCTCTCTCGTTGTAGGAAGACACGTCAGTCTACAACAGCGCCCTCGCCGAAACACTGGGCCAAGAGGGCGGAGTTATGCAAATTTGATTCGACTTGGCCAATGCTGCATAGAGAAAGTCTCCCCACCTGACAGATGTTTCCTCTACTGCGAGAAAGGATGTATCAGGTAAGACCAACGTCCATTCTAACTGCTGCTACCTTACCTATTTGCATTAACTTACCTTGGAGGGTTTTTTGCTTTTTCTCTTACAGGATATTGAAATTTTCAATTCTTTGCAGTGGGGAGAAATGTCTAGTAGTACATCCATCTAACTTTCACTTTTTTCTGGTTTAAAGCAAAGTTCAAATTTTACTAAGCAATTTATAACCTTAATGCTGTAATTGCATTATCATGTTTTAAACCCAAAAAACATTCCATGTTCTCAAAAGAGAAGTCTATTTATACTTAATATAATATGGTTACGTCAATGATTACATTGCACAGAAGGTTCTAATAACCAACTGGGTAAATTAGGCTTACCTTGACAGTAATTCAATTGAAGTTCAGTTAGTTTAATGCAATCTTACATCTACTTACATGGAACATGACACATTTAAATAAATAGGACTGTTTCCAAGGTGAAATGTGAAGAATTGCACTGCCAGGCCTTTATAAATCCACACCATGTCGTTAACTTTCATTAGACTTTTTGGGAATTGGGAGTAATTAAGCACTTCTACAATCTTTAATTCATATGGAATTTACTAGCCATATAGAATGGCCTGCAGGCAAGCAGCTTAACCAGATTTATAAAATCTCTGAAGCTCTACTCTATGTAGCAGATAAACTACATTTCGCTAGGTGGAGTTTAAACTGTTTATATAGTCTCTTTGACTGCAGGCACACACAGTGGTATATTTCTTGGATATCTATCAGTGTTCAACAATAGACCTGTGTTTTGGAGGACTGATACAAAAAAGTCCATGAGTGAAGATTCTGTCCCTGTGGACAAGGAGTTGTTGAAACGACAGTTCATGTCCAACTCTACTATACCTCTACAAGGATTTATCTTATAATTCCTTATCTGGTAAAATACCCAGGATATTTTGATCTTTCTTATCTGTAGTCTGTATCAGAGCAGTATCATTCAGTCTCCTTAAATATAGCTTTATCTCATTATACTGTAAAATTAGGCAGACTTTGATTATCCATGGACAAATCCACTAATTGTAATATTTTATATTGTTTTACTTTTATTTTATTTTTAATATATATTTATTTGCAATTCTGGTCAGTAACTATAATAAAAATATTTGTTCATGTGTGAAAGTGGGATTTATCTGGGATTCCTATCTGATTAATGACAAAGTGAGAAGCATCTGAGGTAGAGAAACCATATAGTATATGATACCCTAAGAAAATAAACATTATTATTTTGTGAAGTTTCTAACTTAATTATAGATTTTTATTTAGCAACATTTCCAGAAAAGTTTATTATGAAAATTCCTTCTTACTACTTTCTCATGTGGTCAATTAAAAATGAAAGTATCTATAAAAAAGGGAAAATTGATTATATAGAACTGAATTATTTAAAAATTATGCCGCTGCAATACAGTTGTGTATGCATGACCAGCTTTCAGTAAGTATCTTACATTGTTTATTTCTTTCTCCAGTTCAGAAAATATACTCTTCACATATAGCTACTGCAAGTTTGCATTCAGATGTGTGTCTTAACTGCTCATCTAGTTTCCACTGAACGTAACAGGTATATCTGACAAAGGGACACAGATTTTTCAGCAGCAATTTGAAATCTGAGATTGCTTATCACATGAGAGCTGGCCTTGGTTCTCTTTGCTATGAAAAAGAAGCAAGTACACTGCTTGCTCATGAACATACATTACTTCAGCTTTCACCAGATTCACCTAGCACAAAACTTTAGTTGTCAGTGTATAACTATATCAAACTTATAATTAAATATGATCCACAGCATTGTAAGCAGGGGTGGTATTCACTTATCTTCACTACCTCCGTGCATGTGCAGGACCTGTGCATGCGCAGAGTGTCAAAAATAGGACGTGATGACATTCTGGGAGGGTGGGCAGAGCCTCCCGCAGCCGCTGCTACCTGTTCACTTGAACTGGATAGAACTGGATAGAATCGGCTGAATTCCACCACTGATTGTAAAGTACACACAGGGCATTTTAAACCTGAATTCATGGTTCATTGAAGAACTACTTGCACATACAGGTTCCCAGGAAAAAAACATTTCAGCCAACTTTCCATGTACCGTAATCGACAGTTTTATTTGTAGGAAAGACTGCATAGCTGATTCCTGCACATGTAAAAACAGTTTTGAAAAGGTGAAAAAGTGCCAAAACCTCAGGAGTATCTAAAAATTAAGCAACAAGCAGATCTATACAATCTTTTAATTTATTTTTTTTTGCTCATTCTTCTATTAATCTGGAAAGAAATGCAGAGAACCAGGCTATAATCAGAATGCTTGGCTATGTTGCCAGAGCTGCAGGATCATTCTTTTAAAAGATGACATATTGCAAGAGAAATTTTGTCATTTCAGATTATTCATTAAAAAATATATAAGCAGCTAGTTCTTCCTGAAACACATTTAAGAACAGAACAAGAACAATCCAAATGAAATCTGAATCACACATATTTTTTAAAAAATTCATTAAAAAAGAGCAAGTAAAAGTTATAAGCCATTACAACTTCCTTAACATGTTCCTGGAATGCCAATACCCAAGAATAGAAAAAGCTTAAAATAATTATTCCAAGAAATTGCTAACCTAAAATATCTGCAGTGTGTTACATTGCTATGAACGGTAACATTTTTCACTGGCAATCCAGAAAACTCTGCTTTTCAGATGGGAACATATTAAGTGATTTTCCCTCTTTCTACTCTCCCCTCCCCTTCATTAAACCATTTAAACCATAGGAATTAAGGCAAAAGCAGGAGATACCCATTTTTAAAAGATCTGGTAGTAGAAATCTTTTAATCTTTCCATTTGTAAAACACCATGGCTGGTCTGGGACAGGCAATTCATTTACGGGGCTGATGGATGTATTGATTGACATGTTGTGGGGGAGGAAGTTTTTCCACAGAGGGATGTGGTTTTTGGTGGGCCACTTGTGCTGCAGCTGGAGGGAAGTCTTTATCACCCTGATTAAAGAATAAACACATCAGCATTAAAAACAGCACACAGACATATCAAAAATTAGTCTCCCCCCTTTTTAAAGAATAACTGAAGTTTTGCCGAAATGACCTTTAGCTTACTGATTTCATGTTTTCTGCCTGAAGTTCAGACTCTTGCAGATTTTTAGAAGGCCACAGTGGCATCCTTCTATATTAAGCATGAAAAGTATTTGGCTAGCAGAATTCTGGTTAGTGACTGAAGCAGCGTTTATCAATCCTTCTAGCAGATCTTAATATTTAGTCAGCTTTGCAAACCCTGAAAAAGTTTGATTTTTCTTGCTTATTAAACAGCATGCATCAAATTATTGTCCCACCTTGTCTCCCAAACACTAATGCTTCAAAAAGCTAGTGTATATCAGGATGAGCCTATTAGAAATCCATAAGGTAAGTTTGTGAATAGATTGTTGGACTTGATCAATTTCAGCCTCCATAAATAAATACTATTTTAATGGGAACGTTTTAGAGTAGGAATTATGCCTGATTGAATCTGTAAATACTGCAAATTCTAAATCCATTAAAGTCTATAATGTTCAGTAAAGTCTTTTCAGATATTGGGCACTGTGTGGGCTTTTTGAAACACAAGTCGAAATTGAAGTGTGCTTAATATTTGCACCTGAAACTGAAACTTTATTATTTTTTTAAATGAAATGATCCTCTTATAGCAGTTACACATCTGGATTGCATTTGAAGTAAATACATTAAAGTAAATGAAGTATAATTTAAAAAGCTAATATATGATTTTGTAGCCATGCCTGGGTATAGTGTAAGCAAGAAAAATCAATTTCTTTCAGAATTTTTATTTGCTGAGTAGTTATGTGAATAAGTTATATTTGTACAATCTAATGCAATTTGTCTGTTCCTAGTACATTTCAGATGTTTGGTGTATTTTTCACAAGCATTAAGCATTTTCAGTCAACATCCTTATGCTGTAAGGATGTAACAGATTTAGGGGCCCTGAAGATGCTGCAAGACTGGGCTTGTTTTCAAAAAAAAGATTCTCCTATAATTTACTTTGTTATATTTTCAGTGCCTGGGAAAGGACTCCCTATTTTCCAAAATATATCTTTAGGCATTATTTCTATTAGTTTCACAACCCAGACTAGAAATTTTCCAGCCCTCCAGGATATCAAGCTAAGTTTTGAAAAATACAAACTATTTTCCTTCATGTTCCAATATACATATTTTTACTTTTCACTTTCCAACTTTAACTGTAAAACTGATAATTTTATTGCTGCCAGTTTTCTATGCATTCTATTAATGTTTTAATGACATATATTGCCCTGACAACATTTACAAAGATAGGGGGGATTGAAATTGTAAAAAACAAAAAAGTGAGTTACAGTTCAACTAGTAGTATTTTTAAATATGTAATTCATGGGGTGATTCACATCCTATTAAAAAGCCTAAAAAGTATTTTTCGTTTCCAAGATAATGGGAATTATACAATTGAATTGTTATCTGATATAACAAAAACAACATCCTTGGTAAGGAAAATCATTGATTTAAAAAAAAAATGTAGCAGACTTGTGCAATTCATATTTTCACAGTGAAAAGCTCAAAATTATTGAAAATGAGGACTTACCCTTGCAATTACACCAGAAATAAACACAGTTGGTTTAGGTGGACTGCAAAATAAATGGGGAACATTTAGTAATATACTCAATTTGATTTGATAGAAGCCATAAAGCAAAATTAAGACATTTGAAAGATATAATCAAACTTTCAAAATAGTCCTGCTTAGAAATTAATTTGCTCAAAACAGCCATAATATGCAACCTACTTGACCTTATTCATGCTTAATCAATTAGTGCATGAGAGGGAAATATCTGAATGAGCTGAACAGGATTGTTTTAAGGTGTTTTTGATTAAAAAAAATTACTGAAAGAATAAAAAAGTGAAAGTACCATTGCAAACCATAGAAGTTTTCTTCTTTAAAACAGAAGCTATTACAGAGTTTATCACTACACAAATATGAATAAAAACATCTGTGGCAATTAAAATAATGAAGAGCATGATTGTTACAACAATAAAAGTTATAGCTGGCAGTTACAGCAGTAATCCATTTATTTCAGGGGTGTCAAACTTGATTTCATTGTGGCCGCATCAGGGTTGTGTTTGACCTTGGGGAACAAGTGGCCAGGGTGGGTGTGGCCAGCTTGACATTACTCATATCGTAAGTTCCTGTGGTGGCCTGAGTGTTCTGCCAGCAAAAATGGAGCTCGGGAGGACTGCGCTGACAGAGGGTTGCAGGACGTCATTACAGCCAAGAACGGAGCTCCATTTTCACTGGCAGAGTCCTTTGCTGTTTCCAGGGTGGCCCCATGGGCCAGATCTGGCCTTCAGGCCTTGAGTTCGACACTCCTGATTTATTTTGTTACTTCCTTCAACTGATTGTTTGTTTCACAAGAACTGCAAGATTTAGTAACTGGAGCCAAATGCAAAAGTTATAAATGCCAATACTAAGAATGAGCTAGGTTTAGGTTTGTCACATATCCATGTACTGTTTTTCTCAGGAATTCAGCACTAACATTACCTACAGTAGGGTCTTCTGCTTTGCTTCTAATTTAACTGAAATAAACATGTAGGCTAGTTCCAGTCACTAATACAAGAGCAGTAGCCATTACCCTTATGAACTCAATGTCAAACAGAAAACGTGTATTATCAGTGAGGAGGATTAACAGGCAATTGAACTAGCTGACAGGGATCTTTCTCCATCTTTCTACTCCTTCTACATTTACAATATTCATCATTCTCTCCCTCTCCTTTTTCTTCACTCCATCCCTTCTTTTTAAGTTGTTCACTAGAGCTTAACTCCAGTAAGTGTAAAAAAGAGAATCTTCATGGTAGGTTTGGTAGATACTATTGCTACCTTCAGACATTTCTGGAAATCAAAGGGAAATGTAGCAATGTGTCTCCTGTTCCACACCTTATGTTAATCATGTTAGACTAATCAAATAACAGAAAAAAGTAACATAATTAACAAGGTAATGTGCGTAATTTGTGTTTAGGCATGCCATTCTCTAACTCGCCACTTCCAATTCCATTTTTCCACTGCACAAATACACAAGGCCCTTAAAGCCACCTGTTAAAGCTCATACACCTGGGAACTGTGTATGAGCTGCTCTGACCTCTTCACCAGGCTACAATGTGCTTGTAGTAAATAAGCTCTTCTAATTCTATTTATCTTCATTTCCAAACACAGCCAGACCTAGCAAGCAGCAGGATAAACAATATGCTTCAAGCACCATGGGGAAAGAGAAGCAGATGAATGAACAAACTCAGACTTGATTGTGGGTAGTAAGTAATTTCTATTATGTAGAAAGATTTCAGAGGTACTGGCCACAGGCTGTGCTTCAAGTTGCAAAATAACCTGGGTTTGCATTTTTTCCAGTCTCTTCTCAAATTTCTGGGGGGAGGGGAGATATCTTCTCAAAGAGTGGATTTATTCTAATTAGCTACAACACAAAAATTAAGGGAACTGAATTATGACATTTCTAGAGCACATTTTTGCTTTGCAAACTTCTTGAATGAATATTTACTAAGCATTTAATACACACGAAGAAAATAAAGAACAAGTAGCAGTGTATTAATAAAACATGAAATTTAGTTTTCACACACGATTTGCCTGCTCTGGCATTTTCTGAAAGGCTTTATAATAGCAAATCTGAATTTGAATGATTTCCTCACATATTTTCCCCCTGACCTTTCAGTTTTCATTGTTCTCCAATGAACCATGAAAGTTGAGTACAACATTTTCTGACAATCATTCCCAAATACATTTATCTACCAATATATCCAAGAATAATCATTTCTATGATGTTACCTATAGCAGGAAAGACATTAGTTTGAATATCTTTCTCTCTGACTAGAATAGAATAACAGATTTGGAAAGGACCTTGGAAGTCTAACTTCCAAGGTCCTAACCCATAGACAAGTGGTTATGCAATCTCTTCTTAAAAACATTCACAGCTCCAACACTGAAGGCAAGTTTTTCCACTGATTAATTGTTCTAACTGTCAGGTAATTTCTCCTTAGTTCTAAGTTGCTTCTCCCTTTGATTAGTTTCCACCCATTGCTTCTTGTCCTACCCTCAGGTGCTTTGAAGAATAGCTTGACCCCCTCTCCTTTGTGGCAGCACTTGAGATATTGGACTAGACATACCCAGTTCCAGCAACAGTTCTTGATATGTTTTAGCCTCCAGTCCCCTAATCATCTTTGGTACTCTTCTCTGCACTCTTTCTAGAATCTCAACAACTTTTTAACATCGTGGTAACCAAAACTGGATGCAATATTCCAAGTGTGGCCTTACCAAGGCATTATAATGTATTAATACTTTATGTGATCTTGATTCTAGTAAGCATGCATATGGAAACTATTCTCGGCGAGGGAAAGGCCAGTGTTCACTCATGGGGATGTCTCTGTGCTAACTACACAAAATCAGGGGGCAGCAACATGGCAAGCAATCATAATTTGAGCTGAGGAATAAATGGATAAATTGGCTTAATCAGATGGCTAAAGCTTAGGCAGCTATGGGCTTGCAATGGTAGCATATGACTGAGAGCATGTTCTTCAGTTCAGTTCAGTTTATTGCATTTCTATACCGTCCTTCTCCCAAGGGACTCAGGGTGGTTCACATCCACATTAAAACAGTCCACACAAAAATTAAAACTACTAAAATAAGTTAAAGCTATTTGGCCATTAAACCCCCGTTAAAACCAGTTTAAAACCCATTAAAATTATCTATTCAATCAGGCCAGCGGTGAAACAACAGAGTCTTCAGAGCCCGATGGAAGGCGCGGAGGTCGGGAATCTTTCTTATATCTGGGGGCAGTTCATTCCATAAGGCAGGAGCACCCACAGAGAAGGCTCTCCCCCTGGGGGTCGCCCACCGATATTATCTGGCTGACGGCACCCTGAGGAGGCCCTCTCTGTGAGAGTGTATCGGCGGTGGGAGATATTCAGTGGCAGAAGGAGGTCCTGTAGGTATTCTGGTCCTAAGCCATGGAGCGCTTTGAAGATGGTGACTAGCACCTTGAAACGCACCCGGAAGACCACTGGGAGCCAGTGCAGCTCGTGTAAGAGGGGAGTTACCTGGGAGCGATGAGTCCGGGGGCTCCTCAAGGGGAGCCCCATGTAGAAAGCATTACAGTAGTCCAGACAGGAAGTGACGAGGGCGTGAGTGACTGTGCGTAAGGCGTCCCAATCCAGAAAGGGACGCAACTGGGAAATCAGGCGAACCTAATAGAAAGCCCCCCTGCCCACGGCCGTCATATGATCGTCTAAAGACAGCCGTGCATCCAGGAGGATGCCCAAGTTGCGAGCCCTCTCTGAGGGGGGCAAGGTCTCATCCCCAATAGCCACTGATGGTACCAGTTGGCTATATTGGGGCGCTGGAAGCCATAGCCACTCAGTCTTGGAAGGGTTGAATCTGAGCCTGTTTCTCCCCATCCAGATCCGTACGGCTTCCAGGCAATGGGACATCACGGCAAGGGCATCATTGGAGTGGTTCGGGGTAGAAATGTACAACTGCGTGTCATTGGCATACAGTTGACATTTCACCCCAAAACGGGGCCAGTTGATTGAAGATGTAAGAATCTTCAATTAACTGGCCTGCACAGAGGTTTGACAACAATGTCTATGGTCCTTGACAGGCATAGACAACACTTTACTAATTGGAATATACGCCAGGTATCAATTTATACAACCAGACAGTAGCAGAAAGGAAACACTCGTGACATTTTGCTTTCAGCTAAAACAGGTTTGGAAATTGATACCTGCCTGGTCACATATGACGTGAAAAAGGCAAATACACAACTCTGTCCAGGCAACCAGGCTTTGTATTAATATTAAAAGAGTAAGCAAGCAACATTTTGATTACTACTTGGAAAGGCAACTACTTGTAAATATCAGACTGTAAATTAATCTGGGGATGACAGCAAAAACATATGGGAAGATTACAATACTGTTGCTAAAAAAACTAAAGGCACACGTCCACAAAACTTGATTCATGGGTATCTCTTTTTCTTTAGTGCTTTTTAACTGACTCCAATCAGCCTGCCCAAGAGAACACTTAGGGTATCGAACTTGGGACTATGGAAATGGTTTCCAATTCAGACTCAGATATAAACTCCACAGTGCAAAGCCTAGACTCCTTCACAGGCTATTATGAGAATGAAAATCCAATGGGATGAAGAGGCCCATAGGCCCATTATGACTTTTCTTTTTTTTTAAAGAAAGCTGGAATATAAACATAGAAAAAAAGGTTTTTAAGATAGCAAATATCTTTTTTAAGATAAAAGTTTTAAGATAAATCAAATATCATGCCAACAAGTTGCAAGCCTGGAAGAAATACAAATGATCTCTGATCATCTGAGAAAGAAAAAAAAGCATACTTTCAAACGACATCTCATTCTTCACAAATGTCAAAACTTCTCTGGAACTCTGACCTCTTGTCCCTAAATAATTATGATGACCAAAGATCCCTGAAGATACATTACTAGAAATGGCAACAAACTGAAAGCTTATTAAAAGCAGGCTCGTAGTATTTATGTCAGACTGCTCCAATTCAATGCTAATCACAGAGCCTGCATTTTGTTTTTCTATTTCTTTCTTAAGAGGAGTTCCAAAGTCCTATATCCACAACACTATCTATCACAAATAACAGCTAAAAATAAAAAAGGATAGAGAAAACCTGGCAGTGATCTTCTCTCTCTCACTTATCTAATGATAAGGGGCATAATTAGGAGGATGAAGAAATAGTTTCAGTTTTTAAATGTTTTACATTCTGCTTTTGTTGAATGCAAAGTGTAACTTACACGCCCAGTATTTTGTAAGCTATAATGACTAATTTGACAGATGTTGGTTTGAAGATGTTGTCAAGGTTTTAAAAAATTTTGTTGTCAAGGCTTTAATAAAACATGTTCTTTAAGAAACATCACATGGAATTATAACAGGTTTGATTTTTAAAACACTAATAATTTGTTACATTTCAGAGAGAATATTTTTTATCTAGATAGGCAAAGAGTTTTCTTTCTAGCAATTAACATATGGAGGAGAAAATAGCACTTTTTTTTCAAGCACTAACTCTGAGTTCACTCATACACTGTTAATGAAACAACCTGCTGAACACTGGTTTCTTTGAGGGTTTCATTTATTTTTAATACCATATAACAGAATTCTAATGTATTATATAACACAAGGGATTAAACATGCAGTTTACTGACGCTACAAATAAATCTCCAAGAAAACTGATTAGTTGAGAAATCCATTTAAGCTAAAAAAAAGATCTGACAGTCTTGGTTTCTATGCAGTCACACTTAATTATTATTAGATCTCATTTATAATATTTCATATAGCCCTTTAGTGTTTTTAAAGTACTTTGTGTGTATTTGGGCAATAATCCTCATAAAAACCAAAGCTCTGGGACAACGATCTGTCTTACCAACTTTAGCAAGATTTTCAGTCATAGATAGGATTGTATCTGCTGGCCGGCTTCTGAGCTTTGTATCACATGTTTTGTCACAAACAACTGGGCTCACAGAATGGAGAAAGGGAAGCATGCATGCTAACACTCTATTACTGCTTAGCTTTATCTGTGGTCAGTGAATCCCTAACGGCCTGTGTTTTCTATAGCTGCAGCAACATTTTGTAGTGTTGTTGCTGCAAGGGACGACTACTATTGAACCTGGGACATGACTACTACTCTTGCTTAGTTACAGGAAAGCCTCTTTCTGATCTTGGGTATTCTAAAGTTGTGATGATAATAACTGAAATACAGGCACCTAAGAATGCTTGCTGCCTTTACCCTCTAGTGAAAATGTGGGTGGTGGCCACAACCCCCATCTTATATATGTGCAGAAATGATTTTGTGAAGTGATCAATACTGGTATTTTCTGCTACATAAAAAAAAAAAAACAGAGGAATTGCAAATTAATATTTTAAAAATACACAATCTTGCCTTGATGCAGCTATGAAGAATCTCAATAGGGTGCTCTCAATGGGGAGATTCTACTAACTTTTCCTCTTTAATTATTAATATTTCATTTGGGAAGTACAATTTTTCTAGCAGGCAGCTGCCCTAAAACTACAACAGTTTGGATTTCTGACCATTATTTAATTATTGTTTGCTTCTCACAATGCTCAGATTTTATTAGCAGACTGACACAATGTCAAACATTTTATTAACACGCAATATTGTTTTCCTAACAGTTTAAACCCAACTGCACATTTACAAAGCTTTCCACAGGATGGCACTGATGAACCTTCAAGATTTTGAAACTAAAAGCAAGCAGTTTATTTTTCCTAAATAAAGTTGCACAGTTGCAAATAATGTGCCCCCAAGCCTTTTGTAGAATTAATGTATACTTATAGATACACCCGAGGCCCTTAAAAAAAAAGACCATGGCTATTGTTTTTGCACCAGACTAAAGTAAAAAATAAAATGCTAACATGCAAGGTGAAGAAAGATTTAACATAGTCATTGTAGTCCAAAAATCCAGGTTTAATAGCAATGAAATTTTCCCTTACTCTGTTGCAAGCAGTCCAACAGTTTGATGGCAGGTTTCACATAGCTATAACATACTAAACATTCCCCAATCATCAGTCTTTTATTCAGCCCAGTGGAGGATATGATAAATGCTACACTATTTGCACATCCCCACTGAGCCAATTTCCCTTTACTTACTTGCAACGTTGGAAACTTGCAGCATCTTTCAAATAATGTCTATGTTTTCAAATCAAGTTTCATTTTGGGGGAAAGGAGGACTCCATTTGTCATCCCTGAATAATCAATCTTCTCCGTAGGGAAATTAATTAAGGTCCCTAGTATATTAGCCTGTATTTAGGAAGAAGTTCTAGCACTAGTAAATAATTGTATTAAATGAATGAAAAAATCTATCATGTTTCTTCAAAATGATGACCCACCTTGAAAAAAAGCCCTATCATGTTTTTGAGTACATGCAATCAAATTAAGCCCCACCCACAAAATTAGCTCTAATTAAGACCTTGCCCACCCTGGGATGCAGGGGGAGGGATGAAGCACACAGGTAAAAAATAAGCTAGGATGGGGATGGGTGGTGGTGGAGCTGCCTTACTTACCAGGTCTCGTACACCCTGAAACCTACCTCTCCTTCTTCTGCAGCTGCTTCTTTGGTGGCCACTTGCCACCACTCGCACGTATCGCTCTGGCTTCTGTTTCGCCTTCAGATGCCTACCGGAAGGTATATGCAGCCGATAAGAGCTCTGCATTGATCTGGAGCTCTGTTATCGGCTGCAGAGGGCTTTCCGGAAAGCATCTGAAGGCAAAACAGAGACCGGGGTGATGCATGTGAGTGGTGGCAAGTGGCCGCAGAAGAAATGGGCCAGCAGCGGGCTCCTGCTGGGCAGGGCTGTCGGTGCCACTGCCGCGACGTGAGTTAGTAATTAGAACCCCCAAAAGAAGGCCTAGCCATTTTTTGGGGGGTCAAAAGAAAATAAGACCCAGCCTTCTTTTTGGAGAAACACGGTACTAAATTCAGTTTTGCTTATTTATAGTTTTCCAAATTTTAAGTCCATGTATTTTCATCCACGTCTCCTAATATTTAATACTTAATACTTTTAAGCAATTGTTTCTAATACAGCATGAACTTATGCATGTGCTTTTGTTTTCTATATTTACATTGCATTTGGGAAAATGTAAGTGTTGGTTTGCATGTATTTGTTCTGTAGATTTTAAAAGTACTAATAAATAATGGATGATTTAGATTTCTTTTCAATCCCTATATTTCATTTTTTACAGCAAAAGGATATCAAAGGAGTGTCTTTTTATAAAAATCTCCATTACAATATAAAATCCCCTTCATCTTTAGAAAAGTGAAAAAACTCAAACCAAATTTCAGTTTGCATAATAAAACATTTTATTATGCAAAACTCAACATCAAATGTATAAAATTTGATTCAGTGTTCACTATAAGTCTCAAGAATCTATGTCTTGCTATAGATTATTCTACTATAAAAGGCTTTATATAGTTTTGCCCTAAATTTCCTTAAGAATTCTAAAATGCAAAATTGCATCAACTTAAGCTTTCAACAATAACAGGTAAAAAGCATCCTTTGTTATTGATACAATCTTTTTAGTCTTGTCAATTTGTTCAAAAAGTTTGTCAAACCAATGTTTTACTGCTACTTGGAAAACATTTGATTATTCACAATATTCCTATTACAACAACAACCATGTATTATTTCATCCATTTTAATGGATGACAAATTCAAATAGCTTGTGTAACTCCTTTTGCAATCCTGTAATCCCTTAATTTGGAGTAGAGTTGGGGTGACAGAATGGAGCTGAGTGTTTATTGACTGGATGCCCAAATGGAATTCACAACAGATATTTTTTTCTTTATGGCCTAGGAAAGAAACATCTGCCACTACCTAGGATTGAAACTCTCTACCTTCTGAGTGGAAGGTGAGTGTCTTCATCTCTAGGCCACCATGGCACTCTCAAATAGCTTGTGCAACGAATCCTGTTAAAAAGTATTGTGCTTCAGGTTCAGCCTGATAATGTTATTCTTGTGACAGACGACTATGTAGGCTACTCATTATTTGCTGCTATAATAATGTGAGCAAAACAGTGGTACCTGCAAGAATCATCCCTGAGAAATCAAGGTTTAGTTTTGAGTTATGTGATACTAGGTTTAGAAATTTTCAGACATGAAGGTGACTAGCAAGTACTCTTTGGTTTTTTAAAAATGTGGGATTGTCTTTAGAACAAAGGAACTCTCCAAGAGATTTAGAAGAAGCATGAGTTCAAGAATGATAACAGAATATTTCCATTTGTGGTAAAGTATCCTGCATTCAAAGGGTAAGAGTGCAGCGTTCCACTGCAGCAACAAAGTTGACCTATTTTTACAGACATCTGATAACTGAAGATTGGTTTGGCTTGTTTCTAGCTTTTAGTGATATATACACTATATAAATGTCATACAAATAACACACATGCCTCCAAGAAGGTTTTCTTAGATTTCAATTTAAAGTCACTGTATTAATGCTATCCTAAAGATGTGCTGAAAGAATTCATGGCAGTGAGAAATAAGATAACAATTTTATGTCCTAGCTTTAAACTATATTAGTTATCAGACTGCTGGGACATTGCTACTAGTTTTTAAAGGTAACAATTCAATTGTTATCTGCATTAGCAGAAGCCATAGATCAGTGATGGTTAACCTCTGGACCAAGTGCCCAAAGGGTGCGCACTCAAACCCCCAAAATGCAATGCACATGCGGGCCCTGCGCATGTGCCCCGCACATGCACACATGCCCCCCACCACATGTGCCCCATACCTTGTGCATGCACGTAAGAGACCTGAAGACCAGCTTCAGGCAGGAGGCACGTGCACGTGCAGCAGGGTTGAACTGGGGTGAAAGCTTGTGTGCCATCAGAGAGGGCGCTGCAGGCCACCTCTGGCATGCGTGCCATAGATTCACCATCATGGCCATAGATTATTCTCATATTTGCAAGTAGATAGACATCTTGAATTTATTGATCATAACTACATTATATACCATGATAATATATATCATTTTATATCATATATCAATAGAATGATTATTCTATTCATATAATGTTATGCTTAGAATATAAGGACATAGCCTTGTTTAAATTGCCTGCTCAGAAAAATTTAAATGCTAGAAAGAGATGTGACTTGTTCTCATCCATAAAAATTGGCTTTCTATGACACTTTTTTTAGCCAGTAAAAATAGCAGTTCATTGAAATGCTCCCTTAACATGCCAACATCCTACTGAGTCACCCTCAAAAGTATCTGGGAAATTGACTATTTATAAACTTGTTAAACCCTCAGAAACATAAATGATATATCTAGCTATTGTTTGTGCATCTTATGATCTGTTCAATCACCTACAGTGTACACACTCACACACCTGTGGAATTAAAAAGAGAATCAATTAACACTTTGGCTACACATTTCCGCATAACTAACGCTTAACCCCCAATCCTACCATCACCACTGTGTTATTTAGTACATCAAAAAGCAGGAATGAATACACACTACAGGATTTTTGCACAAGCAGCATTCCTTTCCCTTGTATACATGAAGGTATACTGAAGCAGTAAACCCTCATCCCTTATATTCTTTAGCAGCAGTATCTTCAAGAATGATATTTCTCAAATAAAACTTGTTTTATCCAGACCTTCCACCCTTTAATTAAATGTGAAAAAAATGCTTCCTATTTATGAGCTTATGCTGTTTTTACTGTTTGCCCCTTCCCCCTTAAAATGGAGGTTGGTCTTATCTGATACGTCCTTTCTCTATGAGGAGGAAACGGCAGTCAGGCATGGGTTAACTCCGTCTGTGTAGCATAGGACCGAGTCTGCTAATTTGATTAGCTCTGCCCTCTGCTGGTATTCCCCAGTGTTTCGGCGAGGGCGCTGACGCAGACTGACATGTCTTCCTGCAACGAGAATGAAAAACCGCCCACCCCTCCAATAGGCAGGGCCTCCCGAGAAGGGTGGGGCTGACTGCTGATTCCTCCTCATAGAGAAAGGACGTATCAGGTAAGACCAACGTCCATTCTCCTCATCGGAAGGAAACGACAGTCAGGCATGGGACATACCAAAGCTGCATGTCCACCGGAAGGGAAGAAAACCAGGCCCTGCTCCTCGAGACAGTGTGGACGGCCTGGAGAACTTGACGTCCAAAGGCTGCATCCGCCGAAGCGAAGGAATCCACTTTGTAGTGACGGATAAACAGTGTTAGGCTGGTCCAGGTGGCAGCCCTGCAGGCTTTCTCCAAAGAGGTCTGGGTAGACCAGGCAGCCGAAGTAGCTGCGCTTCTGGTGGAATGTGTTGAGATCACATGTGGTGAAACAGTGGACTGTAGGAGGCTGCAGATTTGAGGCGCCATGTAAAAAGTAGCGGATGATGGGATGCCTGGATATCGGTGTGGAAGAGCCACAGTTCAAGACTGAAGAAATGGTGGCCACTTGGCGACAAAGGGTGTTGGATGTCAAACCCGAGTCGAAACCGTCCTGGAGAAATCTCAGAATGTGCACAATAGAAGCTGACAGGGGCTGCACCGCCGACCTCTGGCACCAGGACAGAAAAGCCACCCAGGTAGCGTTGTAGATACGATTAGTGGATGCACGACGAGATGCTTGGATGGTTGAAATGACTTGAGCTGGAACTTGGGCCTCCATTAGCAGACGCCGCTCAATCTCCAAGCAGTAAAACGGTACCACGTGGGATCCAGGTGTCTCAGAGCTCCCTGCATGAGGATGATCTGATCGTCGGGAATGTTCCAGGGCCTCACCACAGATAGGGACACCAAGTCCATGTACCAATGCCTCCTGGGCCACCGAGGAGCCAAGAGAATGAGCTCGGCCTTTTCCTCTAGGAGCTTCCTGAGGACCCTGGAAACCAAGGGGAAGGGAGGGAAAGCATATAGAAAGCTCGAAGGCCAACGGCTGTGGAGGGCGTCTGTGGCCTCCGCCCCAGGATCCAGATATCTAGAGAAATACCTCGGCACCTGGTGGTTGGCAGCTGATGCAAAGAGGTCTACTGAGAGAAGACCGAAGTGGGTTGTTATCTCTCAGAGGAGATGGGCAGATTGGCTCCATTCTGTGTGGTCCAATTGATGTTGACTGAGAGCATCTGCCTGGGAGTTCGCCACCCCCAAAATATGGTCTGCACAAATGGAAGTGAGATCAGCTTCAGCCCAGAGACCGAGGAGCAAAGCTTCCTCATGAGGGTTTTCGAATGGTGCCCATCTTCTTGATGTGGGCTTTTGCCGTCACGTTTTCCGTGAGGACAAGTCGCGAGCCTCTACCCTGTTCTGAAAATGGAGTAGGGCTAGGCGAATGGCTCTCAACTCCAGAAGGTTGATATTGAGCCGTTGCTCCAAATGGGTCCCCAGCCTGAGAGGCTGGCGTCTGTGGTGAGAAGCAGTCGTGTTGGCTCCTGGAAGAGGCCGGCCATTGAGATCGCCAAGGAGGTCCACCACTGGAGGGAGGTGATTATCTTGTGAGGTAGGGTCACCCTGAGCAGTTCTGTGTTGGAACAAGCCTTCTGATGAGGCAAGAGGAACCACTGCAGTTCCCGGCTGTGGAGGCGAGACCAAGGAACAATGCTAAAAGTTGAGGCCATCTTGCCTAGAAGGCGGGAAAGTCCAAGGATTGAGGAAGAATGGTCCATGATGCATTGTTGAGCAAGGGAGGGTAGACTAGATTGGCAGTCCGGAGAGAGAGAGACTGTGGAGGCTACAGTATCAATGACTGCTCCCAAGTGTTGAAGGCTGGTAGAGGGAGTTAGATGGCTTTTGGCCCAATTTATGGAAAAGCCATGGCTCTGAAGCACGTGGATGGTGGTAGACAAATCTTGGCATGCGGCATGGATGGAGGAGGATTGGATAAGAATATCATCTAAATAAAATTGAACTCTAATGGGGATAGAACGGATGTGGGCGACAAGAGATGCCATAATTTTGGTAAAGACCCTGGAAGCAGAGGACAGGCCAAATGGTAAGGCCAAGTACTGATAATGACCTCCAAGATAGTGAAACCGTAGGTATTTACGGTAAGCAGGGTGAACGGGGACATGGAGATAAGCCTCCGTCAAATCAATGGAAGAAAGAAAACCCCCAGGCTAATGGTGTCAAGGACAGTGTGGAGTGTGTGCATCTTGAACTGGCAGTATCAGTTCAGAGCCTTGAGGTCTAGAATAGCCCTCCATCCCCCTGAGGATTTCCTCACTAGAAACAAGCGGGAATAAAACCCCTGACCGTGCTGGTCCCTAGGAACCGTTTGAATAGCCTTGATGGAGAGAAGGTGTTTAATGGCTGAGGAAACTAGGACCTGCTTGGCTTTGTCCCTAGAAATGGGGAAGGTGAGGAAAACAGTCGGGGGGATGGAGCGGAACTCCAGAGAGAGACCGGAGGGAACAGACTCCCTGACCCATGCACCAGACGTTGAAAACTGCCATTGCCTGGCAAATAGGGCCAGACATCCCCCTATAGGTATTTCGGAGGTTGAATTATTTGGACCTACGGAAAGACATGCCTCTACCACCCCAAAAGAAATGCTTTGATTGAAACCTGCCCCCTTGTGCGACCTGCAAGTCTTGCTGCTGTGGTCTGGCTTGAAAGAACCGCTGGTAGCAAGGTTGGTAGAAGCTGGTATCAGGGGCACGAAAGGGCTAAGGCCGTGCAAAAGGAGCATAGCGGGAATCATTTCATCTGGAGACGGAAGGCAAAACCTTGCGTCGGTCCCTGGTTTCAATGAGAAGAGGTTCCAAGCGTGGACCAAATAAAGAATTGGCCAAGTAGGGAAATGAAGCCAGCTGCCATTTGCTCCTGGCATCAGCCTGCCAATGTCTGAGCTACAGAAGACGGGAGGTGATGGTAGAGCCAATGGACTTCGCAACGAATCTAGCCGAGTTCAGAGTGGCATCCGCTGAGTACTTCAAAGTGGTGACAATTTTATTTAAATCCTGGTGAGTCCTCATGTCTGATGGCAGAAGTCTGTCCTGAAGCTGTTTAAGCCAAAGAAGGGAGGCTCGATTGAAGAAAGAAGCTGATGTGGAAGCCCATATAGACCAGGCTGCAGCCTGGTGTCCCTTAATCATGGTCTATTCAGCCCTTTTATCCTCCGGACAAAGATACTCTTCTGGAGATCCCGTGACATGGCTGGACGATGTTAAGGCCACAGTGGGAGTACCCACGGGGCGAACGTGTAAGAGATTTGAGGGAAGGCGTCGAGTGGTAAATGTGCTTGTCCAGGCCATTAGGGCTGGGCCGGAGCCGGGAAGGGAGCCGGGAAGGGTAACACAGAGTATGGATTGTTTCTAGTTTTTTGCTCGTCACAAACTAAGCTGGCCACCACACCCACATTTATACCCTGTGGGGTGTGGTCCAGTGACTCAGCTAATCTCTGGCACGCCTCTTCCTCTGCTACGCATGCTTCTCCCTGCGCTGCTGTCGAGGATCCAGCCAGCACTTATCTCCTTCGTCACTGTCCACCTGTGGCTGCGGGGACGTGCTTGGCTCTGGGCCTATCTCTTGGCCTTCAATGTCCTCTGGAGGCATTGCCAGAGAGGAGGGTCCTGGAGAGGGAGGCCTTGCCAACTCCTCTCCCTCACTCTCAGAGTCTGCATCAGTCGATAGCCCAGGCTCAGGCAACGGAGCCACAACAACTCCTTCATCTTGGACCCCTTTGGGGGAGGGGGCAGACCCGAAGGGCCTTCGCCTGGGTCGCTGATATGCCTGCACCTCCCCCCAGTGATAGCGCTTGCCGCATGTTGCCTTGTGGTGTCCACCATCTTGGAAACCCCCCCCCCGGGACAAGAAGAAATCACTTTGGTCTCAACTCAATCCTCGAAGTCCTGTGAGGAGAAAAGGCTATAGCCTGCTGCTTTGAGGGTTGCAAGCCTTCCGGCCTCAAATGCAACAGAAGCACCAGCAAGGAAGAGGCAGATCTCCCTCTCTCCTGCAGCAGTGTCGGACCACTAGCCCTCCAGCACTAAACGTGGTCAAAAAACGCAGTAAACCAGGTCCTTTCCCCCTGCGCCGAATGTGCTGCTAGGAGAATGCCTTTAAAACGCAGCAAAACAATTAAGCAGCTCACCCACTGATCTGGGGAGGCTTGGGGCAGCAGCTCTGATGACAAGGCTGTCCCTAGATGGTCCTGCCAGCCGGCGGACCAGTGCTGCTCTATGGCCTTTGACGGTATCAGGTAAAATCACCCTTCACACTGGTAAATAGGTTGGAAACAAGCTAAATTTGAATCCAGCTGTAAATAGAAACAGAAGACCAGCAAAATAGAGAAGAAATGTCAGGCTGGGAAGACACGTCTGTCCAGCATAGATCGATTCGAAACACTAGGGAACACCAGCAGAGGGCGGAGCTTATCAAATTAGCAGTCTTGGTCCTATGCTACACAGACGGAGTTCACCCATGCCTGACTGCTGTTTCCTTCCGATGAGGAGAAATAGTCTCTCCATCATCCCCAAACATATACCGACTCATATATACATACTGTATTTGCATATCAGGCCTTCTGGATAGACAAAACATCTTGGTTTAATATCTAAGAGCAGGGTGGAAGCTCATCAACTTGGAAGGGGCTATTCTTAGCCACAACTATGGTAGATAACTTCTGCAGAGAATTATTGATAGAGATTAGCAGCATCTCGTTTTAATATTTTGTGACCACCAAAGTATGTCACATTTGTCTAATTTAATACTTTAAAAGATTAAGTAAGCTTGCTACTTTTCTTATATGGTATAACCGCTTATTAGGACAAAGATTTTATGAAATGAAAAATCAAGCATGGGAGAGCTATTTTTTTGTGCTATCCTTGAATTCGTGTCTGAGCACCATTTAAATAAATTTGAAGTGGGAAGCACAGAAAGTACAGTATAAACTATGATTTAAAAAAATAAAAATTAACTCTTTCCTAAAACAAGCCGTTCCCCAGATCTTCTCTCATTTATGACACAATCTTGCATCATTATTGCTGATTCCAAAGGTTTATGCTGTTCCAGGGCAACAAAAGTTTGCTTGGATTGAATAATTTCAATAAACAATATTTATTCTACCTAGTTATATATCCACAACTGCTATATACTCTCAGAATTTAATTTCAAGTAGAGTATTTTCTTGAAAAATGGAGAGAAAAATATCACAATTATTGTAATAAAAGGATGGTACAAAGTATTTAAGGGCATCAAATGTTGGTTAAGCTAGCTTCAACTCAAAAAATGCTTTGAAGCTCACAGGTAAGTGAAAGCAATCCAGCTCTTTGTTTTAGATATTTCTAGATAATAAAATACATAGAAGTAAACTATTTTTTTTTTCAGTCTGGCCTCTGTGTCATATTGATGAAATTTTTCCAGACTCTACTTTCTTCAAGGGTCTATCTTTTATAAACCAGGAGCTTATTTTTCAGAAGTAAAGTTACATCACATAATTGGATGAAGTTTGTAAGTTTTTGCTTTTTTCCAGTTCTCTTGAACGATGGACTAAAATAATTAAATATTATTGGCTATTGAAGGACCAATTCCCCTTCCAAAAGGAGAGAGAGCGCAAGGATTGTCTGCCCATGTCTTACTTAGGGAGTCACTAAAATCTGAGCCTCTGAAAGGGAGTTCAGCCTTCTGCACTGAAACATTATTCTGCCAGCTCTGAATTTTCTCACATGAAAATAAAATTATAAAATTAAACTTATTCCAAACTCTGCAAAGTTTTAGCTTCAGTGATACCTTGTCAAAAACTACTTTTACTTGCTTTCATACTATATGATAAAGCTTTTTTCATTAGCTTGATTTCAGATTAATAGATATGTAGTCTGTGATAGATGAAGAAATATATTGTGGGTGCTTTATCTCATATTAGGGTCATCATAATATAAAGGAGAAAGTTCTCACTTGCTTTCTCCTCCAGTCTATTACTTAGGATTTTTTCCTACTTAATAGAATTGAAAAGAGTCTCATTTTACTCTACAGCAGGGGGACTGGAAACAAACCGAAAGAGAACAAGGACAGACAAAATTGTAATGGGTTCAGTATCTGTAAAAATACAAGATTATTTTCCAGGCTGCACTCTGACAGCTCTATTATGTACAGAAGTTAACAGGCTTGTGGGATTCTATCAGAAGGTGAGGTGCAGATAATATACTAATAAAAACTAATATGCTGAACCCTGTGAGGACAGATAAACTCTTCAAGAGGAAGCAGAGAACACTTCCAGTCTTCTTCCATACTAGTTATAAATGTCATGTAGAGAAATGTCTTACTCAAAAATTATCTACATTATCTATCTGATGTGGTTTACATTTTTAAACCATGTACTGGTTCTCTTTTCAATTATTCTTTCACCCATGATCCATTTTCTCAATTCACATTATTCTGCAGGATAGGTAGTAAGAAAAGCATAGTAGGGAATTCAGTTAAAATCAGTAAATGAATCTGAATCCAAATACATTCAGCTGAAACTAATTAGCCATTGGCATCTCACTTGTCAATTCTTTAGCAAAACATATCCAAATAACTTGAATATAATCCATTTTCCATCTGAACCACGATAGATGCAGAATTAAAAATTATCTTCATCTTCCTTCTTTGACAACAGAACCTTAATGATTATTTTGGAATTAGTATCTGGAAGGGAATGGAAGGACACTTTCGATTCCAACCATGAATTAATGGCTACAAAAGTTGATGGAATTACTAGAAATGGCTAAATTGACTACTTTGATTTTTAAAAAATACAATTAACTTTGTTTCTCCTTGGAAATTGCTTTTGGACTTTGTGCTTGAGGTGAAAAAAATGAAACTTTCATTTTGGGTTTTGCTAATTAGATAGGTTTGTTGTAACAGAAATGACTAGTATATATTATGTAAAAGTAAAAAGATGAGATCGTATGAATTTATCACTGTATTCTACTGCACCAAAAAGAGTTAGAAGTCAATGATTTCCCCTTTTCCTGTTTACCCTATACTTTTTCCTCTTTCCCTTCCCCTCCCCTATTTTCCTATAATAAAAAAAATTGAAACAAAAAAAGTATTTGGAATGGAAGTCAATTTCTTCCTTTCTTTTTGTAGCCAACATCTAGTGACCCTAATATTTCACATCAGAAAATATTAGGTGGGTGTAAGAATACGGAAGAGGCTTTTAAAAAGAGACTAGACTATCACTTGTCTAAAATGGTTTAGAATCTCCTGTTTAGGCAGGATCTCTAAGATCCCTTCCAACTCCATTATACTATATTATTAACTAGACATTATTCATTTACTGAAGCATTCCCCAGCAGTGGCACAGACTGATATATAGCTTCTGCTATACACAGCCAACCAGTGGTATTTAAAATATGGTGAAACGTTCTATTTTCTTTTCATAATTCAACCTATACAGTAATGTTAGATTTGTGCAGATTTCTAATGTAGTTTTCCTCAACTTGTACACCAGGACATTCTATGGAAGTGTAGACTACAATCTCCAAAATTCTAGTTGGGGAATTCTGGGAGTTGAAATCCACCCATTGTGGGCAAGTTGATCTATTGGTTATTTCAGTTCAGTATTTTTATAATTATAATACACATCATCCAATAAACTTTGTTACTTGCAGAACGAAATTAAAAATTACCAAGTAAAATCATACTGACCTTTTCAGGGTTTCAAAAGATAAAGTTCAATCTCTTGATTGAAAAAGGGTGAAGAAATGTTTAGCACTGATTAAAAAGAACCGAAATTATCAAACAGGAGAGATTTGTGCTGATTACCAATTCTATGTTTTTAGTAGTATATAATGGTATCTCACTTACAAACTTCTATAGCAAATCTGCAAAACATGAAGCAAAGCATTTCTAATATTCTGTATCTTTTTTTTCCCATTTCATGCCAGAGTTAATGTAAATCATATTTAAACTACTCAGGTAAGATAAGTGTATGCTTAAAACATGGGTGTCACTTACTGTGTCATTGTCATGTGAAGTTTCGCAACATTTTTCCCATTTGCGGAGCTGGGGTAGATGTGACCTGTGCATGACACATTTGGCCACCAGTTTGACACCTCGGCTTAAAGCATGACAAACTAAACTGCTTCTACCTGAAATTTCAGAGTATATTCTATTTATCCCACATGAACTTTCTATTCAAACATTTTATATTAGGAGGAGGAAAGATAGAAAATGAGGGTAGCTCTTCCTTTGTGAAAAACTGAGGCAAGCCCAGCTTCTACATTAATTATAAATTAATCCTGCAAAGTGGAATGTGTATAAATGTGGTCATTACAACAGTATAATTTGGCCATAATACAAGATGTAACATTAAGAATAATTACCTAGATGTAATTTTGGAGAAGTATTTTCTGTGATGTGAACATGCCGCTGAAGCCAAGTAAACCTTTACTCATTTTCAAATAAATCCTACTGAAAACCCTCTTCACACCCCGTCACTTAATCTAGGAAAACATCCTCAATAGGGCCAGCAAGCAGAACTCCTGCCTCTTTAACACAAGTTCCTGTTCTGGGAAAAATAAAAACTATCTGATATTTAGAATGCTGTGGAATCCTTGGTGCTTTCTGAACTTGGTTGTTTTCTTACAGACATTTCATGACCAAATTAGATAATATTATCAGTCATTGTAGGAACTGGAGTTCCTCATTTTATCTCATGGAGATAAAACTGGAGTATCTCATTTTATATACTAGTGCAGTGTTTCCCAAACTTTTGACATATGTGTACCCCTTCTATAATTTTGTAACGCTGAGTACCCCTCATAAAAAACATATGCTTTAATAAAAATCAAAATATATTTATATTTTCTTTTTTTTGGTACATACACAAAATAAACGAAAGTTATTTTGTTCCCGTTTCCCAGTTCCCGTGTAAAAACTGTGATACGCGCCTATTTCTTTCTTTGTTCTGTGGGCGCAGCTAAGCACGGTGCAGTGGATATTCCCACGTGATCCCCACTAAACTCCGGTGCAACGCGTACCCCCACCAAACTCTTCCCGTACCCCTGGGGATACACATACCCCACTTTGGGAAACACTGTACTAGTGGCGTGCCCTTCAGTGTCAGTGGGCTAACTGAAGAATTTAACCTACTTAATTAGATATCTATTCAACTGCCAAGCACGCTGCTTAGGGGTATTTAGATAGATAAAACACAAATGTGCTGAAAAACTTTTTGGAAAGCAATGAAAAACTTTGAATTCTCTATTTTTGATCGTAAATAGAGTTTACAAATGGAGGAATTTGATTTGGCAACATTTATTTCCAGAGTGCAAACTAAGTAAAAGGGGTGGATCAAGGAAGCAAAAGAAATTAGAGAAGAATCTCAGTTACTGTGAATTGTCTTTCTATCTTTTAATTTATTCACTAAATATACAAGCTGATTTTAAATATATATTCTCTATAAAACAACTGCATGTATGTGCTAAACATGTACTATGTATTTTTATTCAGAAGCACAAACAACAAATTCAACAGTAATTAAGCATAGTTTTACAGCTCTAGTTTTTAAAAGAAATTAAAGTAGTAGTTTTCTTGGAGGGTGAAGCTGAAAACTGTTCCAATATTTCAAGAGCACTGATAGTTACCATTTATAAGGTAAGGCTTGAAATGTAAGAAACAATAACTAATTTCAAAATATTGAATCACTTTTAGCAATTATTAGTTAAAATGCCAGGTTACTATTTGTAAAACACGTCACCATGAAAAGAAACAGATTACAAATTAAGATCTATAAAATATTTATAATGAAATATTTTTAACATTTGTACTGTCAGCTGAATAAGAGCAAACAGATCACATTGGATATTGCATTAAATATAAACAGAGCCATTTTCTTGCTATGCTCCATATCCCTACCTTATAGCCCCAAGCACAAAGCTAAGATATACAGTCAGGTCCAGAAATATTAGGACATCGACACAATTCTAACAAGTTTGGCTCTATACACCACCACAATGGAGTTGGAATGAAACCCAACACAATGTGCTTTAACTGCAGACTGTCAGCTTTAATTTGAGGGTATGTACATTCAACTCAGGTGAACGGTTTAGGACTTACAGCAGTTTGCATATTCGCCTCCCACTTGTTAAGGGACAAAAGGTAATGGGACAATTGGCTTCTCAGCTATTCCATGGCCAGGTGTGTGATATTCCCTCATTACCCCAATTTCAATGTGCAGATAAAAGGCCCAGAGCTCATTTCAAGTGTGCTATTTGCATTTGGAATCTGTTACTGTCAACTCTCAAGATGAGATCCAAAGAGCTGTCATTATTAGTGAAGCAAGCCATCATTAGGCTGAAGAAACAAAACAAACCCGTCAGAGAGATAGCAAGAATATTAGGCGTGACCAAAACAACTGTCTGGAACATTCTCAAAAAGGAGGAACGCACCAGTGAGCTCAGCAACACCAAAAGACCCAGGAGACCATGGAAAACAACTGTGGTGGATGACCGAAGAATTCTTTCCCTGGTGAAGAAAACACCCTTCACAATAGTTGGCCAGATCAAGAACACACTCCAGGAGGTAGGTGTATGTGTGTCAAAGTCAACAATCAAGAGAAGATTTCACCAGAGTGAATACAGAGGGTTCACCACAAGATGTAAACCATTGGTGAGCCTCAAAAACAGAAGGCCAGATTAGAGTTTGCCAGACAACATCTAACAAAGCCTTCACAGTTGTGGAACAAGATCCTATGGACAGATGACACCAAGATCAACTTGTACCAGAGTGATGGGAAGAGAAGAGTATGGAGAAGGAAATGGACGTTGGTCTTACCTGATACGTCTGTTCTCACAAGACGTGGGGACGTCTGTCAGGATGGGGTGTGACTGGCTCTCTGGAATCCTGGCCGGGTCGACAAATTTGCATGGCTCCGCCTTCCAGGCCCCAGTGTTTCGGCGAGGGCGTAGTCATCGACAGACGTGTCTTCCTACAATGAGAGAGAATTAGCCAGAACCCTCCCCCCTCTCCGGGAATACCAGGAGCTCATCCACGGGTGGGGCTGACAGACGTCCCCACGTCTTGCGAGAACGGACGTATCAGGTAAGACCAACGTCCATTCTCCGCATGGTGGGGATGTCTGTCAGGATGGGGATATACCAAAGCTGATGTCCACCAGGGAGGGATTATAGATGAAACCTGTCAGGAACGGTGCACTGCCTGCAGAACCCTACGGCCAAAGGCCGCATCCACGGATGCGAAGGAGTCCACTCGGTAATGGCGGATGAATGGCGTAATGGTCGTCCACGTAGCCGCCCGGCAGACTTCCTCGAGAGGAGCTCTGGTAGCCCAAGCCGCAGAAGTGGCCGCGCTCCGCGTCGAATGAGCCGTTATCCTGGCAGGAACTGGAAGATGTTGGCGCTGGTAGGCAGTAGCGATGGCCGCCCTAAGCCACCGACCTAAGGTAGGTCCTGTGACCCGCATCCCAATGCAGTCCGCTTGAAATGCCACAAAGAAGGCCTCCGTCTTTTGGAAGGGCGCTGTGCGAGCAATATAAATCTTAATTGCCCGGCGGACATCTAAGGTGTGCCACGACCGTTCCAACCGGTGTACGGGACGAGGGCAAAAATTAGGTAGCACCAATTCTTGAGCCCTATGAAACAAGGTGTTGACTTTAGGCACAAATGCCGGATCTAAGCGAAGAACGACTCTGTCTTTATGGATAATGCAAAGATCCGGCCGCACAGAAAGAGCAGACAGTTCCGAGATACGACGGGCTGACGTAATCGCGACCAAAAAGGCCACCTTAAACGATAGAAACCGGAGCGACACCCGCCGAAGTGGTTCGAACGGGGATTCCATAAGTGCCCGCAAAACAGTATTAAGGTTCCAAGAAGGGAAGCAGTGCACAACTGGGGGCCTCAAAGAAGAAGCTCCTCTTAGAAAGGTCCTAATAAAAGGATGCCGGGTCAAAGGGCCCTCAGGACCCCCCGGTAAAACGGTAGCAAGAGCTGCCACTTGCCGACGCAACATGTTAGGGGCCAACCCTGACGAGAAACCGGCCTCGAAGAAGGCGAGGACATCCGACACTGAAGCCGAAAGAGGATCCGAGGAAGTGCGAGCGCACCACGCCAGGAAGGCCGCCCAGGTGGCCTGGTAAATCCGTTTAGTAGAACCTCGCCTGGCGGTCAACATCAACAGCTGGAACCGGAACCTTGGCGTTTACAAGGAGGCGCCGCTCAATCTCCAGACGGTCAATCGGAGATTCGCCGGATCCGGATGTCGCAGGTGCCCCTGGAATAGAGCGAGTTGAGACAGGGGAATCGTCCAGTGTGGAGCCACCGACAGGATTCGAAGGTCGGCGTACCACGGTTGCCGGGGCCAGAGGGGAGCGATGAAGATCACCTCCGCCCTTTCCTCGATCAGTTTCCGAATGCACTTGGCTATCACAGGTAGTGGAGGAAATGCGTAGAGGAGGCCGGAGGGCCAAGGGCTCCGAAGGGCGTTCGTCGCTTCCGCCCGCGGGTCCGGATACCGGGAGAAGAACCTGGGAACCCGGTGGTTGGAGGATGAAGTGAATAAATCGACGACAGGTATCCCAAAACGGTCCGTTATCTGCTGGAAAAGAGCCTGGGGAAGGGACCATTCCCCGTGGTCCAGAACCTGCCGGCTCAGGGCATCCGCTTGGACATTGAGATTCCCGGAGATGTAGTCCGCCACGAGAGACCGCAGATGTTTCTCGGCCCACGACCCCAGGCGCAGGGTCTGTGAGAGCAGCAGCTCGGAATGAGTTCCTCCCTGGCGATTGATATGCGCCTTGGTGGAAACGTTGTCCGTCAAGATTAGAACGTCCCTGCCCTCCAGAAACTGCCGGAACTGAAGAAGGGCTAGCCTGACTGCCCGCAATTCGAGGAAGTTGATGTTCCTGAGGCTTTCTTGAGGCGACCAACGGCCCTGGGCCACGTGATGACAAAAATGGGCCCCCCAACCCTGAAGACTGGCATCCGTCACTACTGTGAGACGAGGAGGGTCCCGGAAACACGAGCCCTGCTCCAGAGCCCGCAACTTCCACCAGTGGAGAGAAGACCTGACCAGAGGTGGAAGACAGAGGCGGATTAGCGAAGATGCCTGTCCCGACCATTGTAGAGGAAGCAAGAACCACTGAAGCCTTCTGCTGTGCAACCGAGCCCAGGGAATAATACCGTACGTGGAAACCATTTTACCCAACAAACAAGATAACTTCAGGGCAGAGACAGAAGATTCAGCAAGGCACTGGGCCACAAGGGACCTAAGACTAGCCTGACGCTCTGGAGACAAGAAAACCTCCAAGGCTTTGGTCTCAATCACCGCCCCCAAGTGAATCAAACTGTGCCCTGGAACTAAATGACTCTTAGGAAAATTTACGGAAAAACCATGAGCCTGAAGTATAGAAAGGACAGTGTCCAAATCACGGTGAGCAGCCTGCACCGAAGAAGAAAGAACCAAAAGGTCATCTAAGTAAAACTGGAGGCGGATACCCAATGAATGGATGTGCCCCACCAAGGCCGCCATGATCTTGGTAAAGACCCTGGGGGCCGAGGAGAGGCCAAAGGGGAGAGCCCTATACTGGTAGTGCTCCCCCAAATAACTAAACCTTAGGAACTGTCTATGCTCATGAGCTATGGGAACGTGCAGATAAGCCTCAGTAAGGTCCACCAAAGCGAGAAAATCCCCTTGCCTGATGCACTGCAAGATGGTAGACAGGGAGTGCATTTTGAACCGGTGGTAAGTAATGTACCGGTTCAAAGCCTTCAAGTCCAAGATCGGGCGCTAACCACCGGAACTCTTCTTTACAATAAACAACTGAGAGTAAAATCCGGAACCTCGTTGGTCAAGGGGAACCTTTTGAACCGCCCTAATCTCTAACGGGTGGGCGATGGAAGCAGAGACTAACTCTCTCTTGGCCTTATCTCGCGAAACAGGGCAAGGGGTAAAAACCTGAGGAGGGTGGGAAGAAAACTCCAAAAACAACCCCGACCTGATGGTGGACAAAACCCAATTGTCAGAAGAAGAGGCCTCCCATTGGTGACAGAAAAGGGCTAACCTCCCCCCGATGGGAGCCTGAGAAACTGCACTAACGGGGCCTGCGCTGGAAACGCCCCCGCCCCCCCGAAAGGACCTCTTTGGCGGGAATCTGCTCCCCTGGCGAACCTGGGGATCCTGAGCGAGAGGTCTGAAGGGAGACGATCTGTGGAGGCGGTGCTGGTAACTACCAGACTCGGAGGCACGAAAGGACTGGAACCGGGAACCAGAAGAGAAACGGGAGTCCGACCTCCGGGAGACAGACGGGAGAATCTTGCGCCGGTCCCTAGTTTCAACCAGAAGGGGATCAAGAGCAGGACCAAAAAGACGGCCCGGGGCATAAGAAGTTGACACCAGCTGCCATTTACTCTTTAAATCTGCATTCCAATTCCTGAGCCACAGCAGCCTACGAGACGTGACCGATGACCCAAGAGCTCTGGCCGCAAACCGGGAAGCGTTGAGGGTGGCGTCAGCCGAATACTCCAGTGCAGCTGAGATTTTATTCAAATCTTGACGTGAGCGAACATCCGAAGCAGGGAGGCGTTCCTGGAGCTGCTTGATCCAGAGTAGAGCTGCTCTATTGAAAAAAGAAGCCGAGGTCGAAGCCCGGACCGACCAAGCAACCGCTTGGTGATCCTTAATGAGAGTCCTCTCTGCCCGCCGATCCTCGGGCCGAAGAGAGTCTTCGGCAGGTCCCGCTGGATGAGCGGAATTACAAAGAGCCACGATAGGAGGGTCTACTGAAGGGGGAGATAAGGCGTCAGCCAAGGCCTGAGCTGAATTGTATAATCGCTTGTCTAGACCGTTGGGCCCAGGTCCAGATCCAGGTGCAGTCCACTGGCGGGACAAAACATCTAGAAACAGCTTGGGGGCTGGAATGGTCTCTGGATTAATCGTTGGTTCGGCAAACATGGCCGAAGCAGGATCAGCAGTTTCAGACGTAGATGGTACAGGAGGAACCACCCCCAAGCGAGTAGTCGCAATTGCTTTATGGAGGAGGGAACGAAAAAGCTGAGGTCGGAAAAGACCAATAAAAGGTGCCTGGTCAGGGACTGGACTTTCATCATCGGATAAGGCTGAATCCAAAACTTCCCCGTGTTCTGACACCGAAGCTTGGTCTAACTGATCAGATGGATCGCCTGCTTCCTGATCAGACAAGGAATCGTCCGGAGACACCTCCCTGGCCTGCTGAGGTGCAGAAGAGAGTTGAGGGGCAGGAGGCTGTTGGGACAACTGGGAAAACTGAGGCCAGTTTCCTTGCTGAAAAAATTGAGAGAGACCTTGACGAAACGCTCTAGCCAACATCCCCTCAAAGACCTCTGGTGTGTGAGGGCCCTCTACAGGCGCAGAAGGGGGTGGTGGAGGTGCAGCCTGAACAGCAGGGTTCAAAGAAGCCCCAGCCGGATTTGACTGAAATAAAGGTTCAGTGCCTGGCACTGGATTAGGCCCCTCCTGGATTGAAACATCAGGGGAAAGCTCCCGGATAGAACTCCCTGCTGCAGATGGAGCAGGAGATCTGGACCTCCTTCTAGTGGAGGTAGCCGGCAAGGGAACTTCCTGGGCAGCTTTAGCCTGGGCCCTCTCAAAGACCTTCTCAATCGCCTTATGGCGGCGCTCCTCTTCTTTGGAGGGACGGGAGCCCGCGCCCTCCTTAGGTCTGCCTCTCTTGGAACGCTTAGGGAGAGAAACCCCTGCAGAAGTTCCCTCCAAGGGATCCCCTTGAGCGGGTCTCTTATGGGCTGCTGTCTGCCTGGACCTTTGGGTGGAAGCTGAAGAATCCGCCATCTTGACACCAGGAAGGCCTGCACAAAAAAAGAAAATGGCGGCCGCTAAAAAAGGGCACGCAATCAGGCCTTCCCGCCACCCTGCCAGCCAGCCGCTACATCGCCGATCGATAGGAAACAACCCCCCCCCACAGCGATCAGGCGATGCGATAGCTGTATCAATGGAGACGGCAGGGGACGAATCACCGTAAAATACCAGCTGCCGCCAGCCGAAGGGCTGTTAAAGCGGCAAGGAGGAGAAGCGCCCGCCATTTTAGCCGCAGTCGTCCGCTGCCGGAATGTTAAACGGCAAGGAGGCGAGGCGCCCGCTTATTTCCACAGCCGTCAGACGAAGGGCTGTCAAAACGGCAAGGCGGCTAGAGCGATAAGTGGACGGAGGAGGGGGGGGCGGCGCGGCGAAACGACCAATCCCCCCCCGAACGGAGATAACTCACAGTCTCTACAGAAAAAGAAAGAAGGCAAAAGGGCGAATTCCAAATAGCCCTCAGGAGATACACCGTCCGGCGTGCTTCCAATCGAGGGCTTCCTCACTAGCGCTTCTCCTCCCTCACTCACACACTTTGCTGCCCGGTCAAGGCCGGTTAACGCAGCGTCTGCTCTGGGGCAGATAGAAATCGAGAAATCTCCAACTAGTTGCTGGCTATCCACAGTGTTCGAAGGACAGAGCTGGAGAAGACACGTCTGGCCAGCCAAGGCCGAGTCGAAACACTGGGGCCTGGAGGGCGGAGCCATGCAAATTTGTCGACCCGGCCAGGATTCCAGAGAGCCAGTCACACCCCATCCTGACAGACGTCCCCACCATGCGGAGAAGGGACTGCTCATGATCCTAAGCATACCACCTCATCAGTGAAGCATGGTGGTGGTAGTGTCATGGCGTGGGCATGTATGGTGCCAATGTAACTGGTTCTCTTGTATTTATTGATGATGTGACGGCTGACAAAAGCAGCAGGTTGAATTCTGAAGTGTTTGGGGCAATATTATCTGCTCACATTCAGCCCAATGCTGCAGACCTCATTGGACGGCGCTTCACAGTGCAGATGGACAATGACCCAAAGCATACTGCAAAAGCAACCAAAGCGTTTTTGAAGGGACAGAAGTGGAATGTTATGCAATGGCCAAGTCAATCACCTGACCTGAATCCCATTGAGTATGCATTTCACTTGCTGAAGACAAAACTGAAGGGAAAATGCCCCAAGAACAAGCAGGAACTGAAGACAGTTGCAGTAGAGGCCTGGCAGAGCATCACCAGGGATGAAACCAGGGATGGAAAGTCTGATTTATGATTATTATTCTGTCCCATTACCTTTGGTCCCTTAACAAGTGGGAGGCACATATGCAAACTGCTGTAAGTCCCGTTCACCTGAGTTGGATGTACATACCCTCAAATTAAAGCTGACAGTCTGCAGTTAAAGCACATTGTGTTGGGTTTCATTCCAACTCCATTGTGGTGGTGGTGTATACAGCCAAAGATTTTAGAATTGTGTCGATGTCCCAATATTTCTGGACCTGACTATAGTTGCCCATAGCTTACTTAGTGTTGGCAACAAGGTATTTCTGCTATAAATTAAGATCAGAATAGCTTCAGATGTTTAGTTATGTCTGAAGATCCCCCAATTCAAATACAATTGAATATATTAGATATATTCTTTTTATTTCAAATGTAATTGGATATATTTATTTATTTATTATTTATTTATTTATTGAATTTCTATACCACCCTTCTCCCAAAGGACTCAGGGCGATGAACAGATTAAGATTTCATATACATATAAATATATTTTATAAACAGTAAATAATAAATTAAGTCAACTTGGTGTATCTACTAAGACCTTGGCATAGAATTTTGATGTTTATGCCAGCCCTGCTTGTTGAAACAGAAAGGTCTTCAGGACACGTCGGAAAGTGCGAAGATCTGGGATTATTCGTATTCCAGGTGGTATTTTGTTCCAAACCGTAGGTGCCCCTACGTAGATATTTAGGAAGCATATCTAAAATATGCAGATAAATGCTAGGCATTTCAGTAAAATGGATTGTGTGACAATTCTATCATACATTATTTGGAACATGCATTATTCATCTTCTTTAAAATAACTTTCTGAGCCTAAAAAGCCAGGTTGGTATCACATATGAATTTATCACTGAATTTTACAAAGAAGAAAATAAAAAGCAAATCCTTCCATTTTTTTTCTTGGCTGTTCAGACACACCCAATCAGATATTTATGCAAAAACTTTTGCCATATTATTATTATAGTTGATTTGTTAATTTTTTTCTCAGTGTAATTTACTAGATGCTTCTCTACGAAACTATGTGATGGGGCTTGATAAATCAACACTTATAGTTTGAAAATTAATGAGTAGTTACTATTGGCCTCTCCTCTCCCCTTCTCTCCCAGGCTTGCCCCACAGAAGCCTCTCCTATCCTATCCCATTTCCTGCTGTGAAAGTAAAACTGAAAGTGAAACTCCTCTCCTTAGCTTGTGTTTTGCATTTGGGACAGATTTCTTTTCAGGTGGGGAGGGGGAGTAGAACTTGATATCAGAGCATGTTAATAATAATATAGAACAGATAATACTAATGCTGTGATGGTCATTTCGAAAAAACCTTTCTTAGTGAGCACCTAGAAGCCAAGAGGAGCATACGTGGAAAATTTCAACTTTACGGTTCTGGAGATTTAATGATTACAGTGTGAGTGGTTTTTGTTAGATAGATAGATAGATAGATAGATAGATAGATAGATAGATAGATAGATAGATAGATAGATAGATATAATTACTTTGTTTTGGATGCTTCTAGGTTGTTCAATTTCTTATACCATACTTAAAAAATCTTTGAAATAATGATACAAAATTTTCTCACTGTAGCCATAGAACCCCTTTTCATACCACAGAAGGCTGGATTTTGCCCCCCAAAAAGTTGCACCACATACCTCCTGAATTTATCCCAGTACATTGAAGATGGATTTCAAAAGGACAATATAACAGGAACTCTGTTCATAGTACATGGCTGCATATACCACCATTAATTTTAGAAGACTGAAGCAGAACATTTATGATACGACTAAAGATTTTAAACTTATACAAATATCATCAGGAATCTATTTCAGAAACCTATTTTTTTAGTTCCAGGGAAGGTGAATGTCATGACTCTATTGGAGCCTGGCTCCGAGGACGAGGCAGAGCTGGGGACAATGGAGGAGGATGGCGCAATCTCTCTGGCCGAAGAGTGACCGGGGAAGTAGGACGAGGCAGTCCCAGATCTCTTGGGCCTTGGAGGGGTGGTCAGCAATGGAGAGGGTGCAGAATGACTGAGCGAGGAGAGAGAAAGAGTAGTCAGCAGAGCAGAGGAGCGACGGAGCTGTGAGAAGTAGCAATTGCCTCCCCGCCCAATCCTTGAGCGCGGAGGGTGAAGAAGAGGTGGGATCAGCACAGGGCGAACCGATGGGCTCGGGGGAGAGGGTGCCCCGCCCCTCATCACAAGGCTTACCTGGGGAATAAGATTTAAAGAGACACTGTGGGGAATGGTGCTTGTCAGGAACAAATGTTGCCTTCTTTGAGCCACACTTGCAGTTGTCAACATCTTGCCACCTTGTCTTACTACGTTTAGCCTTGCTTTGCCTGGGTTCGACTTGCCTTGCTTTGCCTGGGTTGGCTGTGGGCAAGTACTCAGCGACACAGCTCTTTCGGGTTGTGCTGCAGCCCCAGTGACACCCCCCTCCCATGTGATGAGGACTCCCTGGAATCAAGATTCCTGAGCTGTGTTTGCCTTCAGAACTGGCTGCTTCTCTGGATTCACAGCAGTCAGGCACTAGTGGAGGTGTGTGGGTGTGTTTGGAGCATTGCTCTGGGACTTTCAGTGAACTGTGGGAACTTTGGGGGGGAAAGTTGGAGCAATAAAAGGGAGTTAAGCCTTCACTCTGGCTGTGTTGCTTTCGTGCCCAGCTCTGGGTCATCACAGCAAAGTAGATGAAGGAACCAAAGTAAATGCTTTCCACAGCGTAGTGTATTGGCCCCAATTCTTTTTAATATTTACACCAATGATCAGTTGCTCGCTGAAGGTAGTAACAACTATATGTATGTAGATGCTCAAGCAATGGCTGCATAGGGTAAAATATTTGAAGAGCTTGAACAATTGTGATAAACAGTTAAGACCAAATCCAGCAAAACCTCTGGTATGTGCCTTCCAACTTTGCAATAAGCAGGCTGCTAGGAAGTTGCATGTTATATGGAAAGGGACATTATGGGAGCATTGTCATAACCCTAAATATTTAGAGGTCACTCTAGATAGGGCCCTAACATCACAGTACCAACACTAAACTGAAGGTCAATGGACGAAATAACATCCTCAGGAAATTAATGAGCTCTAGCTGAGGTGCCAAACAAAGGGTCCTTAAGACAACAGTTGTTTGCTACTCAGCAGGCAAATAAGTCTGCCCAGTCTGGTTTAAATCAGCACATGCTGGGAAAGTAGATGTTGCTTTGAATGAAGCTAGCAGTATTAATACTGGATGCCTTAAACCTACCTGTCTAGCTAAGATCTACCACCTAGATGGCATTGCCCTATCTGCTGTTTGCAGAGAAGCAGCAGCATAGAGAGAGACTCAAATCACCAATATTTAGACAACATCTTATCTATGGCCTACAACCAGTTCAGCAGAGATTAAAATCCAGGAAAAGCTTCCTTAGGTTGACCAAAGACTTTGAAGAATTTGAAAGGAGAGTGAATCTATGGCAAGCTACAATGAATCAACACTGGATGGAATCAACGGAGGAGCTGGCAGCTGGGTCTGATGAAAGCTGGAAAGTATGGAAATCATTGTATAGACTGTGCACGGGTACAACAAGATCCAGAGACACTCAACAAATGGGGCTATCAGGTTGCTTCTGTGGTGACATGCAGACAAAACCATTTGAATATCTGCCCTTTGTGCCCTGATCTCTGTACATTTGAGGATCTCATGGTAGCATGACAGAACAAGCAATTAATGTTGCTAGTTTCTGGGCAAGATCTACTTAATTTGTACATAATTTTTTTAAAAAATATGTCATATAGTATGCCTTATTTTAATTGTGATGTTTCTGATAAAAATAAACATTAATTTCTGTCAATGGTTTAATTATTTGTAGTACATACATTTTGTAGTAAGTTGTAAGCTGCCAGAAGTTGTTGACAGATTGGATAGTACCAAAACAGAACATAATTAAGTGATTTGTTTTGGATTTGACGTGGGTACATAATCTCTTATGTTGCTCTCCAAACTACCCTGCAGGCAGATTTACAATCATTCCCGAGCAAGCTGTTTTCTACTAGTGCTACCCAGGGCATGGCCAATAAGCATATTTGGTAAGAAACCATCTAATGGCATTGTGCTGTGAGTGTATTAGTACTGCAAATAATTCTCAAAAACAGTTGAGTGTTGAAACTTTGAAAAAGACATAGAATTTCAGGCATTCAGAAGCACAGAAAGCAGTTTTCTTGCATTTGCAAAAATATTCTTCAAATACTGGACATTTTATATAAAAAAATAACATGGTTATTAAAATGTATAGATGAATATGACTGCTTAATGCATCAACTATTGTGTTAAACCAGAAGTTTCTAGAGGAAAATAAAAAAACTAATTTTTCTCCCAACAATAAACATACAATATTTCAAAATGTTTTAACTCCAGTATCTGCACATTAAACCTTATTTTACTTTTTAAATGCTGCTATATTTAGTGATTTTAAGTATTACTTGATCTAGTGGTTAGAAGGACAAATGAATTAAGGCAATTTTTACTGCATTTATCAAGACTGCCATAAAAATATTAAGAGCAGAAGTATCTTGCTTATTGACTGAAAATATTTCTATCTTGCTTCTACACAGACAATCTCCCAAAGTGGCATGAAAAGCCAGGCCAGCCCATCTTACAGTAAAGATACACAGGAGTAAAGAAGATAGGAATGTAAGGAGAAAAATGCTCAGAAAGCTTCCTTAAAATGCATACTTCTCCTTGCAATCAGTTCTGGGAGGATGATGGATTGACTGTCAGACTGGTGACCATTAGAGAGTATCCATAGCCTTGTCTTTTCCAAAAGGGATTAAAGAGTCTTGTTTCCTCTAAGCTAAGAGCTGAGGGAATGATAATCATTAGTGGAACATTGCTGACATCTACCTTTTTACTGTATTTAATAAAACCACTGCTATAACAGCAAGCCTCAGCCTCATACCCATGAAAATATGATTAAGCACAATGGTCATAATCCATAGCACAAATGCCATTAAAATAAATGGAATCTGTGCATGTGATCTCTTGGGCTGTCATTTAGCTCCAATTCATTTCAACAGCACTTACGAACAAATTGCCCCATAATTATTAGAACTAATCATGAAAAATGAGTGTAAAACAAGTCAGAAGAAAATTTAAATATATTTTGGGCTTTATAAATTCAGCTGTGGCTAGATACCACTCTGAATACATTAGAATGTAGTCCAATGCATATTTCAGATTTTCACCATAAAATTGTCAGATCTCCTGAAGTTAATGTTAATATTGATACATGGGGAAAGTGTTCTTTGGTATCATTTCCCTCTCTGGTTTTAGCAAAAATTCTGAAAGAGAGATCAACTTTTTGGGTAAGGCAACCCAGATTTTATCATCACTTCATACACACGTAACATCAAATTTTTCATTACTCTATTTCTAAACTGACATGGTTTTTAAGAGTGCTATCAACTGCAAAAAAAAAAAAAAAAAAAAAGTATCACTCAACCAGATATGGACCAAATACAGCCTTGACCATTCTTGAAAGAACAAACATAAGCAAAAACTGAGGCAGTCAAGCTTGCTTGTTTTCTTAAAATGTAATTAAATACTAATAAATTAGGTTTTTAGAACATGACCTACAGTATCCTACTACTGAATTTCAACAATATATTAAAATGTTTAAAAAACTAAGATTATTCCGGAAGCCTGTGAAAGCAGAGGTTTTGCTCAAAATCATCAAATGAAATCAAAAGCATTGAAGCAAAAAATTGTTTTTTATTCAAGTAAGCATTTATGTAGGAGAGAAAGAGAATGAGAACATAGGTAATATTTGTCCAAAGTCAAATTTGAGAAGGACAAATTTGACTTTGGAGCTATACCACCTAAAATTATTTCTTGCTTAGTCATTTAGAAGCAAAAATAATATTCAATGATGCAACCTTTTTTGCATTTAAACAAGTACAATTCAGCCACAATTCATAATATAAAAAGCTACATTTGAGGAGCTTGTAATTAAAAAAATATATATTTACATACCTCTGTAAAAATAGACACTGCAATATATAATGTCCTTCTTATTTACTATAACTAAGCAGGAAAAGTAATTTAAGCAAAAGTATTGGACAACCTATACAGGTAGTCCTCGACTTTTAACCATTTGTTTAGTGACTGTTCAAAGTTACAGCAGCACTGACAAAGTGACTTAGGACTGTTTTTCCACACTCGCAACCAGTGCAACCTTCCCACAGTCACGAGCAAAATTCAGACGCTTGGCAACTGACTCGTAACAACGGTTGCAGTGTTCCAGGGGAAGTCAGATTCTCTTTACAACTGTTACAACTGTGTTAACAACTGCACTAATTCATTAACTATTAGTTAGTAACATTGTTAACTAATTCACTTAGCACTTTAGCAAGAAAAGTTGTAAAATGAGGGGAATGGACAGACCTACCTTAGTTATCATCTATTACTGATCACAAAACACTGGGAAATTGCGTATGTATTTTCAACAATTCTATCTAAGGGGTTCCTGAGAAATAGAAGAATTGGGAGTGACTGATTATCAAACTGCTGAAGGGCCTCTACAGTACTTCAGTATGAACTCTGGTGCTATGGCTGCCAATGTGCAGGGCAGCCCAAAGGGCATAAATTGGGAGGAAACAAGTGGGTAATGGGAGTTGCAGCGCTCCTTTGGTCATAAGTATGGTCAGGCTACCAAGCCGTAATTTCAGGCATGGATGATAAATCAATTTTTTCAGGTCCGCTATAATTTCAAACGGTTGCAAACCAAATGGTTGGGGACCATCTGTAGACATTTTTGTACTGTTCATGAATTTCCTCACAATACTTGAATTGACCATTGTCAGAGATAGACCAAAATGATGTTTGGCTTAATCTAGCACACCAGTTTTAACTTTCCCAGAATTACAATGGAAAATATATATCTCATATTTTGAGTACACAATTATATGAGCATTTTTGATATTGGTTTTTCCCCTTGTTATCTGCTAATAAATGTCAACTGATAAACCTGAGCCTATTTGCCAATATGACTAAATGCAAGAAATATGAAGGTTGCATCATAAAAGACATGGCTATCATCAGAAACTGAAACTGTATATAGTAAGGAGAAACAGCCTTAAGCCAGTATCCGAGCCCTTTAAAGCAGCATCTGGTTGGTGACTGCAGGTAACCCAGCAGGATTACGGTTTTTGACTTTCCTCAGAAAAGACTTAACAATAGAAGAAAAATAATCACACTAAATTATTTTGGTGTATTATTAAATGACTCTTAAGACTTCAAGAAAAGAAATACAGCTGCAATATACCATATTTTTCACACTATAAGACACACTTCCCTCCCAAAAGGTGGGTGGAAATGTCTGTGCGTTTTATAGAGCGAATATTGCGGTGGGGGGAGAGGGGTTGGTGCAGCGGCAGCAACTGCTGCCTGTCACTGCTGCCACTGTTTGCCTCCAGCGGGGAACACTGGAGCCTTCACTGCTGATTGGCAGTTGGATTGGCCTCCCCCCAATACCACCGATCAGCTGTTCTAGGTGATGGGGATCGCTGCTGTGGACATTAACAATGTTTAACTGAAGCCATGGCAGCCCTGGCAGTATTCCAGGAGGCCGATCCAACAGCCAATCAGCTGCTTGGCAGCGAAAGCTCCAGTGGTCCCCAGCAATGGCAGAAGTTCAGCTCAGTTGACCAGTGGTGGGCGCAATGGAGCAGAGCCCTGACAAACCATATGCTGAGGCTGTGATAATGTGCTGAAGCTGACCAGGCTATTCGCTGTTTTCTGCAAGGACGCTAGCCAGATGGATACTGGATGGAAGCTGGGAGGTAGAGGCAGGTTTTTTTCCCCCCTTGTTTTCCTCCTCTAAAGCTAATGTGTGTCTTATGATTCGGTGCGTCTAATAATGCGAAAAATACAGTAATATAAAGCCTGCAAGTTACAGCTTGGCTGGCCTGTATTCAATCCAATGTTCACCAGCCATGCTCATGTGTGACTCTGCAGAATGTTAGAAATCTCACTGAAGAACAGCAATCGGTTGACCTTTCCCTCAGCCAAGGTATACTGTTTTGCTAGGTTTTTGACATTTGTCAAGGATAATTTAACTAGTTATCAGGAAAAAAATAACTTATATCAGTTTCTAAGTTGCTCCATTCATACAGTTTTACTCGGTAAAACATTTAGCAACTAAACATCTGCTGACAGAATGAAGGCAGATGTTTAGTGGAATATGATGGAATCATATTTTCCTTTTGTACATATTTTTCTACTTTATTACAGTGAGCATAATTTCATTATTATGGCTGAAAGACAGTGAAATGTAAGAAAACAAATGAATTTAGTCAAATTTTCTACCAAACAATTTGCAGTGAGGTTCTTCAGGCAAATGCTCACATTCAACCTCTTAGACAGAATTATTAGAAGATTATACACTATTCTAGATCTTATTTCTTCATTTTATATGTATTTTCCAACAAAGTAAATTTTGAGAAATCTATGGCTTTCCAAATGTTGAAGAAGTACAACCCTGGCATCTTTAACTGTTGGCTACCTTGGGTACGGTTGTTGAGGAGTATAGATTTATAACTTCTAGAAAGCTGCAAGTTCTACAGCCATTTACAAACCTAATTTGTAAAGCTTTCACGATCTCTGCGCTTTACCAGAGCAAGCTCATTGACATTGCTTCTTCTGTATCTCCTGATGCTTTACCTGTATTCATGCTTTTCTTTCTAATGATGGACACAATGTCTCATTAGTAAATCTTTCAGAAGGTTGTACCATTTCAAACTCACCTCAACTTTTGCAGAGCTATCTGATTTGACTGCAGGTATGCAAGGGAAAGATTTTGATCATGCTATCACTGCTCACATCGTAATTCTTCCATAATCACAATTTACTTTGGACAGGAAAATTATGAGCCCAAAATACTTTAAATAGCAATAGCACTTAGATTTATATACTGCTTCACAGCACTCTCTAAGTAGTTTACAAAGTCAACATATTGCCCCCAACAATCTGGGTCCTCATTTTACCGACCTTGAAAGAATGGAAGGCTGAGTCAACCTTAAGCAGGTGAGGATCGAATTCCTGGCAGTGAGTTGAATTAGGCTGCAATACTACATTCTAACCACTGGGCCACTACATTAAAGAAATAGAGACACTACAGATATTGCGAGTTTTTAGACATTTTATATCTATTTTTTTAAAATTTATTTATTTAGTGGAATTTGTCAACAAAAACAAGAACAAGAATAAGAGAATAAAAATACAATGACAGGAATGATAGGTACTTTAGTGCACTTATGCACGCTCCCTCTACTGACCATTTAAGTATAAAGTAAGGTCCACGGAAGTCAATTTGTGACTGAAACTGTGAAAATTTGTAGCTGAGACAACTGAATCAGGTACGGTATTCCAGACTTTGACAACTCTATTACAGAAATAGTTTAGAAATATTTACATTGAGTTTAAAGCAGTTATTAGTGCGTTATTATTGCTGTTATCCCAGACTACGCCCCATTCTTACTTCCAATTCTGCACATTTTACTAACAACTGTATTTGCTGAAATACGGTCACAGATAAGCCTTGGACTAAAAGAATTTTTTTAAAAAATGTTTTTTTAAAAAAAGTGTCATAATTCCTGTTCTCCATAACTCTCTGGTTTCACATGAGCGCTGAAACAGGATAATGCAGATTATAATTCATGTGTCTTATTTATAATACTTCACCTGGTGCCACTTTCCCATTCCTGATCATCTTTATCTTTGTCTTCTTTGGTATCTGGAACATGTGGATGCTTTTGCACAATTCTCATTCCACCAGCTTTGACTATGAGAAAAATAAGATGAGGTAAAGAATCCATCAGATAAGCTAAGTAAAGATATAATGAACTTATTAAGGTTAACAGTTTCATAAATTAAAATTATGTCATTTTAATGTTGTGATTGTGATTAAATTCATCTAGGACTTATTGATTCAATGTCTACTGTATGCCTAAATCTTTACAAATTTTTAACAGAGGTCTTTGTGTTTGTGGAAGACCTTTAATTCAATTACAGCATCCCAATTAAAATGATAGCTAGGAGTAGGGTCAACAAAAGAATCCCACCTGAGAACTTTCATAACCATTGTATTAATTGATAAAATGTTATATACTCTGAGATATGAATTTATATTCCCATTCAGACTTCATCCATTTATACTTTAAACAAATGTATGTTTTAAATTTCACATTATCTGGGATAAGGGAAAGTTACTACTGTAGATGATTACTTGAAAGTGCATATTATGTATGTGTGTGCGTGCAAAAATGTGTATTGTGTAGAGCTATGTAAAAATGGAAAAACAAATTATGCTAAATTATTTTCATAATACTTTTTGAGGAACGTATGTTATAAAGGTTCTACCCAAGGAATTGTGGTTGATGGGGTCTTTGGAAATGAAACAAAACATAAATCAATAAAGGCATCGCTTTATAGGTACTTTTCACTTTAAAAATTATGTTCCAATAGCAGAGGAGTTTAGTGAACCTCTTTCAGGATGTACCTACTTAACTTCACACCATGCAGAGGCTAATATCATGCCTTCTGCACAAAAGATTTCTTTATACTTCTACAGTATTATTTCACTATATTTCTTCTTGGTTTCCAAACCCTGAATTTATAGCCTTTCAGCTCTTTTCAACCTCACTCCTACTGAGTCAAATTGCTAAAATGAGTTCAACAAATAAGTATCCTGGCAAGCCAATTAGGGAAAGTCAGATTCTTAAAGCTATTTGCAAAGAAATACTTTTTCCCAAAACAAGTTATGATACTTTAAAATCTATGCTGAAACTTTCTCCCCCCAAAAGCATCAATTGTATTTTGCTGGCTGTGATGGTGCCTAGATTGAAGATGAAAAACATGTATGTAACTTTTTTAATTCCAGAAATTAACTCTTAGTGAATGACTAGAATAGTTTGAAATAAAAAATAACCCTGGTTATACATCCACACATCCTGAAATAAAATTGCACAATATTTTTTTTTGTCAGAAGGCATTGGAAATATCCCTCAGTACTGATCCCTGACAGTAATGCTTTTCCTAAAAAATATCTAGGAATTTCTTTACACAATCACTATCTTCTGAAAAGCTCCTGGCCAAAAAGATAGGAAGATTATTTTGCTGATTAAGTCAGAGACATGCATATCCAGGTTCAGTATGTATAAATTTAGATAACAGGACTGAGAACCATAGAGTTAAAAAGCAGGGAAAGATTTTGATAATTTTGATCATTCAACTTTTAATTGTCCATGTATTAAATAATGAAACATTTTCCATTTCTGCGTGCAAAAATATACAAAAGCTGTAAAGTGATGCATTCAATTAAGCTTCTAGTAAAGGATTTGTGCCAAAAGGAGTAATATGCTTTTGCAAACCACTTGTTTGTACTTAAGATTTTGCATGTAACAGAGTTAAGATTCCTTCTGAATTCATTATTCAGAGCATCAATGTGATTTGGATTTGAATTGTCTAACAGAATCAATTTAGGGATTTAATCTGATGTGCGTGTACATGCTGAAAAGTCTATCAGATCTTCAAACTGATAGAAAGACACCTGATATTATTCCAAAATTCTTCAAGATCCTTCTTAAACCTATTGCAAATAACTTAAACCTATTGTACAAACTTTTTCTGGAAAGGCAGCCATTTGTAAAGTTTTCTTTTCCCTCTCAAATTGGAGGGGTTTCTAATTATTCATTCACAGCAGAGTTGTGTATATTCTCCATGTGTTGACAAATTATAGCTTTCAGCCCTCTCACCTTTAGTATAACTAATATGTATGACCCCCAAAATCCTGGACTCCATTACCATTGCAGAACAAGAGATTGAATCCTCCCCCTTTTATACTATACTCCCAGAACACACAAAAAGATGTAGACAATTGTTTCCATTGCAAACAGATACATGTAGTCCTCGCCTTACCATAAAATTGGGTCATACATTTCTGTGTTAAATTGGTGTGGTCATAAAGTGAGTCATCACATAATTAAACCCAATTTTTTAATGCAACTGTTAAAATGAATCATGCGATCATTAAGCAAATCTAACTTTCCCAATTGACTTTGCTTGTCAGAAAGTATCTGGGAAGATCACAAATCACCATGGCATAATTCCAAGATGCTACAACCTTCATAAATATAAGTCAGTTGATAAGTGTCCGAACTGCAATCATGTGACCCTATGGGTGTTATGACAATTGTAATTAAAATGTCATAAGTCACTTTTCCTAAAGCCACTGTAACTTTGAACCATCATCAAATGAAGTTGAGGACTTACTACCTGTATATAATAAATGAATGCAACTCAAGGTTATTAAATATTGTTTCAGAGAAGAAATCTAGTCTTGTTCTTCTACCTCTAGATTAAATTAAACAGCCCAGCCCCTACTAACTATAATGTCTGAGATTCATGTCAGGTTCCGATGTAAACATGAGGAAAAAACCCCCCCAAAACACAGTTCTGAAGTGAGTATTTTTTATCTCCCTCACAAACACCAGCATGAACTGACATCCATCAAAGGGAAATTCAAAGTCAGGACTAACCGTCCAGTAACTGTCCCAACATTTTAAACTGTTTCCTAGCCCCGCCCAGCCACCCACGCACTTGCACCATCCTCTATTCTTCCCTAAGCCGAGTTAGTAGACACTGAGCAGGGAGGCCAGCAGAATTCCATTGTCAGCCATACTCAGTGAGCATGCAAGCAAGTGTCCATTTTGGTTTCAGCCGCTTGGCCGCCCATCAGCTGTTCGGTGTTGATGTCAGCAGTGGTGACAGGTCTGGTGTGGGCTCTTCAGTTCGATGAGTTTAGCATCATGGTGGCCATGTCGTTTTTGGGTCCGGCTTCTCAGTTCCCTGCTGAAATGGCAGCCCCAGGCCGCCAGACATACCAGGGCTGACAATTGGTTTATGGAATGGAAAAGGCAATTGAAAGGATCCTTTTATTTATTTAAAATTTAAAGAACCATGGATTAACAAAGTTTTTGTAAGAAGTCAATATGAAACAGATTCTAATATTTCTATGTGAGTATTCATAACTTCAGCCTACTCCGAAGTGTCAGGGAACTAAAGCAGTAAAGTGTCTTGCTTCTTTTCTGTATCCCATCCCCACCCCCCAAATTCTAACACTGACTTCTAGTACCTAGTCACAGTACAAAATATTATGGTGATATTTTATAATGTACAGATGGAATTTACTTCAGTTATAGCACAAAGACAAGAAAAGTTGGTACTCTTAAATTAAAATAAGCTCAAGGACCTCCAATAAATAAATCCACAATGTGTAAGGGTCTATCTCTAAAATTCTAAGACTAAAATCCAAAACATGCAATAAACCACTATACCAGACTGCATTTGTCTTATCTCCAAATACTATGTAGTGCATATCACAATGCAAAACCTATCTATGCTGATAGAAGTACACAAATAAAAGTTTGATAATAAGGACAGGACAATATAAGAACATGAGCAGATATGAAGAACAAAAGTTTTAGGATACTTAACATGCTGGAATAAGAATAAACTAGGTCAAAGTAAAAAGCCCAATTTTCCAGCATTGGAACAGTAGAAAGGTTGAGGTATTTGTAAAAGTTAATGTTAGGAACCCTGACATAGAAATGGGTGCATAAATTGATCCTTTGTTTTTAGATCCAAGTTTGTTTAATAACTTTTTAAGCATTATTAGGATCTAAAACAATGAGAAATTCAAAGAAAAAAACTAAGTCTGAGGCTGTTTTTCTAGTGATTCCTCCACATAGGTTTAAATTTAGCAGCTAGAATTAGCAAGCTAAACCCACTGGAATGAAGGCAAGTTTTAACCAAAAGTTGAAAAAAGAGCAGCCAAGCCTATGTTTCCAAGGAAATACAAACTCAACTCTAGCTGTATTGCCACAATTAAAAGGATGGAGCAATAATTTGAATTGTGCTATTTTTAATACACAACAGTCCTTACAGTTACTAATCTACACTTCAAAAAGCAATCAAAATAACATTTTAACTTCAAACATTTTTAAAGCATTGGAATCACAGTGGCACACTTTCTATGCAAATACTGAAAAATTGAAGTAACAATTCTGAGTGTACTGTATACAATACAGTATTTTATGTAGATGGTGGAGAACCAAAATAGATGTAAAACCTTGTTCATTAGATTTCCCATCTATTTATCACCTATGGTTTTAATTAAAACAACTTAATTTTGTATTTTTATGGTTTACCAATTAATGTTCAGCTTGTGGTAGGTTAACAGTTTAAGAGAGACTCCTGACCCAAGTATTTATACAAAAATTAAATAAGAGGAACCAGAATACTTGGTGGATCAGTGGTTAGAATGCAGAAATGCAGGTTAACTCACTGCTCACTCCTGACCGGTTCAAGATTGACTCAGCCTTCCATCCTTCCAAGGTCGGTAAAATGAGGATCCAGATTGTTGGGGGCAATAGGCTGACTCTGTAAACCACTTAGAGAGGGCTGTAAAGCACTATGAAGCGGTATATAAGTCTAAGTGCTATTGTTATTACCTATCAATATAGGGAATATTTTCCTAAAACAGAGAAGTTACATGAACTTTTACATAAATATTAATTTTTAAAAATTGTCTCATAGTGAGGCAACTTACAAAATAAGCATATGAAACAATTTCCTAATTTTCTCTTTCCTTTTACAATAAATAAATATGATTTGCCAGTACTTTGCTCCTAGAGAGTGGCTGGGCCAAAGAGACACAGCATCTTTCACGCCTAATGGAGGACTAGAAATGGGATTATCCTGCTCCTAGTGCAGCACCTTTAATCAATATTCCAGACTGTTGTGTTATTTAGATTACATCTTTATTACGCCTTTATTACTTTATAGGTAACTCAAGGCAGCAAACATATATAGTATTCGCCACCATTTTCCTTACAACAAACCACCTTATGAAATGGATTGGGCTGAGAGAAAGTCATTGTCTCAAAGTCACCCAACTGGCTTTCATGCCTAAGGCAAGACCAAAACTCAAAGTCTCCTGGTTTCAAGGCTAGCACTGTGACCACTGACGGCAAATAAACATATCTCAGGAAAATGTCAAAGTCAAATAAAGAAACACTGAAAAAGTACTTGCTTTTTCACTGGTACTTTTGAACTTCAAAGCACTTGGGAGTAGGAGAACTTGAAAATATTTCCCTATTTATTTACACAGTACATTGTAGAAAGTTGAAGAATATGATTATTGTCCTGATGTTTAACAGAAAAAAAATCAGCATCTGAATTAGCATCATTAAAAGCTTGTTGTGATTTGATCCCCATATTTTTATTCTAATTTTATTTCATTGTTGAAATGAAACATTGTTTTAATCTTTCTTGTTTTAAAGATTGTTTTAATCTTTAAAAAAGGCTAATAAGGAATAATCACTTCATTGCATTTGATGTGTTGCTTTTAAAATGATTTTTTTGCCCCTGAAGTGTTATTTTAAACATGATTTTTTTGCACTTTTGTTCTTTAGTAGATATTGTTTCTGGGTGTTTGAAGTAAGCAACTACCTCTTCACACAATCCCAGTATTAGGCATGCTACTTTAAATCAAAGTGAAATATGCCAGAAAAAAACAGTAAGAAAATCCCAACATACACATTTATACACACACACACATAAAATCAGCATTCATTTCAAGAATTCTTAATTATGTGACTGCGTTAGCATAATTTCTACACGAAGAAACTGTGTAAGAGAAAATAACGGGTTGAACTATTGACCTTCCATAAAGAGCCCCAATACAGGATCTCTTTCGTGGTTCCGACAGTCTGCCTCGATTTGCAACACGTGCCTGATGTTAACACGTCAACCAGGAGGGGGATGGGCAGCCCGGTTCTTGGGAGACTTGCAACACATTCCATGCGCCTAACAGAAACATCGCCCCCCTCCCCCGTCGCCTTCTGTTATTTCAAACGAAGGCGGCTGGCAGTTACTACCGAACGTTTAAAAACTGAGCCGTTAATACTTTTCTGCAGCACGTCGTGTGAATCCCCGCTTTAGGAATAAGTGCTGACATAGGATCGCGCAGTCCTGTTTACTCAAAAGTAAACTACTTTCCCGTTCCCAAGAACGAGACTTAACTCTCCCCAAAACCCGCCGTCTTCCTCCTGAAACTATTAACGTGGGAGGAGGGGTCGTATCCAGACTATAAAGCTCCCAAGACCCAAGCTCAGTTTGAAAGCGCCCGCAGAGGCAGAAAGGTGGGATCTTTCCCCATTATCAGCTTCCCTTCTTCCCCAGCGCGCCCTCCCGCCATAAACTTCCCACAGGAGGCAGAGCAAAGCAGAAGTGGCGGAAGGAGAGCGAGGAGAAAGGGCAGCGGGAGTAGCAGCTGTACCGGCGGGAGGATGTCCAGCGCGGGTTTCTGCTTTGACTTTGGGCGGCGAAGACATTGTTTGCTCTGGAGCCGCCGCCGCCAACAGGGCAGTCGCGAATCCAGCACGGAAGACAGACAGCAGCTGGTAGATTTGCTCACTCCAAAGCAAGACACTCCTCCGTGTAGCTTCACTTGTCAACGTGGCTACTCCCCGTCGCTCCGCTGCGCACGGCTCTGTCGTCAGAGCTTGGGGTAAAGGAGGAGGAGGAGGAGAAGGAGGAGGAACTTTACTCCTTCCTCTTCCTGCGCTTCTCGCAGCCAATGTGTTGAGGTTGCCAATGGAGTTTCCTTTAACAAAAAAAAGAGAATATATCGCGTTCAAATAAACCCAGATTCTACACAAAATCACAGAAAACAAAAGAGCACAATAAGTCAGTTTCAAGCGAAATTATGTTTACCTATTTTCAGAGCTGGCCAGTGGATTTCCTAGCAAGATTTCGCGCTCAAATGAACCCAGATTTTATACAAACTCCCCCCCCCTCCCCGCCATTACAAAAAACACAAGTCAGTTTTAAGCTAAATCATTTTACCCATTTAAATATAGTACATATAATTTGATACATTAATGCAATGTATCAAAAAAAACCCTGGATTTCAATGAATTTTAAAATTAAAAAAAAATCTAGAAACCAGACAGGAACCCCCAAACCCCAGTTCTGGGTTTTAAAAAACCCAGCACCGGCAACTACAAATATATATGAGGCTTGGGAGATTGCACGTAAACTGGTTGAATTGTGAGAGAGTAGGTAAAAGAGTGGGGAATCTCGGACAATTAAAATAATCAACAGCTGTTAGCCCAAAGAGCCTCCCAGTTCCACGAAAGTGTATCTCATGCTGAGAAGAAGGCTGCTGAGTTTATATCCGAGTACGGACCCCTTCCCTGAAGTATTTTCCGGAACAGAAAGGTGGACTGAACAGGCTATTCATATAAGGGAGTTTTTCTTCCTATTTTATGCATTTCCCACCTCCAAAAGGAGAAAATAACTTTCCAGCTTAGGTTGGAAGTTCCACTGGTTTATGGAAAACACCTTCAATTCTGAAGAGCCTTGAAACATTTAAATTGTATTAAGAGTTCCCGCTCCTTACTTTGAAAGTATAGGTAATCCTCAATTTACAAAAGTTTGTTTAGTGACAGTTCAGAGTTACAATGATACTGAAAAAGGTAAGGTATGACTGTTTTTCACACTTATGATGGTTGCAGCAGCCCCATGGTCACATGATCAAAATTCAGATGCTTGGCAACTGGCTGATATTTATGACTTTTGCAGTGTCCTGTGATCAGCGCTTGTCACCTTCTGACAAAGTCAATACGGAAGCCAGATTCACTTAACAGTGATGTTGCTAATAACTGCAAACAGTGGTGGGTTGCTTCTGGTTCTGTCCAGTTCTATGGAACCGGTAGTAAAACCAGTGGGAGGCTCCACCCATCTACCACAACATAATGGATCATCTGAGCATGCGCAGAAGCGCACGCACATGAGTGCTCCCACTGCAAAGCAGTAGTAAAGGTAAGTAGAACCCACTCCTGACTGCAATGATTCACTCACAACTGTGGCAAGAAAGATCATCAAATAGGGCAAAACTCAGTTTAAAATGTCTCGTTTAACAACATAAATTTTGGCCTCAATTGTGGTCATAGATCAAGGACTATCTGTATTTACCATTTTGATAATAAAACAGCTTGTAGGACTTGGTAAGGCTTATGAACCACAATGAATTTCTCTCAATATCCCCAGCAAATGTTAACATGGTGCAAAAGGCACCCTCAAAACATTTATTTTTACTGCCCAAACTCTGAATGGTACAGATACCTGGAAGGTAGCTGGGATTTTTTAGACTTGCACAACAAATAAAACTTAGAATTCATAAAGACAATATGCCTACCTATCAGAAATGTAGATGATTTTTTTCCTTATTAATACCATCCATCTTCACTGTTCAACTGCTTTCTTTCTCTAATTTTCTTTCTATTGGCATAAAGAGGATCTCTAGGAAGAACAAAGACCTGTTTAATTGCTATCACTTCTAATGCCTTCCTTTATAATATCTGCTTTGATAAACTTTTGTTTGAAAAATAGGATTTATTGAAGAAAAACAATTTAAAGTTAGATTTTTAAAGTTTTTATAAAACGCACATAAGGACAAGAAGCTTTTTTCTAGTCTCATATATTAGTAAACTAAAATATTATGGTTTTTTATTAAGCTATTTAAAAAATGGAAGAAATCACAAAAAGAAAATTCAGAAACACTTTTAAATTTGTAAGTATAAGTACATACATCTTTAAGAGAAGGAATTGGGCAAGAAAAGATGAATTGTTTTGTTTACCCAGCATTTTTTATAGTGATAAATGCAAGAATACTTAGTGGTACTCTAGTTGCTCCTGTTCTCACTTGTAGAATCTATATAATAGATAAGAATAAAAGTACTGTGCTTAATCATTTCAGAAGCCTAAAATTGAAGGTCATGATCTTGATAAATAATTTGATATTTTTAAACACACATTAAAAGGCTGCTTAAGAATAAGTACTTTAACAAGAATATGAATATTAGTTTTACTAGCCACTCACTTTTTGGTAAAGTTGGACTGGCATATAAATTCTTTAAAATAAAAAATGAACTAAAAGATTGAACTATTTGCTCATTTTTGCTTGTTTGTAGTCTGTAAATAATTACTGCAGAAGGCAGTATAGTTGGTAACTGTTTAACCTACTATTGCATCTTAACTTGCTAATGTGATAGAAGCTACAAAATTGTATTGGGCTAAAAAAAATGAACCCAAGATGTCACAGTAACCTGGACTTCTATATTAATTGTGCAAGGCTTTTACACTGAAGTTGTCCACTTTACATTTCTAAATCAGTTATGCCCTGATGCTATACAATTCTGTGATAAAGTATTCGACCCTTTGGGATTTTCTGAATTTCTGTATATCTTAGCCACTGAATGAATTGTGCTTTATATCAAAGTATTGTGAAGAGGCCATTTGTCAGTCAGCTAAAGCATGAGTGAATAATACAACATAAGGATTGCAGACATGTCAGCAAGTTTAGAAAAGGATATGTAAACCTATAAAGCATGGGTTTCAAAACTTTTGGCTTGCCTAGGGCTCATTGAGTGAAGAGGAATTTTCTTGAGCTGTGTATAAAGTATATAATATAGTTAATGTATATAAATAACCAACCTTTTAAAATATTTTTATTATAATCATGTGGAGCCTCATTACTAACTGTCCAGGGCTGCATGCAGCCTGTGGAACATGGATTGGACAAGTCTGCTGCAGAGGTTTTAAAATGGCCAAGTCAAAATCTAGACCCAAACTCTGCCAAAATATTGTGGCAGGACCTGAAACAATCAGTTCATGCTTGAAAACATGCTTGAAATGTTACCGAGTGGAAGCAATTTGCCACAAAGAGATCAGCTGAAATTCCTACATAATGATATGAAAGTCTGATAAATTACGGAAGCATTTAGTGATACTTATTGCAGCTAATGATGGTGCCATGTTATTGACTGTAAGGGAACATTTGTTCATATTTGCATGCTGCATATTGAATGACTTTGTTTATAAAATGAAACTACCATCTAATTTTGATCTTAAATGTTTATTCCAAGTCTCACATATAAGTTTCAGTACCAAAGGTAATCAGAAATCCAGAAAAAAGAGATTAATCTTTTTGGACAGATATTATGCTGCTATACAATAAAGTATAGAAGTTACTTTCTAAAATCTTAATTTGCAGAATGCAAGAATAGATGAAAGGAGTGCACATCATCAGATGAAAGAGGATAGACTTGATTTGTGATCCCACCTGGTTAATGATTATAGAAGTGGATTTTTTTTTTGTTTCCCCAGTGTGCTAACAGTTCGATATTTGGTCTTCTATTTTTATTATATTTTTAATTGTGTATACTGCCTTGAACTTTTCTGATTTGGCATCCTTAACAAAATTGATTTTATTGGCTTTGAAAATATTTAAACGTACAAGGAATGAGATAGTTCTTAACAAATGTTCTGTTAAAACCGCAAAAGATCTTCAAATGTGCATAAAATAGGTAAAAATTTCTAAAATACAGATTGAGGTTAAGAAGCCCTAAATATCTTGAAGGAAGCTGAGTGTCATGGTTGGGTGGGATTAAGACCAAGTTCATGTACACATTCAACAGTGAAAGATCTCTGACATTTTGGAACAATCAGCCTAACCTATTTCTCAGATCAAAGGAGGGTTGTGCCAACTTGAACTTCTAGAGGAAATGTGGTCTACAAATTATCAAATACATTTTCTTTGTAGATTTATAAAGGCAATAAAGACAATGTTATCCCAATTCTAATTTTGCCTTTATACACAGCTGAGGAGAACTTGGTAAGGCAGTGATTCACCTTGGTAATATTAGATGTTGATCTTTTATCTCTTCCATATGACTATGTGTATTGCCTCAGTTTCATGAAAGTACAGTAAGATTGATTTAATCTATTCTTTATATGTTTAAATACAGACTTTATTGCATAGAATTTAAAATTAAGACTACTCTGACTAACTTAATTAGTGAATATATGTCATTTTAGAATATATAAAATATAAGAATAGAAGAGATAAGAAAATATAAGGCATAAGTTAATAGATACCAGTCTCTATTGATTAAAATACTGGAAGATCATTAGTTGGACATTATAGACTAATGTAAGTAAAGATAAGAAAAACAAGAATAAGACAAACAGGTAATAACAGTGGATGATAGTTTGGAGAAATATAGATAGGATTGTGGGAGATCCGAGAAGGATACTGAAAGAAATGACAAGTCTTTCCACAGCAACGTTAAAGACGGGAAAGAAAACTAGATCAAACCCAACAATTACCACGGCATCCCCCTCAACTCAACGGTCAACAGAAGGACAGACAAAGATGGAAAAATCTATTGTAATTCCAACGATGCAGGCCATGCAAACCACCTTAACATTAATACAGGAGACGATGCAGGAGAAACTGTCCAGTAATCATAATGAACTGAAAACAGATATCCAGATTTTGGAAGGCAAAGTGAATGACATCCAAGATTCAATCCACAAAAATGAACAAAAAATAAAGAACGTAGAAACCAAAGTGGAACAAAATGAAAGGAAACTGAAACAGGTAGACCAAAAACTGATGGCCCAGAACAGAGAACTTGAAAATTCCATCATACAATTGGAAATGGACCGGGCAGCGTTTGAGATTTCCGAACATAACCGAAGGGAAAGAGGAAGATCTGGGACAGGTAATGGCGGAACTGATTGCAGAGGCTCCACAGAGGGACAAGCAAGAAATAATAACAGAATTGGACAAGGTATACCGAGTCCAGACAAATTATGCCAGAAGACATAAATTACCAAGAGAGGTCCACATTAGATTTACCAGGAAAAAAGTCTGTGATATCCTATACAATATAACCAGAGAAGAACCAATGATGTACAAGGGGAAAGAGGTCATAATATTGAAACAAGTCCCCAGGAGAGTAAGGGAGCTATGAAGAGACTACCGCTTCCTTGCTATGCAACTAAATAAAAGAAATACCCTATTTAGATGGACACTGCCAGAAGGAATGCAAATCACATGGCAAGGGAAAAAAAATAAAGATTTAAAAGTCCAATGACAATACAAGACTGCCTAGACCAACTGATAGGAATGGAAGAAGAACAAAGTAGCAAGGAAGAAGCAGAGATGATAACCCAGGAAGAAGATACCACTTACCAACAAGACCCTAAAGAAGAACCTTTGGAGAAGAAAGACACAGAAGAAAGAGAGAACAGAGACACAAAAGGGAAAAAACTAAGAACACAAAGGGTCACAAGGGCGAATAAATACTAACTCTTATTGGGAAACCCCCCAAAAATGGAAGATTGGAAATTATCATCGATTAATGTAAATGGATTGAACGAGATTAAAAAGAGGAGACAGATGTTCAAAAAACTAGCCAAACAAAACATTGATATAATATGCCTTCAGGAGGTTCACATATGGAAACAAGATGAAAGATTCCTGGAATATAGTAAATTAGGGAAAGTATACACAACACTAGTGGTGAAAAAAAAGAGTGGTTGCAATATATATTAAGGGAGGGATTGTCGCTGAACAAAAATATGTAGATCCCAAAGGAAGAACATTAATGATAGAAATAAAGAGAGGAAATTTACCAATATTATTAGTAGTCACTTATGCACCCAACAAAAATCAGGGAGAATATTATTAAAAAATTACATGAATGGATAATTAAAATGGAATACAGAAATATTTGCATAGTGGGGGACTTTAGTGGGATAATAGACACAGAAAAAGACTATAAATGTGGCAAAGACAATAGAAAAAAAAGGGACAGATTACTAAAACTTTTTTCAATAAGATAGAAGAACTAAATTGAACAGATATCTGAAGGATCTTACACCCAAATGAGAGAAAGTACACTTTCTATTCTAACCCCCAAACATCATAGTCCAGAATAAATATATTATGGGCAAACAAAGAATTGAGATTGGAAATGGAAACATTAGAAATTAATCCTAACATATGGGCAGATCGTAATCCACTGGAAGTAAAATGGAGGGTCTCAAAAAGAAAGAAGACCAGGAGATGGACACTAAATCTACAAGTTTTAAGAGAGAAAGAATATATAGAAAAGATAACGAGAGAACTGAGTTTATTTTTTAAAGAAAACAAAAAGCAACATACAGTGGGGCAAAAAAGTATTTAGTCAGCCACCAATTGTGCAAGTTCTCCCACTTAAAAACATGAGAGAGGCCTGTAATTGACATCATAGGTAGACCTCAACTATGAGAGACAAAATGAGAAAACAAATCCAGACAATCACATTGTCTGATCTGGAAAGAATTTATTTGCAAATTATGGTGGAAAATAAGTATTTGGTTACCTACAAACAAGCAAGATTTCTCACAGACCTGTAACTTCTTCTTTAAGAGGCTCCTCTGTCCTCCACTCGTTACCTGTATTAATGGCACCTGTTTGAACTTGTTATCAGTAAATCCCGAACTGGCTATCGATGATGGAAGCCATGATATACCCAAATATATTAGAGATCAATAAAATGATTAGCTATAAAGAGCTTTTAGACAGCCAAGGAAACCTCAAAAGTAACCAATCCCTAGGCAAGCAGGGAATACATATTGACTAGTGGCCATATTTGCAGATCCAATCTAAATACAAAAAAGATACAGAAGAATTTGGTATTGAGGTGGAAACAAATAGATTAGACAAATTATTGATAGGCCTGAAAAAAAAATTATCCAGACTATATAATTATTTATTAGAGTTTGACAGGGTGGAAGAGGTAAAAGAGCCAATGATAGCATGGGCCAAAAATATTGGACATACTATAAATTTGGATAAATGGGAAACAATCTGGAATGGAAACTATAAATTAACAACATACAAAGAAAACCAATATAAAATGTTATACAGATGGCACCTAGCACTTGCGAGATTAGCAAAAATTTATCCAAATGTAAGCCCCAAATGTTGGAAGTGTGGATATCACCAAGATACCTTCTTTCATATGTGGTAGTCCTGTCCCGAAGTGAAGAGGTATTGGAGAAAAATACAAAATTGGCTACAAGAATCAACTAATGAAAAAATTGAATTGATACCTGAAACATTTCTCCTGGGAATACTAAAGACTAAATATGGGGAAAAAAGAAGATATTTAATTATACATATACTCACTGCATCGAGAATAGGATATACCCAATATTGGAAAGGAAAGGATACACCACCAGAGGAACTCATTATTCAGAAAGTTTTAGAATGTGCCGAAATGAACAAATTAAAGTTAGAACTAAATGAAAAAGAGAATACAGAATACTATACGATATGGGATGATTGGTACAGGTGGATTGATAATCGAATAAAAAATAGATGAAAGTTAATACAAATTTTAAGATATATATATGAATTTGGAACTATGAAACATAAAGGAAGAATTGATCTAATCTGTGTAGAAAAGTAACACTGTCTGACTGATTGTATTGTATTATAATAAATTTCAATAAAAAAAAGAAAGTACAGTAAGATATGCCCACCGCCTTTGCCCACTCATTTTTCTAAATGAAATCCAAGTTGAAAATTTTCTAAAGCAGGACCAGACTTAACTGATGTTCTAAGCACATCCAACAATTGTGCCACTTTGCCCTTCCCTTGCTTAACTGACAAGACCTTAAGACCCAAAATTTTAAACTTTAGTCACTCACCATGCCAAGAAAAAAATTAAATAATGCAGATTAAAGTTGAATGTAGCATATAAAGACAAGTACAAAAAGGTTGACTAAAGTAAGTATGGCAATGAAAAAATTAAGAGCAAGATGAGTAGTAGGAAATCTTTGGTCTCCCTCCATTTTCCTCGATGCTATAAGCAGGTGCTTATTTTACTTAATGGTGAATCTAGGGCTGCCCTGGTGATAAAAGCTGCATATTTATTTTTTCTTCTCTGTGTGTTTAATGGAATTAATTTGGAAAGGCTGATTTTGACCTCTAAATGCTTGAAAGGGAACAGTTTTTCTTGCCAGATCCAAAATATGATTCTCTGTAATACTTTGACATAATGAACAAATGCATTAATCTTTATTACAGCCAAAGACCAGAGATAAAAGGTATAACAGAAAACATTTAATAAAAGTAGAATAACTCTAGTAGCTGAAATAAAAGTATGTTACAACTGTACGAGACTGTTCACTGATGCCTGATTTTCATGGTTGCTATACAGAATTTTGTTATGATCTGAGTTATAAATGGTTTGGAGTCTGAGAAAAGGATAAACATGTAAGTATTGTCAGATGGCTCTGATAAAAAAAGAAAAGATATAAGCATTAAGAATATACTCAATCCTTCTTACATAGAGGGATTACGGTCTTGAAAACTCTGCTGAAAATGGAAATTGCAGTTATTGACGCATTAATCCTGTAGGAAAAATGGGGTTAGGTTCTTATTGTGTTTCCAATAATAAAGAACATTCAATACAACATTTACAGAATTTTGTTTTAAATAATGAACTTTAATAGGCAATGAGACCATAACTTTTATTGAAAGAACAAACCCTTTTTGCCACAATGGGCTGAGTGATGGAAATAGTGAAGGTAGCTTGGTATCTCCAACATCAGCTACTTCCTCTTCTGTGCTGGCCATCCCTCAGCTTGTTGAAGGTTGTGCTGCTGGAGATTTCCTTTCAATGGGTTTAAAGAATTTCACTACCATTGAAATTATACCATTGGTGGTATAATTTCCATTACAGTTCTTTTGAAAGCTCCATGTATTGACAAAAAGTATTCTCAAATTGGCTTTTAAACTTGAGGCTGTATTTCACTAAGGGATCCAACACCTGAATTTCCTTAGAAAGATGGTTAAGCAATGTAATCCACTTCTCAAGTTTTGCTATGTTGGGTAAGACTACTTTAGGAACAGCATCATTGCTAGCATCTTCATTATCTTTTTGGCCATCCTTAGCCATATCATTCTAATCCTCAATGCTAAACTTAGTGTGTCTTCTGTTAAAATCTTAACATCCTCCTCCTGCTGCATGTCATCATGCTGTTGCCACAATCCTTCACAGCAAACTCATAATAGCTTGCACATTTTTAAAAAGGTGTTCTTTAACACCTTCAATGTCTTAAGTATTGATCACACACTGTGGCCTTGCTTTTGTCCAGCAATTGTTTATTGTAATCTGAGAAACTTTATCCTAGTCTACTTTATTTAGTCTTCAGTCCATTGTAGAGTCAGGGTTTGCATTTAGATGTTGGCATACATTGCAGTAAAGCTCCTGGGTATAATGGCTTTTGAAAGTATTTACAATTTCCTAATCAAGTCTTGGAGGACAGAAGTGGTGTTGTGTGGCACGAAAAGGACTTTTGATGAGCATTTTCAAACTCCACAAAAATGTGATATCTAATAGTAGTAGAATCTTGAATGCAAAGGACTTTTTTCTGAGGTAATGTTCTAGTGCAGGATTAAGTAGTTGAATTAGTTCCCAAAAATGTCAGAAGTCATCCAGGCTTTGGTGTTCCATTTCCAAATGACTGGCAGGTAGTTCAGATTTTTTCCCCTTAAGGGTGCCTGGTTTTTGGGTCCTGTACCCATGAGAATTTTACATTTATTTTATCAAAATAAAATAACTGTCCACTTTAGTGTTTTGAGCTTGTCCCACAGACTCTAAAGAGCTTAGAATTAAAAGCAGATTTGAAGTCCAGAAACATTGTAAATAAAATGTTGCACAAATTTGTGAATACAAATTTTAAAACAATGCTAAAATATAGTCTATAGTTGATTGGCCTTCTCTGAGTTCTGTTTATTCATCCCTTATCGTTCCTTCCAATTTACTCATGTCTGAAGTTTGTTGTTTAGATGCTTTAGATAATTAAGGACAACAAAATAAAAATATCAACAAGGGGCAGGGGTGGTTCGGACTGGATCGCCTGATCCAGTAGCGATGGAGGCGGGTGGTTCGGAGAACTGGTAGCAAAAATCCCTGCCCCCCTTCCATGCCCAGCTGTGCCACACAATCATCAGCGGCTTTTTTCAATTTTTAAAAGCATTTTTTCTACAATGTCTGGCTGAAGAAATGCTTTTAAAAGTAAAAAAAAAGGCCTCTGATGATTGCACGGCTCAGCTGAGATCATCAGAGGCTTTTAAAAGCATTTTTTAAACAACCTCTTCAGCCGAAGAGGTTGTAGAAAAAATGGTTTTAAAAGTAAAAAAAAAAAAGTTGGCCACGCCCACTCAGTCATATTACCCCCCCCACACACACACCAAGCCACACCCACAGAACCAGTAGTAACAAATTTTACATTTCACCACTGACAAGGGAACCCACCAATCACTTTGGGTAAAACGTTTCTCAGGGCCTTCCCAGCTTTAAGTGACATTAGTTAGGGTGACCAGGGATCGGCTATCCAAAGTGTTGATGTCAAATCATTATCAATATGTAGGGTCCTATAATGTGCCTCCCAAAAATAAATGAGGATGTTTAGCAGACTTCTCCATTTGTCTGCTGAGCCTCTCCTGGTGATTTGCCAAAAGAGGGAGGTGTGCTTTTGTCTAATAGGATAAATTGGTACCATTCATCTTTTGTAGCTTTCTGTTTCTTCTTCCTTAAGAGTTAATTTATACTGTATTTTAAAGCTAGACAAAGTTTTACAATGGGACTTAGGTAATATTTACAGACTAAGCAGTTCTAAAATTCTCTTTAAGCTGATTAACAACTTCAGTCAAACTATTGTTCATTTTTGTTATTAGGGTAAAAAAAAAGTTCTTCTCTGTTGCAAAAATGGACTTAAATTTGCTAATCAGAAGTTATACAATTCTGACATTCCTGGGAGTAGTTTGCAATTAAACCTAAGCAATTTTCCAAAGCCTTGTGAGATTTTAGCCATTGAGTTACAGCATCCTTTTCATTCCATGTAGGTTGTATAGTAGTGCTAATACCTCCAATTCCAGGGTGAACTTTGACATAATAAAATATAGCACAGAAAGAAAATGGCAAAATGCAAAAATCAGTAAATAGTTGACTTCTATTTGACTTCAACAGCCAGATGAAGCTCTTCCTCTTCTGAACCAAAATATGGATGAGATGAAAGCCCAAATGTTAAAGTTGGTGGTATATAATGCTCTTCAGATTATTCCCTGTCTGCAGCTTCAGTCATCTATTTGTTTTAGGTGTAGTCCACCAGGTAGTTTTACTATTGTATTTCCGTTCAAGTATTTGATAGTTAAAAATTATGTTACCTTTGTTTCATGTTTTATCAAACAAAGGTCCAGAACTTTGCTCCTTTCATTTTTGTCTCAAAGAACATGAACTGAAATAATTGGTTATAAATTATGCCTTGTGGAGGCTCTGAGTTCTCTCTCATCTGAAGCGGGTAATATCAACTCATTTTTCTTCATGTAGAAAACATGATGGACAATAGATGGCAAGGTTGTAGATACTTAGCAGACAGGTTATTTTCGTTCTGAGCAGAGAGCAGAAAATGTATTTTCAGGCAAACTTTAAGTACCAGATAATGTTTTAATTATAATTACTCATAAGGAATAAAGACTCCGATGCTTCAAACTGATAACCATTTTTCTTGGAAAGTACATGCATGCCTAAGAACAATTAATGCTACTGAACAGGTAGTTCATCATAGTTAGGCACCTAGTAGATAGTGTGTTATTTTTCCAAATTAATGCTTTCAGGATTCTTTCCCCACAGAATTGAAATCTTCTGTGATTTCATGTAGGCTGGAAGGAAAACAAATTAAAATCAGTGTTGCATTTTCTAAGGAAAATAGAGTTATATATTGCTTCAGAAAGTTACTTCAGTAAAACCATACATAATCTGAAGTTCATGTAAAACAAGGTGAGAACTTTGTAATAGTATTATTTATGTAATGCATATTTAGTTATGTGATTTAAAAGCAGACAGAATGTTCGAATTATAACTCCAAGATTGAAAAAAATACATTCTCAGCAACTTATGGAATATGATTAATTAAAATAAAAGAAAGCAACATATTGTCAAAAATGGTATAGAGATGTCTAAAGTGAAATTCTTGAAGTAGTTGAATATTTTCATTCACAAAAGAACTGTTTGAAGCTACTATATGTAGGCCTTTATTGGCTTGGAATCATAATAGATGATGAGATAGAAAAGATTTGATTATGTGTAGAATAAAAATATTTCCCCAGATATGTATGGGAAGACAAATACTGGAGGATAGTGGTTAGTTTTGTAAATAAGAGATTGCAGATCTTTTGATATGTTCATTTATTTGCAGATCCTTTGATATGTTATCATATTACTTTGTTCAGGTATAAAGCAACATTATTTTCATATGGGTAGTCCTTGATTTATCACTATTCATTTAATAATGGTTCAAAAGTATGACAGTGTTGGGCAAAATAACTTACAATCTGTACTTGCAGTTACAACCATCACACTGTTCATGTAGTCACATGAGTGCAATTCAGGCACTTGGCAACTGGCTCAATTTATGAATGGTTGCAATATCCTGTGGTCACATGATAGTGTGGGATTCGTTGTCTAGTTTTGAAATAAACAAACACCAGCCAAAACTCCCAAGAGAAAACAATGATGATTTTATTTACTACTTTGCAAAGAGGGTACACCGCACACACACAGGTACAGTGGATACACCTTAAATAATCAATATGTTTTCTTTATATTCCCTATTGCCTTTGTAAATTTATCTCCCACCTTTTCCTCATTAGCTTAGTACTCAGGCCGTCACAGCCTATCCGATGCGTCTAAAGTAAATACATTATCTCCGCCCCAATTACATATCCCATTAATTCTATCATCCCCTGCCCTTATTTACAAATTACCTTTTATGGTACTGGTTCCTAGGGGTTGTCTCTAGAGTAACTATACTATCAGCAAATTCTGCCTCTGATCCTAGCTTCTATAAACAGTTTCCAAGTTTCAGCCTAGCTCATGAGATTAGAAATATATACAATATTTTCTTCACAGTTTCTTCACAGACTAGCATGTCTTCTCTAGTTTCTGTAAAAACAATAGGTTCTGTTTCCCACAACAGCAATAACACTTAGACCTATATACCACCCCATAATGCTTTATAGCATACTCTGGGTAGTTTACAATGTCAGCATATTGTCTCCAATAATCTGGGTCATGTTCATGATTTGTGATCTTTATTGCCAATTTCCAGCAAAAAAAACAAACAACACCCCTCCCCCCCCCAATTGGGAAGCTGGATTTACTGAATGATCATATAATTCACTTAATAACTGCCGTAAAAAATTGTAAAATTGGGTTTTACTTGATTTACAACAACAGTAATTTATGTAGATATTCTGGTTGTAAGTTAAGGACTATCTGTAATTTCTCCCAAAGAAATAGGTGGGGTGAGGGTAGTCATTCTATAAATTAATAAAGTAGAATGTTTTTAACATGGGATGAAAATAACATATCATGTTTATAAAATATACAGTCTACAAATAATAAATTTGAAAAATAGTGATCAGATATTTTGAAAATAGCAATTGTATGCAATGAAAATACTTTTGCTAGTGTTTTTAACTGAGAATACAGATAGGAACCTATGAGATATTTGTGCATGCAAAGTAACCATGGAGTAACATTTCCCTCACATTTTGTTTCTCCCTCTATCTACCTGCCCTGCCTTTATGCAATAAGGGTAGATATTTATGAATTGGTCAGCATCTAGTCTGCATTAGTGTAATCTGTATTTACTTTCTACTCTAGAAATTTTTTTGCAAGCAGTTTTTTAAGAAAAAAAAATCAGCATTTACTGTCCTATGTGATTTTTTTTACTGATACATTTAGTTTTGTTTTCAACTGAACACTTCTAAAATGTGACATCTTCACTCACTAAATGCTATTTTTTAAGTTCATAACTTTTCCAAAGTCATAATTCTTTGATTTGCATCCTTTATAGATAGCTACACGTTTTATGTGAATTTTGAAGTATGACAAACACTAGTGGATCTTATGTATCTCTGTTTTCTTTGTTGATAAGGAATTTGTGTGGCTCTCGGGGCATTTTACTCCAATCAAATTCCATGGATTTTCTTTCATCGCTAGATAAGGATGCTCAACCATTGATTTCATGTAGAATATAATAGAATTTGTTGTGTTTAGCTTAGCATCTGTGAACCTAGTCATTATGGTTTACTAATAAACTAGGCCACTTTGCTTTATGAAAAGCACAAAATTATATAACAAAATATTACAAAATTATAGACAAAGCAGTCTTTGAGGCTTCATCATTTCTACAATATGTCTTAGGGTATTAGACTTTGACCATACAGATTTTTACTAGCTATGGGAGATTAGGGTTGAGCCAAATGAGAGTTGGTGACTTAGTATTGTTTCTAGGTGTTGGGCTAATCACAGTTCATAGTAGCAGTTTGTATTTGCTTTTTAATGTGTTCCTAGCTGCTGTAGATCCTGGAGAAAAAGGGCACCTTCTGAATATAATCCACATCTTGTCAAATCAATCACCCCTTCTATATCTGATTTTCCTCCAATGGGGCTCATAGGATTTCTCTGGCAGGTGGTAAGGTATGAAAAAAATGGTGTTTCTTATACTCATTGGAATATCCTATATCAAGAAATGAAATATTTTGACAAGACTGAGCTGGGCCAAGAGTCTCAAATGGGATAACATATGCTAACTGACTGAAAAGACCTATAAAATAACAGCCTTTGTTGTTTTGTTGCTATTCCCCCCCCCCCCCCCCCCAAGATAGCTGCCAAATGTAGCTTGTTGCAGAGTACCTACCCTTCTCTAAGAACTATTTTTCTCCCTTGGGCCAATTGAGATTAACACTAAATATGTTTTTACACTGATGCAGTGGGATCTGCCTGGATGTGGCCTGTTTCCCAACACTCAAAAGTGTTTACATGGCACTAAAAAGAGTGGCAGCCATAAAATGCAATCTGGTGTGTAAATTCTGAAGTGAGAGGCCAAAAGGATTAAAGGGATGTGAAAAAAGCTTTCAGCAAACTGGTTATACCTATAATCTCTATCATTTTTTTTGGTAGTTCAGAGCAATTTATAGGTGCTATATTCAGATAGGTAGGGAAGGATATCTTTATCATTGATGTTTGCAGATCTGTTGCTTGATTGTCAGATCCCATTTACCAGATTAACAGAGTTGGAAGGGACCTTGTAGATCTTCTAGTCCAACCTCCCCCGCTCAAGCAGAAGACCCTACACCATTTCTGACATGGCAGTCCAGTCTCTTCTTGAAAGCTTCCAGTGATGAAATCCCACAACTTCTGAAGGCAAGCTGTTCCATTGGTTGATTGTTCTCACTATCAGAAAATTTCCATCCATTATTCCTTGTCTGACCTTCAGGTGCTTTGGAAAATAGCTTGACCCCACTCCTTTCTGTAGCAGTCCATTTTTCAGGATCTTCCCAAGTATTGATATCAGGCTATAGTGTCTTCGACTACCGACCAATCAGACTGATATCAATATCAATCTGCGAACATTTGGAAACAAGCAATGCTTGTTACAGATAGTCCATACAGGTAGTCCTCGATTTACAACAGTTCATTTAGTGAGCATTTCCAGAGTCATGTGATTCCCTTTTGTGACCTTTTGACTAGGAAAGTCAGTGGAGAAGCCAGATTCATTTAATAACCTTGTTAATAACAGCTGCAGTGTTTAAAAGCCAAAATTTTCACTGCCCTTCTTTTAAGGATAAGCGCAAGATGGGGTTTTGAGTCTCTTACACTTTCTATTTTCCCAGGACTGAACAATCATTTTGTTTCTCCCTTCACACTTCCTTCTCAAGGCCATAATTACACAATCGTGTATTCCTCCTACTTAAAGCATTAGGGAATATTCATAATATTTGATTTATTAATTAATCACATTCACATCCCAACTTTTCTCCAAAGGTAATGAGGACACAATCTTCCCTTCATATTATTATAATCCGTAAATTCTACTATTCTACTATAGCGTGGGGCCAGCAGTCAGGAATGGGTTAACTCTGTCTTCTGTTCTGGACTGAGTCTGCAATTTGAGAAGCTCCTCCTCTTCCTCTTGCTTCCCAGATTTCAGACTCAGTCGATCTGTGTGGACAGATTTCGCTGAGCTCTCCATTTCTGATTGCCTTTGGGTTTTTTTTTCTCCAATCGGCTTTTCATTTATTGTTTCCAGCTTTCAGAGGACTCCCAGGGATCTGGTTGAGAGCCTCTTTCCAGCATGAAGGGCTCATTCCTGATCCCACTGAGGAGCACCTGGGCAGTGTTGCAGGAGACTCCTGACCATCCAGTTGAGGCTCTGCGTTCCAGCGCAAACGGCATTGGCCGGAGCCCGCTGAAGGCCGCCCCCTGGGGTGGCGACTCTGTCAGATGACAGAGTCTGGGATTGGCGTCCCTGGGCTTTTGCCCACACGCCAACATTGCGAGGCATCTCTCTGTGACTTTAAATTGGCACAGTTTCGTTTTTGCCACCATCACTGTGCCACGGAGCCCAGGGATCCCGCAGATGGCCATCTGACTTTCTGGGCCTAAAATCAGCTGGTAAGACTGTTCCGGCCCGGGATTAGTCCCCCCCCCTCCTGGAAGGCTATTTCAACCATTTTGGATTAGCAGCCACCATTTTGTGGGCTTTCCTTCGGCCTTTCCTGGAATGGCCACCATTTTGTTGGGATCCCTTTTGGCCTTTGCTGGGGCGGCCACCATTTTGAGTCGACCTTGTGGTGATTAGAGGCCTGCATCCACTTCCAGGCATTCTAAGAGGGGTTCCTCAGGCCTGGCTTCTGGGGATTCTGCCCCTTCTAAACAAAGCAAGGCTTCTTCTTCTCAGACATGTAGGGCATCTAAAATCTCCAAGGCCTGGCAAAAGGAGGAGTTGAAAAGGCACAAAGCCCTGGAGAAAGTGATAGAAAAGGCAATTAAAGAGGCCTCTATGTGGGAGTTTCACTCCTCTCTGGTAATCCCTCCCTCAGACCCAAAGCCCTCGGGTGACCAAGGGGACTCTTCCACCCCAGTTACTCAGGCCCCTCCTCCAGCCTGGTCCCCTGATGGGGATCCCACATCTTCTGGGCCAGGGCAGGCAGAGGACATTGCTAGGCTTTTTGGGCCCCTCCAGTCCTCACCAGACAATTCCACCCAGGGATCTCCTGCAGTCCAAGGGGCCCAAGCCATACCACTGGTTCAGGCTGCTCAGGTGATTTCTCTGGACCCCGTGGCCTCCCAGCCTCCTGCAGTTGCCTCCATTCCACTGGTAGGGACCTCATCACAAGGGCCTGTGGTCCCATCCTTCTCAGCTCCTGACTTGGCTGCCCTTATTCAGGCTGCTGTCCAGGGCATCGCTGAGGAGATGCAGTGCAGAACTAGTTTTTGGGTGACAGAGCAGTCCAAGGTTCAAGGGGAGCTTCTACTTTCACAAGGCTCAGTGGACCTAGACCAATCCCAGGATCAGGACTATGCCAGAGCTTCTTCTAGTCAGGTCTCTGCAGCGGGAGATAACATTGGGGAGCCGGGGTTGTCGGATGATGAGGATCTGGCCCCAGACCAGCCATCATTTGTAGATCTGTTCAAACCTCAGGTCTTCAGATCTCTCCTGCACAAAGCTAAACTTACCACCAGGCTGGGCTTTCCTCTCCTAAACAGGGTTTAACCAGTGAGGCGGCAGCTTCCCCGTTGTTTGAGGAACCAGCATTCGAGGCGAGGAAATTCCCGGCCCAAAGATGTGCAGGGACGTGGTCATGCGTCAGTGGTTGGCCCCGGTATCTGGACCCAATCCCAATGCATTGGATAAACGTCTGTATAATTTGGCTTCTGACATCTCTTCTATTCTGCAGGTTTCCACTGTGGACCCCCCTGTGGTTGCTCAGGCATCTCCAGCAGTTATCATGGGTCCTCCGGAGGAGGGTCTTCAACCCGAGGACAAGGGGCTAGAGCATTCTCTCACCAAAGATCCTTTCATGGAGGGCGGGGTCATCCCTTTCACAGGTCCCACTGACTGCTCATCCAATGCTCCTATCAGAGGCCGCCTGGCTCTTTTTGTCACCCAGTGGGAGACGTCGTCCTCAGACACTTGGATCAGGGAGACAGTCGGCTCCGGCCTCTCCCTGGAATTCCTCTTCACCCCCCCGACCCGATTTCTCCGATGCCCTCTCTCATAGGATTAGTCACACAGGCTCTTATTGGAATCAGCAATCAATTATCTTCTGCAAATTCAGGCCATAGAACCGGTTCCACGGGAGCAAATGGGACAAGGCTTTTATTCAAGCCTGTTCCTAGTCAAGAAATCTTCAGGGGGATGGAGAGCTATTCTCAATCTCAAGTCCTTGAACCAGCGAATTCCTTATCGGCGGTTCAGGATACAGTCCATACAGACCATTCTGGAGACCATCAGGGAAGGGGATGTCCTCACGTCAATCAACTTGACAGAGACCTATCTCCACATTCCCATCCATTTGGCCTATCACAAATTCCTCTGTTTCTGCCATGCAGCTCATCATTACCAGTACAGGGCTCTTCCTTTCGGCCTTTCCTCCACTCCCGGAGTGTTTACCAAATTGATGGCAGCACTGGCGGGCCACCTCCGGACACTGCCAATAAGGATTCAGTTCTACCTGGACAATCTCCTTATTCAGTCCAGTTCAGAGAGGTCAGTGTGGCAGGACCTGGAAACCACCATTCGGGTCCTGCAGAGCCACGGGTTTTCCATCAACAAGGTCAAGAGCCATCTGGTTCCGACTCGCATCCAGCACCTCGGGGCAGTAATAGATAGGTCCAATGCAAGGTCTATCTTTCCCAGGAGTGTCTGACAGCTTGCAGTCACTGGTCAGAACAGTGACATCAGACAGCCAGCCCCAGTCTAGCTGCTTTCCCAACTCCTCAGAAAGATGGTGTCGTGTATCGGCTGTGTCGTGGGTACGGCTTCATTGCAGGGCTCTGCAGTGGTTCCTTCTTCTGTATCAATGAGCTCACAGGAGCTCCTCTGCCCAATTGATTTGGCTTCCCTCCAAAGTTTGCCTCTTTCTTCGCTGGTGGTCCCCCCCAGCGCTGTGCAGGGTCGGGGCTTCAGAGACCCTCATTGTATGGTTCTCATGACAGACGCCAGCCTTTATGGCTGGGGAGCCCATCTGGGCTCAGACTTTGCCCAGGGATGGTAGGCTCCAGCCGACATAGCCAATGGCATAAACTGGCTGGAACTTCACGCCATTCACCTGGCCCTGTGGGCCTTTCAGGACACCATGCAGGACTGTCACATTCTAGTAAGGACAGACAACGTGGTGGCAAAGGCCCACGTGAACTGCCTGGGGGAACCCACTCCAGACATCTAATGCAGGAAACCGAACGCCTGAGCCTCTGGGTGGAGAGTCATCTGAGGTCCATCCGGGCCTCCCACATTTCCGGGACAGCGAACACACAAGCGGATTTGCTTAGCAGGGCCACAGTAGACCAAGGAGAGTGGCGTCACCATCCCTCCATCTTCAGGGACATCACTCGGTGTTTCGGCATACCGGCGGTTGATCTCTTCGCCTCCAGCACCAACAGACAGACAAGCAGATTCTTCTCTCTCTTCCCATCACCAGGGGTGGAGGGTGTGGATGCTCTACCTTGGCCCCCGGATGTGCTTTATGCCTTTCCACCTCTGGCAGTAATCTCTAAGGTCATCTGGAAGATGCTGCTCGAGGAGGCCAAGCTGATCTTGATCACCCTATATTGGCCTCATCATCCTTGGTTTGCGGACCTAGTGGCCTTGTCGGTGGCCCCACCCTGGTGACTTCCCCGGAATCAACTGACCCTCAGTCAAGGGCCCTTGCTCCACCCAGGTGTCGAATGGCTCAAGCTGACCACATGGTGGCTGAGCGGCAGATCTCACAGAACCACAACCTCTCCTCTGGAGTTATAACCACCTTGCAGGCATCTTGACCAGACTCCACCAACCGTATTTACAACTCGAACCTGGTCCTCCTCCTGCAACTGGTGTGTCCAACGGTACCTGGTGCCCTTGTAGGCATCAACGGAACAAGTCTTGGAATTCCTGCAGACCGGTCTGATGTCAGGTTGTCGCCCAACATGCTACGGAGACAGGTAGCTGCTCTCTCGTCTGTTTTGTCATGCGGGTCCTTGGAGCCTCTCTCCAGGATCCCTCTGATTAGACAATTCCTCAGGGGAGCCACTAACCTCCACCCCCCCCCCCACTCTGCATAGGTACTCTACATGGGATCTCCCTAAAGTTCTCATGGCACTCACTCGAGGCCCCTTTGAACCCCTGTGGGAGGTGAGCCTTCGTTACCTTTCCTATAAGGTGGTCTTCTTGGTCGCCATCACTTCGGCTCGCTGGGTCTCAGAGCTGGCTGCCCTCTCTACTAGACCTGACCTCTGTATTTTCCATATGGACCGAGTGGTCCTGAGCTTGGACCCTTCCTTCCTCCCGAAGGTTAATATCCCTTTTCATAGGTCTCAAGAATTGGTCCTCCCCAGTTTATGTCCCAATCCAGCCCATCGTTTAGAATGTATCTGGCATACCTTGGACGTCTGTCGGGCTCTCTGTATTTATCTTAAACACACCGCCTCTGTTAGGCTTTCAGAGAGTCTCTTTCCAACCAGCGTCCTTGGGTCATAAAGTAACCTCCCCTACTATTGGGCACTGGCTCAGGGCCACTATTGCCACAGCTTACAAGGTGCAGTCCTTGCTAGCTCCACACTGTATCACGGCCCACTCAACCCGTAGCGCTTCTATCTCAGCAGCTTGGTCCACTCAGGCCTCCTTGGAAGATATTTGCCAGGCGGCCACCTGGTCATCCCCTTCCCCATTTATCTGCCATTATAAGTTGAATGTTTACGCATCGGCGGAGGCGGCCTTTGGCCGTAGGGTTTTGCAAGAAGTCCATACAGGGGTGACGGCTCCGGCCTGGTCGACTCCCGCCCTATAGGAGGTCTGCTTTGGCATGCCCCATTCCTGACTGCTGGCCCCACGCTATAATAGAACGGGCGTTGTCTTCCCTGAACACCTGTTCTGCGTAGCAATGGGGCCAGCAGTCAGCCCCTCCCTTGTTCTTCTGGTCCTCGCCGAGGGACAGGGTGGTTGCTAATGTTTTCTTGTCAGCTCAGCTCTCCAGTCTGCAGAGTCTCCTTTATCGGAAATCTGGGAAGAAAGAGGAAGAGGAGGAGCTATACAAATTGCAGACTCAGTCCAGAACAGGAGACAGAGTTAACCCATTCCTGACTGCTGGCCCTACTGCTACGCAGAACGGGCGTTCAGATAAGACAACACCTATTTGCTTTAAAATTAGCACTTTTGATGTGTGGGTCAGATATATCACTACGTTGATTAGTTATTTATTTACAGGGCTTACAACCTGCTATAATTTATAATCTAAATCTTCAGATATGTTGTTAGGGATGAAAAGCAAATAACTAACTAAACGTAAACACAAAGCCTATGTTGCAATTTCATGTGCACAAATGAAAATCAGACTCAGTATAGAAAAAAAGCCAATTCATTTCCCATTGGAGAGTCATAACAACCAACCCACATTACTTGGTGAAATAATCAGGTTTGGTGTTACTTCAGTAGTGGGAGTGTCCCATTTTGTTCATTGGCTTATCTTTCCAATGAATGCCTGGGGATTGTGATGATCAAGGTGATGCTTCTGAGCATTCACAATATTGTACCATATTTTATCTATTCTACAGATAAAATATATAGACTGTTCTAATTGCATTGCGAGGTGGGCAGGCATAAGCAAACTTAGAAGTATATGTTCTCAATGGAAAAACCATTTATGGTTTGTACCAGTCCATCTTCACCCATATGTTTATTGTTTAAAGTCAGATTTAAAATTTAGCAATACTTTGCACTCTGAAAAGTCATGTTTTCTTGGTGCTTTAGAATTAGAAATTTGGTGGTTTCATTCATATCCAGAATCCTGGATTTTATATTTGAGCCCAAGTCATTTCTAAGTAATGAAGCCAAATTAGATAGCAAATGAACTTGCTCTTTGCAGCCAGCATATTTCATATCTTCAAATGATCCTTGCTATCTTTTTCTTCCATCATTTTCTCTCAGAATTTGCAGCTGCTTTTAGAACACAGAACTTTAAAAAAAGTATTCCTTTATATGCTATTTACAAAGCAGGATTGTGTGTACAAGATTTTTCTATGCTTTTGGCAAAGAACCTTGACTTTTAAAATCTCAGCACTTGCAATGTGAGAAAGTTTGGTTAGAGATATTGCTAGCAAATGCCAACTCCTGACTGTAAGATACACATGAGTGACCAAACAATGACCTTGGAAAAATCTTCTCTGTTGTTAAGTGCTCCTTATAAATTTCTCAATCTCTTCCTCAGTTTAGCAATTGCTGTCATAAGGAGTCAAAATTGTTTATTACTTGTAATGAATGCCCAATACTAGACAGAAAGAAATCAGCTAAACAGATTTGTTCATTTATTTCTGATGCTTTTGTGCTGCTTTAATCATCCAGGGTCAAAAATGTTTCACAACAAATATAATACAGTATAAATATAAACAGTGATCAACACAATGATGCTTCTGATAATGATGTTTTAAAACACAGTCGTCATATGCTAGATCCAATAATTACAGAATAGCCAATGTCGAGAGGCCTACACACACGATCAATTTCCCAAATGCTCTGTGAAATAGCCAGATGTTTACAGTGTTTCTAAATATCAAGTGGAAGGGCACACATCTTATTTCTGATAAAAAGATATTTCATAGGATTGGAGGTCCTGTAGAAAATGTGTGGCTCTGGGTCTCTTCCTTTTGAAAACTCCACTCTCTGCAAACATGCCTTGGATAGGCAGATTCTATATGGACTAAGCAGACTCCAAGATATTCAGGCCCCAAGACTCTAAAGGGACAACAAGCCCCTTAAATTGGGGCCCCAAGCAGGATATAATCAGTGCAGCCCCCACAGTAAATATTAAATGAGAATGTCATCTTGCCCCAATTAGCCTTCAAATCAAAGGAAGACTCATGCAGATGCCAAATGGTTTTCAAGTGCAGTCCCATTAGAGCACATTATAGAAGTTGATGTGGGGCCAGAAGGGCATGAATCATTATTGGCAGGGTTTATTCTTTCAGGAACAGCTGCAAGCATTGAAGCTGGACAAGGACCCTCCAATCCACAATCCCAGATTGTGCACTAACTTTTTGGGGGGAACCAGAACCCCAGTGATAGCTAAAGGTAATATTGTCCCCAAAATGGTTAGTATTTGAATCAATAAGCACACCATCCTTCTTGAGTAGAGTCTCAGCTTGTTTCTTCCCATTCAGACCTTCACAGCCACCAGGCATCACATCAAGATTTCCACTGAGTGTTTTATTCAGTCTAAAGTAGAAATATATAGTTGAATATAATTTGCATATTCATTATATTACATTCCACAAATGATTCTTCCTGCCCAGCTTGCTTGTAAATACTATTTGCCTCCAGATAATCTCTTGACATTCATTTTCTCCCTATCCCATATAATTGGGAATTTTAGATGTCTTGATTTAATTAATAAATGGGAAATGGGCATGCCATAAAGAAAAGTACCAGCTTCTAGGTAACATCAACAATTACACCTGACTACAGAAAAAACAATAGTAAGTTAGGGGAAAAGACCAGTCAAGGATCTGAATGCAAATTAACCAGTTTGCCTTTTAGTAAATGGATATTTTGTGAATAACTGTGCCAACTATTAAAGCCACTCTGTGCAACTACCAGGACCATGTTGTAACAATGCCAAATATGTATATTTACTCAGCAAATCATTCCTGATATTTTTGGGGAGAACATGCTTTGAGAAATGATTGGAAATAGCAGATGTATCTCAGTTTGGAATCAATTCTTAGACATCTTTCTTTTTTGGAAACAACTAAATGTCCAATTTACTATAGCAGGAGAGACACCTTGTTTCCAGAGCCAACCATGACTGACAATGTAGCAGACTGACAGCCATTTTCTCCCCTAAGTCCCTAAAGCAGGTGTCCCCAAATTGTGGGCTATCGCCCACTACTGGGCCGTGGCTTATTGGCCACCAGGCTGCTTGAGTGGCTGGCCAGTACATGTGTGTGCATGCACCCCCTCACACTAGCATTACGGAGCATCATGCAGGCACTAGCGTTGCCTTATGGCCCTGTTTGCATCATGCACATGCTTGCAGCTCCATTTGCATGTGCCCATGCATGCATAAAAACACCTGCCCCCTCCCCATCTCCGTGCTGCCAACCCAGAAATGTTGGGGAACTCTGCTCTAAAGGATCTGGGTCAAGTAGAATGATTGATGAATTGAGAATATCTTCGTTGACTAAGAATGAAATGGATGTATCAGAGAGATTCTAGAACCGGGTTCAGAAAGGAGGCTATGTGATCATGGAATTTTTCTGGAAAGGATAGATGTCTCCTCACATAGATGTAGCAAGTAATAGAATTGCTATAGCCAAGAAATGTCAGCATGATTGCTGCAAATAAGTGGCCCACTGACCCTGACGTCATGAAAATGCTTCTGCACATGCGCGTGGTCCCATTGTGAACCGGTAGTAAAGGTAAGTAGAACCCACCCCTGACCCACATTCTTTATACTTTATATAAATTACCTTTGCGATCATATTATAAGTAATTGCATTCTCTTTGCAGATGATGTAAAACTATTCAACACCACTGACAATGCTGCTATTCTACAAAAAGGCCTTGACTATGTGTCAGAATGGTCAAACAATTGGCAACTCTAAATCTCAACCAACAAATGCTATGTCTTACACATTGGCAAAAAAAAAATCAGAACACAAAATACAAGCTGGACAGATATGACCTAACAGACGACCCTCACTCTGTCAAAGACTTTGGAGTACTCATCTCAACAAATTTTATTGAATTTAAAAAGATAAAATTATATAAAACACTCACAACCTTAACGATACAATCAACAATATTAACAAACATAACAAGCAAACTAAGTATATGTAATGTATTTAAATACAAATATATACTATAACATTTTTTCTTCTTTAGCTTAATGACGGTGTATAATTATCCTTTTTGATTTCCTACTAAATTTGACTTTACTTTCTTTTCCATTGACTTATCCATTTGTACCACCTGACCCATACCTTAAAGTACTGTGATTCTTCCTTATCCTTTAATTTTAAAGTTAATCTATCCATTTCTGCGCATATGTATATTTTTTGAATTATTTGTTGCTCCATTGGCAATTGATCTGTTTTCCAGACTTGTGCTAGGGCCAATCTAGCTGCCGTAATTATATGTAATGTTATATATTTTATTTCTTTTCTAATGTTTTGTTTAAACATTCCTAACAAGAAGTTTTCTGGTTTTAGCTCAATATCTTCCTCAGTTATTTCTGTTATCCAATTTTTTATTTTTATCCAATATTTCTTAATTTTTGGGTAAAGCCACCAGACATGATAAAAGGTTCCGTGTTTGCTTGCATTTCCAGCACATTGGATTAAGATTTGCTTACATCCTCGCCAATCTCGCAGGGGCTAGGTACCATCTGTACCACATCTTGTAATGGTTCTCCTTGTATGCTACTGCTTTTGTTATTCTGTAATTATTTTCTCATTCTTCTAATTGTATATTTTTACCAATATTCCTTGCCCAGGCTATCATTTGACCTTTAACTATATTTTCTGCCAGATCAAATTCTAATAAGTATTTGTAGATCTTTGAGATCATTTTTCCATCTTTAGTTTCTAATAATTTATCTAACCGATTGGGATTTATTTCAATTCCTCCTTCCTCACTATCTTTATTGTATCTAGTTTTTATTAGTAGATAGAGCCACCAATCCATTTCTATACCTTGGTCTCTAAGTTCCTGCCTTGTTTTTAATCCTCCATCGGAATCCAATAATTCTTTATATCTTATCAATTTTTGATTAACTAGTATATTGGGGTGCATTGCCGCCTCTAGTGTAGATATCCAGCCGGGCACCTTCATGTAGTGTTTATTTTTGATTTCCAACCAAGTGCCAATTAGTGAATTTCTTATTATATGATTTTTGAAATGTTTATATGTTTTGTTTCCAACATTCCACATGAAGGCATGCCACCCTTTCAATAAGTCATGATCTTCCAATTTTGATATTCTTTGATTATTCAAATTAACCCAAACTTTAATCCATATCAGACTTGCCTCTTTATAATATTTTTCCCACGCTGGCAGGCCGAAGCCCCCTCTGGTTCTATCATCCTGTAATATGCTTAAATTTATCCTTGGCTTTTTCCCCTCCCATACAAACTTTGATGTTATTTTATTCAAATTTGTAAAGAATTTTTTTTCTAATTTAACCGGAATAGTTCGAAATAAGTAGAGGAGTCTTGGCAGAATGTTCATCTTTATTGCCGCAATTCTTCCTAGCAATGATAACTTTAGTTTCCCCCATCTCTCTAAGTCTTTTTCAATTTGTTTTACTAACTCTCCATAATTATTGTCTTTTATGGCTACGTTCCTTGTTGTCAAATTAATGCCTAAATATTTTATCTTCTTAACTGTTTGTAATCCTGATTGTTTTTCCAATTCTTCTATTTGTCTTACTATTAGATTTTTAGTTAGTATCTTAGTCTTGTCTTTATTAATTTTTAAACCTGCCATCTTGCCGAAATTCTCTATCTCATCTGTTAGTTTTAATTCTGTTTCTAGTGGGTCCTCTATGAAGAATACAAGGTTGTCAGCAAACGCTTGGACCTTGTATTCTTCTCCTTTTACCTTGAGTCCTTTTATTTTTTCATTTAGTCTAATTCTTCTAAGTAAATTTTCCAAGGTTAAAATAAAAAGTAGTGATGAGAGTGAACACCCTTGTCGTACTCCTCTACTTATTTCAAAAAAATCTGTAAATTCCCCATTGAAAAATATTCTTGCTCTCTGCTTTGTATATATTGAAGTTATCATCTTTTCAAATTTCTCCCCAAATTTCATATTTTTTATCTGTTCTATCATAAATCTCCAATTAACCCGATCAAATGCTTTTTGTGCATCCAGGAAAATCAGGGCTACCTGTTTCGCTGGATGCACCTCATAGTATTCTATTATATTAATCATGGTCCTTATATTGTTTTTAATTTGCCTTGCCGGCAGAAATCCATTCTGGTCTGAGTGTATTCTTCTGTTTAATATTACCTTTAATCTATTTGCCATTAAATTCGTAAAAATCTTATAATCGGTGTTTAATAATAAAATCGGCCTATAGTTTTTTATCTGTGTTTTGTCTGTTCGTTCTTTCAGGATTAGAGAGATGTATGCTTCCCTCCACGTGTCTGGTAGCTTTGCCTCTTTTAGTGTCTCCTTGTAAACTTCCAATAATATCCAATTTAATGATTCCCCTAATCCTTTGTATAGTTCTATTGGTAACCCATGTGTTCCCGGAGTTTTATTGTTTGATGTCTTTTGACTGGCGAATTAAGTCCGTTTATGTTTAGTGATATAATTTTAAGATTCCGGTCCAATTTTTAGAATTTGTCTTATTCTTTCTTGTTTCTTTACTTCCTGTCCTTTTTCTTAGCTTGGTTTTGTGCTCTTGTCATTACTCCTTCGTCTTCTTGGATTTCCCCCTCTTCTTCTTTTTCCTTCTCCTTAGTACTCTCTTCACAAATCCCTTCTTGATCTTCTCGTCTTTGTGTTGATTTAACTCTCCTTCACAACTCTTCTCCTCTGCCATTTGTTCTTTCTATATCACCTGGTCATGTAGAGTTTGTGCCTTTTCTATTGTATCAACTTTTATCTTTTTCCCCTGCCATGTAACTAACACTCCCTCTGGTATTATCCATCAAAATAATATTTGTTTTCTGTTTAGTAATGCAGTGAGGAATCCATAATCTTTTCTCCATTCTCTAATTCTTTTTGGTATTTGTTTTAGTGTTATTATTTCTTTTTGTTTGTAATACATTGGTTCTTCTTTTGTTATTTTGAAAACTATGTCTCTGACTTTCCTTCATACAAAATGTACGTGGACCTCTCTTGGCAGTCTGTGTTGTCTTGCGTAGTTGGTGTGCACTCTAAATACTTCATCTATTTCCTTAATGATCTCATCCTTATCTCGCTGCAGGGCATCAGTGATCATTTTGGCTATTACCAGGGTTAGGTCCTCGTCTCTCTCTTCTCTCACATTTTGGAATCTTAGGGAGAATGCCGCTCTCTCCATTTCTAATTGTGCCACTGTATTTTCAAGATATTTATTGAGGCCTGTCATTTTCTCATCTAATAATTCTAGTTTCTTTTCTGTTTGTTCTGTTTTTTTTTTTCCTATGGCTGTAATCCTTTGGTCGTTTTTTTGAATTATCTCCTGAATAGAGTCCATTTTTTCATCTAGTTTTTGTATATCTTCTTTGACCGATTTTTTGACTCCATCGAGATCTCTCCTGGTTTGCTCATGGTTTCTGGACAAACACTCTTGCATTTTTGACATAGTCTCCTGTATTGTCACTAATGTTGTCTGGACAGTCTGCATGCTCATAGCGGAGGTTTGTTTTTCAGTCGAAAATATCCCTTCTATGGTCTTTTGTGTTGCTGGGGAAGCCATTAATCCAATTGGTGTTGAAGTAACCTTTTTTCCTGATTTTACTGTGGTTACTGTGGTGGATATCATTTCCTTCAAAATTATATATTGTTTTTCTAGAATTCTATCTATTCTTTCCCAAATCAGCATCCGCTTCTCAATCAATTTTGTGTACTATTAAACACTAAGGTTCTTAAGTAGGTTTAAATATATTCTGTTCCTATTATAATCAAATATAATCAAATATTAAATCTTAATCTATAATCTACAATTTATAATTTTACTGGTTTACTATGTAATAGGTAATTCTTGAATTAACTGTACTATAAGGTACTATAAATACTATAAAATTGTGCTAATTATGCTAACTTATACTAAAATATTACGATATTATGTCTATAAGCAAGTTAATTAATTATCTGAAGAGCTTAATATTAATATTAATAAGAGTCTCAACCAAAATACATATAAAGGAGCAATAGATAGAATATATTACAATATATAGGCAGTAATAGAATATTATATATGTATATAAATCAATTAAAGTTTAAATTACTTGTCTAATAAAAATCAATAGTAGATTATAATAAGTAAATAGTAATGTAATAGATAGTAACAGATAGTAATGCTTAATAAATAAATAGTATAAATAGTTATTAAATTTAAGATATATATATACAAATTTCCTTTCGGGTTAATCGGTGCAAAGTTCGGCTGTAGTTGTCACCAGTTCCACTCTATCAACTCTCCAACGCCAGCAATTATTAGTCCAAATAGAATAAATCTTCTTTACAGACAGGAAGCAAAGAACACAGTCTTTCACTCTTACTGTCCGCAATGGCGATCTCAGCTCTTCCGCTTTCCCTTTATCTCTTTTTGTTGTTGCCTACACAGTCCTTCTCCATCAGTGCAGCTTATCTAGCAGAAACCTATGTCCTGCTTCAAACCACTTCCCTTCTCCGGATGTCAAAAAATCTTTGCTCTTTCAAATGTCTCTTTCTGTTCTTCTGTATATATCCAGCATGACAGGTTTTGCTGTGTCACTCCGCTCCCCTAGCTGCTTGCCGCCTGCATCTTTCTGAGTCTCCCTTTCCTTTCGCTGCTCGTCTGGACTCTAAGCTTTTCCCCTCTTCGCAGTTATTGTCAATTATACTATTTTTAACTTTTACATCTCCTGCTCACACCGCCAATCTTCACCCCATACTCACTCTTTCGCTTCCTATTTATTCACTTGGGGGTTAGATCTCTGGGTCGGCCATATCGGCTGTCTTCTTCCTGCGTTTCCTTCTTCTTCTTGGAGCGGCGGGAGACCGCACCTCTCCACACCGATTCCTCCAAAGTCTCCCTCTCTCTACCGGTCCACACCAAAGTCTCCCCCTCTCTACCGGTCTTTCCCGTAACGGGCACCAAAACACTGGAAATTCGACACGGGATACGGAGCGCTTCTTCCTCCTGTCGCCTCGACCCATGCCTCAACCAGAAGTCCCTCTGGAGTACTCATCTCAAATGATCTAAGTGCCAGAGCTCACTGTAACAGCATTACTAAAAATGCATTAAGAGTTATTAACCTAATCTTGCATAGCTTCTTCTCCGGTAATATTGAACTGCAAACTATGGCATACAAAACTTTTGCCAGACCAATTCAATACAGCTCATCTGTCTGGAGCCCGCACTGCATATCGGATATTAATGCAATCGGACGAGTCCAAAGATATTTCACAAGAAGAGTCCCCCACTCCTCTGCTCGCAACAAAATACCTTATGCCACCAGACTCAAAATTTTTGGCTTAGACAATTTAGAACTTCGCTGTCTTGGGTCTGACCTAAGCATAGTACATAAAATCATCTGCTACAATGTCCTACCAGCGAATGAATACTTCAGTTTCAACCACAACAATACAAGAGCACACAATAGATATAAACTCATGGTAAACCGATCCAAACTAGACTGCAGAAAATCTGACTGCAGTAACAGAGTTGTCAATGCCTGGAATGCACTACCTAACTTTGTGGTTTCTTCCCCAAATCCCCAAAACTATAACCTTAGTCTGTCTACTGTAGACTTCACCCCATTCCTAAGAGGTCTGTAAGGGGCGTGCATAAGCACACCAGTGTGCCTACCATCCCTGTCCTAATGTTTTCTTTTGTTCGTATCCTTTTTATGTATTTATAATTATGTTTACACTTGTATCTGTCATAAAATACATGCTTGGCGAAAATAAATAAATAAATAAATAAATAAATAAAATAAATAAATAAATAAATACAGTACCCAAAGAAACAATATTAAGCCATTCATGCTATTGACTGCACTTTACTGAGGGTGGAAAAGAAGCTAGAGGACAATACTGTGACAGTCGTGTCTGGGAGATTTGCTAAGGGAAATAATCTCATTAACCCTGATAGAAATGTGACTTCTCAGGCAGGAATAGAAAAGCAGGGGCAGACAAAACAATTTGCACTGAACAAACCGCATTCTGCTTTCAGAGAGAAACATTTACTAGTAGCAGGCTTAAAAGTCAATTAGATCAATCATTTGTTATGCTAATCACTGATAAAAGCTGCAGAAATGGTTGCAAGTATCAGCATAATTTTAGGCCAGGTGAATTTAGATATTGAGAAGTAATTATTACAAAGGATTGATGCTAATTATGAAAATATAATTATGTAATTATATTATGCATATGTATCAGTTAGAAAATCATTGTGGAATTCTCAGAAATTCTGAGAGAAAGGAAGGGCACTGATATATACTGTATGAATATGTTAGCATATGGATGAATGTGGTGCATACTAAATACTCAGAAAAGCTGAGGGAGAAGGCAAGTGTTTGAAGATTAAAAATTAGTGATATTTAAGTGTCCATATTTTCTTTAATATAGCCCTAGGAAAGAACTCGAGTCCAAATGGATAAAGGCAAGGCTGCTAACCTTAGTTGATCCTTTTTTAAAAAACATTTTTAAATGGAAAGATGCATTTGCTGACATATTAGTAATTCACTTCCAAGACTGGAATTCTGCTGCGTTTCATGTAATCGATGTGTCATAAAAATGACATGTGTTCACTATTTATATATATTACAATTGTGATATTGTAATGAGTTGAAACAAAGTGTCTGAAAGAATTTCACATTGGCACATATTAGTACAATTAGGTGACCTTGACATTTTCTGATTTGGGTTATATTGTCAAAATTCTCCTTTAAAGAACAAAATATTTTTATAGTTCTTGTTTGCATTTATTCTCCCTCTATAGTCCTAATCTCCCTATATTTGTGGAGAGGGGGAAATCACATTTAGTTGGTTACCAAGGCAATGAATAGTGATACAAACAAAGGATAAGAATAGCAGAAGGAAACTTAAGCAAAAGGTATATAAATAAATTAAAGATTCCTTTTAAAATTTTATTAACTTCCTTTGACAATTAAAATTGCTTGTCTCCCAACTCTTCCTCTGAGAACTGTAAGCTCTAGGAACTGCATGAGACTTTATAAATATTACCCATTAATCCAATTTCTTTATAAAGATAGGCAGCAATGCAGAAAATTATTTTAGGCGTTCACTATGAACCATAATAAAACAATATATACCTTCACCAAAATATCATATATATCATTTTAAAAAGACATTCAGAAGCTTTGGGTTCATCTAATAATCCTGAACTTTTCTGCTTAAGAAAGAATGACTCACAGAAGAATTATTTAATTTTTAGATCAATATGCCTAGGCTTGTAAATTAAACATGTAGATACTTAAAACAGTACTATATGAAGTGTTCCATTTTAAAAAAGTGATGACCTATAAAGCCCTACATGGTTTAGGCCCAGGATATTTGGCGGACCACCTGCAGCCAGCAACGACAACCCATCAACAAGTTCTCATCCATAGAGAGGGCCTGCTTAGGGTGCTGTCGGCTAGACAGTGTCGGGTGGCGGCCCTCGGGGTAGAGCCTTCTCTGTGGGTGCACCCACCCTCTGGAATCGACTCCCCTTGGAGCTCCGGTTGGCTCCTGACCTTTGCACCTTCCACCGCAAATTAAAAACTTGGTTATTCAAGTTCCCCGACCTGGACTGATGGGGTTTTAAGGGTTTTAAATTTTAGTGGGTCTAACCAGATTTTAACCTCTGTATTATGGCATGTGAAATTTATTATTGTGAGCCGCCCGGAGTCCATTGGAGATAGGGCGGCATATAAGCCAAATAAAATAAATAAACAAATACCCCATTTCCTAAAAAATTCTGTGTTGGTGAACATCCCCATTACAGTTGGAAACGTGTTCCACCATCTAGTGGACAGTTCCCATTTCCCCTGACATCTATGGTCAAGGCTTCCTTGCAAAGCAAGCAGTTTCTGCAGTTTGAAAACTTCTATCATAATTTGTAATTATGTGTGTGTGTTGATTGCCAGTGGAAGGGAAATGGCTTAAAGCCAGCAATCCCATGAGGTTTGGCTAAGCCATTCCACCCTGATTTAGCTGTTAGAAGACAGGGTTAATTCTGTAAGAGCACAGAAGCTTTGCAAGTAAATTCCCAACAGATAATTACAATTCTATAATATATGATTAGCTCAGTCTGGTGTACAGCCAGGATCTTTTTGATAACATGCCCAAGGGCCTACTGTGCATAGGAAGAAATCCAGGAAAAATGTAAGCAGATGAACTCTTTCATCTCCATTTTCTCTTGTTGCTAGATGACAATGCCTGCGACAAAGCTAAGATATTTTTTTGATTTTTTTTGTTCAGAATTGGCAGTATCAACATCTCTCTCTCACACACAGACACACACACACACACACACACACACACACACCAATGTATTGTCTTAAGTTTGCTTGGTATGTGAGAAGTGGGAATAAGGAGTAGCATTGTTATGCCAAAGGACAGCCATTCTTTTGCATTTCTAAGAAGCTAAGAGTAATCATTCTGTACCCAAGGATCTTTTTTATAGGCTGTCTGCCCAAAACATTGGTGAAGTAGTTTGTGGGGAGAGTCTCAAGAAAAAAGTTGCAATTTGTTGGAGGTATTTATGTGTAGGGGATAAAAGAGTCCAGAATGACCAAATGATATCCACACCCATGTATTCAAAGCCTCCCTTTTTATGGGCATGAAATATATGCCCCTACTGATGGCATTTGACATTTTTGATCTACCCATCCTGCTGTATATATTCTTATTTTGTGCTTTTGGTTGAGTTTAGAATATGGCATGGTCTAATTTTTTCGCTGCCATGACAAGTGGGACACTGCTATTACAGTTATACCTGATAATTGCAACAATCCAGAGCAGTTAAATGTAAGTATCTCCTAAGGTGGCAATCAGGAATGGAATGGAAGGTAATCCCCCCTTGTCTATAAATCAAAGCCATTCAATCTTGCCAAGATTCAGCTAAAAATTTGTTGCTCCCCATCCAGACCCCCACAGCCTCCAGGCACTGAGATAAGATAGCCATGACATCTCTTAATTTGCCAGGGGTTGAGAAGTACAATTGGGTATCATCAGCATACTAATAATACTTTATCCTGTGATGACAGATGAGTTCACCCAATGGCCTTGTGTACAGTAGATGTTAAAAAGGAGAGGAGAAAACATGGAATTCTAGCATCCTATCATGGAAGCCATGAAGTCCTAAGCCATCTCAGGCCCCATTCCCAGATTAAACCCTCCTCCTGCCCCAATCTGCGCACTGACGGTCTGGAAATGGTGTCAAGGAGCTGAGAAAGGGAATTTGCAATGCAACAGAGAGGTTGGTACAACAGCAGCAATTCCAGTTGATCCATAGAAACAATTCTCACAACTAGAGATCTGTGGAACAGGGCCCCTGAAAGCTATAAGATATTCTCTTATAAGAACCTCTACCACTGCCCTACAGTTTTAGTTGATACTACACTTGAAACCCAGTTGGGTAGATTTCAGAAAGGGCAACTTCAGGACTCAGCTATAGTAGGTCTTGGTGATACATGCCAGGTTACAGATGACAGGAGCCTTACTACAGGCTGACCTGGCATTTAATAACAGCAACTGGAAGCTGTAGTCACTGGAAGTCCATTGATAGGCATCGGGGCTGAGATCAAAAAACTGGAACATGGATCATTACAAAACAATAGTTCCATGGTCTACGAGAGTACTCTGCTCTTTATCTCCTACCATATTTCCCCATACCTGTCACCATTGTAATGCTTGCAGTAGGTAGCACATTGGAAATGTTACTTTTGACAACATACAAACACAAACCCAGGGATAAACAGTGTCAGATTAAAGCATCTTATTTCAATATTAACTGCATCCCTGCAATATTAAATGCATCACCCATCTTCATGATTTCCGTCTTTCTAAATTAACTTTCAACTTCAGATTTTGCTTTGGCTATACTGAGCCTTCTTCAATTACAAGAATTAGTCTCTAAATTATTTAGAGAAGACTTCCTTCCATTTGCAATATACAATTAAAACTAATGGTTAGATTGCTGGCAGTCTTGGTGCTTTTGCTTATTTGCATATAGAGATTTTGTGTTCCTTTATTAGTTGGAGGCGAAACATTTCTCAAGTGGTGAAATATAAAACAAAAGACTTGGCAACAGTGTTAAGAGTTCTGAATGAAACAAAGTGGAAACTTAAACTGATCATCTTTTTATTTAAGACCTGAAAGAGCCAAGTTTTAATACCCACCTGGAAACAGAAGTACTAGTTGGGAGTTGGGTATTTGCCAAACATACAGCCGTTACCAAAAAGGCTATTTTTCTTACTCTCAAAGAGATGAAGCTTACAATGTTGTGAATTAGCAATATCATAGCTTAAATAACAATGTCATAGCTTCTTGAAAGTCTCAATCCAGTTCTTGGGGGGGCAAGTAGGGTTTGTTTTGCAGAAATAATAATAATAATAATAATAATAATAATAATAATAATAATAATAATAATAATAATAATAATAATAATAATATAAGCTGACCAGAAACTAACTTGGAACTGGTTAAGATCAGGAGTACTGAAAAAAGAAACAGAAAGCTTTATTTTGGCAGCTCAAGAACAAGCCTTAGCCACAAACTGCATGAAGGCAAACATTCAACAGGTTACCACCAACAGCAAATGCCGCCTCTGTAATGAGAAAGATGAGACAGTCGACCACCTGATCAGTGGGTGCAGCAAAATTTCACAAACCGACTACCTACAACACCATGACTGCGTAGCTAAGATCATTCACTGGAAATTGTGCCAGAAGTTTGGATTTGAGTACAGCAAAAACCACTAGGAACATCAGATTGAGAAAGTTTTAGAGAATGAGAAACACAAGATTTTGTGGGACTTTAGGATTCAGACTGATAGGCACTTGGTCCACAACACACCTGACATAACAATAGTTGAAAAGAAAAAAGTATGATTCATTGATGAATCATAAACATCATTGATGAAAAGTATGATTCAATACCTGGTGATGCACAGACTGAAGATAAGCAGCAAGAAAAAATCACAAAGTACCGGAACTTGCAAATTGAAGTTTAGCAACTATGGAAAAAGAAATTGTATGTTGTCCCGATTGTAACTGGAGCCCTTGGAGCAATACCCAAAGGGCTACCCCGCTATTTAGAAATTCTAAATTTACCGGACTTGAACATTTTGACTCTACAAAAAACCACCTTACTCGGAACAGCTTACATCCTCCGATGATACCTTAACAGTTTCTAGGTCCTTGGTTAGGACTCGAGCTGCTGAGCTATTAACCAGCCTCAAAGACTGTGAATCCCACTACAGATTAAATAATAATAATAATAATAATAATAATAATAATAATAATAATAATAATAATAATAATAATAATAATAATAATATTTAAAAAATCAAATTGTGGTTGATTTTGTGGCAGGGTGAAAGAAGTGAATGAGCAGAAAACAGCTTGCAGGAAACCTAGAGCCAGTTTGCTTAAAAAAGAACAGATGCTCAGAATTACAAGTATCTCCTTTTCTGAATTGTCTGTGAAAAAGCCTGCTGTGTGTAGAAGCAAACCCATTAGCTTGTATCATACAACACAGCAGAATTTAGTATTCTTTTCGTTTTTGCCTCCAGTAGCTTGTGCAAGTGAGTCATCTCCAATCACACTGCATTGTACCTCTGAGCTTTGAAGTGACTGGAGGCCAAAGACCTGAGGTGTTCCACTCATTTCATCAAACTTTTATGGATGCATCATAACAGACCTGTTGTTCAGAAAAGCAAGTGCTGTATCAAGTGCAAATGCCACCAAGCTAGCCTCCCTGCCTTTTCTCTCTCTTGTTCGAAATTCAAAGCAAAATCGTATAAAATTGATGTTTTGAATATTCTATGAGGCTCAGCCAATACGAGTTTGTTGCCTTGTCTCAAAATATAATCAATTTCATTTTCTTTTTTGATTGTTCCATAGAACAACTTGTGTTTTTTAAAATACCGGTAAGCAATGAATTATTACAATAAAACATGCAAATACACACAAGACTGAAATGGAAAATTTAAAACAAAGGCAAGGATTTAGCTATTTATAGAACAGATCAGATCTATCAAATATCATAGTAGTTCTATTTATTAAGTGTTTTTTTCACTTGTTCTCCTCTTCCACTACCTCTTAGTCCACAATAACTTCCCAGAGAATTTCCTATTGAAGTGGTACTAGTTACTGTACATTTATTTATTAAATTTGTATGCTGCCTATTGCTGAATGATTCTGCCAGCTCACAAATAAATCATTTTAAAAATGCAGTAAGAAACAAAAATAAAAGCAAAGATGACTGAGACTGAATCAAACCAGAAAAAAGAAACAGATGCATACAACCCAAGAGGGTTTCATTCATCCTGGTTAAAGGCTTAGAAGAAGAGTCAAGTCTTAACAACTCTTCTAAACAGCAGATTGAGGGTCATGTGAATCTCCGGGTGGGGGGAATTTCATTCCAAAAGTGGGGGGGGGGGTATATAAAAAAGGGCATCTTTCTAGAGCCTTGAGAGTTTCCATTGTTCAGTCGGAGGAACCTGGGTTGCCACCCCTGCAAGATCAAATCAGTCAGAAAGATAATATTGGAAACAGATGAATCACACCTGAAAGCAAATGAGCAACCAGTGGAGCTCACAAAGCTAAGATGTTACACAGGCATACTGAGGTACTGAGAGAGAGAAATTCCCTGAGGAAGGGCTCCAGCATGAGTCCAAAAACCTGGAGGTATGCCCATCTCTGGCTGTCCATGGCATTCTAGAACAGTTGAAGCTTCTGAATGACCTTAAAGGGCAACTTTACCAGATGTCACTGACATCTGGTAAAGGGTACCAGATGTGAGTGATTGTCTGAAGGTCCTCCCAAAGAAGGAAAGTGTGCCTGGTGAACCAGATGAAGCTGTGCAAGGCCTTCCTGGCCACAGTCGCTACCTGTTCCTTTGGCAGGAGCTGTAAGTTCAGGAAAACCTCCAGATTGCACACCACTCTTCTTAATAATATAATCTTATTAAATTTATTAGAGTATAAAATGAAAATAAAAATAGTAGGGAAAGGAGAAAGGGGAAAAGAGAAGTATAGGGTAAAGGGGGAAAATGCATTAACTTCTGACTCTTCACCACAGTAGAATGAATGTAACATTACAACCTCAATTTTTTACATTGCATATTCAGTATATTCTACTCGTTTCTATAATAATTTGTCTAATCAGTAAATTCCAAAGTCAGTTTCATTTTCTTTTCCTTTTCCAAGCACAAAATCCAGAAATGGTTTCCAGATAGAAACAAAGTTACATGTACTCTTCTCTTTGATTAAATCAGTTAATTTGGCATGATGACGCCGTGATGAACATTATTTTCTGCAGGTTTGAATTATGGAAGCCAGAACGGAGCTTCATCAACACATAACTTAATTTCAGACACACAAGACTCATTGTAAACTACTAAAACAGTTGCTGATAGCCACCAGGAGTGGCCACGGTGGCTCATGTGGTTAGGATGCTGAGTTAGAAGAACATTGAGTGGTTGACAACTCAGCTGTTCGAAACCCATGAGCACAAGCTGCATCACAGAATGAGCTATCAATTTGTCCCAGTTTCTGCTAACCTAGCAGTTTGAAAACATGCCAATACATGTAGATAAATATGTACCACTTCTGTAGAAAGGTAACAAGGACATGAAAGGATACCTGTTGAGCGTCTCCTGGGCAATGGTGATGTCACCAGCTAATCCTTTCAATTTAGAAGTGCCTTGGTAGGTGCTTCCAACACAAATGCAGCAGCAGCATAGCCATCAGGAAAGGTAATTCACATTTCTGGGCTTCAATACATGCTGTCAGTAGATACTTTAGTAATACTAAAAAGCATTGCTAACTGCCATCCATGGAATGAGGATGATGCTTCATAGATAGAAGAACACCTACCAGCAACTTGGCTTCATTCATCTTGAAATCCATGTTATTAAATCCAAAGATATTTTTGCAGGTGGTGTAATCTGAAACAAGACATTTAAAGGGGAGCATTGAAACAAATTGACATATCTCTAGATCTTTGAGCCTTCAAAGCTCAATTGTCATTAGAGAGGCGTTAGCAATTTTACCTACTCTGCACGCTTTCACCCACATTTTTTTGCAGGCCCAGTATCAGAACTTTGGCACTGTGGCACCATTCTCACTTTCAAATTGCACTTCAAGTACTTTCTTTTGTGTTTTGTAAATTTTGGGGTGGGCTAGTTTCCCATTAGCAGAAACTCTCATGTCATTCCAATTCCTGGCTCTTGGCTCAAGGTGGCATCTTTCCCTCTGTCTAAAGTTTCAACCAACTTAATGTCTTTTGGGTTCTGTAAAATGCAGTGAAAAGATAATACCTGGATAGATTTGCATAGCTCACCACATCAATTTAGCTCCATTAGGCACCTGGGCTGGACTCTGCACAGGTTCTGTACACCGATGATAATGAGGTTGAACATGGAAGTACTTTGACTGCAGCAAATGACAGCTGGCAGTGTCTTTCATATTCAGAATGTTTGGTCCAAAGGAGTTCAAATCTTCCAGTCTTATTTACATAGTCTCATTCTATTATCTATTTCCTGTTTGCATTTAGCAAATAAATGGCTGGGACTTGGTGTTGGACCAAAAAGTGTACAATAGTTTTGTAAAATAAGTGATAAGTTGTCAGGAAACACTGCATAGCCCTACTAGGTACGGTATTGGTCAGTTTTGTGTGGGGAGCCATATACAGTATGTACAATATATGTACACTATGTCCATGCAAAAGGCATTCCTGGGCTAATCAAGATAATTGCTCAGTGAAGGAACTGCCAGGTATACAATTTCTGACATGCTGAACATGGAGCTATTATGCAGTGGCTGTGGAATTCTGGGAGTTGAAGTTCACACATCTTAAAGTTGCTAAGGCTGAGAAAAACTGATTTAGACTATATCAAAGATTGGCAGAGTGACATAATGTTTGGCTCTGCCTGACAATTGTTATTTCAACTCCTTCTGTCTAGGACAGTGATGGCTAACCTTTTTGCCGTCGTGTGCCAAAAGTGGAGGGAGAGCGGGGAGATTGTGTGCATGCATGCCCACACCCATAATTCAATGCCCACCAGTGCCCCGCCCTCCTGTGCACATGCACATGCTCCCCCCCATGCTACCCCTGTTTTTGGCACGCGATGGCACAGTGGGCCCATTTTTCACTCTCCCCAGGCTCCAGAGGCTTTCTAGGAGACTGGGGAGGGCAAAAACAGCCTTCCTCAACACCCCCAGGATGCCCTCCGGAGGTCGGAAACAGCCCATTTCTCAACTTCTGGTGGGCCTGGAAGGCCCGAAAATTAGCTGGGCGGCGGACACATGTGTGCTGGAGCTGAACTAGGGCAACACTCGTGTGCCCTCAGATATGGCTCCGCGTGCCACCTGTGGCACCTGTGCCATAGGTTCGCCATTAGGATTAGGATTTAGGATTTATTGGATTTATATACCACCCTACTCCCGAAGGATTCAGGGCGGTGTACAGCCAACAATAAAAATACATACGTACAAAATTTAAAAACCAACTAAAAACAGATTAAATGAATTTGGCCCGGACAGAATTAAAACACCCCAATATAATTTAAAATTTTTTAAAATTTAACACTAAAAACGGGGAGTGGTTAGGCCAGGCCCGCCTGGCGAAATAGAAAAGTCTTAAGAGCGCGGCGGAAGGTGGGCAGATCCAGGATCCTCCGTATCTCTGGGGGGAGCTCATTCCAGATAGTAGGTGCCCCCACAGAGAAAGCTCTCCCCCTGGGGGCTGCCAGCTGACATTGTTTGGCTGACGGCACCCGGAGGAGACCCTCTACTCAGGGCGGTGTACAGCCATCACAGGTCTAGGATCTCAGCAAAAGCATGATGAATTGTAGAGCTAAAGACAATCACAATAACAAACACAATATAAAAGAGAATAAAACCAAAGGGGTTTCAATAGTTGTATGATTTGTAGAATAACTTTGGCAATAATATCAAGATAATAAAAAGAAGAGTTTTGACTTTGAAGTATGCATGATACATGCTTGCATTTTTGTTTAGTCTCCAAATGAGCATTTGATATTTCTGATTATAAGTTTCATCTTTTCTGTCCTATTGATTCACTAAACCAGAATGGTTTTTTTTAAAATTTTGGATTAGCATTCTATGTGAATTAAGCTACTGTAAATTATGGTTTATGACAAAGCATAGTGATTTATTAAAAAACCATGATTCAAAGCATTGCAGAGCAGAAAAATTTTCCTGTGTGTTTTCCCTACCACTTCTCATTTACTTTGATGAAATGAGAATTTGCATTCAGAATTTCTTCAACAACATAATTTTGCTTGATTGAGTAATAACTTTTCATGGTTGGAGTGCTGTGTTCTTGCAGTTACTCAGTTATTAGGTGAGCTAAGGCAAATGAGCCAGCTAAGGCAAATGAGCCAATTATGACTTTGAAAATAAGAGAACTTTGCTCCAGAACGTGCATACCACACGACCTTGCTTCTAATCATTAAAGCAGTTGTCTTTTTTCCATATTTATTTATTATTTATTTATTTATGAAAGTTATTTATGAAATTTATTGGCCACCCATCTTACCACAGAGAAATTCTGGACAGATATGAGCTTAAAAAACAGATGTCTCCTTTAAGAGTCACATTAACTTTATACACATTAAAGCCACCTTTAAAGGCTCAAACCAGGGACTTCCAAGGTGTAAAAAAAAAATGAAGATAATAGGTGTGGCATCATAATCAAAATCTTACTTTTTTGTATATGCTGTATTTGTGAGGTTGACTTTTTCAAGTTCTCCAATGCACCCCCATCCGCCCCCCAGTTGGCTCATGTAGAGCCATAAAAAATTGTAAGGCAGATTTCAGTGTAGTAATCTTCTTTCTCTTCACTCCCTGCTTTTTCCCACTTCTGACATTTCTGCCGTGCAGAAATGGCTTTTATATGAGGTGAGAAACCCAATCATAATAAACAAAAAAGAAAACTCGTGTATAGATATCTTCCTAGCTTAAATCTTCAAATTTAAATATAGAAAGTGATTTCTATAAGTCTGACAAATTTACTTTCTTTAGTTTTTGGCACAAAGTGATATTTTCAAATGCTGCATCAAAGTAAAGCAGTTTGTGGAATTCCAATGTGCAACCAATGCTCTGTGCAGTAGGGATCAACAGTTCAAAAAGAGAACATAAGGATATCAAAATAAAATGACCATTTTGGCAGACCCTGTTCTTTCAAGCACTCTGCAGCAAAATAAGAATTACAGTAGATGGCAGTAGTCAGGTTGAGCTTCTTAATACATGCTGGTCTGTCAAAGAATTCTGAACATTTTGGCCAAAGTTTTTTCCTTTCAGTTGCGGTATCTAAAGTCCAGAAACACAGAGCTTAGAAACTGTGTGAAACTGTGTGTGAAAGAACAGTAGCTGACAGTCAAGCAGTTATATACAGAAAGACATACTGAAAAATCTATTTGCTTTGAATGTATTTTAGTATTGGAATAATAGAACCTATTTAAATCTATTTCTTTAATTGCTTTTTAATGCTCATTTTAATTTGTTAATTAATTTGTTAATTTTTATGTTTTATTATTCACCAGTACAAGCAGTATAGCTTTTAATAAATAAAATGTCATCATACACATGCATTTTGAGGAAAAGGAAATAGATATGCGTGAATCAAAGCATTTTGTAGTTGACAAGATAGCATTTGTTTTTCTTAAGGGGGTTGAAACCAGTGGTGGGATTCAGCCAGTTCGCACCACTTCGGGAGAACTGGTTGTTAACTTTCTGAGCAGTTTGGCAAACTGGTTGTTGGAAGAAATTATTAGGGCAGAGAACCGGTTGTTAAATTTCTTGAATCCCACCACTGGTTGAAACCCAACATATCTGGAATGCAATAAGCTGAGAACTTCCATGAATAACAGTCCTGGTCATACTCAGATTGATCTGAACAATTCTTAATTTACCTCATGAACCGTGCTTGAGATAAAATTAGGGAAGATTCACCTCCACTTTAGGCTACCTTGACCTATTGGAGAAAGACAAACTATAAAAAATTAACAAACAAATACCACATTTAACACAATTTATCATCTTTCCTTATCAGAATTTGTGTGTGTGCGTGGGCACGCATGCGTGTGCCTGCGGATGGAGGAAGCAAAATTGTTTATTTAGTGTGAGTATGGTATTTCCTTTGTACCAAAGGTGCTTTTTCAAGAGGCAACTAGATTTTCTGGCATTTCCTTTGTAATGCTGTACATTCAGACACAAGATTTCTTTCCCTCTGAAATCATAGGGAAAAGTCGGATAGTTGAGCTTTGCATTGCTTCTTCCATACTTCAGGAGATACCGTCTCTTTAAAAAGATTAGCACAAGAATAGTAAAGCCTATAGGGAGATATGGGTAAAGCATAACTCAGCACAATTTGTTGGTCTGGGCTACAGTTTAGTGGTTGCAGAGAGGATGGTGGGATTGTAAAATCTTTCATTCATTTAATATGGCATTAGCTGAGTCAAACCTGACTTTATTGCATGTTATATGGGAGTAGCTGAAAACAAGCTGCAACATTGGCTACTTTATTTTTTAATGGTTGATTGGCCATTTTGCTTCCAATATTTATAGAAAGTATGAACCACTATGTTTTATTATACAAATATAAAAACTATCGGTATGGATGCAGATGTTAGATTGCTGTCATGTAGAGATAAGCTGGAAGGTGCTACAAAGGTATTTTGTCATGGAACTGATCTTTGGTGAAGACAGGGGTGTCAAACTCCGGGGGAAAGCATCTTTCCAGAAAGAATAGGATATAAATTATGAGTGATGATAGTATTTGATGCTGTATACTCAGAAGCTAAGCAGAGTTGGCTAGTAAATGAATAGGACACTATCGTGGAATATCAAATATTGTCTCTACTGCTTGTTATTTCCTTGCCATCTTTTCTCTTTAGTGGACTGACTGTTTCCTTGACTTTTTTCTTGTTATTAATATGTTGTAAGAAACTTTTAAAATTATCTTTGCCTTTTGTTGCAAGTCTTTGTTCATTTTAAGCCTTTGCTTTCCTGACTTCATCTTTGCAGATTTGGGCTATCTGCTGATATTCTGCCTTAGTTATGTGTCCCTATTTCCATTTTTTGCACTTATCCTTTTTGTCTTTCAGTTCATCAGAGAAATCTTTGTGCAACCACGCTGGTTACATCTTGGATTTCTTGTTTTTCTTTTTCAGTGGTATTGTGTTGGACTGGACTTTTATTATATTTGTCAGTGTTTCCCATGCTTCTTCAGTTGTTTTCCCCTTTAGGATTTTTATCCATGGAATGTTTTTAGGCTCTTTCTGAGTTTGTTACAATTAGCTCTTTTAAAGAGATTCTAAAAGTAGTGAAGATTGGTCTCCTCACTCCTAAATTTTAGTTTAAAGCCCTTTTGATAAGATGAGCCAGTCATTTTCCAAATATATTCGTTCCAGTTCTTGTGAGGTGCAGTCCATCTTGTAAGTAGCCCTTCATGAAGATGAAGAGCCACTCATCTCTTCTTCCTATTTAAATCCTTTCCTTGAACAACAAAACTGCCAGTTCTATTAATCTCCAATGACCTTGTTGTATACATGGCTACAGAATGGCACTATAGACATCTGCTTTCTCAAATGCTTATTTTCTAGGCCATTTGTGCATTCTATTTCAATCCTTGTCAGTATTTATTGCTTGTAGATTGACTGATGACATTCACATTTCTATTTATCTCACATATTTTTCACTGCTGAAAATTGGGTGATGTTAATTTAAATTAAGGAGGAAAACCTCCACTTTGAAGGTCTATCCAGTGAAGTTGGGATAAATGCAAAGCTTCATTAGATAGACTGGATCTATCTAATCTGGAGGTTTTCCACTTTGAAGGTCGGTCCGCTATTGTGTTGGTTAATGACTGATGTGGTTTATATTGTTACTGGAGAGATTTGGACTTAGTGTATATGCTGTTATTTTTGTAGATTTACTAGAATAGTTATAAAACTACTAGTACAGCAAGAGTAGTTAAAGTAACAGGCTAGAAATAGAATTCTAGACCCACCTTACATACAAAGTCAGTTGGGGACCTTGGGCTAGTTATTCTCTTTCAGCCCTAGGAAGGAGGCAATTTTTTAAAAAAATTTGATTTATATGCCGCCCTTCTCTGGAGACTCAGAGCGGCTTACAATGCGTTAAGCAATAGCCTTCATACTTTTGTATATTTATACAAAGTCAGCTTATTGCCCCCACAAACTGGGTCCTCAATTTACCCACCTTAGAAAGGATGGAAGGCTGAGTCGACCTTGGGCCTGGTGAGAATTGAACTCGCAGTAATTGCAGGCAGCTGGATGTTAAATACTGCCTCAGTAGGAGGCATTAGCCTCCTACGCCACTCACTCAGCAATGGCAGACCACTTCCAAAATCTTGCCAAGAAAACTGCAGGTAATTACCAGGAGTCAAGACTGATATGAAGGTAGCAAGAAAGCAGCATAGCTGCAGGAAAACCTACAATAGTCCTGCTTCTCTAGCATCTTTTATTTGATCAAGAAAAAAACCACAATATTAGAGATGAAGTGTGTCATTTAAAAAAAGCTTCTCAAACTTTATCCAATCTAGCAGTGGAAAGGTACTGTAGGAATACAAACAGAGGAAGTATAACACTAAACTAGTTGTAGTAGTAAAGAGAAAGAGAAAAAGAGCACAGCTGGATGCCTAATTTCATTGGGAAGATGAACGGGTTTAATATGCCACACATGACAAGATATTATGCATAAAAAGATTTGAAGAATTTTATTTTTGGGAGGTGGGTGAAGGCAAGTAGGTTTATTCTGGAAAAAAGGCACTTACTTTACTAACTGTTATGAGGCAAAGCATACATCTTATTAAGGCAAAGCATACAGCTTATTAAGACTACTCCTTATTAAGATTATTAAGATACTTCTTCCAAAGATAGAATTCAGCTTTACAGAACTGGGGAACATAATGCAAGGATATTTGCCATCCAAACCATTATTGATTACATAGCATTTCAGGTTTTATAGGCACAAGCAAACAGGAAGAGTGTCCAGTGCAGCATACTGTATGTAACTTAAAAAGATATTAAAAGACTATTTTATGGAAGTTTGAAGTTTGAAAGAAGTACTGGTAATTCTTCACCTAAGACCATAATGGATCCTTTCCATTACCGTTACAAGTGGTGGCAGCTGTTAAGAGGCATGATCACCCTTAACCCCCCTCGCTTTTCCTGATGCAGCTGTTAAACAAATGTGGGTTGTTAAGCAGAGCAGGGGTGCCTCAAGGGTGGGGAGAACCTGGGATCCTTAACCTAGGCCCAGGCCAGCTTTCTGAGGCCTCCTCCACCTCCTCAGGTATTCCATTCTCCATTTCCTGTCTCTTGGGGTCCCCACAGCCCCAAGAGGCAGGAAATGGGCTTGCTTCCCACCCACCCCCATTGGGTCCCCATAGGTCTTTTCTTCTCACCAGTTTCCCACAGCCTCCTCTCTGTTGCCCATCACCCATTGTGCATTTACCTTTTTAAGATCACCAGAGTTCTGGACTGGTGAGCACTGCTCAGACTACATTACAGAAGCCGAATGGAATGGTTCGTCCCTGTACTGTATGGCAGCCTCCTGGAAGTGGCCACCATTTCAGCACAACTACAAAGAATTGGGAGTGCACTGAAAATGGCAGTCACTTCTAGGGGGCAGCCACATAGGCCAGGGACTCCTTCCCCAACATGAGGTCTGGAGATCTTAAAAAGGTAAGTGTGCAGTGGGTGATATTGGGAGTGGGGAGAACTCTCAAGACTTGTAGGGAGCTGGTGAGTGGATGGAAGGAGATAGGTGGTAGATATTGCACTGGTTGTAACTTAAAAGAGGCTCGTAGGTAGCTTTTGGGGCTGTGTCTGTCATAACTTTGATGGCAGCTAAGTGACTGTTCATTAAGCGAGGACTACCTGTATTAAAAAGTAATGTCATTAAAGGTAATTTTAACTTTTAAGACAACATTTGGAGTTGCTTCCTCCATGGAAACTGTTATTAATGATACTCTAAACTACAGCCAGGAGTTAAAGCAAATGAGAATAAGCTTGCAATAGTATTCAGAGAGTAACAGTTTAAAATGAATTACACTGTTATGACAAAGGTTCACACACTCCATCTGAATGTAATTTAAAGATGAAACCTGCAGAGAATGTAATAAAAAGGGACATATTTAAAGAGCTTAGGACCATGATGGTGAACTTATGGCACGTGTACCACAGGTGGCACGCGTAGCCATATCAGTGGCCATGCAACCTGAGCTCTGGCGCACATGCGCGCGCTGATCAGTTGATTTTCGGGCCTTCTGGGCCTACCAGAAGTAGGGAAACAGGCTATTTCCTGCCTCCAGAGGGGCTGGGGGGATGGTGGGGAAGGCCCGTCTCTATGCATCTGTGGCGGGTGAAACAGCCTTTCCAACTTCCTCGGAGGCCCGCTGGTGGCCTGAAACGGCCCATTTCCCAACTCCAGGTGGGGCAGGAAGCGATGTTTTTTGCCGTCCCCATCCTTCAGAGACTCCTACAGAGGCCGGGGATAGCAAAAAAGTCACTTCCTGTCCCACCTGGAGTTAGGAAATGGGCCATTTTAGGCCTTTGGAGGGCCTCTGAGGGATTGAGAAAGGCTGTTTTTGCCCTTCCCAGATAAAGAGAGACGATCTGGAGCCAGATAAGAAAGAAAAACAGGGCTACCAGGCCATCGTGTGCCAAGAGCGGGTGGGGGAGAGAAGAGGGGGAGCTGCGCGCATGCGCAGGTCAAAGCACATAGAATTATCACACACATGCGTGACCCTCCCCCGCCCCCCTCTCCTGGCATGAGATGGCAAAAAGATTAGTCATCATTGGCCTAGGAAAAAGCAAACCATATATTAAGGCTGTACCAGACCATTACTTTAAAATTAGCAAGATCAAATTTTATTAATATCAAATATATTAATGTATATTTAACAAATATATCAGCATTTTTGAAGCCTTTCCTGTAACATTGTTTATGAAATGGAATCAAATGCAGTCTTAAAGTTAAAACAGGTCACAAAGAGAAGAGTTTCTAATTTGTGCAAATGCTTACACATAGGGAGATGCCATACAAATATGTGATCTACACTAGTTCTATCCAGTCAAGAAATTTCTGATTCACATATTTAGCATACAATTTGCTTACTACAGTCAATAACTGATGGGCATGTAATTAGTGCTCCTTCTTTTATATTCAGATTATTATGGCCAGACTCCATACTTTAATGCAATTTACCATGCTGTTGATGAAGAATTTGATAACGAATATAAAACAGGGATACTAATTTGGAAATCCATTATAATCCATACTTCACAATGAAGTTCAATTGACATGCCTCACCAGATGGTATGGGTGTGATTATGTCACATGTCATGAAAGAGCACATTAAACAGCTAGTGTTCATGCATGATATTCAGACAAAGCTACAGGGGGAAGCACAAAAAGGGAAGCCCTAAATGTGATCTGTAGAATTATACATTTCAATATTAGCAATTGTCAGAGGCTAATGTCAACCTTCAATCCACAAAAAGGGGGCTCTACTTACAGAGGCTGCATTAGTTCCTTGGAGGGCACAGATATAAAATAGAAGTTGAAAGGACGTGCAATCATGCAAATTTCCCCTCTATAAATTATACAGTAGAAACATCTCCATCGGATGGGAATTTTTTTTCATGTGTTTTCTTTTGTGGAGATTATTCTTGTCATGGTTCATGAAGCATAAAGCATAACTTTATCCCTCTCCAAATCACAGAAAACAAAGTTAACCCTCCAGAAACAGTGTCATTCAGCTATAGTATTTCACTTTCTGCTTTTTCGTTTCTTTTTTAGAGAAGTAAATACTGTAAACTAAGCAACAATATTTTTCTGGAACTGAACAAGTTCTTCACTTGTGGTTAAATATTTGCCCGTTCAGTCTTTTATAGTTTGAATATACTTAAATATTGTATATTGCTCAGGTAGATGCCCAGTCATCCAAAATAGGCCTTGCACCCAATAGAATTCAATAGCAAGAAAATAAGTTTGGGTGCCCTCAGGGATGACAGTGACCAGCACATCCAGTGAAACTGGAACCTATGCTATGGATTCATTATGTGATGGAAGTTTAGCTGTTTCCACAACCAAGATCTCCTTAAAATAGATTGAGGGCACCCTAATTTATTTTCATACAATTAAATTCTATTGGGTGCAAGGCCTATTTTGGACAACTGGGCATCTGTGAAACTGTAATTGACCTCATTTATTTGTTTTCTTACTTCCTTAGGCAGCTTAAAGGCTGCTACTGTTGCAAGGAAATGGCTAATAAAAGAAGCACAAAAACTATCCAAAACTGTTTCCACCAAATCTAGAGAGATATGACAAAGGTAAGCAAAAGGAATAGAGATATGAGTGTTCTGCATTTGCTTTTGTAGAGTTGAGATCTCTTTTTGTTATGGATGGCCTTCTGTGGTGCAAGGCCAGGGACATAGCAGTAGAAAAACAGGAGGAAAAATAGCCAGGGATTGAGAAGAAGATAAGGAAATTACTCCATCCTGCAGGAAGGAAGGCGTTCCATTCTACAGGGCCTACTACAGCAAGCAGAGGCATTCAGTGGAGAAAAGCAGGGCTTCTGGACCAGGAATTTATTGACTTTAATTTATATCCTACTTTTCATTAGCCAAAATTAGTATCAAAGCATGTCACTGTTATATCCCCAATAATCTGCTCTAAAATCCGTAGCAAGAAAAGCAACCATCAGTTTGTGAAATAATAAAATGCCACTCCATAGCAGAAAGGAAGTATGCAATTCAGTCCAAAGTGAGGGAAAACGAGTGTACATATTCTGCAATATATTTTAAATTTTTGTCCCAAAACATTGGAACTACTGACAAAGTTGGCTGGTTAAACATCTGAACATTTCTAATCATATAAATAGCAAAATCCTTCAACTCCCTCCTCCCCCTATCCATAGACCTGGTTTCAAAGGGCTTTCCCTCCTGAAGCTATACTGATCTACTAAAAGCTAAGTTCCATCAGGTTCTGGGGACTTACTCCCAAGATACTGAGCCAGGGCTGCAGATGTATCCCTTCTGTTGGAGATACAGGAGAAAAAATATAAGAAAATACAAGAAAATGCAGCTCCATCTCTTCCCTATTAATAGTTTCCCAGAAGAATCTTAACATGTCTCTTAAACAGGGAAGCCCTGTTCTGTTCACTTTCTTGCTTTATTCTATGAAAGCAAAACACATTCTACCTTTATTCAAAGGGGAAGCTATATACAGGGGGTCTCCACTCACACAACTGGGATATTATAAAAAAATAACGTTTATTGACTTGGCAGTGCATTTGCAGGGGTTGCTAAAAAGGGATGCCTTCAGTAAATTGCAAAACATCTACAAATTGTATCTCTAGATGTGTCGCTTTTTCTGAAAAACTTTGTGAAAATTGTATATATTTGAAAAGAAAGCAGTTAGAGGCACACACATTAACATTCTTGTTCTCCCACCTTCTCCTTTGGATCAAATGGACAGTTGATGGTTTCCTGAAATACTTCCATAAAAACATGCATTGAAGGTCAGTCAGCATTGAGAATCTCATAATTTGGTCAAGAAAGCTAATATAACAAATGTGTAGAAATGCATAGCAACCTGACATGGTGGGGTTTTTGGGGGTTTTTTTTTTACAATGAGAGCCTCCTCCTGGGCTTTGAAGTTGCTGTGTTACTTCACACTTGAATATGGAACATCCAATATGTGGACTTTATATAGCTATTTATGACTACTTTTCCCAGTGGTGGGATTCAATTTTTTTAACAACCGGTTCTGTGGGCGTGGCTTATTTGGGTAGGCATGGCTTGGAGGTCATGTGACTGGGTGGGCGTGGCTAGCTAGTCATGTGACTGGGTGGCCATGGCTATGTGTATAGGGACTATTCAGAGGGCTGAAAAAAATCATTTCTGACCGGTCCTCTCACTTTTTTTTTTAATTGAAAAGTTTTATAAAATTTTACACATATTTTTCCCTCCCTTCCTCCCCCATTCCAACCCTCCCCCCCGGACTTCCCAGAGCAAATACAGGATATAACATTTAACAGATATAAAAAGAAAAACATTTGCTACCTATCTATAAATTTATCTCCCTCTTGCACTTTAACTCTCCTTGTTAATATCTAAATATAATTATTTAAACCAATTCTTTGTTAAAAATAGTCCAACTTCGTTCTTGTCGATTCCTCAATAAAAAGCAAATCTTCTTTCTTCCAGTATTACACAATCAGAGTCCAATTACAATTAACCATCCCATCTCCAACCCTTACATATATTAACACATTAACAAAATATTTCAGCCAATCTCCAGTAAAATACATTGTAAGAACCTTGTTTTGCTTTTTACCCCATAAACTTACATTAATTTCCCTAATAAAATTCTAAATTAAACATTTAACATTTCATCACATACACCTTTTAAAAATACTATAATACTATAACCTTAAGTTTAAACATTTTAAGATCTCTTAACACATCAATAGGGCATTCTTCAAAATCTAAGTTTCAAAACTTTTAATAAACTATCCATTAAATTTTTAGTTAACCACCTTAAAACTTCGATAAGTTTTTTAAAAAAACCCTATCCAACTTTAATTAAGCCTTTTTACTTCAATAAAACATTCTTCAGAGTATAACCTTAGCGATACTGTTAATCCATTGGGTTACATTCTTTCTAAATCTTGAATTCATTCTTCAAAATATACATTTCAAAACTTTCAGAAAGCTATCCATTAAATTTTAAATTAACCATTTTAATATATCAATAATTTTTAAAAAGCAATCCATTTTTAATTAAACATTTTGACTTCAATAAAACATTCTTCAAAATATAACCCTCAAAAGGCTATCCCTTAAATTATATCCAAAACTAAATGTAATAAAACATTTCTTTTATGTCATTATCTTACGTTAAACTTAAAAGGTACTAATTTCAGTAAGCTTTCCAGATTCATACTGCCCCCCCCAAAAAAGAAAAAAAATGTTCTTCCATTCTTCCTTTCTTTCTATATTTTTTCCAGTCCTTCTTCTTCAATAATACTTTTTTCTTCAGCATTGCTCCTCCCCCTGCTTTTATTTTCGAGAATTTTTAAATTTGGATTTGAGATTGATGTGTCTTTAAAATTCGTTCTCTTCTTAGAATTATTTCCTTTAATTTGGAACCCCCATTTTGACTCCTCCTGCTTATATAATCAGTTACTTCATTCTTTAAATATTGATTCTGTCTGTAAAGCCAAAAAACTTCACAGTATTTATCAGTCTTCAGTAGAGTGTCTACTTGCTGCTTTTCAGTTGATTGCATAGAAGCCTGTACCAAAATCTCTGTTTGCAGCATGCTAGCCTCCATCTTAATCCTGACAGTCTCTTCTTTATCCTCCAAAATCACATTAGCCTGATTAATTTCTTCCTCTTTTCCAGCCAGCAAATCATTGTTATTTTCCAATTTATAATTTTGAACAATGCTTTTAATTGATTCTAATATAGCGGAAGTATAAAAATTTAAAAGTTCTTGAAAAACCTTTACAGTCACAACTTATGAATTTGCTGACTCATATGATAATGATCCTCCATCCTTGATGTCAGCCATATTTCAATTTTCACTTTGTATTTATTCAACTATCAGCTCAATAAGTCCAATTATTTTCCACACGATTTAAAAGTGTAAATTAGTTAAAATCAATACCATAGTCCTTTCCATTCCACTTCCATTTTAAATCTTTTTCTTAGTATGTAATCCAGTAGCTTTAACAATGTTGCGAGCGTTAACAAGCCCTTTCACTAATAGGTTTCGTTTTCACGCCCTTGGGTGCCATTCTTTTTAAACGGAGTTAAAGTACAGTACTTGCATTTCTTTGTTCTCCTGATTTGCTCTGCCAGCATCCAAGGTCGAAGTTTCTTATAATCCTTAAAATTGCATTGCTGGTGTGGTTGTGACGCCTCGTTCTGCATAAAGCAGACTCGTCCCAGTTCTGGAGCACTGAAGGGCTTTCAGGGAGCTCTCACCCTGCAAACCCCAGGCTTGAAAAAAAAAACCTGGGGTCTAGGGGAGCTCTACCCAGACCCTTCTGCTCTTCTCTTCCCCTTTTTCCCTGAGGAAGAGTTTCAAGCCGCTAGACAGCTGATTTTCGCTGTTCTAGTGGCTAACAGAATCACAGGGCTGGAGCTCCTAAAGGAGCGTCAATTGGTGTTCACAGAGCCACAGGAAGTCTTGGTCCTCACACTTTTGACTGGTCCTCACACTTATGACCATCCTCACATTTATGCCCATGAAGCATTCTTAACAACCATGTCACTCATTTCACAACTGCTTCTCTTCACCATGGTGACAAGATAGGGCAAAAAATGTAAAATGTGAGGACAGTCGTAAATTCGAGGACTGGTCAAAAGTGTAACAACCAGTCAAAAATAACTTTTTTAGCCCTCTGAGTAGCCCATATGCACAAAAGGACTACCCAGTTCTTAACAACCGTGTCACTCATTTCACAACTGCAGTGCTTCATGTGACTGAGTGGGTGTGGCCAGGTGGTCATGTGGCATTGCTTCTTTGCCCTAATGACAGTTTGCTGCAATGGTCATAAGTGTGAAAAACAGTCATAAGTCACTTTTTCCAGTGCCATTGTAACTGTTGTAAATCAAGGATTACCTGTACAAAAATACAAAAAGCTTCTTTGCTTGCAAAAAGCTGCCCTAAATACCAATCATTAGATTAGAAATACCTGCAGACTGGAGTTACAAATCAGGGAGGGTGCTAGAGCACCTTGAGAAATTAAAACAGTTAAAATGCAAAGATAACTATCAGCAGCCAAGTGAAACCCTTTAGCAGAGAGGTCATTTAAGCTCTCCAGAATGAAGCATAGGAGCAGAGTATCTGTTGCTTGTTAAACCAATTACCAGAACAAATAGACACAGAACTAGTCAGATTTCTGAAGTTGTTTCTTTTCAGGAACAGAGATTAACATTTTTCCTTCCAAACAAAGCTGAATAGGGAAAATTATCCCATCACTAAACACAGAATTAAACATCACCAAGCACAGAATTATACTTCACCAAAAACCAGTTTTAGATCAAAAGTCAGAAAGAGTATGTAAACTCATGTTTGAATGTCAATCTTTCTAGCTAGCCAAGAAGCCTTGCTGAATGTCACTCATCTTGGTTCCTTTCATTAAAAGTTTCTGCTTCGTTATTCAATTATTTCTTCAAAGTGCTGATCATTGAAGAACTCCAATTGGAGTACTTCCTCCCAATAGCAGTGTAAAAAGCTTAAAACAACCCTTCCCCTTTAAGTCAAGCAAAAAAATAGCCTCCAAGAACCTCCGGAACCGGAAGTGACAGTAAGTCTAGGCCTACTGCCGGAGAGGCAGTTTCTGTAATAAACATTAGGCTAGAAAACAACACCAAATGTTGTAATTAATCCTTACAGGATTACCCTGTAAAGTGGAAAAAAACAAAAGGAGATTTCTTTTAACAATCAGTTCTCCGAACTGCTTAACTGCTTAACTACTAAACTACTTAACAACCAGTTCTACTGAACCGGTACAAACCGGTAGAATCCCAACACTGACTTTTCCTATCATTTCTGGAAAGATTGCCTTCTTATCCTGTCCATTTAAACAACTTAGGTCAGTGTTTTTCAAACATGGCAACTTTAAGATATATGGCCTTTAAATTCCAGAATTATGGGAGTTGAAATCCATATATCCTAAAGTTTCCAAGTTTGAAAAACACTGACTACATCATTGTCAGAGGTGTGCTTTGAAACTACCATCTTTCTCTAAGACGGAGACATTCAACTTTTTTAGTTCATTCAACCTTTGAATGGGGATTTCAGGATCTACACTTCAAAGAGGATAGGAAGGTCTCAGGACAAAAACTAAATTTAGCTTCATTTACATGTAAATAATGATAAACATAATTAAGAATGGTTACTCTTAAATTCTCCCCTTAAACATTTCAATTTGTTAAGAACCGTTGAATTTTTTTTTCATGGATTCTGTATAGTTCTGGGTCCCTGATTATATATCTCAGTATACTACCCAATTATCATTCACTAGCATTGAAACCCCAAGAGTCCAGATTCTTATCTACATAAAGCATCAAGCTTTTTATATTCACAAAGCTTCACATATGGAAAAAACCCCACCATAACTTGAACTGGAGAGAACACAGGTTGATAGGATAGATTTCTTATCCTTCACTAAGAGGAGAGAAAGGAGCTCAGTCAACTATAAAATATGAAATTAATTCTGCAGGAATGAAAGTGTTTCTATGTTGGATTAAAGGTTGCCAGAGAAATGCAAATTTGAAAATGAAAATTTATCTTGGATAAGACTATAACTTTGTGCATGGAAAAAAAAAGACATTAATCCTCAAGATAGATCTTATATTGAAAAAGCAAGGAAGGCTAGAAAGAATTGTTTGCTTGCATGATCCGGAGGGGAAAAAAGTGTCCACATACACCACAATGTCGACCTATGCGGAAATATGCATATTGGCCTTTCAAATCAGAGGCATGCTAGGGTAGTAAAAGCATTCTGGGAAGTACCAGAGGAATGAGAAATAAATTGCCATAGCAGCCATTTTGTGAAAGCACCCACAACTAATTTCAAAATTGGCAATGTGCTGTCACCTGCAAAATGTTCATTAATGCTAGCATGAACTATTTAAAATCCCAGAACTCCATGCAAGTTCTGACACATATTTTCTTTAATGAAGAATTATAATATTGCATTACAGATTAAAGTTTTCTTTTTGCAGTGTGTTTCCTTCATCAAAAGTGTATTGCTGCCAAGAGTTGAGTTGCCGATAACAATTGCCATTCCCTGGATTGTTAACTTCAGCACTTAAAACACCTCAGAGGCAGGTTGAGCTTGACTATGTAGTCAAAGTGAAGCAATTTCATTAAGGCTGATTTAGAGATGCCCACGTCTGCCCATAGCCCTCACTGCAATCCTATGCTGCAAAAGGATTGATGGCCAGTCATAGGTTGCAGATCATAGGTTGCAAACACCTCCCAAATCCTACCTGTGCTGAGGTGTGTATCCTGCATGCTGATTGGTTTATCTAACTTCCTATTTTGTCCTTTGCTGTTTGAGTGCCCCCTAGTCAGAACGTTACATTTGCAGAAATATAAATGGAATACCTATGCAAACATTCCCAAATGGCAGACACATACATTCCCTAACATGTGGAGCCGGAGAAGTCTGTTTGACCCTTTAGACTCTGTTTGCTACACTGCTACTCACCTTTAAGCCAGGCCAAGATCAAAAGTGCCCTTTTTGCTTTGACAGACTGTCTATCAAATCCTGTGATCCTTTAGCTCTAGGACAAACTGGGGAATTAGTGACTGGGGAATTCTAGCTGGCATGGGAATTTTGGGAATTGAAGTTAAAGGCATCCTGCTTCACTTTTTCCTGATAGAATTTCACCCCCTTCCATAACAGATTCGATAGAGGCACTGGCAAGATGGAGAATCAGACTATAAACAGGTGATAATAGTTCGCGAAGCCCAGAAGCTGTTGCACATTCTTCACCGTGTCTGCAGCACCTTCAGCTTTGTGAGGTCCATTGTTAAGCCCTTGAAGAAGATATGGTGGCCAAGGAATTGGAACTGCACATGTGTGCTTGCTGGCCACTCATGCGGAACATCTCCTCTTCCTCCCCCACCAGTCCACAAAGCCGGAAAGGTTGGGGAACTCTATTCTATAGTGAGTTGCTTAAGATTTTTTAGGGACTTTATCTTGCACTTCTTTCTGCATTGTTTCTTACACGTACTACGTTATTATTTTTCTTTTATTGTTTCTTGACTTAGTTGGATATCCTTTTTCTTCCTGTTAGTCTTGTCTGGCATCAGCAGATGGGTTGTCAATACAGTAGACTAGGAATTTTATTGTTGTTTAGCCACTTGGTCATACCAAAATACAGAATATAAAACATGTAAAAATGTATGTAAAAATGAAATAAAAGAAGCAAATTAAATAAAAATAAAAAATGTGAATCATATTTCTGTGTCACAATGTACTGTGATCAGACACAGATCTCAAGTGAACTGTTGTATTAAAATAAAGGGCAATGTTAAATGTAACTTTTGAATTCTGACTACTTATGAAACATGTTGTTTTAATATAAGGGTCCCAATAGGTCACTTATCTAACGTCTATGATCCAAGATACTGATTTCTCTCTTTCATATACCATTGACATTCAAATTATATATATCTGCAAATACAAATGTGTTCATTATAAGGGACTTGGCTAAGGAACTGGATAACTATGAATTTAAGGAGTAGACTCACTTGTGCCCTTGCTCTGAGTGAGACCCTTTGATGATGTGGGAGTCAAAATCCAGTGTCAGATAGATAGAGACAGAAGCCATTCTTCTACTTGCTCTGCATGGTGGTTAAAATATTCACAATGAAATTAAAAATGAAATTTATCCAGCTGTCTTAAACTGAAGGGATTGAAAAATGAAGTAATATACTTTGAAAGTATAAACTAAAACAAAACAAAGATAGTAAAATGAAGTAAAAATTTAAAAACTAGGAGCAGTTGAGAAGCCCATGTATATCTGACTGTTTACTCCCCTCTTGCTTTTAGGTCTATCTGTTAGAACTCTGTAAACAGCCCAGGAGTCATTGAATCTATGAGTGTTTTGCAGCCATCTGATTCAATTTGCTGCTTTGAAATTGGCTCCTGCTTAGATTTGCAAATTTGCTTTGATGGGGTGATTTGATTGAAGTTTTGTCAAATTGAAGTACCCCTTTGAAACTTTGCAGAGTTGTACCCTCTGATCCCCAGCCTTAATAAATTTTGGAGAAGTTGCAAAAATTACAGAGGCATGTTCAAAAAAGCAGGCTATAACTGCAAGTATTATGAGATAGGAACTGTCCTTGGCTTGATCTCTTTGTACTTTCTTGATTGTCCATCTTGTCTGGTTCAGCAGGGACACTGCCAGGCTCATCAAGAAAATAATTTCGATCAATTCTCCATGCAGAGGTGAAAGCAGTAGGAAGACAAGGATCAAAGAGCACTTTGCTGCTTTGCAAATTAGTTGCCTCCAGGTCTTGCTTCCTGCTCAGTATTCAGTGTATAATTCTTCTAGGATGCAGAGGTGCACCACAGTTCTGCTAGTATTAGTTACATATACTGTCTGGCAAGCTAGGATTAAAAATGTTCCTATGTTTTCTCCTTCAAAATAATACGCAAATGGGCTATAGGGCATTTGAAATTATTTTGGTTTCCATTTGTGATTCTGTGTATATGACTAGTCACCAAATACATCAGTGGCTATTGTGTGCTATCAAATCAATCAAAATGTTGCAAATAGTATTTAAATGACATAAGAACATAAGATGACATAAAAATGACATAAGAACATAAACAGTCCAGCAGTCAATTTCATAGTGAACAAACAGCTGCAAAAGTAAGTTCACTGGGCCTTCAGAAGCAGTTACATTACCATCAAGGCTATTTATTCCCATGAGTGTCATAAATTGGTCCAACCTTTTTTTTTTTTAAGCCAGCCAAGCTGATAGCAGAACCTCATTCTTTGGTATCAAATTCCACAGTTGAATTAGCTGCTGTATAGAAAAAGATTTTTTATCTGGCATGATTCTTCCAGGATTTCATCAGGCAATCTGTAGTTCTATTATTCTGGAAAAGAAAAATAGCTTCTGCTTGTCCACTTCACCCATACCATGCATAATTTTGTACACCTCAATCATATCTCCTCTCATTTATCTTCTTTCTAGATTGAAACTCTCTAAATTTTGCACAGGGAAGCTGCTTCAGCCTCTTAGCTGCCTCACAGAGAAGCCTCTTAGTTGCCTTCCTCTGAACCTTCTTCAGTTCCACTATATCCATTTTTGAGATGTGGCAACAGAAATATACACAATACTCTAGATTAGGAGTGTCAAACTCAAGGCCTACAGGCTGAATCCAGCCTGTGGAGTGCTTAGATTTGGCCCACAGGGTCACCCTGGAAACAGCGAAGGACTGGCCTGCAGTGCCTCTGCCAGTGAAAAGGAAGCTTGGGCAGGGGCTGCACACGGCCCTCCCAAACTCCATTTTTTGCTGGCAGAAGGTTGCAGGAGGCCGTCGCAGCTGAAAACAAAGCTCGGAAGCCCAGTTTCTCTAGCATAGCCCGGAGCTCTACAGGCACCCCCGACATGAGTGACATTGAGCTGGCCACACTCCCCACCTCCCCCAAGGTCAAATACAACCTTGATGTAGCCCTCAATGAAATTGAGTTTGACACCCATATTCTAGATTTTATTTATTTGATTTCTAAAGTCACCCACATCAACAAGTGACTCTGGGTGGCATTACTCGATGTGATCACAGTATTGATTTAAATGAGGGCATTATGATATTGTCATCTCTATTTTCCATACTATTTCTCACATATTATCCCTAACATGATGGGTTTTTTTTACATCAGATATACAGTATGTTGACATCTCCTCTACATTGTTGATATCATTACTCCAATAGCTCTTTCATCAGTGACTGCTGACTCTGATCACATTGCTTATTTAAGTATGTAATGAAGAGATTATAATGTTTTCAAAGACTTTTCTTTGCTCTTTTCCATTGTCAAAAGACTGCTATCTTTGAGATGATTCTGCTCTTTGTTTGCAGAAAAGTACTATACCAGTGAAATTCTGTGAACGGATGCCACAATTTAACATCCCCATTTCTCCATTGTGGTGGGGAAGATCATCCAGGAATGGGTAATACTCTGTTTCACTGCTTGGAGACTGAGTTAATCTTTCTTGGCCACGCCTCCTTGTCCGGGTTCCTCCCCAGTTCGACTGTGTCTTCCAACGAGTGAGACTGAGAAAAAATGAGGCTCAGCTACTTCAATCAAGATAATGGAATTAATTTACTGAGCAAGGCTCTAAGACCGTTGAAGCAATAATGGAGGTTAGTAGTCTCCTGGTAATCCTCCTACTGGCTTGATTATCAACCGAGGTCCCTGCCAATCCTGCACTCATAGTGGAGGGGGCATAGCCTTCGACAGGCTGCCCCTGGCACTACTCTGTGAACGCAGAGAGGGAATCAATCCCTGCCTCTACCGTCCAGGCACACAGACAGCGGCTAGTGCGAAGGTGCATTCAAGAGCCTCAGCAGGAGTGCTCATGATAAGCCAGTCTGCCTGATGTGCAATGATAGAAGCGACTGGGCTCCATATAGCCACAACGGAGGGCCTCCCTTTCAGCTCTGTGAGCCTGGGAGTGCCCAGCGCTATTGCAGCCATGGCAGGAGTGCTCTATCCGAGCTGGTCTGCCTTTCCTGCCAACTTCAATGGTGAAGAGTTTCAGCGCCACATTGACCACAGGCAGGAGTGCTCACATGAGCTGGTCTGCCCATCTCTACAGGTAACGGGGTGGCCGAGTGATAGGAGGGCTCCTTGTCAGTGTGAATGCTTGCCAGGGGACTACAGGCAACTGACGCACAATGGCACCATTGCAACCGTGGGAGCAAGCTGCCCGTGAGCTAATCTGACAGTTGCTCCCGTCGGATGTGCTGGAGTTCTAACAGGCGAGGCAGGATGGCTCCCTCTGAGCCAGTCAGCACAGCAGTTTAGGGCTGCGTTAACCTCCCCAACAGCTGCAACTCGAGGATTCCCTAGAGTCGGTCTGCCTATTACCAGGGGAGTGATCTCTATCAAGGGCTGCAGCTGGCTGTGACAGGAGAGCTCATTCGAGCCAGTCTGCTGATTGGGATTGACAGCGGTGCTTAGCGCTGGGGAGTATGCACAGGGGGTGCTCATTCTGAGCCTGTTTGACTTGGTATTAACCTCCATGTCCAGCTCCAAGGCGGCCGTGGCAAGAGAGCTCTTTCCGAGTCAGTTGCCTCATTCAGCAACGGCTATGCCTGTGCCATGACAGCTGAGACTGAAGAGCCCCTACCGGCCCAGTCTGCCTCGTTTTTCATTGATATGGCAATGCCAGCGCTATTACGGCTGTGGCAGGGGAGCTCCCTTTGAGCCAGACTGCCTCATTTATTCATCAGCACCTCCAGCGTCATTGTAGCCGAGGCTGAAGAGCTCCTTTCGAGATGCTATGCCCTGTTTCCCCGAGAGCACCGCTCAATCCATAAGAGGTCGGCGGCAGGGTTCCATTGAGTCGAGGCCAAATTGTCTAGGTTTCACGAGAACCGCTCCTGACCCATAAAGGGTTGGCGGCAGGGTTTCATTAAATCAGGCCAATCTACCATATATTTATAGGCTGAAGGGGAGGTCGCCGGAATATATGTTGCCGTCTTCGAGGCATGGAAATGGCGGGAGCATTGACACTCTTTTTAGCTGTTACGTAGGCGGTGCCCCGTCACAGTTATGCAAGCCACTCAACTTTGGGCTGCTTTTCAATTGCCTTGATTGGTCTCATACAATTAGCACTGATTCAACAGCTGCTCTTTGACTCCAGTCCTCTTAACGGGACAAGGGTCACTGCTAAGAGCAAGTTCCCCTTCTCTAAGTTGTTGCTTTGGGGTCAGACTCCGGTGGACATAGACCCCATCATAAATCAGAGTCCTTGTCATCGCAGGAAGTGCTTTGGGCAAGCCCAGGATGTTGTTTTTGCACGGGCAGCCTCAAGCAGAGATTTTTGAGGTCTGCAATGGGGATTTATACCACTCTGAACTGATAAGTGGACATTGTCAGGGATAGCTCGGAGTACACTGTCCCGCCCCAACTGGTACTGTGATGGTTAGCTATTCGGTATTTTACCTGCTACGCCTGCCTGCTTTTGCACCTGGTCTCCAGGTACATCTGATAGCGGACCTTCCTCATAACTGTAAGGGGGGCATTCTACTCCCTTTAACCTGCAGTAGCAGTTGTCAGGTCTATGTTAGGACCGAATTCCTGGAAGTGTCCAGTGCGCCCTTGCAAGGGAGGCATTGCGCCTGGCCTATTGATGTCATTTACCATTGATTCCTCAGCCCATTCCTGTTATACACTTGGAGGGCATTAATTCTCCCTCACTTTCAGGCACCTAGGCTCAGTTACTGGGACTTTTCTCGGTATACCACCGAGGACACATTTTTTCCCCCAATCAGAGTGGGAACTTTGGATTGGCGAATTCCAGTCCTTCATTCCCAAGGGCAACACGGGTCCTAACCGGATGCCCCACCGCGCTCGTCATTTCTCTCCTATATATGTCCAGTTTCCAGAGGGCATTGGATGTCACTGGCTGGAATGGATCTGGCCTTTCTGGCATGTCATCCGGCTTCCCTTCGCTCGCTGGGCAATTTTGGAGCCATGTGCAAGCGGGCCTTTGGGCATTGCAAGACTGATTCCTACACTTCTTTTGGAACGGTGGTTCACACCAGTGGTGACTCCAGTCAGCTTGGCGCTGGAAGGGAGGATCGCATGCCATGGATAGAGGCTCAGCCTCGATTGCATCACAGCAACAGGTAAGACCATGACCCTCAGATCTGCAGGGTCCATCCAGCCTCACATGACTGTGATGCAGGGGTGATCTCAATTGGGCGCGCTTAATGGTTTGTGGCCTTGGCTCTGTCAGCAGCTGCTCTTCTCCTTTCCTGTTGCTCCACTCCTGTCCCTTGCTTGACCCTTCTCGTGGGGACTACGCATCCAGTGAACAGGGAGTTCCCGAACTATGGGCTTTTCTCAATGTATGTTTGACTTGGTCCGACACTGTACACATTATATGATCGTTTCTATGCTGCTTGCATTATACCCATCCCCATCAGGCCTTCGGGAAGGGCCAACCTACACCGATACTCCTGGTGCTGGCCAGCCCCGTCAACGTGGTAAGTGATGGTTGGTCTGGAAGCCCTTGGGGAGGGTGGATTTCTACTCTCCTTGGAGAAGTGATTGTCCAGCCCTGCTTGACAATTGGACCAGGCCAGAGGTCTCCGGCACTATCCCCACTGCCCTCCTTCCTCGAGGGCCATTGAGCAGGCCAGATTTTAGCCCTCGAGGTCTACGGGGATTGGGTACTCTTGCGAGCCTTACCTTTCTATCAGAAACAGGTCTGACGTTTGGACTGATCCACTTCCTGGGGTTGAGAATCTATTGGACAGGACTGGCCTCGGTCCTTCAGTTAGTCCGCGGCCCCTTGCGCCGCTCCTGCCATCAGCGCACGTTTCTGTCACTTGACCTGAGGGGGCAGATTGCTAGACGTGTGACACAGTTTCCGGCACATTTGGCCTCCCTGTTCAGGTTCCCTTAATCTGGATGGACAGGGAGTGCCGTTGGGTGCTCCCGTGTAGTTTAGATGTCCCGTTGGCCCTTTGAGAACCCAGCAATTCAGACAATGCCAGCCTTTTGGCATCCTGTCAGTTCACCTTCCGCCCAAGTGTTGTGGGCATGGCCCTGCATCGTCATGGTATGGGGTTCTCTTTTCCTGTTGCTCCGCGGACCCTTTACGGTCCGCGTCTTATGAGTCCATGGTCAGGCCACCCTCACTGGGAGTGACGGTTTGGTCTGGGTTCCATTCATGGACCCATTCGCGGTACGGGTAGCCTTCCCAGATTCAGCCTCCACTCGTACGGTCTCAGTCAGTGGGTCCCACTTACTGGGGTGAGCTCCCTTAGCAGATGTAGCTGTGGCCCAAAGGACATGCCTACTCCTTCAGGATGCTGTTTTTTGCACCTTCTTTACCCGGACACGAACAACAAAATAGGCTGCCATCTAAAGCCTTCTGCATGGCCAAGAATCTGAAACTTTCAGGCTCCCTCCCACAGTGGGTTGCAGCACGATGTCAACACCCTAGGGCCCAGTGCATTACTCAAGCCCTATTCCCAAGGAGGGGGTCAGGTCTCGGGACCCCTGGGGTGTCAGCATTCCATTGCTATGACCCAAAGATGCCCTGTTGCTTCCTCGCCTGCCCATCTGGATTTTTGGTTTATTGGCGGCTGTGAGGTTCATCCAGGCCATTACGTACCGCATCTGCATCCTGGGTGGGATAGGGTTCCTTCGGGGTATTCTAAAGCTTTGCTGTCCTTGGAGGGTTGTCATGATACAGGTACCACTGGCCTCTTGGCTATCCCATGGGGCATCTGGATTTCTCATTACCGGCCCACAGGTTTTGTCTCCAGCTCTTGGACTTCTGGTTCTGTAACCTATGGGGCCTGACTGGGATTCCTCCCGTCGGAACAATTCTGAGGGGGGGCTCTCCCTGTTTCGGGAGCCAGGTCCGGGGACCTTGGTTCCGCAGTTAACTCACCCTACCTTTGGCTGTGGTCTTATCTGTTCCAAGGGCCTTCCAGGGGCTTATGACAGGTTGGCGGGCCGTTTCATCACACTCCCTGCCAGGATCCTCCTCACTTGGGGAGGGATATGCCTTCTTTCTTCTTACTTCCAGATGTGCCCTGTGCTGCCACTGTTGGTCCCTCAGCTGCGACTGGTTGGCTTGGGGGAGGGGACATGCATTTCACCCAGGCTTCAGATTTCTTATGCGGCCTCTGGGGCCTCCGTGGGTCACTGGCTGCGTGTTTACACCATGGTACAGGATTCGTTGTACAGGTTCATGGACACGTGGCTTCTCCCTTTGACTGTGTCAGCCTTCGTCGGGTAAGTCCCCCCATGGTCCTGCACAGGGCTTTGTCCTGAGGGAGGGTTTGTTGACCAGTTGGGGGTTTTCTCATTTGGCTGGTCAGCCTGGTGCACGTGGGTCCTCCCGTGGACTGACACAAGGTGAGACTTGGGACCAGACTGCTTCCCTCCCATATGACTGACCGGCTTTGATAAGTCCCATTCCTGGATGATCTTCCCCGACACAATGGAGAAGGGGTGTTGGTCCTACCTTATACGCTCCTTCTCAGGGTGCGGGAATATCATCCAGCCCCACCCTGGTGACCGTCTGATCCATGGTTCAGGAGGGGCTCCTGTTTTCCAGGTTTGTTTCTCTGAGCCTCATCATTGCTGTGCCCTCGTCGAACTGGGGAGGAACCTGGACAAGGAGCCGTGGCCAAGAAAGATTAACTTGGTCTCCAAGCAGTGAAGCAGAGTATTACCCATTCCTGGATGATCTTCCCCGCACCCTGAGAGGGAGCGTATCAGGTAGGACCAATGCCCCTTTTCTACCTTCCCCATCAGTTAGATGTATTGAGCAACTGTGAAACACTGAAAATGATTCTTGTAACAAACCCATTATTTACACATGAAAATTTTGGCTATTCTGGTAGTGTTAAAGATTCTTTGGGGGCATTATAACATTTCTATTCAGGAGAAAGTTGAACTCCATTATTGTAGATGAGACTTGGATATCTGTGAAAGCAAAAGACACTTCTTTCAAGTGCAGATGCAAGAGGATTTTCAGGGGACAATGTTTGCTGAAGAGGACAGAAGAAGCAGTGTCGCATGAAAGTCACTTACTCATATGCAGTGATGCTACATCAAAAATGCACACACTTGTACTGAATAGCAAACTGCCTAAAACTGGTGAGAAGTGCCAAAGAAATCTACTAGTTTATGGTGTCTTTCTAATTTCAGCTTGGAAGCAAACTCCCCTTGCTGGTTATTTTCCTTCCTTCCTTACAACTCACACCTACAGTTAATCCTGCCTTTAATAGAATCTTCAACCCTCTTGTCTCTTGAAGTTTTGACAACATTTCCTACAATTCTTTGCTATTGTTTGTGTTTTCTAAAGATGATAAGCTTTGGAAGTACAAACATCTGCAGAAAATTAGCATTGTGTGCTCCTTTCATCCTTAGAGCTCCCATACTTGGATTCAGATGACCACTTTTGTTTAGTTGTGCTCGATTCTTGGAGAATGCCTGGATGAGTTCCTGCAGTTTTCTTGGAAAAGCTTTTTAGAATTGGTTTGTCTTTGTCTCCTTCCTGGGGCTGAGAGTATCTGACTTCATGCCTAAAGTGGAAATATAACATAATCTCTTAGTTTTCTAGCCTATTGCTGTAATCACTACACCAAACTGGTCAGTTGATGATAGCAAATACAAGAATGATTTTCTATATCTCTCTACTGCTATCTAATAGTTGTCAGGCTTCAGTGTTCGTAGCCAGATATAGTAATTCTATATAAATTGAACAAACAAACAAACAAATAAATAATTCTACATAGCTCTTTTATTCTGCTCTAGAAAAAAGAACAGATCATGTTTATTTCACCAGTCCCAAATTCATATCAAGAGAATCATCCTTGCAGTATAAAAGATTGCTTAACATGTAAGCTAATCGTAGCACTTTACGAAGGCTTATTGAGAAATGTAAGAGAAGAAGAGGCGAAAGTAACCAGGAGTTACTCAGGTTAAAAGTAATCTGAGATACTGTCCAAATAGGTAATATATGCCTGTTTGGGCTTGAATTTAGAAAGCCAATGGGATTTAAATAGGCATACATTACCTGTTTGGACAGTATCTCAGGCTTTAGTAAAATCCCGAAGTGAAATCTTTAGTTTTTTACTAGATGCTTCCAGAAAAAATAATAATTTGGAATTGTCTATGCATAAAAATAAATTCTGGCTTGTTGGCAGAGGTCAACTATTTTATTTTTTAGTAGTGAGGGGAGCTATATTTAATTAACCCATTCATTTCCTTCTCTTAAGTTATTCTGGTCTAGATAATAAAACTGGGTTGAGCAACCTGTGGCGAAGTGGTCCTCTCAAGTTTCTTTTTTCTGGCCCTGAAAGCCCTCTCCGATGAACATTGCTGAAAACTGATGGCAAAATTTACTGCTGTTTTGTCTTGAGAAACAGATGAAAAAAATAGGTCTATGATGATAAAAATAAAACCTTCAAATTCCCCTGAAAACAGACTTCAGTTACATGTATGACAAAGCCCAAAGTTAACAGTTCTTACCCTCTCATTCGTTGTTATGAGTTTCATTTAAAACTGACTTTTGGCTAGCTTCGGTATTGACAAGTGAAGAAGTTTAACATCAGCATTTGCTCTAAAACATAAGGTATATTTCTGATTCAGGAGGACATAGTTCAGAATACATTATACTCTAAATACTCAGTAAGCCTGGACATATCATCACATCCCCATGATTGTAAACAGTAACAATTTTCTTCCCCTCCCGATCAATTTAAATTGTACAATGCATTTTGCTGTCTTTCTGGATTCTGCTGGAGGGCTGTCACTTTCCCCAAGCAGTGAGGAGTGTCACTTTTCAAACATTGGAGAGACATCTGCAGGTATCTGAAGATTCATTTGTCACTCTCTCTCAGTGATGAAACACTGCATCAGCTTTCTTAGGCTACTAGCCAGCAGTCAGCCAGTGGCAAAACAATAGCATAAACAATATATCTTTCAAACTAAGCATTTAGGTTAATGCCAGGCTGCTTGCAGACAACTTCTGTCCTGCTGCTCCAATATTTGAATAGCAAAATAATAGTGAGAGATGCCTTTGTTATTTATTTAAAGTACTTGAAACACACTCTTCAACTTTGAGAGAATAGCTTGAGTGTAATTCTTATTTTGTAAATACAAAGATTTTTGACAGATCATTTGTTTCATTTCAATTTATCTCTTCAAGATTATTAATAATGTACAGCCAGCAGGGCGCTTACTCTGATGACCTTCTTGCAAATCTATAAGCATATTAAACTTTAAAGGGCACAATAATGAACTTCAATATAGTATGGGAGATCACAAGTTGATGTTCATAAAGTTAGACTGAACATGCTATCAGTAAATACGTTTATGGAAGGTGCTCAAGCAATCTCATTTTCAAGGTGAAAGTAATGGAATCTGATTTGAAAGAAAGTCTGAGTCAGATTCTGGGCCTGCGGACTTCATCAAGTAGCTTTCTGGAAGACTAGAGAAGTAGTCTATCTTTGCCGTCTCCTGAGGTATTTGATTTCTCAGGCTGGCAACTATAAATCCCTGGGATTAATTTTTTTGCTCGATTATCATGCCTTTGTTCGATGATTTTAATAGACAAATGTCTATTAAATGTTCACATAGTCTCTGCAAACTGTGGTCCCCATTCTTATTTGTAGAAAAACCTTTCATCATTTTAGACATTGTCTATCCACTGCAGGATGAAGGACTCTTCTGCATGTTTTCAACCAATATGGTCCTGAGCTTTCTTTTGCCAATTTGCAATACTTGGTCCATCTTGTTTTAAGTTTCTTTTGTGGATGCTTTTTTTTTTTAATTGAAAAAGTTTTACAATACAAAATTTTTTTTTCATTTTCACCCCCCCTCCCCAATCCCCCCTCCCCAACCCCTCCCATCCTCCCTCAACCCCAACCCCTTCCCTCCCCATCCCCCCCTGACTTCCGCTACAGGTTTAAAAAAAAACAAAGTTTAGAACAAGAGAAAAAGAAAAAGATTATTAAATATTCAAATTCTAAATTAAACAAATTTCGAAAGAGGAAGAGAAAGAGAAAGAAGGAAAGGAAGAAAAAAAGTAAAGAAAAAAACCAGACATTAATATATTTCTAAGACAAACAGTATTATAGTAAAAAAAAACCATTAATAAGCATTGTAATTCTATCCCAACTACACCCCTTAACTAAAAAAACCCCCCAAAGACATAAAACATAAGAAATATATATGCATATATAATTATAATCATACAGTTATATCATAAAGAAAATTATCTTTTGTTTAATTCATTTCTCAGTCTCTATAATCCAAATTTCAATCTTCTCTTCAACTTGATTGAAGTCAAACATATTTCCTCACATAAATCCTGCTTCAATAATCTTCATCTTGCCGCTGCCCCCATCAGCAAAGTAAAACATTTCTCCACACAACCCCCCGAGTGACTTTATATAAATAATATCCAACCACGAAGGTATTCACACCTCTAGGAAGATTCATTCAAGCTAACTTATACTGTACCTAAAAATAGGCTTTTGCAGCCTTAACATTCAAGCCTTGAAGAAAAAAAAGAGAAAAAAAATCAACTAAGAGCTGCATTCCCAGATGTTCCTTTAAAATTCTTTCAAATCCTGCTGCCCTTTGCAATTCAATCCTTCGGGTTATAAGATATTTTCAATTTCATAGTCTTCTCCTAGAAGATGAGTTCCACAAAATATATATAATTGGGTAACCAGTGATTGCTGCTAATTTTGCAGCAATCTATCAACACTCAGGATATCATGTCCAATCCAGGATAAACTTCATAGTAAAAATTTTTTATAGTCCATTTTAATATATAAGTTTAAAAGAATTTTTATAATCCATTTTTTCCAAATCTTTCAATGCTTTCTGATTCAGTATCAAACGATTCACGATGCTCTTTAAATTTATCATCTGTGGTTTCCAGTCGGATTTCTTCATTAACTTCTAGTTCCTGTCGATTAGCATCACCCCCCTTGTCTTGAAGAGTACTGGACCTCTGCTGCTGGTCATCTTGAAGTAAAACTTTGTTTTTTGAATCTTCCTCCAGCAGTTCAAGGTCCTGTGATCCCCCTCCAAGGTCACTGAGGTGTTCAATTTTCTCATCAGAAAAATCCATAGTAAAATCCTCTGGACAACCACCAAATTCTCCTTTTACTTTTAACACACTTTGATTTTCTTCTTTCTGTTCACATTTTGTAGACTCTGTTTTTGATTTTTTATTCTTGAGATATTTCGGTGCTCCCTTAAAAATATTTTGGTAAAAATATTCTGCTTTTTCAATAGTATTCAGACAATGTCTCACACCATGATATCTAAAAATTATACCAACTGGAAAATCCCATCTAAATGGGATATTACTTCTCTTCAGTTCCTTGACCAAAAAATCAAAATCTTTTCTATCCTTTAAAACCTTCGATGGTAGCTCTTTAAAAATACTGATTTGTGTACCTACTACCTGCACTCTATCAGAATAAGACTTTTGTAAAATATCATCTCTCAGTCTTTTATGAGTAAAATAAACAACGACATCTCTAGGCAGATTCCTTTGTTTAGCCAGACGTGAATTAACTCTGTAAACTTTCTCTATAGAACCCAAAATTAGTTCATCTTGTAGCTTTAATAATTCTGCAAAGGCCTTTGCACAAGTTATTCTTAAGTTTTCTCTGTTGTTTTCTTTTATCCCTCTTAGTCTAATTGCAGATTCCATAGCCTTAATTTGAAGCATAATAACATCATTCTGAATGTTCTGATTTTTGGTCTCTGCTTCCAGAAGCTTCCCTTGTAATTCTTGTATCTGGGATTCAAATTTACTACTAATCTCAGTCACTTTCTTCCCCATTGCAGCCACCGCAGTTGAAAGATCTGAAGCTACTTGAGCAATAGTTTGACTTAGTTGGTCATATTTCCCAGAAACCAGCTCCTCAAGATCCTTCTGTGATCCTTTTATCTTATCTACCACACTCTCTAAGGACCTTGTAATTAACTCTTTTAGATCCAGCTCTGTAAGTCTCTGTAAACGAGACATTTCAACTTTATTCATCTGACTCAAGGGGGAGCCTCCCCTTCCTTTAAGTTTAGGCATCTTTGCTTTTAAAAAGGACCAAAAAAAAATTCCTTTTACTTCAATAGAGAAAAAAAGGGGAAAAAAACCCAGAAGAAATCTATTTAAATCAGCGTTTGTTCCTTTAAATTCTTTTTCTGTGACAAAATATTTCTTTCAAAGTCTTTCAGGACTGAACTCTAGATTCCATTTCTGCTCTCACTTTTCTTTCAAGCAGAGCCAGTCGCCATCTTAAAAGACTTTCACTTTTCTTCCTCTCCTTCCCCCTTCCCCTCCTTCCTCCTCCAAAAAATCAGTAGAGAAAAATCCATACTTGCTTTAACTTATCTTCTCTCTTTTCCAGCTTGCTCCAATTATCAATTCAATTGTGGTGTTGCTCCCAGCATCTGGCTCCGCCAATTAAGTAATTAGCGGAGGACCCTCTCGGCGCGGAGCATATCCTGGGGGTAGGGAGGGAGCCATCCCTCTGAGCCTTCCCCAGGACAAAGGAAAAATTCCTGGGGCGACTCAGGGGCTCAACCTCACCCCCAGAAGCTCTCCCTGCTCCTCCCGTTAAGGAGCAGGTTTTACGAGCCGCCTGCCTGCTGAGCGGCGGCTCTAACGCGCCGAGAAGCCGGCGGGCATGGGAAAGCCCGCCGCCAATGAGGAAGGCGCCACCGGAAGTCCGTGGATGCTTTTTATTTAACCAGATTTCCTTCATGGATACTGGTTACCAGTTTTGCTGGAGTTGTAAACTGACTTTATTTCATTTCAGGGACAATCAGAGAAGATATAATAGTGCTAATACAGAACTGTCTTGTTTCAGCAAGCCTCAGTCTCTCTCTTTCCCTCCCTCTCTCCCTCTCTCCCTCTCCCTCTCCCTCTCTTTCTCTTTCTTTGTGTTCTCACAGGCCAAAGTGCTGCTAGATGCAACTGGAATAACAAAAAGTTATTCTAGTGCTCTCCACATGCATTGAGGCTAGAATTCTTGAATTTCTCATTCAATATGAACAATAGTGATTGAGAATCCTGGAAATTCAGCTTCACTATATCAGGAGCTACTACAATTCAAGACTTCGCAAAACTAAGAATTGTATTGGCCAAAAAGTAACCACCTATGACATGTCACCCTAATAAGAGTTTGTCATACAATTTGTACTTCAGGAATATTGTTGCTACTTTAAGCTCAAGGATGGTATAAAAATAACAATCTAATTTCTTACCATTTAAATCTCTGAGAATATAATTGTTGATTTACAGAAAATTTACTGGATTAATTTCTACTGAATAATTCTTCCATCAGATCAAAACCTTTCACCTTTCAGGTAGGATTGACATTTGAGAATCAAGGACTAATGTCCTGCTAATAAAAGAATTTAAAGGGAAATTGGTGAGATTCTAAAATATGACCTTTGAAATCTTAAAAGGAAAAGCTAAGTAACAATAGATAACAGAACCATACTAAAATAACCATAACTAAATTATTGAAAGAAGACCCATTTTTCCTAATATGGATTCTTCAGTTCAGAGATTTTCCCAAATTTTTAGTGAAAATTGGTTGCAGCAGAAATATATTTTCAATGTCTATACAATATTAGGAGTTGTCACAGCAAAGAATTACTTGGTTGGCCTGGACCTTCAGGAACTCTTAGAGAATTGATAAGTTGTTTTCATGACCCATCTTTCAATTAAAGTTAAGGTGGCTTTTAAGAAACCTCTGGCTGTAAAAACAAAGGACATTGTTTCCTTCCAACTGGATTTAATGAGTATTGTCAACCCTGTGACAATTTATGGCTTTTTCAGTGCTCACACAAAGCAAGACTTAACATGTGAAATGTTTTATAGCAACATTGGGAGCCTAAAGGATGCTATAAGATGAAATAAATATATGAATGGAGGCAAAAGTGGAAACAAGTATATGTATTAAGCCTGCCCTGCATCAATCATTCAAAAGAGAGTACACCAAAGCATTTGAAACCTTTGCTCCAAACAAAACAATACTACCATCCTGAAAGTGTAAGAATGTGGTCAAGATGTGCCAAGATCTGTTGTTTGGACACCTTCAGATTTCTTCATGAAGCACTGCAGACAGTGTTGATGGAAATAATGTTGGTTTCAGGATAATGGAAGAAAGAACATTGCACCATCATGCTAACTTTTTTATGCAGGCAGAGCTATTGTGTAATGTGTCACTTTGTGAAATGAGTTTGAGAAAAGCTATTGCTATTTTGTAAAATACTATCATGTATTATTGTTGAAGGCAATTACTAGGATCAGTTGCAGTGAACTTGCCAGATTTCTGCTCTCTAAACACTGGGTGCCTTGGATGGCTAATGTCCAGTGATATGACATGCAGAAATAGGAGGGTGATTTGGGGCAATTTTCTTTTTACTATTTCAATGAAAAGGTATTTTAATCCTTAGAAGCAGTGCAGATCTTCCTAGGACTATTTTGGTCTAGATTGGCAAATGAAGGTAAATACTAACACTCCAATACTGATCATCACTTTTTGGTAATTTTAATCAGAACCACAAGGATATTTTCCAAAGTGGTCTGCCTCTCTTTCTCCACAAAGATATGGCCTTCATCATCCTTTTTAACTTTTCCAGGCATTATAAGGAGAACTTCTGAGTAGTTGTCCTTGAGTCTATCCTCTCCCAAGCATGACTTGATGACTGAATGATTGATTGCAGATAGGTGTCTTAGTACATATCACAAGATATAAACTAGAATAGGGAGGTGTTCTGGCCTGTGTCAAAGACATTGCTCAGACCACTAAACTCTCAAAGTCTCTTTCATCATTTATTGGATGGGCTGGTCCATGGGGAGAATGCAGCCTCATGGCAGAGACAGCAAGATTACAGAGATACTTAAGGTTTCTTGCCTGGGCATATGTTTTATAATATATGAAGAGGTTTTATGATTTCAGGTTTGTGTTTTCTATGCTACGTGAGATAGTCATGTGCCAATGATGTAGCTTTGCTAAGGCATAGCCAGTGAGATACAAATTAGGAAAGAAATCACTGGATTTACTGATGCAGGATGTAATGATGTTACTGAACTTAAGGAGAGAAAATTGAAATAAAGTTTCCTGTATGTCATGAATGATTAACTTGGCACAAACAATTTCAAGATCCTGCAGAAGAGAATCTTTAATTGGAACTTACATTTGAAAATAATAATTTTTAAAAAATGGTTGCCCTATTAGAAAGACCTATTAAAATTGATTGGCAGATATTTCAGGATGGAAAGTTTTGGGAAAATGTGCATAATATTGGCTCTACTTAAAATCCTGGAACTATAATCTCTGCTATGCAGAGAATACATTACAGTAGATATAGAAAATCTACACACCCCTGTTAAAATGCCAAGTTTTTAAGAAGTAAAAAAATCAGACCAAGATAAATCACTTCAGAATTCTTTCCACCTGTAATATAACATACTACATATCTGTGATGGTGAACCTACGTCACATGTGCTGGAAGTGTCATGCAGAGCCATCTCTCCGGACACACAAGCCATCACCCGTTGCTCTACAAGGTTCTAGAGTGCTGGCCAGCTGGTCTTCATGCATGTGGGAGTGCTGGAAACCGGAAGAGCAGCTGCCCAGTGTGCATGCGTGCACGGAGCGGCTGCTCTTCCGGTTTCCAGCACGGGCATGTGCACTGGCCGCCTAGTCTTCTAGTTTCTGGTGTGCATGTATGTGTAAAGACCAGCTGACTGGTGTGCATGCCCGCACCAGAAACCGGAAGATCATTTTCCTGGCAGGCACATATGCACCAGGTAGCTGCTCTTCCAGTTTCTGGCACATACATGCGCACCGGCCAGGTGGTCTTCATGCGTGCATGCACGTGCATGTGCACCAGAAACCAGACCACCAGTTGGCTGGTCCGCGTGTCTGGGCCAGAAACCAGAAGAGCAGCTGCCCGGTGTGTGCATGGACACCGGGCAGCTGCTCTTCCGGTTTCTGCTCACAGGTGCTCAGCACTGAAACTTGGTGCCGGCACTTGGTGCCGGAAATATTCGTCAACACTGCTATATAAGCTGTACAACTTGAACAACTGAAATTTTTGAGGGGGAAAGACAATAAAAAACTTTTGAGGGGGGAAAAAGAATAAAAACTAATGTAGTTGCATAAAGATACAATCCTCAAGTTAACGGTTTACATCACTTTTATTCTTGTTTCTTCATCAATTTTGCAGGAACATCCAATTCTTAATAATGTCACTGTTGTGTCGTATTTTCTCCATTTGATTGTTTTCACTGTGTTCCATGGTATAACCAATGACTTGAAAATTGTTTTTTACCCTTCTCCTGACTGATACCTTCCAACAATGTGATCCCTTTGATGCTTTGTAAGCTCTTTGCAGACCCTGGCTTTTGCTGTAACAGGGAACTGAAGGTCAAACTCAGTGTAAAGTATAAAATGCAAACTGAGTGTAAGAGGGAACCGAGAGCCAGACTCCCAAAACTTTAACCTTAGACTGTCTACTGTAGACCTCACCCCATTCCTAAAAGGTCTTTAAGGGGCATGCACCAGGGGCGCGCAGCAGCGTGTCTACTGTCCCTGTCCTAATGTTCCCATTTATTCGTATCCATTTCATGTATTCATAATCATGTTTATACTTATATCTGTTATCTAATACATGCTTGATGAAATAAAATTAATTAATTAATTAATTAATCCTGTTAGAACAGCTGGACTTTATATGGCTTGATCAGACTATTAATATGTACTATTTGCCATCAGCTTGAATGTGATTGGTTAATTTTGAACACAGCCAAATCCTGATTTATAAGAGGGTGTGCACACTTATGCAAACACATTATTGTACATTTTTACTATTATGTTTCCCCTTAAAAGATTTCAGTTTACTTTTCAAGTGAATTGTACAGCTTAAATGTTATATTAAAGGTGAAAAGAATTCTGAAGTGATTTATCCTGGACTGATTTTTTACATCTCAGAACCTGGCATTTTAACAGGTGTCTAGACTTTTTATATCAACTGTATATACAAAGTTCGGGGATGTATGGATAATCCTTGAGAAACAAATGGTCATGACTGGAAAAGGGACATTTTAAGATTCTGCAGCTGAGAGCTTTAGCATCTTTGTTTTCCAGGGCCAGGTTAGGTGACCTCAAGGAAGAAAATGATGCTTGGTTGGCATGGGGCAGGGCAAGGCAGGGCATGGAGGCTAAACTGAAGGCAGGCTTGAAGGTTCCCAGGCATTTGGGGCTTTGTTGTGTTGGGAGGGTGGTGGATGCTTTGTACTTTGCTTGGAGTTTCTGGGGTATTTGGAGTTTGTCTTTGGACCTTCCCATGGGGCAGCTGCTTTGTGCTCTGTTGTGAAGTCTTCCTGGATGTTCAGCCAGAGGACAGCTGGCTGATTTATGCCCCATTTCGTGCTTCCCAGGCATTTTGTGCTTACTGATTGGAGTGCCTTTTTGCTTAACTGCTGGGCCAGGCTAAGGCAGGTCGAGCTTCTTTCCTTGGCTACCCAGTGCTTGCACAATGCTGCAACACTCCCATAACTTGCTCATGATTTACCCCGGGTCTCCTAGGGATTCCCTAACACCACAAGTCACCTAGTATCCTGTTTAATGACCTACACATTTGTTTAACAGCTACACTAGAGAGAGGAGTTGTTAAGCGAGTCATTTTGCTTAACAACAGTTGCAAGATGTGATCTTAAAGGCTCTATTATGGTCGTATCTCAAGGACTACCTGTATATATACATTTTCCAGACTCTCTGCTCCGACAATCCACACAAGGGTATTCACTTCTTACTTTGTTAGAGACTGAGTGTAAACAATTTTTTCTGTTGGTGTAGCCATGCCCCCTGCTCCTGCTCTTCAGTCTTTTCACTCAGTTTAGCTCAAGGACTACCTGTATATGTACACTTTCAGTCTTTCAACTTACAAAATAGAAAGTTACTTTTATTGGTCATCTTGTGAAGATAAAGACGTCCACATAGTTTTTTTTAGTAAGAACATGGAAGTATTGCAATATATAGCCAGATGTCAGTGATCTGCACAGTTGCTTCTTGCTTCTCTACATGTAAAATGTAGCATCCCCACATATTGCCATGAGATGGTCTCTTTTTGGACTATAAGGACAGAACAACTATTCTGTCTTTCCCTCTTTAACATATTTTATTTTATAAAGAAAAAAAAGAAATGTAATTACTAAAGGGAAAATCATGGGTTAAACAAGGACTTATTTAAAATTTGATTGAGGGATCAGGACAATTACATAGTAAAGCCTTATGTGTAAGCAGTCCAAATTTAAATAGAAGAAATTATTCTTCTATCACAGTTCAGGAAGACTGAGTGGGAGGATTTCCCTACCCAAGGATTAGAAATGGCTCTTTCAGTAACTATTGCTGGTTCTTCAGATGGTTTATATTTTCTCAAGATATGAAGGTGGGAAGGAAATATATTTTGATAATAGGCTGTTTGGTAATTCTCAGAAGAACATAAGAAGGATTTCTCCTCGTGCTAATTCCCACTTACACAAAATGTAACCCTTAGTTGTTTTATTTATTCCTCTCCCTCCTTCCCCTCGCCCCTGACTTTCTTTTATGCCTTTGAATGAAACACCCTTTTACTGCAAGTCATGACTTTTTGCAGCACAGAAAAGCTTCCTTTTAATATGCAGATTGAGAAGGCAGATTTGGATCTTTTTTAGCATTTCCTTATAAATCAAAGGCATTCATAAAAAATTCAAGACCACAACTTTATTTTCAAATAAGATTATTCTTATTTGTTTCTCTATGTAGAACAACTTTATTTCCATATCATCTAGGAAATGCTGCCAAAACTAATTCTGCTATATGAATGCTGCAGCAGTTTGCAGAACATTTCATGACATTGTAGTAGTTTCCTCCAAACCTACAAAAAAGCAATTGATGGAACAAGAGATCCCTTGTATCATTGACTAGCCAACATTATCTGCATTCTTAATATAGGAAAAGCTATTCATAGCTGTTTATTTGACAGAAACTTTGAATCAACTGCAGCTGTTTGAGCAATTACTCTGGGCTTGCTATAGTAATTTGCTATTCGTATGAATCAACTACTCCCAGTGGGAAAGGGAAAAAAAAGGTTGATTCTGAAAGAGTGGAGTCCTGCTTATTTTCTATGTTACAGGATGAATATTAATGATTCCGCAATTCAGAATATGCTCTTCAGGAATCTGTATTATATCCGAGCTGGACAAAGATTTTTAATTTTTTATATCTAAAATTTGCCCTTTTCTCACCCATGTCACCTTTTGTTTTCAATGATTGAAAATACACTATCCTTGATGAGGTTATAAATATACCATCAGCCAAGGTACAAAAATATTTGGGACCAAAGGCGGAAGAAAGAACTTACCTTTGGCTTCTACAGTAAGGTATATATAGAAGTGGTGAATTACTATTGATTATGCTGATGTTAAGGAACTTGGACGCAGACTCTGCAAAGGCTTTGGGTGACAACATCATCACACAAATACAAGAGATCTGTAGTTGGAGCTGGAAAATAATCAAGGTCTTTGTGGATTTTTAGAGAACTCAGATTTCTATAACTTGGCGACTAACTAAAATAGGTATGAATTGAGGAGGCTACTTCACATTTGTGTATCCAATTAGTTTGGGTGGACTTAGTTCTATGATTCAATTTTTTTACAAGGTTCTTTCTCAGTGAGATTTTTTTTTTATGAAAGACCTTATAACACAGAAAGCAGTAAAATGCTATGTAGAATTCATGATATTCAGAAGCTCTCTCACTGTATTGTCATTCATAGAGAATAACTTACGTCATCCATATCAAGGATATATACATAGCAAGGGTATAGTGGTCACAATAGATGCACCTTCCATCATTTTAGCATATGACGAGACAACCCATGAGAGTTTGGTCTAGTGATTAGGGCACCAGGCTAGAAAGCTGGAGAGTTCTAGTCATGACTTCAGCCACAAAAACTACCTGGGTAACCTTGGGCTGGGCTAGTCTCTCTCTTTCTCTCTCCCTCTCTCTCTTTCCCTCCCTCCCTCTCACATAGCTGTTATTGTGGGGAAAAATAGAAGGAAAGCGTGTTTGACATGTTTGCCACCTTGAATTATTTGTAAAAGTAATAAAACTGGGATAAAAATATAATACTAAAATATTTTGTTTCCTAAGCAGAGAAATAGAACCATCAAGGTGGGCAAAAAAGCAGTGAGAGCAGGAGCTATTTTCAACTTCCTGCCAGCTTTCTCAATGAGTTTCCTTGTGCGAATCTGTCAGGGAGCATCAGAAATCTCTTTTCCTTCCTTTCCTTCCTTTCTTAGCAGGTGACTAAGTGTCTGTTGCCAGGTGGAGGACAGAGCAAGGGATTACAAAACTGGCTCGGAAACTGTCACAGAATGTTGAAAGTAAAGAACTCATGACCGCAGCAGCCACTAGTAGCACTGAAGCAGCCACAACTTTCCCAAATTTAAATTCCTCAGAAGCCATGGGTCCTGGATTTTGAATATATTCTGTAAATTAGCCCATTTGAAGTAATTTGGTTCAAAAATTGTCCTAGGATGCACTCTTTTGCCCACTTAAAGGTCATGAAAATGAGAATTTTATTAGTATTATAAATAACAGTAGATGTGCAAAAGTATTTTCATTCCCATTGTTACATTAAGTTCAATGGTCTTTCCATGCTTTTTTCCAGACTGAAAAATAGCCTAGAACATGCTTCTTAGCATCATCATAGAAATAGCATCTATACCCAAATTATAACTGAGATTGATAAATTCTCAGAATTTCTAAAGAATTTGAGTGGAAATCAAGATACCTGTGTTAGTAGTTAGAAACAATGGGCGTTTTTTGCACTCAACAAAGTTAAAATGTATATTCATGGTACTTGGGGACATTACAATCCCTGATATGTTTCAGATCCCATAAAAATGGTTAGCTATTCTAAATTACCAGAATTCAGTCCTTAAAACCTTTGCTAATTATAATGCTCTTTATCTAAGAATTTAGGTATTTTGTAACTGTATCAGCCCATTGTATTTTTATTGAGAGGGAAGGCCAAATTCTGGTAGCATGGGAGGGAAGGATGTTCCAGATGAAAATAAGTATCTGTCTGTCCTTCTTAAGGTTAATGGGATTAGTTACAATTGGTGTTGATATTCCATTTCTTATACACAGAGATGTCATTCCATTTCTTATACATGCACTCACTTTGAAAAATTATAAAAATATTATTTTGTACGGCTTTCTGACTGCCAATATTTTCTTGGTACCTATGAATATAGTATCTATCATTTGATAGATACCGTAACATAAAATTCTTCTTTCAGCCAATTTTTGGAGTATGGGAAGGTAATGAGTTATAACAAAATCTACAAGTTAATCCCCATAATATGACCTCAAAACTTATTTTCTGAGTTTTTTAATGGTGGTTCTTTAAGAGAGATAAAAGGGAAAGAAACTGGGCCTGCTGGCTCTCATCCCTGTTGCAATAATACTCTGCCACACACACACACACACACACACACACACACACACACACACACACACACACTGTACCTTTTCAAGTTTTCATCCAACATATTGTGAAAAAAATAGCATCTTCGAAAGCCTTAGTACCTTCATTTTTTTTCCTGACAGTCGGATCTTACCCATTTTGCTTGCTTTTGTTGCCTAACTTTTCCAAAAGACTCATTCTGGTCCTCCACAAGACTTTTGCTCACCATTGCCTTTAGGCAAATTATGTCTGCTGATGAATACCCTGTTGCAGGAACACCTATTGGCAATTCAACTCTAAATAATGGTGGGTCTTATACTGGATTAGGTGAAAAGTCCAATCAGATGTGCATTTAATACCATATTCTGCAAAGTTTTGCAATTCCCAGCTCATTACTTTAGGTAGATTACAAGCAGTAGGTCTTGACCAATATCAGCCTTCAACAGATTTATCTCCAGGAGCATACAGATCTTTATGAGGAAGAAGCTGCAGAGTCTTCTGTGTGATACGAGTAAAAAAAACATTCCTCAAATTTAGTCAAGAAACTAAGGAAGAGTGAGTTGTTCCAAGAGGCAAAAAGCTGGGTACTATTTTAAAAAAAGAGAAAAAAAAAGAAAGATATTTCTCTAAGGTAGCTACTTGGGATATGCATGACATAAGATAAAAGAGAAGTTTTATATTACTCATAAATATTCAGGTTTTGTCACATTCTTTTAACGATGGCAGCAAGAGAGGAATTCATGCTTGATTACTAAGTAAGGCCTTTGGGTAAAGGATCAAATGAAGCGCTTGTAAGAGTTTTTGTGTGTTTTTTAATTGAGCTACCTTTAGTTTACAGGACTGGGTTGAAGAGATGAGGCAGAAGAATAATGTTTTCTGTGCTTTTAGAGAAACTTTGTTATGTGCTTTGAACTAAACGAAACTACCAAAGTATTGAATATTATTGAAGGGAGAGTCTAATGTACTTAATCCCACATAAACTCTTTTGTTCAATTGGGCCATAAATTGTGTTTTAAGCAACCACCATGCTTTCTTTTTTCCATGGAAAATAAACCTCATATGAATCACACTTTCCATGGATTGTTCTGGGTGATCTTGGGCAGACGTTGCAAGTCCGTTGGCACATCAGTCATCCCTGACCTAAATTAATCATTTAAGTACCCTAGGCTGCCCATTAAGATGGAATAGTTTGGATGGAAGGTGATAGAAAAGTACCGAAAAATTGTGTTTTGCCTCTGATGAAATTGATAATTACTAATCTTTTAGATATCAGAGGTATCATAGGTGAAGTCTTTCCTTCATCCTAGAGCCACAATGGCGAACCTATGGCACGAGTGCCACAGGTGGCACGTCGAGCCATATCTGTGGGCACATGAGCATTGCTCTAGTTCAGGTCCAGTGTGCATGGGCACGCCAGCCAGCTGATTTTCAGCTCTTCGGGGCCCACCAGAAGTTGGGAAATGGGCTGTTTCTGGCCTCCGGGGGGTGTGGAGGCTGTTTTTGCCCTCCCCAGGCTCCAAGAAAACCTCTGGAGCCTGGGGAGGGTGAAAAACAGGCCTTCTGGGCCCACCAGTAACTTTTTTGCCATTGCATGCCAAAAGTGGGGAGAGCATGGGGGGGGGGTAGTACGCGCATGTGCGGGGGGTGGGTGGGGCACAGGAGGGCATTGAATTTTGGGTGTGGGCACACATGCATGTGACCCCCCCCATGCTCTCGTTTTTGGCATGCGACGGCAAAAAGGTTAGCCATCACTGTCCTAGGGCATTGTTGCATATCCATGCCCTTGATTTTATCTTTTTTACACCCTGCACTATGGAGCCCTAGTGGGGCAATGGTTAGGCTACTATAATGCAGGATAACTCTGCTCATAGCCTGGAGTTTGAACCTTACAGGGCCAAAGGTTGACTCATCCTTTTGAAGTTGATAAAATGAGAACCCAGATTGTTGGGGAAAATATGCTAACATTATAAACTGCCCAGAGAGTGTTGCAAAGTACTATGGGACGGTATATAAATCTAAGTGCTATTACTATTGCTATGAAGGATTGTTCTCCGCAGTACAGCAGGATTTATAAATAGAAAATCTCAATACATGCTAGAAACATGTACATTGAAACAGTGTTTTCTGTTGATTCTTATTGTATTATTTTTAATCCTTTTGCCATTTTACCTGGCAACATTTATTTAACTTTTGGGAATTTGTACATCATCAAAACATAGTTTCAATGTTAATATGGTTTAAGTAATATTTTATTCTTGAAATGTCCACTTTTTAAACTTAATATTGCTTCTGATAGTGCAGTTTTGATAGTATTATAATAGTGAAGCCATTTCTTTTCGATCATAAATAGCATCTTAGTAAAACAATGAATTTTTATATTGAGATCTACACAAGTGATCAAGAGTCTAATATGGTTTGCTTTAAAAACCGAACATTTTTACAGTACAGCAAATACATTTTATACATTTTTAAATCCCTCTTTTTTAGGAGCTACTACTTGACTGAAGAATGAAGGTGTTTAGTAACATTTCTTCCTTTTGAAAAAAAAAAAGCACAAAGCAAAACCAAAATTGGCTAGGTGATAGGTAGGAGGGAAGGACTGGCTTTGCCGACCTAGAACATGGTTTTGGCAATTCATTGGAATCCTAAAATTCCCTGCTGAAAGTCCTTCTGTACATATGTTTGCAACTGCAGGACAAAAATAAGGTAGCATGGGAAATCAAATGCAATAAAGTTTTTAAAAATGTTTAGACAGAAAATTCAGAAAATACAAATCTATCTCAAATGTTAGTGGTTCATGTGCCAGTCTGATTTATGCCTTTTGAAAAACTTGCCTTTTATATACATTTACAATTTTCTCTTGAGTAATCCTGACTCATACATGTATTGGGAATTAGGATTTGCCCATAACAATAAGCTTAGCTAGAATTTGTTTTGCTTATTTTTAAATGATTTGAACATTTGAACACCCCCAGCAACAACCCATGGCTTATACGGCAACTAAGGACAATGTGAAATACCATGGTTCATTTTAATCAAGGCTTATTGTGATATTTGAGTCCAGAATTCTGGCTTGTTTGTAAATTGTTGCTTCTACTTTATCTGTCCAATGAATAAAAGGGCAAGGCAAGAACACTTATCTGACTCCTAAAACCCTTTCAAATACATATCCATAAATGCTCACACATACCACAGACAAAATCACACCACAAAAATCCCCCATACATCCTGCACCAAAATACCTCACTAAAATGAAACAAATTAATAAAAATGCACAAGACTTCTAAACTATTAAAGAATCTCTCACACATAAAACCCAACAAAAATGATCCATACATAGGAAATCCTCCCCCAACCTCACACAAAAACATGGTGAGCCCTGTAGCATTAAAAACAATTCAACAAACCATGTTAAGAGACCTGCTGGTTTAGTGTTATTCATGATTTAGCCATTACTTTTTGTTAACAATTTGTTTAACGATTCACTGTATATGGTTTGTTATACGCCCTTATTAGATGTTTTATCCAGTCTGCACTTGGGGCTAGCTCACTTTGTATTTAGGTCTTAATATTTTTTGGTTTTTCACTAAGCTTGATGATGATTATTCCTATCTTTGAATCTCTGTCCCTACACCAGGCGTTTAGTTATAGGAAAAAGCCTTATCAAGCCTTCTCCTTCAATTATTATATCCTTTCAAATAGAGACACAATGTAGGAGTAGCTACATTGTGGGATTAAGACTGTGAGGATTGATCTTGGATCTGCTTCTAACATCTTATCCATTCTTAATAATGGCAACTAACTGGGATGACCTATTACCAGTTATTTTCTCTCTTATCCCAATCTACCTCACACACCTGTTGTTATAGCAGTAAGACTGGAGAAGACAGAGAAATACATAAATAAAATACTACCTTCTCAACTGTTCACAGATTTCACTGCAAAGATTTTTGAGCATCAACAATTGGACAAAATCCCGGGATACCACAGGTGGTTTCTACAATGACCTGCACTTGTTCATGAGAGGTGATGGATGAACTATTTTGGTCTAGTTCTGACCCTTTGCAAATTGAGGGCACAGTCTTGGTTACTTGTCCCTAGCCCAAACAAGTATTCAGAAAAACATTTCATCTTTCAAATTGCTTGTGGGACAATATTCTCACAGGAGGGAAAAAAATCAGTCAAGTTTCCAAAGCTATTCCTGTCACATTGGTGACTTTTGATTATACAGTATATTAGTAATGGGACATACACAACAGACTGGAAAAGGATCAATAGTCAAGGGTTCAACTAACACAGTTGCTTGTGCTACATTTGTGATAATTTCTGAAGCTTTGGAGGACTTCAGAGTGAGAAGTTGCCTAGCAGAAATGGAGGGGGCTGTGGATTTTGGGAGCTCATATCACTTTTTGCAAGTGTAATATTTGCTGCCCAGTTCTTGCTAGAGTTTAAGTGAGCAACGAATACAGCATCTGGGCTCCAACCACCCCTTCATTTAAAACAAATATCTGCATAACTGTTACACAAAATACTACCAAACGTAGGGATGTATCATATGCTAAGACTCAAATTTTAATTCAGTAATTTGTTATTTTTTAAAAAAAAGACCAGTAAATCCTGTTTATGGATATGCCTTTGTTTCTGTTGTAACTGCTCTGAGTTAACAACTTAGAAATATTTAGTCACTTGAAGGTAAAAAAATTGCAAAAGCTGAAACTATGACCATAGATTTAAAAATGCCTTTGTTTCTTAAAACAAAATTTAGCTTGAAGCCTAGATAAATGATATCCTCAAAAGAGTTTCATCCTGCAGGTCTTCTCACTTGATTATCAATTACCAGATATATTAAAATAATTCATATTAATTTTGCAGTATGTGTTAATTGAATTCTACTCTAACTCAACAACAGTTGGATAGCCGAACATCTGATTTCCTACCATTTTCTGGTCTGCCTTAAATGATTTGGCTAACCAGAGATTATTGTTCTTTCTCATGGGTAATGCTGCATCTAAGTTATTGCTGGTGTCAGATGGCCTTCACACATGAAGGTGATGTGTTGTACCACTACAGGATGGAAGAGAAAGACTACAATACCCTCTGAAGTGCTACAGAGGATTGCTTATACTTACCAATCTTTCTCACATGTAGACCAGGCTTCTCCCATCTGTTAAATTTGTTTAGATATGTGTTGGAAACTGATAGAGTGTTTGGTATTTTCTATACTATTTGGGAATGAGTAGTTTAGGATATAAATTAGAATCCACCGTGTTTTGAGCTTTCAATGAAATTTATCTACTCTTCTGTTGGACTGGTTTATTTTGGAGCCAGCAGAGCATCTCAAGCAATGCCCCAGATGCCGTTTTCCATTTAGGGGGCTGCTGTAATAATGAAAGTTACATAGCTTCTCCTGCCTTCCTTCCCACTATCCTTTCCTTTCCTAACCTTACTAGAAGTGTCAGCAGAACATAGATCTCTTCCCTAACAGATTGGAGAAACAACAACCTCTCCCATTCAACATTTTGGCTTGAAATATTAGAAAGGTCTACAATACTGTCTTCCACCCAAAGCAGAAACACAACAAAAACAACACCCAAATGTATTGCTACACAAGCCTATACACTTGTTTCTTCTCGTGTATGAGCGTGCAAAATGAATTTCATCTGAAGGCCACCAGATTCTTATACACAAAACATAATTCTATTATGTCTGGCAACACATTGATGGAACACAAGTTTATGCTGCACAAAAGTACACACAAAATAGTATGCACATGTTTTGAGGACAGACACACACGTACATACATGAGCAAGAATGTATATTTTGATTAAGGATCTTGGAAATAGACATTCTTAGCAAATATGGATGACAGATCAATTGTAATTTATTTTCTTTTAACACTGTATCATCATAAAGAAAACTGGTATAAATGAAAAAAATCTATTTCAAATATCTACATCTAAAATTTTAGGCAGTGAAAAAGCACTTTGTTGACAAGGAGTGTGGAATGATGAATGTTAATTGTCAGAAACTGCTGAATGCCTTTTTTTTTTAGTTGCCACAAACAAATTCACATATCAGAACGAACAATACTGCTAAATATCAGTTTTTGTTTTCTCCTGTTAAAACATACTGGGGAAAAGAAAAAAGGAAAAGAAAAAGAAAAAACCCACCCCTACCCTTGGAAATTCATACATATTTCAAAGTTGTGTAATTGAAGCAATATTTAGAACCATAGATGAAGAAACACTGTGGCATTGATGTAATATACACAATGCACTTTGCTTTCTCTTTCTCTCTGGTTTTTAAATCTGTAATGTACATCAAATACTTTACAACAATGCATTAACAAAAGGCAAGAAACATCTTGCTGTACAGAGGAAATCCCAAATGCAACTTGAAGCCTAAATTCACAATGGATGAAGAGAGGAAACAAAGGGTGAGAAGCTGTCCCCCATAAGGTTTGTAAACTGTTCATTTTCTTGTGCTTAACTCTGGACTCACTTCAGTGATTGTAACTTCCCTAACTTCCTTCAGCCACATTCAGTGTACAGTACTATTTGTTTTAAACTCTACATTACAAGGTCAACTGCAAAGCTGCCCTCCCCCCAGTATATTTCTATATCTATATTTAAGAGATAGGATTCTATAGATACAGAAATAGATTCACATCCCACTCTTTCTAATAACACTCCCACGCTTAATTTCCCATTCTTTTAGCCATCTAAAGATATCTTAATTGTTCCAGACTGAGTATTAGGGCCTTCCTACGGAACAGGCTTTAAGAAACTAAATTTGCAGGAAAAGAATGTCTTGTGATATGCATGCACATGCACAGTTCCTGGCCCTCTTCTTTTTTTCTTGCCCAAATCTCAAACCCAGGAATCTGGAGAGGCTGGATAGTGGCTTGTTTCATAATTGAGTTCACTATAGGGCCGAGCAGCAGAATAGAAATCAACGTAGTTGCCAGTGGATTTGAGTCCCAGGTGCATATTGTACTCGCTGGCAGGTGGGCGATGATGCACTTGGTCTTCAAAGAAGGACTCATCATAGTTTCTTGATGAATTTTGAAATGGCTGATATGGTTCGTATTCCTTTCTTGTGGGCTCCTGTGGGACCGGCTGTGTTGAAACCTGTCAACAGAATAAGAAGTCTTGGCTTGTTAGGGAAGACTATAATGATGGGAAACAAACTGCCATGTCACTTATAGTGCCGAGCAAGGTTCCACTTCAGTGGGACTTATTAGACAGACAATGTGAACATTACCGACATTTCAGCTGCTACAGAAAATATCTTAGTCTTCCTGGATGAATGTCACTGTTCTGCTTGATCTTTCTCCAAAGATTGCTTTACATTTGCATTTGCAACTATTTTTAACAGAGGTTTGCCTCAGAAAAGGGGTAAAATAGACTTCACATTAAACTTTTACATATAATATGATTTGTGGGTGGAGGTCTCAGATTGCAGAATGTGAACAATATTAGGAATGCTTATGCATCGGTAAGTTCATATATTTAGATACATTTATTTAAGTTATTTAAATCTTTAAATTGATATTTAAAGCGAAATCTAGACTCTTTCAGGGCAAGTCTCCTCACTTCAGACCATCTGCACACTTCCCAACCTCATATCCCTCTGTAGGCCCTAATCTATATTATTGCTACTACTTATTTCATCCTCATATGTCACATAACTCTAAAGCTGATAAGAGAAGTTCATAAGGTATCGCATAAAAATGCAAATATGATTAACTTAACCCATTCATTTTTGTTCCTGTTTGTTGTTTCCTGCTGATCAGTTTGCTTGCTTGTTTTATAATTTGTGATTTTAGGAAATAATTATTCTTTTAGAAGAAAAATCTATTTTTTTCTAATTAAAAAATTATAATCATATGGAATTTGAAATATAAGAAAGTGGAAACTGAGATTTTTGAAACATAAAAAAAATATCTTGGCTGCATGCTAGCAGTAATGGTTACAGACTAAAAAGCTACTTACAGAAATGTTTAGTCCACAGTCACATGGAATAGTCATCCCAAAGGTCATACCCTGGGCAAGGTAACACAACCATCTTTTAAGTAGGAGTTGAGAGCTAGTTTGTTATAGTGGTTAAAGGCTCTTGAGCTAGAAACCAGGAGACCATGAGTTCTAGTCTTGATCTAGGCATAAAGCCATCGGGATGTCTTTCAGTTAGCCCTAGGAAACAGGAAGTGGCAAGCCACTTCTGAAAATGTTCCCAAGAAAACTGCAGGGACAGGTCCTAGCAGCTACCTAGAATCAAGACTGACTTAGATACGCACAAAAGTAGGAGATTAAACACATAATCCACTATGTGTCTCCATTTACATAATGATAGCCATTTTTTTTAATTGTGAAGGAATTTATATACTCATTGAAAGCTAGTAAACTGAGTTTTTAAATTACCACAAAACAATCTGTCATTGAAAGCTGTTTTCACAAATATGTCATTACTGTTTACCATTTTCATGAAAATATATTTCTAATATCGATCTCTAGCTTTCACTTTCTCACATTCTTCTTAACAGTATCCCATCAGCAACTTCTTGAGTAATGGAGCTCCCCTACCCTGATTTTTCTTTTATATACATCTATGCCACAGAAAATATAAAAAAAACATATATTAGGGATGTTTAATAATATTGCCAGGAGACTACTTCAGACGATTTCAAAATTACTTTTTGAAAATGCCCAGCTTTCACTCTTTTATTTGCAAATAAAGACATGTGCTTACAAACATAATAATGAAAATGTTTCTGCCATGTACTAATGCATCTGAATAATAAAGCTGAATATAGTTGAATATAAGTTGCATTTCCATAATTTACTGATAAATATAACATTTACCAGGATAGACTGGGAAAAGTTCGTATCTGTGAAACATTGAATAGTTTTTCAACTATGATTCTTTAAAATTATTGCAGCTATATTAATCGATTTTTTTTAGTTCAAAAGGGAATATGTTGATTTACCACTTACTTGGTTGTGTTTGATATCTTCAGCAGGTGCACCGTAAGAATTTCTATACAAAGTAGAGATTCCAGAGTTCTGACCTAGACAGTGGGAGAAATAGGGGTTATGTTACTAGACAAAATGGCAAATATGTGTGTGAACTAGTAGCAGTGGTAGGGCAAATTCAGTAAGCCTTTATTAGCAATGATTTACTGATTCCCACATGAATCATCTATAAGAAAGAACATGAGACTGACATGTTTATACTTCATCCCTTCCATATACAGTATTAGGAAACTAGAAATCTTTATGCTGCACAGAAGTCAGTCACAGATACTTACTACGTACAGATTTCCTGAAAACATTTTAACAGTGAGTGGTAGCTGTGAAATCAATCTCACATGAATGAACAATTGACTGTCTGTCCAAGATGTATTAGCAAACGAGAGATTAAGGGATGACAGCACACCGGAAAGAGAGCAGTTGTGTGTAGGAATGCTTTGCTAAATCATTCTGTGCTTACAGAGCCATAAATAAATGTATGAATGTTCGGTTTAAAGCTGTATCAAAAAGATTGCACTGTCACAAAAAATTACTTTTTCAGAACCCAATGCAGTATACAAACTCCTGGATCACTAAGAATGGTTCAAGAGAGATTTGATTCCTCTTGAACTTTTCTGGGATAAATGTGCTTTGTTTATTTAAGGTAATATATACTCCGATGCTCAGCCAAAAAATCTGATTTTTTGCTATTTAGTGGGGGAAAACCACAGAAAGGGAAGATATAATAGAACTATAGACATACACAATATATCTGATGATAGTTTTTTTAAATGAGTGGTGCCAGATGTTATAGTTGATATAAATGGAACATTACATAATTACCCTAAATTTATATATTTTACATACATAGTAATCTTGTGGTCTTAGAATGTCTGGCTACATATTACTTTTGAAAGCTAGTTCTTCTAGCGGGTTTCATCAGGGAACCTATTTTCTTAGTATTCAACCAATGGTTAGTAGAATGAAAATTGAATGATTTCCTTTCCAAATGATGAGAGAATAATCTCCAGTTTTCTGTGAGGTAATCTATTTTATAACTTGTATGGGTTGTTCCTAAAACCTACAAGCCAAATATAGCACTCTATTATGTAAGTGTTCAGTTACGATTAAGAATCTAACATGTGGGCTGCCAGCAATCAACTGTACTCCTTTATGTTTTCCCAGATTTTATTATTCACCAGGACAAATGTCCATCAAGATGCAAACTGTAGGCATATATTTGTATTACAGAAATATATTTATGTATAACAAATCATGAGATAGTATGTATATGAGAAAGTGTTTACTCACATAGACTTTATACCTGGAAATCAGCTAAGAATATGTGATGGGATCATTGTAAATGCATGTTGGGCAAATATAAAAATTCAGCAGTAAATAACTATTTTAATTAAAATATTTATTTAATCAATCATCATGTTAAAATATAAAATTAAAAAATTTACCTGCTTCTTGGAGGGGAAAAAAATCTGTTCTCAAAGAATGAATGTATATTTAGCTAATAACATAAAAATTAGCTCTCCTTTTCTGGTGCTAAGATTCTAAAGCTATCAGTATTAAGCAGACAACAGCTGTTTCAGAACAAGCATCCTTAATATCTTTAAGTATTAACAGCCTGAACCTCCACATATAGTAGGTGTATCCAGAATTATGCAAACATAATTTTTTTTGTTTATGTTTAAGTTATGTTTTATGTTCTTCTCAATGAATAAAAAGAAATTCAAGAGGCCTGAATATTACTGGATTTCAAAATGCTCCTGAAAATGCAAGTGTTACCAGTAAACAGATCATAATTAAAATATGTCTCGACACATCTCCTGTGTTCTTTTGTTGGGAAGGTCTTATAAAAGAATTATAAAAGGTTGAATCAGAACAAGCCTGTGAGTTGCACGATTTGGAGAGATTGTGCAACCCACATCACTCACTGACCACATCAGGTATTTTTACAATTGGACTGCAACTTCAGATTCAAGGGACTTAACTCAGAAAACTGCAACCATCAGACTGGACAAGAATGGATGGACCTGGAAGTTCTTGCTACAGCTCTACTATTTCCCTCCATTATCTCACCAAAGCTGGTTCAAAGGTAGGAGTGGTTCCATATTCTTAATAGTCTCCTATGCCAAGTACAGTGCAGTTGTGATCAAGACTTTTATAGTTGTATGCTATCTCTGACTCTGCAACTTCAATTCAATCTAAAAAAATCTGACTACAAATCATCTGTCAAGAGTTTAAAAAGAAAGGCTCACAATGTTGAGATTTCATATCATGCTTTATTGAATTTTTAATGTTTGGTTGATTCTGGTTTTCTTTCATGTCAGTTGAAAGCTGTTTGTCACGGTGGTAATTCAGTTCATACATAATCAAACAGAATAATTGTTCATTTAGTCTTCGTTTACTCTTCAGATTTGATGTGGTAACCATGTGCCACAAGATCTGCTCTGGTAGCCTGTAAAAGCAAAATAAGATTTGTAATTTCTGTTCGTAACCAGACAACACAAGCTATTATAGACAACGTTTGTTTTGGCTTGAAAGTCTAGGCTCATAAGACACTTGACTATCTGGCAAAGCAAAAATGAGACTCCTATCTTTGTATATGCATTAATACTGTAGCCAGCTAAAATGCAAGATAGAGGGAGTAAGGGGAAAGAAAGAAACATCACAAGAACTGGAATAACAAAATCCTGTAAAAAGTCACTGGTTAAAAAGTGAGAAAATAAAATGATAGACTAGCTAACTTTGCATGGAACAGGTTAATAAACATGCTCCCACTGTAGCGTATAACAGTCTGGCCTTTTATACTGCTCAATTAGATTTGAACAAGCAAGGTTGTACTTATACAGTAGCTATGTAAGGAGTAGTCAACCATATATTTGCCCCACACAACTCAGACATGGCATTGAGGGACAGTGAGTGATGTTATAAAAGCAGCAGATCGCACTGTAGATTTGCTTCATTAAGGCCTTAAATCTACCCCCATAACATCAAAAATATGAAGAATCAGCACAACAAATTACACTAGGAAAGAAGCTAAAATGGACTCATAAACATAAAATCCAATTCTAAACAGTACCTTATCTGTTGCTGTTTTGCAGTTCTTCAAAAGTTCTTGATGAATCAATTACTTAATGAAGGATTCATGGGCTTCAGATGATCAGAATGATTGTTCTTGTAGAGTTCATTTAATCTTTTCGCTTCACTAGATGACATTTGGAGTATGCTATAGAACATGGTGTCATGGTATGATGGAACAGCATTGCTGTTTAACAAGAAGCTTAGAATGATAGCTCTTGAGAGACTGGTCTCCTATTATCAAACAAAATTGCTGAAAGGAACAGCTGTCAAGTATCATAATCTACAGCAATGAATCCATTTGGTTTTACTATACTTAACACTCAATAATGTAATGTTTTAAAATAGTTTTCCTCCAGCTTGTCCTTTTACTTCCTCAACATATGTATTTAGGTAAGGATAATTCAACTGTGTTCCAAGAATTTGAAGGGGTTCTGTGAGAAAATAACAACCAAAAATCCCCACCTCTTTTTACTCAAAGATAATCAAGGGTATATACAACATTTTTAAAGATATAATAGAAAAGGCAAGGTTTGTCAGCTTATATTGAACTTCACTTTTTCTAGAAGGATGTTTGTGCTCATTATGGTGTTGCCTCTGATTAATTAATTTTTTTAATTAACAGGTTTTGCATGCCGGTGGAGTTTGAAAATCCCTGGTTTATATAGTACCACCTACAGATGTTCTTCTTATTAGGAAATGTCCTGTTATTCCTATTATAATAACTTTAAAACATTGAGAAATTATTAGTTTCAGATTAAATTTAGTTCTGTGCCATGCCAGTCTAGGGCTTGTCAACAAAATTTATAAATGTTACCCTTTTCCCTAAGCGAATTGCTTTAATCTCCTTAAAATATTCCCTGTAGAGACAGATGAGTGGAAAACTAAACTCCCTTTGCTCTGTATATGGTGACCATACTCTCATTTTCATCCCAGAAAGCCATCAGTATAACTTTATTCTGCTGAAAAAAAGAGGTTAATAGAGGATGTGTAATAAAGATAAAATTGTCCCTGTTGTGAGGAAGAGGTGATAAGCTGGTACAGAACTTCACAACTGATGGGATATCATTTAGCTCAAGGGTCCCCAACTCCGGGTCTGTGGACTGACACCAGTCCACAGCCCACCAGAAATCAGGCTGCACAAGCAAGCAAAGCCCCATCCACACACACATGGGATCCAGGCAGAGCATGAAACCATGCCTCCCTGGTCTATGGAAAAAAACACCCATTACAGAATTGGTCCTTGGCACTGAACAGATTGGGAACCACTGATTTAGCTGACTACCCATGACTAAAAATATCCTAAAAATCAGTAACATTAGTTACTAAAATAGCATTTTTTTTATTATTAGCATTCTAGCGAGACAAACCTAAAACTGATAAATGGTGGAATTTTGGAGAAATGAATGGACATAGAACAATGCAGATGTCCTTTTCCCCCCTTAAGATTCTTTGAAGCATTAAAGGAAAAGGCTCTATTCCCATCAGGGCAATGGTGAGCTTTTTCTCTGTCTTCATGGTAACTAAGGAGAAAAGATGGTGTGCATGTACAAAATGCACCTGTTTGCACAATAGAGGCCTTTGCATTGATATACATAACAGTATCAGAGTTCTTCTAGATGATGTCACAGATATAACATCTGGAAAAGCAAAGAAGCTCATACTGCCAAAGCACAACAATAGTTAAAGATGATTGTGTGTGCTCCCCAATATTGTTATTAAGCCACAATAAGTGGTTCATACATACATCCTTCAGTTTAAATAGTGTTTTACATCTTTCAGTTTAAAGCAGGAGTTCAATGCTCCGTTTGGACCAGATCGCCCGGCCTGGTAGCGATGGCGGTGGGTAGTTCGAAGAACCGGTAGCAGAAATCCCTGCCCCACACATGCCCAGCTGAGCCATGTGATCATCAGAGGCATTTTAAAAACGTTTATAAGCATTTTTTCTACAAATGCTTTTAGAAGTTTTTTTAAAAAAAGCCTCTGATGATCGCGCGGCTCAGCTGAGATTGACAGAGCCTTTTAAAAGCATTTTTTCTACAACCTCTTCAGCTGAAGAGGTTGTAGAAAAAATGCTTTTAAAAGTAAAAAAAAAAAAGTTGCCCACGCCCACCCAGTCATATTACCCCCATCAAGCCACGCCCACAGAACCGGTAATAACAAATTTTACATTTCACCACTGGTTTAAAGCATGCTGGGAAAAAAATTCTGTGAGTTGAAGTTCACATAACTTAAAAGCTGCTAAAGTGGAGAAATAGTTGCTTTAAAGGAAGGAGGAGGAAGAGAAAGAGGAAGTGAAATCAGATAAATCAATGTTCCTTTTATAGTGGAAATACTATTAGGATGCCAGATTCCTATAGAAAACATTATGGTGCAGAGATTGAAGGCTTGGAGTTTTTAAATTAAAGTTTAAATCTGACATTTAATAAATATACAAACTGAATTCAGTCAAGGTGTTACCTCAAAATGATTAGCAATATTTGAGTAGAAGTCTTTAATGTAGTTTACAAAGTAAAGCTTAAAACATGCTTATTAAGTATGTCTGTATTACCATCAGAGTCAATTCCAGCCCAGAAGGTTTTCTTCCACAATGTTTATATATCACATACAATTCCTGGCTCACCTGTCATGGTGTCTTTTCTAGAAGTATGCTCTCCTTTATTCCCATGGTAAGTAGCATTTGTTCCAGTTGACTCATAATCTGTTTTTCTTTCTTTTAAACTGATCATTTCCCGAGGGGAGGCTGGGGCACTTGCTACAAACAAAAACAAATGCAGATCTTAGAATTCTGACTGAATGAGTTGCATAGTAAAGTATATGAACACATGTTCTAAGCAATGCAGCAATGCAGCAAGCTTGAAAACAATGAATCTCTTTAAAACTAGTTTCATTTGAAAACATGTGGCATCTGAACATACAAAAACTCTTAAATGGAAATAATCTTGATCATATACCTTAGAAATTAAATTTAACACATTGCCTTTTAACATCAGCTGTTTAAAATCTTTGTCTTATAGAAGAGGGAAAGGTAAAGCCACTGACATCAACCATGACAGCTCTGCATCTGCTGAACTCCATTGATACAGATCAGATCAAACAAGGTATCACACAAAAAAGGAATAGAATAATAATAGCAGTAGCACATTAACTTATTTACTGCTTCACAGTGCTTTACAGCCCAATCTAAGCAGTTTACAGAATCAGGATATTGCCCCCAACAATCTGGCTCCTCATTTTACCGACCTCGGAAGGGTGGAACGCATTGAGAGCCAACCTTGAGCCGGTGAGAATCGAACTGCCAAACTGCTGTCACCAGCAGTCAGCAGAAGTAGCCTGCAGTACTGCATTCTAACCAGTGCACCACCACAGCTCTTATAATAATGATGATTATGTCATCACAGCCCAAAAGTGGCACTCCTGAAACTTTCTAGAATTATTCAAAGGTACCCTCCATGAATTTCATAAAATTTGTCATATTAGGAGGATGTGCACATAGCCGTTTCTTTCTTTCTTTTTTTTTGGAAAAGTTTTTCAGTTTTATTTCTTATACACATAATATAAAATGTACATTTTCTTATATGTAATTAATCCTACATATACATGTTTTCCTTAAAGAAAGAAAATGAAGAATTGGCAAGGAAAATAAAAGCATCAAAGCAAAACTTTTTTGCAAATGCAAATAAACCAGGAAGGTGGCTGGCATACAAGATGAAGAAGGAAAAAGAAAGGGAACTGATAACTCAATTATTAGATCAAGGGGGAAAGATATGTAACCGAAATGAGGAAAAGAAAAAGATAATTGAGAAATATTATAAGAAATTATATCAACAAGAGCAGATACCAGAAGAAAAGATAGAACAATATTTGGAAAAGGTAATGACCCCTAAAATACCAGAACAATTTAAAAAAGCATTAGAAGAAAGAATAACAATGATGGAATTGATGGAAGGAATTAAAAGGCAGAAGAACAGAAAAACCCCAGGACCAAATAGGCTACCAGCAGAAGTATATAAAAAGTTGCATGATGTACTAAGTTTTATTTATAGTTACAAATATGTAATGATTTATTAATAGAGGCCAAGGCACCGAACTCATATATGGAGGCGTATATAACTCTTATACCAAAAAAAAAAGAAACATTTACAACAAATAAAAAAGAATTATAGACCAATTTCACTATTAAATGCAGATTATAAAATATTTGTAACAATTATGGCAGAAAGATTGAAGAGGCTGTTAAATGAATTTATACACCCAGACCAAAATGTTTTTTTGCCTAAAAGACAAATTAGAGACAATATAAGAATTATTTTGGATACATTGGAATATTATTAGGCACATTCAGAGAAACAAATGGCATTATTATTTTTAGATGTGCAGAAAGCATTTGATAATGTGAATTGGCAATTTATGATTTTACAATTACAAAAGATGGACTTTGGGGATAGATTTATCAATATGGTAAAGACAATAGGTCTTTATATAAAGACCAATCAGCTAAAGTAATAATAAATGATGAAATGACAGAGGAAATAGAAAAAGAACCAGACAAGGATGTCCCTTATTGCCACTATTATTTATTCTGACCCTAGAAATTTTAAACAGGAAAATAAGACAAGACAAAGACATAAAAGGGATGAGAATCAAAAAAGAAGAATATAAACTACAAGCATTTGCGGATGATTTAGTGTTCATTATGGAAGAACCAATAGAAATGGGTCCAAAGTTAATTGAGCAAATAGAGGAATATGGAAAAGTAGCTGGATTGAAAATAAATAAAGATAAAACAAAAATTACAGTTAAAAATATGAGAGAAAAACAAAAGAAGCAATTAATGGAGAAGTTAAATATTCAAATAGTGAAAAAAGTGAAATATTTGGGTATCCAATTAACCTCAAGATGTATTGCAGTGAAGGAAGATAACTATTATAAATTAAGAAATCAAATTGAAACAGATTTGGAAAAATGGAAAAATTTACAACTATCTTTAATGGGTAGACTAGCGTTAATCAAAATGAATGTATTGCCAAGATTGTTGTTTCTTTTTCAAGAAATTCCAATAAAGTTGGAGAAAAGGTACTTTGAAAGTTTGAATAAAATGATGTGGAAATACATATGGCAAGGGAAAAAAGCGAGAATTAACCTGAAATTGCTTCAAGACTCCAGGTTAAGAGAAGGATTTGGTCTATCAAATTGGGAGTTGTATCATGAAGCGGCGATGTTAACTTAGATTAAAGAATGGATCTTATTGAGAAATACAAGACTGTTGACTTTGGAAGGGCATGACTTACAACTAGGATGGCATGCTTTCTTATGGTATGGAAAAAATCGGATTCACAGATATTTCCAGAGACTTGTGTCTGTTGGTAGTATGGGGAAAGAGTGAAAGAAAAACATTATATGGAAGTACCATTGTGGCTTTCAACAATAGAAGTGTCGACACATCCAAATATGATTAACATGGACAAGATTGTAAGATATAAAGACATTTTACAGAGAAGAGAGAATTAAAACAGAAACAAGACTTAGAAAAACAAGGAATGGAGACTGGTATACATGGCTGCAGATACAATCAAAATATGATAAAGACTTGAAACAATATGGTTTTATTTTGGGGGAACCAGAGTTGGATCAGATAATGATTGGAAAGGATGAAAAAATGATTAAAAGACTGTATAATTATTTGTTGCAAATCAGATTGGAAGATGAAGTGGTAAAACAGACAATGATAACATGGGCGAAAAATTTTGGATATGCAATAGAATTACAGAAATGGCAACAACTATGGGAAAGGAATTATAAATTGACAATGGCAACTGCATATAAAGAAAATCTATATAAAATGTTTTATAGGTGGCATATGCCACCAGAAAGATTAGCAAAGATGTTTAAGGATAAATCAGCCAAATGTTGGAAATGTTTGCATTTGCTGGGATCATACTATCATATATGGTGGTCATGTTTAGAAGCAAAAAAATATTGGTCTAGAATACAGAAATGGTTGGAAGAAATATTACATAAATCTATAGAATTAAAACCAGAGGTTTTTTTATTGGCTATTCTCCCAGAGAGATATAGTAAAGAAGATGTGTACTTAACTATACATATAATAACAGCAGCAAGAATTGTGTTTGCATAAAATTGGAAGACAGAAAAAATTCCACCAGAAGGTGAAGTAATAAAAAAAGATTTTAGACTGCAGAAATGAATAGATAAACTCTAAGAATAAGAGATCAAGAGGAATCAATGTATTTCAAGACATGGGGAAGATTTTATATATGGTTAGAAAAGAAATGAAGATAAGTGGATAGATAAATGATTTAGACAATATAAAGTTAAACAAGGGAGAGGATAAAAAAGAAATAGAAACCCAGATGACACCAGAGTAAATGAAAAAGGGGGATGGGAGGGGGGAAAAGAAAGAAGATAATAAGAATAAGTGTACAATTATGATGATAATACTGAATAAATCTGAAAAGAAATTGAAAGAAAGTATATATATCTAATAGTATATACTATTAGAATACAGGAGTTGTTTGGATACTAAATAAGGAGAATATTCCACAGCAAAGAAGATAGAAAGGAGAGAGGAGTAGAGGGTAGGAAGAGGAGAGAGAGGGAGAGGAATGGAAGAAAGGGAAAAGGAGAGGAAGGAACGGTAGGGGATAGGAGTAGGAGAGAAGGTAAGTCGGGGGGAAAGAAGAGAGGAGTGGGGGAAAGGAAGGGGAAGTAGGATGAGGTAGGAGAGGAGGGAAGAGAAAGTAGGAGAGGAGAGGAGGGAGGGAAGAGAAAGAGGAGAAGAAGAAGAGTTGTTGCGAAATGAGGGAAGAAAGGGTAGAAGAGCAGCTCCAAATGTAATTAAAATGCCTTATTTTAATGGACATAGCTGTTTCATTTGACTTCACTTATCTTTTATGATTAACCACTTTGTGGCCCAGAATCACACTGGTATTCTATTCACATCAGTTCCACAAAAGCCCAGATCTAAAATAGCAGATTATGAAATTTAATATACCCAGGACTGATTTGATATTCTCATATACTTTCAACATTTTTGTTAAGATGCACAGCAGCAAGGGCACGTTTTGCTCAAAGCAAAGGATAAATGGAGCATCATTTGACTAATAATTAAAGACAGCATTCTGCTCCCTTTTCACCAATTATTAAAGACTTCACTTGTTCCCTTTCTTTTAGGCAAAAAAGGGAGGTTTGGAAATTTAAACTTTCTACTGTAATTTCCTAAGTCTTTTCATCCTTTATGTAGCCCAATATCTTTTTTTTTTATTGAGAAGTAGTGCTCAAGCTGCTTCTTCAGGATCAAAGAACCCAATCTAGTCATACATGATTGATTCCTAAACTAAATTTAGCTACCAGCTAACAAGTATGACATACATGATTTTCAATGCCATGGGATCATCAAATCAGGTGGTGTTGTGGAATGTGTGCACAATACACTTTGAGATATATCCTTTCGAAAGGCATGCTCGTAATCTACCAGATTTGTATTTCAGATAGCAGTATATCTTGTACTCCAAAAATAAATGTTTTTCTTTCAAGTGAAACTATTATCAACATTACTATTAATCAAACATAGTAATCAAATTCTCTAGGCCCAGATAAAGTTATCATCCAGCTTGCCATCCTTGCCTTTTTATATTGTAAATTAGCTGGATTTGTAATGTTTGGTGAAGTTTTTGATCCATCTTTTCCAATAGGGGAAAACTACTAGCTATCTGGAGCATTTTGATTGCAGCAAGAGCCTCTTCCAATTCAAAATAAACGCATGCTCCTTCTTTGCTTGTTCACAGTGAAGATGCAATTGGTTTCTTAAGAGAAAGCACACAGGAAGCCTGATGTATGCTTTCTCCTTACCTGATATTTGAAAATCTTACTTGCTTATTCTACTAGGTCTTAAAAAAAAACTAGCTATATTTTCTTTTTCCAGCCTTCTCTATTCTTTCTCAGCAAAAATTAGCAGATTTTGCGATTAGTTTTGTAGGGTTCTGAGTAGGGCTCCCAATTTTTTTCTTGATGAAGAATCTTTGACTGCTTGGAATTATTCAAGAATCAAAGAAACATGACAATGGCTGTGCTTGGATAAAGGATTTTTTGTAGCCACACATCCTTGAAATCTTCACAGACACCAGCTCTTTTGAACAAACAGTGTAGAAAACTTGAATGTTACTGTTTTTCATGCTTTTTGCCACCTCATTGTTCTCTTATAAAGTTGAATTTGATTTTCTTCAATTCCATTTTGCCTGGATTTTGGTATTTTGGCCCCATCCCATTTGCTATCTATTCAGTCATGCTGAGGCCATACATTATCAGTTTGCTCCCAGTTATTATAAAATATATTAAAAAATTATGCCAAAACCCAGTGAAAATGATAGTAATGACAGTTTACCCAAAGGTTTTAGAAACATTAAGGAAAAAATGTGTGGCGAAATCCATTATACAATCTCTTCATAACTTGAGAAAGAACATTTTCAAAATAAAAATGAATACAGCAATATGCAATCTTACATGAATTAGGCAGTGACAATTATTTATTAGCATAGGTAATATATCCAGAATGTATTCAAATCAACAAGGAAGGGGAGAAACCAGAAGAATAAATAACCAAAGTTTACATACCCCTGTAAATTCTATGACTACCCACCAATCTGTGTTATGTCACTCAGGGTAAAATTGGGCAAGGATGCAGTTTCCTATGTAAGTAACCCCAATAGTATATAGCAGAACCTTGCTGTAATGGGAGATTGGCATCCGTGGGTGGCTGTTACTTTTATAAAGTACTGTAGAGGTAAAAACCAGCTCTCTAACTCTGCTTGTAAAGCCTCCTTGATACAAAGATTCAAGACTCATCCAAGCAAGAAATGGGAATCTGAATCCCAAGAGAAGAAAATGCTTACACTTTCCATTTCAACAGCTTGAGAACAAAAATGCTCAGCTATAGATGACAGAAATCAGAAACTACAGGTAAAAGCTGCTGAATAACTCAGATGTTATATACCTGAATTGCTTGGTTGAATGTAAAGCACTGCTTCAGGCCCTGTTGGTCTATTGGCCTTCTGTAAGGTCTTAATTTTTCCTCTAGGCAATGGGTCAGAATGCTGGATAAGTCCATCTAGAAATGAAATGATTTGAATGGGAATATGTTGTTTTTAATCTCAGTTGTTCTATACTGAGTATCTTGAGTTCTGTTGCTGTTGTGAATTTAACAGCCATATACAATATGTACATAAAACAATAAGGCAATATAAGGCAATGTAAGGTTAATGTAAGGCAAATAACACTTAGAAACACTAAAATCAATACTGCTGCATAATCATGTGGCCGCTACCCCCCCATCTGCCTAAAAGCAGTGCTTCTAGCTCCTTTGTAAAACCCCATAATCCAGGGAACAAGAATGAGTAATAAAGGGGAAGAAGCCACTGATTCTGGATTTGTATTTTGCCCCATTCAACTCCATGGATATAGTATGGCACCAACTAAAAATGAGCAAGAGTAGGGGAAAGAGATGTTTTGGACTGTTAGCAACAAATCTATCTATCCAACCAACCAACCAACCAGCCAAACAAAAACTCACACAAGCAATAATGGCAAATACTTTATTGACCAGCATTTGGGAGGAAGTGGAACCCAAAAGATTAAGAAAATGAGAAGTTGTTCATCAGCATCTGGTGCATTTGTTGCATAACTGCCAATCATAGTATGTAGGCTGTCATGCAGATTCTCAATTCTATGCATCCTTCTCAGCCCTTTAAGGAAATCTTTCTCCTCTCCTGTTTTTAACAGGCTGTGAGATAGTTCTTGTATCTGGAGGACAGTCTGTAGGAAATAATTGGAAATGGAAAGAATGAACCTCAGGCAGTGAGTCGAAGACATCATTTTTAAAATCTGAATACATAGATATTTGTTGGTAGAAGGAGAGAAGAGTGAGTGATACCATCTGATTCTTTGTCAGTGTTCGTACCTGAGTCTCCAACCCCCACTGGGGAAAGAGACTTTGGTGTCTATGAATATAGCCATGTTTAAGGCCAAAGCAGCTTTGAGGCCAAAGGAATGCATATAGCACTTTTGGGAAGCCCAATAGGTGTGATGAGTAGGGCAGTGATTGAAAGTGGTGAACTAAATTATTTTTCTTGCTTGAGTGAGGAAGTCTGTGCAATACCACTAGTTTTGCACAATAGTAGTAAAAGAAAAATCCGAGGTTTTAAAAAAAGAAAAACTTCATGTGAGTGCTGTAATGGTTTATTCTGTTGTGTTGCTCTCTCAGGCAGAATTGTGTGTGAGTGAAATGGCTGGCTTGTGTTAATAGCTGCAGAGTTACATCTGAGCAGGGATAAGTGCTTTCTCTCTGAGTGCGAAAACATTTCCTTTTCTCATTACACTGTAGGCAAGACACCTTATTTACAAAGGGAAGGGGGAGGTAGTCACAGCAATGAACAGTTTGTTGCGATTGTTCTTTTAACTTGCTTACCTGTATGAGTTGCTCTGTCCAGGTGTACTCCACTTCTTGGAATGCAATTTGATGTGAGATATTTACATTCAGATACCTTAGCACACTCTATGTGACTGTTAAGCACAGAGGTTAGCAACATATTCAAGTTTCTGTAAGGGTTTCAGATATGGTTTTTCCCACTGGTAAAATTTCTTCTTGTGAAATTTAAGCAATAAAGTAATAATATTAAACAAGAAATTCAAAAAGACGAGGAAGAGAATGTTTAATAAAGGTAACTTCGGTCTACTATTTAATATTTAATATGGTTTAGAACCAAACTATATCATGAAGCAGATTAATTAAAATAAACATTAAACACATTTGTTCTCTGTGAGATACTGGTAATGAAATGAAAATGCAATATAATTTTCCTGGACAAGCACTGCTATGTGTTCCCTCTTGCTAAATCTGGTCAACTGTTGACCTAACAAGATGGGAACAGTTACATCGATACAAGTGGTACTTTTGTATGTTATGATTCAAAGCATCATCTAACAACAAAATTATTTCATATTTTGTATATCCCCAATGAAAATAATCAGAACTTGTTCATTTTTGCTCTTCCTGAAAGGAATTCCTTAAACACCAATTCTGTGTATTTGTCAATGAAAGACTGGAGATTACATATATGGAACTACTGAATTCATTCATAAAAAAACATTTTTGATATTCTTTTATGATCCCATAGAGAATATAAGGGAATATTCATGAATCTAAAATGTGCTTGGGCATACCTAGTAACACCATTCAAAGTTATATATGATACAAAATACCAGTCATAATACACTACTCATTTCTATGGAAGTTCAGCTAATTGCCTATTCATAGTCAACATAAAAAAAAAAAATTCCAATTCATAGTCAACATAAAAAAAAATAGGAAGCTTTGCTATTACATTTTCCAATTTGTCTTATTTTATTATTGTTTGATGCCCAGAATCATTTGTTAAGATGGGTGGCCATACAAATCAACTGAACAAACAAATACATTGCATATTTTAAGGCAGAAAGACTTTGAGTAAAAATAGAGGAAATTTAATTTGTTGCCTTATAATGCAAACTACAATTGAAAGAAGTCATACAAGATTGGAAAAGGTGGAGTTAGCTGGTCTGTAGAGTCTCCCCAAATTAATCATAATTGTATTGATAGCATCATTATCATCGTAATGCAAACTAATAGGTTAAATTTGTAAAAGTATGTGTTATAATGAATAAAAGTAAAGGTTTCCCCTGTCCATCCATGCAGTGGTGGGATTCAAATAATTTAACAACTGGTTCTCTGCCCTAATGACTGGCTGGGTAGGCATGGCCGGGTGGTCATGTGACTGGGTGTGGCCAACTTGATGTCACTCTCCTGGCCACTCTCCTTAAAGGCAGAGGTGGGATTCATCTGGTTTGGACTGGTTCGGGCTAATCCCACCATTGGCTGGCCCCGCCCCCACCCATTTTTTGGCCCGTTTTGAAGTCCACAAGTTTTAAAGTTGCCAAGTTTGGATACCCCTGAGCTAGATGTTCTGATAGATCAGTGTTTTTCAAATTTGGCAACTTTTAAGATGTGTAGACTTCAAGTTCCAGACTGCTGTCCAGGCAATTCTGGAAGTCTTCGGATTGTAAGTTTGAAAAACCCTGTCAAAAGTGGGCAAATTAAGATCCTTTTTAGGGATCTGAGCTTTGGTCTCCTTTTCTTAAAAAAAAATATTACGGATTATCCAGAGCAGCATATCTATGAAGGAAGATTCTCATAGAAATATACTTTATGCATAAAAATATAGAAGGCATCTAAGGATCACTAATCTCCCCACCTTTATGGATCATAATTTATGAGAAGTTTGCAATGATCTCAGCAGACGTTTTCTTCAGCTCTACTTTGCCTGAATATGCAATATCTATGCTCTGTCATTGAGCTGTGATCATTCTGGCCCTAAAAATAGACACAAACTTCTCTAAATCACAATAATTGTCCTCCATTCTCTTTATTTATAGTATGGGACCCTAAAAATAGACACAAAGTTCTCCTAATCATAAAACTGTCCTCCTCTGTCTTTATTTATATTCTGGAATAGTCAGATAATGAGGCAAAGCTGTGCAGGAGAGATACATGGACAGACGTTGATCTGATTTATCCTAGAACTGTTATCACTGGAAAAAAGGACTTTTACACTTAAAGATTCCTTCCCTACCCCACCCCATTACTGATGGAAATGGTCCAAGTGGGTGGAAGGATTTTTGACCAGGGGTGAAATGTAAAATTTGTTACTACCGGTTTTCTTGTTTTCTTGTTTTCCTTAATTTCATATTTTGTCTTTAAATCAACCCAAAGACATTACATTTGTTCAACATAATCGATATATGGGGTATGGGAACTTACAGTATATCAACATTTTTTCACAAAGTTTTGCTATATTCTAGGTGTTATTGTGCTTAGTAGTGCAATTTTATACTATTTTCATATAGTTGTGTAATAATCCAAATTCAGAAGGGAGAATATGCTTTGCGGTGAAGGCTCATTTTGTGTTTGCCAACAAATGTTTAAAAGATTTGTGCAGCGGGGCAGGACAAAGAACAATGGATGTGAGGTATTGAGAGGTGTGGAGTGTGTGCCCACACAAGCTACGAATTCCTCCTCCCCTTTCAAATCTAGATTGCTGTGGGGCGCTGCGGGGACACAGATGGGGAAATGGCGAGCTCTGTGGAGCCCTGCCAAAACCCCGTCTGCCAAGCTGCCGCTGACAGGTCTTCAGACCTCCCTTGTCTTGAAGGGACAGGGGGATAAGAAGGGACCCCTTGGGCGGCCGAGAGGAACAGGCAGGTTCCTCGGGGCCGGAGTCTTTCCCTTCATGCCAGCAGCAGTGGAATGACAGCCATGGCGGCTGTCCCGAAACCACGGCAACTGGAACAAAAGGATGTGCAGGAGGAGAAGCGGAGAGTGGAGCAGGGAGTTTGAAAGCCGGGTGAGTGGATTTCTGCCCAGGCGGGAACTGCCTGTAAACTCTGGATTATAAAAAGTGTGCCCCAGCCTTAACAGCGGCTGAGAACTATTGGGGCAAAAAGACTCAAAGAAATGCTGGAAGGAAAAGACCTGTTGATGGATAGCGTTGAATACTAACTTTTTGGAAATGATTTTATTATTTCCAACTTTTTGGAAATAATTTGACTTTTTTTTCTCTTTTTTTTCTTTTTTTGTGGCTAAATCAGAACGGATTATGTTTGAGAGAGGAAAAAGGAAATAAACATACTTTTTAAAGTAAAGACAAAAGACAAACGGGATGAATAAAATGGCTGACAGCTGAGAAGTGAAAGTGTAAATTCCAGACTGCTTGTCATTGATTGAAAGACTGCCTGAAAGAGAAATTTTGTTGCTTGTTACTTAAAGTGGATTATATTGAGGAAAAAATTAGGAGGCTTGACTTTGGATATATAATCTGTTTATTGGAGGATTTATTGAAGATCAGAAAGAAGAAACTAAATGGAATAATGAAAACTGAAATAATAAGAGTGGCAACAAGGGAAAAAAGTAGAGAGGGGAAAAACAAAAGAGAAAATAAGAAAAAGAAAGAAACAAAAGAAGGACATGATGGCAACAAAAGAAGGACATGATGATATTATATATGAAATAGCCAACTTGGAACTAATTTTATAGAACTTATAACTTTGATGACATTGAAATTGAAAAGAAACATATTTAGACAGATTGGAGAAAGAAAAAAAATATTATGTAACAAGATAACAAAATATCATAGTTTGATTTAAAGGAATGTAATGGTGTCTGGATGTTTAATGCTTAAATAATGTTAGGAGATACTTTCCTTCTCTTTGTTCTTTCTCTATTTCTTTCTTTTTCTTATTTTCTCTTTTGTTTTTCCCCTCTCTACTTTTTCTAAAAAAAAATTTTAATCTCTTTTGTTATATTTCTATTCTCTTTCCTTTCTTCATTTTTGCTTCTTTTTTTTCTTTTCTTTTCTTATCATAATTATTATTGATACTGTTATTCTCTCTCTCTTTTTTCACTATTATTATTTATTGAAGTTGACCTTACAAATATACAATTAATTTGATTAGAAAATAGTACAAATGACTGACAAACATGATTTCTGGATGTTTTAATGCCTTTTTAAATTTGGAATCTTTACTAAGCTTTACTTACAGCCTTAATGATTTAGAAGAAAATGTTTTTCAAGGTGTTGGAAATTAAACTATTTACAGATTTAACAATTACAGAAAATTGATTTTAAAGTGTCTTGAAATATTGTTACTTATAGAAAATAAGAAATAAGCATGGAATGGGAGAAAGTCTAGGAGAGAATAGGAGTTAAGACATTTGTTGATATACATTTTTATTTTAAATTAGTAAAAGATATGGAGGAGAATGGAAGGGAAAATAAATATGAGTAATACACTGTGAATTAATTTAAAGTAAAATAACTGAATAGCTGGATGATAACTAAAATAATGCTATGAACCAGTTAAACAAATGAAGTTAGGAGTGGAGGGAAGCATGATTCTAGAGAACAGTGAAAGCAAAGCTGTGATCCAGTCTTACAAATAAGGTAGGAGTGGAGGAAAGCATCATACTGGAGAACAGTTAAAGCAAAGCTGGGAACCAGTTAAAAATAAAAATAAGAGTTAGGAGTGGAGGAAAGCGTGTGCTGAAAAACAGTTAAAACAAAGCTGTGAACCAGCCAATAAATAGGTTAGGAGTGGAGGAAAGCATACGCTGGGTAACAGTTAAAGCAAAACTATGAACTAGCCAAAAAATAAAAAGGAGTGGAGGAAAATATATCTGGAGATCAACTGAAATAAAGTTGTGAACCAGTTAAAAATAGAGGTTGGAGCGTAGGAAAGCTTTCTGGAAAGCAACTGTTTGAGTTGTGAACCAGTTACATAATAGATTTAGGAGGAGAGAAGGAGATAATATTGATGTGCAGTTAAGATTATACTGTGAACCAGCCTATATAAGTAGGTTAGGAGTGGAGAAAAGTATTGCTGGAAAGCCGCTGATTAAGATGTGAACCAGCCAAAAAAATAAACCTAGGAGGAAGTGGAGGAGATAATACTGGAGAATAGTTAAGCCAAACTGTGAGCCAGTTAATCAAATAGAGATAGAAGTGGTGCAAAACACTGCTGGGAAATAGCTACTGGAAATGTTGATTGATTTTATGGCTTCAAGAGAGGAGGAAAATATTTTTTGTTAAGATCATGGACATGAGTTGCTATTTAAGAAGAGGTAAAATATAGATTTGATATAATGGGTCTTACGAATGAGGAATATATATGAAATATCGATTGTTAAAATGACAAAGATTTAAGGGTGTTTATTTGGAAATAATTTGGAAATAATTGTTTAGAATTTTGGGTGATATAGTAAAATGATAAATGTTTAGAATAAGTTTTTTTCTTTTTTTAAAAAAAGATGTTAATGGATAAAATTTGGAACAAAATTGGTTGAGGGAATGTGAGCAATTGTACTTATTTTATACCGGATCAAATCCTTGCTCTAAAAAGATGTATTTTATGTGTTATGTTAAAAAAAAAAAACTTTTTGGGAAAAAAAAATCTAGATTATTGTGCAGCTTCAAGAGAGGTAATTGAAGATTTGAAATCTTCATTTTTCGGGCTGTTTTTCAGTTATTTTCAGGCTGTTTTTGATGTTTGGTAGTAGTAAATAAATAGGGAAATTGTACCTTGTTGAGGCCTTTCATTCAATTTTGCTCTCTATTTATTTACTACTACTGAACATCCAAAACGGCCCAGAAAACGGCTGAAAAATGGCTAAAAATGGCCTGAAAAACAGCCGGGGCCAGCCAGTGGTGGGATTAGCCAGTTCATCAAACTGGGCAGAATTTTAACAACCAGTTTGCCCAAACCATTCCGAACTGGCTGAATCTCACCTCTGCATCCGTGTCCACCTCTAAGGACTGGTGCTTATCTTTGGTTTTTTAATTGCGGGAGCCAGCATTGTCCAGAGACATTTCCATGATCATGTGATCAGCATGCCGAGGTTACCTAAAACACTGTTACCTTCCCACTGAAATGGTACCTATTTATCTATTTGCTTGCTTTAGAACTGCTAGGTGGGTAAGAGCTGAGGCAAGTAACGCAAGCTCACTCCATCTTGTGGCGCTTGGGTCTTGAACCCGGACTATCAACTTTCTAGCTGGCAATGTCAGCATCTTTAACTCTGCATCAGCATCATGTCCTTCTGCTATAATGTGTAGTTAAGTAATAATACAATAACATTAAGGTGAATTTCAGCTAAAGAGGATTATAGAATGGAATAGCATGAACTAGCCTTCCAAGTTAAGGTTGTATCTTAAGAAAGTCAAGGTAAAGCAGCTGATTGCTTTCCTTATGTGTCTTCATCCCAAAGACAGTAACAATACTCCAAAGTGTTTGAAGAGTTCCAGCAATAAATAAATATATTATTTTATTGCTGTTTTTTCATATATAAATATATGACTGTTCAATCTTCTTTTTTATTTCAACTAGGAAATGACAACAGCATCCCAAGGAAATGAGCTGTAGTTGGTTTTATGAATGTTATGTTTAAGTCTGTCTCTCTAAAAGATAATCCAGGGTGATATCAAGATATCCAAACCAGCATATCCAATAGCTCTAGCAATGTTGAACAGTAATCAGGAACAGCTATTACATGTACATATACTGAAATACAGTAATTATTATAATGCATATAATGCAAATTTTAATACAAATTATTTCACAATTATCTTCCTTTTGCAGGCCCATTATTATCAATAATTTAAAAATAATCAACCAATGATATGGCTAAGTACAGATTTGAACTTAGATTACTAAAATAGTAATAAGTGCAATAATCTCTCAATTTGACAAAACCCACACAATATCAGAAATGGGAACTGCTTCTTTTCAGCTTTTTATTTTTTTTATTTAAAAGTTAAAATACAACTCCAATAAAAAAGTGAAACAAAATCCAACAAGACAAAAAGAAAGAAAGAAAAATTAATTTGCAGAAAACCTTATTCACTTCAGAGATTGTCCCTGGTCCATCCAGAATCAAATACCCTTGAATGATTTTTAGTAATAAAACTTTTCCTTAAAATTAATACTGGGGTCGTTCCACATAATTGCATTTCCAAAGTCATAAATCTCTGTTGTAGATACCTTCATATAATTATTTTTCAAACATTCTGTCATCTCTGGATTTTTTAGATTCATAGCCCTTTCTACCTTATCCACTAAATCTGTAATTTTCCAACGAAGTTTCTTTTCCTCCAACTCTGTTACAACAGATTAATTTCCAATCCATCTGACTGAAAATCTAATTCTGTTGTTGCCTGTATCTGAATAGCCTCTTTAGGGTGATTTATAATTGTTGTTGCTTCACTGAACTTATCTAAATTTTCAAAAAGAGCTTTTAAGGTAAGAAGCATTCGTCTTTCAAATGCATCCCAGAAAGCTTTTATTGTTACCATTTTTAGCGTAATCCAAAAACACACACAATTCACCTCAAGGGCAATCTGTTCCACAGTCAGCTAACTGCAGGAAGAATTGAGATAATTTTTCCCAGCATAGAGAGTAAGTAGAAGAGATAAAATGGAAAGTTACTGCCTCTTTCAGAAGAAAAAAAGAACAGAGAAATTTTCGTAAATAAAATACAGTAAAATAGAAGAGTTTACCATAAAAAATGGTAAAACAAAGTCCTTACTATAAGAGCCCAATGGAAATCAGTTCACTTACACTACATAAGAAAAAATCTTTGTGCCACTGACTTCCATGTGGCAAAAATGATTTTTTTCATTATTCCAAAAAAAAAAAAAAAAAGCAGTAGTAAAGAATAAAACTAGGTTTATAATCCAGCAAGGGATAAAAATAGTTCAGCATTCAATCAGATGTTTAACATTTAAAATGTAAAGAAAAAACAAAACAAAACAAAATTTTAAAAAACCGTTAAAATGAAGGCACACTTAAATATCTGAACAGCTGATAGGAAAGGATGGAGACCTGACTCTCTAGCTGTTCTTACTGTGAATTGTAATCATCAAGATTCCTCTTCATTGGTAAGTGAGGGGTCTTCTGAGAGTCATATGGGGTCATTCCTAGTTGCTCCTGTTCAATCTAGGGGGTATTTTGCCACCAAAGAGCCAGCTTGGACAGTGAAATCAGCTGTTAGTCAGCCGGGGGGGGGAGGCGGGGGCAGAAATCCTTCCAGCCACTCAGAGCACCATTTTTGGACAATCTCCCTTTTCTGCTTTATCTAGAATGTTTCATGATAGCATCAAATATTCATAAGCCAGAAAATAGATAAACAATAAAAGTACCTTGTCTATGCTTCATTACAGTTAATAAATAATTCCCTTGATAACATTTCAGTTCTTGATTTGACTTTGATGATTGTTTCCCTAATGATTCAATTATATATATCTGATCTTACCTGAACGATTGTTGGGAGACATGCGCACCGGAGAGATGGAGGGTGTGCGTGAGGAAGAATACGGTCTTTGCCTATCCCTCTCTATCGTTGATGATGAAGCTACAAAATGATACTGTGACCATCCATCCTGCATAAGAACAGCATACAATAATAATAAAAAGGCGGAACAGGGTACACGTATGAAAAAAAATACAAGTATGAAATATTTATTTGTTTAACAATCTATCTTTCTTGTTAGAGGCCAGTCTTATTCTTTATTAACAGGCAGGTCTTCCACATTATCTGTTTCTATATATTTTTTTTACTTAAAAAAACATTTTCTCAAAATAATATTTCTTTTGAAATATGCATTCAAAGCAGGCTAACTGACTTTTCCTTCACCAATAGGTAGATCCATATATAATGTGAATGTATGAGAATGACTTTATTCTTACACTAAGGATCTTGTAAAACATTATATATTATATATACTATTTATTTATAGGTGAATGTCATTTAAGATCATCATGGTACAAGAGAACTAAGAAACAGAAAATGCGTCTATCTGATTTGGGGAAACCTTCTCCACTTTACCAAGGCTGAGAAGGCTGCTAGATCAGGAAGCAAAGAAAGTGTTGATGTCTAAATTGATTTCTAAATATCTAGTGGAACTATTATTTAAATGAGCTGGAGCTATATTTGTTGTAGTTCAGGATTGTAGAAAACAATTGTAGAAAACAACATTATAAGGATTAATGTAATTATTGAATGTACACTCATCATATCCCAAACTGGGCAGCTGAAAATTAGATAAACTATAAGAAAGAAAACCGATTACTACTAAACACCAATAAAAATAATCAGTAAAGGCTAGTGATAAAATATCATCATTGCTGACATTTACCACATTCCTGCTTGATAAACATACATTTTAGAAAAGTATATGAGATCTGGGACAAACATATTATATATTATTTATACTAAATCTATATTATTTTCAGATGCTAGTGCTTATTTAAATATTAATGTTACATATTTAGCCTTTTAGAACAAAATGATTCATTTTTGAAATGCAAGCATTGATTTTATATATTGGTATTTATATGGAAAGGAAACGATTTTACATGGCTTTTCAAATTTAGGAGAGGTCAGTCTGAGATCATGAAAGGATAACCATTTATTTTTAAAAAATTAGAATGAGAAAACTAGGAGTCCAGTTTTAAAAATATTCTGATAATAGTACTGCAATAAACAAATAGAGAAGACATGCCTTAATGAATTACATTACATCAATCACTCAATTCTTCCTAGATTTAATTAACTCATAGTTTCTAAGCTTTCTAAAAAAGGTGATGAAAGTTTTAAGACTGCTTTATAAATGGCCTTAACTGACCATAGGAACACAAGATACAACATAGTTCTAGTAACCAACCTATTTTGACAATTCAGTTATGTATTTCAGCAATCCATGGGCCTAAGGCTTTTTAAAAAAGCCTTAGGCCCATGGATTCTTTTTAAAATTTAGCCGAATTTCCCCAAGATCGGGACATCAAATTTGACAGCAGATTTTGTAGTTTACAGCAATGTGATTTCCTGTTCATTATTGGGAAATGAAAATACAAGCCTTTTCTGTAGTAGCATTCACACTTGGCACACAGTTCCCTGGGAAATACAATTAGCACTCTTTCTCCTTATATTTTGCAAATAATACAAAACTATTCCAATGTGCATTTGACCTAATTTTATAGTGGATATACTCAGGAATTGTATTTTTAATAATTGGAATGTTTTCTATCTTATTCCTGCTCTATTATTCATTGCCCAATTTTGAGTAGGTGTTCTATACATTTTGTAAAAAAAAAATGCACAAGCATCAAGCTGTTTCCGTGGTGAAAAACAGTTATTTTTAACACAAGGAAAAGTGTATATTTTAATGACATATTGTATACTAAGACATACCATGTCAATGAAATTGATATAGTAACATCCCTCAAATTATGTAGTAGTACAACTACTCACTGAGATCGTCCTCAAGTTAATGGATTGCTAAGTGAAAGCTTAAATAGCAGTTGCAATTTTAATCTACAAACCCATTATCTTTGAAGTCAATTTAAATCAATAGTAAAGTATAGTAAAGTTTTCCTTTACTATAAATCTAGGTTTGTCCAAAGGTCTCAAAATAATTGCTCGAAATCAACCTAATACCTGCCCCACTTAGTAAAGCCAAACTGAGTACCATTGGAAAGGGACAAGACCATGTCTTCTACCAAATTTGAGAGGTATAGGCTGGCTTGAGAGAGTGTGAGATAAGACAGCAGACCATACTTCCAACTTTGCTGTTGCTCTGCATTCATCAACTGCTTTAAAACAGTTTAACTTTGGGAATAGCCAACTGCTGCTATGAGTACTCACAAGGGGCTGATGATCCATGCTTTTCTCTAGAGTTGAGCAACTTTTCAATAGTTGGGAGAGTACTGAGCATGCTGAGATGAAGGTATGACGTGATGCAGGTATGTTCTTTCCTTTGTTATTTTTTACCTAACTTGAGATTCTGGCCACTAATTGCAAGTCTTCTAAAGTCTTACAAATTGTAGAAGATGGGCAGCCTATAGATTTTATAAATAAAGCAAGCAAGCAAGCAAGCAAGCAAGCAAGCAAGCAAGCAAGCAAGCAAAGGCAATTTGACGCTTATTTATAGATATTAAAGTTTAGAAATTGATGTGAATATCAGAAATAAGCATTGGCAGTGGTTAGAGTAACACAGTATCAAGATTATTGACTTATCCTGATCTATTATGAATGAGCAGCATGCTGCTGTACGTTATTCTCCTGTTCCTTTCTATATGAGAATAGTAAAACAAGTCAGGATTTGTTTCAAAATCATACAAAAACTTTGCAAGCAATTCAATTTATTACAATTTGTAAGTCTTCATAGTTTTGGTCCAGGCGTTCCTACTAAAGCAGATAAGATACACAGGCAATTTCTGTTTAGTTGTGTGCAAAATTGCCGTTACCTTTGACTACGAAGAGTTTCAGACAGAGAGGTGGATTTTAATCGCTGAAAGTTTATATTCAATAGTTTTGTTAATCTTTAAATTTCTATATAAACTTTGGTTTGACTTTGTTCAGAATAACTTCTTGAAGTTTCAAATCTCTAAAAATACACAATTTCAATTACAACAGATAAAACATTACAAAATAGTTTATTTCTATTCTCTAAATGCTATCTGGTGAATGACAGCATTTTTGTGTGAAAACTCCATTACTATCAGGTAGTAGTTTCTGCACTTATTTATTTAGCCTGAGAGTATCAAATGTTTTAATATGAAAAGATGCTCCTAAGAGATTGGATGGGGGCTCTGCAATAACCTATTCTGATACTTCTCTGAAAAGACCTGTAGTTTCAAAGATATGATAGCAACATGTTTGTGTGGTGATCCCTACTGTTTCACCACAGAGTCAACAATCAAATTCTGTTGAGTACGTATGGATTTTCAATCTGGGCTAGGTAATGCCACAGTCAACATGAGCTAGTTCTTAAGATTATAGGAACATAATATAGGAAGTTGAATATATGTTTTGCTTTGACATCCTTTCATTCATTTTTCTGCTGATTGCCTTATTAAATTGAGGTTTAAATGTAATTTGATTTGCCCTTCTACTGTCATGTTGCTCATGAAGCAAAATGATAGCAAGAAACATAAAAATGTTGTTTAGTTTTCTTTTGGCAGGGGCAGTCTTCTCTTTAGTTTAATAATATATGAAAATGCAACTTAAACGAAATAATGTCTTTTTCAGATCAAAACAAATGATGTTGCCAATATACATTTCAAATTACAAATTTGATTTGGGGGGGGACTATGTCTCCAACATCTTTTCTAATGCAGTTACTTCAAATATAACATTAGTCTTCCTTTACTCTAAGTCCATTTCCATTTTATAAGTAACTATTTAATAAATTCAATAAATATACTTCAGTTTTAAAAGTGATTACTGGTAAAGATTTAAACCAATTTTTAGAAGCCAAAAGGGAATATTATCAATTGAATGCAAAAATAAATACTAGGTGACGTGCTGGTTGCCTTCATAAATTAGTTTTAGATTTAGTGCTTCTAATGGAATTTAATTAAATTGATCTGGATATTGTAAAAGCACAATAGATTTGGGACTCCTGAAGACAATATGTAACCACTCCAAAAGTAAAATGTTGGGTATTTCTGAACCCGTTTGTATCCATCTTACTTAAACCTAATTAAGCAAGTAAAAAACATATGACATACTTACAAGGAATTCTTGTTATGGGAATGTATTAACCTATATATAATTTCTTTAAACTAGACAATAAGATTTAGATTTCAATATAACTACAAAGTCTAAGAAAGATTATAAGACAAAAGTCTTAGAAAGATTCTAAGAAACCTCTGATTCATAAGCCTGTTCAAGATTTCCCCCCTATTTTTTAAATAGATAAATCCACTCGTAAAGAGAATTTGAAGGAGAGTACTTGCTAATTTGATCCTTTTCTTCAGAATTGGATCTACTGAATGGTAACTCAGGGACACTGCAGAACTATTATTTATTAATACTGAAGTTACAGTTATACATTTTAATGTTAACTAAAACTGAATTTACCACAAAGGATCCACTGAAAGACAATTAATCCCTTATTTCAATATATTGAATGAGACAGATTTTGAAGAAATAAATAATTATTTTAAAAAAAGGTCAAACAAAGAGATGGGTGCACAAGAATAACTGTGCTGCTACTCTTTAGGTGCATAACGTATTAATATATTATCTTAATATCTTAATATATTATACCTCCATTAATATTTTATAGCATATTCACAGTATTTAAATGAATAAGATTTCTGAAGTATAAGGTATCCATTGGGATTATACCTAATATTTTGGTCTTTATATACTTCTGTATTTATTACCTGTTCTATTATTTAGCTTGGTCTTTTCTGGACAATTGAGCTGTGAAATTTTAAATTGTAACAGATATAGGTCATAGATCAGTGCCACTTAACTTAAATTTTCTACCCTGGTTGTCAAGTACCAAGTAATTGATAAAACAAACAGTAGATGAAACTAAATATGGTGGGTTTTTAGCATTTAAGCTATTTTGATCATAAATAAAAAGCAAATACTGCGGAATACTGTCAATACTGCAGGTAAAAAAACAAAAACTGACCTAGAAACTTACTATGTAATGCCCTCATATAAGTAAAGTTAGAGATGGGAATGGATATGGTTCCTTTTCAGGGGTGGGCTCCTGGGGGGTTGGCAGAGTTCGGGTGATCTTCTAGCCAAGGATCATCAGGGTTCAGTAAACCTCCAAATGCCACCCCTGGCTCGCCCCTCCCCTCCCACTCTGCCCCTCCCAGGAATCTCCACACGGGCCCATTCATCATTCCAGGGGCCACATGGAGGGTCTGGGAGGGTGAAAAACGGACCTCTCGGAAGTTCCAGAAGTCCGGAAATGGACTTGTTTCCAGCATCCGGATCCCAGTGAAGCAGTTTTCGCTCTCTTCAAGAAGAGCCTCCAGAGCCTGGCATGGGTGAAAAATGCCCCCCCCACCTGGTGCCCGACTAGGCCATGCTCACCACAGCCACACCCACCCAGCAACAGGGTAGCAAACCCATTGCTAATGGATCTGAAGCTCACCCCTGTTCCTTTTGTATTGCAAGAAAAATGCCTTCCCCACTCTCTACTCCAGTTCAAAGAAAAGCAACCGTGACCTCAGAAATAATAATTGAAGTGCACTATGGAGAACTACATGTATATGTCCTTCAGCAGAAAGAGAATAATGAACCAGAGATGGAAAATACCTTTAAAAGTTTCGGAATACATCATAGAGGCTCTCCACTAGGAATATAGTTTTTTGACGCTAATGAAATTCAACAGAAATGAGTGCTTCATCAAATTTAAAGATTGGCAAACTAGAGTGAAGATTACAGTACTTTCTACAGAGGAAATAAGGACCAGACTGTTAAAATAAATAAGTTAAACTTTTAGAGCTTATACAACTATTTTCTCATGCTTGCTTTTCTTACAAATGCCCTGCCAAAGAAACTGCCAAAGCAAGCAGGGTAGCTCTTAGTTTTTTGACTCATAGAAAATGAAGTATTCATCATGCAGTTTTGGTTCATATTTCCCAAGTAGTTTAATAGTAATACTTATCTCAGATTCCAAACACTGCTGTATATCAGGTGAGATCACTATTCAGCTATGACAGAACAAACTATTATGAGTTTTAGAAAAGAACTTTTGCTAGCTTAACCTGAAGTGTTCCTCATGGAAAATATATGCAATCCATGACAATCCCTCCCCTTCAAAACCTCTCAGTATTGAACCAGGTTCTCTTCCAGGTTCTGTGCTTTCATTTTTTTTTTAATTTGATTTATATGCCGCCCTTCTCCGGAGACTCAGGGCGGCTTACAATGCGTTAAGCAATAGCCTTCATACTTTTGTATATTTTATACAAAGTCAGCTTATTGCCCCCACAACTGGGTCCTCAATTTACCCACCTTAGAAAGGATGGAAGGCTGAGTCGACCTTGAGCCTGGGGAGTTTCGAACTGGTGTAATTGCAGGCAGCTGGATGTTAAATGCTGCCTTAGTAGGAGGCATTAGCCTCCTACGCCACTCAAGCTCTTTATCATATATATAGCATTATGACTTCTTTATTACAGTTGGAAAGTTCATTTATTCAGCCCAGTTTCACAATTTCTACTTTTCCTTCTTCCATCTGAAAATTGCCACCATTACAGAATGCTAATCAATGTTATATTTTCTTTTTTAAAAAACTTAAGAGTTTATATACCATTTAAAGAAAGACTAGTATCTTTCATTTTGCATGAAATGGGTAAGAACTGAACATACCCTATGGGTTGTTAAATTGTTTTTGCAATTTAAATTTGGATGTGTATATAAATGCATGTGTGTATGTATATATACATGTGTGTGTGCATCACTAATATAACAAAGTACAAGTGATTTATGGCTTGTATCAAAAGCAAAATGTTTCTATCTTTAGTGTGATAGAGAATCCTGGCATTAAAATGAAGATTAAAATACACTGTAAAAACTATTTTTTGATAAAGTCTTATCATCAAAATCTATAATTTGGTTCTTTCATTCACTGGATCTGTGCATTTCCAACTTATATCTGAATGCTAAAATCCCATTACTCAATCAGTATGACAAAGAATTATTGAACCATTTTCTTCCATTGTGTTCCTGAAATTATTATAAGGTCCCCTACTTAACATTTCTAAGAATATTTATTCTTTCAATGTACTGTACAGTTGAAAGTATTTTTTTCTTTTTCAAGCCATAGTATTTTAAAAAGCTGCTGCAGTTATGAACAAAAAGAGAAGACATGTTTTTTTCTCTATGAATCTTATGTCTAATTTTAGTTTTAAAGATGGTCAAGTTCAGATCCAATTCAAATACTTCTAAGATTCATGTATAGCTTACAGCTTTATCTTGCTACAGCTTACAATTCAGTTTCATGTGTTGTTTGGCAAAAGAACAGAAGGAACAACTCATTTTATATTCATTTCAATGAATTTTAAGAAGCACACAAGTATTCTAGCAACTATCCCAAAAAATGCCATGTACTGGATGAAACAGGGAGTTAAATATGCAATTATGGATTATGTGAGATGATTATTGGCTGGTAGGAGAAATGATTTAGAGTCCTCCAGAAAATGGTGCCCCGAACAGCAGGATAATTTTTTCCCCTGCTGACAAACATCTGATTTTGCTGCCAAAGATGGCTCTCTTTGGCAGCACGCTCCCCAGAATTGAATGGGAGCAACTAGGAATGAGCCAAGATGATCTTTAGATGACTGTATAGTTGCATGGTAAAACAGTTGCAATTCTTGGTAACAGTAATCTCTTACCAAATTGGTTCTTCATCTTATCCTGTCAGCATTTTTTTCTAGACGTGCCTTGATTTTAAACAGCACGTTTTGCTTTTGACCTACATCTTTAATTAAGCATCTGGCTGAATGCTTATTTATTTTATATCCCCTTGCTGGACTTTGAACTTTTTAGCCTTTTTTTTTTTTTTACTTTGCTTTGGAGTTAGGAACCGTGTTCGTTTTTGCCACATGGAAGTTGATGACGTGAAGACATTCTCCTTGGTAGTGAAAGTGCTCTGATCTGATTTACAATTATGCTGGATTTTGTATTTTACTAGTTAAAAGAACTTTGCTGTTTTATTTTGCTTTTGTATATATATTTGGTTTCTTTTCCTTTGTTCTCTGCAGAAATGGAAATTTTCTCTTACATTTCTATTTCTTTTCTATCATGGGAAATATTATCTTAATTTCTCCTGCAGACATCTTGTTAGAACATCTACTTTATTTGTCTTTGAGAGTAATTGCCCTTGTTTTGTTGTGAAAGTCAGGCTAAAATTTGGACTATATTAAAAATGGAAACAACAATAAAAGCAGATCAACTAAATCTTAAAGCCTTCTTGGAAGACTTCAGGAAAAATGCTTTTCAATGTACAAGCCCTGAGTGAAAATTTAGATACAAGGTTTGATGAGTTAACAAAGTTATAAATCAATCTAAGGATGATAATCAGATGTAGATAATAGTAACTAAATCAAACTTACAATTAAGTGGATTGGAAGTCAATTTGTTGCTGACAGAATTGAAGGAGAAGAAACTTTGCTTGACAATTGCAAGTTTGTTGGAGAAGGTTGAAATGGGCTGGATTTAAAAAGCTTAGAGATGGCAGTATGGATCAGTGATGAACTGCACTTCTTTAAGAAAACTGATGGAGATTGTGGAATAGACTTATTATATTCAATCAGAAGACAACTGTTAAGTTGTGGTTCAACTGGCATAAAACATTTCTAAACAAGAAGCGCTGCAGGGATATTCACAACAGAGAACTATGACTTTCAGGAATGAGATGCAATTGTTGGGAAACATCCCTGTTATAATTTTAAGATAAAGCTTTATTAAGAATCAATTGAAAATATCTGATGCTCGACAGATAGAGATAAAGATTGCAGTGGTTTATTAGAAGCCATAGTGGATTTTCTCTGTGTGAAATACAATAATAGATTATTAACAGAGGGATCTGAAGTTTAGTTTTGGTGTTGGCTCTACCTGGTAACTGTTTTTTTTTACAGTAAATAAATGGTTGATCAGATTAGTTGGGCAAATACAGCTGTAACAGTTATAAATTGTAGACCTGTTTTGCAAGGGGGGAAATGATTATTGTTGAAATATATGTATCAATATTCAACTAGGGCAGTGATGGCTAACCATTTCTGGACCGAGTGCCCAAAGTGCATACACCCAGCCCCCAAAAATGCATTGGATGCAAGGCCTCCGTACCCTGTGCATGTGTGCACCTCCTGCATGCCCCCTGCACATGCACGTGCAGGCCCCCACACATGCATGTGTGGGCCCCCACAAGTGCACATGTGGGCCCCCTGCACTTGTCCCACCCCCTGCTCATGCACGGCAGAAACCCGAAGACCAGTTGTCCAGTGGGAGGTGTGTACACATGCACAGTGGAACTAAACTGGGGTGATGGTTTGTGACCTATCAGAGAAGGCGCTGTGTGTCACTTCTGGCATGTGTGCCATAGGGTCACCACCATGGAACTAGGGGGAACAATATATGGTTTTTTTAATGGACATTTTTTTTTGTCTTATTAATTTTTGCTTTGTTATTTTCTTTTCTGCTGAAGTTTGTATTTTAATTTTGGAAATAATAATAATAATAAAAAATTGTAATGATCTAATACAACAGAAATGGAATAAAAAGATTTCCCTGTGATTTAAGTTTATATTTCCTTTAGGAAAAGGGATGTAAGGTTGTTGTGGTTCTGGACATATCTGTTTTAACCAAGGCAGTAAATCTGTGGAATTGCTTCTTTATTCAGATAGTTTGACAGCTGCAATGGGAAAAAGAGCATACACAATAGAGGATTAATCTTTACATCATCTGTTTATCAGAGTTCTGGAATCTATTAGATGGGTAGTATTCTAGTAATAATCCTACTTCTTATGTTCTATGGCTAGTGATGAGCTTCCATAATGCAATTAAATGGACTTTTTTGGAATGATATTTCTGATAATTTTCCTGGTAACATTTATCTACAGAACTTTCAAAAGGAATGGCTTTGTCTATCTATAATTAATTATTGATTTTCCTATTGTGAATGCAAGGATGACAAGACTTAATCTAATCAATAACATACTGATGTATACAAAAAGACTAGTGTGTCAGATAAAACCCAAAGGATAGAATGTCAGACATATAAGAATCGTAAGTTATATAAAAGCTCTATAAAAGCACAGCTAACACTTGCAGTAATTTTTCAAAATTGTTTATATCATGCAGGGCAAAATTATCTGTAGCTCAATGGCATTCTGCAATCTGTCTAAATCTCTTTGGAAAATGGTCTAAAGTGTAGATATGTAACAGCTGGGAGATCACGGAGTTTACTGAAGTTGTGAAATTAACTGACTCGTTCGAAAGATAACACTATATACATTCTTCAGCAAATCAGAAATCTAACTATAGACCTTAGAGCAAATACAATAATTATGCCCAAATAATAACAAAATGAAGTTAATAGGATGTATTATGAATAAGAAGGCCAACACTGTTATTGAGCCATTTTCATTTCCAAACCAGGCACTCCCTCTTATAGCTTTTCCTCAGAAAAAATTAAACTCTCTAACGAAAGAAATGAATTGTAACAAAGAATAACTGGCTTCTAGAATAGCGCAAAAACAACTGAATAAGGTTGCTTGTATTAAAGCCTGTGACATAAAAACAAACAAAATGAAAAAAGGGGGCATAAATCATCTTTGCTAAAGAGCCACAATTAACTGGTAAACCAAGAATAAAATGATATCTTTTGGAGAATTTAAAAGAACACTTTCCTTAAGTGAGATATACCTTTTCAAAAAGTATGTGCTATTGTTTTAGAAGGAAGACCACTATTTAAATTAACTTGGTACAGAGAGAGCAGTTGGGCAGCCTGCTTAATTGTGTGTAAAATAACCTCCCTCCTCTTTAATTTAAGAGTGCAATCCTGGGATGGAGATTAAATTAACTAAAACTTGCACCACAGAAATAGGTTCCCCCAAATGAATATATCTGCATTCAAGTAATAATGAGATAATTCTCTATCCCTCAATATTGTGAGCAAGAAACCTAATAAACTATTATTCCCTCTGCTGATTTTTGAACAATATAGCTTGCTTACACTGAATATGAAACAGTTGAAATTATTAGTTTCATGGACTCACTCATAAAGTTCTAGAAGAATTTGGTTTCTAGCTGCATGCACTGGTCATTTTAATTTCCCTTAAGAGTCTGGTTTTATTTTAGCACAACAAGGAGAAATATAGCCCAAAGAAGTTGGAAATGGTTTCATAGCAGCAGTATAGTTTCATAGTCTCTCCATGTAAAATATGACTGGAATAACAATACAACATACCCCCCCCCCCAATTTCTTCAACAGATATAAAATGATATAAACAGATATATTTGCATCTCTAATTGTCTGGTTTGGCACAGCAACCAAACAAGACAAACACAAAGGAAAGTTAGATCTGCAGAAAAAGCAATTGCAATCAGCCTGCCTTCCATTGAGGACCTGTATACTGCACGAGCTAGAAAGAGGGCTTGAAAATATGTACAGACCCTCACATCCTGGACATAAACTGTTTCAACTCCTACCCTCAAGATGACCCTACAGGGTATTGCATGCCCAAACAACTAAGTACAAGGACACCCCCCCCCCCCCCGCTTCCAATCAGTCTGTTAAACAACTAATTGCCACAGCACTGTTTTATGCCCTGGGATATCAAACCACCTAGAAGGGCTACTATCCTTCTCATCTTTCCTATTATCTATTTCCTTAGCTTCTTATGACTATAACTTTGCTGTTTGTATCTTATGATTTATGTTGACTGATTTTATTTAGTATTCTATTATGATTTATGTGGATTGTGTTTATATAGTATCCTATGACTATCACTGGGTGCTATATCTTGTGATATACAGAGCTGGAGTATCTATCATATGTTTATTTTTAACACATACCTTAAGCACATAGGTAAGTTTGCTTATGCAATTCAGCATTTTCTATGATAAAAAGATGGACAGAATCCAGGCTACAAAGCAAGCAGGCTTTTGTTTTACCTGGTCTTGGACACAGCTCTGTGGATGCAACCTTTGCTTGAAACATACAGCTTAATACTAGCAAGTTACAAAACATATACATATAAGCACGGAAACCAGATAATGCTGCAGCTGGAAAAGTTATTTTTGTTGTTTTTGTACTGTACCAGAGGTAGCATGGCAGTTAGCAGGAAGAAACTGTAACTGGTAAATTTTGCTTTCTTCAGTGGAGAGATCAACTGGATTTTAGTTCTTCTAGTCCAGGTGTGGGGAACCATGGCCCTTTTATGTCAGGAATTCTGGGTGCTCAAGTCTGCAAGTCATAAAAGGGCCAAGGTTCTCCACCCCTGCTCTAGTCAATGGAAGGACACTACCATGTTTGAAAAGATCATTTTGGTATAAACCATAGAAATTTTAACCGAGAAATATTAGATTTTTTTGAAAGCCACATTCATCTATTTTTGAACACAACAGAACTTAACTGCAGCTTTGACCTATATAAGCCCTTCAGACATCTTGTCTCAATTCTCTTGCCTAAAGCAAGTCTGAAATTTCATTGAATAACTAACTTCAAAAGGAAGGTTGTCAGTCAATTATTCAGAGTGATGTACCATAAAGAGCATTTCTATCTGTCTTAGAGAAAGATCAAAAGAACATATCCTACTCTCTGCAGTGATACAATCTTTTAATAACCAAAGCTACAAAGCATCCTAAAATTTGTTGCAAGTCTAAATCTACATTTTAGCAGTCAAGTAACTGCAGCCTTGGCTTTATGGAATGCACCACATTCAGCAGCCTTGGCATAAGCAACTAAGACCATATTCAACATTTTAGCAAATGCCAATTATTGTTTCTACCCAAATTTTTAAACTGTCATACAATATTTTTTTAATATACAGTACAATTGTCTTGGAAGTGTATCTGAGAACATTAATATTCCATATATTTGACTAAAAGAATAAAAACACAGCATTCTTGTGTTGTGCTTTTTTCATGAAATACCCTTTAATTAGTCAACCTCCACTGCCTGGAAAATAAGCCTAATTATAAGGCATATGCAATCCACAATCCCTATAGACTATGACCCTATGCTGCCTGTATAATGTGGGTATCCATGGTATTATATTTCTATAAGTCACCTATGGCAAATAAAGGAATAGAAAATTGCACCAAGCGGAAACCAACAATGACAATCTGAACTAATCTAGTGTTTGCTTTATGTCATGATGATATATTCAAGAAAGGATGACGTGATATCAATCTTTATTCTTTTGCAATCCCAAATAATGAGGATTGACAAAAATATTAGATAGGAAAACATAAGGATTATTGCTTATTCTATATTGCAAAATTCAAAAATGAAAATTGATGAGATTATCTGTTTAAATCAACCTACTTAAATTCAAATGCTGGAATTTAAATTGATATAGCCTCAGTACAATTTGAGGCAAAGACATGTGTGAGTGTATTCTTCTCTCTCTGTTTTTCTTCCTATTTTTTTTTTACAATCCCGTAATTCCTTAATTTGGGGTAGAGTTGGGGCGACTGAATTGAGCTGAGTGTTTTCTGACCAGATGCTCTTCCTGACACCTGTGGGGAGTTCACAGCAGAGAAACATCTGCTGCTACCTAGGATTGAATTCTCAACCTTCCAAATGAGAGGCAAGTACCTTCATTTCTAGGCCACTGTGCCCCCCTTTGCACACAATTCTTATTTTATATGCTTTTAGGCTTTTTTTTTTTTTTTTTGCTAGTGCTTAAAACATTCTATCTGATGTAGGTTCACCGATTGTCAATATTTGTACAGATTCTTATACTTGCAATTTGGAATATATCTGCTTTAATCAATTATCTCTATTGCTTTATAAGAAATTTTTATTTTTATAATATAGCTTCTTTAATAGTGTTTCAACATACATTTAATAACTGCAAAATCTGTCTGATTTTGATAAAATTTGAATAAAATCCCTATTATTTAATAACCAAAACGTAATCTGTCGTATATTAAATGATGAACATTTTATTTATTGTGCTTTGCCATGAGAAGAACATGGAAAAAATCTTGTGGATGTGTTTCCTCAAAAGAAGAATTCCTTAAGTGAATGAAGCCAGGATGGGGTGGAGAGATCTTTTGGTGGTAGGTAAAACATTACAAGATTTTGGCAATATACAGCAGGACATTTTTGTTTTAGTAACAGATGGCTGGTGCTAACAGTTTTGACATCACAAATCACTTGTCTGGCGACACAAGAATGCTGCTTCCAAGCTTCCTCTCTTACAACCAGATAAGAAGGAAAGAAAAAATCTCAAGCAAACTCCTAATCCAGTACTCTTTTACTTAAAAATCAATACCTTATCTTCAATCAAATACACGAACGTGAATTAAAATAATAAAGTCTATCAACATACATTATTAGCAAAATCACATAAAACAATATCAACTATCAATTACAAAGGGAAGATACATTTTCAACTGGTTCTTTTTCTCAAAAAAAGCCAATTTATTTTCTTTAATAAGATATTTAGCTAGATGCCTGAGATGCATTTGAGTCTGAGGCCACACATATGCCATTCTGATTGGATTCTAGTGATCTGTGGCAAATGAACAAATTAAATATAGTTCCTACCCTTTCCGAATGCCAAGGAGGCAAATCTCAAGATAAAGGAGTTATAAGTTTGGAATTTTGTTGCTGTGCAGTACCACTCCAAAACAGTCCAAATGTAATAGTGAATGTCAGGTGATTTTTATGCTTCACTTTCTGTGAAGCAGTCTTGGTCTTCCCATATCATTTCTCTCTCTCTCTTTGGACTACTGTTATACCTTTGGCTGAATCCTCTTCAGTCTGATTTCACTAGTAGAAATAGTCCAAGTAACAAGTACATAGTGTCATGATGAAGTTGAGGTCTCTGAGAAGGCTTTGAGATAGAGATTAGATACAGGGTTTATTCCAGGTCTGAATGGCATTTCGATAAATCTTTAAATAGGTGCACACAATACTGAACTGGACTGATCTGCAGCTCAGGGCTACTCTGTCTGTAACAGACGTTTCCATGTATCAGGCTCTTTATTTAACCTACTGGTTTTCTAGCTCCCGGTGATATTTCCATGGACCAAATAGATGGGCTTTCATCTCATAGGCAAGTCAACTGCCAGGAGCAATGGGCTCTAATGCTTCCCCTCAATGACTGTTTGGGATTCAGCTTTCTCTGGGTTCTTCATCCTGGTCCTCCTCATTTGGGGAAGATTCCTTAGGGGCATGGTAATTGCTGTCTTTTGGAACCTGATAATCTATTTTATATTACCAGTATATTTGAATTAGGGTTTAGAATCAGAAATTATCACTTTTATTTCCTGTAAAGGGATAGGGGAGTAATGCAAAGCATATAGGGTTAGATATATGCACTGGCATGTCATTAACGTGAACAGGGCTTATATTTTCACTTTTTTCCTGTTTAGCGAAGGGGTTATTAAATATATTTCAATGTAATATTTAAGCATCCTATTATAATTTTTAAATACATTTTAACCTTATTTTAGATTTTATATTATTCTTCTCCATTACAGCATTGGACATGATGATTCCTGATTTTCAGCAATCATTTTAAGAACTTTGGGGCCATCAAAACAAAAATGCAACAGCTAAAATCACCACCACCACCACCACCTTTAATTTTCAAGAAATTCAACCACAAATTCAACTGGAAAAAAGGTGACATTTTAAGCCAAGTCAAACCCACCAGTATTAGGAACTACTAGAAGCCTGGCATTCTGACCAACCAGCCATCAACCAACAGGCATAGACAAATAAGCTCCATTTGTATACCATTTCAAAAATACAACCAAAAGTGAAAGAAGGATTTCACAGCACATTAAACTCCAAAGTTGAGGGCTATCACTATAAAAACTCCAAAGTTGATTATGGTTACTTTTGCTGATGGCAATGTCTCCCCCAGAGTGAGGAACTGATTTTCCTGAAAACTCAGAAAAATTGCATGTGCTAATGTCCTGGAATCTGTATAAACTGTTTGTGATAGTAGATGAAAAGGCTGTCCCAGGCACACATTGTACTTTTGCTAGATCAAAATACATATAAATTGTATTATCTTGGTACAATAATCTCCATATTTTAAAACATCTTAAATGATGTAAGCTGATCTACTTGATTTAAAGTTTAGCTTTTATTCATTAAGAATAACTATGCATACAGCATATCTATTCCATTCTTCTTCCATCTATAATTAGTCCTACCTTAGTCCTACATTTCTTTTTTAACCTGCCAATGGATAGGAATTTAATATTTATATCTTACTTATATCTCTATGAAACTGCATAGAAAGAACATTTTGCTGGTGCTAGAAGAAGGAGCAGCTGACATCTGAAGGCTCCTGAATAGTTTAAAAATACTGGAAGGCAACTGCCAGGAAGAGGTTTAGTTACCAAATTCTTTCTTAAAGGCACGAGAGATTGAAGACAATCCATTTGAGGTAACCTGTGAGTAGGCAGCAAGTTACATAGCTTTCACAAACCAAGAATGGGTCTACTAGTAACTGTACCATGCCAGTTGTAAACTAGTACCGTATTTTTCAGAGTATAAGATGCACCTTAGTTTTTGGGGAGGAAAATAAGAAAAAAGCCGACTGACAGGTGGATCAGCCTTCCTGAATACCCCCAATCAGCTGTTCCCAGAAGTGAATTTTAGCAACAGGTTCCTTGGTTGTGAGCTCTGTGCCTTGCTTTTTTTTCTGCCTCTGAAACTTTTTTTCCTGCCTCCAAAAGCCTCCAAAACAGTTTCAGAAAAAAAGCCTCTGAAGCTCTGTTTGGGTGCTACTTTTCTGAAGCTTCGTTTCTGATGCTTTTTTCAGCCTCTGAAACCTCAATTTGAGAAGCTAGGTGGGGATACATTCGGAGTATAAGACACACCCAGATTTTCACCTTCTTTTTTGGGGGAAAAAGGTGCATCTTATACTCTGAAAAATATGGTATGTTTGATTAAATCAATCTATCAATGTGTCTGCCTGCCTGCCATCTGATTTCTGTGGGCAGTGTGATATCTAGGATAGTTATTAAAGATGGCAGCAAACATTAAACATGTACATAGAGGAAACTTTGGGGGATGCTTGGATTAAATAAAGGAAGTCTTTGCCTTAAACACTTTGTTTAGTAACTGCAAAGTTACAACAGCACTGAAAAAAGTTATCTGTTTTTCACACTTATGAATGTTGCAGCATCTCCATGTCACATTATCAAAATTCGGATCCTTAGCAACCGAACCGGTTCAGATTTATGACAGCTGCAGTGTCCTGGAGTCATGATTCCTTTTTGTGACCTTCTGACGAGCAGTGTCAATGGTGAAGCCAGGTTCATTTAACAACTGTGTTACTAACTTAACAACTGCAATGTTTCACTTAACAACTGTGACAAAAAAGGTCATAAAATGGGGCAAAACTGACTTAACAACATAAATATTGGATTCATTTGTGGTCGTAAGTCAAGGACTACCTGTATTGTACTAAAATTAATAATATTTCTGTAATGCATTTCAGACAATTTAAAGTGCCATGTTTATATTATTTTCATAATATAATTCTGTGTAAAAAATATCAGACTAGCATATAGCCAGGAGGTAAAACAGAAAGGCAGTAACCAATACAACATTCAAACCAAGATGCTAAGTGCAACAGTAATGTTTCTTAGCAGGATTGTAATTCTGTTTTATTTTTCATATGACCTTGAATGCTTCAAAAGAGAAAAGTCAAATAAATTTTGTATTCATACCCTTTATCAAATAAAAAAATTAAGAAAAATAAAGAATATCGCTATGTTTTGATTTTTTTCCCCTGCTAAAAAACAATCTAGTATTGAGCAAATGGCTGATTACAGAAATATATCAGTTCTATCATATAATGGAGAAGGATTACATAGAAAAAAGGGACTGAATAAACTAAGCATACTAGTCTTTTGCATTGCTTTATATTATCATGTTAACTTCATTTCCACAGTCACTAAGGAAACAATTCACTGCTCATACAGGTTTAATTGACGCTGCAAGTGTTATAACATGTATTCTAGGCACTGCTTTCTGTAATTGTATTTTGATTTATATCAATGTTTAAGTAACTCTTTATTGTTGTTGCAGTGCTAATCTAGGAATGCATTCAATTCTATTTATTGTTTTAAATGTGCCAATATTTAATGTGACCCATTTAAGTAAGGCATGTTGGTGGCATATAAATTTTAGAATAAATAAGAATTAAAGAAAAAAAATCACAAATCAAGACTCATCAGCTGACAGCCAGAATACCTGGGTCTGGGAATAGATTCTGGTTTCTTGGTTCTGGGAGAGGGAATGCTGAGCGTGCCATGACTCAGAATGATGGGTAGGTGAAAATCCTCTGTCCTCAGCCACTCTGAAGTCTGGGGCCACCCGCTGCCATAAATCAATCAGTCAGTCAATCAATCATGTATTCCAGTGAGATTTCTTTTTTCAAACAGAAATATAGAAATATGGGAACTAGGCTACATTTTTGTACAACTGTAACCATTTAAATTATAATTAGAAATAGATTACATTGATAACTACTGATTCAGACTGGTTCCAAAGCAGAGAAAATGCAGTGCAAGCTGTTCCCAACAAAGACTATATTCAAAGCAAAACAAAAACTTTAAAATTAATAATTGCACATTATTCTCTTTATACAAGTGCACAGTGATGATTTAATGGCTGTCCTTATGCCACAGAATTATATTCAGCTTTTCCCCCTCCATGCATTTGTTCAGTAGGCATGATTCTTGCACTAGGTAATTGCTTCTTTCTTTTTTTCAGGAGAAGCAGGTGAAATAATGATAGCTGTGAATGTTTGGAGTCAGTGATGGACTAAATCAGGGAAGGTAACTTTGAGGGGGACTAGTGGTCTTCACATTTTGGCAGCAAATTACATTACTCTGAGAAGGAAATTATCTGATAATAATTATTAAATTTATATACTGCCAATTCCCAGTGACTGGGTGGTTGATAATTGGGGCTAGGAACCTTGTCTTTTCATGTTAGGGTGACATAAAGCAAACTATTAAATTTGATCCTTGCTCTCTCCAGTTGCCAGGGTACTGTCTGGCACCCCGACTTACATTTTTTTTCGCTGAGCAGATGGGCTTAGTTCCAGACATACCGTGAATTTCTGTTTTCAATTTCTGAGCTCTATGTAGGGCCCAAAGGTTTTCTAAATTATATCAGAGGCTGACACTTCACTTTGCATTACAAATATTCTTCATTTAATAGATTTTAGTAAAAAGACTAAAATTGAGATGAGGTACCCATCGTTGCTTACCCTGTGACAGATGGCGAGCAAATTTATGTTCAATCCAAATACAAAGAAGATGACATTTTTGAGCAATCAGACTGATCTTCATATTTATAGCTACACTAAACTGGACAAGATTGCATTTGTTCTAAAGGACCACTTTCACAGTCTGAAGTTGATTCTACACCCGTTTCTTCATCTTGGTTTCAAGAGGATATCCCAGCTAGTGCTTCTAGAGAATGTGGACTTAATTAGTGTTATATAAGGCTTTGATAACATCCAGGCTGGTTTATTACAAAACATTCTCTATATTCAAATTTGTTCAAAAACTATATTGAAGCTGCATATAATTCAAAATGAGACTGCACACTTTTTAAGGGGGAGGAGCATTTTATGGCTAAGTTGAAATATGTATAGTGAACAGAAGAGAATGGGGAAGGTAAGGAAAATGAAAGGATAATGGTGCACAGAATTAGCAGTCGGGAGAACCAAAGATCCCCGAACACCATTAAAATAATATGAATGTTCCTGTTCAACTGTATCACATGTGAAGTGAATGTTGAAATGAGAAATGTTCAATGCAAACGCTTTAAACACTTTTTACTACTAAAACATTGCTAACTTAGTCAAAGATGACAATAATTAATGACATGTCAGTCATGAATAAATGATATCCAGTCAACCCTACAATTGAAATTATTTCCACTGTTCTCAGCTCAGAAGCTGACTGCCTCAACCAACTTGGTATTTGTCTTCTTCACAACTGAACATGCCAGTAACAACTTTTGCACATTTTTCTTCTTCAGTCTCATTTATAGGAAGATCATTGGAGAACAGAGTAACTTCTTTATTTATTGAACTTTAAGGATCAAAAGACCAAAGGATCAAGAGACCAAAGGATCAAATAATGAAAATAAATCCCACTGAGTTGCTTGCTCACATAGATGATGCAGTGTGTATGTGTGTGAGAAAGAGAAGTTTTGAGAAGCCAATTCAAGATATAAAAACATAAAAAGCTCTTTATTTAAATTTAGATAGCAAGTCAACAACAATATTCTGGTATTCTGCTTTAAACAGTAGCCAATCAGATGACTGTGGATGGAGCATAGACAGGCCATGATGGTAACAGCCTTCTGCATTTTTACTCCCAGCATTTTATAATTAGAACTGTGTTATTTCTAAACTTGGAACTTCAGTGTAACTATCAAAACTATCAATCAAGTTAAATCCATTTGGTAGCCATCCACTTTTGCAGCATTGAATTCAAAACATTATACAGTATATTGCTACAATTTTACATTTTGCCTAAATATATTTACCCATTTTTGTTTTCTATTCTTGCTATATAAAGGAAAACCAATCAATTTACTCATTTCTTCACCATATTATCGACTCTCTTATAATTCTTCATCAAAAAGACAAACCTTTGGGTTCTTTCTTTTTGTACACTATCAACTAATCTTTTTTTTTTAAAAAGGGCCAATATTCTACATGGTGTATCATATCGATTTCTAAAGCATATGTACACTGTTGTAATATATGCTATTTTACTTAAAATCTAAAAGCACCTAATATTGAATCTTCTTTTACAGCATAAAGGTGTCTTTCTATTGTCAGCAAAAGGGCACCACTTGATCCACCCCAATGAGTTATGTCTTCTAAGATTTTATGCTGAATGAACATATGAGGTTAGCAGTTTGCACTTATTTTCACTGAATCTCAGCTGCCATTTTGCTACTCAAACAATTTAGAGATTCTTTTTGCACATAAAATTTCTTTGGCTGATGTTACATGCTTAAAAAGGGAAATGGAAACTTTATTTGCTATTTCTTTCTCCACTCTCCAATGTGGCTCTCCCATCTATAATATTTAGGATCTATGTCTTTTTTTCTTGCATAGTTTGAAGTTTTCTTGTGAAAATATGCCCCAATATAGTTAAAATGAAGCAAGCTGATATGTATATGAGACAAATGTGGCACTAATTAATTAAATTAATTAATTAATATAAATCTTTTGTTAAAGATATTAGGAAATCCCCAGTTTGTGCCTTTGAAACAGTGTATATTTGCAGAATAGTGTAATTATTCTGGTTATAATTGAACATTTAAAAATACCATAATGGAATACAAGAATGAAATTGTTGCCTTCAAGCACAAGATCAATCTTTCAGTAAAGATTTTCTTTTTATTTATTGGCAACAACATTATACAAATGCTATTAAAGAAGAAAAATGATTTTGAATCTTATCATACAGTACTGTAGAATGTTCAGAGATGGGCAAACTTGCCTTAACTCACATTGGAGATACTCTAGAATAACTTACATTAATAAAAACTATCAAAAATAACTTATCTCTCTTTTAGCCAACTCGAAGCTCTAAAAAGCAATCTATTAGCAAAGCAATGGACATAGTTCTTAATTGCTTTCCTTACAGTGTCCCATAGTAAAATAGATGGGAAGAAAAAAAATACCAATGGTTCAGATTTTTAAAACAGAGCCAAGCTTAGATCAAACAATAGAATAGATTCTAAAATTGCTGTGGGTCATTCAATTCCATGAAGTAGCTAACAAGGATGACTTTGGTTCTATCGGCACTGTGTAAAAAAATTATTGCCATCCATATAAGTTATATTTTAGAAGTTATATTAGAAAGCATAGATCCCAATTAGAATGCCGTTTAGGATATGTTTAAGATTATTTCTGAAAGATCCTTAATAGCAGCCACGTCTCTGGTCAGTTTGTTGGTTATACCAACTTTTTGTAAGATATGCTTATGTTCTACTATGCACAATGAAAATTCATTGTTCTTTGTTTTTTTTTAAGAAGATAATGATCCTAACCATATCATATATTTAAACTTAACTTGCCTTTTTTATCATTTATCTTTGAATTTCATACGGACAAAGCTTCAGGTTTTTTAAAAAAATCCATTTAAAAATCAAACTAGGACATTTGCCTACAAAATCTGGTACCATTGCTGTATCCATTTATGGCAGACTGAAATTAGGGGTAAAGACTGGAAGAGGTAGTAACATTTTCAGGGCTTTTTAAATGTTAGATTCATTACTAATTTTCATTGTAAAGCTCCTAGCCAAGAAATCTTCATGTAATAGATAACATGAAAAATAAGTCTTACCTTTTTGTATAGACTTCTCAGATCTCTGTATTGCCACATGCTATTTAAGACCTGAGATGCTGCCTTCACTACTTTTGGTGAGTGCCTATTAGGGAATTAAAAAAAATGACACATATGAGAAACTGAAAAGCACTCATTGGTTCAATCAATATTATATGACAGTGTTTCTCATCTTCAGCAACTTTTAAGATCTGTGGACTTCATCTCCCAGAATTCCCCAGCAAGCTGCAGCAGGATTGGCTGAAGAATTCTGGGAATTGAAGTCTATCTTAAAGTTGCTGAGGTGAAGGTAGTTCTTATATGCTTTGGAAAATAGAGCAGAACTTTTTTTTTTTGAAAATCAAATTTATTACAGATTAAGAGAGAAAGGATGAAACCATTAGCCCTAATCCTAATCCTAATGTGGTTATTAGGCCTAACCCTAATCATAATGTGGTTTGTTTTTCAATTAGTGTGATACTTGAACCTGAGAAATACTATATTGTCATTTTATGAATAATCATTTGTTTTAACTGTGCCTTATACTTATGTCAGAATCCAACATCTTAATATAGTCTTGTTTATTCCTGGTTTGCATTTATGGTCTGCCCAAAATTTGTATTTGGATAAGAAAGAGGCAAAACAAGCCAAGAATGAACTAACAACTTCATTCATTTGCAACAGAGTCTGACTTGTTCAACAAACTATGGTTGAAATAAATATTGATTTAGAATTGTATACGCATGCAGCTTTTCAATATGTTTACCATAGGTTTTTACTTGAATACACAAAAGGATTTGGGAAGGCAGAATGTAAAAGAAAGATTCTGGAAGATGAGACTCAACAAAAGACAGATTAACAACAGTGCTTTGCTTTTCCTCTGGGTAGAATGTGAGCCCAAAGTTCTTGGGATTTATTTTTATTTTTCGAGTATCCTACCTGGCTTATTTTTATTCTTTGAGCATTTTACCTGGCAGTATTGATAAGTTTAGTTATCACTGCAACCTCTCAGCATTATGTAAATATTATTTACTCTGGATATTTGCTTCTAAACTGGATGTATTCCACTCTTTTTTGACCAGCCCAAATATATTGGGAATGGAGTACTTTTTAAACATTTTCTTGAACAAATCTGTTATTTTGAATAGCAGCTGCAATTATCAGATTCTGGATCGCTGTCCAGAATATCTAAAAATTAAACTGCAAATTTCTTTTGATAAATCAATATAATGCCACAGATCCATATTAAGACTACCAGTACCACACACTTTGATGTGAGATTGCTTATTATCTTCTACCCATCTGCTATTATCTGTGAAGTTTTCTAACATGCAATAGAAATGATAAGACTCCAGGAAAATCATTAATGTTGACTATAAATTACAGCCAACAGGCAGATGATGATGGCAAAACGTACTTGTCTCCTTTACTTTTGGAAATGCCAACAAGTTTCTCAATTCCTCCTGCATCTCGTAAGGCCTTGGCATTTTCCATATTTTTTGTGATGACTTCATGCAAGGTGCAGCAAATGGCAGTTACGGTATCATCAGACATGGTTTTGCTTGCTGAACTGTTACTGTTGTTACCTCCTGGAAGCCGATGAACCAGGTCCCGCATGGCATACTTGCCTTTTGGAAAGGGGGAAAAATGATGGAAGCAGTCATGCATTGCAAGTCAAAAACAAAAGAACAGAAAAGCACAGAAAAGAAATATCCAATGATTTCTGAGTGTTGTATTTTGCAGATTAGCATGTGGTTGTTTGTTTATTTAGCAAACTCTTCCATATAATTAGTAGTATAATAAGTAAAGAAGAACCATTATATTTTATTTTTTGTTCACTACATCTCCTTATTTATTTACTGGGCATATTGTATATCCCTGATGTAGAACAGGGAAGAGAACAATATATATTGAAAATAATGCCATGTGAACACTTCAGTATCCGAGTTATACAGCAAAATAATATTGCTTAAAAAGCAAGTAAAATGTTGCTTCTGATTGGTATTAAAGTGTGGATAGGTTTTTGATCCAAAAAGAATTAATTAAACTAAACACTGTCCCTTATAGTATGTATCATTCCCAATTCTGCTTTTAAAGTTCTCCCGCTTATCTTAAATGAACTGGGTTCCACCGAGGGCATGCAGACAAGAATAACTGAAAAACACTTTCCTTCTTTAATTACAAAAGTTGAGCTAAGAACCCTTTACATCAAACCAATTGGAGTATCCTACAAGGGAGATTCACTTAGCTGATTGTGCTCACTGTATTACCACAGATATATTTTCTATTTATTTTATCCTGGAACCAGATTATGTGCTTTATTGATAAGGTCACAAGACTAATCAATTAATAAACTATTCTAATTCTAATTGTAGTCCTCCTTATTCTATTAATAGAATTTTCTATAGGATCAAAGAGCTTTTTATTACTAGAGAAGCATTAGTTGAACAGAACTTATAAAAACAAATAGTACAAAATTTCAGAGAGGCAGGATTGCTGTGTACATCACATATTTGTATGAATAACAATCTCTCCATGACCATGTGTAGCAAAGCAACTGCAAAAAATAAAATAAAAAATAGTCTATTTCTCAAAATAACTGTATTTCCCCAACTCTGTAATATAGACTCTTTAGTGAAAACATTTCCACCCTGATTTTCTTTCCCGATAGGCGCACAAATCTAACCCTGCAATAAAATTATAATTTGACATGAATGTTACTAAACACAGATGATCTATGGAGATCTAATTAATGATAAACTGGTTCACAGATTTGTTGGGTGAAATCACTTGTAAATAACATTACATGAGACAATGACTATATGCTGGTGGCTATCAAACATCTGCATATATTCTCTGTCTCAAATAAATGATCCAGAAACTATTCTATTGTGAAGCTTTCTGCTTGGAATTTGGCTGGTTAATCCATATTAACAAACTGTAGTTGATTTATTAGCTATGTATTACAGGGGTGGGTTCTAAATATTTTTTACTACTGGTTCTGTGGGCGTGGCTTGGAGGTCATGTGACTGGGTGGGTGTGGCTAGAGGGTCATGGTGACCGATGGCCATGGCTATGTGTATAGGGACTACTCAGAGGGCTGAAAAAAGTCATTTCTGACAGGTCCTCGCATTTTTGACTGGTCCTTACACTTATGAGCCTCCTCACATTTATGCCCGTGCAGCATTCTTAACAACCATGTCACTCATTTCACAACTGTTTCTCTTCACCATGGTGATAAGATAGGGCAACAAACGTAAAATGTGAGGACAGTTGTAAGTTTGAGGACTGGTCAAAAGGCGAGAACCAGTCAAAAATAACTTTTTCAGCCCTCTGAGTAGTCCATATGCACAAAAGGACTACCCAGAGGGCCGAAAAAAGTCATTTCTGGCAGGTCCTCGCACTTTTGACCGGTCTTCACACTTATGACTGGTCATCATTTATGCCCATTGTAGTATTCTTAACAACCGTGTCACTCATTTCACAACTGCTTCTCTTCACCATGGTGACAAGATAGGGCAAAAACGTAAAATGTGAGGACAGTTGTAAATTCAAGGACTGGTCAAAAGTGCGATGAAGGAAGGGAAGGGAAATTAGAGTAGGAGTGAGGGTAAGAGAGGGAGGAAGAGAGGAGGAGAAGGAGAAAGGAAGAAGAAGTAGGGAGGAGAAGAAGGGGGGAAAGAGAAAGTAAGAAGGAAAGAAAAAAGAGAGGTGGTAGGTTTGAGGAGAAAGATTGCTGTACAATTAAAAAGATGAAAGGGAAGAAAGCTAACCCCAAACAAAATAAAGATATTAAGATAAAGAATGAATTGTCAAACTTTAAAGAATAAAAGAGAACAAATATAAATAAATAGCAATAATTAGAAACACACATACAAACATACAATGTATTTTCTTTGAACAGAGTATTTGGCCGGTTCACAAATTTAAACAGCGTTTAGTCATTTCAATTAAATTTACAATTTCTATATTTCCTTTTTGCCATATTTATTCCTCATCTATTTTTTAAAAATACCAATATTACCCTTCATCCTCATCTCTAATCTTAATCAAATTCAATTTTTTCCTTCTATTCTATATTATACCCCTTCCCATTGTCATCTATTTTTATATCCATCCTCACATTGGTTAATTATGTAATATTACAATTGTTTAATACAAATTCAATATTTTAATATAAATCAATTAGTTATATAACTATCTTTTTTGTATATTAATCAATATGAACATGAATATTCCAATTATTTCCATGCAACCAATTTCTTACAAATCAATTAATTATATTTACCAATAATAACAAACCAAATAATTTCCCCCATATATTCCTCCAAACCACAACTTAACCATTTCTGCTTTCAACACAATATACAATTAATAGTATCTCAATTATTACAATTCCCTAGTTAAATAGAGCTTTTTTTCTTTTGTGTTCTAAAATCTTGAATTCTCCTCTTTTGCCCTAAATTTCCCATTGTTTGCAGTTTTGCACGTACCTTTTTTGGTGAGGAAAAAGAAAAAGAAAACTCTCTCTGCCTCATTTTGTCACGTTGCAGCAAAGACCCTGCTTTACTTTCAGTTTCGCTTTTTCAGAATAGCTAGGGGAAAAAAACCCTGCTCCAGCACTGTTTGCACCTAGCAAAAGACCCCTGCACAAAACAGCTGAGAGCAAATCAGCTGAGAGTTGGGAGGCCGATCTAATCAACTTGTGGTAATTAACCTATGCTGAAGCTGAAAGGGGCTGTTTTTTCTATTTTTGCAGGCACCTGTCTACTCATTTGTTTTCTTTTAACACTGATCAGCTGTAGGGCGGCCCTTTGAAGCCCCGTGGCAAATTTTAAACAGTTTTTTTCCCTCTAGCCATCAACTGGGACTCAGGAGGCAGCAATAGATTGGGAGTGGGCGGGGTAAGTGAATGGCGACCGGCCGGGAACCGGTTCAGGGGTGTGGCCAGCCAATCTTATTACCGGTTCTCTGAACTAGTAAATTTTTTTACTACCGGTTCTTGCAATCCAGTGCGAACTGGGAGCAACCCACCACTGATGTATTAGCATCTAAACACCAGTAATGATATGCTTTGTCATAATAGTGCAATAAGTATATAGTGCAATAAGTATATATAAGTACAATAAGTAAATATATAATTTAGCAATCTATACATAGATATAATAGATACAGATATACGTATAGCCAGTTGTATTAAGTTACTTAATTCAAGATTTAAAAGGTCAAAAGTCAGCAAATATTTAATGGGTAAATTTATGTACGGAAAAGCCCCATCCACTAATTGGTACACATACACATTGCTTCGTACATCTCTCCCCACTCCCCACAAAAAACCTCCCCTATCTCAAATCATTGTGTTTGTGTTTTCATTTTAAAAGGTATGAAAAAATAGATGAAAATAAATCATGAGACATCATCTCTTCCCAATAGAAAACAACTATGCCATTAGCAACAGTGATCCACAAATTCTGGGCGATTTCATTGAGGAAAACATTCTTTAATAGATAAGCCTTCTTCCTGTGAAATGCACATGCACATTTGTATACACTTTGCTCAATATTAATAAACTCAAATATCACGCAATATAGCCATATCTTATTGCAAATCTGCTAATACCAAAAAGATTTGCCACAGAAATAAAATGAACTTTATTTTCGTCTAACATTATTTTTGATGTAGTGGAAGAATTACCAGTTTTTCAAGAAATCACAATATTTAGCAGGTGTTCTGCCCCAGCTTTGGATTCGCAGAGAATGTGACACACACCAACCTTCACAACCACTGTTTAATTCCAAACAAACCCCTTTCAAGAATGCAGGCTTCCTGTGCAAAGGGTCCTTATCAAAGTTATTAAGAATGAAGTCCGACAAAGGCTGGCAACCAGCCCAGAAAACCAGATATGAGAAGTCGCTCGCTCTCCAAGATACTCTGTAGTAATGAGACCTTGTTTCTAGCAAGAAAGCACTAGCTGCGTGCGACTTAAATAGGCTAAGGGAGTGGCCAATTATCCTCAAACCCTACTCTTGAGTACACCTCCTCCTCCTGAGTAGCCACTCCTGCCTTTTGGCAGCCCTGCGTGCCCGAGCATTGAAGAGATGCTCCTCCACTTCGCTCTCTCCACTGGAAGGAGCCTCTGGAGGTTCTGAAGGCCCTGGCTGAGTCTCTGCCTCTGGCATCACATCCTCTTCGGCCTCCTCGCTGTCTGATGCGAGTGCCGGCTGCACAGGCTGCTGCCGCGACACCACACCAACCTTCTCATCGTCGGGATCAGCCACAATCCATGCAGGCCGCTGGAGGGCCACAACAGCAAGCAAGTCTTTTTCATGGCATAACTACAGTCATAAATCTTATATTGAACATACTGGTACTTTGAAAACATAGGTTCCTTGTACAAAATAACTACTGGCTAGCATTATCCCTATAACTTAGACTGTATAGATGAGCATTTAGTTATCAATAAAAGGACTTTTACTTGTATCTTCAGACCAAAGAGGATCCTCTGCAGAAACTTTGAAAGGTCAATCGATTTCCTGCCTTGTTTTGGCGTGAAGACAAGATTTCTTTTAAAAAATGGAGGGAAGAGGTAAATCCAGATTTGGTAACGGTTCTTAGCTTTGAGGCTTTTACAATCAAAAGTTGGAATTGGCTTTTCAATAATGTATGTGTCCATGTGTTTATACACATAAACATATATACACACGTACATGGGGAAATATATGATATGTGTGAACACTACTGTCGGAGTATTGTAGGTAAGAAGAGAAAAATTACTGGAAGATATAATAAGACAATGTCCACAGAGCAGACTTTACATATTTAAAAAGGCAAAGAATCCCTACGAATGTAGAAGTCTCTCTACTTATATTAGCTTAGTAATGATATTGCAGGTAAACTTGCCTTATATTAGTGGCATAATTCTGTCCTGTACGCCATTACAGTACTGTCTTGCAGGCTTATATTACTTTGTGTTTCTTCAATGCTTTCTTTCCTGATAATTAGTTGAGATATATTTCAAATAGACCTACCCTTTTATTTTTTAGTAATCAGCAAAAAAACAAAACAAAACAAAAACAAAAAAAACCCACCCAATTAATCTGAAGATAATTAATTTAATCTGAAATATCAATGTAACAGCTGATTATTTTAATGCACTATAATTTTCAACCAGTTTCTTTCCCATTCTGTTTTGGCTGATAAAAGGTCCATAGAAAACACAAAGCTCAGAAGGGTATTATTATCTCCCCTGACATTTAACTTTTTTCTTTAAATATATTATCGATATTATGGTAACAAATTGAGGCTATGATTAAAGATCATAGCTCCACAGTGGCTCTTTGCAGAAATCTATGAAAAGATTTACGGAGTACAGACCTCTGTACTCTGGAAGGAAATGGATGAGAAGAAAGGTAATTGAAAATGATTATCCTCCGTTTCATAATCAGGGATTTTGAGTCACTAAATACATAGTTGCCACTGAAAGCTAGCTATGAATCAGGACAGAGGATATTCCTGCTTTGCATCTGAAGCAAAATGCAGTAGCACAGTAGAACTGTGTAAGGAGCTCTTAAGCTACACATGGAAGGCCAAGGTGGTCAAGGTATAAGATGCTGAATGCTAATTGGATGTTGCTGGGCCTGATTCCGAAAGTACCAGAAGAGAAGAGGTCTAGGGCGCAAGCAGAAAAATCTTTAAGCATTTCCCCTGTGGCAACAGTAGAAAAATAAAAAAAAGAAAAAAGAAAAAAGGAAGAGAGTGTTATGGAAGGGAACTTTACATAGTAATAAAGCATAAGTAGGGACAGAAAAATACTGCACCAAATTAGAAGAATTATATTTATTTAAAAAAAGGTTCTCTGCTGCAGCTTGCCTGAAAAAAAATTATTTCCTTAGCACTTTACTAGGATAGAAAGCCTGACTTATCAACCTTTCTTTTGGGAGGACCTGGAAACTACGACAGCCTTGAGAATATCAGTCTAATCAATATGATACCTGCTACAGAGAGACAAGAAAATAACTCCTGTGCAAGAGAAAGAGACCAAGGAGCAGTCTTCTGCCAAGCTGTCAATACTTCAGTTGCCTTAATGGCCAATAGGTTTATAAGGTGCAAAATAGTTGCTAGTGCTCAGATATTGACTCTTTCAAGAAGCATGTGCAAAGAAAGACTTTGAAATGTCAGCAGTCTAGACTTTGGTAAACAGCCTTCCAATTAAAGGTAGCAAGGGAGTTGTATAAATCTTGGGACTTGACTCCCCCCCCCCCAGCCAGGTTTAGTCATATTGCAGAATGTAATCAGTCCATTTCAGTCAGACCATAACACATAACTTGTGTAATATAAGAGAAAGTTATCTTTCTGTTACAGTCCTTATGCACAGTGCACTAATGAAGTTCCTCCTTAATAAGATGTGAAAATTTACTAAACTCTCCAATTTCACATTGGTTCTACAATGGACTATGAACAGTGGCAATCAGTCATGTAGGCAAGTTTTAGCAGACAAGTCCTTCAGGAAAGGTTTAATTGAAACAGCCTAAGGAACAGCTATGGTACTTCACTTAACAAAAACAGTACCATTTTTTTCCTGAAGCAAGTAAGGCCACTTCAATCAGGTACCTTATTCACACTACTAGTTTTCAGAGAAGTGGTACTGCTGTGGATTGGGCAGTCATTTCATGGTGGAGGCTGGGCTGAAATGGTCATGGTGTTTTTCTCCTAGCCTCCTTACTCAGTTTCTGACTGTAACAGCCTATCTGAAAAAGCACTCTTTCTCCCCTTCTCTCTCATTTTTTGTCTTCCACCTCATTTCAAAATTCTGCACAAAGTCAAATTGCAGATGACTACTGCATTGGCGGCAGGGTACTGGAAAAGGTTAAAAAAAAACAATTTGAATCTAAAATTTGGAAGATTTTGGAGTTTGAAAAATATATATTTAAGATTTTACACGATGCTCATGGCTCTCAGATTACTTACTTCTGTAGCGAAGGGTGGAAGGGAGAACATATATTTTTGAAATGGACAAAATTTTAAATCTATGCTTAAGGATGCCAAATCTGAGCTGCAAAAATCCAGATGATCACTAGATGGAGATAGATGGAGGATGGGCTCCAACACAAGTTTGAAAGCTTGGAAGACTAAACCTCTGGTCCTGGTGACTGACCCAGATTGGATCCTGCAACATTATCTTGGACACATATATTCACCTTCATTAAAGTTATTGTATCTTTTGTGATCTGTATGAACTGTATGGATTTCTAAAATTGATATTTCATAGCTTGATTAAATGGCTTCCACATCAGTCCCATATGGCCTCTTCCCATGCTTTCACTGCTTATTCTCAAGGTCCAACAGAAAAATTAATATTGATATCTGAACTAGCTGCCTTTGATTTACTATTCTTTTTCATTCAATTAGAAAATCCCAACTCTTGAATGCAGGGTCCTGGGTCCCTCAAGCTAGAGTAAATGAAATTTAAAACATGTAAATCTAGCAGGTATAGTCCTAAAGAAAGTCCAAGCTGAAAGAGAACAGAATTAAATAGAAGAGAGGACTTATTGGTGAAGTTTATGGGGTAACACAATATTTGTCAAAAAAATAAAAATTAGCAACACAAGTTCCAGGAAACCTTTTCATTATTTAATAGTTTAACAATTTAATAATTGTTAAAAAAAGTAACCACTTACTCAACAAATTGCAGAACAAGCCCTACAAATGATGTTCAAAAGTCTGTGGAGATTCCCAGTCATCCAGATCATAGTTGTCTCAATAGTGCTTTTTTAAATGACTGGACTATTTTTTCCCCTTGAGGATGAAGAAGAAAATGTTTCACTTCTCATCCAAGAAGCTTCAGCAGTTTGATGGGGCGGGGGGGGGGGGGGGGGAGAATGGAAGGATAAGCTACCTATCCTTCCAGGTAATGACAGTTGAGACAGTTGAGAAGTGACACATTTTGTTGTTCTTCCTCAAGGAAAAAAAAACAGTCCAGCTGTTGAGACAATGTTCAAAAGTGCTTGCATTTTGTTTTTCTTCCTGCCTTTATGTCACAGATGCTTGGCATTTTCTTCTGGAAGGATTGGGTGGTCTACACCTGCCTTGTTTCAAATGGCCACCTTCGCTATCATATTCATTTTCCATGGCTAGGTGAGAACTGAGCCAGTTTGGTTTAGTGATTAAGACATCAGGTTAGAAACTGGGGGACCATCAATTCTAGTCCTGCTAGAAAAACCAGCTGAGTAATCTCAGGGCCAGAGTCCTTCTGTCATTTTAGGAAAGAGACAATGATATGCCTCTTCAAGAAAATTATGGGCATTTCTCCAAGCAGTCTTCAAGAATTAGACATGACTGAATGGAAGAAAAAAAAAGGTGAGAACTTTCACACTACAGTTAGTATTGATCCCTTTTGATTTCCAGCTCCATTTCTTCCCTCCCCTCCCCAACTAGTCTTGTGTAGACTGAATGCTTCTCTATACATCAAGGCATTCCTATGTTTTCTACTCTGACTCTTCAGGTGGACATCATAATGTTTCCAAAGGCTAGATGAACAGGACTCTTCAAGGTCTGAGTCAAAGTGTCAGAAGATGCCTGATGATACCTCCAAACTCTGGCTAGGATCAAGATTTAATGTCTCTTTGACTCCTTGATCATCTTATCTTATCTTAGTGCTCTTTGGCCAGCATCATGACAGTAATTCTAATGATGTGGAGAAGATAACCAGCTTTTTAATGAAATCCTGATTTCCAAATTGTGTATTAACTGGATTTGATACCATAGCCCTATGTCACATATTTATTTGTATTCCTTTTGATATATGCTCCAATAGTTGATATTGCAATATTGGTATTGTTATAGGAAAGATGTAAGCCTCCTGTCATTAAGAAATGTACTTTGAAGACATACAAATTCCTCACTTGCAGAAAAGAAAGTAATATATCACTCAAAAGTATTTTAAATTGATCAATATCATAACAGATATAATGGCATCTTGGTATTCAACTGGTTTGAAACTCATAGAATTTGGTACTCAACGCATTTTGACGTGAAAAATTTGTCCCAGTATTCATCATTTGTTTGGTACTTAAAGCACAACTAGAATCTGCCAGTGTCGGCTGCCTTGTGATTCACTACATTATTCCTTATGGGAAAAATTTGTTTCGTATTCATCATTTTTGAAATTCATTGTGCCTCCTGGAACTAATTAATGTTGAGTAACAAGGTACCACTGTAAAAGCAAATCTCTGTCCAGTAATGTTTTATGGAAGTAATATCTTTTGGAGAAGAAAAGGGTATCTATACACTGTAGATAAAGATGTGGTACATTGATCACACATTTCTTAATTAGCTTCAATGGAAATTCTATGTGCATAATTAATCTTCTTGATGGAAAGGCACAGAAATGATGTCACAGTTTTATTTTTCTTCACTGCTTTGCATAGCTTAAAAGTAAAATAATTTAGGGTTTGATTTAGTCTATTATGGTTTTTGCAGGGAAATATCTTCACAGGATTTAATTAAATTGTATTTTCTTTATCTCAGTAATATCTGAGGGCATCCTGAAGGCTATCATCATCATCATCATCATCATCATCATCATCATCATCATCATCATCATCATATCAACCATTAGCACCAATCAATGGTATTTGTAACACATTTTAAATGTTCAGCTGACTGAGTTTCATGTGTAATGAATAAAACAGATAATAATAATAAAAATTTATTGTAGTGGTAAGAAAAATCTATCTTACCACTACAACTTTTTGGTAAAAGATGATGTGAGATATCTACACATCTCAATAAACATTAGTTTCCAGGAAGTTACAGATTACAAATTACAGTTTACAAATTGAAAATTACCTTTAAATAAAAAATGATTTTAAAAATATTAAAGCTAGATTTTAAGTGGAAGAGCAAGGAAATTGTAAAGACAATTATTCATAATAAGCACAATATTTGTTTCCTAATTTCAGGTTGCTTCTGATTCTTGATACAGCCAGTTCACACAATTTTAGAAGGTTTTCATCAAAAATCTTTTGCAAATTTAAACATACATAACTTGCAACATGTTGTAATTTATGCATAGTGGATGCATCTTTGAATGATGGTTTGGGCCTGCTTCCAATTCTAGAGTTCACTATTTCATGAGAGAGTCCTAATATATGGGTTAGAGATACAGTAATAACTGGTTGTTAGAAAATGGAACAAATGAGAAAGTTTTCAAAGCAGCACAGTATGGGAGAAGCACTGAGATACTCTACAATTCAGAAGAAGGGCAAAAGAACAAGTCTGTAAGATGAAGGCATCTCTAGAACATTGTGTATTGCCTTTACCCAAAATTAATCAGTAATAATCCATTCTTGAATAGAAAACAAAAAGAAATGATTTAAGGATTTGGAGTTTTTTTTCTGTATATGTAGGACTAAAGATTCTAAGCTTTTACATTTGTAAAAATGGAAGACTGAAAGAGAGAGAACCAGTGGTGGCATTCAGCCAGTTCCCACTGGGAGAACTGGTTGTTAGCTTTCTGAGCAGTTTGGCAAACTGGTTGTTGGAAGAAATCATTAGGGCAGAGAACCGGTTGTTAAATTACTTGAATCCCACCACTGGAGAGAACAGAAAGTTATAACAATTAATGGCACACAAAGTTAGAAATATCACCATCTCCAGCTAATTCTGAGCAAGGAAAAGAAAATTATGCCTGAGTAATTAACATATGAAATTCAGTATCAGAAGGTATAATACCCATTAAGCAAATTGATGCTGTAGGGTTTGTTTAACCATCTCTGCTAACTATATAATCGATTCTTATGACCCGAGATTAATCCAGATTTCATAATAATATAGACAACATGACGAAATGCCTAATTATAATGTGTAACAGCTCCAAACTGAACTAGATTCCAATTCTTAATCTATTTTCCCTTTCCATTTGAGAGGAAAAATTCATGGTGCTGTTCTTTCTTCTTCTAATGATTCCTTCCTCTTGATTTTGTAAGAGGAAGACAGCTTATTGGACAAATCCATGGGAATGAAAGATTCTTAAATAAGTGAATAAAGAGAATTCCAAATCACCTAAGAAAAGGTGGTGGAAGGTCAGGCGGCTTAGGTACCCTTCTGCCCCTGGCAGTAATCAACCCCGGCCTGTCTGCACTTGTGCTGGCCTGAAGCAACTACTTATCCACCCACTGACCTGTTTGCAAGCTGCCCTGGATTCACAACTTCCTTCCAGTTCCTCATTCACTTTTGTTTGTTGGAAGTCAGCAAGAAGCTGTGAGGAGATGCTTGTTTCATGACTGGTGATTCTCACTTAATAAAAGCAACACGCAACTGCTGGGATTGCTGTTGCTAAGTAATGAGGTCACATGAAACAGGATTTTGCAAATGCATCACTTAGAAACAGAAATTCTGGTCTACTACAACTACAGCTATTACTAATGGTAAGCAAGAAATTTAATATGGACCACCTATATCCCAAACACTAGAGCACTAACTTGAGTTAATCTTTTTGTAAAGATTCAATTAAATTCTAAAGTATCACTTTTCTGAACCACATTATCACTTTGTATCAAAACACTGAATCAAACTACTGTCTTTGAATTAATCTAATAATTCAATACCTCCTACATGTATGGATTCTATCCTTGCAAACTAAATTAACTTCCCAATCAGATAAACACCACTCAATTGTCTGAAAACACAAACTGAAATGGATTGAACAAACTGAATGATTATTTCAATTTCATTAGAACTGATCCTGACATTCCCAATGAACATCATATAAGGATTGTGATTGCATTGTAAGAAATAGCTCACAGTGCTTGGAACACTTTTTGAGACCCTTTTCTTTAGGTACAAATAACTACATCATACTTATGAACTAAATATAGGTATAGGTGATAGTCATGATTGTCTCCTCTGCTACTGCTGCTAATGTCACAAATGAAATCTTATGGTTGAGTTTTAAGTGTTGAAATTTATTAAACCATTACTACCATTTCACTTCTAAGTCTTTTGACACTGGACAAGTTAAAACCAGGAATGCATGTGGGAAGCCTCTAGCTTTTAATTAACCTCAAACCCTAAAGTCCTGAAATTGCACTCTTGAAATGTAGCTATTCCGTTGCCAATGTTTTTTAGTGCAATTCGGGGATGCCAGGGGCACATGACTCAAGAGCTGCTGCATGTCCATCTTTATCTAAGTCTAAAACTTTAAAAATGCATTTAGTGAACTCAGACTTGAATAGTGAGAGCCATTGTACTTCAATGCATTTCATAAACCGTCAACATCGTGCAGATTAGCATTCTCATCCATTTACTTTTATCAAAAGAAAGGATGTAGAACAAATGTACACAAGCAGCATTTTCATCTGAAAGAAAGAACTATTCAGCCACTGCAGCAAATTACGTTTTAAGAATTTGATTGTTCCATTTCAGTGGTTTTTTGGGGGAAGCTGGGTTTAGATTCTAATGTGTGTTTTAAACAATGTTTTGGCTACTCCATGTGTTTACTGTTAAAACAACTTGAGCTCAAAGAAAAGGAAGCTATAATATTTTCATTAAAATAAACAATAAGAAATTAATAGAGAAAGGATAGCCTACTATCTTTCATGAAAATCAAACAACTTTTTCAAAGGGTGACGAATAATAAAAACATTAGGAAAAATTGAGAGATATGAACAGAAGAAAATCTTGTCTTTCAAGTCATATTGAAAGTTACTTGATTAATTTGGGTTTTATGGGAATGGAGATATTTTAAAATAGAAAGCTAAAAGGAAAATTTTTCCTTTTTCTAATACATTGTTTTCATTCAGGTGCAAAGAGAAGAAAAAATGCAGTCATACGAACGACACCATATCCTCTACTGTGAACTCTAATTAAAATAGAAGCTTGAAAAAAATAACTGTTATTTCTATATTCTTTATACAAATTCATTGTACTTATGTTTATTTGGGGCCTTCAAGTCACTGGTGACTACTGGTGATTGTCTAGAATAATCCCTGTAATTTTCTTGGCAAGGTTTTTCAGAAGTGGTTTGCCATTGCTTTTTTCCTAAGATTGATAGAGGCTGACTGACGCATATCCACCCAGCTGGTTTCATTCATAAGGCAGGACTAGAACTTACAGTCCCTGGTTTCTAGCCTGATGCCATAACTACTACACTGGACTGCCTCTTAATTTACCTTTACACATATTTTGAGATAACCAAAATATATAGCTTAAGAAAATTCTAAATAAAGCTCAATAGATAAAGTAATAATCAGTTAGTTGGGGAATAAATTTCCTTATAATATCAAATGTTTGAATGTGCTGGGTTTGCAGATAATATTTTCATAGGATAAATTATTTGGATATGTCTAAGGGATTAGAAAACCTGTTGATTTTAATTTCTGAAGTAGGTCTGATATTGATCTCTATATACAGCACAATTACTGAAAGATGAAATGAAAGGTAATAATATTTGTGAGACCTTCTGGGGGTTAAAAATGCTTGTGATCGGAAAATATAGTTTTGTAACAGAAAAAAACTATTTTTAGTTAGATTATTGGGAGTATCACCCTGAAATCTACACTGCATGTAATTTTTTAAGATAAAACTAGTAAGTCAAGTTCCCTGTTAATAGTAGAAACAAGCAGAGCACACACTTAAGCTAGAATTTTCTTCTTTGTTTTTACATTGCCCAATGAAATTAATGTAGCTAAGAAAACTGAATACACATTTGGAATAATAAAGTTTCTAACTTAATTTTGGAGTCTATCTCTTTTTTGGGGGGTGGGATAAAATAAGTAATAATCTGATATAGATGAAGATTTTATTGATTCCAGTTTACATCTTATTTTATAATTGGGCAAATTCTTTGCATTGAGCCATATTAGGACAAACCTGAGAAACAATAGATTAAGAGATACTTATTTAGACATCTAGATTTCTACCATGAAATATCATATAAATAGCCTCTATTTCAATATTAATATTACTGTACATCCATGTAACTTTGTATCAATGTTCCATACTTTGACATTTATTGCATCTTAGAAAAATATCCCTACCATATAAAAATTTATATAGCTTGCATGAAAAGTAGCATGAATTGATTATTGAAAATAAGTAGCTCCTGACATAATACAAGGTTTGACTTTCAGCTTATAAACCTTTCATTGATGAAGGCACTCTAGTGCTCCGAGTTTGTAGAAGACAACTACCCTCTACATATTCCTAAAACAACTTCAGTTGGTTCGGAATCTAACCCAAATAAGTGCAGCTTTCTAAAACTGCACTACATAGCAGATTTATACCTATATTTTTCCTTTAAAAAAGGAGAATTGTATTCCAATAATTATAATTCTAAATAATTACAAAATACCAAGAGATTGTCCTTGTTAGGAGATGGCAATTGATATTCTTCAAATCAGGGGTGGGTTTCAAAACCCGGTGCTACCGGTTCACTCGTGGGCATGCTCATGCGCGACTCTTCTGCGCTTGCACAGAAGCATCTGGGTGGGTGGGCGGAGCTTCCTGCCGCCACCGCTATCAGTTCGCCCGATCTGGTATGAACCGGTAGCAACCCACCAGTGCTTCAAATGTCTTGAACTATAACTCTCCAAATCCTCACCACTGGCCATACTGGTTGTGGCTGCAGGATCTGAAATCAAATACAGAAGGACTGCTTTTTATCCTCTATACCAGGGGTGTCAAACTCATGTCGTCATGGCAGCCTCATGTAATGTATTGGGACTTTCCCCCCCTTCGTTAAATGGCATGGGCATGGCCAATGCATGACACATCTGGTCTGTGGGCCAGGAGTTTGACAGCCCTACTCTATACCCTGCTACAAAAACAGAGATCTGGGCCATGATTTTAATTTTTTTAAAAACAAAGCTTCAGTTGCTATGTTGCTTTGTCCTAGCTCTATTTTAGCAGAGCCTCCAGATCATACCTCTTAGATTTTGGGGCACATAGTGGTTTTCAATTGCATAGTTGTGAAGATTCCCCCACCCCTAAAAATCTGGAGAAAACTTAAATTTCTCTGTGCAAGGAGGCTGTCTACTTCTATTATACTATAGAACAAGGTTCAATATATGAACACATCAGTTAGAAGATATTATACTGAAGATGAATTCACAGTAGTTGATGTATACAGGGCCTTTGCTTGAGGGAGTCTTTATTGTTATGATACTTGATGTTCCAGAAACCTAATAAAAATATGATTTATAAATGTATTTCAAAGCTTCCATCTTTAACTTGCAAACAGTGAAAACATCATCTTTACAATCGCCTAAATATAATCCTTAGAAATAAAAAGGCTTCTGTGAGTTCCCTTAGTCATTCTTTAATTATTTTCTTTTCTAAATTGTTGTAAATAGTAACTGAAGATGATAAATTGACAACTTTGGGACAGGATGATTAGGCAGTTGGACATTAATCTAAGACGTGATATAACAGGAATGTTTTTCCTGTTATAGAGTACATGTAGTTCTTGATTTATGACCACAACTGAGCCCAAAATTTCTGTTGTAAGCAAGATGGTGGCTGAATGAATTTTGTGAACTTTCTCGCCACAATTGTTAAGTGAACCACTGCAGTTGTTAAGTTAGTATCATGGATATTAAGTGAATCCAGCTTCCCCATTGACTCTGTTTGTCAGCAGGTCGCAAAAGGTGATCACATGACCCCAGGACACTGCAACTGTTATAAATATGAATCAGTTGCCAAATGTTTGAATATTAAACTTGGTGGCGCAGCAGACTAAAGTGCTATTAAGTAGCACCAGCTGCCTGCAATTACTGCAAGTTCAAATCTCACCAGACTCAAGGTTGCCTCAGCCTTCCATCCTTTCAAGGTAGGTAAAATGAGGACCCGGATTGTGGGGGCAATAAGCTGACTTTGTATAAAAAAGAACACCGCTTGGGGGGGGGGGGGGCAAAAGCCCTACTAAGCAGGTATATACAAAAGTATGAAGGCTATTGCTTAACGCATTGTAAGCCGCTCTGAGTTTCCAGAGAAAGGGTGGCATATAAATCAAACCAACAAATAAATAAACAAACAAACAAACAAACAAACAAACAAACAAACAAACAAGACCACAGAGATACTGCCCTGGTTGTAAGTGTGAAAAATAGTCATAAATTCACTTTTTCAGTGCCATTGTAACTTTGAATGGTCACTAAATGAACTGTTGGGAGTTGGGGATTACACCCCAAAAGCATTATTTTTATTGTTACAACGAAGCTGACCCTTTGTATGATATGGTGAAAATATACAGTATATTACATTATCTCAGAATACTATTGGTCAGATATATTTTCACATGAATTGAAAAATGTCTTAGACAGAAATGTACATGTCAATCTATATAGCAGCTTTAAAAGCAAATAAGTCAGCCTTCACTCTTGGCGACTGGTTGGACAATCCCTGCAGGATTTTCAGAAGTAATATTCTACTGCCTTCTTCCCAGACTGAGATACTGTCCCAAAGCCACCCAGCTAACTCTGTGCCCAGGTTCAGGACTGGAACTCATAATCTCTCAGCTTTAGCCTGGGATCTTATGGTAAATTGCCACCATCTTGGATTTGCAATTCTTGTAGATAAAATAAAAAAGTGGGTAATACCCAGAAGAAAGCAAAATACAATACAGCATTGCAATAAAGCAGCACATTGAGTTTGCTTCCAGTTGAGCAGAATGGCATTCCTATTAGCAGAACAGAGGAAAATGTCTTTCATCTGTGTAGACAGTGTAGTCTGAAAACTACTTCAGGTGAATGGAAAACTCTTAGTTATGAGAGGATGCAAGAGACATTAATTAAACAAGTATTCCGGCTGGTGGGACCCTTCCAATTCTACTTAAACTTTTCATCTGTTTGTATCTTTTCTATCCTTTGTCAGCTTTAACTTATAGCACTTGAACAAAACTCAAAAGCACATGCAGTTTTGCACATAATGAGTAGTGTCAGATATGATTCTGTCTCCCCCAAAAGATAAAAACACAAAACACATACAGACTTTTCAAAATTAACCAAGAATAGAGAATCCAATTCTGGAAGTATCTTAACACATTAAAGTGCTCAATATGTTTAATTTCTCATCAAAGCATAAGCAGGAATGACATATTTATATTACATTTTAGCAAAGTTGGGGTGAAGCTAATAAATATCATGTTGTCACCTACCTATTAGTTCTTTATTTCGGACATCTAAGGCCATATTCCGTAAAGCTGTTGCAACCGCACATACCACCCGATCATTGTCTATTCGAAGAAGTTCTACTAGTATAGGCAGGCCTTTTTCTTTCCGTACTGCAGCACGGATATATACTGACCACTGCAGGGAAAAAAATATGATAAGTTTCATCAACTGAAGGAGGAGGCTATAGCAAAAGTTATTTAGATATGGAAAACAGTGATAAAAAGTCATCATTTTATATAAGATAATAACTGCCAATCTCATTTTGAATTACTGACAGATAACCGTCATTACTATCATATTGTAGAAGATCGAGTAGCTTTGTCTGACAGTATAGTTTGGGATTGAACCAGATACGTGGTTAGCCATTTCACTTCACAGGTTTGCATCAGGATATAAGGTAGGAAATATTGTATGGGAAAGTAGGTAATTGCAGAAACTATGTGTGAACTGTGCTGTTTTCCCCTCAGATAACATTGATGATTGGATGGATCAGAAACAAATAAATATATATTTTGCTTTCTTGAACTCCAACTACTCAAAACCTTTCCCAGATGTTCCAATGCACTTTATCATGAGCACATTCTGAAAAGCAGTTAGATGTGAACATTTATTGTATATGTGTCTGTACATAAACACCTACAACACTCATACAAACTCTGCAACAATGCAGCATATAGTCCAAGCTCCCCAAACTCAGACAGCTAATTCTAATTCTGTCACTGTGTGCTCCTATATGCATCTTGAGTTTATGCTCTTTCCAATGTTCTGTATAATAAATCATTTTTGAAAGAGAAGACTGCTGCACAATTAAGGTGGTATGTAAGGCAGGAGCCTAAACTACCTTAGGCATATATATATATAAATTGTATCAAATAATAATCCTGTTTATAATTTTGTGAAAACTCCATATAGAAAATCCCATAATTGTCACTGTGAATCAAACTGTAATCTTATCTATGCTTTCAAATTATGAACCTTCTCAGATATTTTATTAACCATGTAAGAATTCTTGGGGTACTGTCAATAAGGATATGTTTGCAAGCAAGTATCCTCCCCATCTTCCTTGCAAAAGAATTCAGTATGAGATGCTGCTACTTCATTCTTTTTCCAAAATTGAGAAATAAATTCATTCCTGAATATGTTCACTATTGTTTTTAAGCAAAGTCCTGTACATATACTTTAAAAGTCAATAAGCCTACTAGATAATTTTTTAAAAAGTAACGAAGAAAAATAATTTTTGAGGGGTGGCAGTGTATTTTGAAATTGGAGTATACTTAATCATCCAATTAGTCCATAAATCAGACTGACATCAGCATTCAAATAATTGCTCATCGTGAAAGGGGAAAATGTTCCTTTGAGAACAGCCCATTCTAATTCAGAAAACAGAATAATAGAGTTGAAGGGACCTTGGAGGTCTTCTAGTCCAACCCCTTCTTAGGCAGAAAATCATTTCAGACAAATGGTTAATTCAAACTGAGGTTCTACAGTAAACAAAATTTTCTTTGCCATAGCATTTATTTGCTATGCCAATTAAAAGAGAAAATTTCTGTAATATACTATTATGCTTTAGTTTGTCATTGTTATTATAAAAAATAATTTCCTTGACTTTATTCTTCCATTAGATTAAACAAAATCAATTTAAGAGGCCAACATGGAAAATAAAGATATACGTTTGGTGCTTTTGTTTAACAGAGTTTCAGATAGAAGTAATTCTGAGTGGAGGAAATCATGGATCTGCATTGATTGTCCAAATCCTCCATTCATTCTGAGAAGAAATGGCAGTAATTTCCTTCCCCCCAGCTTTGTCCAGACTTGAGTGGCCTGGATGGTATGTAGGACAGGCAGAAAAACTTGCATCCAAACAGCCAATGCACATATCCTATCTGCCTGAGCAGACAGGTAGGAGGGCTCATATTAACAGTAAATCAAGCCTTACAGTAAGGGAGGAAGAAATTTGCCCAGATTAGTCTGAGAAGCTTTCCTCAACTCTATTGTTGCTAGCAAAAACTCTTTGTATTAAGACTGAAGAAAAGAAAGTTGGGATATGTGAAAAAAGCAGATTACCTGGGAGAGGAGCAGAGTGAAATAAAATCTGGAATAGGAGAAAAGATTTCTGGATGAAGAGGACAAAATGGGGATTAGAAGTAGCCACATGATTTTGGTGAACTAGTTTCTGGGAGAAGCAGAAAGCTAAGCAACACTTGTGCAAGAGGGAAGTGTTGTAAGAGTGAAGTTAATCTCTGACTGGAGTTGAGAAAGAATACTGAATCAGATCAGGAAAATCTACAGGGAGAGAGAATAATGCCTGCTTCAGCATGGATAAGGCAAAGTATTTAATGGCTAGAGTATTAAGTGCTGATGGTAAAAGCAGTATTTCTGGGCATTAGGTGAGAGAAGCATTGAACTGCAACTCAAAAATCTCCAGGGAGTCAACAACTAAGAAGAAAAGCTCCTAAAATTTGGACTGAAAGCTGACATCTATGGGAACAATTTTCAAATTCCTGACAGGTATTAAACTTTGGGATTTAAAATAAGAAATTTGAATTCTATTCTGTATTTTTTATAACTTGCAAACTGAAGAAGCTGCAGACTCTCAAACCCATCCAGTTAGTGCCAGTGTGCATCATTAAATGTTCGCTCATCCGTTAAATTGATCTGGAGGCTCTCTGTACTATTTCCATGGCCATACCTCCCAGGAAGAAGAAAAGAGGAATCAAGGGGGGAGCTGAGAATCTGTTCAATTAGCACCGGTTGCTCCCTCATACAACAGGACCTTTTGAATCAGGTTGGGTATTGGTTGTCCCAAGCATAAAGTGCTCCTTGGAGTGCTGGGAGCTACAAGCAACATCTTACATGTACATCTTCCAAACATTACAAGCGGAATGGCAGACAGCACCCTCTGACCCTACCTCAATTAATGTTTTTTTGCCTGATTTTTCTTGGGATTTGGAAGAACATATCTGTTTTCCTGACAAACATATCAGTTTACATGAGTGTGAAAACACTAGGAGGGATCAGGACAAGCTAGGAGCAGCTCAGGAAAAAAATCCTTTCTGGGGCAATTAAATATTATAGTGAGGTACTGATTCCTTGCATTAAGCTAATTAGCCTGCTTCATGAATTTTGATATTCTGAATGTGTCTTCTAACCGTTTCCAGGGATTTTTGAATCAGAGGTTTATTGCCCTTCTGTGACTCCATTCTTACATGTTTTGTTCTACCTGAGAACCTCAGTTCCAACCCATTTGGTCCATGCCCACTCACTCCAAGAAGAGTCTAGTGCAGTGATGGAGAACATTTTAGGGACCAAGTACAACCCAAAACCCACTTATTTATCACAAAGTGCCAACCTGGCAATTTAACCTGAATAATGAGGTTTTGTGAGGAATTTCAATCACTCTTTCACAACTTGATTTCTCCCTGGTGGCACTGGATTTATTTAACAGCACAACTCAGGAATGATGGGAGTGTAGTAGCCTCTGGAGGGCCATCACATCCTTATTCCTTCCTTCCTCCCCCCTCCTCTGATTTCACCTTCCTTCCTTTAATCCTGTATATTATGGTTCATTATTGTTAGTATTTATTAAAGAATGTTGTGTAGCTTAGAAGCTCTCAGCAAAAATAATAGCAGCTGTTGTTTGTGGCTGAAGCTATCCCAGGCTGTTATTTACACACACACACACACACCTATTTTTATTCCACTTTCCCTGGGTCCTTGGGAAAGGAATGGCATCTTTTCCCCATCCTCATCTTTAATAAACCCTAACCCCCCTCGCAGCCTTTTAGCTACTATTCTCCTACCTTGCTTCCCCTCCCCTTAAAACAAGACTAGGGAAGAAAGCTGGGAGGGGGGAATCTAAGGGGGAGGGAAGAAGATACTCAGGCAGATCCCTCTCTGAATAGCCTCCCATCCAGATTTCAACTGATTTCCTCTCGGATCCTCTGACAAACAGACCCCACCCCCTTTTTGGGCTCCGGACTGCTGGGCCTTTATTTTCCCCATTTATTGGGGGAAATTGGATTTTTATTGGGTTTCCTCCCCACCCCACACCAAAAGGAAAGCCAGCCAGTCTTCTTCTTCTCCTTCTAGAAGCCCCCTTACCCTTCCCCCTGACCCCTGCTGCCCCCCCTCCCCAGCCCCAGCCATTGCTACCTGGCTTCCTCAAAGGCGTGGTGCATTTCAAAGGTGGCAGCTTGCATCTGGAGGTGCCCAACAGTGTTCTGCTGTGAGAGTTGGGCCAGGCCTCTCCGCCGTTCAACTTGCTAATGGGGGTGCTTCTGTTGGGCCAGCCACCCCCCTCTCCCGGGCTTTTGTGCTCAGTACTTGTCCCAGGGAGGAGAGCACTTCCCCATGCCACCCCCTTCTTTCTCTTGGTCCCGCCGACAAGGGAGAAGGATGGCCAGGCTTGGGAGATGGCCCCCTCCCTGCAAGATCCACCCTGCCATTCTCTCCCAGCCCTCTTTGCTGGCAGCAACAGCAAATGTACCCCAATGAAGGCAGAATGCTGTTGTCGTGCAAAGCATGGGCACTTTGCTCTCTCACTAAGGCTCCGCCCATTGACCACGACAGCTCTTTAATCCGTCTGTCATGACAGGATGACACGACAGGGAACTGAAGCAGAGGGATGAAAGAGCTGCATGGGTTGCATTGTGGCTCCACGTCATAATGGGCTTCAGGAGGAGGACAGGACCCCACCTCCCCCATTGTGAAGCATGTGAGTGAAAAAGTTCACTCAATCAATTCCAACTTTGTGAGATCTTTTTCTTTCATGAGAAGTTGCAATTGATTGAGTGAAACGCAATGGAGAAACGTAATTGGAGCTGGGCTGAGGCGAGAGTGTGCGTGCCCACAGAGAGGGTTCTGCATGCCACATCTGGCACGCGTGCCATAGGTTCGCCATCATGGGTCTAGTGCCTTATGCTATCCAATTGTTACTTCAGAATAAAAGAAAATATTTAACTTTAATATTTAACTTACAATTAATGTTTCAATCATAAAAGCTCTATTTGGATCACCTCAATAGGAGAAATGGCTACTAGTCTCTGGCCACATGGCTTATACTACTGTAGCCAGAAGCTGAGATATTGTTTTCCTTTTTATAAATATTATATACACATGTTACAGGCAAGTAAGTGCTCAAGCTGTGAGAGTCCCATCTCTCACATAATCAGTGTGAAGGAGAAGCCGCCTGGTCCAGGCATTTGCTTCTTTCAGCAAAGTGGGAAGTGGCACAAGGAAAGTATTACATAACCTATCACCATTATATACCAAGAATGGCAAAGTGACAAGGGCATGTTCAGAAGGGTAATGACCCCTTTCACCACCATTTCACCCTTCCCAGAGATTGATCTAGTCAACAAAGCTGAAATGAGGAAAACTGGAAAGAGTTTCTTACCCTTTCCCCCTCAAAAGCAACATGAAAGTATCCATGCATTCTCCAATTAACACATTGTTAAGAGTATCTGGCCCTTCCAGACCATTTACTTGCCAGGAAACTAACCAGCTTAACTAGAGAATAAAGTGTTTTACACAAAGATCATATAAGCATGTAATTTCTTGAGGGAGGGAAATGAACACATGCATTTTGCATTTCATTCCATCACAGAGCCTAAATATTTTCAGATGCACATTCATATCTGAAAGACCTTGCACTTTTTGCTAATGATACTGTTACTGTATATCATAAACTTTTGCTGGCTGTCCCTGGCAGGTATTTAATCTCAAGGAAATGTTCTGGCTAACATGAAGGAAGCTTTATTTGCAATTGGACTGCTGTAAATAAATATTTTTTACATCATAAAAAAGCCCCCCCCCTATTGGCAAGTGGCAGATTAAAATTTCATTGCTTTAGCAAAGTCCACATAAGTCTATATATAATTAGGCATTTTTTCTCCCTTCAGGACAGAACATCCTCCAGGGTCAAACACATTTTAGGCAAATTGACAAGACAGAATGAAAAAGCTTAAGGTAACACTGCTTATTCTATATGAATTTTCTGGGAAAACAAATTATTTTATTCACTGCTCAGTTGTACCAATTTTGCTTGTCAAGCTCCCATTTCAAGGAAAGATTGTTTGGTCAGACATGCTTACCTTGGACATGACAAGCCATGAATCTTATTGATATATAGGCTATTTTTAGCAAGCTGTAGCAGGATAAATCACGTTTTCTATTGCCTGGTCCATATAGATTAGTATATTGAACTAACAGCATAGCATAAATAAAACATGCTGGCATAATATGGAAACAAATATATTAAATCACATCACAGTTCTACTACCTGAGCTCATACATCTTGGAGTGAAACTAATTAAGTTTTAAGGAAGGATTTCCTGCTTCACTTTTAGTCAAACGAGCAGCTTAAGGTTGTTTCTCAACCTCAGATAAGGAACCTAACTCAATTTTCTCATTTGTTCTTGATAATTTCCTAAAGCTGTCAGCAAGGATGTTAATTGGTGCTAAATATAACTGTGTATCTTCACAATGAAATGGTTTTATTTAACTCAAGCAAACAAACAGGGTTAAAGGAGGGAATTTGGCTCCTGTATTTTTAATATGAACCATTAACAATATAAATAGAGTTTAGAATCAATATGCCCGCAGTCTTATGAATAGCAAGAATTCCTTATTGATCTTACAGTAGGGAAAGCAACCGTTATCTGGTATTCCAATTAGTTTTTAATTATCCAATTTAAGACATCTAGGCTGTTTTAAGAGTCTGGCCAAGTGCAGAGTGAAGGCAGATTTCATACCTTCCAGCTACCTGCAGCCAAATTCTGTAGTGCACCAGCTGCCCCTTCCAGTGTATCTGGATTTGAGCACTCAGAGAGAAGTGTGAGGTAGGGTTTGACTATGGATGGGTGCCATAGCATCTGGATTCCTTTTGGTGGTTCTGCACAGTCAGGGAGAGGACCAACTCCATCCCACTGAAAAGAAAAAACAAAGATGAACATATCAGGACAGAGCAAAAGAGAAAAGCTTGCATTAAAAATAAAGATGTACTTCTATTCTTATAAATTTAATACACACTCAAGAACACCTAATGCAAAGAAATATTTATTTTGACCGTTAAATAACTTTCCGGTTATCTTATTTATGATGGCTGAAAGTCTTCAATTTTAGGGGCAATGTAATTAAACTGTTTGGAAATGGATGCCAAATGAGATTTATGCCATCACAAACTCATATCTAAATTAAACTAAAAACTAAAACTGATTTAAAATAACATAAGGAACAGAACAAAATCCAGTCTAAAGACTACACTAACTGCAAATAATTAGAATGAATCCAGTGATGATGAGGAAGTTCATTTTTAGAATAAGGGCAAAGGAAGCTTCTGTGCTCATCAAAACCTCATCTATTGCTGCTGTGCAGACTTAGCAAAAGCTTTTCTGAATCTTTTCAGAAAGGCTAGGCATGAATGTTCTCAGAACAGGGAGGAAAGTCTTCAATCTGCAGCAGAATAGAGCTAAATATCTATCTATCTATCTATCTATCTATCTATCTATCTATCTATCTATCTATCTATCTATCCATCCATCCATCCATCCATCCATCCATCCATCCATCCATCCATCCATCCATCCATCTCTCCATCCATCCATCCATATAGTATTTTTATTTTTATTTTATTTTTAATTTGATTTATATGCCGCCCTTCTCCGGAGACTCAGGGCGGCTTACAATGAGTTAAGCAATAGCCTTCATACTTTTGTATATTTATACAAAGTCAGCTTATTGCCCCCACAAACTGGGTCCTCAATTTACCCACCTTAGAAAGGATGGAAGGCTGAGTCGACCTTGAGCCTGGCTAGGATTGAACTCAGAGAAATTACAGGCAGCTGGTGTTAATTGCTGCCTTTAGTAGGAGGCATTAGCCCCCTACGCTACACAGGCTCCTTTGCTAGTTTTCTATTAGTAGTCCCCAAAGCAATGTACAATTATAAAAAAATAAGCAAATTATATGCCAATAATGGGGTATGTCCAATGTTTCATTCAAGTAAGAGACCCTCCCTTTTCGGTGAAATGAGAGTGAAGGATCTACATGAGCAGGTATTCATATCTCTCTCCATATCTGTTTTAGAGGATTGGCTGATTATTCAGTCACCAGAAATATATAGTTGGATCAACAATAAAAGTTAAAACATGATAAAACAATTTAAAAGGTATGTTTCAAATACATACAAGTAGGAGCAAAAGAATATTATATAGCAACCAGTAAAATCATTAACTTCAAAGTATTTGTGATTTCATTTATATATTTGTTTATAAATATGTATTTCTCAAGTGGGGTAAAGTTCTCCCAGAGATGTATTCAAGTGACTCTTTTTTTTAAATGCTGCCATGTTCAGTTTGGCCACTTGGGTATCTGTCGACTTCTCCCATGTTCCCACAGATTTTTTGTTCACTATTAAGATTTGTCACACCTTCTCCTTTTCAATATATTTTTTCTGTGGCTGTCTCCACAGACTTCAGTTAAGTTGGGCTTTTGCTTTTCTGTTCTTTACTGCTACTTTTACTGCTATCTAAGTAGGCTACTTTTGACCACCTCTTCCTTTCTTCCTCATCTCATGACGACCCAAACATTCCTCACTACTTCATGTTGTTTTCTCCGGGTTCATTTTTTTCCACCAAATTTCAAATTCTTACAGCAATACATCACTTCACCACCAGTGTGTCACCCTGCCTCTGTTGGTACTTCTTTTATCCCTTAGCTGGTGAGATGCAACAAAACAACATTTCTTGCAGCTTGAAGAAAGCTTCTTAGTTACAGAAGGGCAAAGAAGAAGCCGCATTCATTCTAGTGCTGACATAAGAAGGAGAAGAAGGGCATCTGGAAAGAGACGTTTTGACTTTTCACCTACTTATTTTCCCTGGAGATAATATACCCTAGGAGATAGGATGGGAGGGGGGAAATTCCTTTGATCTGGAGTGGGTAGATTAGGGAAAGAGTGATTTGGAAGATGGCCAATGAGACCAGAGGAGTGGAGACAGGAAGGGAGGAGCTCGCGCCGGGAAGTTAGTGCTGGCTACGTGGAGTAAGAAGATGGATTGTCATACTCAATAAATGAAAGATTTTCAGCAAAGATTCTGTTTGAAATGCAATTTATTTGAGACGACCTCGAAACCTGACACTCACCCAGCGGCTTCATATAGATGTTGAAGAGCAAGGGGGAGAGAACCGACCCCTGAGGCACACGACACATGAGGGGTTTTGGGGAGGATCTCTGGCCCCCTGCCAGACAAACTGCGTATGACCCGAGAAGTAGGAGGAGAACCACTGCAAAACAGTGCCCTCCACCCCAACCCCCCGAGTTGTCGCAGTAGGATACCATGGTCGATGGTATCAAAAGCCGCTGAGAGGTCAAGTAGGACCAGGATGGACGAATAACCCCCATCCCGGGCCCACCAGAGATCATTCACCAGAGCGACCAATGTTGTTTCTGTGCTGTGTCCACGCCTGAAACCCAATTGGTACGGGTCAAGGTAATCCGTTTCCTCCAGGAATTGTGGAAGTTATTATGCCACCACAGACTCAACAACCTTCACTATAAAGCCAAGGTTGGAGACGGGACGAAAGTTGTTCAAAGAGGCCAGATCGAGGGCAGGCTTCTTGAGAAGGGGTCAAACCACTGCCTCCTTAAGGATGGCGGGGAAGACCCCATCCCTCAGCGAAGCATTGACAATCACCTGGATCCAATCTCTGGTCACCTCTCTGGTCACTGTGATGAGCCAGGAGGGACATGGATCCAACAAACATGTGGAGGCCCCCAATCTACCCCCAATCCTGTCCACTTCACCTATGGATACAGGGTCAAAGTCAACCCAGATGTCACCTTCAAGACTTGCTCCCATCTCCTCGTCAGACCCTGTCCAGTCAGAGTCTAAACCCATCCGGATCTGAGCGATTTTGTCTTGCAGAAATTGAGCAAAATCCTCAGCACTGCCCTGCAAGGGGTCCTCCCTTGCTCCCTGGTTAAGAAGGGAGCAGGTGACTCGAAACAAGGCAGCTGGGCGATTTTCTGCAGACGCAACGAGAGTGACAAAATAATCACATTTTGTCGCTTCCATCGCCACAAGATAGGACCTAATATAGGTTCTTAACTGTGTTTGATCAGACTCAGAGTGGGAAGATCTCCAACAGCCCTCTAGGCGTCTCTTCTGACACTTCATCTCCCTGAGTTCCACGGGATCCCTGTCGGAGGAGAGGCTGCAAAGGGGCGATTCGATCCAGTGTCCTGGTGACAGCTTGTTCCCAGGCATCCACCAGAGCCCCTGGTGACTCGCGGGATAGGGACGTGGGGAATGTCCCAAGCTCCATCAGGAATCTTTCTGGATCCATTAGGTGCTTGGGGCAGAACCAATGTATTGGTCCCGCCTCCCAGTGGTGGGGGTTAGCGGATAGAAAGTCCAGCTTAAGGAAGTAATGGTCAGTCCATGACAGGGGTTGGATAGATAGTTCCCCCCTACCCCAAACATTTATCCACTGCCCAGAGATAAAAATCAGGTCAAGTGTGTGTCCACCACTGTGAATTGGACCCTGTACAACCTGAGTCAGGTCCATGGCCATCATGGAGGCCATGAACTCCCAAACCAGCTCAGATGTCTCGCCGGTTGACAGGAGATTAAAATCTCCCACTACCATCAGGTTGGGGAGCTCAACCGTCAGTTCGGCTAAGACTTCGAGCAGTGCAGGCAGGGTTGAAGACACGCAGCTGGGAGACAGGTACGTAATCAACAAACCCGACTGTCCTCCAGGGCTCCATTTCAACAATAGAGATTCACACCCACCTATTTGAGGGACAGTGGCCTCCCTAGGCCTAAGACTTTCTCTAATAATAACAGTCACCCCCCCTACCCTTTCCCCGGAGTTGCGGCTGGTGTAGTACATGGAAACCTGGCGGGCATAAATCAGAGAGAGGAACCCCTCCCTCTGGGCCCAACCAGGTCTCAGTGATACAAGCCAGGTCTGCGCCCCCCTCGTCGATAAGCTTCTTAAGTGTGATATATTGTGTTTAATTGATTGCTCACATGGAGAACTTTCAACCCCTCACAGAAAATTGAGGTAAAGGGAAAGCTAAGTCAATGATCTGCTAGATACTACTGAATTACAATTCTGAGCAAAGAAGCCAGAATGTCTAAAAATAAGAATGCTGTGAGATACAAAATCTAGGGAGCATAATGTTTCCAAAGCTTGCTGCATATTGTTCATAAAGAGGGAAACTGAAGAAAATATTGATTTAAAATAACTAATTGAATCTTTGGCAAAGGCTTACAAAGTAGAAAAACATCACTTCAAAAAGATCTTGTTAATACATTATTCTGGTAATCATTATTATCTTAAACCTAGCAATAAATTAAACTATTCACTTTATTACTTCAGTCAAACACCAAAACTACAAAATTAATAAAATTGCTAAAAATATTAATACTAAGCAGTAATTGCACTATGGATTCTACAGGCCCTGTAATAATATTTAGACACATTTAAAAAAGATTCATTTATATCTGACAGTAGATACTGAAGATAGAACAAATTCTGAGTGCTTTGATAATATAATTATTAGCCAGAATATAGATTGTGAGATGACCTTATAGAAAATAACATAAGAAAAGATGAACAACTCTCCACAAATAATCTCATACAAAAGATGATTTGATATGCAGTGTTTCTATATCTGCCTTCTAGTACTACTGTTGGTAATACATTCAAACATGCTAATGTTGTTATTATCTCGTTCTTTAATATTTAAATATCAACTTAAATATCTAGCTGCAGGAACTAATAAACTGATTGCTAAATTAAATCCTTTTTGGCAGTTGGAGTCTTTTATTCTATCATTCATGCATTCAATTTTTTACCCATTACAACTGATAATTTCATAAGGTTTATGAAAATCCATAGTAGAGTTATATAGTCCAAGTAAACAATTGCAAGATTAAATTAATAAAAAAAATAAACTACTAATGGTAAGCAATAATAATGGTGAGATTAAGAATCAAAGGCTCTTAATTTTTTTCCAATTTTAATAATTTCTAACTGGATTATAATGACCAAGGTATTCCAGCTTTCGTATAAAACAACCACTCCTCTTGGTAAGAAAAATGTCTGTTAAAATTAAGGAAACCAAACCAGTATGGAAAAAGAATAATGTTAATTTATAATTTTAAAAAATTGCCCATGTTGCAGTTTTTATATTGATTCTCCAAATTATTTTATGCAAAAACATATCTGGGATGTATTTGAAGTATTTGGAATATTTTCCTCAGAAACTGGGACTGCAGAAACTCAAAAGCTGCATGATTATTATGGACTGTATGTGAGCTCCATAAAGCAGCTGCAGCATTGGCTACAAATAATATAAGAACTGCTGGTGCATATAGAGCATCTCTAAAGCAATAAAAGGCTTTTATGGCCAGATATGACTATGAAATCTTGCCCTCTGGTACTAGAGACATGAAAGACTATTCCCAAGCATTGAATCCTCCAAGTTCAACTTCTAGATATGGGATGCTTCACAAAAATGATTATTCAGGTCTTATAATTTATTTCTAAATCTTCCACTTTGTAGAACAATAAACCCACTGGAGTCTATGACAATATAATCACTTCATCATTGTAAGTGTTGTGATGTATTTATATGCCAGCTGTGGAGGATGATATAGCAACCTTTCCAAAAACAAGATTAGGTTGTTTATATAATAATTAAACAATCATGGTGCCAAAAGAAAAGTCATGATTTTCCCTAGTGTAGTGACTTATACACTATACAGCAGTAAACATTTTGTGTAAGTGCTCATAAACAAATTCTGTATTTTTTAGAGGAACAGCTTCATTCCTCCTCCTTATATCAAAGGTTGGGATAATTCTTGCAAATAAAATATCACTATTTCTTATCGAATGTTAAGTCCACATATAATGTGTGCCTTTGCTCAAACAAGAAATTCTTAGCAATATTTCTAAAACAGTTATTTCCTGTTTTTGGACTATGCCTTATGAGAAGCAGAATTACATCCCATCTTCCTGATGTGTTCAATCTCTAGTCATACTATTTTTCTTCTTCAAGACTCATGTACAAATCTAGTGTGTCACATTTCAAAAATTAAAGATATTGTGATGCATTTCTGTTCAAGTTTTATTTTGGAAATATTTCTGAAAAAGAAAAGCTACAACTTCGATGGTAATTTCCCTGTCTTCATGCTCCCCAACAATTGATTCTGGAAAACCAAACTGAAATTTGAGCTTGTAATATTTTCAGTGTTCTTATATTGTAAGTATTTAATTTTATACTTTAAGATATTAAGAGCTTTAAACTCAAGAAGAAAGCAACATAACCAAAATTCATTAATTTTATGCATGTCATTCTCCAATATACATTAAAAAGCTACACAACGGATATGATTTGGAAAACTCTATCTGTCCAAGAGTTTAGAAAACTCTGATTCTCTATCTGTTTTGTTTATCTAGAGTACCATGTCTCTAGATAAAGAAAACTACAGAAAAACTATGCATAAATATGCATCATTCTATTTTTTAACTACGTATGTTTTAAAAAAAGTCTGATCAGAAAGCTTTAGATTTAGATTGTAGAATTACAGAACAATCATATCTGCCATACAAATGGCCTCTAACTAATGTTAGAATGGCAAAATGCTCCCTATAATAACCCAGGACCCATTTTGGTAGTATTCTAAATTAGTTAAAAGTCTGTGAAATGAAACTGTTTCAAAGAGACCCCCATACAAACTGCAACATAGTAAATCAAAGAGCATGTAATTAAGAAGCATATCATGACTGCATAATCTTCAGAAACAGGCAGAGTTGGTGCAATAGTTTTAGGAATATAGAAGGATTCCTCATCACTAATAAACTGATTCCAGATCCAAGGCCAAATTCACAAGGGATGTGGTGGGCTCCCACATAGATTGAAATCACTGCACCCCTGCAGGCTCTTTCTGCTTTGTTTAGATGACATTGCAATGTGATACCCCTCACTTCCTCCAATTCAGATATCAGGCCCTTATCACATCCATTACGGATTGTCCCCTCTCTCAGCCAGTTTTATTAAATAGACTAAATCTTCCTTATATTTTAAGCTGTTCTTGAGAAAGAATTCATCTAAACTGCACATAGTAATACAAGCACAGACAATAAGCAACACATTTTTTCTTGCAGTGATTTTTAAGACTGCTTTAGTACTTTGGTCCTTTAATAGTAAAACATTCAATTCAATTTATTCATTAGAACTTCTAGAAAAGGAAGTTATTTTCTAGTTCTTTCTGTTGCATATAATATCTATGGTATCCATCCTAAAAAGTAGAAAGAATATAAAATAAACTTACGGTATCTATTATTTCTTTCCAAATAGATGTTATTTATTTATTTATTTGTTTGTTAAATTTATTTGATGCCCACCTTGCCATAGGGCTACTCTAGGTGGCTTACAACAATAAAACCAGAGAAATGAAAAGAAGTGTAAACATAAAAATAACAAAGTAATGGAACAATAAAATAAATGATGAAAAACAAAACAATGAGAATCCAGTGATATGAGAATAAAAGACGGGTGGGTAAGGAAACAGCTGCGAGGAGAGAGCTGGGTTTTTGCTATTAATCTAGTAGCTACTTCAGTTATATTGTGATAAAGGTCTAAACAACACAATGAAATCACTGACATAGGGAAAATATCCCAAAAATTATATACTTAAGAGGTGCTGAAATTGACCAAATACTATAAAACTAATAATGATACAGTACTTTGTTGAAAGTTGGGAAAAACCAGCTTTTAAAAACTATCTAGAAGCAGAGGCTGCTAAGACCACCTGTTTGTTTTGGAATGATACAAAATTCATTATTCCGTACACATGCAGAGATCAAAATTTATTTGCACATCAATCGATTGATCTAGCTACGAAGCAATATTTAACCTGCTTTCTCATCTGAGAACCTCAGTCAGTGAGGGGATGCCAATATTAATAATTTGGATTTTTATCCTCTTTTGCATTATGATTTATAGCCTATCTATCTTGCACACACAAGTTGATTTCCTCTTACTTGAGAAATATTGTTACAACTTATGACTCATTACAAGAGATATAACTGAAGGTCATAGTAATTCCTGGAGGGTCATCTAGAATAAAAATATTATTTTGAGCTGGTTTACATGTATAATAAAAATTAAAGATGATAATAAATCTAAAGAAAAATCAGAAGAGTATCAGAAACACTGGTAAAGACACATATGATTATAAAGGCCATTCATATTACAATTATTTTGCACAAACTGCATTAAGTCCACTGAATTATTCATTAGATTTTAGAATATGAATATTACATATATTCAAGACCATAATGCACAATACTGAGAAAAAGTGATTGCTTCCTTTTAGATATTCTTAATTTTTGCATATATTTTCCAGAGAATATCAGAGTTTTCCATGGGTCCTGCCAAGATACAAAGGGACTCTGTGTAAAAATATAAGACTAGTTGTTACTTTCATTTATTTCATAAAAAGCAAAAAATTAAATATGCGGCATGCCAGTGTAGGAAAGCAATTGCCCGCTTAGATTCAGTGCCTTTTTGGGTCATTTTTAAGTATGATAATTGTAGTACTTCCAGTAATAGATAAAGTACATTTCAAATACTACATGAAAGAATTATGGGCTAGCTTGCCATGGCAAAATGGCTCAACTTTGTCATTTCTGAGCCTTTACAAGCATGAACTCTATTCCATGAACAATATTCTCATTGTGGTTCTCTTCTAATAGGTCTGCCTTTTGATCTGGCCAAAATGCTGAATACTTTCCTCTTCATTCATGCTGTTGTAGGTTCCCTTGTGCATTTGGGAACACTGTGGTTGTGCATGACCCACTTGGGTTTCAGCTCATTATTCAGATGGATAAATGGCCTGGTATTCAGTCCTAAAATTATCTGATGGAAAAAAAAGAATACCTGCTTTTTTCAGTGATAGAAAACACTGGACCATTTGAGGACCCACAAATGAATGAGAATGATGCCTTTTTAGTGAGTCTCCGACTAGAATAAAGCCTAATATTTTGAATCCAGGTTTAAAGCATAAAGTTTGAATGAGTGGGTTAGAAAAGACTATTATTTTGTAGTATCAAGAGAGACTTTTGAACATGGAAAATGTATTTTTATTACGTTCTTTTAATAATCAATGTTAACATGGGCTTGACTGATAATGTAATCATTAATAATTTATTATTCATTCTGTTCATTATTCATTTCATTTATTCTCTCCTTTTCATTTTCATTTAATAATTTAAATTAAAATGAAAGAAACAGAAACTAATATTTTTAACATTTATATTGTTTGTTAAATGAAGTAACTTGCTCTAATTATCTTTTTAATTGAATTGATTGAATGAATGAGTGGTGTGACTACATTTTAACCTTGGCTGATTCTGTGTTAACATAACCATAAAATGAATAAAACAAACGCTAAACATTGCAGTTATTTTTTTCTGACTTCTTTTAAACAACAGCAGGATAGATCTTTGGTCACGTTCTATGTGTAAAGATATACAAAAATCAAGAAATCTAAAAGAGGGCAAATTATTTTTTCATAAAAACGTATTTTGGGGAGATTAATGGTATCCTCAGAATTTTATTATTCTAATTTTTTCCCCTTAAAACTGAACTAGTTTGAGATTTGTCTCAAGAGACAAGCCATAGAAAAAAGTTTCTTGCAGCAAAAACAGTTTGACAGGCCAACCATCTAAGGAGACAATATTCTACCCTTTATTAGATGTATTCAGATAGGTGGATACTTTACATCACCTTTGTGCATTGTACAGAGAATTGGACTTAATGTTTAAACAGCCTCTATGATTCTACAATGGGGAGTTCCCTGAATTTTCTCTGCTTTGCCAACAATAATCTGGAAAAAAAGTCTAAATCCTAAAATATGTGAGTTTATTTCTCAAATGCAAGAGATTATTAAATAAATCAATCTATAAATAGACTGGAGCGGTCTAGTATAAATCAAAGATCTTATGAACAACATACTATACTGAGAAAGCCTTTCTTAGAATGACTGTGAGATTCTAAGGATCTGGGATCCTCATGCACATGGGTTATATATACATACATACATACATACATGCATGCATAAGGTTATCTATGGGAGCAATCTCCTTTGGTAATCATTACTTTGTTAACTTATTACTGTCAACCTTCATCTGGTTAAATGCCCCATCAGGCTTAGGTTTAATGTGATTGGTTCCAATGTTCTCCCTTCCCAAATTAGATTATATGATTTATCACCTTTGACAGAATTTATTAGGAATTTCCTGGCACACGGCCATTTTGACCTGTTAACATAATACTGCACAAGCAATGAAGTTCTTTTCAAAGGCAAAAAGTCAGTCCATAAGCATAAAGAAGTTTCATGAAGTCATCACTTCTCTCATGCTGCTGCAATATTATATACCTAATCTCATACAAAGCAGGTCTAGAATTTATGGTCTCCTGCTTTTTAGCCTGGAGTTGTAACCACCACACCAAACTGGCTCCCTAATACATTGCAACTCAGAGTAGCAATATATCCTATTTTTAAAAAGCTATTTTTAAGTAGGAAGAGGTACTTACAGTGTCCAGTGAGCATCAGGATAGTGGACTATCCCAAGTGGACACATAGCTCAATTAATCATCCTCTACAGATGGTGATATATTTTTTTATTTATGTCATAGTAATTTATTTTAAATGTGCAATCATGTATACAGATTAATTTATATACATTTTATGCGAAATTGCAATTTTCCTCAAAATTATTTTTCATCTGTCAACAGTTGCAGTTCTCTGAGAATATTAAAGCGACACACTAACAAGTCATTAGAGTTACAATATGAGTGGACTTTGAATAAACTTAAGAATGGTTCTGTAACATTTGTCACAGTCTAATTAATCAAGTAATTCAGATGTTAGCAGGAATCAAGAGATTATGGGAGTCACAGTCACAAGTCTCTGCACACTGATTAAATACTACCTTCTGGATTAAAGTCATACATGAAGTTTGGAGTATAAATTGAAAAATATTACCACGGTTAAAATAACTTAGAAAACTAAATTATATTACCGTATTTTCCGGCATATAAAATGACTGGGCGTATAAGACGACCCTCCTCAGAGCCATTTAAGGCTCGTCAGAGCCTTATGGGCTGGTCTGCCTGGTTACAGGAGAATGAGACCCGGCGTATAAGACGACCCCCGACTTTTGAGAAGATTTTTGTGTGTTAGAAAGTAGTCTTATACGCAGGAAAATACAGTATTAGAAGTATCAACCATCAATCTAAAAGCTCTTTGAGTTTCTATCACTATACTAATCTAAAGTCTGAAGCTGGAATAATTTATCTTCATGCTATATAACAGTCCAATGAACAAAAATGTGAAATTACATGCACAGTTCTCTGCACAACTTATTTTAAGAAAACGATATTAAACCCATCACTTTGATGGACAAGGAAAGCTAAGGCAAGGTCTTCATTCTATTCTGATGAAGAATAATTGTAGAATGTGGAAAAGTTTTATCTGAATATAATCATCCAACCTTACAGAAATGTTAAGGTGTACAATAAGAGGATCAGAATATTGTACCTTCAGAGAAACAATCACAGGTTGCAATCTTAAAGCGGTTTATCTAGATTTAGACCAAATGAATTCAAGGCGGTTTAATGAGTAGAATCATACAGCTAGAAAATCAATTTTAGAGGGCAATTTGAAATTGCCAATTTCCAAGTTACATAAAATACTGAAAAGACAAATCAAATTGTATCTTGCAGCACCTTCAAGACTGTCTTACTACAATAAAAGCGTTAATGGGCTAGATAACCTACACAGAATTTTTACCATTAATGTAGAATATTTTTTATAGATATCATAAATCTACATATAATTTTCCTGCTCATAATATACTTAAATAAATCTAAAGGGAAACCATCATCTCTCTACAGCACTCATTGCAGTAAAATTACCTAGATTGTAATGTTTGTAGATTTAAATTCCTAAATTGTGATTAATAAAATACTACAGAAACAAAAACTTTGGATCAGTTGATTATGCAAATATATTTTCTCAATTCTGCATTACCTATCAACCTCAAATTTTCCTGTGTATATTCTAAGATACCCAGGAAAGAAAAAGTATACCATCTGTATAACATCAGAAACACAACACATTTTCAGATTTGATAGACAACTAATAATGGAACCTGATGTTGTAATCTGCCAATTTTTTAGCAAGAAAATTCTCATTTCAGAAATGATAGTCTTGCTTTGGTAGCGGGGTAGGAATAAATATCACCTCAATTTTTTTCTCCAGATTTGCTATAAATAGCATAATAGAAAACTATTAGTCTCAAACTTGATCATTAAAAACATTTGATATAAAATGTCAATACAGAACTTAGATAATATCCAAATTTGATGTAATAATTATTTTTCTAACCTTATATTGATTTAAAATACTGTATATAATAAATCAAGCACATTACTCCTAAACATTTTTCCACGTCACGTTATAATATTTCTTTAGCAGGTGCTACAAATGACTCTCAATTTATGGATCAAGTAATGTTCTCCTTCCCTTCACAACATAATGTCAAAACACTGAACTGAGTTGACAGCTTGGAAAGGAAGGGTCCAATTGGCAACTGGACAATTAGATCACCTATCTACCCCAATCACTGCAGTGTGTTATGAATTATTTTCCACAGGACAGGAAATCTCTAAATGCAATAACATATTTCATGGTAGTAGAAATATAGTAGTAGAAAAGTTATGGAGGAAGTTTAAAATCTGTAATAATTTGAGTCAAATAGTACAGATTTAGAATCTGGTTGGAGCTATCAATGTACTTTATAATTATAATATTATATTTAATACCAGAAAATAAACAATAATAAATAATTTAACTTTGTATGGATGGAATTAATATGAATTGCCATAATAGCAATTAGATTTAATTAAGGTCAACTGTATGAGCAATTAAGACAAAGATCAATACAAATTATGGAAGCTATTACATATCCTGTTAAGGAAAAGATCCCAGAAACATACAGCAAAGAGAAGAATTTATTTCATTTAAACTATACTGATTAGCTTATTGGAACAGATTTTCTCCAGAATAAATGTAGTTATCAAATCATAAAGGCATCCAACTTTATTTAGACCAAGTGGTTAAAAAAGCAGATTGTCTAACAAAGAAAAATATTAATTATGTGATGGAATTTTAAAAATGCCTTTAAAGATAATCAAGAAATGTTCCAAATAATGTAATTTTACATGAAATTTTCTGCAATTATTATTTATATAAATGCTAAATAGCAATATCTAACAAAACAATTTTTCATAATACCATTACATTATTTACTTCATATTAGAGTCCATATAATAATATTGTAGTAAGTGAAGAGTTAATAAGTAAAAAGAGCCCCTAACGTCCCTATTAGGTCAGTCAATTGAAGTTACATTCTCTAGCTTTCATTTATTTTAACAGTTAAATTTTATGCAGGACTAACTTTGTTTTAATATATTTAACAGAAGTTTTGTTTTGTTGGAGAAAGAAAAATTATTTTCGACTCTATTATACTGCACTATTTGGTTGTAGGAGATGGCCTTATTGCCATTACTATTATTGCCAGCTATCCAAAAGCATTCTGGCGTTGGGCTGTACAAAATCAGATCAATTAAAGCTAAGTGCATGTACCTGATCTTGAGATTTCTTTTTCTTCTTTTTCTTGCCCCAGCATCCAGAACTTTCAGCATCTTTCCCATTGGCATCACCACAAAGTAAACCATCAAGTTCATCAGTCCCCATTTGCTGTCCCTGAGATGTTTCTGCAGCGAGTCTATATGAGAGGTTCCTTAAAATGCACACACAGTTTTCAACGGTCTGAAAGAACAAGAAAAAAAACAAATTATAATACATTTAGAATGTTCATATTCATCAACAAATTTATCAGTTTTCTTTATATACTTGTGCTAGTTGAAATACCCCATCATGGCACAAGATAGTTTTCCTATGAAAGAAGACATTTTTATTCCATCAAGGGTTTCTTCTCTCTATGTATGTGTATATTTTCAAATATGCAGCTTGCTGTATGAAAATTATTGTCACCTCCATGAAAAATTTAAATAAAGCAAATTAGATTTCTTTGAGCGAATAAAGTCTTTGTCTGGATATAGCAGGAATGTGAATATTGAAAGAGAACAAAACCAAAGGTAAAATATGTTAAGGTTTCACATATGGGGTTGGAAAAAAAAGAATACCACCATGTGTATTGTGAAGGATCATTCATCATCAACGATGATTATTATCCCTCTAGTGAAAATAATAGATATGCAATTTAAATTATCCCCAAGATTGATGGAAATAACACAAAGGAGTCTTAGGGAATCTATGCTGAAATGTAGTAAACTCGGTGGCAAACCTAACTTTAAAAACATTTTATTTTATTTTGTTTTAATTTAAAACAATTTGTTATTCAACCTAAAATGGTTAGGTGTTAGAATAATCTTATGAAGGATTATAGGTCATTTATTCCTTTGCTTGCAAATTCACTCCCCTTTAAATTGTAAGAATTGAAAAAAGAACAAATAAATTACAAGTCTTACCTTGCATAAGATAAAATAGAATAAAAACATTTGATTCTCTCCTTTGCAACTCATTAAAACTTTAGAAAACCACAGATGATTTCCTGAGGTCTCTATTAGGATTTCTTCAAATAATCCACATTACGCTTAAATTTGGCAGAATTAGCACTGCAGGGTCTGATTGTTACCTCCTATAATCTCCTCATGGTGCTGCTTGCAGGTTTTTATTTTTTTTAATATTCTTACTACCCTGAGCAGTTATCCAGGTAAGAATCTATAACTCCTATACAGGCAATTCTGCAGAAATAATACATAAATAAATCTCACCTCCCTAGTTGTAAGAATAAACAGGACATTTACAGCATAATGTCTATGAAGATTCTTAGTTATTCAGGTAAAGTTCTCTGAAGTCATGACAACTGGACTTATTTTTCTTCTTAGTTTGAGATGTTGTGCTTTTCATCAGTTAGAGAAAGTTAGTCAGGCAGAAAGTATCAACTCCCCCTGCACCAACTTCAGGGGTTTCCTCCCCAAAGTGTGTTGCAATATGTCAATGAACTTTCACTTACACTTGGGGAGGAAACCCCTTCATTGAGGAGTTGGTACATTTCAATGGCTCTCTGCCTAACTAACTTGCTTTGACTGATGAAGCTGCTTAGATGAGTGGTGAAAAATCTCAAACTAACAAGAAAAATTTAGAGCATAATGTTATGTCATTTTAAGGTTATTTTACTAAATACATTGTTAATTGGCTGTCAATTGCATTCATTCCATTTTGTATTAGATATGTCAAATATTTAAATAAATGGAGACAAAATTTTCTCTTTGCCCCATCATTACATCAAACAAAATATTCCAAATTGGAAATCAATCTTCAATCAAAACTGAAAAATTATCCCTACCCATATCACCATATATCAGTCATATCTGATATATTGACTCAGTTTCAGTATGTATATGTTACTTCATTTGTTAATTTACACACATCAGCTACATGCTTGCAGACTCCATTTGGTATCCTCTTGCAATGATACGATTATTTGATGGGAGAAAGGCTGTGCACAAATAGGTACAATTTCCATCTAATTCCTTCAGTTCCTGACACCACAGAGAGATGTTAAAAAGAACACTGGGGTCACCTAATAGCAAACATGAATAGTAAGGGGGAATTGTGTAATCATTCAAGTAACTTCGGTTAAACAATTTCTTAGCTGTGATATCTGTGATATATATGTATGGATGCTAAGCCATGTAATTATCTGGAAGACTGTTTAGTATATATAAGTGAACTGAATTAAAAATTGTTCTATCAAATGGGCATCTCCCTCTGAGCAGAGGCCTGGGTATTGCTACTGGAAGTCAACAGGTCTCATCAGATGGGGATTCTATGTAGAAAGACCTCAGGTATATCTCTATGAAGAGATCATAGATTCAGAGAGGATGCAGTTACTTTTTAACCAAGTTTGATAACTAAGTTATTTTCTAAGAAAAAACTTGAAAGACAAACAGATACTGGTTCCTTTGTACAGTAAGTAGAAATGTAGTTAGTGTCAAGTAGAAATCAAGTATTCCTTTGAACCTTGAAAAACCTGAGTAACCTCTTGATTGATGTCAAGAGACTGGGAAACTTGCAGTTGTTACATCACTAGAGGCCCCATTCTTGTTTTGCCTCAGTTGGAACTAAGTGTTTTAGTAGATTTTAGCTGTTTGTCAAATCATTTTCTGATGTCAAGAAATTGCATAGTTCTGGGGATTGCTAGAAATAATAGAGAATCTCAGATGTGTTCAAGAAGGGGTCACAGAAACCAGTGGCCAACGATAGGAATTCTGGTTGAAGATGAAGAAAATGTTTATAACCCCGAAGTTTGTTGTTCTAAGAACTTGCTCACAAAGTTGGGTTTGCAGGTGAGAGAAACAATTTTGAATTTATTTTGTTAACAACACTGCTTACAAAAATCTACTGCATGAATTTCCCCAAGGCATAAGGGGTGGAATTTGCTTATGCATTTCTTGTTGGTAAATACAAAAGAGAGTATTTGAGGTCAGATAGCCATCTTCTACAACCATTCATGCATATAATAAAAATAAATAAATGGAATTATAATTTAGCTCTGCCAATTAAGAATGAAAATAATACCAGTTTTGTCTAGTGTTCCTTTGCATTATATTAAATGCTACTACTCAGCACCTGTTGAGCTTTTCAGACGTTGGAAAAAGCAGAGTTCTTTTGTGTATCTTTGGTGAAGAAGAGTAGCACACACTAAGAAGATTATTTACTGTATGAAATTTTATCTGTCAGGATAATTGATGTGCTTGAAAATTGCATTCTGTTATATAATTCTCCATCAATTAGTAAGCAGTAAAAATGATATGCCAGTGTATCATGCTTTGGATAGATGCTTCTAATTTTATTAGCTACAAAAAAATTAAATCACTAGCTGTGGATCAAAGTTTCTTGAATTACTTTGCCAGATAGAAAAAGACATCCATATGCTTTAAAATAGGACTGTCTGAAGTTCTTTTATTCAACAAAATCTATTTCATTAGTTTCTATGGCACTAAGAATGGAAATTTTTAGGAATTCCTAAATTTCCACAGAAGTGTATAGGTGCTCCATGAGGTGTGCTCTTATTGGAATGTAAGGTACATATTTATTGCACTTTTTAATCACTCAATAACAATATCTGCAGTAAAGAAAAATGCTTTGCTTTTCATCTCATTAAATCTAGAGTAAGGGTGCTTTACAATGTGTTCTCAAACCATATCAGAATATATCTGTAAAATATTCAAAGACAGAGATACGTTTGTTCACTGTGATCTTCTTGATTTGCACTCATACATTCAATAATATGCAAACTTGTTTCTTAAGCCCTTTAAATACAGAAATAAAATCAAGGGCAAATATTATTTGAATATAACAAATTAAAGAAAGTTTAAATTGATTAGTCTTAAGAATAGACTAAACTATGCTTCCATTTATTGCTGAACAAATTGTAGAAGAAAGAATGGTGATCTGTCTTAATCTATGTTTCTAGGTGCACTGAATACTACTACTATCATTTCCACCTTCCATCTTTATAAAGTGAATTTGAGAAAATTTATTTATTACATTTATATGCTGCTGATCTCACTGTTGCAGTGACTCTAGCAGTTGAATTAATGAATACATATGAAGCAGTGCAAGGCATTATTAAGTATCTCAAAATCTAGCTATTACCACTACAGGGGAAAATCCATTTTGCATGCCTTCCAATTCTGTAAGTATAAAACATGGGAAATAAACCCTGAATAGTTGGGAATCTTTTTTTTTGTACAATTTCTGCAATAGTTGGAGCTATTTAGCAAAGAGGGCAGGAGCCAGGATTTATTTCATTTTGGGAAGAGTTTGGGAGTTATTATTTGATTTTTGAAACTAAGCATATTTCATGGCTGACAATATAGTGCCCATGGTAGAAACCTACCTTTTAGTAATTGTGAGATTGAGAATGCAAAAACAAATAAGCAAATCAATCAATCAATCAATCAATCTAGGGTAGAGAAACTGAACAAACCTTGCTATCAATTTCACTGCTTCCTAGAGCCGACTGAATCACGTAAAGCAATGCATCAGTAAGTCCGTCACATTCTCTCATTCTTCTCCGAGCTTCTTCTCCAGCAGAGCTGACATTCCTGGAAGCAAATAACAATGTTGATTCTTTGCTCAATTTTATTTTTATTTTGTATAAAACTCATTAACATTGGTCCCTTTGAAGCAACTTCATTCACAATACAGATAGCTTGAGGCTGTAACTTTCAGACTTCTAGATACTACAGTCCCAGAACATTTGTGGTCTAACTTCTGAACTAGTTCAACATGATCTTTTCCAAAACTCTTTGAAATTCTAATAGTATTAGAACATTGTGAATCTGAGAAAACTTAAAAATTCACAAAGTAGCTTTATGGAGGTAAGATGTCATTTTTGATTAAAAATCTTCATAATTCTTACATCTAAATTCTTTTCTATAAAAAAGAAAGTACTAAAAATACAGAAACATATGGAAGCTATTATATATTTTTGCATTTTATAATGAAACAACTGCACCTTGTAGTAGTGAGAAAAATATTGAGATTACAATGGTTTTGCATTAAGAATTTCAAAACCTTTCAATTTTGTGTTATTTTCAGTTACCAAAAATTGTATTATTTTATATTAACATACTATGAATAAAACCCAATCTGCAAGAAATTTTGATTTCTGGTTATGATGGTGCTATTGTCAGTTGGATATTCTCTGACATGTCTTACCATTTTCATCCTGATAACCATTTATTTGCTCTGCCAATTGTATATTGGAACCAGAAGCAAATGATTACATTCTGTTCTTATTGTTGGGGAGGGTTTGTATGTTGTCTGCCTGGATGGCAGCATGGAAGATGGGCCATATCTTTCCTTCTTAAGCCATGTCAATTGCCATAGAGAAAGTCGCAATGCAGTCCTGGATGGTAACTGTAAAAAGGTTCCATCGGTTGAAAGACTTTGCTTCTGTGATTCCAGAGAGGCAGAAACTACAGAATGTTGCTCCCTTTAAGGAAACATCCATAAAATTTATACTTTCTCTAATTAGTAGATATCCTCGTTGCCTAGATTTGGTTTATGCCCAGATGCTGCTTATAAATGAAGTACCTTTTATTACAGTGCATGTAGCTAGGTTTGTACAACAGCACAGAATTTTGATGGATCAATATCATGCAATGCATTCCTGTAGCTATAATTTATTTAAATTTTAGATATTATTTCTTCACTGATATTAATAATTGTACTTTGTTGTAATTTTAGTACAAATTACATTTAGTGTTTAGTGTTTACATTATAATTTAATATAGGTTACATCATGGATTTTACATATTAGATGCTACTTAGGTTATTTTAGAAATGTATTTTAACTGTCTTAAATTTTCTTTGTTTATTATCTGTACTGGTCTTTGATTGCAATAAATTGAAATGAATTGAATTGCGATACCTTCCCATACTTATTCCAGTACTGTATTTTAAATGATTTTACAGGCGCTGAATATTTTTTTTTGTTAAGGGCATTCTGTGAGACTTTCAATGAACAAGTTACAATTATTCAGAAAGACAGATTTAGCTCTCCTAGAAGACTTATTTACTGGACATGCATTTTAACTTCATCACTTCAGAATTCAACTGTACTTTAGTAACTCAAGAATTGTTATCTGATCCCACTGAAATCATGGCAAGTATCAGGATGTCAGTTGGTGTAGGGAACCATTTCTATTAATGCTATAATATCTACATAGAAAATACTATCACAGGCATTATTTGGACAAATTTACCCATGAAAAACTTAAAGCTGTTTTAAAAATAGCATCCAAATCTCGGATGCTGGGAATTCTTGGGGAAACTGAGCCTCCCACATTACTTCAAATCAATTTACTTTTGAGGAAATCATTTTGTATTATTTTTTTTGCAAAATTAAAAAACAAATGTCTCTTAGTGATTCTTGGTAGTATATTTAATTTACACATTTAGATTATTTGGTTGAAAATGCCATTGCTGCTTTTGAAGTTTCATATTGATTGGAGATTTCGGAGCAATGAAATGAATGTGGGCTTTGAAGCCATTCATCCTTCCAAAAGGAAGTTGATGAAATTGGCATTAATAATTAACACAACTTCAGGAATATTAACTTTCAGTATTCTTTCCTAGTAAATTAATGGAGGGTTGCTTTAAACAAATTGAAATTTTGAATCTTAGATCTTGAATGAGGTTAAGAGCAACTAAAATGTTTCAGCTACATAACATTTATGCTAAATTACATTGGCTGCAACTTGCTATTCAATATGTTACCAAGGAATTGGAATCTTATTTTATATCCTTTGATCTACTATTATTGCTGCTATTTGAGCAAATAATGATAGGACAGATAATATGATTCAGGATCAATTACTGTGTTAAAGAAGCATATGTTATTCTTAGCTACGGTATGTCCCAAATGTATTTTCAGGCATAAGCAGTGGTGGATTGCTCCTTGTTCACACTGGTTCACAAGAACCGGTAGTAAAAATTTGTAGTAGTTTGGAGAACCAGTAATAACATTGGCTGGCCATGTCCCCGAACCAGTCCCCGGCCCGGTTGCTGCTCGTTTACCCCGCCCACCTCATCAGAGGCTTTTTTTTTACTTTTAAAAGCATTTTTTCTACAACCTCTTCGACCGAAAAAATGCTTTTAAAAGTTAAAAAAAAAAGCCTCTGATGATCGTGCAGCTCAGCTGGGATCTTTAGAGGCTTCTGAAAACATTTTTCTGCAACCTCTTTGGCCGAAGTGGTTTTAGAAAAAAAAATGCCTTTAAAAGCCTCTAGCAATCCCAGCTGAGTTGCCTGATCGTCAGAGGGTCCTAAAAGCGTTTTTTTTCTGCAACCTCTTAAGGTTGTAGAAAAAATGCTTTTAAAAGTAAAAAAAAAAAAAGTTGGCCACGCCCACCCAGTCACATTACCCTCCCACCAAGCCACACCCACAAAATAAGCTATGCCCACAAAATCGGTAGTAAAAAAATTTAGAACCCACCCCTGGGCATAAGGATAGCCAAAAATTATCTTACACATATAATACTGGAAGAAGAAATTTACACTTGATTTGTAGCAATCAATTGTTATTGTATTGTTTGTCAAAATTTGAATTCTTTTTTCCCCCTAATAAAAGTGCAAGAAAACAGTCTTTCAAGAATCTAGTCAGAGCCTTTGCAATATTCATAACATAATTTTCCATATTTTTCTCATTTTCCTCTTTATGGTATTAATTTTAGAATTTTATTTTGTTAATGCTATTATATGTATTTCTACTTTCTGTTAATTAGTTCAACATTATACAATTATTTTAAAGTTCAAGTTAGCAATTTAAAATTGGAAATCAATCAGGACTATTATATTTAAACACAAATGGCAACACATCTCAAATCTACTGAAATCAAAATAAAAGTGCTAAATTGTTTGTTGGAATTTTCAACATCAGAATATAATACTGACTTATCAATTTTTATTGAGGTTCTTGCACAAATTCTGCATTGTCTATGTAGCATTACCTTTTCTGGCTATACCAGCAAAATATAACACATTTTTAAACTGTTAGTTATTGATTCCCTTGAATATACGTAATGTAACTACTTAACTCAATGTAAATTTGAATATGGGTCTGCATTCTTGATCTTATAGTCAAATGATTCATAAAATTAGTTAATTTTCATTTATTCAACCACACTTTTCATTCTGAAATTATCAAGGATCCAGTTACTATAGTTTCATCACCTATCGTGTACCAGGTGGAGCAGGGATCTGCAACCTTAAATACTCAAAGAGCCATTTGGACCCATTTCCAGTGGGCATGGCCAACTGGATGTCATTCACCTCCATCAGTCACATGACCCCCTAGCCATGCCTACCCAGCAGGTCATTAGGGCAGAGAACCAGTTGTTAAAAAACACCGGGAACCAGAAAATCCTTTTGACATCTCTCTCTCCCTCAAATGTCAAAAAAGTGACATTTTTTGCTGAACCTCTCTAGGAGTCTCTGGAGGATGAGGACAGCAAAAAAGTCACTTCCTGTCCCACCGGGAGTCGGGAAATGGGCCCTTTCAGCCTCGGTAGAGCCTCCAAGCGAGTGGGAAAGGCCGTTTTCACCCTTCCCAGATAAATAGAGAGGCTCTGGAGCCAGGTAAGAAAGAAAAACGAGCCTTCCCCACCCCACCCTGCCCTCCAGAGGCAGGAAACAGCCTGTTTCCCTACTTCTGGTAGGCCAGAAGGCCCAAAAATTAGCTGGCCAGCACATGAATGTGCCCCAGAGCCGAGCTGGCGTGCCCACTAATATGGCTCCGCAAGCCACCTGTGGCATGCGTGCCATAGGTTCACCATCACAGCTCTAGACAATACAAAATTGGAAGCACAGTAAGACACTGTGGTGATAATTAAAAGAACTTACTTACCTAGTTTTAGCATTTAAACAACCTCTTGAAATCTTGAACAGATTTCATTTCTTCAGAAAATTTTCCTTACACTTCTATTAAATTAATGTTTAATGTAGAACCTAAGCTACTCAATAACTTTCATTTTGGATCAAAATTAAAACAGTACAATTGACTGAAGACTGGTATTTTTCTACCTAGGATAGTCATCCTATTCTACTTAATGTGAGGCTATATGAAATTATGCTTGGGCAGTCAAGTGGTCCAAATCAATCTTGATGATCAATGAGATGACAGTTGTCTCAAATAAACTGTTCTTGTAAGTAGTATGATTTATCATCAACACTGACATTTACTGTTACAGATGGCTCTATAATTCTTGGTTTCAAGTTGCCCAACTAGCAGTATTGTGCTTTGCTATGAGAACCTTTCCCCTTTTCAGGGCCCTGATCCTTAACAGCTCTTGATCTGTTGTGTACTGGAATTGGAACTGGCTAGTGCATTCCCAAACCTACATGCTGTGCCTTCAAATAATATGAACAAATTGTCAAGCTTTGTTAAACGAAATAGATTCAGTTGTCATGTCTGAGCTTATTTGTAGCTTCCTGAGTAAGGACAAATGAACTTTACTTCCAGAGCAGATTTATTTTTCTGCAGTTCTCAGATGATCACAAGGAAATAGCATGATACCATATCAGTCTACTATCAAAGTAAGAAAGAAGTAGAAATTGTTATTTCTGCCCCTTGAGTCTTACTATTTTTTCAACATATCCCATATTCTAAGATCTATTGTTTTATTTCACAAACAAAAAGAAATAGATTTCCCCCTCATTCGTAAGATCTATCAATAAGTATGGAATCGATTATCAGTAAGAATTCATCCCTTTAACAAAAATAAAAGTACAATAGTATATGATTGATATACAATGATATACAGTGTATTTCATTTAAAATCAAAGTCTAGTAATTTAAGTATCATACATGAATATGCTATATATCTGTGATACTATAAAATGGTGAATATTAGTCATTTCCTCCAAGATAATGTTTATCTTATCTTTGTGGAGTCAGAAGCCATCAGCAAACTAATTCATTAAAACAGACCACTAAGTCATATTTCCTGGTATATGTTTCTAAATATATTTCCAAAATTCTTTTTTAAACAAATTTGCTTCCCATTTTTCTGATACTGGTTAATGCATTGTTTAAATTTTAAAATAATTATGTACATAGTATTGGATAAGACTTTCTTTCAAAGTATATATTAATAATTCAAAGTTTACATTATTTCTTAAAAGAGCAATGTCTAAAACATTGTTTAATAATATTCTTCACTCATAGGATGAAAAAGCAACCCTTATTTGACTGAGATCTTGCTTTATTTAAGATGTTTTATCATTCATTATTTTATATTTTTCTTCACTTTAAACTGTTTTAGTATAATTATTTCTCTATATTTAATAATTGTGACACTTTAAATATTCCAACAATGAACAGAAATTAAATAGTTCAACACTTATTTTTACAATATGTATTTTTAAAAAGCCATAGATTTCACTTAACAAAATATCTTTAGTACTAATTAAGTTATCCATTATCTGTATGCTTTCTGATTCTATGTATCTTATTTAAAAAGTTTACTTAAATTTCTTGAAAAATTTTAATCCGTACTTAATCCTTATTGCTATCTATTATATCATTGCTATTTATTGTATTTTTGGAAGAGTCTTTAACCAGTTTGGGAATACCTAATATATTAACGTTGTTATTTAAAAAAAATGTTTACAATGGAAACATATTTCATGTTACTTCCATCTTAAATTTGGTTTAATGTTTTATATCTGTTTAGTGGACTCATTCAATGACAATACTGGAATAGATCTTAAAAGATATATTTTCTGGCAGTGATACATTTTCTGACAAGTAAACTGTAGGTAAGACTACTAATGATTCAACTATTTAATTTCTCTCTTTCAAATAATATTGGATAACATAATGTTTCATAATGTTAATACCTATGTCTATCATTTGCATGTCCTCAAAATTGCTAAAATGAACAATTTCTCTCCTATTCAAATAGCAGCTGTTCATTAATGCAGTTCAGGATTGAAGTGAGAGCAAAAGAGCAATCAATACTTATATACAGTATAACTGTTCCAAGTCCTGCAAATCATTAAGTAAATAATTAAAAGAGTTAAAGCAAAATTATTCAGTTATGGCCCTTAGGCAGATTTCTAACATAGATCAGGGAAATTTTGTAGAAAAGGCTGATGTCACCTCTTGACTGCTAGGAATATTCAGCATGCCATTGAAATTTAAAATAAAAAAAAAATATTTACATTTTAAGCCCAGGTTTTATAGTAATGGCATATAATTCTTACAGACATGCCACAATTTTAATAAAATCACATTTTTCTACATACTATTGCAAAAGAATCAAAACATCATCCAAAATGACAACTAAGCTAAAAATATCTAGCACGGTATTATTCAGAACATTGTTTATTGCAAAAGAAAAGCAATCATGTAAGGCTGTTACAGGGCAGAATTTTTACATGGTCTGGAAAGTTGACTCAGCCTTCCATCCTTCCAATGTAGGTAAATTGAGAACCCGGATTGTGGGGGCAATAAACTGACTTTGTAGAAACACTGCTTATGGGGGGGGGGGGGGCAAAAGCCCTAATAAGCAGGTATATACAAAAGAATGAAAGCTATTGCTATAAGTGCATTGTAAGCCGCCCTCAGTCTTCGGAGGAGGGTGGCATATAAATTGAACAAACAAACAAACAAACAAACAAACAAACAAACGTTTCTATGGTCTACATATAGAGCCCAGACCTTTGCAGCAGAAATAAGATACAGTAGTCATACCCTCACCCTACTATACTTTTCAATCATCTCAGAATATTGCCTCCATAGCTAACAGCGGGGCATTAAAGGATGCACAGAATTGCACCTCTTAGTTATTATGCAAAACAGACATTCAAAACTGTATGTTTTAGCATTCACTGTACAGTATGTATACGTGCAGAGTTGCAGGGATTCATTTGCAGATATTTCACTACCTCCCTTGAAAACACTGCCAGTGCTATAAACTTGAAGAACCAAGGTTTACTGATTAATTGCGGTTTGAAATACATATAGTGCCTTCCTACTAGCGCTGTATGTAATTGGGCAGATTGTGGTGTTGTGTGTTATGTAATATATGATTGCCATGTCATTATCTGGTTATGCTGATCCAATACTATTTTATCTAGATGTTGGTTACCAGGTATGTGATATAGAGCAGGGATCCCAGGGAAACCAGGCTGCACAAGCGGCAGGTGAACGCACATGCACGCAAAGCTCCATTTGTGTGAGTGGCATGTGTGCGCACCTGCCGCTTGCGCACAACCATCCCCTCTCCACCCTTGCCATTGCCACCAGTCTGCAAAGCCAGAACGGTTGGGACTACTAATATAGAGGAAATGTTGTTGTGATCAGTACTGTTTTCCTCTTTATTATACAATTATTAACCAAAAGTCAGATAAACGAAATAAGGCATTATATCTGTATAATGGAAGCCAAGTAACAACATCTTAATCTGAAATATTAAGATATTAAGAGAATATCAATATACAACACTATAGGCCACCTAACCACATACTGAGTAGGCGGTATTCCATAATTTACCAACAGACCTTACTTCTCCATGAACAACCCAAAACTCCAATCCTGAATGACATATATTCTCCACCATAGCAGCACTTATATGTTGCAACAAAATTTATGTTTATAGAGAAAAACTCCCTATAGACTTTTAGAGTAGTCCCCTATATTTTAAAATATATAGACTTACACAGTATACATACTTAAATTTGGTTCTCCAATCAAATAATATTCTTTTTAGTCAAGGCTACTCTGTTTTATTTTTACTCCTACTCATTTTTATATCTAGGCTAGTCTTTTTTCAACACTGGTGTTCTTTCATTAAAACATATATTAAACCCATTCAATCATTAATTATAACAGTGCTATGGGGTTGGATTGGCTCACACCAATCACTGATTTAAAAAAAGAAAGACAGAGATAATGGCATATTTTGTGATGATTACCTTTATTTTATAATTATTCTACAGTTCATATTTCATTATAACTTAATATATTCTAATTAAATTACTTCTAGATATTGATTGAAGCAATTATTTGTATAAACCTGCTACTATTTTAACTAGGAGATGGAAATCATGCTATAACCACTCGTTTAAAATACAATAGCTTTAAAGGAAAAAAGTTCTCAAATGGGAAAGTAGGTAAAGAGTCTCGACTTCTGAAAACACCCAGGAAAACTTTTAAAAATACTGATAAGGAACTTTGAAGAGAATCCGTTTCCTTTTTATTTTTTCCAACCCAATGAAATATCAAAAGAAAAAAAAGATAAGGTGGTTTAAGATTTTTCCTGTCTGTCAGTTAGTTGAATAAGTCTCCAAAAAATGAACAGAATGAGACAAATTTTATATGGTGGGAAAAAAAATGAAAAATAGAGATTGGATCTAAAAATGAGGTGGATCCAACTTGGGTCTGTAGAGTTTAAAATTTTCCCACTGCATCCTTATGAGAAAGGCACTTCGGCACTGAATCAGAGTGTCCCCTAATCTAAGCCCGCTCCAATCATGAGAGTTTAAGCAAATCTATTTTTAAGGGGTCTAGAAATCTTGCTAAGAATGCTTTCCTCTTCCTCTTGTTTTAAGTATCCTAGAAAGCTTCTGCATCAGGTGTTCCAGTTCTCAGAAATTGCACATCATTAAGACCACTTTCTCCAGAAATAGAGCAAAACAAAAAATATGCTAATGGAAAAAAGTTGTCCTGTATGTATTCTAATGTACAAGCTAAATGTTGGCGGTGTGATTGTGAAGATGCAACTTATTTTCATATTTGGTGGACCTGTAAGAAGGTTAAAGCATTTTGGATAAAGATCTGGTGGGTAATGCAAAATATTTTGAAAAAAAGGTTGGAATTTACACCGAAACTCTTTTTGTTGGGTATTATAAATGAATGTACATTATTGGAGACTAAGCTGATTTTAAATTTAATAACAGCAGCTAGACTGTTGGTTGCACAACACTGGAAAAAAGACTCTTTGCCTACAGTAGAAGAATGGATTGTAAAAATAATGAACTTAGCTGAGATGGCTAAAATCTCAGCATATTTGAAGGATCATACGCAAGAAAGATATATTCTGGAGTGGAGGAAATGGATTGACTATGTTCGGAACAAATACCATATAAGAAGACATCAAATTGCGTATGAATGAAGAGGAAGAGTTGTAATTTTTGTTTTTCTATTTTATTAGATTGGAGTTAAGATTTTGATAGTGCTTGTAAACTAGAAATTGGATAGGTTAATGGTTGGGTTAAAATTTTTGTTGAAGAAGAGAAACCCTGTATTTCACTCTGGGAAGTCCGGGGGGGGGAGGGGGGTTGAAGGAGGGGAGGGGTGGGGGGGGAAGGGGGGAAGGGGGGGTTTATATGTTTGTACTTTTATAAAACTTTTAATAAAAAAAAAATATGCTAATGGAGATGTCAGTGAGTTGCTCAAACTCAAAGATAAATGGTTCATTATGGATCTCCAGGCTTTTTGAAGATCATTTTAAATAAGCCACCAAATAACTCTTACCTCCCTCACAATTTCACTTCTACAAAGCAAAATAGGAAAAGTTCTAGATGATTTATTATTGCTATATAAATTTGCATTATTTCCAGCAACAATTCCTGAACTGCAGTGTAAACCTGAAGAGCCAAAATCATGCAGCGAGCATGAATACACATATATAGAGTGGAGATATGGTATAATTTAGCAAAAGGTTTGCTTATCAAAAGTCACTGTTAGCCAAACTAAAGGCAGCTGGCTTTTGATAAACTATAAAGAAGCTACAACTCAAATCAATTTAAATTTTATGCCACCAAGTCTTACTGAGCAATGTCTGTGGAATATCTGTAAGAATATTACAGGTACAGTCTTTTAAGGACAGCAGCGTAAAACCATTATGTAAAGTGCTCCATTAAATGGTTCAGCGGTGTTTTCGCTAGCAAGGTTTTTTGAAAAATGACACCCTTGCACATCACAAATTGCTAACCAGTTCTCTACAGACATTACACAAATGTTTCAGAATTTCAGAAATTGTTTGTCATGCAGAGTAAGATTGTTATTCTTGAACAATAAATAAACAAACAAACCAAGTTGTACATTGCTATTACACAGGCTTTTTGGATTGCACCCTAAATCTCCAAAGCAATATATTTTGTTTTTCACTTTGTTGTATGCCACCCAGAGTCACTTGATTGTAAGATGGGCAGCTGTATAAATAAATAATGATGAATAAATAATTTAGAAAGTACATGCTTCTAAGTTTATAACATTTATTACAATGTTAATATTTTTATAGCAGTAACCAAAAACGTGATCCTACATTCACTATTTTACTACCGTCAAATGGTAAAAACAAACATGACCATCTCTTCAACTTAGTTTAATATTGTCATTTCTCCTCTAACCTTTTTACAAAAAAAATATTGAAATTCTGAATAGTAATACATACATACATAACATGATACATTCCCTTTCAGGATAAGCAATGTTATGCAGAGTGCAGAAAGGGAGGAAAGCATGATATAGGAAAGGAAAAGGAAATATATCTAAACCTACTTTATAGCAACACCAATTACCATACCTCTTGATACCTCACAGGATTGATACTGTGATAGAGAGAATATGATACAGTATATGTTCATTTGATCTTCTGTAGGAGAAGGTGGGATACAGATAACAAGTAAATGCTATAAACTATTCTGAAAATAAAACTTTGAAGGCCATTTCCCTTATTTATGACACATACAAAGAAATAAATAATTTGACCAACATGATATAGATAACCCTGCAGCTTAGATCTGCAGTAAAGGCTTTTGATCAATTTGATACTTCATATCTTTAGAACCCCAGGCAGACAGCAGACAATAAGGATTATGAAATCCCTGATGGCTGATCAGCAGAGTTTTTATATCTTACAAGTTATATATGCCCAATGCAGAAGACTGTTCAGAATACCAGTGGTCCTTGCTTAATAATGCTGATTCAGTGACTGTTCAAATTTACAATGATACTGAACATGTTGACCTTATGACTACTCCTTATACTTAACAGTCACGGTATTCCACATAGTCATGTGATTGTGATCCGGGCACACTTGGCTTCCTTCTTTGCTAGTTGTTTGCAAAGAAAGTCAATGGGGAAGCCAGAAGGAAGTAGCATGGCAGCCAGAAGTGCAAGAATTTCCATCACTAAGCAGTGTGGTCATGTGATATTGCACTTTACAATTGTGTTGTTAACAATGGAAATTCTATTCCCAATTACCATCATTAAGTAAGGACTACCTATATATATTAAGTCCCCATCTCTATAAGTAATGGGAGAATTTTTTAAAATAAAAATATCAGACTATAAAAACATATCATTGTGTTTCTTATGCTGCCTAAAGAATGATTTTAAATTCTATGACATTAAGAAAGCAGAAGGGAATAAAATGTCAAGCAATTTAGTTATCAGAACTCACCTTAGGCACCCAGTGGCATTGCGCAGCACCTGTGATGAATGAAGTTGAATTTTGTGGTCATCCTGAAGGGGGGAATTTTCCCATCCGGAATGAGGAATGATCACTGCATTGGTCAACACTGCTAAAGCATCCTGGATAATGGGCATTTTCAGTGCATCACAAGAAGATAAATTCCAGAGAACTCCTAACAGGAAGGAAGCAAAGAATTGACGTTTCTTCTAAAATCAGTATGAAGTGATACTGCACAAAATCAACACTACCTCAACATTCATATTTGAGTCTTCAAATGTTCACTGTTTTCTACAGAAACTAGGGCATCACATAATGGCACGTAAATATATACATATCACAGTCATCATCAAGGTTCAGTTATTTAACTCATTCCATTATTTCATTTAATGTAGTCATTTCCTGTATTTCCATCTGATCTCTTAACTAGGCTGGATCAGACTGAGACTTCACAAGGTCTTGTAGGTCTACACAAGAATGTTACATGTCCTCAAACTTCACTCTGGGATCATTGCTCAATGCAAGTGTCACAACTGTCTAAGGTGGTATAACTTTCTGGCTTCCCAATCTCAGATGACAAAACTGAGGAGACATGATGACTCACAGCCTTCTTGAGTTTTCTAGATCTTGTCTTGTACATAAGACTACAGAAATGTATTTACAACAGTAGACTCTTAGAATAGTGCCACTTGCCTACATTGAGATCAATTTTGAAAAAACTGTTAACTCTGCATTTGCCATCCTCATTTGTAGCAAAAACTATGATTTTCATTTTAATTTATTTGTTGTAGTCTATAAGCTCAATGACCATGAGAGATGGCTTACAATTTTAAAAAATTACAATTTCTCATCATCACATGAAAAACAGAACGGTAAAAAGAAAAATTATATTGTATACTGCCCAGAGTCCCTCTCTGAGGGAGATGGGTGGTTTAGAAATAAGAAATATAAATAAATAAAGGCAAATTAATTAAGCAAATATTTAATGTATAGCATTCCTAAAACATGAATACATAAATCAGGAAAGAATTTAATGTACATCCTTTAAATAAAACTATTTATCCCCTAATTTAAATAAAACTGTTTAGCTGTTCCTGTTGGGAAATATTACAGATTCATGTTTCATTTCAATAAGAATATGCAGTGTATTGATTGAGACTATTAGTGTATATAACTCTGCACTGTGGACAGGGGCTAGAAATGACTAGCCATTGTTTCAGTAGGAGAACTCTCCCAGTGGAATATAAAGATGTCAGAGACTGAATGCCAAAGAATTGCCTTTTTATACCTTATAATGATATGTATAAAATATGTTATTTTGGGATCAACAGGGCATCTTCTATTTAGGACCTTCATTTTTACACCTTGTATACCAATAGGTAGATATAGTCAATCCCCTATGTTATTTTTGAATATATCTCAATATTGTTCCTGAACTAATTAAACAATTTCCATACCCATGGTAAAAAACAATTTTTTTACTGTTTGGATTGATGGACTGGATGGTGTAAAAATCCTCACCCATCACTTTCTTTTGTTGTATTGGCTCCAAACAATGGAAATCTGACACAAAATTACCTAATCATGTTGATGTTTATATGTAATATTATATAGATAATTAATACCAAACACTCATATGAACTCATTTGCTGGAATGAATACATCTCACAAGGATGACATGGAACTTTTGGTCCTCTGGATCTTGTTGGGAGAAAAAAAGTCCAGCACACTCGGACAGCATAAGAGATAGGAATTTCCCACCCCATTCACAATTACAAAAAAGTATTTTCAGTCTGTGTCTAGGCACTTATGCCACGTGAATAACTGTTATAAAATGCTATAATAAATGTTGCAATAAAAATTACATATCCATGACTACACACTTCAATAACTGAAGCCAATGTCAAGAATACTTTTGCAGAAATTTAGTACATTGATTAATCATATATATGAGACATAGTCTACCATCCACAATTTTTCAAGCAAGTCTGAATACTATCTTATTCTACATGTCAAAATACTTTGCACAAAACTACTTAGTAAAAGGAATTGATGAAAGTATTACATTAACTATACAAATTTCCTCTGAAAATGTCATACTTTCTATATTTATTTTCTCTTGTGAACATTCTGGAATCCAGAAGTCTCAACTGTACAGTTTCCTAAGCAAAGGCATACCTTTTCAAGCGTTTGTAACTGAAATGGGAGAAAAACCAGCAGGGAAGAACTAACTGCCTGGCTGGTGCTAGGATTTATTTTCTAGCCAGCCCTTTCTGCCAATTTTTCCACACTGTCTGAACAAATTGCTTAGAGAAAATTGGCCAGGGGATTGGTTCAGTGTTGGAAGTGAAAGAAACACTGCAGATCACTGGTTAAGTACAAATAATGCTCTCATCAGTTTTAATCAGTCAAGAGCCCACCACTCATTTTGGACCATAATTCACATCACTGCCAGTCTGTATGAGACAATGAAAGGGAACTATTCTTGAACGTATTCACAGATGCCTATTTACTAGCAGGTTGTGAATTAATCTGATAAAGAAGGTAATATTTTCTTAGAAATGGATAGAAAATTGGCCAAGATGAGGGAGAACTAGTTTCACATTTTTACAGCCGAGAATGTTTCACTAAGAAAATGCTGAAAAATAATCCTGTGTCGATATGTTTATTTATAGTAAAGAGAAGAGGCTCCTTCCTCATCTCTTTCTTACGTGCACACACAGGTGGCATTACCTGCCATGTTTTCTCTTTAATTCATTAATAAATCATAGATAAAAGGCATATTGAGAAGCAGAATTCCCCTTTGTTATTTATGTTCCTTAGTGCCTACTTCTTCCTTGCAGCAAAGTAGTGCAACTGAATGCTTTCTATAACATTAAAATTCCCCATCTATAGAATTGAGAGAGAGAGAAAGAGAGTTTGCATTGAATGTTAAAGAGTAGTGGAGAATTTTCTTGAGTTGCTGCTTTCATTGTCTTCCCTTGGCTTGGTGGACATGGCAGAGGAAGGATACTGTAAAATCTCCATTCCCTCCCCAATCCAGGGGAAGGTTACTGCAAAATCCCCATTTCCTCCTGATCAGCTGGGATGTGGGAGGCAGAGAATAGATGGGGGTGGGGCCAGTCAGAATTTTTACTACCAGTTCTCCGAACTACTCAAAATTTCTGCTACTGGTTCTCCAGAACTGGTGAGAACCTACTGAAACCCACCTCTGCCCAAGGTACTGGTAGTGGTGCTTCCCGTTATCCTGCCTGAAAGCACTGTATGCAGCCAATATATGGTACATTTATGTACACCAAAATGATTTATGCAGTCTGAAATGATATGCTCCATGCAGACCATCTTGTGGCTCCAACTGGTCCTTTTTGTGGGACCCTCTTTCTGTTGGATTTCTTATATCTTGGCCAATTGCTCAGCCCACTTGTGGCTACAAGAAGATAGAAACTCCAGTTTTTCTGCAATCACATTTTTTCTCTTTTTAAAATAAGTTGGTCAACAATAACAAGCCTTGAAACTAACCAATCAATGGCTTACTTATAATAATTGCAAGAATTTAACTCTTTTAATTGGTAATTTGCCTATCATGGAATTCCCTTCATAGATAGACAGGGAAAAGGTAGATCCTCACCTTCTGTCTTCATAGGATAGCTTACAGCCTCTGCCTCTCCTCCCTTATTCCTCACAGTTGAACCTCTTTCTTAATCTCCTACACTTACACCCAAGTTATTCAGTGGTCACATCTCAGTTATGGAAATTTTGACAACTACTAGATAATAGATATAAAAAGTTTTTGCTGCTGTTGCTGACCAAAGGTCAAACAGTCAAACAAGCCACCTATGAAATGCAAAACCTTTACTAGTCCATCCCTCTTTATTTCAAACATTTGACAGTATAATTGATAGGACTTCTGTAGCATGTGTGGTTAGGAATTCCCTTCCCAATGGCTGATCCTTGCTTTCTCTCCTCACATTACATTTTTAAGCTCCCATGCAGATCCTCACAGCTAAAAACATCAAATTCCAGGTCACCATCAGAATTTATTCACTGGATTGTATCTTTGCTGGACAAATATGACAACTACTAGATAGCAGCGAAAACTTTTTTTTTTTTTTTTGGCTGCCATCTAGAAGTTGATAGGGAATCCATAGTTTCAGGAATAATTAGGTCAATCAATTGATGGCAGAATGGGAAAGGAGAAAAACAAAAAAGAATCCTGGCAGCACATGGAACATTATGCATGCCGGGGAGGGGGGGGGGACCTGCACAAAACAATTTTGGCAAGGCTGGAATTTCCACTGAAGAAACCATCAATCATGGCCCTTAGAATGCTCTGTGCAATGCAATACAGCCATTTCTGGGTGTGTAAGGGCACACCCTGTGGGGTAGTAAGAATTAGGATCACAGGTGGTATTCAGCCAATTCGTACCGGTTCAGGCAAGCCGATAGCGGAGATCATGGGTGAGCCCGCCCACCCACCCACTCAGGCTCTATCCTGTCCTATTTAGGCATGGTTTTGAGGTCGGGCGCATGCGTGGAAGGCTGGATGCATGCGCATATGGTGTGCATGAAGCAAGTGTGTGGCAAACCAGTAGCAACAAAATGTGAAACCCACCGCTGATTAGGATAGCATGATTGACTACCAGCTCTGGGCAGAGATATGGGCCCAACAAAGCAGTTGTGTGGATGTGACTTTTCTCTGAGCTTTTGAACAAGGAGATGTAATGTATTCTTTGGCATGAGGACTTCAAGCAAAAAAATGAGCTTAATTGATTCTCCAGCACTTACATACAATTCCCTAGTTGTATATATGGAGTAAAGTATAAAGAATTAGATGAGTAATTTACTACTTAGCATGTAAGCATTTTAGTATTATATTCATAAAATAGTTCTACAATCTCATTAATAAATTTTAAGTGTATAGATCTTTAGCATTGCACTATTTATTTTTATAGTGTTTAGTAGTCCAAAACATTTTATTTACTTTTATTGAACTTTTAGAAAACGTTTATATATTTTGTCTGAGCATTGTAACTTCTTACAAAATTGGCATAAAACACTAGTCAATGATCATAATAAAGATGCTACTACTAAATACCACTGAGGCACAGAGACAAGTACTTTACTTTTAATTATATTAACAACCAACAGCTAATTAATATGTTTGGTACACTATTTTTAATTCTTGGGAAAATGGACAATTAAATTAAGAGTAGAATTAATTACTAAAACTTATAGTGTAAATATTTTAAAAAGTCTCAACTAAAATAATAAATGAAGTTTGAACAGCAGAGTTAGTAATACATATATATTTCTTTATAATTAGCATAATCTGGAGAAATATTTATTAGCAAACGTGATTTTAAGATTTGTAGAATTTCTTTACTAAATTCTCAACCATGTATTGAAACAGATTTAAAGGCAATCTTATACCAAAAACAATTGCAGAGGACTAATTAAAATCCTCAATCTTCTTCCAGTACATTTTTAGAGCACTTTCAAGGGAGCCTATTGATTCTGAACCAATATTTTGATAATATTGAAGATGTTCCTTTGATTTTAAATGCATATACATCGCTCTTTAAATATTTTTAATATTGTTGACTGATAAGATCTAAAAATACAATAAATGATTTTAGTTTACTAATTTGTGTCTAACAGTGGCCATTTTTTTCTGATTTACAACAAATAATACCTCAAATGCATAATGGAATTATTTCACATTTATTGTTCTTGCTTTTCTGGGATTTGCCAGTACAGTCTGTGGGATTTATATGCCAACATTAAGAGGGAACATATCTGTCAAGCAGATAGGTGCTAGTATAGTAAGTACAGCAAAAGTTGTGCCAAGACAGGAAGGTAAACCAGGGGGTATAAAACCAAGGTAATTTTTGTGAAAGGAGATTATCTCACTGGTTTATTTCTTTGGTGTTACCAAACTCACAGTGGATGTGGGCTAGAGGAGCTGGTAACTGGCAAACTGGATTGAAACTTGATTTCTATAATCTTGTAATCAAGATGAGTGACAAATTTAGGACTTTCATTTCTGTTTCTACCCTTTTATCCTGTGGTACTGAGATTATTCAAACTTTACTTACTTTCTCCAAGCAGACGAAAAAGAAGGCAGAAACCAGCTGGCTACAAGTTAGTCAAAAAGTTTTAATTCTGAAGTCTCAGGTGTGCATTCAGTCAGTTCTAATTATTTTACACTTAACAGTCTTCATGCCCATTTATGTTAACTTGAAGAAAATGAAATTATGATGACATAATTGCTGAAAGGCACTTAGTTTGACAAAAAGAGAGAACTTTAGAATCTGGCCAAGAAATTGATTATTTGAAATCTAAATTTTATATTTTGTGTGATATGCATAAGATAGGAAATATGTTGTAGTAAACTGTAATAACTAGCAGTCATCACTCCCAACCTCTAACCCCAATAGAGAAAATTATATTATAATTGGGGATCTTGGAGGTTGACATCCAAATCTCTGAATTAAAAGACTCAGATGTTTTCCAAATCTGTTTTTCAGACTAAATGGTTTATTTTGAATATAACGCTTCTGGGGGAAGGAATGGTCTGAATTAATGAAAATTATTATGCAAAATATAATTTTACAATGGAAAAGAAAATAAATATCTAAAATGGGAGAAAATGTGGAATCAGGACATTCATATTGAACTTTACCAAAACCAAATAGGCAGTGAAATCTTGTTTTTTAACATTTTAAACAATTGTGCAACACACAGAAAAAATATGTAAATCTTTATTTCATCATTTCTGTAAACTTCTTTTCCATTCTTCTTTAATCTGAATACTGAAATCACAAGAAAAACACTTTTCTCCATCTAAACCTCTATTCGGATATTTTAATCACTTACCACATTTTTGCTTTATGATGAATGCCATTCCACTGCCTCAAGTTCATTATCAGAGAGTCATAAACTTTCAATCAAAGTAACTTTAAAAGTTTCCCCCGACCCTTACTAATGTTTTACTAGTGCTATTTATGAAATAATACTTGCATAACCAGGCATTCTGTCAGGAAAATGTACATGTGCATAAAATGTTTTAAATTTAGTGTTCCCAATTTGAAAAAGTTGAGTCAGAGACAGTTTTAAGTGTGAATCAGATTCTTCACATCCAGAACAGCTTCTTCTGCTTCAAACTTAAAACCCAGTGATTATAATTCAGTGATCCTCACATTTGGAAATATTTGCATATATTTATTTATTCATTAATTTATATTAAGTGTAGCATGAAGAGCAGGGTTATTCTGCTGGTAGAAGACCTGAGATTGAGGAAGACATACCATTCATAGGAGCGAGAAGGGATTTTTATAGCTTGTATTTGGTTTCAAGGAGTAGCTATAATTACTTATGCCCCTGCATTCTGCACTAATTGTCTTCCAGATTGTCTTTAAGGGTAGTAGCCCTATGTAGAGCTCATGTAACAGTCCAATCAAGAGACCGTTACAGTTTGAGTGATAACAAGCAATCCCCTCCCAATCTAGGAACAGATACAATTGGTACAAAAGATGAACTTCTGCAAAAGCCCCCTCGCCCGCCTGCCTGCCTATCTATCTAGTCATTCATCTCAGTGGGAAACAATCATAAACTCCATTAAAACCAAATACAAGCTATAAAAATCTCTTCTCATCCTTATGGGTGGTATGTGTCTTCCTTAATCTCCCAAACCTAGGAGTTTAAGGGTTCTGCATAGTATTTTAGCACTGCACTCTTCTGGACAGAGAGCTCTTATATTGTTCCTAGGAGCTATTGGAGCCATTCTTCCAATTGAGGAGTCATAGTCCCGCATGCTCTTATCACCCTGGGACAACTTTGACTTTGACTTTCTATCTTCTCTCTAGTTCCCCCTTCAGGACTTGGTACTTTTGTAGCATCTCATACTCCTTCTTTCTCGGGGTCTATGATGACTCAATGCCACTAGCTCGACATGGCCAACAGGGGGAACCCTTCTCACCACTGCCGAGTCCTCACTGCCAACTTGCTGCTGCCATCTCTTTGCAGGACTTCTCAACACCATACATTTGCTGTGGGGATAACTTGCTGAGGGCATTGGATGAAGAACCAGAAGGGCAGGTGAGCAAGCGGGCCGTCAGAAGGAGGTGGTGATGGGCGGAGCTGCCCAGATGGGAAGCGAGTGGAGGTGGGGTGTCAAAATGGAAGCCCCTGCTGCCCTGCGAGGTTTTTTTTAAAGCTACATTGCTTAATGTTTGAGGATGTCTTGCTCTCAAAATAAGGGCAGTTTTGGGAAGCAATGGGGTGGGATGTCAGCTATTTTAAAAACTAAAAGGGCTTGTTTCAAGTTGCATTCAAATCCTTGCTGATCAAGCAGATTGCAAAGTTTGCAGTCGCATTTAGCTGTAGGTCTGATGAACTATGCAAACAGAGCTGCATGGGTAAGAAAGTTTGAAGTCCAAACTGAAAAAAAACCCCTTTTCTCTTTTCACAACATTGGTGCTGGCTTTGGGGGGAAGATTGCTGTGATTCTCCATTCAAATGCACTCTGCCCATGATGCAAAACACCATGAAATCACCCACCCAGCTTTGGAGAAAAGCACTCTGCATATGACCAGAAATACTATGCTTTCATGGTGTTTCTGGTCACATGCAGAGTGCTTTTTCCCAAAGCCAGGTCCTGCCACTCAAATATTGCCCAAATGAACAAGCTCTGTGTCAGATGTTTGGGATTCAGGACAATCTGATGGTTAAGTGAGCTAAGTGAGCATTAAATAGATGGACTATAATTAGGATGATTAACAGCTTGTGCTTTGTTTCAAGTCAGGTTGTAAACTACTTCAGGGAGACCAAGGACAGGTAGTAGAACCAAGGACTGAAGCAGAAGATTGAAACAAAGCTAACATTTTTTGTTTTATTATTATCTGCCAGTAATTCTGTCACTCGGACATGATGCATCATATCGTCACCACAACAAGGAGTATCTAATGAATTCTGCCTTTGACAAGTAAGAGTTGAAAGATGAAATGATTAAAATATTTGGAATCTGTAATCAGAGCTGAATCATACAGCCTGCAATCAGGATAATATATGCTAACTTATTTTTTTTTTCAAGAGAAGGCAGAAGAAGATCTTAAAAGGGGAAGGTCCAAATAACATAGTCAGGATTTACAGAATATCAGAATACCATTAATAGTATTTTAAAGAATCATCAACCACATTATACACTGTAGGAAATTTCATTCTCCTTCCTCCCTTAATCAAAGAATTTGTAGCAGCAGCACCAGAGCTTTTTTTTTTTTTAATTTGATTTATATGCCACCTGGAGACTCAGGGCGGTTTACAATGCGTTAAGCAATAGCCTTCATACTTTTGTATATTTATACAAAGTCAGCTTATTGCCCCCACAAATGGGGTCCTCAATTTATCTACCTTAGAAAGGATGGAAGGCTGAGTCAACCTTGAGCCTGGTGAGATTCGAACTTACAGTAATTACAGACAGCTGGTGTTTAATTACAATGCTTTAGTCTGCTGAGCTATCCAGGCTCTTCAGGCTTAACCACAGTAGCAATCGCAATTGTTATGAAAACTGCTGTCTGCACACTACTCAAGATGGAATATGGATAAGTATGTGTCTTGCTGTATGTGCATATTCTACATATTGGCAAAACCAAGATTTGTTTTAATATGTTCAAATATACAAGTACAATATTGAACCCGTGTTTTGTTTTCCTCAAGCAATGTATTAAAGTGTCTCAGGTACTGAGTTAATTCTTAAAAAAACATGCAATAAAGGAAAGATATTCAAACCTGTGACCAGTTCTCTGATTTCCAAATCTGTAGTCTTTCGGAGTAATCGTACTAGTGCTGGAATACCCCCACAGTTTTTCAAAGCAATTTTGTTGTCATCATTAGCTTTCCCATATACCAAATTCCTCAGAGCCCCACAGGCACTACGGTGGACTTCTGTCATTCGATGGTCCAATAGATCCACCAGTAATTGTATCCCTCCTTGTCTTCTTATCTGCATCAGCAAGATAAAACCAAACAAATCAGAAACTAATCCTTAGTGTGGTTATTCCTCAGTTTTTAGACAGCAATTAGAGGAGAAAATGCAGCAGGAAAGATGCTGGACTGATTTTCTATAATACCTTTGAAAACAAAATCTTTTCCAAAAACTCAAGCACTGATCAAAACAGCTGGACAGATTATGAAAAAAATACTTGGAAAGTACCTGTCCCCCATGCCATAGATAAAATACTAATAGTTGAAGATATTATTGTCAGTGTGTGGCGAAATCTGTCAGTCAGAATTTTTTTTATCAAGGACGACTGAAAGGCATTTCAGTTTCTAACTGCTTAGAATAGTTATATACCAATAAATTAGTATCTGCAAGGCAATTAATTACTATGAAAAAGTAAAAAGTCTATAACATTTGCTTTATAAAAAAAGACTGGTATATCTTGGACACAACATTAAATTATATTGTATTTTTTGTTTTGTTTTTGGCCTAGCATTTTTGCAAACCTAAATTATTCAACAAAACATTCCTAAAATATTGTAACATTAATATAAATGCACCCAATATAAACATTAACATGTTTTTTAAACCAAGCTACAGTGCATATTCAGGATGTGTAGAAATTACTGGGAGAACTGTAACAGTAAATGAGATATTAGTTAAAACCAGAATTAATTATACTAAAGTCCTACATTTATTTATTTGTATCAGGGGTGGGTTCTAAATTTTTTTACTACTAGTTCTGTGGGTGTGGCTTTTTGTGGGTGTGGCTTGATGGTCATGTGACAGTAGGCATGGCTTGATGGTCAATGTCACTCACGTCAAGGGGTGCCTCGCCTGGCCCCTCCCCTCCCAGTCATTCCTTGTCACACCCAGCCCCAACGTATCTATAGTTCTGTAAAAATGTTGTTCACCTTTTTTCAACTTTATTATCTACATACTATAGATGCACTTTCATGGACCACTGAAAGGAGGAAATGGCTCACATGCTTTGCCCAAGAGTGTGATAGGCAACAGGCTTTTAAGGGGCTGCCAGAAAGAAGTGTATTTTCCAAAGCACCAGAAGGCAAAACAAGAAGCAATGGATGGAAACTGAACAAAGAGAGAAGTAATCTAAAACTAAGGAGAAAATTCTTGACAGCGTGAACCAATATAAGTGCAGAAATATTTCAGTCATAATTTCACATATAAAATTGACAGTCGTGTGATACAACTTGCATATTGTTCAAAATGGTCATTAGTATTATGGCTGATGTTTGACAGCAAGTCTAAAAGTCAAAGATTACAAGAATGCTTCTTTCTCTGTATGTATACAAAACTTCACATACCAGGAATAACATATTAAGATGGACTTAATCCAGTGGTGGGTTTCAAATTTTTTTACTACTGGTTCTGTGGGTATGGCTTGATGGGCATGGCATGGTAGGCGTGACAGGGGAAGGATACTGCAAAATCCCCATTCCCTCCCCACTCCAGGGGAAGGATACTGAGAAATCCCTATTCCCTCCCCACTCCAGGGGAAGGTTATTTCAAAATCCCAATTCCTTCACAACCCCACTAACCTACTCTTCATTTCCCCAAATAAAATATTACTCATAAGAAAAGGCTCCCAGAAAAGCAAGGAAAAATCAAGCTGCTAACAAGGAACCTGCCTGATACTCATCCTTTTAGAGATATTTCCTTACTTAAATGGATAAACAGAATGACCATAGGTAAGCAAAAATGCATTGGGAGCAAGAGTAACTTACTACTTCCTGCCAGCTTCTTGTGGGAAGCTGGAAGAGAACGCTGGAAATCACCATATAACTGTGGCTGACTGTGACACTGCAGCAACCAAAACTTTGAGAATAAAATTGTTGTGAAAACCCTTGGAATTTCAATTAAACAGGAATAATGGGTCCCAGAATTTGTATGCATTTTTTCAGTTAGTGGAGAGTAGTAAATGAGAAAAATTTGTTTCTTACAATATTTAAGTTCTTAAAGAACCTTTCTTTAAGATTAGGGAAGGAGAGGAAGGGAGGGAGAGCTCTTAAGAGTAAGAAGGAATTTATGATATCCGGAAAACAAATATCCCACTGTTTTTCAAGAATCCTTCTCCAAGTATCAGAAACTGGTGGTGGAATAATTTTATATTGCCAAGAAGTAAACAAATTACATTCACCTTCTTCTGTCTCCCAACTTCCACCTTTTATTGCTTGTGATAAGTACCAGCCAGGTACTTAACTCATCTTAACTGCCTGAGAATGAATTAGAGCTGGGTATGTAAGTGGCTGAGCATACTACAACGTATTGCTTCCATTAATGTTCTCTAACTTGCCTTTGAGTGAGCATCAAGGTCACTCATTCCAATTTAAAAAGGGAAAGGGATCCTTTTTAATCTTTATATTTAAGAAGGAAAAGGGGTTGAAAATCATAATATTCTACTGTATACTAAGATAGTCACAGCTGGGCTGGGTACCACTAGATGGCAACAAAGAGACAAAGAAAATGTTAAAAGCTTCTATCATCTACTGAGGGTCCAGATGTGTGCAATCCAGGGGTGGGTTCTAAATTTTTTTACTACCAGTTCGGGGGGCATGGCTTATTTTGTGGGCGTGGCTTGATGGTCATGTGACAATTATTTAGGATTTAGCAGAGGTACTGGTCTACCAGGCTTTTAACTGCTTGCAGAGCTGTGCCGATCTACCCATTTATTTTTTGCAGGCACTGGTCTACCCATTTATTTTTGCAAGCACCGGTCTACTCATTTGTTTTCTTTTAACACTGATCAGCTGTAGGGCGGCCCTTTGAAGCCCTGCAGCAAGAGTTTAAACAGTTTTTTTTCCCTCTAGCCATCAGCTGGGACTCAGGAGGCAACAATAGATTGGGGGTGGGGCCAAATAAAAGGTAAGAATAACGCAGGGGGTGGGGAGGGGGCGTGGGGGGGCAGAACCAGTTCGGTGAGGTCATATCATCACTGCTACCAGATCAGGAGAACTGGGCTGAACCCGGGAGGAATCCACCACTTGTGCAATCCAAATATGTTGAATTGAGCGACATATGGATTTCTGTAAATAAAATCAAACAAGCAAATATGGCAATCTACTGCAAGGAAGAGATAACATATATCATGTTCTTCACAGTCGTGTTTCAGTCGTGTTCTGTGGATGAAATTATGAAAAAATGAAGAAACAAAAGGAACTTTTAAGTAAAGAACTAATTCCACTGTTTCTTAAATTTCTAACCAACTGAATAAAGTTTCTGAAAGTACAACTACGTTAGTTGCAGTTACTGAATCAACAGAGTTGAATAGGTTTCTCATGACTCTCTCTTTCATTTGATTATGTGCCATCAAGCTATTTTCACTTCTAGCAACTACATAGATCAGGGTGGTCAAACTTGTGGCCCGCGGGCTGGATGTGTCACACACTGGCCACACCCGGCTTAGCGAAGGGGGAAAAAGTCATGATACATCATGTGACGCTGCCGTGACGACACGAGTTTGCTACCCCTGACATAAAATATTTTTTTCCAAAACAATCTATCCCTAATCTGTTCTTTCACAAGGATTCTAATTTCCCAAGGATTCACAAGGGTGCACTCACTGTAATTGAATGCATCCAATTTACTGTTTCCTCCCTCCCTCTCTCTTCTCCACCCTGCAATATTATTAACAAAATTTTTAACAGTGAGGTTGTTCATAGAGAATAACTTTATTTGAAGCCAAGATTCCAATGACACATAACTTATTTACTCCTAGTTTAATTTTTCACTGGTGTAAATACCTAAACTAACCAGAAATGACAAAATGACAATGTATGATAAATTACAATCATCTCCCTTCAATTTAATGGGCATTCAGAAACCACCTTTTTCATCAAGAGTTGTGTCCAGAGCTTCTTAAGTTTTATTTACCACTTCCTCTTATCTCAAAGATAATAAAATCTTCCTTAGCGTGAGATACAAAGTGGTTTAGAAAACAGAGCTCAGACTTCTAATCTCTTTAGCATTATATAACATATAACATTTTACAGTGTTAATTTCCCCCAGAATTGTAGGAAAGTGACACCATTATGTTACATTTCAAAGAAATTTGTAGGGCTGTGCAAAGCCTGCAAACCAGATGTTTCATGGCGCGCAGGAAAATGGACGAAGCAATACAAAATATTTCTTTAGAACACATTTCTCTGTTTGGTATAACTGCAAGTTTCAAACATCTAGGCTGAGGGCTTTATGCATAGGGAAATGGTAATTATTCCCAAATAATTAAGCATTCTGTTTTTATTTTACAGATTTTAAATCTACTTTTAACCCAATTACATGGCCCTTGCTTAGAATGATTTAGTAGCTTTCTCCCTTGTTAGATATTTCTTTTTATTTATCTCTCTAATAGGGAAGAGAGCATGAACAATCTCTAAGTCCCAAGAAAGCCCTGAAACATTTAGATTGATATACTACAGAGGAGTACAGAGATAACTTGGAAGAAAATATATAAAAGCCATTACAAAAGCATCAGCTGGAAAGACAGGAAGGAGTGAGATAGAAACTCAAACTTGGTCTGCCTTGTCTCTCTTGGGTATAAAAGAAAGGAAAAAGAAATGGTCACTCTTTCCAGATTCTATTATTATAGTGTGTATCTTTCTTACATTAATTTTACTGAAGATTATAATTTCAACAATACAAACTAAAGAAAAAAGAAAAATAGGTGTAGAAAAAAATATATAATAAAGAATAAAAGAAATAAGTGTTTTCCCCTTTACCACTATAAACAAATTTTAGTAACTTATCATTTTCTCTTAAAATACAACAAATCTCATATCCCATCCCTTATCTGTAATAAATCCATAAAATTTTGTCATTTCAGTCCTGATTTCAGCAAAAGTCCATTAAGAGATAACAACATATCTATTAACTTTAAATAAACCAACTTTATATTCCTTTTACTACCAACTTGATCTTTAGTTCCTTCAAGTAATATCTTAGCCTTGATTTATCTTCATTTTTTTCTTTGTCTCTTCTCACAATATTATTCAAAGCTTTAATAAGCCTCTTTTGTAGAACCAGTATAAGAAACTTATCTATGTCATTGTCTTAGTTTTTTTTGTAAGCCCAATGATACAGCTTCTTCAATGCAATTTTATATCTGCTTTGAAATCAATTTTAATCATATCAGGTAGTATTTGTTCCTCTTCGATAGCATCTATCTATAGAGGCAGTGAAGGAACTTGGTTTGGAAACTACAAATTTGGTAGAGGAGGTTCTAAAAAAAGATTGGAGAATAGACTTATTATATCTAACTGGAAAACAATTTGGACTGGACTTTTTTGGAAAGATAGTTCGACAACAGAGGTTTATGATTCTGAGAAATAACATACAATTGTTGGGAAACTTCTCAATCAAAATTTTAAAGAAAAGTTTTGCTATTAAGAATCAAATGAGGATGTTTGCTCCTGGACTGATCAGAGATAATGTTTGTGGTGATTTATGGTAGATATGAATCTACCTACAAGAAGAACTTTCTGCGAGTTGAATCCAATAACAGATTGTTAACAGAGGGCTTTGAACTTTCTTTTGGTTCACCTGTTGACTACTTTGTTTTTATATACAGTAGATAGATGACAGGTCAAATTGGTTGCGAATAGATGTAGCAGCTTATAAATTTTGGGCCTGTTACAAAACAGGGGGACCGGAAGTTTCCGGCCTCCAGAGGGTCTCTGGGGTGGGTGGGGAAGGCCGTTTTCACCCTCGCCAGGCTCCTAGAAGACTCTGGAGCCTGGGGAGAGTGGAAAATGGGCTTTCCGGTTCCACCAGAAGTTGGCAAATGGGCCATTTCCGGCCTCCAGAGGGGTAGGGAAGGCAGTTTTTACCCTCCTCAGGCTCCTAGAAAGCCTCTGGAGCCTGGGGAGAATGAAAAATGGGCCTTTCTCACCGGATCGCAAGAACCGGTAGTCAAAAAATTTAATAGTTCAGAGAACCGGTAATAAGCTTGGCTGGCCATGCCCCCGAACTGGTTCCCAGCCCGGTCGCCACTGCCTCCTGAGTCCCAGCTGATGGCTAGAGGAAAAAAACTGTTTAAACTTTGCCACGGGGCTTCAAAGGGCCACCCCACTGCTGATCAGTGTTAAAAGAAAACAAATGAGTAGACCGATGCCTGCAAAAATAGAAAAAACAGCCCCTTTCAGCTTCAGCATAGGTTAATTACCACAAGTTGATTAGATCGGCCTCCGGACTTTCAGCTGAATTGCTTTCAGCTGTTTTGCTCAGGGATCTTTTGCTAGGTGCAAACAGTGCTGGAGCAGTTTTTTCCCCCAGCTATGCTGAAAAAGCGAAACTGAAAGTAAAGCAGGGTCTTTGCTGCAACGTGACAAAATGAGGCAGAGAGAGATTTCTTTTTCTTTTTCCTCACCAAAAAAGATAGGTGCAAAACTGCAAACAATGAGAAATTTAGGGCAAAAGAGGAGAGTTCAAGATTTTAAAACACAAAAGAAAAAAAGCTCTATTTAACTAGGGAATTGTAATATTTGAGATACTATTAATTGTATATTGTGTTGAAAGCAGAAATGGTTAAGTTGTGGTTTGGAGGAATATATGGGGGAAATTATTTGGTTTGTTATTATTGGTAAATATAATTAATTGATTTGTAAGAAATTGGATTGCATGGAAATAATTGGAACATTCATGTTCATATTGATTACTATACAAAAAAGATAGTTATATAACTAATTGATTTATATTAAAATGTTGAATTTGTATTAAACAACTGTAATATTACATAATTAACCAATGTGAGGATGGACATAAAAATAGATGACAGTGGGAAGGGGTATAATATAGAATAGAAGGAAAAAATTCTGAGGGATGAGGATGAAGGGTAGTATTGATTTTTTTAAAAATAGATGAGGAATAAATATGGCAAAAAGGAAATATAGAAATTGTAAATTTAATTGAAATGACTAAACACTGTTTAAATTTGTGAACCGGCCAAATACTCTGTTCAAAGAAAATACATTGTATGTTTGTATGTGTGTTTCTAATTATTGTTATTTATTCATATTTGTTCTCTTTTATTCTTTAAAGTTTAACAATTCATTCTTTATCTTAATATCTTTATATTTGTTTGGGGTTGGCTTTCTTCCCTTTCATCTTTTTTATTGCACAGCAATCTTTGTCCTCAAACCTACCACCTCTCTTTTTTCTTTCCTTCTTACTTTCTCTTCCCCCCTTCTTCTCCTCTCTACTTCCTCTTCCTTTCTCCCTCTCCTCCTCTCTTCCTCCCTCTCTTACCCTCACTCCTACTCTAATTTCCCTTCCCTTCCTTCATCCCTCTCTATGGCTGTATCCTTTTGTGCATGTGGACTACTCAGAGGGCTGAAAAAGTTATTTTTGACTGGTCCTCGCACTTTTCACCAGTCCTCAAATTTATGACTGTCCTCACATTTTATGTTTTTTGCCCTATCTTGTCACCATGGTGAAGAGAAGCAGTTATGAAATGAGTGATATGGTTGTTAAGAATGCTGCACGGGCATAAATGTGAGGATGGTTATAAGTGTGAGGACCAGGCAAAAGTGCGAGGACCTGTCAGAAATGACTTTTTCAGCCCTCTGAGTAGTGCCTATACACATAGCCATGGCCACTTGGTCACATGACCAGCTAGCCACACCCACCCACTCACATGACCTCCAAGCCATGCCCACAAAATAAGCCACACCCACAGAACCGGTAGTAAAAAAAATTAGAACCCACCCCTGTTCCGCACCCCCACAAGGCCCTCCAGAGTCTGGAAACAGCCTGTTTCCCGACTTCTGGTGGGCCCAAAGAACCGAAAGTCAGCTGGCTGGCGCGCGCAATGCTCACGTGCTCAACAATATGGCTACACGTGATACCTGTGGCACGTGTGCCATAAGTTCGCCATCACAGCAATATATTTATCAGTGTTCAACTAGGGAGGATAATATATATATATATATATGTGTGTGTGTGTGTGTGTGTTTCTGTCTTTTGTTCTTTTAATGCACATTTTTCTTTTGTTTTTAAAAATTTGTCTATTTCTGTTTTTGCAATATTTCTTTTTTTCCTTTCTTTTGAAATTTGTATTTCATCTTAACTCTCTGAATTAAAAGAAAAAATATTTAAAAAGTATTTCCAAAAAAGGTATCTCAACAGATAGGTGGTTCAAATCATGCTTGCTATTCAAAATAATGGTGTAAATATTCACTGATAGGATTCTACAAAAAAGCCACTCATTCCTTGAATTTGTGACTACATATTTCAAGGGAATGTAGTGGCCATGGGGGGGGGGGAGGACTTCCAAGTTCAAAGGATTTGTAGGACTTTACTTAATTCTTCTACAATTCCACTTATATGAATTAGAATGACAAATCATTTGGCATCCTTTCAGTTCTATGCTAATCGGATCTTCAGAGATCTGACAATTAAGCCTTTAGGGTCTTTCCCTGAATCTGGGCACTCTGCCAATAGTAGAACTGAAAACAAAGCAAAGCAAAACAAAATGGACCTATTAAATAGTATGTCAACAGACTTTGATAAGCTGACCTTGAGAAGCACTGCAAAGATTCTTACTTATATGTCTTAACCTCTTCCCTTTCTCCCACCTCTGACAGAAGAAACTAAAGTCAGGAACTCTTTTCCTCTGCTATCCAGAAATTAACAATCAACAAGCCAGAAATCAAGATTTTTAAAAAATAATTGTGGATCTAAGGACCTCTCTAGTCTGATCACAAATAGTCATAGAACTTTTTTGTCTGAAATGTCCAATCTGTCTGTTAGACACTGAAAAGCCATCTGATTTACATTGCCACTTTGATGGCAACTTAGCCTTTCCTTCTTGCAATGTAGTAATAATAATAATAATAATAATAATAATAATAATAATAATAATAATAATAATAATAATAATAATTCTATACCACCCTTCTTCCGAAGGACTCAGGGTGGTGTGCAGCCTGTTAAAAGCACAAAAACAGACATCAATTAAAAATAATTAAAATTAATAAATAATTTCGGCTCATATCAAAACCCAACATTTAAAACACCCAATTTAAAATCATTACACCCAATTTAAAATCATTACATTGATAGCCCAGCCTGGCAGAACAGTAGGGTCTTGAGGGCACAACGAAATACACGGAGGTCGGAGATCTTACGGATTTCCGGGGGTAGTTCATTCCAAAGGACAGGAATTAAATGTTGATACAATTATTTCATAGTTGACATGTGCTGTGTTTCCCGGAAAATAAGACCCTGTCTTATATTGTTTTGAACCCTGAAATAAGCGCTTGGCCTTATTTTTTGGGAGGTCTTATTATTTTGGGGTGCATGGAGCAAGAAGAGGCTCCTCTTGCCATCTTACCAGATTTCCAGCTCTGCGTTTAAATATTTTCGGGGGTTTATTTTCAGGGGGAGGCTTATTTTAGCGCATGCACTCAAAAGCTCGATTGGGCTTAGTATCAGAGATGTCTTATTTTTGGGGAAACAGGATACATTCTACTGCTTGCCCTTGTTTCAATGAAGATTTTATTATATCAACCAGTGCAACTCACTGATATCTCTGTGAGGAATATGGATCTACATTTGCAATAGGAACATTCTCATCAGGAGATCATCCTAAATTGGCTCAGCAATTTAGGAATATGCCTTTGACCAAGCTCTTGCCTTTCCCCCATACAGATCTGACCTGATAACCAAGATCTAATGTCACTGAATGTTTCCCTGACTCGCTGCTCCGACATTCCAACTGCTGGTAATCTTGAGTCCTATAGGATCGACTGAGCCAATCAAACTTCCTCTACAGCCTGGTCACTCCCACTCCTTCTGCGCATGCCCAGTTTTTTCACTCAGTTGCTTGTCGTCAGACTGGTGTGCCTTTTTCTGTGTATTAATTTGGAAAATATTTGCCTTTTTGAGAAGGTTGGAGATCTAATGTCACTGAATGTTTCTCTCTGTCCTAGGAATGGAAGGATAGATTCTGACTGGATTTATTTTTGGGAGGGGGTGGTGGTGGAAAGTTTTTATTTCCAGTCATTTGGTCATTAGTAATCTCCCTGAGAACTCTTAAAGCCACTTGGGGGTTTATCTTTGCCCTCAGGGGTCACCTGAATCACAATCAATTGCACTCTGATTCAGGTGAACCTGACTGCAAAGAAATACAATCCTACCATCCTCCCCATCTGATCAGAACCTATCCTATCCTTTCATCCCCCTACCATCCAATCTCAATTGTCAGTACTATCCTTTCATCTATCCCACCATCACAACTGATGAAGCTTCTTGGATGAGAAACGAAACATTCTTCTTCCTCAAGGAAAAAAACAGTCCAGTTGCTTTTTGAAAAAGCAACTTTGAGAAAAGAAGAACAATAATTTCTCAGTTGAAAAATTCTAAAGCACCAGGTAAAGGTATCATTTTGCCACAATTACTGAAAATATGGGCTTCTGTGCTAGTCCCCATATTTACTGATGTTAACAATTCTTTGCCACTTCTTAAACAGTAATTTAATTCCATCATATTTTCAAACTATAAGAAAAGTGATGGTAAAATCCTTCTCATCGCCTTCTAATTATTTATTGGCAGTAAATTAGTAGGTTTTATACTAGATTGCTCTATAAAATTTTTTAGATTGGATGTATCTAGAAACTATATGGGCCTGTGAAGTGATAGGATTTAGATCAGGATATTCAATTATGAATCGATGTTTAGTCCTAAACTAGTTAGTTAAGGAATATTCCAGCCTTTTAAATCACTTTGATTTAAAAATGTTTTTCATCTCTATTCCTCATGAAAGACTTTGGAAGAAATTTGCTACAACATCCATTTGTTATGCCAAAATACTAGTACGCAAATCAGAGGTAATTGTGCTGGCAATCTAACTGTCCCATTCTTATCATAAAAGGAATTAAATAGGGTTGTATTCTTGTTCTTTTACTTCTGTATTAATGATATTGTTATGGTTCTTGCTAAGCCAGAATTTTATCTTCCAATTCCTTCTTGCCCATTAATCAATTTCATTCTTCTGTATGCAGATGTGGCCATCCTATCTGTTAACTCAAGTGAATTACTTCATTTTATATCATTTTATTTTTTTCCAGGAACATTTCATTTCTTAATTATGCATTTTGAAATAATATAAAAATAGTTAAAATAAGAAAATGAGTTACACCGAGCCATAGGCAGATAAGCAGCAAATGTGAAATAACAAGTCAAGTTTTTCTCATATCAATGAGTAGTTTTCACCAACACATGGTAATAAAAAGCCATCTTAAAAGAAATCTTAAAAGGGCCTTAGCCAACTTACAACACTTCTGTAGGTACTTAATTATAACTATCCAGATCTCCAAGTCCCTATATTAAAGGTCTTCAAAGCTAAAGGAACACCTATATAATGACTTATGTGTGGACTATAAAAGTCATGATTATTTGAACAAGCTTGCTTTCAAAGATCCATTCTGGGAATAGCCTCTGCAGATGGAGTTAAAACAGGCATTCATTCCATCCATAGCTGTACCATAATTTGTGTTTTCAACTATGGGTAGAAGGTACTTTCAATGGACCATGACAGATTACCTAAAATGTATCTTGTTGAACAGTCTGGCATGTCTCACTCTATCTCATAGCTAAATCAGTTTACCCAGGCCATCTCATTCCATTACAGAAAATTCAGATTTTCACTTCCATGTTTCATTTCAGTTAGTCACCAAACCAAGGACATGTTCAAACAAGGAATTCTCAAGTTGCCATAGAAACACTTGTAAACATCAAATCCTGAAAATGGCTAGTTCAGAACAAAAAGACCTTTCAATTAGAAAACTATTTAACAAGGCTAACAAGAGCCCTAACAAGAATAAATTTTGAACACCTGGCAAAACATGGGTGATTTCACCAAGTATCTTATCAAGAGAGGATATGTACATGTGGTACATCATTAATACAGGCCATCACTCATATCCTCTTTGATTGTCAATTATATACTTCAGCTAGAGCACAACATAGTCACTAATTGACAGAATATACCACTGGGATCTCATCAATAATTTATCTTATTTTCTTCAAGGTACAAACACAAGGATAGTTAGACAAACTGTTTGTAGTTGAATTTATTCAACTGAGAGTTTGGGGACCATGCTATTGAATTATTTCGTTTTAATAGTTTTATATCCCAATATGCTATGTTATTTTTATCTTGTTTGATATGATCATTTGACTTTCATAAACAATAAACAAATGCATTCTAAAACATAATTACTTTATTTAAATCTTTAAAAAATGTATAGGCAGTAATAATGCAGTGCACCAATACTATATATTTTATTTTATATATTAAAATATGGACTTTGAAACCCAATGTTGAATATGGCACAATTTTCTATATAAGATTGTGGTACAGGAATTGTTTCAAATTAGAATTAATTTTGTAAGGTAAACCAAAGAATCCATACCTCAGGTCAGGTCTCATGGATGCCTACTTGCACTAGCATCTTATTTTCTAGAGAATTTCTTAAAATAAATTATCCAAGGACCAAGATTTTAATTTTCTCTAGAAAGTATTTCAATTCCTTTATTAAATGGGAAATTAATAAAGACAACGTTTGATCAGGTTAAGACCTTCCAGGTATGCAGGCATCCATTTCAAACTTTCTACCTGTTGGAATAATCAACTGAGCAAGTTTTTTGTTGATGTCCCTAAAGCCTACAATGCACTCTTGAGCATATGTTCAGACACAAAATTGAAGTCAATAACTCTTGTATTGTTAAACTGTCCATTGCATCACTCGTGGCATATGGTATTTATAAACCCAATTGTCAGAACTGTTCGTTGTTTTTCTGATTACGAATTTACCAAACTTATTCTACAAGATCAAAAATGTTGGCAGGTTCTTAACAATAGCAGTTGTTTGCCAGAGTCAATTGCTAACTCTTTTTCATTACTGTTTCAGATTTGGCTTTGCTGTGCTTTGAAGTATTACATTTGTATTTTATTGGTCTGGGACCGTAAATAAATAAACATTCTTGAATGGGATGGAACTGATATCCAGCACTGAAGCAGAAGTATGGAGATTAATTCAGTGAAGTATAAGAAATTAATTCACTGCTCTTCTTCATAAAATAAAGCAACTATTAAGACTAACAGCTCATTAAACACTGCAAACCAAGGAATCATGATGAAAGAGCAGCAAGAATGGGGTTGGGTGGAGGGGGAGAATGGTAAAATATATGATTTATCCATAAGATAATTTAATTTTTCTGAAATTCCTTGATTCAGGTGACTAATGGGATTAGTGACTTGCAAGGATCACTCTGGTTTAAGCATCATGACTGAATTTAATATTTTACATAATTGACACCCCCCCCTTTTTGGAGAGGGTATGCAGCTGTGCCATGCCAGACACCCAGAGAAACATATTGGGACTGCAACTTCATAGACAGCTCTGAATTGGAATAATTCAGTTGGAACAATTGAATTGGAACAAGGTTGGTTAAACCTGTCTACTTTGCCTTCCATGAAACAAAATTTGTTCTGAAGTACTCCAATTCTCCTCAGGTTAAATATGTACTGGGATTTAATTTCAATATAGAAAACACCACCTGCATGATTTAATTGGATGAGATTACTACTGAATCAAGTGTAGAAAATTGTCAAGACAAAGCATTTGGTCACACAGGTCAATGACATACAGAAAAATACTCTTGGGGAAAAGACTGACAAACTAATTTGATAGGAAGCGTCCTACATTCCTTACCTTAACTCTGTCCCTAATATTTGCTGCCTTTACCAGTGGAACTCAGAGTTCAGAAACATGTTAAAAGTAGAGTATTAAAGTTATAAAATCCTGATAGAATCTAAGTTTAAGTCAATAGACTTGAAATGGACAAGGTCAAGAATCAACCATGGCAAGAATTCCAGGAATGCTGTTTAGACTGGTAAAGTATAATTAAATAATAGAATGTTGAAAGCCTGTTCACATTTCTCTCTCTCTCAAAAAATAAAAAATAAAAATTCATGGGTCAGTTGCTGTTCCTTTTTCATGCTTTCCTCTTTCTCAAGTCTGGGTAGCCCTTTTTCAAGAATTTTCTCTGAATGTCTTGCTCATTCTTTCACTATTCCCAAGGTCAGATCTATCTATATTCCTTGACAGAGAGCCAATCTCTAGAAAGTGATGCTAAAGTTGTGAAAAGTATCTTCATGTTATCCAGTCAGAAATAGCAAACATAGGCCATAACAGTAAAAATTAGTTTAGAAAGAGTAAAAGCAAAAAGTAGAATGTATGCTGAAGCCAACCATGAAATGTAAAAGTAGGGGCTTTTGTTCACTGTTTGGTTGAGATATAACTGTTAGACAAATATTTTATAAACTCTGGTGTAGAAAGGTATTGGGAATTTGACTGCCCCATATTTTGATACTACTATTTGCCTGTTATAATAATCAAAGTTGTGTCTAGTAAAAGAAGATAGACTTTTTGCTTCAGAGAATGATTTAAAGGTCAGTATAGTCCAGCCAGAACTTCAGAAAAATTCAGATTCCTGGGGAATTTGATAATGGAAAAGGATTTTTAAAAGCACGCTTATTGCTGAACTTAGCTAATAACTTGGCTAAGAGAGATATACACAAAAGGGATTTTTGAACAGAAAGTTCATATAAAGGACTGCAATCCTGCAGTTTTTACTTTATCAACACATTATTTCAGAAGTATCGCTTCAATAATGAACAATGAGGAAAGTGCAAATACTCTCTGTTTGAAAAATTATTATCACAAATTCTGCACTGTGGTTTGATGTTCATTTCTACAATGTTGATAGATCAAAGGCACTACCTTTATTTACAAGATACCCTAGGGAAGAAGCACAGAAAGAAAAACATTGCTTCCCCATGCAGAATTATATCAAGAGAAACATATCTTGGAAATTCTTTCCTCCCCCTCCATGAAAGCAATATATAAAAAAGAAGGGTTTATTGAATCTCCTTTTTCTCACTAGCCAGGAAGAAGCCAAATCAAATCAGTTTTATCCATTATTGCATGTACTCTCTAAAGCCTTCAACCCAGGATGAAAGCTATCAGAATGAGAGGAATGAAAAAAAATTCAATGAAACAAAGACAATAATCGCTTAAAAGAACTATTTAGAGATAGAGTAGAGAAGGTGGCTGAATGCTTTAAAAGTAGTCCTCAAGTTATGACTGTAATGGAGCCTGCCCATTAGGGTTGCATATTGTAAATGAAGTGTCTCAATTAATGATGCCCCAATCCCTGCTCTCTCCAATGCAATTGTTAAATGAATGTGCATGTTGTTAAATGGAGGAGGGGATCCTCAGAGGTGGGGAACCCAAGGCCTCCTTTACCCCCAAGGCACTTGGTGCTCTGCCCCCTGTCCCCCACCCCCAGCCTTGACCTGCTCTCAGGCTGGTTACTCAGCCATGCAAGGGAGCCTAAAGCTGGTCAGCAGAAATGACCAGCACACCAAGACAATCACAGTCTGTAGGTTGAGACTACTTCCCATCTTCCCAAGGCTGCCTCCTGCCCCTGAGATTCCCTTTCCTATGGCTGTGGGAAGCCAGAGAATTACCTAAAGACAAACTATTGCTTTTTGTGTTGTGTGTGTAAAGGAAGCCAGAATTCAACATTCTCACATCTTGTTGAATTGGGCTGACCAAGCTATAGCTAGCTGGATAAATTATACCTGTTTGCCAACAAAGCCAGCTGTTATGCAGTATATGAATGCATTACTACAAATCCAGTTTTACAACTATGTATGACAGATGAACACAATCAATCGCTGATTTAATAAATTTAAAACCATGACATAATATTTTGTTGAATTCAACATAGTGGCTTAACATGCACAGTATGGCTTAATAGGTGTAATAAACCATAATGATTGGATTCATAGATCTTGCTATGCCCAAAACAAAACAAAACAAACAAACAAAAACACGTAGAGAGTTCATGTGTGATTAGATCTGTTTTTCAGAGGCGAATAATTGGTGGTATATGGACCACCATATGGGCCTTGGGCAATTTTATATGTTTCATTCACATTCCCATTATACTGTTGTTTGAATGGTTAATTTTTGCACTGCCACCATGATTATTACAAGAAAACAAGGTCTCAAGGATGCCAGTGTTGGCTGATTTATTCATTCATATTAACACTTGAACACATTTCCCTATTGAGTAAATTTGTGCCATTGTTATTCAATTCTATAAAAACAAAGGTATCAATTTACTGAAAACAATTAGCAAGCTATATGTCAAATATCTCTATTTAATCTCTATTTAAAGCTATTGGGTTGAAGGGGAAAATAATCTTGCTGAAGAACAGGCGGGTTTCAGAAGGGATTGATAAATTCTTGAGCAATCTTTAGTTTTTTACCATTTAACGAGTACTTTTCCCAAACCAGAGGTTCTCTTTTCTCAGCCTTCACTGATTTTAAATTTGCTTTTGATTTAATGCCAGGGATAAGCTATGGAAAAACAATCAAGGGGATCTTTAGAAGATAAAAAGATTATTCTATTCACCCAATCCTTCTAAACCAACATCACTTTGAGAATCAGATTCTCCAGAGAAGTGTGAGACATTGACAAGGATATATTGTATTCTAATCCCTCTTCTATTTAATTTGTATACCAATCCTTTTTTGTCCCCATTCATCCTCCTCCATGGCATCTTCTCTACCTCTCAAGAAAAAAAAAAAAGATAACCAAGGTCTTTGATCTCTTTCTACTTAGAATAAAAAGGAATTATCAGAAAATGAAAGTCCTAGTTTTTTTAAAAAATCACCATAAAATTTATGACTGGCAAATAAATGGAAATATTGTACAGTAGCTGTCCACATACAAATAAATACTTTGCAGTGCCATTCCAAGTCCTGGAGAGAACATTTTTATACCTGGCATTTTTATATCTATCACTCAGCATTGCTCCTCAGGTATCTTTAGATTTTTCCACTTGAAAAGAGCCCATTTTATCCCAGCAGTTTGTAAGGTTTTCGTAGCCAAGGTAATCTCCCAGCCAAGGTATAGAGTCTATTTCTGCAAGCCTACAAACTTGAAACCTAGAATAGGCTATTACACTGAATTCTATAATTCCTTAGAATTACTCCTGAAGCCCCAGGATACGTAAGGAGTTACGCTTGTTTAGGGATGGGTTTTATCTTCTCAAAGGCCACAACCTGGTATCATCTTTAAAATCTTTGGTTAATCTCCTTTCCCTACAGATGTGCTTACTCTGATCCTCAGAGTCTACCTCAAATCAATCTGGTTTAAAACAATACTGGCAAATTCTTCTGGATTCTTGATGGATATCTTTTGGTCATTAGGCTCTGATAAGAGGAATTCTTAAACAGATTTTGTGGCATGTTTATTTTCAAATCAACTGGCACTGAGCCTTATGGCACATACTTCCTTTTTTCTTAATGGGAATGTGTCAGCCACTTTTAGCCCTTCAAAGTAGTCCAGACAAGTAGCACAACCAGAAGTCTTGTTCTATTTTTTATTGTAACACAAATAGAATTTTGCAAAGCTGAAAATATTTTTCTTCTCCTTTTTCTCTTGACATTTTATTTTTTTTATTACTTTATTAAAATATAAAATACAGGAGGACAAGGAAAAAGAAAACTACGGGAAAACTAAGGGAGGACCTTCCATGATTGTTCCAGGATCTTCTAGAGACGAAAGAGCCTTCATTCCGAGCTCTTTCTAGCTGCCTTTCTTGCAATTGTTCTGAATGTTCTTTCTAGCCTTCCAAACACTAAATGTTGCTGAATGAATGGTTATAGGTTGACGATCACCAGTATTTCTTTAAACATAAAATCAGCTTCTTAAACCAATTTTTAAAAAGCATATACTGTTTTGGACAGTATAGATAGAATGAAGATATAGGTATCATCTAGTATCTTTGAGCAGGGATATTTATAGTATATGCTTATAGCCAAACCTGATATTCTAATATTAATTTTTCATGGCTGCTTTACCTCTCTGATTTACATATGCTTATCTTCTCTTAGGATGTTATATTTGAAGTGAATGCCACTGCATTATTTCACAATTATTTCACAATAGTGCTTCATTACTTAAACAACTCATTATACTAAGCAATAATTTTCATTCAAAAGGATCTATGTGGAATTGATATAATTGATATTGGAGGTAAGAGGGCTCCTACTGAGCCCTCTGTTGAGGGTTGTGTGATAAATACGCTATGTGGGAGGGGCAGATATGGCGAGAGCAGGGGACCATATCGTGTGGTGGGGGCACGCACTCGCTGTCTTCGAGCGATTGCTTGCCCCGGTCCCCGGAGCTACTCCCGTTCCCCGGGTTGTTTAGAGTCTCAGGACCTGAGGCTCCGGCTGTTGTTGTGCAACGCGAGGTCCGTTGTAAATAAGGCCCCCCTCATATGTGATCTTCTTCAAGAGGGGGGTGCGGACCTGGCTGGTATTACCGAGACCTGGCTGGGCCACGAGGGGGGGTTTCCCCTCGTGGAGATGTGCCCACCGGGTTTCCTTGCATTCCACCAGCCGAGAGCCCAGGGCAGGGGTGGGGGAGTAGCGGTCATTATTAAGGAAGGTCTGGGTCCGAGGGAGCCCACTGTACCTCAGATAGCCGGGTGTGAGTCCATCTTTGTGAGGTGGGATCCTGGTGGGCAGATGGGTCTGTTAGTCACGTACCTGGCTCCCTGCCACGTGGCAACGACCCTGCCCGAGCTCCTCAATGTTATAGCCGAGGTGGCGGTTGATATCCCCAGGCTTATAGTCATGGGGGATTTCAACCTGCCATCTATCGGTGAAACATCTGAGATGGCTCGGGAGTTCATGGCTTCCATGACGGCCATGGACCTGACCCAGGTAATTCAGGGCCTGACTCACATTGGTGGACACACCCTGGACCTAGTTTTCGTCTCTGGTCAGTGGTTGAGTGGTCTTGATATTGGGGATATAGGTGTGGAACCCTTGTCATGGACTGACCACTCGCTCCTTCGACTTGACTTTCTGACTGCTGCACCTCACCGCAGGGAGGCGGAACTGACCAGGTGGTTCCGCCCCAGGCGCCTGATGGATCCTGATAGGTTCCAGACGGAGCTTGGGCCATTTCCTGAGACACTGACACGTGACTCGGCTGAGGACCTGGTGGCTGCCTGGGACAGGGCAGCCGGTGGGGTCTTGGACCGTGTCGTGCCTTTGCGGCCTCTGACCCGGCGCCGAACTCACTTATCTCCTTGATTTACCGAGGAGCTGAGGGAGATGAAGCACCGGAAAAGACGCCTAGAGAGCAGTTGGAGGGCCAGACACTCTGAATCTGACTTGACACTAGTAAGAGCTCATATTAAGACTTACTTAGTGGCAATAAAAGCGGCGAAATCTAATTATTTCGCCGCTCTTATCGCATCATCAGATAATCTCCCAGCCGCCCTGTTTAGGGTGACCCGCTCCCTCCTCCATCTGGGAGTGCGGGAGGATCCCTTGCAGGGACGTGCTGAGGACTTCGTTCAATATCTGGATGATAAAATAACTCAGATTCGGGATGATTTGGCCGCTGACTGGGTTAGTTCAGGCGAGGTTACTGAGCCCGGTCTTGAGAGTGTTATCTGGGCTGAGTTCGATCCTGTGGCTCCCGAGGACGTGGACAGGATCCTGGGAAGACTGAACACTACCACATGTTTATTGGACCCGTGTCCCTCCTGGTTGGTGCTGGCCTCCCGGGAGGTTACACGAGGCTGGCTCCAGGAGATTATAAACGCTTCTCTGAGTGAGGGTGCCCTACCGACCGCTTTGAAGGAGGCGGTGGTGAGGCCCCTCCTCAAGAAGCCCTCCCTGGACCCAGCTGTTTTGGCAAATTATCGTCCAGTCTCCAACCTTCCCTTTCTAGCGAAGGTTGTTGAGAGTGTGGTGGCGTGGCAGCTCCCACGGTACCTGGATAAAGCTGTCTATTTAGACCCGCTCCAGTCCGGCTTCAGGTCTGGTTACAGCACCGAAACGGCATTGGTCGCGTTGATGGATGATCTCTGGAGGGCCCGGGGTAGGGGGTACTCCTCTATCCTGGTGTTGTTAGACCTCTCAGTGGCTTTTGATACCATCGACCATGGTATCATGTTGCGCTGGTTGGAGGGATTGGGGGTGGGGGGCACCGTTTTACGGTGGTTCTCCTACCTCTCCGACCGATCGCAATCTGTGTTGACAGGGGGGCAGCGATCGACCCCGAGGTGCCTAGTGTGTGGGGTGCCACAAGGGTCGGTCCTCTCACCCCTTCTGTTCAACATTTATGTAAAGCCGCTGGGTGAGATCATCCGTGGTTTTGGGGTGGAATTCCATCAGTACGCTGATGATACTCAGCTGTACATCTCCACCCCAGACCACCCCAACGATGCCGTGGAAGTGATGTCCCAGTGCCTTGAAGCTGTGCGGGTCTGGATGGGGAGAAACAGGCTTCGACTCAATCCCTCCAAGACTGAGTGGCTGTGGCTGCCAGCGTCCCGATATAGCCAACTGACTCCATCGTTGGTTATTGGGGGCGAATCATTGGTCCCCACGGAAAGGGTGCGCAACTTGGGCGTCCTCCTGGACCCACGGCTGTCTTTAGAGGATCATACGACAGCTGTGGCCAGGGGGGCTTTCTATCAGGTTCGCCTGATACGCCAGTTGTGGCCCTTTCTAGATCGGGACTCCCTACGCACAGTCACTCAGGCGCTCGTCACGTCTCGCTTGGACTACTACAGTGCTCTCTACATCGGGCTCCCCTTGGGATGCACCCGGAGGCTCCAGCTGGTACAGAATGCGGCCACGCGGGGGATTATGGGAGCGACGGGGCGCTCCCACGTGACACCTCTCCAGCGTGAGCTGCATTGGTTGCCGGTTGACTTCCGGGTGTGTTTCAAGGTGTTGGTAATCACCTTTAAAGCGCTCCATGGCTTAGGACCAGGGTACTTATGAGACCGCCTTCTGCCACCAATTGCCTCCCACCGGCCGGTTCGCTCCCACAGAAAGGGCCTCCTCAGGGTACCGTCAGCCAAACAATGCCGGCTGGCGACCCCCAGGGGGAGAGCGTTCTCTGTGGTAGCCCCCACCCTCTGGAACGATCTTCCTCCAGAACTGAGAACAATTGCTGACCTCCGGACTTTTCGTCGGGCTCTGAAGACTTATCTCTTCCAACTTGCCGGACTCACCTGATCCCTTCTACTTTTTAAATTTTTTAGAGTTTTATTCTGTTTTTATATTGTCAGCCTAATTTATATTGGTTTTTAGTACGATTTTAACTTTTTTGTATTGGTTTTTTAATTGGCTGTTCACCGCCCTGAGTCCGTCAGGAGAAGGGCGGTATATAAATCTAATAAATAAATAAATAAATAAATAAATAAATAAATAAATAAATACTTGCATTCTAATGACTTTATGAATTTTTAATTTACAAAATGATAACTGACCCAGAACAAAGAATAAAATATCCTTTCCCTTTTGAGATATTTAACTTTAGCCTAAATACTACATTGCACATGATGACATTTATTAGTTCCTTAAGTTGAAAAATGTAAAGGTCGCACATGAAATGAAGTATGCACTTTATCATCATCTAAAGATCCAAATGTCACATAATTGCTGCATGAACTCACAAAGATGAATAAAAAATTATAGTTTGGTCTTTTGGAAGCATTGCTAAAAGATATGCTTTAAGGTGTTGTATTTAATGCGGAATTTCACAACTAGATTTTAGATTTATCTTGGGATAACATTGGCAAAAGATAAAGATGAATGTGCTTCAGTGCTATAAATATATCTGATAATTTGGGTGAAACTGCATGTATACTGTAAATTTGAAAAAACATTGGAAAATGAGGGTTGAGTTTGGACAAATCAGACCGGTGAGTACTATACAGTTACTAAGAGCACTATGGATTACAAGAAAAATTAATCACTCCTGAGCAACAACAACAAAAAGCTAACTACTGCCTTGAGGCAATGTAAGAAGAAACCTCATACATATGTGTATGAGGTTAGTGGAGGATAGATTAGCAAAAAAGATCGTATTTAGCAAGATTGAAGGAAACAGAAAACAATGAGTAAAGTAGATGGATAGAATCAAAAAGGATACCCCTGGAAATGCTAGAGACTACTATCAGAAAGAAGTTTCTGTTTGTGCGTACAATTGCCAGGAGTGAAATCTGTTTTGACTGCACCTAGCAAAATTAAACTTTTCAAGCTCAAGTCATAACCTAAAATATATTTAGAATATTGTCATCACACGTAGCTTACATCACAGAAATAAACTGACAAACTCTGACTGAATTTAGACCATATGGGATTTGACATTTGACCTGCAGACATCAGCAGAACCAAAAGTTCCAATGATGTTTAATCAGAAAGTGGAAGTAGCTTAATATAAAAGAACTGAGAAAGAGATATAGCATAAGGCTTTGATCTCCCTATTCTCGTGTTTCCCCAACTTATTGTCCTAATCCTAAAACTAGTTATTTACAAAATGCAAAATTTAACTTGCTTGACCCCAGAACTTTGTTTTTAAAGAATAAATTCAGTGTTCAGTATATACCTAATGTAAAAACATGCAAATATTTATTTTTTTTGGTCTGAATGTGTGTGTGTGTGTGTGTGTGTGTGTGTGTGTGTGTGTGTGTATAATTTTAAAAATTATACTCTGCTTTTCCCTTTCCCACAAAAAAAGCAGTTCTTCAAAATGTGCAGAATATGATCAAAAATGGTTAAAAAAAATAATTTTACGTTGTAATATTGTGACAAGTGAAAAACATCAGAAAAAATGACAATTAATATCCAAATCAAAAATCAATAAATAAAACTAACCATCTTCTACTACTCTATTTCTAATCAAGCTGATTGGAAACCTTCAAAAATTTCCCATATGAAATATCAGTGTATTGCTACTTCTAGGTACATAACATATTCAATAACAGAGATATACATAAATCTCCCCCCTTTGGATTTAACCCAGTGAAGGGTTTTTTTAAAAAACACATTTATTAATCAGTTTTAAAATAAAAGAGAAAAATAATAATAATATAGAAATATATAATGGACTAATTATCAAGAATGTGCAGTTAGTGATGTAGATTTTTGATTACAAGTCAGCCATAGAAAACATTAAACTACAGTAAATACATTTCATTATTTTAGCAATCTAAGTAAGAATTGAAATCTCTGAGCTAAGTGAAAATCTCTATGTGTTATTTAAAAATACAAAAAAGAGAAGGAAAATGAAGGAAAAAGTCCTAGAAACATTATAAGTATTAGATTCTAACTTCTCCTTTTTTTATATTTTTAATGTAATGTACAGTAATTATAGACATTTAAATTGTTGAGGTTATATCTGATTTCATTTCTATCATTAGTTCTTTTTCCCTTTAAAAAGCATATTCTAGATCAGGGGTGTCAAATTCACGTTGTCACAGCAATGTCATGTGGCATATCGGGACTTTTCCCCCCTTTGCTAAACCGGGCATGGGCATGGCCAGCACATGATGCATCTGGCCTGCAGGCTGGGAGTTTGACAGCCCTGCTCTAGATATTTATATATGCCTTGCTGTGTCATATGTAACTCTCAAGTGTGCATTGAAACATCCTATGTTATCATACAGGTTAACCTCTTTAGCAAAGTGAGATATTAGAATGAAAGTTAATAGCTTGCCTGCATATAGTTTGCCTCCCCCTATAATATACCAGACTTCAATCTATGTATGTTTTAAGAATGTCTTTCCCTGATGGCTTTCCCCAGCCATTAATTCCAGTAATATTCTTGGCCATTTAATTGGACAGTTTCATTTTATGGCTCTGCTTTATTAAACTGTTGTAAACCACTTCAGAATCTGTATAAATGAACCATGGCATAAAATATTTAGATAAACAAATACATAGAATGACAGAATATAAATCCAATTTAAACTGCCTCTGAGAACTGTAGAACATTTTACCTTCAAGTTACTCAGTTAAAATGATGTTAGTGTGAACATCTCAATTGGTTTTAAAATCTCAAAATATGAAATTAAAAATAATATAAAAGGAAACCCACAATACTTTAAATGAAATAATCATGAGTGCTGAAAATGTTTTATAAAGTGTGATGAAGACTGCCAAAGGAGCTAACTTGGCATCTTCCAGATGTGTTGCTAAAAGGGATACTTAGAGGGAAGCTGAATGAATTACAGTGAATCAATACAGGGTTGTTATCTGCTTCATTGAAGCAATGGCACTTTCCTGCTCATCTCATCAAAAGGAATGGTTTGGGGTAAAGATGCAAGGAGACATTATGCCCTTATAGCTGATTTATTATTTTTTCATTATTGTTCACTATTGCTAAGCATTTTATCCAGTTGACCTTTGGTTGTAAATAATACAATTTCTTGATGTTGGAATGCAGAGAGAACACCAACATCACTTCCACATATTTATTTATTTATTTATTTATTTATTTATTTATTTATTTATTTATTATTTATTTATTTATTTATTAAATTTCTATACCGCCCTTCTCCTTCCGGACTCAGGGCGGTGAACAGCCAATTTAAAACCAATGCAATACAATAAGTTAAAACGTACTAAAATCAATATAAATTTAGGCTGAAAATACAAACCGAATAAAAACTCTAAAACTCTAAAATTTAAAATAATTTAAAATATTAAAAATAGGAGGGATCAGGCAAGTCTGGCAAGTTGGAAGAGATGAGTCTTCAAAGCCCGACGAAAGGTCCGGAGGTCAGCGATAGTTCTCAGATCTGGAGGGAGATCGTTCCAGAGGGTGGGGGCTACCACAGAGAATGCTCTCCCCCTGAGGGCCGCCAGCCGGCACTGTCTGGCTGACGGCACCCTGAGGAGGCCCTCTCTGTGGGAGCGAACCGGCCGGTGGGAGGCAATAGGTGGCAGAAGGCGGTCCCGTAAGTACCCTGGTCCTAAGCCATGGAGCGCTTTAAAGGTGATTACCAACACCTTGAAACGCACCCGGAAATCAACCGGCAACCAATGCAGCTCACGCAGGAGAGGTGTCACATGGGAGCGCCCTGTCGCTCCCATAATCCCCCGCGCGGCCGCATTCTGTACCAGCTGAAGCCTCCGGATGCATCCCAAGGGGAGCCCCATGTAGAGAGCATTACAGTAGTCCAAGCGAGACATGATGAGCGCCTGAGTGACTGTGCGTAGGGAGTCCCGACCTAGAAAGGGCCGCAACTGGCGTATCAGGCGGACCTGATAAAAAGCTCCCCTGGCCACAGCTGTCGTATGCTCCTCTAAAGACAGCCGTGGATCCAGGAGGACGCCCAAGTTGTGCACCCTTTCCGTGGGGGCCAATGATTCGCCCCCCAATAACCAACGATGGAGTCAGTTGGCTATATCGGGACGCCGGCAGCCACAGCCACTCAGTCTTGGAGGGGTTGAGTCGAAGCCTGTTTCTCCCCATCCAGACCCGCACAGCTTCAAGGCACTGGGACATCACTTCCACGGCATCGTTGGGGTGGTCTGGGGTGGAAATGTACAGCTGAGTGTCATCAGCGTACTGATGGAATTCCACCCCAAAACCACGGATGATCTCACCCAGCGGCTTTACATAAATGTTGAACAGAAGGGGCAAGAGGACCGACCCTTGTGGCACCCCACACACTAGGCGCCTCGGGGTCGACCTCTGCCCCCTGTCAACACCGATTGCGACCGGTCGGAGAGGTAGGAGGAGAACCACCGCAAAACGGTGCCCCCCACCCCCAATCCCTCCAACCGGTGCAACATGATACCATGGTCGATGGTATCAAAAGCCGCTGAGAGGTCTAACAGCACCAGGATAGAGGAGTACCCCCTACCCTGGGCCCTCCAGAGATCATCCACCAACGCAACCAATGCCGTTTCACTGCTGTAACCAGACCTGAAGCCGGACTGGAGCGGGTCTAAATAGACAGCTTCATCCAGGTACCGGGGGAGCTGCCGCGCCACCACACTCTCAACAACCTTCGCTAGAAAGGGAAGGTTGGAGACAGGACGATAATTTACCAAAACAGCCGGGTCCAGGGAGGGCTTCTTGAGGAGGGGCCTCACCACTGCCTCCTTCAAGGCAGGCGGAAGGACACCCTCACTCAAAGAAGCATTTATAATCTCCTGGAGCCAGCCTCGTGTAACCTCCCGGGAGGCCAGCACCAACCAGGAGGGACACGGGTCCAATAAACATGTGGTAGCGTTCAGTCTACCCAGGATCCTGTCCACGTCCTTGGGAGCCACAGGATCGAACTCAGCCCAGATAACACTCTCAAGACTGGGCTCAGTCACCTCGCCCGAACTAACCCAGTCAGTGGCCAGCTCATCCCGAATCTGAGTTATTTTATCATCCAGATATTGAACAAAATCCTCAGCACGTCCCTGCTCAAGAGCTTTCCTCCTCTTTCAATCCCATGTACTCTCCTACCTGATGCCACTCAGGATATACTTAATGGAGGCAGAGGTGCCTCTTGAATTGTGTGATATCAGCATGCTTAGCTGAATTAGGCCAGTTGAACTGGTTTTGCAATCATAGATAAATTATGATCTAGCGCTGATGTAACAAATCCTGAGACTTCTCACTTCAACATTCATAATCATTATCTTCATTAATTACTGTACATAACACTATGTATCTGACATGGTGTACAAAAAACCAAAGGGCCTGCAACCTAATTCTGAAAGAAAAAGCAAAATGCAGGGAATAAATAGGGAAAAGGTAAACTATTATTACATGTATTTGCTTTGATTATTATGTATCATATTGTGCGACATATAATCATGATACAATGAATATATTAAGTATAGTTTTAAAATCCTCAACTCTCAAAACAGTAAAAGAGGAAGAGAAGATAGGATTTTTTAAAAAAAATCAAACTCTGGGTTTATTGTCTCAATCAGCATTAAAATTGTTACAAATTTAACCCTGTTTTATCCTAGTCATCACCCTAATCCTCACCTCTCAAAAAGGAATAAAGTAAGCAACAAAGCAAAGAAGGAAATGAATAAGTCGATAGAAATGCTCATGACTCTATAGTATTACATCCCGAATGAGACTGTGTAAAGATAGTTTCAGAAATTAAAACAAACATATGATATCAAATGTATCAAATGTTTATTAAAAAATAGAATACTTTTTTTAAAAATAGAGGAAAGAAGAAAGAACATGCTAATTTCAATAAACTTGATTGATGGCAAAGTGGCAGAAATTTAGGTATGTCTTTTCAATGAAAAGGCAATAAAAATCTCAGTTGGTGTAACAAAGATTATAATTAAAATAATGGCTGTGCTGTAATTAAAACTATTTAGGACATTTATTCTGGATAAATACATGGAGAAAGCAAGTTCTTGTAATGGATTGTTGCAGTTTATTTAGAAGCATACATAGCCGGATTCAATAAATAAAGAACAAAAATAAATAAAGTTCCTTTATGAATGTATATAGATTGTCAAAGGGTCAAGAATATAGAAATACAGATCAATACAGATCAAGTGTAGAAGCAATCAACTGAGAAACAAGGCTAACTAGTGATTAAATGCAATGGTAACTGTGATTTTGGATAATTTATCCCTCCCCCCCCTTACAAAAACCCAAACACATAAATCCTGGTTTTACTTACAATTTACAGAAGGCTTGAACAGCCAGTTTGTAATTGTCCAAGCTGATCATCACCCATCTGTGGCTCTCATCTTTTGCTAACTGCCTCCAAGTGAGATAAATGGGAGGTTGGCAGACCATATACTGTTGGTGAAAATTAGCCTGTAGGCAAAAGTTGGGTTGGACCGCTATACAGTAGAAAAGCAATGGAAGAAAATATTCCTAGTTTCTGCCCTGCCTCATTTTAATTACTTTTGTTATAATAAAATGATGGGCAAAGATGCATGAAGTGAATGAAAGCAATACTCTTATTTACAAAAGTGTTTGTTAAGGATGGAAGGCAGGCAGAGAAATAGAATGGATAGTTCACTAGTCAATGCCCCCTTATTTCGCCTCTCTAACCAGTCTGTGGCTACTGTGGCTTTCATGGGTGAAATTAATTTCCTAGCATACAGAAAAAAGTCACTGATGCCAGAAACCTTTGTGACCTGCTATATCATTGCCACTGATGGCCTGCTGCCATTTTCCATCAAGACAAAATGATGCTGGCATGTGAAACTGCAATACAATCCTTTTGTGAAGTGATCTCATACAGAAGAGCTAGATTACTTTAAAACTGTGAGAAATTACTTCAGAAGAATGACCTTTCTGTTTAACAAGGGTCCCCTTTTTAAAAAGTTTGCAACTAAACCTGTACTGCTATTCTCCTTGTTTTCTTCCTTAGTAAGATATCGTTAAGATCTATCCCTCAATTTTATCGATTTAAAAGACTTCTAAGCTGCAGGTTTTCCTATTGTAGCCTATCACCAGTTCACATGACATATAATTTCTACCACACCAGTCAAGCTGGTTTTCAGACAGCACAAAATGCAATTTGATTGTATTCTGACAACTATATAACAAAGTCCATCTGAAACATAATGACATGTACATTTTATAAATGAGTAGGAAATTTTACTCAGCTTTTCTTTTCTTTTCTTCCAATTTTTTTCAGATTCAAGACCTTAGAGTTTATGGACTTTGTGAAAGTTTAGTCAAAGACAGGTCAAAGAATTAAGGCAAGAACTAATGCTAAATTTCATTTGATTTCAATTAGATTAACAAAAAGCCCCCCCCCTCCAATATGATTACCGCTCTTGCATTAATAATTCAGGATAAACATTTGGAGTTAATCGAGAATCCTCAGCCCAAACCTAAGCCTGCCCATTATTTTATGTACTGGTATAAATAAAAAAGCAACATCATCAGTTAGATAAAATAGGTGCTAGAGTGGATTTTTGTAATTAAGCTAAGAGATGAGTTCAAATCAAATTAAAGTTACAAATGCTATCTAAGAATTAAAATTTCTCAAAAAATCCAAATCATAAGCACATATTGTCCTTTTTTAATGTATGAGCGTTAAAGGGGAGGAATATACCTCTTCAGAAAATTGAATTTATTGAATTCTTTTTAAGATATGAATGAAAAATAAGAAGCACAAGGGCTGGTACGTGTTTTTTCATGCCTTCTTGTCTGGCCACTGTTTTGCAAAGAACTTGCCATTAATTCTTCATGTTTGCAGAATTACCAAACTCAAAGAAAGCATAGGCTTAATTTAAATTTCTACTGTCACAAGAATTTCAATCTGATCATATGTGGACCAATGAATCATTAACTGTTGAGACTTTTGTAAAATCGAATCCCAACTGTTGATGGCATGTTCTGAAATGAATTGCTAAATAATACTAATGCCACTAGTAAACATTTTATAAATGAACTATTCAAAATGTTGCTGAGGTTTTAAAATCAAGTGCAGTGCAATAATGAGTGAAATTAGATGGTGAAAATCAGGGCTTGACTTCAAAACTATCCTTTTAACCTAATATATTTGTTACAATTTATATGGCTTAAACGAAAGAAACCAAAACATAGAATTGTCTTGAATTTTTGCAGAAGGGATAGCAGCTTAAAATATTTTGATTGCATATTAAATGAAAATTATTTATTTCTTAATCTAAAATTGGATATATGATTGTACCATATTATGTTTTTTTCATACTAGCAAAAGTAACCTTGTCTTATATACTAGCTGCTGGTTGGCAAGCATGCAAAAAAGAATGCTAGTCTAGAATAATCTCTGATCTGATCCCAAACTAGATTTACCACCCCCCCACAGCTTTTGCACTCCTTCACTTGGTGGTGGCTGCAAAAAGAGTGGCTGCAAAAAAACTCTTGCCAGTCCTAGCCTTGTCGACCTGGGACTGGGGGGAGGGGGACTGGCACCAGAGCTCCGAGCAATGGCTGGTGTGGGCTGTCTGCGCAGCCATGAAGCAGGACTGGTGTGGCTGGCAGAGAAGCAAGATGTGTGTCTTACCTGACTTCCAGCTCCTGCCATGCCCGGCGAGTGGGGGGAGAAGAGACAGCAAGGGGAGCCCCATCTCACTCCATGCAATTCCCTTCTCCACTGCCCCACCCATCCCCACCTGCCACTCCCTCATGGTGGCAGAGATCGGCAAGTCAGGTTCAGAGAGCTGAACGCACTGCCGCTGCCCAGGAGGAGAACATCAGAAATGGGCTTTCTTGCAGTGCCTCCTCTCTCTCTTCTTCTTCCGAGTGGCAGTGGTGCATCCGGCTCACTGAATCTGGCCTGCTGATCTCGGGCAGCACCGGCTCTGACCTGATCCTCGCTGGCAATGCTGCAGGCAAGAACCGGCCATGCCGATCCCACTTCATGGCTGCGCAGACAACTTACACCAGCCACTGCTTTGAACTCCAGTGTCTGTCCCCCTGTCCCAGGTCAACATTGTTAGGGCTGGCAAGAATTTTTTTGCGGCCGCTCTTTTTGTGGCCGCCACTGAGGGAAGGGCTGTGCGAGCAAAGGGTTTGCGGGAGTGGCCTCCGCAAGTCTGTTCCACATGGATGGCAGGTGCATGTGGGGCATGTTTCCCCCCTGCCTTGCCTCCTCATCTTGTGCTGTTTGCACAGGAAGGAACAAAAAAGCTGCCACAATTGCTGGAGGCAGCGGCCTGAGCGACACCAGCAAAGCAGATGGTCGGCACTTGGGGCCGAGGTTTAGGGATAAGGCCCCCGAATAATAAGGCCAAGGCCATATTTCAGGGGTCAAAAGAAAATAAGACCCTGTCTTATTTTCAGGGAAACATGGTAATCCAGTTCAGAAAGATTTTTTTTTTCAAAAAAGAGACATGGCAAAATTGAATAATACCAGAATAATCATCTGGATCTTTTTAATACAGACATTCATAGTCAGAATCATTTAATCCATTTATATTAGTCATGCATAGTGGTTACAATGCAGTACTGCAGGCTAATTCTGCTGATTTCCAGTTGCCAGCAATTCGATTCTCAATGGCTCAAGGTTGTGTTAGCCTTCCATCCCACTGAGGTCGGTAAAATGAGGACCCAGATTGTTGGGGTCAATATGCTGAATCTATAAACTGCTTAGAGAGGACTCTAAAGCACTGTGAAATGGTATATAATTGCTATTGCTATTTCATTCATATAAATTTGGAAAAGAAAAATTAAATGCCTTCCTAATGAAATCAATAAAAGCAAACAGAGATTTTTGTGAATATGTTGGGCACAGAACGACAAGTACGTACAGGATGCTGTGAAATTTGTAAATGGCATAAATTGGCCATAAAGTTAGTTTTTCAGCACCATTGTAACTTTGAACGGTTGCATAAAGAGCAATCAGTAAACAAGGCATACTTGTATCTCTAATTGCGATTCTGGAGCTGGCACTTTCTGCAAATTGTACAAAGGAGCTCAGTAGAGTTAAGAGTTTAATAAGTGAGGAAATACTGTTAAAACAAAAATGGTATAAGCTGAAGTGAGGCTAAAGCAGGCTACCTCAAATATTTTGTTTCCACAATTAAGGACAAACATTCTTCCTTCCATTTCATATTCAGAACTGAACTGAATTGGTATTAGAATTCTATTTTAGAACTCGTAATGAAACAGCATCTTTTTATCATATATGGCTGCAGCAACATAGATGGCAGGGCAACAAATTTTATTTTTCAAAATCTTGCTGTTAGTCACTGTCTTTTAAGGTTTATGCCTGGAGCAGCTGCTGTTAGCTAATGTGAGAGCTAGATCTGGAGTAAAGGATTCCTAAATCATCTGATTTTCTCTTTTGTTAGAGTGACTAGTTTAGTTGATTACAGGAATGTGGTAGACAAAGTAAATCTTGACCAGCAAAGTTGGGGTCTGTTGGCTCAGCAGACTAAAGCATTGTGATTAACACCAGCTGTCTGCAATTACTGTAAGTTTGAATCTCACCAGGCTCAAGGTTGACTCAGCCTTCCATCCTTTCTAAGGTAGGTAAAATGAGGACCCAGTTTGTTGGGGGCAATAAGCTGACTTTTTATAAATATACAAAAGTATGAAGGCTATTGCTTAACACATTGTAAGCCACCCTGAGACTCTGGAGAAGGGCGGCATATAAATCAATTTTTTTTTAAAAAAAGTTGAGATCCTAGTTGAGAAGACGGTAATATATGAATGGGTCTGTGCTACTATTATATGCATACTATGCTAGCTAAATAATTGTACCCAACAAGCATATGTTAATGGCCCCACATCCAGATGGTAGGAGTAATTAAAGAACGTACCACAATACTCTGTTCTAGATCATGTACTACTCAAATATTTATAAGTGACTTGGATAAAGGTTACAAAATAAGTTTATGAGATCTTTGGATAACAAAAAGATAAATTGTAGGAAACATGCTATAGGACAATGTCAAGGTTCAGGAAGATCTTGGCAAGCTGGAATAATGAACAGAAACCAAACAGGTGAATCTTCACAGAAAGAAAAGAAAAGTTCTTCAAATAGGGAAAAAAACAAAACAAAGATATGATCAAGGACACCATGTACTGGGTAAAAATGTGCATGAAAAGTTTCAGGATATTTTGATGGCTCACATGCTGAACATTAGCTAACACTTGAAAAAAAAAAAGAAAAAAGCAAATGCAATTCTAAACTGCATTAACAGAGGTGTGGTGTAAAGATCAAGAGAAGTAATCTTTCCTCTCTATTCTGTATTGGTTAGACACCAGTAATATTTCATCCAGTTCTGGACACTATGTTTAGGAAATACACTGGAAAACTGGACTATGTCCAGAGAGGAGAGCAGCCATCATTATAACAGAAATATAAAGAACATTAGAAATTATTGGCTATGTTTAGCCCAGGGGTCGGCAACCTTAAACTCTCGAAGAGCCACTTGGACCTGTTTCCTACAGGAAAAAAACAACAAAAAAACCCCACACCGGGAGCCACAAAACCTGGGTGGGCATGGCCAACTGGATGTCACTCACTCCCACTCACTCACTCCCATCCAGTCACCCAGTCCGACCCAATCACAAAAACATTCTCTCTATCCCCCTCTCCCTATCTCCCCACTCTTTCTGTATCTCTGTGTCGGTCCCTCTCTCTATCTTCCCCTCTGTCGCCCTGGGTCTCTCCCTCTATATATCTCTCTCTCCCTCTCTTCCCTTCTCTCATCTGCTCTCTATGTATCACTCTGTATATGTCTCTCTGTGTATCAGTCTGTTTATGTCTATGTCTCTGTTCACCCCGACTCTCTCTCTCTCTCTCTCTCTGTATGTGTGTGTGTGACTCTCTCTCTTCCCCCCCTTTGGGTGACTGTCCTCCTCCTTCCCCCCTCCTCTCATAACTCCCTGGCTGGGAGCAAAGCGCAGCAAAGGCGCATGTGGGGTGGGTGGCCGCTCGCTTAAGGAGGGTCTAAACAGGATGCAGCTTCTCTCCTGTACGAATGTTCCGGTCATCGCCTTGCCGTGTCACCGCCCACCCCTGGCAGCTCTTCAGCCGAGCGCAGAGGGAGAGAGAGAGAACCCGCATGTGTCTTTCCTGAGGGAGTAACTTTAACTGTGTTCAGGCAATTGAAAAGTTCATGTGGATGTGTAATAGTTGCATATTAGGAAGTCATGTGAATTGGCAAAGCAATATGTTATTCTCTCTCTTATACAAAATAAATAGTAATTACCTTGAGGATTTCTATTGCCATTTCAAAGTGAGGAGTTTCCATTCCTGTCCCATCACTGGCTGGACCCGCCTCTCTTATTTCTTTTTTGGACTTCAGCCCAAAGCAGCAGGAAGCAAAGGCTGCCTTACGTGCAAATGTGGTGTGAAGGTAGGTACAGGGCCGCTTCGCTCTTGCACACTCCGGTGACCCTCCTCCCCATCTTCTCGTAACCCCCTGGCCAGCTGTGGCTGAGCTGGGAGCATGCACATGCATGGGGAGATCCTCCTTAAGCGAGCTGCTGCCCATCCCATGCGCGCCATTCCTGAGCTTTGATGCTCGCTTGCAGAGGGTCTCCCTGTGCATGTGCATGCTCCTAGCTCAGCCACAGCCAGCCAGAGGTTCACAAGAGGAGGAGGAGGGGAGGAGAGTGCCGGAATGAAGCTGCCCTGTACCTGCCTTCACGCCACATTTGCACGTAAGGCAGCCTTCACTTCCTGCCGCTTCAGGCTGGAGTCCAAAAAGAAATGAGGGGCGGGGCCAACCAGTGATAGGACAGGGAGCCGTGGCAGAGGACCCAAAGAGACACTTATGGCTCTGGAGGTGCAGGTTGCTGACCCCTGGTTTAGCCTGACAACAGAAGATTGCTGGGAAACATGACAGCTGTCTTAAAGTAGGTTAAAGAGCTGTCTTGTAGGAGATAGTAAGCATTTCTTTTTAGTGTTGTTCCAGGAAACATTGAATTTAAATTATAAGGAAGCAGTTTGGACATTAGGAAGAATTTCATACTGATGAGGGCTGTTTAACAATATAATAGATTGCCTCAGGAAGAGATGGATTGCTTTGCTGGAGGTTGTGTAAACAGAGGTTAGATGGCCATCTGTCAGAGATGCTATAATAGGGCCCTGGACAGGCAATTGGATTAGATGATCTCTAAGATCCTTTTTATTCTGTGATTCAAATTAAGTACTCGAGGATTCCTTGAGGTCTGAAATGGAAGTATGCCACTTGAAACAAGCTCTCTTGTTTGCTCAGAATATGGAAAAATAAGCTTCATACTGCCAATTTACTGCAGCTCTAGCAAGAAGAGCAATCTATAATCAGAAAAGGTAATGTGCAGAATAGACTGATCAGCTGTTCAATCAATAAGGCTCCCAAAGGAGTTCCTGAAGTTAATGGCAAAGGAACAACTTACAGAAACTGCCTAAGATTGAACAGTTTGATGTCAATGGAAAAGACCTGCCGATGTACATTTAAAAGAAACTATTACCTATTAGCTTCTTTTTCAAGAAAAATCAAGAGATGAATAATCATCTTAATGAAAGATTAAGTAGAAACTGATTGCGAGAATGAAAACATATTGGGAAACTATACATATGAGAATAATAAATGGAAAATCTTTTCAAAACAAAATTACAAATACAGGTGTCCCCATTTACTGACCGGATAAACTCATTTACCAGCTGCAATAGGGATTCACAACTCCATCACTAAGCAGCACAGTCATTAAGCACCAAATTACAATGGCAGTTTCTGTTAGTTCTGGATACAGTTAAGCAAATTACTACAGGTCGATAATCATGACATGACTGTGGCTTGTGATTTCCTGCTGGTTTTCTCATTGATTTTGCTTGTCGGAAGCTGCCTATGAAGTTGCATATGGAGTTCACATACATGACTGCAGGATACTGCGACTGTCATAAATGTGAGCCACTTGCCTAGTGCCAAATACATGACCATATGAGCACAGGAATGCTGCGATGGCTACAACTTTGAGGACCATTTTGGACTATTATTAAGTCTTGTTTTTCAGGGTCAATGTAAATTTGAATGGTCACTGACTGAATGGTCAATAAACAAGGACTATCTGTACAATATCTGATGAAATTGCCATAAGCACATCCTTAGCTCCCAATACCTTATGTGAACTAAATAAGTCATCTATTCTTGGAACAATCCCTTGTAGAAAGAGATATAATGCTACATATCCTCACGTATTTCTGAAAGGAAGAAATGATAGAAGTCGTTGACTTGTTTTTAAGACCAACTCAAGACAAAAGCCTCTGGATCAGGTAACTATCATATTCCATAAAAATCAGAGGACCCTGCTTTTTTTTGTTAAGCCAGAATGCTTAAGACAGGCTAATATAAAGTAATGATACTTTGATTTTGTACTGAGAAGCTTTTGAAAAGTGATATTTTAGAGAACCTGTTTAACCCGACTAAACCAGATGAAATTGTATTTCCCCTCCCATCAAGACATAGCTGTAAGGAAAAAATAAACAAAAAGTGGTATCAAAATTGATGAACACATTTTTCATAACACAGAGAGCACTGAAAGTTCCACATACCTTTACAATAAAAGGGGCAATTAGCTTTATTCTTCCCAAACAGAATCCATGAAGCCAGCCCCCAAATTGTCAGGTCTTCAGCTAAGTTCAAACCAAGTTACTATTCAGATGTACTTTATACTGATCTGATAAAGCCATTATAGAATTGCAATATCAAGATGCGGACACACACACAAACACTCACAGAGATATACTCCCTCCTATTAAATGATTTTCTTACCTCAGCTTTTATCTTATTGTCGCCAAAGCATAAATGCTGTAAATAAGCAGCAGCGTTAGATTGTACAGAGGGGAACTGATGCTGTAACATCTGAATAACTTCTGGAAGTTCCGGATCTCGCCATCCAAACTCTCTGTATACAAAGAAGAAACAAGAAAAGATCCATCAGTGTTCATGTGATTGAAATGCTTGTTTAATGTATAAATAGGAAATTGTTTGTGCGTAAGGGGGAATATTATCTCTGGAATGTATATGAAAAGGTAATTACTGCCATTACCACCCCAATTAAAAAAAATAATTATAGAAAATAGTTTTCATTTTATTAGGATCTTCAAGTTCTATTATTCTAAAATAATAGAAATAGAATGCACTATAGGAAGCCCTGATAAGGATTACGAAAATAAAATACACAAAAAGCACAGCCAATATGCACAGGCATGCCATCTCATTGATGTGGAACAATACCAATCCAAGGATAAGATTTGTGGGGGGGACAGAGGAGAGGGACAGTTTTCTCACAAGAGAAGACATTGGAGGTTAAGGCCCTGAATGGCCACTTACTGCAGCAAGAAAAGGCATTATAGATGCAAATACAAGCAGATTCCTATCCTCTCTTGAAGCAGTTACTATGCCCTCAAGTACACAAAATCTTTTAGCCTATTCTCTTCAACAGACAGGATCAATGCACTACTTTTATGGACGCATGAGATTCCTTTCTTTACTTTGGTTTGTTTTATACTACCTCTGCTATTTCCAAATTTTAGAGAGAAAGCCTCCCTACATAGCTTCTCTTAGCACTCTAGCAAAATTATCAACAACATATATATGACTATCAGTATCTGTATCTGTATCTCTCTCTCCCTCTGCATATATAGAGATATATGTATGTATAAAATGTATAAATATAACCACAATATTTGCTTTTGTAAATAATTTCTCCTTTTTTCTGCATTCAGATCAATCTAGACTGCTGTCATCTAAACAACTCAATACTTCTGAAAAATGAAGAATTTAATTCTCCTTTCTTTTGATGGGTGCAAACTATACTCCTGGGAGATAAAATTCATCGCTAAGTTCATAACAATATTTTGACTCTATTGTAATTATTGCCTGCATTTATATGTCATGCTAAGCTAAAGACTGATCCTTGGTCTCTGATCCAGGATATGCACCATGCACAAGTATTATACCTATGTAATCAGTTTTATGATATTCATTTTTATTTCAAAGGAATATATTTTACTTTATTATTGTTACATGCTATTGTTTATGACATTTTAGCTTTGGAACAATTCTTGGAGATGAAGAAATAAAAATTTCTTACTGAAAAAGATTGCTTAGGAAGAAACATGTTTTTTCCCTTCTATAACATGGTGCATTCTTTCATGTTGTGTCTGTGGTTGGGTGTGTGTGTGTGTGTGTGTGTGTGTGTGTATACACACACACACACACACACACATATGCATATATATATATATATGCATTTGCTTTAGTTCATGTGTCTAGGAGAATGAAAGGAGCCAATATTTTGAGTCACTTACTCAACTGCCTTTTCTGTAAAGATGCAGTAAGGACTTTTTTTTTCTATAATATTTGTAATCCTGAAAAAAAATGGCATATTGCCATTTTATACACAAAAGTAGCAATTGCCCATAGTTCAGTGTTTGTTTAAAACTGTGTCCATCTGCTTAGTAGAAAAAGGAAAAAGTAGTCTGGATGTTGGCACCATTATGAAACACAGCAATCAAACTATCAGGTTTTGGATAAGTGCACATTTCATGGCTAATAATGTCCACCATGCTAATCATTTTATGAACAACCAACCCATGGCAATCATTCTGTGATTGCCATGTGACTGCTATAACAGGCTCTCAAAATTCTAAATGGGCTAAAAAACTAAATTAAATTGACCCAAAATTAATGTGAACACCTACAAAAATAGTTTTGTTATATTTTAAGATTATACTTCAGAATATTTCATCATATACAGAACTAAGGCATTTGGAATAAATTAATAATTGTTATAGAATACAATGTGTGCAATTCACAATTATCACTGATTATATATATTATTTTTAAAACTTTTATCCTATGACCTAGAATTAAAATTGATGTAGAGCATCAATAAAGATATTTTATATTATATTCCACCCTCTTCCACTGATGTTCTTAATTAATAAAAATCAAGATGCCCTGTAATCTGTGGCTAATGTAATGTTAATATTAACATTACATTAAAATAAAAGTTACTTTTTAAATGGTGGAAGCAAATATTTTCCTACACTAGCCATTTATAGATCAGTTGAGGGACAAAAGAATTCTGATAACAGAAACAACTCTGCAAGGATGAATAAATTGGTAAATGAATTTTTTATGTGAATCAAAAAATGCAGGTGTTTTTTTTCAGAATGAATAGATTACCACTTGTTAATTTTTAAAATGGAATTCTATTCTATTCTATTCTATTCTATTCTATTCTATTCTATTCTATTCTATTCTATTCTATTCTATTCTATTCTATTCTATCACATATTTCTAGTTGAAGTAATACATGTTTTTCTACTTATTCTTATTTTAAACCAAAATGTGACAACACAGTCAGGATTGGGACTCTCAAATGCAGGATGAGAGAAGGCTAGTCTTTGTTACGTTTGTTTCATCCATGCAAGTCCATAGAGCTTGAGAAACAGAAATGCAGAGTTCTGTTAGGCAGTCACTTCCTGACTTTATATTATTTTCTGCACATTTCATCAGGCTTGGAAAAAATGCTGGCATGTGAGAAAATTTACAATAAGCTATGATTAGAGACTCAGGATGTTTTACAACTTTTAACCATAATTTGAGCTATGTACGGTTTAGCATTGTACTGTACATGCTTTCAGTCATTGTATGGAGGTATGTATGTATTACTGTTGGACCAACGATTTCTATTGTATTAAATTTGGAAAACAAGGCTTTATTGAATTAGTTCAGTGAAAACTTATTTTTGTATTTTTCTTTGCTTTATTTAAGTCTCTACAATTGCATCATATTAATAATGCATTCCAGCATAATCTACATTTGTAACTGTTTTCATGACAGTCTGCAACATTTCAAGATCTTAAAAACTAATGTACATTTATAAAAGATATGGTTGACTTCACAGAATGTTTTTGGGTTCCCCCCTTACATTACTATTTTTTTCTTCAAAATGAGAATCTTTAAATAAGTCCCCCAACTTGAATTCAAACCTTAAAACATATACTCTACTAGAAGAGTATTAATTACAGAAATACTCAGATAGTATTTTCCCACTAATATGCAAGATATTGCCAATTTCCCTAATATACTGCTTAGAACACTGATTATCTGCACGTGGAAATAAATGCACAACAAATGGATATAAACCAGTTACTTAATAAGAATATATCTGCTTTGCAAGACTGGTTGACAATAGCGATCAGACTGTGCATTAATTTAAATCAGTAAATATTAACTGGGATAAATCAATTACATTCTCAACAGCATCTGTTAAAAGCAAGTAAATACAGAACTTGTATATTATAAGACAGAGGTCCCCAACTCCCTGTCTGTGGACCGGCACTGGGCCGTGGCATGCCAGCAACTGGGTTGTGCAAACAAGTGAAGCCCCATCCATGGGATGCAGGAGCATACAAAACCACATCCCCTCCAATCCATGGAAAAATCTTTCTCCATGGAAACAGTCACTGATGCCCAAAAGGTTGGGGATCACTATTATAGGTAACAATTGCTCTAGTTGTGCAATAATTAGATTTCAAGAGTGAAATAATTCATTTCTAGAAAAAAGTGTATTTTAAAAGATAAAATAATTCTAGCATTCTGCAGTGGAGAATAAACTTAGTATGCCAAGTAATAATGTATTTGCAAGCAATAAAGGGTTGTAGGTAATATGAGCATTTAGTCCATATTATTTCAGAAACCTGAAATAGTATAATTTTTTTTTTGGCTTCCATGAAAACCAATTACATTTCTTTATTTTGCATACTTGGATACCGTGGTGGCGCAGTGCTTAGAAACCAGTACTGCAAGGTACTTCTGCTGACTGCAGTTCGGCAGTTCAACTCTCACCAACTCAAGGTTGACTCAGCCTTCCATCCTTCCAAGGTGGGTAAAACGATGACCAAGATTGTTGGTGGCAATATGCTGACACTGTAAATTGCTTTGAGAGGAATGTAAAGCACTGCGAAGTGGTATATAAGTCTAAGTGCTATTGCTATCTATAAACTTCATAGAAATTATTTAGAACTAATAGGAAGCATACATATTTTGATCTGAAAATGAATGCAACCTTATTCTTTCCTTCTTCAGTCTCAAGAAAATCATATTCTTGTTCACTTCAATTTTTGTGCCATCCAACACAATAGAGACTAGGCAATTGATACTTTGAAGACAGATCAGAATTGAGAGACAGCTGGTTAGAGAGAGTTTCTCTATTCAGATTATATGGGAAAAGCTGATGAAGGGAGGCCAAACTAGGCCCCAATGTTTTATAATGCAATTGCTATTACGTTTTTGGACCTGACTCTATTTTTATTTTATGATACTTCATTTATCTACACTTGCTTGTTACAGGAGAGAAAAAAAATAAATAAAAATTCAACCTTCCTATTAGCAAAAGAAATTTAATGAAAAGTAATATATAGATACAAAATGGGGAATATCAGATTTGGTCATGTCTGAAAAACTTTCAGCACCAAACTGAAGCTAAATTAAAAGGATGAAACAGATTTTGAAAAGAAGCTGGTCCTGTATAATACCACTGGATTGTTCATTGGCTTGACCCCACTTTTTCATTACTTAAAATGTATTAATTTGTAATGTTTATATTCTGTGAACCTTCATAGTTTGTCTGTACATCAAAGTAGCATTTAAGTATTAGATACGGTTATTGGATTGTATTTTACAAAATCTTAAAAGAAACCTGAATAAGTATAATGAAAGGCAATGAGGATGATCGGGCAACTAGACACTAAAACTTATCATGGCATAAAAGGGGAACTGGACATATTTAGTGAGGCAGCATTTGTTTTAAAAAAAATTCAAAAAAGATACTCTGGAATACATGGCAGCAATAATGCTACACGTCTTTAAAACAGTCATGTCTTTTTTTCAGGTTTCTACAGGACTCCTTTTCCCTCTTGGAATGTCAGAGAAAATCCTAATGTTTGCCTTAATTTTGAGCTTTAAACGGGCTAAGTGTTAACATGTTATATATATATATATATATATATATATATATATATATATATATATATATATATATATATATATATATATATATATATCCTGTGAAACTTTATAATTTATTTCTGCACCAAGACACAGTTGGGTTATCACATTATGCATCTGATATGAACCAATTTTTATGATTTCTGCACCATGGTCACATGCGAACCCAAACAACTTGATTATATTCAGTAAACCATGGTTTGGCTAGCCCCATCTTGTGGCTACCTTGGGTCAGCTTCTCAATGCTAATTTAATTTTAATCTACATGGCATGCCTACCAAAAGAAAGTTAGTTGATATCTGAATACCAGCAGAGACTGAGAATGTCATTCTAAAGTACTGAAATGATTAATGTGAAAATTTGCAACTAAATCTTAAGTCTAGCAAAAATTCCATGTGCCTATTTAGATTTTGGCAAGGTAGCATAAGTTATTCAAAAGAAAGATTAAACATCAATAAAGCACAATAAGAGCTTTCGCCCCTCCATCAGAAAAATTAACCATTATTTATTGCTTGTTGTGTTACAGTAGATAATTTGTCTTCATTTGCAGATTTGCGTCACTTTCTGTTTGGAAAAAAAGGTGTTGGAAACAAATACATGAGTGCTGAGTGGAAAACACAGACACTGTTATATATCTCACCATTGGCACTGTTTTACCATGAGATTCTGGGCAGTGTGACAAATATCCCTTAGTTATAGCAACTTTCCAAGGTTTAGTATATTAACTTCTAGACATAGTTTGTTATTCAATAGGATGCTCACATATTAATCAAGCAGTTAAAGTATAGAAGCTCTGCAATTTTATTTATTTTTTGTTTAGAAACTTTTCTTGCAGCATTGTACAACAAAATTTCTATAGGAACCATTTAATAAAAATGGCATAAGTCAGTTAAAAGAAAAAGCAAAATTTTGAGACTGGTGTTGTAATTATAGTTTATCATGCCCTTGGTGTTCTTTTTTCATTGTTTTTCATCAATTTGTTTCATTGCCGAATGAGGCAATAAAATCCATTTAATTCAGCACTGTTTCCAATCATGGCCAACCAGATGTTTTTGAAAAGCCAAAAATAAAAAATTAAGATAGGAACTATTCCATTTTACCCTCCAGCATGAACAAAGATATATTCTCTCTAAACATGAAGTATTTAACAAAGCTGTGATGAGCCATTCCCAGGGATAGGATACTGTATATATGAGTAGCTAAGATAGTGAATTGAACAATAGTACACTCTTTTGCTTGCTTTGGATTCATGAAATATTTATCCTTATTTATTTACAAACAATTTGCATTAAGAGTTTTTCAAAGCTTAAATAGACGAAGTTGGCTTTTTAACTGTCATAATGCAAACCACAAATCAAGAAAAGTCAATTAATCAAATCAAATGGAAAACAATTGGCACAGAATAAGGAACAATAGTATATGGATTAACAGCTTAAATCAGCATTTGTTTTCACAGCATTTTTAAAAAGCTAATTTCAGATGAAAAGCCTGCAAAGTGTGGGCCTTTTAATCCCCAATGGAAAATGAAACTAGGCTCAATATCTGACAGAGTTAGATTAATGTTTGGATTCTATAGTTCAGTCCTTTTAATTTGCTTTACTAGAAGACAGCCATAATATATTTAAGGCCACAAAATCTTAATAAAATATAAGCAATCTTATTAAGCTACTATCTTTTTTTCATGGGTGCATTTCGCACCAGATCATGCAAAGACAGTGGCTGTTACTACCAAACTACAAACTAAAAATGATCTATTATCAATACACAGAGTAAAATTTAATTTCAGTTCTGTTAAGTAAATGACAAATCATATTGTAACTCTGAAGTTTTAAAATATAAAACTCTTAAAAATAATTTTAGTAATTATTACAAGTACAGCTGTTTAGCAACGTATCCATTCTATAAGAGCCAGATGACACAACCACTATAACCCAACAAACAAACAAACAAAGAACCACTAAGCTAAAATGCTCACTATTTGCCAAATTTATGCATGTTTTGAACATGATTCTGCAGAAACATTTTAGATCTTGGACAAGCATACCTCTCTGCTTTCAATACAAGAAGTCTGTGCTTTTTCAGGCTTCCAGAAGAGCTTTAAAAGTACAACTATTTAGGAACTGATTCATTAAAATAATTCTTATGCCAGTTGTAACCTTTTCCAAGTTCACATAGAAGCCACAAAAAATTGGGTTGTATAAATACCAGGTTTAAAGCATTACTGAATTATTCTTGATGGATCTCTGTTCAAGCTATATTGCCGGATGACCCCCAAATGTGAATATTTTACATCCCATCACTTAAGCTGACTGCCAGTGATAGAAATTGCCATCTAGCATACCTGAAGGTTACACTGAAAGGGAAGAAATTTTGCTCTATCCCTTTTCTATTTAAACCCCTTTACCTTGTCAACATTGGGAAAGTGATAATTTAGTGTGGGGTTCAAAAATATAACACAGGAAAAAAGAACCACATGTCTTGTAATAGCATAATGCACTTCATCCCTTATCTTTGCAGGATTTCAGCTTTATCCTCACAAAATAGGTCAAGGAGGAAGAAAGATGAGAGGGATGAACACGATTAAACTTTGCAGCACTGGATGCATTTTCCACACTGAGGTGATTGTATAACTAGAGACCTCCTAGGTCATCTCCACCAATCAGAGCCTGGTTTAGCTCTGCAGACTAAAGCACCGTAATTAACATCCAGCTGTCTGCAATTACACCAGTTCGAATCTCCCCAGGCTTAAGGCTGACTCAGCCTTTCATCCTTTCTAAAGTAGATAAATTGAGGACCCAGTTTGTGGGGGCAATAAGCTGACTTTATATAAATATACAAAAGTATGAAGGCTAAATGCGTTAAATGGCGGCATATAAATCAAATCAAATCAAATCAAATCAAATAAATAAAATAAAATAAAGGCTTTTGGTTTTCCTTTAATGATTTGGTTCTGCTATCTTTTTTTTAATAAAAGTTTTTTATTTTATACAGAGACAAACATACAATACATAATCAGTGTACCATCTGAGTACATTTTTTGTATCTTCTTCCTACTCCTCCACTATTTATCCTATCTTAATATTATCATTTCATTTATTATAACATTTCTCCCACATTTCTTGCTTTTCTATTAATATATTTGTCTATCTTCTTTCTCTTCTTTCTTCTTCACTGATTGGTTCTGCTGTCTTGAATATATCCATTTACTATTGCATTATGAAAATTCATTATCCTCCTGTTTTGCTATTAGCAGCTCCTACTGAATTAATGTAAGATACTTTGTTTTCCATTGTATAAAATATGCACTAAGAATTGTGGAAAATCTGAGACCCAGATAGATGTGTTGGTCTAAAATAGTTCAAAACACATATATTGTTGAATGGGTTCTCTGAGATGAATTGCTTGTAACATATATCTCTCTGGTATAAGCAAAAGAAAGACATAAAAAACCTGAACTCACAGTTAAGAAAACTTGGTAAAAAATTTAAAATGCTTAGATGGAATGGCATTGGAGGAATCATCCTCCAAATGATATGTTTGTAAAATTAGCCCTAATTATCTCGTTATATCTTATGGTATGTTGCTCAGAGCATTACTACTTTATCAGATGTGATAGTTAACCTGCCAATTATTCTATCTTGAAGTAAAATAACATGTGGGGGAAAGGACACTTATAAAGTAATAAGGGAGAAAAGGGCTATAATAAAGACTGGAGACTAAATTGCTTTACTAACAACCACCACCAATGACAGAAATTATTACTGCTTGTCAGGACTCTTCAACTGCTTTATTTTTTAATTGTTATACTGTATCTGTATTATACACACAGATACACATATATATGCATTGGCTTGAGCTGAATTTAGTTAATAGTAACTACATGGCACATTGATACTGCAAGCATTTTGCACATTTTCTTCCATTTTTTGTTTTTTGTTTAGCTTACTTTACAATCCTGAGAAATCTGGTGGAATCCCATTTAAGTACTAATCAAGTAACATTTTGCTTCACCGCTTTGAGATCATTTCATATGATACTGTATACAAGAGACTTTTTTAAAAAATCACTCAAAATCAGTTCCAATTCCATTCCAACTTCCTGGTTTCAAAGAGGGGACATATCTGATAGCATATCTCCTACAGAGATTACTTGGAGGTGGAGGAGAAAAAAAAGCAAAGAAAAGATGGATAAATTGGGCTCTCTTTACAGAACTAGCAAGCTTCTAAACAGGAATATGGAAGCAAACATGGTCAATTGAAGCAGTCAGTGTATCAATATTCGAAAATCCTCATTAAACAATTTCCTAAAGAGGGAGTAAGTCAACCACTAACAAAATAAGACAATGTCATCCCTAATTTAGATCTTGATCTATAAAATGATATGTCTGTTTCAACCTAGCACTGTAGTGACTATTTTGCTGTTAGAGGGAATAATTCCAGGGGTTGAATGGGACTATTCCATATTATCATGGAACACAACATAGAACAGGGTAGATCTAATTATGATGACACAGAAATTACTAAAGTATGTCTTATTTGACAATGGAAAAATTTAAAAATCATGACTAACTCAAAACTTATTCAAAAATTAACTCAGAAAGATCCTTACATCTGATTTGTCAGAGACACAGGCTTTGTGTGTTTATTCCCTCCTTTCCTGATTTGTTACACTCCACTCATTCCAGATGTAGATGTAATTGTTGAAGGCAATTCAGCTGTCGTGTATTTACTAATGTGCTCTCCTCATTATTTGTCTTCACAAAGATACATTAAACTGCTGTGAAATATGGCTCTTCAGTAATTGTTATACCATTAGTCTGAATTTAGTGTAGAATAATGAACATTTCTGACTTTCTTATTTACTGTTAGAGCTTTATGAGAAAAGGTGCAAGAATAAAATGTAAAAGACAAATGTTCAGTGAATATCAGTTTGAAATTTGGAAGAGCAGTAAAGTTGCACATGATCTTAATATGAAAGACCACCTGAATATAGATTAGAATAATTGCTCTTCCCTACTGTTTTCATTTAGTTTCCAAGGTGTTTATATTCCCCTTAACATTATTTCACTGCTAACTATATAGTGGATTCACTGGGAGTAAGATTCTGTGATTCAATCACCCAAATGGTAAAACATAAGTGACAGTAAACATGTAAACAGAAATGCAATAAGTTTTTAACTGTGATTGCTTTGTTCTATTCTTCTATAAGAAATTACACAGCAGAATTTGAAATTAATTTTAATTCAAACCCTTGCCTGTAATAAAATTCTGTGAGAAAGTATCTGCTTCATGTGCATATTGTCAGCTTCTCAGTGCTGACATAGTAAAGAGGGGGTTAAATTCCTGTGAGATTATTAAGAGAGAGTGCCGTAGAGTGATTTAGATAATGACCAATAGGATAAGGAAGCAAGCCAGGAAAGGGAGGGATGATGGAGCAGAGGTCATTTCCTGGCTGCATATGAGTCCGTGAAGACGTTGTTCTAACAAATAAAAGTTTTTTTTTCTTTATTATCAAAATGTGAGAGGCATCTAATTTCGTTCAGACAACTCTAGCGTGACACATATGCTTTGGCCACTCAAAGGTACTAAGATGCCTTCTTAAAATTCCATGACAAAATCAAAACCTACAACAAATCTCTATCACAAAGTCAAGAATATTTTTTAAGTGGCCATTTTTGAAATATTTTAAACCTACATTAAAAAACTGGAACCATCAATGGATTCATGCTCTTAAAAACGGTATCAACAAATCTCAGATTGCTTAAGAAAAAAACTTTCTTTAGGGTGTACAGGTAGTCCTTGACTCATGACTTTAATAGACCCTCCCAAATCCATTTTCTAGGAGTTGTTAGTGGATGCGATGATTGTTAAACAAACCAATTGTATGTTACGGGTCACTTTTGATGAAAATGGGAAGTATATATATATATATATATATATATATATATATATATATATATATATATATATATATATATATATATATATATATATTAATAGCATATTAATGAGTATATAAGCAGATTTATGGCAAAATCTTTGTTACATTGGTTATATGCTGTCAGTTGAGTATTTCTTTCAGTTTGCATTTTCTAAATTTTTCTATCCTTGCACGAAATATTTAGATTTTTCTGACATATAAAGGGAATCTGAATGAACACAGAATGCTGAAGTTTGTTATTTATTTCATAAAGTAATCAAACATATGATGTCCATACAGATAAACCATCATTTCCTTAGGTAACAATTTCTTTAGAAAAATAATCTAATACTTGTTTATGTAAGACTTGTATTTTCTCTTCCTGAAGCAGTTCTATTTTCACTCCAGTTTGCTTCACATCTTTCCTTTTCTTCCCTATTTTTCCCAAGACCAAACTTGATAGTATCCCCCAAATGGGCTATCTGCAGAATTTCTCATCACCCTTGAGCTAGCACCCTTGGGCTAGCTAAAAATTGTGTGTGTGTGTGTGGGGGGGAGTGATAAGTGTACACATGTGTACTTATAACATATATAATACCGTATTTTATTTTATACACATATGTATATATAATACATTATATAATAAAATATAGTATTATATATTTTATAAGTGTGTGTGTGTATTTTATATTGTTTGTTTCTTTATTTTGTTTTCTGGGTTAATTTGTTCCAACTGTTGCATATCTCCCCCTCCCCTCCAAAAATCATGTCTGGCTCATTGAGCAAAACATCACCAATCTATAGAGTCCTACTTTCATACATACCCCCAGGAACCTGGAAGACACCATCCTTATTGATGAACATACATTATTGCATTGATAATGCAACTTCATTACAACTACAAACCTACAACTTCACTTCCCTGCATATATTCACTGACTCCATTTCATAAGAGTAAAACCACATTCATTCAGCTTTATTAAACCATTTGCATTCACTAGTTTATTTCATTTGTTTTATTTCATATTCATTACAATTTATCTCTTCCATTTCAAGTCACAACCCTCCATATGCTATAGTTGACACCAGTTTCACCACAGATACAGATCTAAAACAGTCAATGTGGATTTGTCAGTCAAGGCATTCATATTTTGTCAGTAATATAGAGAATATGGAGACTACATATCTAACTTTATTTACGCTCACACCACCTACATATTTTCCTTTTAACAATGAAGGAAATATGTATATGTATAATCTTTCTGTATAATCTACATACTGTATAATCTTTCGCTCATTTTGATTTGTTTCCACAACCACCTCCAAAGGCTAGTTTTACCCAAAGTGTGCTCACTGTATTCTATGCAAGCTAGGATTTCTCATCTAGAATATTTGATAAACTACAGTCTTCTTGCCTGCATCCTGTCCACCCAGAGATACATGTGGTGTATTGACAACATGCGAGATGCCTTCTTTCCTTCCCTTCCCTTGAAAAAGAATAAAATTCAAAATTCTGATATAATGGCATGAATGAGGTATGAAGTGCAAAATAAATAAAAGATCAATTATACTCTATCAATATTTGCAACTCCCTCTTTTCCTCAGTAGAAGATAAAAGAAATGTATACCTACTGACAATGCTGTACATTTCAGCCCTTTACCTGAAACAATACTTTTATTTATCTGAAAGTAGAAATATGATTGCAAATATGTTCTGTATATAGAACAGATTTAGGTCTGTTGAACAAGAAATGTCATAAATGGAAATAAAGTTAAATGGGTTAATTAGTCACTACTGACCATTTTAATTACAAGAAAAAAAATGGAGACAGATGTCAGGAAAATGCTCATTATTGGAATCCCAATAGATATGCGTTCAGTTGAGTGAGCAAGCTTTGTGTAACTGATTACATCTCTTTTTACCCTCCCTCAGTAAATAGAAAAACTAATTATCTGCACACGATTAAGTTAATGCACATTTATCTACAACAATTCAATTCTGACTGTGAAATAATCTTTCTAGTCTATAATTACACTCCAGCTTAATTAGCATAATTTCCACAGCACATCCTTAATAAAGAAGTAGATATTAGGTCTGATTTTAAATGCCAAGGCTATTTCAGGCAAAAATCATGAAGGGGGAGGGGAGGGGAGAGACGAGTCTATCAAACTTGGCTTTTTCTGCACACATACATCCTGCATTCAAATATGAAAAATATACCTTCTGCATATCTTGGATAAAATTCACATTGAAAGAAAGAAAGAAAGAAAGAAAGAAAGAAAGACATTTAAAATTTTCTTAATCTTGTCAACACATTTAAATTGTATCATCAAGAAGGCTGCCAAATTCTTCTTTTCAACTAAGATTACATAGGATCAGTTTGAAATCTATCCATAATTATTTAAAACAAAGGTTTTCTTTTTTAAAGAAAAGGACAATATTATTTAGATACACTATGGATAACTATAGTTTTTTTGGCATATTAAGGATCAGGAGGGATTTCTGTTGTTCCTATATGGCATGACATTCAAAACGGATTCAGTATTATCTGCTGAAATATAACTCAAATAAGCAATTTTAAATGTTTCATTGGAACATTTTAAGTGAAGCTGATTTGTTTCAAGCTTGAAATTTGAACCCGCTTACTGAGAATATATCCCTAGAGTTACCAACATCCTCTAACCTAATTTCTTTTCAAAATTCTGCAGAGAATGTAAAAATTGTAAAGGAGATACAAACAGCAGAAAATGATGTGAAGATACGCATTAGCATTTATATTTCTCCAACAGATAAAGGATTCAGACCTATTTTCAGATGATAAACTCTTAGTAATAGATATAATGTACTGGCATGATGAAATTTTAGCATCCCTAGAGTGTGTGTGACCACTCATAAACAGATGGTTTCAAAAAGCATGCTGGTTATCATTCAGAAGTCATCTCTTTTCATCGTGTGACTGATGAATTACTGAAAGCAAGTCACTACTCTGAATTCCTCTTATGGACTATACTTGCTCTGATCCCATTATATATAGTTACACAAAATCTATTACTGACAGTTTATGTCAGCTGTAGAGCTTTAATTCATTAATTTTACTATTGTGATTATCAAAATAGATGACCCAATGAGGGATATTATATTTTAACACATTTAATTACCGCCTGATCAGGAAAATTGATCTATGATAGTTTATATTGTATAGCTATTATTTCTTGCACCATGTTCTTTATATATTTTTAAATATTTATGTGTACAAGAGCAATTGTGAAGGTAAAAAAGGAAAATTGGGGGAACACTGAAAGTTCTTAACTGAGCAAGAGAGGCAGTCTATTTTGTGGTTAATTTTAAGATTACCAATAGTGCTTGTTCTAATTTTTCCCTTTCTTGTCCTGTTCTTTCAGGGTTTTAATTACAAAAATCATTTCAACCCTAAAGAATGAATTAGCCTATGTATAACCAGGATCAAGTATAATAGCATTCTTCACTAATTTAATACCTTTTGTCACCATCAGTTATCAGACAAAAACTGTATTAGCCACAATGATACTTGTTTTCTAGAAACTAGAAACTGGGAAAATGCAATTTAGCAACTGCTGCAGATTTCAGGGTAAGAGTGTAAGTAATTCTAAAATTAGCTGTTATCAAATCTATACTACTACCAATATCAAAACAAAGCAGTGGCTGACAGTTTGTATCAGTGATTGTAGGGAAAAAAACTGTGTGGTGCAGTTTTTTAGGATATTTTGTAAAAGCTCCCATTGAAAGGTTTAAAATGCAAAAATAATATATGATTCTTCTAACTTATCACATTACTCAGGTAATCTAAGGCAGAAGCCCCTTTTGGGCACCAAGGATCGGTTCCTTGGAGAGAAGTTTTTCTGAGGACCAAAGATGGCGTGGTTTCACATGCTGCCTGCATCCCATGGATAGGGCTTCACTTCTTTGTGCGGCCCAGATTCATAAATGCCGTGGCCTGATGCCAGTCTACGGACTGGGGATTGGGGACCCCTGATCTAAAGGATAAATTTCCTGAAAGTATGAAAGTCAACCTTAAATATAATCAAACCTAAACATACCCAATTTCTAGGCAATACTAAATACATAAGACAGAATTTTATTAATGAAAATTAATGTTTGCTTGTGTCCGGTTCCCAACCCAATATAAATATTTGCTATTAATTTTGCAGTCCTTCTGGTTAGATGAACCATGCATTTCATATTCTATCTGAGCTGCTTAAAAACATTCTAATGCATTTTGTTATTTATTTACTATTTGCACTGTTGTCACATTGATTTGTAATCAGTGACAATTAATTACAAGGATTTGCTGGGCTAAAAACAGTGTGTTTATGTAATGATAACAGACTGCACTATTGATCTATTCTATCTTTATTAGATTTTTGTTAAAAAAAACTTTTGGTTAAGAAAACATAATATCTTCCACAAAGCAGGTCAGATGTAATCTCTGCAGATAATATAGTACATGAGTCTGATTTCCAGTAATGGATTTTAGTGCTCAAAGTATGAAAACACTTGTATTTATCTCTAATTTAGAGCGTAACATGACTAACTGTTCATATTTACCATCAGTTTTCTGAGCTTTTCAGTGCAACAAGCTGAATATTGGGTTTAAATCCAGGACAGCAAAGATATATGCAGCAACTTAGAGAATACTGCAAACTTTCAAATGGGGTAGAATTATACTGATTTATTTATCAAATACGAATTATAATATTCAAAGGTGGGACTGAAAACTAGGCAGCTAGTCCAGAGTACGGATGCTAAAAATATACCTTTGGAAACAGATGAAACTAAGGAGCAGTCATTTTTTGTGATAGAAGACAAAATAACCTGCACAATTTAATTTGGATGAGAACTACTGATAAATTAGACATAGAAAATCTCCACAGAAAGCATTATGTCACATCAATGAAATGAAAAGAATTCTTTAAAAACTGTTAGTTAGCTATACAGTAAGTTTTGGAGAAAGCATCCTATCTTCCTTAACCTATCTCTGACCTTGGAATCAGACAAATTTAGAGCCAGGAAGGATAACAAAATGAGGAGTATTAATAAAAATGCACAGTAAATTAGATCCAGACAGCGGTAGAAAAGTAGCTAAAGATAGAACCACATAGCTAGTCCAGTGCTGAAATGTAAAATTTGTTACTACTGGTTTTGTGACCGTCGCTTGGTGGTGGGTAATGTGCTGAGTGGGCGTGGCCAACTTTTTTTTAACTTTTAAAAGCATTTTTTCTACAACCTCTTTGGCTGAAGAGTTTGTTAAAAAATGGTTTTAAAAGCCTCTGACTATCCCAGCTGAGTTGCCTGATTATCAGAGGCTTTTTTTTCTTTTAAAAACATTTTTTTCTACAACCTCTTCGGCCAAAGAGGTTGTAAAAAATGCTTTTAAAAGCCTCTGATGATCAGGCAATTCAGCTGGGATCGTCAGAGGCTTTTAAAAGCATATTTTAAAATGCTTTTAAAAAAATTTTGGCCGAAGAGGTTGTAGAAAAAATGCTTTTAAAAATAATTTTTAAAAAGCCTCTGATGATTGTGTGGCTCAGCTGGGCATGGGGGGAGGAGGGATTTTTGCTACTGGTTCTCTGAACCACCCGCTGCCATTGCTACTGGATCGGGCGATCCGGTCCAACCAGGGAGCATTTCACCCAATTACTGGTGGTGGTGCACCAAGACAAAAGATGCAATTGCAACAGTAAAATAGGAGAGCAAGGCACGTGGAGCAAATGTTCACTGTGCAATCTACGTTCAATCATTTGATCTGCTTTTATTTTATACTTTTGTCTTTTTTAAACTTAACGTATTATGGCCATTAAGAATACTCAATTCTTATTTGGGTTCTCTCCCTGTGTACTTTTCTTCTCTCTGGAAAGTCTAAAAAAAATCATCTGCAAGAATTTTGGCAGCCTAAATGACAATAAAAATCTATCGGCACATTATGTTTCTAATATTTTTAAATGACTGAGAACCCTTTTGGCAGATATATTTACCTTTAATCTTCATATAAAATAAGCAATGATACGTTATTTTGTGTAAATGTTTTGTTCATACTAATATATCATGGAAAGAATTGAGGCTGAAGTTCTACATGCATAACCAGTTAAATATATCTAAAGTAAGGAGCAACCATATCCAACCTGGACATCTTACCAGGCAAAATGGCCAAACCTGAGAATTCTAGAAGTCAACATTCACAGATTTTATGTAATTATTTGATTTGTATCTCATCTTTTCCAAGGAGTTATTGGTATCCTAGATATTTCTTCACCTTATACTCAAATATCCCTTGAAGTAGGTTTGGTTAAGACTTTGCTGGAGATGGCCTGGTACCTGGTATTCCTAGTCCTAATTCAACTACTATACCACAGATCGGGAAGAGGCAACTGGACTTTGTTTTTCCTTGAAGACATTTTGCTTCTCATCCAAGAAGCTTCTTCAGTTCTGACTGAATGGTGGGGAACAGAAGGATTTATATTCCTTGCAGTCATCTGGTTGTTAGCACTCTTTCTGAGAGTTGTTGAGGCCACTTGGAGGTTTATCTGTGCCCACCTGGTCACCTAAATAGTGAAAAAGGGTGTGGATCTGTTGAAAGGACTGTGTTATAAACAGGAGATAATGGTTTTGTATCCCTCCTCCTCTATTGAGAGAGGGCTGATCAATTTTAATGACCCCTCTTTCAAACCAGTGATCCTCTCTGTCTAGAATGTGGACTTTGCAGTCTTCAAGAGAATGGTCTTTGTCTTTTAAAACACTTCCATTTGTTCCCCAACATTCAGTCAGAATTGATGAAGCTTCTTGGATGAGAAGCGAAACATCTTCAAGAAAAAACAAAGGAAGTCCAGTTGCTTCTTGAAAGCTTTGGGACAACCATGAGCTGGATGACTGAGAATCTCAATAGACACAGATCTGGAAAATATCAAATTGGAGATGGCTGCATTGGGGCTTCTGTAGCTTTTTAGCAGAGCTCTTACCGGCATACAATTGGGAGATTTATCAGTATATTTTTTAACAAATCTCCAAAAATACAAATAATGTATTCCATGCCTTTTAAGATTGAAAATTATTTCAATTACATTTTCATAAGTCATAAAGTACTGATCTGTATCATGAGCAAAGAAAGATAAAAATATTCTTAAGATGTAGTATTGCATCAAGTAATTTTAAGATGCTCTGAATATTTTCTATTGAAAGAAATTAATTCTTCATGCATAGTCTATATAACTCTTTTTATAGGCAATTCATAGCACTCCTGCATCTGTCTGAAATGAAAAATTGATGTTATTTCCTTTTTGGGTCTTCTTATGTGAGAAGATCAGATACTTTAATACAATTTATCCTCCTTTAATAACATATAACTAACACTTTCTTTTCTTCATTCAACAATATTCTTGCTGATTGTAACTAAGCCCTAAACCTGACATTTTCAATTGATTTTAGAAGACTAGAACAATGCTGATCATTCTTTATAACATGCAGTTTATAAAACAAGTCTTTCTCAAGACTTGTAGAGATACAATTCAAAGTAATGTTTTCTTTAATGAGATCAAACCACTGGTATATTACAGTATGTGAATTAAACAGATATAAATTACATGACTCTCCATAGTCCCATAAAACAATAATGAAGCTGAAGGCAAAGAATCTAATTGAATTTACATTCAGCTGATACTTTCCAAGAAAACTATTATAGTATGAACTACTGTTATGTGTTACACAAAATCTGATTAGTAATCATATTTAGAAGATTTAATTCATGGAAAATCTGTAGAAAATCCAGCGACTTTAGAACTATGTTTTGGGATTTAAATTTTGTGTCAGAGAATAAAACTTTAGAAAATCAAAAGCTACTTGACATCTGATTAAAATTAGGAGGAATTGCACAGATAATTTACCAAGGCAAAGAAAAGGGAATTGCCTATTATTTACTTTCTGTACTGAATACATGTAGATAAAATCACCTCCTAAAGCAATGATGCCAACAAATGGATCCTACTTGCCTATCACACACAAGACATAGGGAGCAGAAGCTATACTATACCCAAAATAATTTTGCATGAACTTCTACAATTGAGGTCCAGATATATTAATTGAAGATTTAATTAATTGAAGGAACCCACAAAAAGAATCTTACTCTGCTGCTCCTGGTAATATGAAGGGAAGTTTTTCTGAATTGTTTTAAAAATAAATCTTCCTAATTGCCTAAGTGTTATTTAGGATTCATCATATGACTCTTTAAATCAAAATATGTACTGCAGCTTTACATTTTCAGAAGCTGAGGAACAATACATTCTTCATTAAGATTATGCATTCTACTAAATATAAAGAGGGCTTGGGTTGGCTGTTGCTAAGTAGGAGGGGATAGTTAGGGAGGTGTGATCACAATCACAGTGAGGCTCAGGGAAGGTACACAGATTTGGGGGGGGGGGAACAGGGACTCACCCAAGCAATTTGTGATCTTCCTTGCTGGCTTCCCTACTGACTATATTTGTGGGAAGCTGGCAGACAGTCACAAATCACCATCATGTAACCAAGGGACACTGCAATAATCCTAAATGCCCACATTGCAGTCACATAACCACAGAGGTGCTGATATAGCTGGTCATATCCACCACTTATTCAGGACCATTGTAAACTGCAAACAGTTTCTGAATGAGTTAACTGAGAACTATTATATATTCTAATATTAGGTCTTCTGGCAAACGCCAGCACCTAATCAAAAACATTATTTTGCACAGAATCAATTGTCCATAAAATACCACCTTCATAAAAATTACTATTTGAATGTCATAAGCAGATTATTAAGATGTCTACGTTAAAGCAGAAATAATTTGGCTGTTTTTTGTTGCTGAACTAAGGCAATCCATAAAGCAGTCCTGGTTGACTTCGCTGAATTTATATCTGTTTAAAGAAAAGTTCAAAGCTATAACTTGCCTCATATTGAGTAATTTTTGTGGCTATGATACTAAGAAGCTGAGTTAGTTTTCCTGGGGATTAATTATCTTCTAGAAATGTGTTGATAGGAGGATTATTCATATACCATCTATTTTATGAATGAAAGATCGCTATAACAGAAAGAGACTAGAAGACCTCCAAGGTCTCTTCCAAACTCTGTTATTCTGTCTTCTGTAAAGAATTTTTTGTGTATGTTTCTACTGAAGTTACCCAATTATAAAGATAATGCTCTCCATACAGGAGTTTTATTCTTATTAAAATGGAAAGTAATCCTGAAATTTCTACAAAATGTAGAGAACCGTATGATGTACAGGAATATAAAAGTGAAGTAGTATTGTGCAGTTGCAGATAAGCCTTCAAGTCCTAGCCAGCTGAAATGGCCAAGTTGCACCTGAGATGACAGTATACAGGGTGGTGGAATCAGTGAACAACCACAGTCTCTCTCTGAACAGAATAAGGGAGGATGGGGGAGGGGGAGATGTTTTACTTTTCATTTTGGAAATCCCACTGAAATCAGTATGTTTGATTCCATATAGTGACTGCTCTCTGCCTGGTTTAGCTTTCTGTTGACAGTAAGATCAGGTCTCCATTTGAAGGTGCCATGCTTTGCTCCTCCTTTGCCCACCTTCTGACCCCTTCTTGTTCCTATAGGTTTAGATCAGCAGATAGAGCTGTTCAGAGAGGAAAAGTTCTCACTCTAATCCCATCTAGCAGTCATAGTTTCAACTACAATTGCAAACTTAATCCTGAAGCATTCAATTATATGACAGACACCATAGCTTGTTGTTAAAGATCTGTAGTTGTAATGGCATGTGGGAATGACCTTGGGAGACAGGAGGAAGAGCCATAGCCTATACAATCATCATGCAAAAGGTTTCTCAGCCCACAGAAGGAAAAGGGATATGACTCAGAAAAGATCCTCCCTAGTTTTCTAGAATGTAAAAGCCAAAGAGGGAAGAAGTAACAACTACCACAATTCTATAACTCTGTTACATGTATTTTATACATACACAAGTGGCTCACATTTGTGGCAATGATCAAAATCATTGTTTACTAATCAAAACTGATTTTGATTACTATGAATTAATGTAATTCACCAACGTCCAATGACGGATATGGCACAAGAAGAATGAATTAATGTAATATAAGAATTATATATTTTTTGCAACTTAAATTATGATCCAGGTTTAGGATTGTCAGAATGGGGATATCAATAATAGTTCACATTTATTTCCTGTTCTGCAACATTTCTCTCTGTATAAGGAGTTATTTGTTCCAAAGTCATATTCTTCTCTCTCAGCTACATTTCTTTAATTCTCCAGATATAGGCACATGTATGATGGAATGCTCTCCTTGAAAAGTTCTCTCATATCTGGGAGATGAAATGCAATTCTTCTCTTTGACAATGAATTTTCTAGGTAAAAGATTTGCTAATTAATTTATCTATGAGAAACAGCATAAAGTCTTAGTATATTTGAAATTACATGTCACTATCACCAACTTTTAATTAAATAGGATAGAGAGGGGAAAGTGCATGTAATTTTGCCACTACCAGGGAGGGATAATCTGAGGCTCGAGGATTGCATCTGAATCCCAAAATAATTTGACTAGATGTCTATCAAAGTTGTTACCCAACTGGAGTATTTTTAATGTGACAGAAAGGAAAAATATTAATGCATCTACTGCCTTTATTACTTGTCTCTCTGAGACAAGTATTTGTTATTCCTCTGACCTGACTAAGGAATCTTCAGATTTGTGTTTTTAACATGCAAATACAGAACAAGCAAAAATTTCTCAATAATAACAATTCAGCATATCTTAATATACACTAAATGACAGATTAAAAGTATGGGATAACTTAGAATAGCAAAACACCACAACTTTCCTTAAAAAACCAAGAACATCATCTTAACTCAAAAATTAGTGTGAAAAGAAAATATTTTAGTCTCTAAAAGGTATTAAGTATCTTAATAAAATAGATCCAACTGGCCTTTAGAGTTCTGCATCAAAATTACAGCTAGTCCTCATTTACTCACTGTCTCATACAATGAGCATTTGCAGTCACAGTGATGAAAAATAACTTTGTGACTAATCCTCACATTTATGACCTTTATGATCTGTAAAGCAAAGGAAAGCTGAAGTAAGATCATAAGCATACTTGCAGTTTCATTTAGTGACTATTTTGATTAACGACTGAATTCCCAGTCCCAACTGTGATCACTAAACAAGGACTCTCTGGAGTAAAGAATCATTTCTCTCACTTCAAAATTATCCTGAACAAGGGGCCTAGCATTTTTGTTGCAAACCAGGTGTGTATGGAATACACTAATTCACCCATAAAATTTCTTATGAAGGTATGTTCAGTTTGTGGCTTATAAAAATGTTTATAAATATTGTGTTTTGTGCTACTTCCCTATTTTCATGTGAACTGAACAACTGAGACCAATCACATTTACATTCAGGTTTGGCACTCATCTTCAGCATGATCACTTTTGGTGAAGTCAGTTATCAGTGTTGCCAAACTAGGAACTGTAAACACAACCTACTGAATATGTGTCTACATGGCATTCTAACAAAATATATCTTACTTCCTTGATTCTCTTAGCACTTACATAACAAAAAGCAGTGCTAGCATTTGTAATATTGAACTTTGATTTGGTGGCCACCAAGAATTTGGCAGATTGGTCTTCAGTCAATCCTTTTACAAAATAGCTATATTTTTTGGCTAAAATCCATAAATATATTGCTTTCTAAGTTTCTTGGTAGTATAAATTGAATGAAAAATTAAGATCACACTTTTTAAAACAACTGTATAAAAGAAGAAAGATGGCGAGAGGGAGGATTTTTTCTTGCAATTATTGAGGAAGAACTGCAGAGAAACATGTCTTGTAGAGCTATTTTCCCTGGAAAAAAATGGCCATTGACATCCACACCTCTACTCTGGGCAGTTTACTAAAGTATGCATATCTTTGTGATCCCATTTAGATAGAGGTTTTTATTTTTAGGAAATCATACAAAACTAATCACCAACTAAGTGTATTTCTAACTAAGTTTTCCTAACACTTTCATTTCAAAACAATTTCCCTTATTCTTTTAGGCTGAGATATTTGGTTTAGGTAATCTTAGGTAATTTGGACAACTCTATTCTTATGACTGGATTGACGTGGTGCATCCTAGAGATTTCTGGAAGTTTCACTATTAGCACATCTGGATAATAACAGATTGGAGAAGATGGTCATAGGTTTCCTCTGCTTGAAAGTCTTCCACTGTAGTTGGAGTGGATTTAGAAATAAAAATAATCTAGCACTGAAATCTAGAAAATGCATGCATTAAAGGTATATAAATTAACTTTATGTAGCTAGATAGTTTTTCTTCAACTACATATCTCTGCTCTTATTCAACTTTATGCTAGATACTGAAATATAAGGTGACAAATGACTCCGATTCCAGGCACACAACATACTTAGCCAATAAACAGAAATGTAATAATTAGAAAGCATACACAACTTTTTGTTTAAAAAAATCAGTGCTCCATATAGTGCCATATATGATTTTATACTCAACAGTTTTAAATATCTACGGCAGTATCATATTAAGGAGGCTGCTCTATGGTTTACAATGTACACCATAATATATGTCTCATTAAAAATGTAGCAGTCCAACACAAAATAAAAAATCTGCTACTATTAAGCAGAAATTATGAACCCAGTACTATTTAAATGAGTAGTTTGCAAAGCATAAGCAAACCTCACTGAGTTGGTACAGTAAATTTATTAATTCCCCCCCCCCCTCTGGTTTCATAAATATATAGAGAGATATTGGAGGATGGAGGGAGGGGCAGATAATGAAAATCCCGAAAAACTTTTCTTCAGGAGCAAATCAGGATTGTTGGGAAAAAGAAACAAGAACACAAAAGCTTTAATTAGAAATCTGAAAGCCTCAATAGCATAATATGCATTCTATAACTATTTGGAAAATATTAGTGTAGGAATGGGATATGTGTTAAGAAAATATGATAACATGCACATATCAGCATTGATTCAATGCATTATATGGCTGGGATACTGTGGCAATATGCCCGTTTAAAATTTGCTAGAAATGAATCAATCATTCAAGTACATACACATTTGAATGCGTATTTGAAATCTTATTGGAGGCAACCTTCATCCAGGAAAAAGTGTTCATGAAAGATCTGGAGAGGAACAGAATTGTGGAAGTTAGCAGAAAAAAGCAAATACACATGTTTCAATCAGTCAATAAGAAAGGTAAGGACATACAATTCAAGCATATGTGTTGCATTAAAATTACATGCAATGAGTAAAGATTATGACTAAACAAACAGTGTTGTTCAGCCTTGTTTGAAACATAATATGTTGTCGAACAATGTTATATACACTACACTCTTAAAACCAGAAACAAGAAAGCAAGGGCTCCAGAAATTTTTCATTAGCAAGTACACTTTTTCCAAAATAAATATATTGGAATTTGTAGTTCATTTGATGAAGTTATCAGCACAGGTTTGCTTCATCTAATAATTACTAAAACAATTCCTTTTTCCCTCCAAGATGATACATTATCTTTAGAATTCTATGACAATGGAAAAGAAAGCTGAAAAAAAAAATTCACAAACATATTTGCCTCTTTTCTCTTATAATAAAGATAAATTAAATACTTGTTTGCAAACTCAGTACTGACCTCACCTTCAGGCACAAATCTAAAAGATTTCTGACACTCACACCCAGATTCTAAGCAAAGCTAAAATTGGCTATTTGCTATTTCTGTGACTACCAGAACCATAGAAATAATGGGGCCAATCACTTTGCTAGCTGTTAGATTTTCTCAATCTGTACCTACCTAAGACTTGTAGAGGAGGTCAGGCCTAGGTTCTGACACAGAGAAAAAAAAATAAACAATATAAAGAAAAAAGTTTGTAGTGAAAAGGACAGCAGTAAAGAATATTGGGGAAAGCTCCAAATTATACTACCGGTATACCAATTTTTCTCAATCTCAGCAACATTAAGATGTGTGGATTTCAACTCTGGGAGTTGAAGTCTACCTACCTTAAAGTTGCTGAAAAAAATTGGGCTAGGTTATTGAATTTATCTTCTCATTAAAAAAAATAGATAATTGCAATGTTTCAAATCCCATATTGACAGTACTATTATATGAGTAGTTCTTGACATATGACTGTTTAACAAAGGTTCAGTTACAATGGCTTCAGAAAAAAAGGATTTATGATCTGTCCAACCCGCTAGTCACATGATCATTATTTGGGTATTTATGACCAGTTGTAGTATCCTGCAGTCTCATGGTTTTCTGATTTGCGAGTTTCCCAACTGATTTCCTACAAAACTATGAATCTAGTGAGCTGGATTCATTTAACGATCATGTGATTTGCTTAACTACTACATGATTCACTTAACAATTGTGGTGATGTGCTTTACAATCATGGTAAAAATGTGCCTGGTCACACAATGACTCAACTTACAAATGCACTAAATAACTATGGGAATTCTGGTCTCAATTGTCTTTGTAAGCTGAGGACTACCTGTAGTAGTTCTATACTGTAGTCAAACCCACATCTTTCGGGGAATTGTACAGACCATTAAGGAACCCCTATCTACCATTTCAGTCTCAAAGCTGAAGAGAGAGAGATATTTTTGGGGGAAATATATTCTCCAACTTTGAGGATAATCATAAAGATGATCCTCTGGCTATGAGGCACTGAATATGATTAGTCTGTTTCTGAAGTTCTCTACTTTATCTGCAAATCTAAGAATTTACCATCATGACATAATTAGAACACAAATACTTTTCTGATGGTAAATGCTTAGGGGAAGAACTGTGGAAAAGTTGCAAATGGGGACCTCTGGGGGAAGGGAAATCCATTTTATTGCAAAATGTAGCCCAGTATCTTCTTAAGAAGTTGGCTGCTGCAGATAACTTCATATTTTCAACCAGGAAAAAGCAGAGGTTTGTAATAAAAGGAAAAAAAGTCAAGTTTTGATTACAATAGTAACAGAATATATATATATTTGTGAAATATTTCATATTGACCCAATCACTGAAAGATGGTGAAAGTGAAGTCTAACTGATATCATTTGTTCTGTAGTTTATTTCAAAAATATTTCAAATATCTGAAGTTTGTTTGTTTTAGAAGCAGCTTTCCCCAGCTTGGTGCCTCCTGCAAACTTTTTAACTGCAATCCAGCATCACCAACTAAAATCCAATTCAACTGAAGGGATCAGTTTATTGTAGGTTATCTCACATTATGTCGATAACACAATCAACTGACATTTAAGGGACACATATATTTATTTCAATTAGGTAAGATATAAAGTCTATAATATGAATAGTGTCTCTGAGCTGAAGTGTGAACCTTCATTTCATGACAAAACTAGAATAACAGGGAAGACTTCCATTTTGAGACAATTCTCCAATCTAGCAACAATTTCTTTAATGTGAGATGAAAGCATTTTTTTTCTTTTTTTTATGACTCTTTTCTTTTTATGACCCTTTTTATCAGGATGGAGTTGGGGTGATTGAAAGGAGCTGAATGTTTACTGGCTGGAGACCCTTCTTGATGTCTACATGGAGTTCACAGCAGACATGTTCTCTTTGCGCCCTGATAGAGAAACATCTGTCACTGCCTGGGATTGAACTCTCAACCTCCAAATTGTGACGCAAGAGTCTTCACCTTTAGGCTACCATGCTGCTCTAATGTGAGATGGCAGCAATAATACCTGTATATAAGGAAGCTCATATAGAGGCTGAGGTCCACCTGTTTTCCTTGGATTCATATAATTAATGATGTCTAACCCTAAATTTGATACCTATAAGCTGTTGGACTACATATTTTCTCCTACACTCCCCTTATTCTCTGTGTGAAAAAACTGAAAATCCTCAGCTATCTGTTGAGGCAAATTCAAGGAAAACTTAATTTCTCCCCAATGGAAAATACCTCCATATGAAAAGATTGCCTTAAGATGATAATATTCTTTTTCTGAAGGATTACCTCTCAGATATATTCCCACACATATACACCCCCCCTAAAAACAAACAGAAATAAGAACAGCATTAATCCAATGCATTATTTTTACATTAAGAATCTTGTCAGGCTTTATGTCTTAAGTAAACACCTCTCCCTTAACTAACTGTTGCTATTTCATAGATATTGACGTATATCAATCCAACCACACAGCTTGTAGGCCTAGGAGCAAAGTCGGTCCTCCCATTTTTTGTGTGGTTCCTAGAGACCCTTTAAGGATTGCTGCCTAATTATAAAATTTAATGTGAGAGAAAACTGATGAAACATGTAAGGAGTTTACCTTAATTTACAGTAGATGTAATTAAATTGAGCATATATTATATTTCATTTTTGTCCTCAACTTTCTTACTTTTTTGAGTACGGTTTATGGCAGAGCTTTAGAAATTAAAAATGTAACCGTAGGCCAAAAAGGCTGGACCTTTCCATTATAGTTAGGTGATTGGAAAGGAGCCAAACTGTAACACCATGTAAAAAAAAAAAAAGAAATTGAACATTTTCCTCTATTTGAAATATGAATTTTGGCTGAATTTTAGTACTCTGGTTAGATTCTACCTACTAAAAATATGGGAAATAATATGAAACATATTCAATTAATATTAAAACAATTTTGATTTTTGAGTTGCTTTCCCACTTCATTCTCTTTGGGCACTTAATGCAGCTGCCATTCACAGAGCAGCTTTAAACACCAACACCACCCTGCTACAAAAAGACTTTAAAAAAAAATTAAAGAAAGAGTATTCTAAAGCTTTACGTAAGAAAGCATTAGAATGCTTTTTTTTAAAAAAAAGTACATAAACAGTTGTAAATTTAGTTTCTGTGCTTGCATGTACAATTAAATCTTTCTATTCCAAAATGAAAGATAAAGGCTTGCAATTTCCTTTTAATATAGTTGGTGGAGGAAAATATTGCATTATGTTTTATTTATCAAAGGAATATTATATTGATATGGTCCTACTAATAAAGCTCTACAGCTGTTACATGGATTTTTTCACAGGATTACTAAAGAAAATTTCATTACTATATCCAAATAAATTGGAGTAGGGCTCTCTAATCAATTCTTAATATAAATGTAATAGGAGCCTGATAGCAAACCAGCTGCTAAAAGATACTATTAGGAATAATGTTAATAGTTGCAAATTCTTTGTATGACTAAATGATAAGAGAGATGGTACCCATGTTGCTATGATCTTAAATAGATTGCTCAAGGTCTTGATGTGCTTCTACTTGGTCAAATTTCAAATGTAAACTCTTGCCAGGGAATTCATGAAGAAGAAAGGACTCTGGTCAAAGTCCAGTTGTAATGTCTGGATTTTATTTAAAACTTGGACCATTGTATTGCCTCTCATCACTATTTCACATATATCTATTTTTCTCAATTGCTGGCTTTGGACTGCAACCTCCTTGGGGCAGAAATTTTCCTTTTTGTTTACAGTATAAAGTAAATGTCATATTATCAATTCCATTTATGGTACTGATGGCACTGGTGCTTATGGCATTGTTCTCAACTTAGAGGCAAGGGGACAGAAGCCAAATATACAACAGTTATTGTTATACAGGAATGAAATGCAAGAAGTAGCAGGTGTAAAAGTAAAGGAAAAAAACACGAATGGAGTCACAACAAAGTATTTTACCTCAAAGGTGCTTTTTCAAAAGGCAATGGGACTGTTTTTTTCTTGAGAAAGAAGAAGAAAAGTTTCGCTTCTCATCAAAGAAGTGTCATTGGTTATGATGGCAGGCAATGGAAGGATAGGTACTGACAGTTGAAACTGGATGGAGTGGTGGGAATGGAATCCAGTCTCAACTGCAGCATCCAATATCCAGTCTCAACTGTCATTACCTATCTTTCCATTGCCTGCCATCACAATCAATGAAGCTTCTTGGATGAGAAATGAAATATTTTCTTCTTCTTCCTCAAGAAAAAAAAAACAGTCTTTGGAAAAAGCACTTTTGAGACAACTATGACCTGAATGACTGATAATCTCCACAGACGAATATATTTTTCCATAAAAAGACTAGGAGTAGAGGTCGGAATTAAACTGAACAGATTATGTCAGAGCTGGACAACATATGCATAAACCAAAACGTATACATTAAAGAACCAAGAAAGATTAAATTCTTTTAGGCAAAAAAGCATATTAGAAGCCCAATAGAAAAAATGGTCATCTAAGATAAATAATAAATAAATAGAGTTAAGGGTTTCATTTGTTTATGTTGAAAGCTATTTTCATCAGGAGTTGCATTATCCAATGGGTCAGTTGGGAATCAAAGATGAATCACTAAATATTTTTTTGCTTCTCTCTTTTATTTTATTCATTGGCCCACTTCACAAGGCTTTTGAGTAATAGCAGGCTTATGAAAAATATGTACTGTATGTAAACAGATTTTTTTTCAAACACTAATTGTTACAAGTATGAAGAGAAGCAAGTTTCATCATAATTTTCATTGTATTTCTCTTTAAATTGTGAGTATGGAAAGTTGTAGATACAAACAGATGAATACATATTCTCAATGAATAAAATCCATTCTATGCTTGACATATTTAGCACAAAAAACTAAGACATGGATATGGAAAAATACTAGTCTGAAGCCATGCATAGGTATGATTTTATCAAACATTTATATTTTGTGGGGTATATATTTAATCAAATCATCTGTGCTGGAGCTATAGTAATAAATACATTTTTAAATAAGCAGTACTATCTTGCTCAGAAAATTGCATAATATTTTGTATAGCATGCCACCAAGAAAAAACTTTTAAGAAATAATTTTTATCTTTAATATCACCTATAGTCTCAGTTTGTTCAATGCAAAAAGAGAGAGCATCCATTAATGCTCTTTGTCAATGTTTCTCAAAGCTTGTAAACTTTAAATTGCATGCACTTCAACTTCCAGAATTCCTCAGCCAGCATGCTGATGAAATTGGGGGAAGAATTCTAGAAGCTGAAGTTCAGACATCTTCGGGTTGCCAATGTTGAGAGACACTGCTCTAGGCTATCAGAACATTTCAGAAGTATGTTTGTGCTCTTTTTGTTCTATGACATCCAGAGGGAGAAAATGAGTAAACCAAAAGGATACAGACTCATGCTGTGCTTTTATAATTTCTGCTAACAGTTGCAGTAATATATTTGGAAGGACATTTTGTTAAGGTGGCAGGGTTTTATGCTAATATTTCACTTTTGTCATATTTCCAGGGGAGATTAACATGTATAATTTAAGGGACAGCAGCATGGGCTTACTTTCTCCATCCAAGAGAATATTCCATAAAGTAAATCTCACAGAGCAAGAGAGTGAGGGGTTCAATGGCAAAATCAGCTAAGAGTAAGTTTCTATTACAGGTAGTCCTAGACTTACAAGAGTTTGCTTAGTGATTGTTCAAAGCTACAACAGAATTGAAAAAATGGACTTATGATCTTTTTTCACACTTATGACCATTGCAGCATCCCCATGGTCATGTGATTTACATTAGGATGCTTAATAACTGGCTCACGTTTATGACGATTGCAGTGTCCCAGAGCCATGTGATCATCTTTTGCAACCTTCTGACAAGCAAAGTGAATCTTAACAACTGTGTTACTAATTTAATAACTGCAGTGATTCACTTAACAAATGTGGCAAGAAAAGTCATAAAATGAGGCAAAACTCACCTAACAAATTTCTCACTTAGCAACATACATTTTGGGCACAATTATGGCCGAAAGGTAAGGATTACCTATACTGAAAAGTGGAACATTTATGATCCACAGTGGCACAGTGGTTAGAATGCAGTATTTCCGGCTAACTCTGCCCACTGCCAGGAGTTTGACCCTGACTGGCTCAAGATTGACTCAGCCTTCCATCCTTTCTTTTTCCGTTTGTTAAAATGAGGGCCCAGATTGTTGAGGTGGTATGCTGACTCTGTAAACTGCTTGAGAGGGCTGCAAAGCACTATGAAGTGGTATATAAGTCTAAGTGCTATTGCTATTTACGCTAAGCCATAACAAACAAATGAGGAATCCTTGTTGCTCTCTGAGCTTGGTGGTTTTCTTGCCGACATTCTATTACCCAAACTAGGTAACACCAGCACCAAGATGGTAACATCTCAAGAAAACAGTCAAGCTCAGAGAGCATTTATTTTTGTATTTAAGATTTGCAACAAGTCTTAAATTTATGATGAAAAAGATCTATATCTATGGTATAATCTTATGACTTCAGCAATTCTATACCCCAAAATGGAGAAAATTATCTAAAACATTTTTATGCAGCAACTAAAAAACACTAAACAGAAAGTTCACAATAAACCTAGGCTTGAGAAATATTAGTTTCCAAAATAGTAAAGCTTGATATGTTACTGTTCTCTATCATCTATCTATCTATCTATCTATCTATCTATCTATCTATCTATCTATCTATCTATCTATCTATCTGATTTATATGCCGCCCTTCTCCGGAGACTCAGGGCAGTTTATAATGCATTAAGCAAATCTATGCCCAGATTTGCTTGCTTCTCATCCAGAACTCCACTGTCCTGCACAGGAAAGGTTTTTTTTTTCTTTTTGCACCATGCATGTTCAGACACACACACACTAAAACATGTTCTTTAACCCTTTCATATGGGAACACAGACACTCATTCTGACGCACTGAGGTGAATGTAGCTCACCAGCATTGCATGAAGATTTGTCCTTTTCGTTGGGGTGGCAATTTTCAAATAATGTGTATGAATATATGAAGCATTGAATGAATCAGAAAAACTTGCTGGTCAGCTACTTTTAGCTAATTAGGTCATAGATTATGAGAAATGGCTTTCTAAGCAAGTCCACATCTTACATCAGGAGCGTCAAACTCGTGGCCTGTGGCCCGGATGCCTCATGTGCTGGCCCCACTCCCGCCTGGTTTAGAGAAGGGGAAAAAAGTCATATGATGCCGCCATAATGTCACAAGTTTGACATCCCTGACTTACATTATGCTTATTCTAATAATGTATGTGAGAGAAAAGGATCACTTGCTTGCTGACTGAAGTATAGAATGGAAACTGCATGCATCCTTCTCACTGATGAATTCTGGTAAGGCATGGATCAGAGGTGTTAAATTCACTGTTTCACAGCGGCGTCGTGTAACATATTGGGACTTTCCCCCCCCTTCGCTAAACCGGGTGGGAGCAGGGCCAGCATGTGACGCATCTGGCCTGCAGGCCACAAATTTGACACCCTTGGAATGGATGGTGGTAGCATCCCTCAGCAGCATTTGGTACCATTGATTACAGAATTGTTCTGGGCCATCTATAAGAATTGTTAAGTGGGCAGCAATGTTCTTCTGAGTGGCCAAATCCAGTCAGTGAGAGTGCAGGGAAGAGATTGAATCTGCAATCACTCTAATATGGGATGCCCCAGGACTTGGTGGTTTCCTGTAATTTGTTTAATATCAATATGAAGTAGCTGGCAAAGATATTAAAGTGTTGATGATATATCTCTGACCCAGGCTGCATGAGAGAAGGTATTTATTTATTAAGCTTATTTGCCACCTATCTTGCCATGGGGCTATGAAGAGACTCAAAACCAAATTGTGTACTAACTGAATGCATTATAAATGAATATAAGGACATGTCTTTTCACTGCAGTTATCCATAAAAATAGGAAGACCTGGAAGTCAATTGTATGGGGGAAAATGGAACAATGAATTTTATTTTAAAAATGCTCCCAAAATGTAATTTGCTCCATGAATATTAAAACTTAGATTGTGATATACAAAGTAGGTAGTATACCAAGGTAGAATTAAAGTGTCAAACAGTAACAAAATCTGCTGTTATGTTTCAGGCATTTTATACATATGATTCCTCAGTTATGGTTTTTGTAAAAATCTAGTTAAGACAACCGTCTATTCCCTATCTGCAACCAGTCACACACAGTTGAGGTTCTTAAGGCTAAAAACCAACTTCCAACACACTTTCACTTACAGTCTTTTAACCTTTACACTTTCCTTTCACTACCTAATAACAACAACATAAACCTAGTGCCATATAAGACATAATTAAGCTCTGACATGTGTCATAAGCATTTTATATTATATAATAAGAAATATGTAAAAATAGACAATTACTTATAAGAGGAGGTTAAACTTGACATGATGTATCAAATCTTATGGATAAGGGTTTTACACACACAAACATAAGACAAATATAAATCTTTTAATATGAAAGTAATCCAAATTTATCTGTCAGTCTTGCTTCAAACTTAAGCATGGTTTTTAAAATGTTGTAGTAATGAAGATGTCAGAGCAGCTACACAAAAGGACACCAAGTAAAAACGGAATGAATTTATCCAAAAAAAAATATTTTTTTTTGGTTTTAAGAAATCTCTAGAGTGGAAAGCAAATAGACTGATGAAGATGCAGATGTCAAACTGGTGGAAAGAAACTACTTCTGTTTAGGAAAATTCTAACAGTCTCAGTTCCAGAGATCTTTAATCAAAATACATCTTCATCATTATAATAAAAAATGACAATAAGAAGTACCAGTAACTTACACAAAACTGCTTTTCACAATTCTTCAAATGAATGGAGAACTACAGCTTTTGCCCAGAGGAAACTGCATGAATTTCAAATGATGATGTAAGGTTAAACATAGGTATGCTGGAGGAAGCAAATGAAAGTCTCTGTTCACACATAAATCTATAACCACAAGTAGTTCTATGAATGATTTGCACACCTGCTGTTCAGGCTCCCTGTGAGCACTGCTAAAAATGAAAAAGAATACAATATTTTCTGCCTGCCAAATCTTGTCAAGGGATTGTCCTACATGGGAAGCGAATAACCTGGACTGCATGCAGGCTTCAACCCATATTGATAACAATTTCATCTGAAAATTGCGAAAGTGAATATTCAAGACATGATCAGGATTCCTTGTTTGTAAGGAGTACCAATCCCAATCCCAAGAGGAGAGGTTTGACATGCTTTAGAGCTCTGTTCCTATTGCTCAGTTAAAGCATATCACCATTTTCCGTAGTTAATTTTGTTTTCCTTTACTTTGGAATTTTATAAACCACTTGAGTTTTATTATAAAACCCACTTATATAAAAAAATATGGGAAGCACTGTCACCACAAATATATGAATGTAAATTCACTTAATGAACTAAACAGGGCTTTGATAATTCTCGTTGGATTTAGGAGCATTTATTGTAAACAAATGCTTAGTGCAAAACTTTTACAGAATTCAATGCTTTAATCTGAATTTGTTCACCTCTTTGTATGTCACATTAAGAAATCTATAGATCCTGTTGCTTAAATACCTGAACTTCTGAAATATTTGCTGAAATGTAAGCATTAAGATTTTTTTCCCCTCCAGCTTTCAAACAAAGCAAGTCATAAACCAATTTTAGCTGAGTTTTAAGTCACTTTCTAGGTTGTAATTGAAAGATAACAAACAAACAAGCAAACAAAGGGTATTTTGGCTATCTTTCATACTCTTAATGCAGCGGTGAAATCCAGCCGGTTCTATCCGGCTCGCGTGAACCATTAGCGCTGGCAGCGGGAGGCTCCGCCCACCCACTGGAATGTCATTACATCCCATTTTTGACCCTCTGCGTATGTGCAGAAGGCTCTGTGCATGTGTGGAAGAGGCATGCGTGAGTGTAGCAAGTGCACACACACTCACATTCCTGAACCAGTAGCAAAGATAAGTGCATTTCACTGCTATCTTAATGGTGAGAATTCTTGCTTTGCTTCATGAAACCCATAGTGCAATACAAGAATCATATTTTCCAAGCTATTCAATTTTAATTGTTCTGTGATATTTCATATGTAATTTCAAATTTCAAGGCCTTTTACCATCTCATTCATCTATTCATCTTGTAACAAGTCAATTGTTGAATCTTCTTTTCTGGCCACTTCTACAGAGAATCACTTCCTTTTTAAACTATATTTTATCACCAATACTAATTCCTTCTTGCCTCTCCCATCTTCTTCAACTGCTAAGGACTGTCAAAGATTTTATACTTAGGTTCAACTTAAGGAATTACACATGTGAAGTGGGGAAGAGGTGAGAATAGTTTTTGAGAACAATATAGCAGTAAAAACATGAATGCACTAACATTTTGATCTTAGTTTAAAACATGCCTGCAGAGGGTTCGCTACTAGTGCCACTATAATACTAACGTAATGCTGACTTGGGTTCATGATATGTAATGCTGTGACAATAAATATAAATTCAGCTTAATTTATGCATGCCATCAGATTGAGTTTAACCCATTTTATATGGTATATTAGCATACCATCAGAAAAAAAAAGTTGCTTTGTTTCACTTGGCAACACCAGAAGAGGGATTTGTAATGGTATATTGTATTTCATTACTCAGACACCTCTGGTTGAGTGTAGGTAAGTGCATCTATTTATGTACACAAAGGGACTTTCTCCTCTCCTGCAGCTAATGATATTCGAGCCCATCCTATCTATTTTACAACATAGAGAATAGATTCTTTTCACTTTTATACAAGGCTTTTAAGATGAAATAGAGAGCAATAGGAGGAAATCCCCACTGTGTGAACAGATCCATTTATAGATCTAACCCCCATATTATAATTTTTCTGAATATTCCCTGAACATCAATTGTTTTCATATTCATGTAAACAGTGAGGCACAAGGATGACCATTAGTCTATTATCTAAAGTCAGTCAGTCAGTCCGTCTATCTATCTAATCTCCAAAACATTGTGATGTGGATGATAATATACTCCAAGAATATGATCTGACAAAATATAAGGGGAGGCCATTTATGCTACAGTCGTGCTAGGTAATGATGAGTAAGATTTCTCTGAACAGTAATGTAACATAGCACAAAAACACATTTTACATGCCCATGAATAATTTTGGTAGAACAACAACAACAAAAAAGCATAAACTCATGGATGAGGTACAGAACCTTTAGCACGTGAAAAAGTTCCAGCATGCATCAATCTATACTGATAGTAAGTTCACATTCTTCAATGGTTCTCAGTAAACCTTCATCTTTGTTAGCAGCACATCTCTGCCATAAATTATAGTATATTGAAGTTCTTTCCTGCAAAACACTTCAGTCTGTTGGCAATCAGATCCAGGTAGTGGTAAAGTTCTTCCCTATTGTGAATTCCAATGATTCTAGAGATGTGACTGCTTAGAACAGAGCAAATACAATTGCCAATATTGAACTTCAAGTAACTTACATAATATTTGTTTTCCAACATGTCAATCAAATCATGAGGTATTCATAAAGAAATTACACTTTGATTTCAGTAGTAAATACTGGAGTTCTAGAAAATTAAACTGGGGAAGTCTAACCCTGTAATAGAGAGCACAAATTTGTTTCTTGTTTACTTTTATATATAGTAACTTGCTGTTACAATTGCAAGGTTGCACATATTTTGACAAAAGTTTTTTTAATCAGTAATTTTTGATTAATTCAATATATTTTGAAGACATGACTTTCTTAGGTGTTTTATATCATGTGATACATAGAACAAATACATTTGTTCTCATGATTGAGATTTAGAAAAAACAACTACAATTTTTATGAGAAGTTCTGTTGAAATATTTGTGATTCACAAATATTTTGTGATTATGTATTATGTATTATTTTCGTTTTGTTCTCCAAGCCTTGGCTGGTCTGATGAGATGAGACGAAAAGCAAAGTTAAAGCAGACTAGGTTTGGTGTAGGTTGGCTTGCTTGGTCAGATGTGGGTTAACTGTAGAAGAAACGTGAGATGGCGGGTGAGGCCAAGGGGTAGAGTCACGGGTAGAGTATGGGAGCCTTTAAAAGGGTGGTGGGGAGCACTGTGCGAAAGCGCTGACAATATCTCACTTGGAAAGTTGGTGATTGTTGGAATGTGCCAGAGGGCTTGATAAAGTTTTCTACAACTAGGAACCCAGTTGCCTGGAGTCTTATTTCAAAGCACCATTCCGGAACCTGACAACTGTTATAGGAAGAAATAGAAATCTATAAACTATATTCCCTTTCCCAAAGCATGAAATTAAGCAAACACATAAAACACATAAAATCTGGGACATTGCTTAGTCATAAAACCAAGCAATGCCCCAGACACATGGAATTAGATGACATTGGTTAAATGTGAATCTTCCATAAACATGTTTGTTTTCAACACTATTTGTATTAATAATTTAATACTATTTTTTCTTTCCTAAATCTTCATCCAAAAATTAACGAATACTTAAAATACTTCTTTAGATATTTTGGGAATTGAAACTCATGATATCTTTTGTCAAGTTGACACTAAACCCAAAAATTATATTAGGCAAAAAGATCTAAATGTTTAGGTATAGAAATTTAGAAAATTTAAAATTGTATGAAAAGGGTTTGATAAATAAATGTTAATTTTTTTAATGGAACAATCAAATGCAATATTACTCTTACCAATAATAATAATAACAACAACAACAACAACAAGTTTGGTAAAAAATGTTTTTTGGCTTCTGTCAGATTTTTTCCTTATCTTCAGGAAAACATTTGTTGCTTTGTAATTCTCTCCTTCTCAACAAAACTTTCTTAATTAACAATTAATGAACAAAATATTGTTATAATTATTTCCATAGTTTTTTGTAAGCAGCTAGTAAGGCAAGCATTTAATGAAATTAGGTTTATAGATGTATTTTGGGAACTTTATATCAGGTTCAAAGCTGAGAGTATATATCTGTGATGGTGAACCTATGGCATGTGTGCTGGAAGTGGCACACAGAGCCATCTCTTTGGGCACGCGAGCCGTTGCCCGTTGCTCCTCCAGGCTCCAGCCAGCTGTCTTCACACATGAAAGAGCGCCGGAAACTAGTAGCAGCCCGGTGTGCATGCACGTGCCAGGAAGATGATCTTCCAGTTTCTGGTATGTGCGTGCACACTGGCCAGCTGGTCTTCGCACATGCATGTGTGCCAGAAACCGGAAGACCAGGTGGAGCCCATGGACTATATTGATGAACCTTTTCGCCAACACTGGTATATATTATTTATTTATTTATTTATTAAATTTATATACCGCCCTACTCCCAGATGGGACTCAGGGCGGTGAACAGCCAGAATAAGATACAATAAATACAAAAGTTAAAAAAATCATTAAAACAAATTAAATAATTTGGCTCAACAGTTTAAAAATCCAATTATAATTATAAAAATTTAAAAACCCAAAATAAAGGAGGTTAAGCCAGCCCAGTTTGTTCAAATAAAAATGTTTTCAAGGTGCGGCAAAAAGTACCCAGGTCATGTAAGCTCCTTATCTCAGGGGGGAGCACGTTCCAGATGGTAGGTGCCCCCACAGAGAAGGCTCTCCCCCTGGGGGCCGCCAGTCGACACTGTTTGACCGACGGCACCCTAAGGAGACCCTCTCCATGGGAGCGGACTGGTCAGTGAGAGGCTGTTTGTGGCAGAAGGCGGTCCCGAAGATACCCTGGTCCTAAGCCATGGAGCGCTTTGAAGATGGTAACCAAAACCTTGAACTGCACCCGGAAGACCACTGGAAGCTAGTGCAGCTCGCGCAGGAGGGGAGTCACATGGGAGCGCCACGTCACTCCCATCACTACCTGCGCAGCCGCATTCTGGACCAGTTGGAGCCTCCGGGTGCTCCTCAAGGGGAGCCCCATGTAGAGAGCATTACAGTTGTCCAGGCGTGAGGTGACAAGGGCATGAGTGACCATGCGTAACGCATCCCGATCTAGAAAGGGACGCAACTGGCGAATTAGGCGAACCTGATAAAAACTCCTCCCGGCCACGGCCGTCATATGCCCTTCTAAAGACAGCCGTGAGTCCAGGAGGACGCCCAAGTTGCGAACCCCATCCGTGGGGGCTAATGACTCACCCCCAATAGTCAGAGATGGCACCAACTGACTATATCGGGATATCGGAAACCACAGCCACTCGGTCTTGGAAGGGTTGAGCCTGAGCCTGTTCCTCCCCATCCAGATCCGTACGGCCTCCAGGCACCAGGGCCATCACTTCGAGGGCATCATTGGGGTGGTCTGGGGTGGAGATGTACAGCTGAGTGTCATCAGCGTACTGATGGTACTTCACCCCAAAACCACGGATGATCTCACCCAGCGGCTTCATATAAATGTTGAACAGAAGGGGCGAGAGGACCGATCCGTGCGGCACCCCACATACAAGGGTCCTCGGGGTCAACCTCTGCCCCCCTGACAACACAGACTGCAACCGGTTGGAGAAAAAGGAGGAGAACCACCGCAACACAGTGCCCCCCACTCCCAGCCCCTCCAACCAGTGCAGCATGCTACCATGGTCGATGGTATCAAAAGCCACTGAGAGGTCTAATAGGACCAGGACAGAGGAGCAAACCCTGTCCCGAGCCCTCCAGAGATCATCTACCAACGCGACCAATGCCGTCTCCGTGCTGTACCCGGACCTGAAGCCCGACTGGAACGGATCTAGATAGGTTGATTCATCCAGGTACTGAGGCAATTGTCGCGCCACCACACTCTCAACAACCTTCGCAACAAAGTGAAGGTTGGAGATGGGACGATAATTTACCAACATTGCTGGGTCCAGGGAAGGCTTCTTGAGGAGGGGTCTCACCACCGCTTCCTTGAAAGCGGTGGGGAAGACACCCTCACTCAAAGAAGCATTTATAATCCCCTGGAGCCAGCCTCGTGCCACCTCCCGGGAGGCCAGCACCAACCAGGAGGGACACGGATCCAATAAACATGTGGCTGCGCTTAGACTGCTCAGTATCCTGTCCATGTTTTCTGGAGTCACAGAGTCAAACTCTTCCCATATAATAGTCTCAAGACCTGCCCTAGTCACCTCCCCTGGATCTACCCATTCGGGGTTAGAGTCCAGCTGTTCCCGAATCTGGGCGGTTTTGTCATACAGATATTGAACAAAATCCTCAGCTCTACCCTCCAAGGGGTCCTCCCGCGACCCTTGTTGTAGCAAGGAGCGGGTCACCCTAAACAGGGTGGCTGGGCGATTATCTGATGACGCAATAAGAGCGGAAAAGTAACTCCTCTTCTCCGCTTTTATCGCTACTAGGTAAGTCTTAATATGAGCTCTTACCAGTGTCTGGTCAGATTCAGAATGACTGACCCTCCAACTGCTCTCTAGGCGTCTTTTCCAGCGCTTCATCTCCCTCAGCTCCTCAGTATATCAAGGAGCCAGGTGAGATCGGTGCCGGGTCAGAGGCCGCAAAGGCACGACTCAGTTCAAAGCCCCGGCAGCCGCCTCATCCCAAGCGGCCACCAAGTCTTCGGCCGAGCCGTGTGCCAGAGACTCAGGAAATGGCCCAAGCTCTGTCTGGAACCTATTAGGATCCATCAGGCGCCTGGGGCGGAACCACCTCACCGGTTCCGCCTCCCTGCAGCAAGGTGCGGCGGTTTGAAGGTCTAGCCGAAGGAGAGAGTGATCTGACCATGACAAGGGTTCAATCACTATATCCCCTATCTCAAGATCACTCAACCATTGTCCAGAGACAAAAACCAGGTCCAGCGTGTTTCTCCCCACGTGAGTAGGGCCATGAATTAACTGGGTCAGGTCCATAGCCGTCATGGAAGCCATGAACTCCCGAGCTGTCTCACCGACTGATGGCAGGTTAAAATCCGCCATGACCATAAGCCTGGGGGTCTCAACCGCCACCACGGCAATAACGTCAAGCAGCTCGGGCAGGGCCGCTGCCACGTGGCAGGGAGCCAGGTATGTGACTAGCAGACCCAACTGCACCTTATGACCCCACTTCACAAGGAGGGACTCGCAGCCAGCCATCTGAGGAACAATGGTCTCCCTCGGGGCAAGGCCCTCGTTTATAACAACCGCCAATCCCCCGCCACTCCCCTGTGACCTTGGCTGATGAAATGCATGAAAACTGGGTGGGCACATATCAACAAGGGGGACGCCCCCTCTTGGCCCAACCAGGTCTCCGTAATACCCGCCAGGTCCGTACCCCCCTCCTGAATAAGATCACAAATGAGGGGGGCTTTATTTACCACGGACCTGGCATTGCACAGCATCAGCCGAAGGCCCTGGGCCCGAGGGTCTGTGCAACCAAGGGAACTGGAAGAGCATTGGGGGCCGGAGCGCGCCACCATTTGCAAACAGCAGGGTCGCACTCCCATAACCTGATGTGGCCCCCTGCTCCCGCCGTATCTGCCCCTCCCACCTACAGTACCGATATTATAACCATCAACCACACTTTATTGCCTGATTAGTACACATTTGTTGAATAAAGAGCATTATAAGGTCATTTAGTTGTAGTTGTAAGTATAAGTAGTTGTAAGGAGGAAGAATTCAGGGAGCCCTATGCTACAAGTCAACAGCAAAACATTTGGACTAATTTAGTATAAAGCTGATTTTTAATCCAGATTTGTCAATCTACAACATAAAACCATTACAAGCTACTTTTCTTTAATGCAAATTTTTAGAATCTGTATTGGAATAAATGGTATTTTAAAAGCTGCAATGATGAAATTCAGTGAGAAACAGTATGGAAATAAATATGAGATGTATATTACCTAAGGGGAGAACATCTGAGCACACTCAAGCACTTAAAAAGAACAAAATGGAGTATGACGCAAATATAATACATGAACCTTAATAGGAAAGTTTTGTGCATTAAACAAAGTTTTCTATACTTATTTATGCAGATCTTCTCTTTAACTTTTTAAAATAAAAAGATGCAGGGCAAATGAAGGGCCAAAGTCTTATAGCTGTTAAGTGCTGGAAGATTTTGGTCCACCATTCCTTCTCAGCAATAAATAGTAACAAATTCTGCAACAATCTGGCTGAAAAACAAAATCCCTTGTCGCATAATTCATTGATAAATTTCATTTTAAGAACTATGTGAGAAAGAACAAAAGGATTCTCCCATTAAGTGAGACAAATGTAAAGAAGGAGGAGAAAATAAAAGCTGTCTTTACATTTTATACCTTCTTCTATTTAAGGCTGACTGTTAACCTCTATCCTTTTTTAATCCTGGTGATATTCAACTATTGGTTAAATTACTTTCAGAAAAGAAGCATAAATGGGGATTCATTATTTTCAAATAATGGATCTACAAATAGGATTACTATGAAGATATAATCTCTAGTGAATTTTTAGTTTTTTTTATAAAATAAAATAAAAATGCAAAAAATCAATGAGTAATAAAGCTAGTCCTCGACTTACATCAATTCATTTAGTGACTGTTCAAAGTTACAACAGCACTGGAAAAAAGTGACTGATAGTCATTCTTCACACTTAAAACCATCGCAGCATCTCCGTGGCCATGTGATTAAAATTCAGATGCTTGGCAACTGGTTCAAACTTTATGATCATTGCTGCATTCCAAGGTCATGTGATCACCTTTTGTGACCTTCTGACAAGCAAAGTCAATGGGAAAGCCAGATTCACTTAACAACTGTGCTACTAATTTAAAAACTACAATGACTCACTTAACAGTTGTTTCAAGAAAGGTCACAAAATGGGACAAAATTCACTTAATAAATGTCTCACTTAACAACATAAATTTTGGGCTCAGATGTAGTGGTAAGTTGAGGATTACCTGTATTCATACAGAAGATCCCCCTATATTACATGTGCTGCCTCAAGTGACTATTACTAGTTTAACAAATAAGGGAACAAATAATCAGGAATTGATTTTTGAATCATCATTTTATTTTCTTGACATTTTAGCTTGTAAACAACTTTGAATGCAATCCTGAACCAGTGGGTACGATTATGATAGTGTAAGAATATCGAACTCATTCATCATATACAACAAGCCCACTTTCCCCCCAGCTTTTAAAATTAGAAAATTCATTGTTAAGTTCCTAACGATTTACTGTCTTTTGTTTTTCTTGCCCAAAATACTCAGAGGACTTCCCTGGTTGAGGATGGACTAACCACTCCAGTCCATCACGTTAATTGCTACATCACACTGGCTTTTTCAGTTGACAAGGTGTTTAGGTGCTTCCTGGTGGCTTCCTTTCAAGCAGGGGGGGAGGGAGGGAAAGGACACTGAATATAATCTCAATATAATTCCTGTCTGGACTATATTCAGGGTGCCAAGAGGGATTCAGTTAAATATATTAAAAATAAGACCACACAGATTAGATTCACTTATTATGTTAAGATTATGTTAAGAAATAATTTGTGTAAATGTGGTTTTCTGAATATGCCACAATTGTATCTACTATACAGAAAAACAAAACCTAAATATCAGGCTAAACACAGTAGTGTTTAGCACTACAGAATTCCAGACTCTTTTGCCATGAAAATGAAAAGCTAATAAGAAAATATTGTGGAAAAAATAATTTGGCTACAGTAATGACAGCCAAGTACATAATAACAGTATGAGTCCAATACAGTTAACATTTGCATGTTGTCAACTTTCAGCTTGGTGATGAATTTGCTGTGCTACCTACTCAGTGCCTTTGGTTAGCATAAACAACTTCCTAGGCCAGCAGAATATTGCATATTTATGGAAGTGGCATCTTACTACAAATTATGACATAATTTTTAAAACAATTAAATTGATGAATAAGTATTATATATGTGGAAACACTGTAAAATTTATATAATGAAGAACATAAGACGTATCTGAAATAAGAAAGATGTGGCAAGCAGTTGTTAATTGGAGCCTTCTCTCCACTTGTGTTATTTTGCCTTATTCGGTCAGATCTGTCAGTCCTTGAAGAGTGTGTATGTGTAATCAACACAAATCAATTAACTGAAAGCCCCTTTATTAATGATTAAGGACTGTACTCCACCATACTTTCCCTGTACAGTTTGATATAGAGAAGTATTTTTAACTTCCCGGTCTAGAGCTGAGAGTGAGTGATTGGCCCAATTCAATTAGCTCCCCACCTCTATTCCAGCACCTTATCCATCACAGCACATATACACACCTATCTATCTGCATGTGTATGGCACAAAGACACAAGGTGGTACAAGGTAACAGAATCTTTCAGTGAATTTTGGCTGGGCTTTATGTGAATCTGTACTACTTGAATGCAGACAAAAGATACGCTTGTAAAGCTGCACAATACTGGAATTTATACTGTGGTTGATCTCTTATTCTATGCTGCATGAAAACAAATCCTAACAAATAAGTCAGATTTACTATAAGAACACTTCCAGGGGAAAAAAAAAATCAATTTATCTTAAATCTGTACTCTGCCCTCCATATTTTACTCTCACAATATTTTCATAATAAGATTTGTAAGAAGATTGTAATTACTACTTTTTATTGGTTTTCCCGATGAAAAACTGAACGAATAAACTGCTTGTGAAAAGAACATAGTGTTCTTCCTAGATAGTGAGGAAAATATGAATGCCAATGGTCCACAAAGAATATGGGATATTAAGCTCTGTTCCCCTTGAAAAGAGAACAAAGCAAGGAATACAAGAAGGCCTATTGATATAAAGTCTTTGAAGACACTAAGCCAGTAACTTTTCTTCTCCGCATGATAGGAAATTAAACTCAGCAGAGGGAATGAAATGGAACTTTCAAAGCAAGAGCCAGAGGAGGAAAGCCTCTGAATATTAACAGGAACATTCCCCTTAGTCAGAAACAAGGCTTGTGGTGCATTTCCATAACAACTATAATATAAAACTCTATATAGGAAATACCAAAAACTGCAGCAGAGTTTACTGCCATATAATAGTTGAATATCATATATATATATATATATATATATATATATATATATATATATATATATATATATATATATATAAATTTAATTTAATTTTTCACTGTCTAGCATTCCTGTAAAGTGAAGCAATTATAATAAACTGATGTCAAGTTGGAGCCCATGGACTATGTTGTGTTAGTAAGCATCAGTATAGCACAGCTACTATATCTGCAAAATCACTATGTCTGCAAATGTTTGAAAGATGGACGCAAAGAATGCAGTAAACTGTGACTCCTTTTTGCCTTTAATTGTTATTCAAATATTTGCAGTCCAAATATTGGTAGTCCTTTTATCATATCATCCAAACACAGTCCATAGCTTCAGGTGGGCATACTGTATCTGAGCTGCAAAACCCATTAAATATATGTAACTGGTTGTTAACTAGTTGTTTTAAGATAACATAATTAACTACAGATCAGCATGTTGGGCAAATCCAGAATGATGATCAAGGCCAACATATTGGAACTGCAAAAATCTGAAACATTGCTATATGGTGGTAAAAAGATACAAAACATAGTAATTCTCTCCTGCCATCTAGTGGTTGTCTTCATTTTGGCAATCCCGATAGCTGCAATAAGGAAAATGGAGTAGGGTGATTTTGCCATAATCCCCTTCTCAATAAAGTGAGTCTTTCAAACACAAACTCTACATGTTATATTTTTGGTAAATTCCTAAACTGTATATGTTTATGTGACAGGCTTGTGCAGTATTTCAATTCTGATCCAGAAAGGCACCTAAACATAGCTCCTTCTTGTACTTCTTAAAGCAACCATGCCTCTTCTTGGGATTAAATGCAATCCTGGGGAAAGACAGATATTTTAAAGATTTGTAGACAAGTGCTACACTTCTATTCCCATGTGCTCTGAATCATCTTTTTGTAATCAAAGCTAAATTATTGCCCAACTCCAATACACGTACACAGACACATATTCCAAATCCATGACTTTAAGCATTTGAAGCACAAGTATAATTTGCGAGAACTAGAAAGTCTAACTTGTACTTTAATAGGAAACTGTCAGTGTAGTGATAGGCATTATAAGTCACTGGTGCAGAAAAGGAATTCTGTGGTCAGTGGTTTCATTAAAAAAATAATATAAAGTTGCACACTACAATTTATCTACAGCTCTAGTTCCCTTCCTAATTTTTCAACTTTTTCTAACAAAGGTTCCTAGGAACTTATTAAAATTCCCATTGCAATGCAGATACATAGCAGGTTGAGAAATCATTATTGCAAAAGAATTAGAAAAGAAAACCATACAGACCCCTCATGCGTAATTTGGGAAATAACTGGGAAATATGAGAAAGAAAGAAAAGTGGCTAATAATTGGGCAATTATAGAAACACAAACTTTTAGACATAGTTAACCATTTTCCAGAGAAGAGCATTTTTCAGAACTGTTTTAACATGTACTCTGTAGTACTTGTTCTGAATGCTGCTTAAGTGGCAGCCATTCAGAACAGTTTAGGCCAGAGCCGAAAGACACATCCTGAGGTAAAGATATTTTTTATCACATACTCAGAGTCACATACTTCCTCCCACTGGAGAGAAAAAGAAACTGAAATGACACTGGGGTAAAAGCACAATTTAAATTTATTTTCCACTGCCTTTGATTAAAACTTATATCCCCCACCCCCAAAAGCTAGAATCTTCAAGTAAATGAAGCAGGGGGACCTTTGCTTTAAAAACTGCTATCGGTAATGTATCTAGCCAGGAATTGCAATGGGCTTATATTTTTTGTTCTGTGCTAGGTCAAGTTTGACCACCTAATGTAGTTATTTCTCAATATAAGCTAGTGAAGTGTGCCTAATTTCAGTCTGTATTCATACCACAGTCAGAACAGGAAGAAATTATTTAGATTTTTTAAAATCTGAAATCATTTGATTCCCACTTCAATCTTTTTATGATTGGTAGAAAACCAGCATCATCTTATGGTCTTTATTTTCTTTTAATCTGGTGGCAGGCAACTATAAAGCCACTACTGCAAAGCAGGAGGCAATTCTGATGTGAAAATCCCTAGAATTTCTGCAAGGCATTCCATAGCTTTCCATCCTAGTAGCCCCAGCTATCTGCTACATTTGTGCGCATGGATTGCCCTTTGATCCAAATTTGAAATTATAATGCAACAGGGGACCATCCAGCAAATGACGCTATCAGGTATTTTGTAATTCTAAAAAAACCTTCCACATAGAAACATACTAAAAAGTGATATGTTAAATAATCAGTAACAGCCATATATTTTTCAGAAGAAATATTTAAAATCTAACCACATTTCTGACACAATGTCTTCTAAATTTTATCACATATATGTTTTAGAACAAAAATGTCCTAGCAAAGAGGCCATGTAAAGCGTTTATTATATAGACTGAGCAACTTTCAAATACTGTCCCCCCTCTAACCACATGTGTAAAACAAGCAAGAGTTCTTTACTATACATAGTTTTTAAATATTTTTAATCTTTTCTTAAAAAATTAAGGTACTCTACTTATCTGAGCAAGTGTTTCTACACGTTTTATAGGTGTTATCTTTTTAATACTTACAAAATAATTGGTTAAATATTTTTATTGTTAGGAAAAAGTGAAATAGAAGGCAGTTAAAGACAATATAACAGAAGCAAGAAACCCCCCCCCCCCTCAAGAATTCATCAACTATAAAATAATTTTCAAAAACAGGCAAAAGCCTAACAGGTTTAAAACTCCTAGGCTAACATTGATATCTGGATACACTTTGCATTTTTGTCTGCCCTGCTTAAATGCCATAAAAGTCACATTACTCGGCAATGAAAGTCTTGTAAAAATTAGTTGCATATTTTAATTAAGTTTGTTTGTTTAGTAGCTCCTGCTTGATTCCAACCTTTTATATTTAAATCAAAATTCATATGAAAATACCCTTGAAAACCTTTAATACCAGCTTCCTATCTTAGGAAATTGAGTGGCATTTTAAAAATACTTAACCAAAAATAACCTTTACTATCAGGAAAGTAATTAAACACTAATATATATACCAATTACATGCAAGACATTTGTAGAGGAAGTTCCACGGAAAACAGAACAGAAGGACACTATGTGTGCCATTTTCTTATTTCTGTTCTTAAAAATGCAAATAGATTAAAATGTTAATAAATGTTCATTTTTTGTAACAGTCTTCCTGACCAATTGGTTTGGTTTGTGAAATAGAACTTCATTAAAAAAATATGGACTGGATTATTTGTTTATGCAATAATCTACAACCCTGACACCCATGCTTGCAGCTGGATGTCTCTTTATGAATTAATAATAGAAAAAAAATAAAGTTTTACCCACCTGGGATCTTTCTGAATGCTATCAATAGAAGGTGACCTAGCCAAGGTTCCCTCAGGTGGGATGGCTGGTCCAGATTTGCTGTATGGTGATTCAACAGAAGGACAATACTGCAGCTGTCGGTAGGGATCTGCATAATTGGAGGCAGGGCCGGCAGCATAGCTGGCCCTCTGGAAGGTCGCTGATGCATTCTGTGTGGCGAGTTGACTGCCTGTGCGCTGTAAGGGTACGGAGTCGACACCAGGGGAAGATGGGGCTACGACAGGAAAGTAGGGACAAAGTAAAAAATTGAGGACCTGTTCACAGAAATGGTTAACCAGGTCTAGGCAGAGGAAAAAAAATACACACATATAAACAGGGGTTTGAAAAGGATGAGAAAAAAAGAACATTACAATCCCTGGAAACATAATGAGATATAAGTCATTTCCATATGAAAAAACACTAGCCACCAATAAGCATAAAAATGAGAACTAAACACTGATACTGAATTTCCCCTTGTATTCAATCTGGAATTTAAAACAACAACATTACAGAATGTTGCCTATTAAATGTGGGCCTGCTATAGAGATGCTACAAAATAAACGATTAATATACAATCATCTCTAGTCTGCATAATAATATTACCCAAGAGTAATAATGACAGTGGATATGAATTTCATTTGTAAACTTCAATTAAAAAAACTGCATGAAGAAGAAACGAAGTATGATCCATTTTGGATATTAACAGCATCAATGTAAGTAATTTTAAAAGTTATTTAAATAATGCCTGTTCATTTTTTCATGATACTGACTTCTAAATAAAGATTCTCTGGGTAAACAGTAGGTTATCAGAACTGGAAACCAATTCACAGAGCTACTTGGTGGGTTTTTCAATGATGATCTTGTTCTACTTTGTCATTATAAATTAACTGAATCAACATGGATCTATCTACTAATGCAGATGTCACTACTGATTTTCCTTAAAATACATATTTATATATGAAATTAGAAGCATCTTATCATAAATATAAATTAATCTAAGGTTATAAAATAATGGACACTGAATGAAAGAAAAGCATTTCAGTTGCTAGCTGGTTTTTTTGGTATAATTAAATTGGCTTATATTCATTTTCTACAGTTCTCTTTAGACTTAGTTTTAGACAAAAGCAATATTAACCAGGTCACAAACTTGTGCATGTTTACTTGGAAATTAATTGTGTTAAATGCTACAAATGGTATTTTCAGTTTATATTGTATTTTGTGCTAAAATACAATTTCCTCAACTTTCTATATTATTTATGTATTATCCTGTAGCTTTGTTCTCTTTGAAGGCCAATTTACACCCAGTCACAAATAAAATGAAGTTTTATTTGTGATTGAAAAATGTCTTAGTTCTCAAAAATGTCTGACGAAATTCTGTAGATGTTTTCCAATTTTCCTCTTCTTAATATTAATTTCTGATGCAACTAGGAACTCTGATAAAGCATCCAGATCTGGGAATTCAAATTTAGGATAGGTAAGGAAAATAATTAAATAATTTCTATATTATAGTTTTAATTATTTAGCAGGTTTCAGACCCAGCCAAACTTCTATGTTTATCTTTAATGGACATTCATTCCAAGTTATGTGTCCAAGGTAACATTAATGGATTTTTTCCTTGTAAAATTACAGTGAGAATTCTTGCATTACTTGATGACTCTGACATCTGTAAAAATTTAGTAAGAAAATTCCATTACACTAATGAGAAATATTTGATTACTAGAAATAAATTAGGACCAGTGACAAAAAAATATGCAAAATCACTTTTCTATCTATGTTCACAGTTTGGGAATATAATTAATCCCTGTTTAATTATTGTCATACTAAACTTTGACAACCTGAAAATAAACACTTATAAGATATTCCAGCATTTGCTTTACTTGTTCTTCCGACCACATGAATTACGCATTCATTATACAGTTGTAATAGATTGATGTGGGTTTTCACCAAGTGCTGTAATGCTATATTCTAGAATAAGCTTATTTCTGGATCTTAAATGTTCCATTATAACTTCCAAAAGTTTCATAGACAAACTAGGAATATGTTTCATTTTAAAAGAAAGGCAAATGTAATTTGAGTTGGGAAGCCATCATTTCTTTTTATGTGTGCATGCTTGTGTGTATAGTTTTCATTGAGATATATGGAACAGCAAGTTGGTCTACAAAATGTAATTGTTAATTATGGCAATGGTAATGATGATGCAATTTTGAAAATTCTTTAGTTAGTAGACATTTAAAAATAATGGGATGATCAAGTTATATTAGCCCACATGCATGAAAACACATGTATCAGCCTTAACATATATCAAGATAAAATTTGGGTATTTGTTGCTTCACAAACATTTTAACAATGTATTTCTTTTCTAGGTTGGTAAAGTAACAGAGAAATATTACTAATATATAAGTGGCAAATATACAGTAATGCTATTCTATATGCATATTAAAAAACATTAGTTCATAAATTAAACATAAATACATAGAGGAAAAAAATCTTATGAATAATAAAATGTTCTCTGCCCAAAAACATGTAAAAATACTTGAAGAAGTTCAGGAAGAATGAAAAGAGGCAAAATTAAGTCTTAAGTAAGACTTAACTAAAATTAAACTCTTAAGAGTTTATAGAAGATTTGCCCTATGTGATGTAACTGATTCTTCAGAACTGACAGAGAAAGAATTGCCAGCACAAATATTCTAACACAAATATATTTGTTTAAGATAAAAACTGGCTTTCCTTTTCATTACAGAATCACCCTATGTGTCATAGTGACTAACATTATTTTTAAGAAAAAAAACTTATAAAAGATCAGGTAACATACATTTTAGAAGTCCTATAATTTTAAAAAGAAGAAAAAATATTAAAGGATTGGTTATTCCAAAAAACGTGCTTAAATGCTGGATTCTAAAAAACAATAATAAGACACAGTGATCTAAACTGACTTCCTATTATGCACATGAAAGGAAGAGGGGGAGAAAAATAATGAGGGAGGGAAAATCCTTCAAATGAGAATTCTGAATAAGAAAGGCTCCAGGGGTGGTTTCATGATGGAAGAAAGGGAAGGTATAAATGAACAAAACAAAATACATACATACCACACACTGAGTCTAGAATAGGATTAAAATTACAGCCGTCAGCTACACAAAGTGCAATTAAAAATAACTTCTTAATGATGAAATACTTTTTTTGGCACAGTTTCCTTTTGTGGTTATATTCTTTGATTTCATTCACCACTGAGTACTTTAGAAGCAAAGAGTGTATCTAGAAAGTTACAAATTACTAATGGAGCATATGTTGCAAAGTGAACAGGGACAAGAGTGTGCTTGTAACTTCACTACCACTGGAACTATTCTTTATATTTCTGTGTCACTATGTAGAATCAATGTGTATGCTTTCATGCACACTATACCACCCTTATTATTGTTATATAAGTTTCCTTTGAATTAAACTTAATTTCAACTTTTTAAATTTTTACCCCATTTTTTTCGTATTCAGATAGTAAAAATACTAATACTCAGATAGTAAAAATACTAATACTCTTTCTTCCTCCTATTTTCCCCATAACAACAACCCTCTGAGATGAGCTGGGCTGAGAGAGAGTGACTGGCCCAAAGTCACCCAGCTGGCTTTCACCACTATGGCAGGACTAGAACTGATATCCTAGTTGTATGTAATATTCTTAGCAATGATATGGATATAATTTATTATAGACATTTTCAGAATATTTTTTCAACTATCCAATCTGAGTTTCCAAGTTCAACCTAAATGATTTTCTGGTGTTCTTCATTCCAAGTCTAAGTTATGAATAAATATATAGTTAATAATATATTGTATTTTATGTTTTGTGAACTTTTTCAGAGATAATTGCACAGGAAGCAGTAATAAACATGCTAAATGAATGAAATAAATAAACTAGTTAAAAAATAAATACTAGATTTGGGTTCCTCTGATCAGATTTAGAGAATGCATATTCTCTAAATCTGTTTGTTTTTTTTCCATTTTGTTTGGATGTGATAAAAGTGAATTCATTGAGCTAAGCTTTCAATACAAGGAAATGCAGACATATTCTGTCTTAAGTACCGCTCAGTTCAGATGAATATGTTTAGAACTTCAAGTCCTGTAAGTCAGTGTACGGCCCTTTCTGATCCATGTTTAGAAACAGAAGGTCCGCAATGGAAAATCTCTATGTGGGAGTGTTCTACCAACTGTAGAAACTGATATTCAAGAAAGCCTTGATGGGTAGAAGAAGTTCTCAGTGGCAGAGATAAAACCTCTATATGAGGATCTGAGACGGATTCATCCATTTTTGGGTAAATATACAACTGCTCACCTTTGGAAAATAAATACTGTAAATCTAAGTTATATATGTGACAGGATAAAAGATCTGAGAAAGCAAAGAAAGAATTAGACCAGGAAGAAATGTTAAATACATCCTCTCCTATAATTATCTATGCATATTTACCTTAAGTAAGAACTACTGACTATTGGACTATAGGCACACCTCATTTTATTGTTCTTTGCTTTATTGTGCTTTGCAGATATTACTTTTTTTTAAACAGATTGAATATTTTTGACAACCCTGCGTTGCAGTAGTTCAACCATGAAGTGACTAGTACATGACTGTTGGAAATTTTATTTTGTGTCAACTAATATTTAAAGCCTGCAACACCATCAAAAGTTAAGGAAAAATATTAGTTTTTCTCTTTTTTCCAGGGTATTTTTTTTCTTTATTTGCACTTAACAAAACTAATATATTACATAATTAAACTTTTTTTTAAATTTAAACTGTCAATATAACTCCATCCAACAGTACTGAAATTACATGGCTATACAGGTATTGTTGAATTGTAATCACCATTAATTTATTTATTAACTTTTTCAAATATAAAAATTCTATGTTTTTGCTCCCCAAGAAGAAATCAAGAAACACAACAAAGCAAAAGCTCTAGGAACTGTCTGTTATAATGAAGTGTAAACATTCCGGTTTCTTTAATGAAAATTGCTATGCAGAAACCTTGGATCTCAAAAGTATTTCATGCTTAATTTATTTACTGTCAAGAATATTTATGCCTCATTTGTTCCTTTTAATCGCTTATGATATTAAATATATAATACCCTTTGGCTTTAATCAACATGGCTTAGCAGATTTGCAGAGGATGTGTTTGTCATCAAGGATAGGTGATTTGGAATAATAAAGTCATGTACAGCCTTCTCAGGTCAGATCTGGGTGGCATAAATGGCAGCTATGATGTGTTTTTTTGTTATTTTGTGCTGAGAAAGATATAGAAATATAGTATAAGCCAGAAATGGAAGACCTATATCTGATCAATCCTTAATTACTTCTGTAGTTGAATTTTAGATTTGTATGTATATACAAAGAATTAAAAGGAAACATTTGCATCAATGGTTATTTCTGGTTTTTTTTTACGATGCATCTAGTTTCACTTATATATTTATATCAAAGTGAGCAAAATCCTGCTATACAAACATATATGCATTTCTGTTAATAAGTATCATTTTCTTGCGGCAGATCATATGCTACCCACTATCTTTCCTGCCAGTATTTGCATATCTTAAATCATCTTATTTCCCCCATCTTCAATTACGATATACAAATACTTACTCTAGTCTTTCTCCATACATATATAGTATTCAATTGTTCACTCCCTTTTCTCTGTCAAACACGACTACTTTAGTTTTAGATATAGTAGGTTCCAGATCCATGTTCTTTGTTGCGCCATACAATCTATCTAACATTGTTCTTATTCTGATTCTCAGCCCAACATATGGCCTTATCTTTACCCACCCACCAACATATTTCTAATATCAATGCATTTCTTACACAAATATCCACAAATTCATTAAATAATCAAAGACCCATCACACATGTTTGTCATACTTTTAAACAGAGAAAAAAAATACAGCGTTCATGTATTCTCTTTCGTGCTTTACTTATATTGTACTTTTTAAATCACATTCCATAAATAACTTTCAGTTCCGTATCCATGCAAAACATTGCACAATTCAAATCTATTCATTTTATCATATAATTTAGTTAAAACAACAAATATAAACTAACTTTCTCACATTCATGTATTTCTCAAAGGCCCGCACAAGCAAAATACTGGTCCAGGATATCAGTTTTCATTGAAATATTCTACATGAAGCATTCCCTATCAGCAAGAAGAGTACCAGCCAGTTCAACCTAATTCTATTCAGTATGTCACAAATGGAAATAAAGTTGTTTTACTCTAAGCTCATTTCAGTCATACTAAGTAAGCAAGGATCCTTAATATAGATATTGCCTGCATCCATTAATTAGAAAGTAGATGCAGTATGTAAGTAGCCCTTGACTTAAAACCATTCATTTAGTGACCATTCAAAGTTAGAAGAGTGTAGAAACAAGCAATTTATGACCAGTTTTCACACTTACAACAGTTGCAGCAACCTTATAAAATGTATTTTCTTGTTTTCATCTGTGAATATTTACAGTGGGGCAAAAAAGTATTTAGTCAGCCACCAATTGTACAAGTTCTCCCACTTAAAAAGATGCGAGAGGCCTGTAATTGTCATCATAGGTAGACCTCAACTATGAGAGGCAAAATGAGAAAACAAATCCAGACAATCACATTCGTTTGGAAAGAATTTATTCGCAAATTATGGTGGAAAGTAAGTATTTGGTCAGTATCAAAAGTTCATCTCAATACTTTGTTATATATCCTTTGTTGGCAATGACAGAGGTCAAATGTTTTCTGTAATTCTTCACAAGGTTGGGACTTACTGTTGCTGGTATGTTGGCCCATTCCTCCATGCACATCTCCTCTAGAGCAGTGATGTTTTGGGGCTGTCCTTGGGCAACACGGACTTTCAACTCCCTCTAAAGGTTTTCTATGGAGTTGAGATCTGGAGACTGGCTAGGCCACCCCAGGACCTTGAAATGCTTCTTACGAAGCCACTCCTTCGTTGCCCAGGCGGTGTCTTTGGGATCATTGTCATGCTGAAAGACCTAGCCATGTTTCATCTTCAATGCCTTGCTGATAGAAGGAGGTTTGCACTCAAAATCTCACAATACATGGCCCCATTCATTCTTTCCTGTACACGGATCAGTCGTCCTGATCCCTTTGCAGAGAAACAGAGAAACAAAGCATGATGTTGCCACCCCCATGGTTCACAGTAGGTATGGTGTTCTTTGGATGCAACTCAGCATTCTCTCTCCTCCAAACACGACGAGTTGTGTTTCTACCGGACAGTTCTACTTTGGTTTCATCTGACCATATGGCATTCTCCCAATACTCTTCTGGATCATCCAAATGCTCTCTAGCAAACTTCAGATGGGCCTGGACATGTACTGGCTTAAGCAGGGGAACACGTCTGGCACTGCAGGATCTGAGTCCCTGGCGGCGTAGTGTGTTACTGATGTTACATTGATCCTAGCTCTCTGCAGGTCATTCACTAGGTTCCCCCGTGTGGTTCTGGGATTTTTGCTCACTGTTCTTGTGATCATTTTGATCCCATGGGGTGAGATCTTGCGTGGAGCCCCAGATCGAGAGAGATTATCAGTGGTCTTGTATGTCTTCCATTTTCTAATTATTGCTCCCACAGTTGATTTCTTCACACCAAGCTGCTTGCCTATTGCAGATTCAGTCTTAACAACCTGGTGCAGGTCTGCAATTTTGTTTCTGGTGTCCTTTGACAGCTCTTTGGTCTTCACCATAGTGGAGTTTGGAGTGTGACTGTTTGAGATTATGGACAGGTGTCTTTTATACTGATAACAAGTTCAAACAGGTGCTATTAATACAGGTAATGAGTGGAGGAGAGAGGAGCCTCTTAAAGAAGAAGCTACAGGTCTGTGAGGACCAGAAATCTTGCTTGTTTGTAGGTGATCAAATACTTACTTTCCACCATAATTTGCAAATACGTTCTTTCCAAATCAGACAATGTGATTGTCTGGATTTGTTTTCACATTTTGTCTCTCATACTTGGGGTCTACCTATGATGACAATTACAGGCCTCTCTCATATTTTTAAGTGGGAGAACTTGTACAATTGGTGGCTGACTAAATACTTTTTTGCCCCACTGTAAATATCCACAGATGAAAGCAAGAAAATACATTTTATTTTACAAAATGTATTTATACAAAATAAACTACTTCATAAAATTAAGAAGTTAATGAAAAGTTGGACCTGTTTTCTTCACAAAACAGATTTAAAATTGAAATTAAGTGCGATTTTTGGGGGTGAGGTTGGGGAAATCTTTAAATAAAATATTATTAAATGATTTTTAAAATAAATAATTTTTCCTCTTACCTATTTATAATAGTAGAAAATGATTAAAGTACTTGTATAGAAGGATAAAAACAGGCAACCCTTGCTTCTTGAACTTGCCTGTATTCTGCTGTTCCTGATGTTCCTGTACTACAGTGTTTCTCAAAGTTGCCTAAGTTGAGATATGTGAACTTCAGGGAATTCTAGGGATTGAAATCCACGTATCTTAAAATTGCCAAGTTTAAGAAATTCTGGTCTAGAGCCTGATTCCTTTCCCCATTGCAAATCTTCCCTGTTCTTCAGCTGGAGAAGTCTTTCTCTGCTGCTAATGCAGGTGGAAACTAGAAAAGGTTGGAGGGACAGGTACTATCAAGTTTCATTTATCTTGTGTGGCCTTTCAGCTGAGACAGCTAATAGCAATTATTTCAAGAATGACCAATGATATGTGACAAGAGAGCAATGCCCATTTTCATGTGGGAGAGCTGTGCTGTTTTACCAAGCGAATTGTGAACACTAATGAGACTAAAAATCCCTTTTTACAAGATGGCTTTCCAAAAGTAACCCCTTGGTTTTTCCCCCTCCTTTTGATATATTTCCTAGATTGCTTAATTTATAATTCTGATAAACATCTTCAGTATGGGGCAACTAAATAGCTTTGTAAGTGTCAGAGCTATGTGCATAAGAAAAAAAAATCACTTTCAAGATCTCAATATAAAGAAAAACAGCAGGAAGGCTTCACATAGTTAATTATAAATTAATCAAGTAGTGCATTTTGCTTCTGCTGTTTTATTGCAGTCTTACTGCAAGCTTTGAAATTTTTTAAAAATCTTCCAATGTTTATTCAACTTGATAGCAGGGATCTATAGCAACCTATTAATAAATATATTAGAAAACTGGCTGAAAAAAGGTATAGGTGAAAGATTTAGAGATAGGTGTATTCAGAGTGGTTGATCAGGGTGCCCCCCCCAAATCACTATATTCTGTTTTGCTATAGTTAGAGATGTGAAGGCTAATATCGAAAAAAGAGAAATTATGAAAAAAAGAACTTTTCCATAGACTTTTCTGTTTCAGTTTTCACAAAAAAAAGATGAAACATTTCCTTGTTCTTTAATATTAAATAGCAAATAAACCACTGAATATTAAAGAAATTGATTTAAGTTTGGAAACAGAAACATTGAAACAAGAAATAAACTAATATGTAAAAGGAGAGAAGATTCTGTACTGTAGCTTGGCCAAGAGACTGAGAATCAGTCTTTAAAAATATCTTTTGATTTGATATGTACTTTTCCATTTTTCTTTTTAAGTTAAAAAGATAAATTAATTTATAAATAATACTAAACGGTATTAGGATTATATTACATATGCAAAACTTTATCTTCAATGGAGAAAATGGTGCAAAATCACATGGCAGTAATTATAATAGTGCCTAATTAATGAAAATTAGTGATTCTTTTTAAATTATATAAAATCTGATTATTTTAACTATAGGAGATTAGCAGAAAATTACATCAGACTGGAAGTCATCAATGTTTTATTTACTTTGACATCAATAACCAAGGAAAGTTGTCACTTGTGGAAAATATCATATAAGTATGACGTTTGAAATATATTTAAACCAGATTTTTTTTATTCTATTAGTATTCTTTTAGTACTTTCAAACAAAATAAGAACACACATCTACATAGTGTTCTGTTCTTACCAGCTCTGCCAAGAGAGTTAAAGTCTATTCAAGTTAGCAGGGGAACTGTCCATCACAGAGCACAGCTGACAGATACTGCTTCAGCAGTTGGTAGGCTCCAACTGGGCAACTTTATAGAATACATTATTATTCCAGCTTTCCCTGACTTGCATTAAGACTGTGGGCTAGAACATTTTAACTCTTCATGAATAGGATGCTGGATGTGCTGCCAGATGCTAATAATTCAGCTTTTTTGTGTGTGTGAAAACCTGTTACTTTGTTTCTGAAAGAGATTCTGGTGGCTTTAGGGATTCCGTTCAAACAATATAACACTGATATATGAGAATCCTTACTGCACACCAGAATGAACTCAACCAAGCAGCTGACTGCCTTTCTCTACAATGAAAATTCTAGAACTGACTGGAAAACACACTTGCAGAGGAATAATCTGGCTTTAAGGAAGGCTGATTCATGATTGATCAATGCTTAGTACTCTATCCCACAGAAAAGTGCTCCTTCCACAACTCAAACTTTCTCTATGCTGTTATCATAGACTTCAAAGCAGCACTGATTTGATATCCTGAATTAAATTTGGGAAAAGCTGGAGGCCTCCTCAAGTGTACAATCATTTCAATCATGTAAAACTGATTTTACATATCAACTGTACAAGTAAAATATAACCCCTAAAGCCATCTTACCAGAGCCACTGAAACCGACAAAAGTGTCAGCAAGGTGGCATATTGGCCCCACTCTTATTTAATTTCTATATCAACTCCATGGTACGCCATTTCCACAACATAGACTTTAACTGCTAACCACTTGCTGGAAGACACATCTTTGTTCTAATCTAAACAGATGATGCAATAAAACTTTCAAAAACACTTATTGACCTTAAAAGAGAAGTGAGAGTACTAGTAGAGCACTGCAAGGAAGACCAGCTAGAATTCAGTCATCAGAAAACCAAAATCATGGGGTTTGTCCAAAGACCCAAGAGTCATTCTTGGAACATAGATGGTCCACAAAATCCAGCAGATTTTTTGTTTCAAATACCTGAGATAGTCTTTCATTTTGTCAGCAGTAGGAAACTCATGAGGACTATGTCACCCTTAAATTCCTTAAGACAAGAAGTGATCACTACATACCCACAATTCTCAATTTATTTGAGGCCGAGCCAATAACATAGCGTCTCTATAATCCCCACCTGGTCCCCTTCTCCAGTTTTGTACCATTAACCATTACAATCCAATTTTTAAACATCAGCTCTTCAAATCCCTAACTGTGTCTCTATTGCCACTCTGACAGTAGATTGGTTTCATGAAAGTGGAGGCTAGAGTGTGGATGACCGTACTTAACTTTGCTCAGACTCCTCCCCCTCCCCCATTCTTGCCCCATTGAATATGAATGATGATTTTTCAGTCCAGATGGAAAGAGGCAATGAGAACTAAAATATCATCCCTGAGCTTCCCTCCAGGATTTCAACTCAGCATGGAATATAACAAGCCAAAGCAATTATTAAAGAGCATTTAACAGATACAGGATACCAATTGGATCTAGCCATGCTCTCAAGCTTTATTACCAGTGAATCCAATAGGTACTCTGCCCCCTCTATAGAATTCCTAATTAAACTCAAAATACCATCTAAACAATGAGGGGTACAATGTCATACCTTCCCCTTAGCTGTCCTTGAAAGTTGATGCAGGAAGATTCCTTACAGAGAGAGATAAAGTCCCTGTGACACTGGGCACAAAAAAACAACAACACTTCTGCAGTGGGAATCACATAAAAGTACTAATCACTAAAAATAGTATCTAAACTCTTGAAAATAGATAGATCAATTATACTAGGGAAACTAGACTTTACTCAAACCTGATTGAAGTGGTTCTTTATTTTTTTCCAGGTTCGTAATTATCATGGTTTGTAAACTGAATGTAAAACTTTAGTAACATTATGCAAAACACCACTTAAGAAAGAAGCGTGAATAAACTGTCTAGGAGGAATAACCTCTGCCCCTCATTTGGTGACTGGATGATAGATGTCTCACTGATATGGTTTACCACACAAGTTTTAATTTTCTTGTATCACTTATAAACCTATTATGGTCCAGATTATAAAACTAATTTCTGGAACCATCAGAGCAGGCATCTCAGAGGAAAATAATTCCACTTTCAACAGTGATTTTTTTAAAATCTCCCATTATATTAAGAATGAAAACAGAGCACATATACTTATTGTGGTTCATTGCTTTAATAATTAGGGAAAAAAACCCACTGCTACTGTTAAAACCAAAAGTAGTCTCAATCATCTACAGTGAGTTAGTAGAAAAATGCAACAGATATTTAAATTACCTCTTTGAATAATCCTTAGGTCTATAATACACTCAGTATTCAGTTCACCTTAGCAGCTACTTCATGGATACTTTTTTTCTACTTCAATTGCTAGATTTAGAGGTGCTGGGAAACAGCTGCCCTGATTGAGAAGTCCATAACAGTCCTGTTGTTATATTCACACATTATAGTTAAGAATTCCTTGCCCTGCCCTTGTTTTGGGAAAGGAGAGTTAACCATGATTACTTGTATTGACTTGTCAAATTCTTGGGTTACAGAGTTGATCCAGCATATTTAAGTGAGTGGCCTGTCATTTTCAATATCCTCTGACTATGTCCCGTGAGGTCTTCAGTGTGAGATGGGGGATTCAGGAAAAAGGAAGTAAGGATTTCTGTCTTTTGCTGGAGGCCCCTAGTAGAACAAAGAAACTTAAGGAAACAAATTTCATGCAATTGGGTTTAGGGAGTTCAAAGCCAACATCCCAAAAGCTATAGGGCAATTAAAACCAGTACTAGGGTGAAATTGGCAGGAAATGTTCAGATTACTGTCATGAAGGATTCTTTATTTTTTTGCAGGGTGCTGACAAGGTATGAATCTAATAGTCCATTTTCAACTAACACATTTTATTAAAAAGCAAAAGCTTTTGTAAGCTATGGTTAACTTTATCAATAAAAGGCAAAAGATTTTCATGATCTGAAGAGAAACAAGAGATGCATGGAGTGGTTAAACTGATAAAATTTATTTAAATTTAAAGCTTATTAAAATTTATGCTTTTAAATTAACATTTAATTTAATTAACATTAATTTAATTAACATTAGTCAAAAGGATACTAACAGACACTTTCTGCTTTGTCTGCAGTAGACTAACACTGCTATCCAAAGTTATGTCTCTGCTTCCATTCTGTAATAATATTTTAAAATATATACGTATATTATACATGTTGTGTGTATAGTATATAATATAAATGCATATAAAACATTTTAAAACAAGGAAATAATCAACCAACAATAAAGGAATAAAGATGGCAGAAAGGCCAAAACCTTTCAGGGAACAAAGAAAGAAGGGCTTCAATCACCAAATGTTTGGGCAGAGAGAAAGGCCTTCAAGCCCTTTGAAAGTGTAGGGGCTTAGAGAGAAACCTGATTCCAGAAGGCAGAAGCTGCTATTTTATCTCTGTGTGCTTAGACTCTACAGATTATTGATTGCTGGCTCAGATACATAGATATCAGCCTAATGTAGCAAACACTTCTCACAAATCCTTACTTAATTATCTTAATCCTTTTTTTAAAAAAACTTCAGTATGGGGTTCTGATCTTAGCAACATACATCCTAAATTACTTCGGCTTAGTAAGCTTAAAAGGAGAAAACTGGAGAACAATTGGTGACATAACCATTACTTGCATTGGTATAACTCTTTCACCTGGGAATATAGCCATGTAGACAAGCCAGGACTTAGGTAGAGAGTGTGAGCATGGAGATCCCAGCACTGGGGGTGAGCATCAATGAGACACTTTTTTCTCTTGCCTGCTACAAGTCATGAAAAGACAAATTTGCAATATACGTTTTTAATTTATGACTAAAAACTATTATAAAAGCTTTTTTTAATGTAATACATTTGATACGGATTTTAGTTTGATAAATTTCACTTTTGTGCTTAATGGCTCTATTATCTTCCCTGCCATTAATCCCTTTCCAAATATACAGAAGAGGGGAAAGGCTCTAATAATAACCTTGCATTTAGGAACTGGTATAGGATTGGGAAAGCTTAGAAACTGGGTTTATCTTTCTGACTGAAAAGCCACCTCCAAATCACCAGTTCTCAAAAAGCGAGAACTCAGAGCACCAAACTAAATTTAGTTGATCCACAATATAACATCATACTAGGTAGCTATTTTAAAAAAGACAGTAAGAATCTCCCGGCTTTATTTGAAGGTCCACACATTTTATAATTAGCATACTGGAAAAGTTTTGTCAGCATTTATTTCTGAATACTTCAAGCAGTGATGAACCAAATTATTACTTATTGAATACCACATTGGAATATACTAAGAAAAATTCAGGAATTTTTACATGTAATATAGGAGTAGTTTCAATCATTACTGAAACAAAGATGCAGTTTATTCATCCTATAGAACAGAGATCCTCAACCTTTCAGGCTATTTATCTTGCTAACAGTAATAAATGGATAACAGAAATATAGAAAAGTTTAGCTAATATAGTAGATTTCCTTTTCATTATTATCACTGTCCACTTAAACTGAAAAGTCAGCTTGGATAATGTTTAATAGTCTTTTCATATAGCACATCATTGATTATATGTTATACAGCAGTGCAAAAATCTTCCCAGTTTGAAATTATGTACTATATATATCTTTCTCTATTTTTCACATCAAATGATTTGCTGAGGCAGAAATAAACTTTAATAGATTCTAAATCATCATATTGGGTCCAAGTAAGTTTAATTTTGTTAAAATATTAAAATCAGCTATTAATCTTTATTTACTGATACAAATCAGACATGTGAACTAAGCCATCAACCTCTCAACAGAAGAATCCATAATACTGAAGTTAAATAGATATTTCTGTTTGAACTGCTAAGGACACTCATAACACATTCATTCTTTGTTGTCAGTAATACCAAATTTGTAGCTATTTGAGGGGGGTTGCTATGAAAAGCAGTATCAGTTGCCCCATTTCAAATTATGTTTTTGGAATAATAAAGATTGTATTATATGATACATTTTGGGCCTGAAACCAGACATTAAACTATTTCAGGCATAACAAATAAATTGCTCAATAACAGTTTATCATTAGTGAAGATAATTGCTGGTTTAAGTATAAAGACAACATTAGCAAGATTAAGTTATTATTCTTTTAATTTCTCCCATGACAATCTCTATGCACATTAGAGAATAAAAGAATAATAAAATCCAAAAGAAAACAGAGAAAATAACATCCAACATCAACTGTAATATTCTCTTAGAAAAGTTGGGATTTAAAATCTTTTGCTTTGCATTAGAAATTAAACTGGAGGCCTTTGTTTTATCTCCATACTTCTCCAACTTCATTAAGAATGGCTTAAGAATTTGATTTACAGACATGTATATTCAGAAGAAGAGATTTATTTAGTTATCTGGCTCCTGAGCCCAAGCCATTCCATCTTAAAAGGCTGCTCCAACCATCAGGAATAGTCCAGGATATGTACTGGGACCCCTGACTGGAGAATGTCTTAATTACTACATCTGCCTAAACTAAAAAAAAATAAATGTTTTTTTTTTTAAAAACCCAAACTTGTGAATTTCTTAGTGCTCATAACAAGTTTATTGACTTTCCAACAGGATGTTGTAATTTGCTTCCTCTCTCTTAGTACTGTGCTTTTTATTTTTGAGATACATGCTTAGGATATGAAGACATAATGTAAGAAGGAGATTTTAATGGTTACTCTAACATTAGGAATCAAGACCAACAAAGAGGCTATTTCCCTGCATGCTGATAAGAAACTCTAAAAATATGGATGTCAAATATTGTACATATTAATACTCAGCATGATACTGAGAGTACAACTCTGGGGAGATGGCTAAAGTATTTGTGAAAAATCATGAGACTGAAAAACATGGAAGAACTATAAACTGTACTTACTTAAACTAACAACCTTCAGGAAGAAATTTCCAAGCTATCCAAGTCTGCCTAAAATAGGATTAATTGTATCCACCTACTGAACTGCCATATGTAGGAAGCATGAAGACCAAGACTAGAAAAATGAAAGCATAGAGATATGTCTCCAACAGAGAAGACTAGAATTTAGTAGAATCAAATCAACCTTCTGGTTTTACAAATGCTCTTCTTTGAACTGAGACCAAATTTCAACATTATAAAGAAAACAAAATAAAAATGAATAACAGGACAATAATGTCTAATCTTCTTTATATTAATATAAAAACAATTTTGGTTTTGACTGGTGTGTCAGATTCTTTCACATATTAATTGCCATTACTGTTTTGGTTAGGGTTTTTACATACGGAGTTGTAAAATTTTATAGGGTTTTTACATATATAGTTATTTTGCATGGGTAAAGTAAACATTTCCCAATTAAGAACTGTATACCAACGTGTTTGATATATGATCATGTATTTCTGCATTACAAATGAATAAATGGTTCTGTAAGTTTGACTGTAATACATTACTACTTTACATGGAGTGGATAGAAAAAAATTAATAAATGGATGAACACATGCATATATGTGTATATATATACATATATATATATGAAGTGGGAAAGAAATTTATTGCTAATGCTCAATGCCTCATTAATTTGCCCATTCTCCAAATTATTAAATAATCCCATTGTAAATGATATATTAATGACGTGATAAAGTCATGTTCTATACACCTTCAGCAAATTAACAATCAAGGAAAGAATGCTAGACAGGAAAGATAAAGATAAATAGACCACTTTGTTGGAATTATTAATGCACTTACAATTTCAAATTTTTCCACGTGTGAATTCAGTCACTTAATTTGTAACAGCTAATTATCATTTAAAGCAATGTACCTACCCCAGGCAAGAAGCAAAACCACCTGCATTTCCACCTACCTGTGCTAGTGCGATATGTGCCTGTATGTGCTGGTTGAAGAGGGTCTCCCTGACTCTGGCTGAGACTCCTCATAGGCGGCTTCTGATACACTCTGTCCTCATAAATAGGATCTATGTGATGCTCTGGAGATTGTAGTGCCCTTAGTTCCGAGCCCAGGTGGCTATGTTGACTTGTGTATGAAGCCCGGGATCCAGCTGCAAAATAAAGTGATATCAGAAACTTTATGAGGAAAAAAAAGAGCATCTACAAAGAGAGATAGTCTTAAATATTATTAATATTAAGAATTCATTATTAAAAACTTTTGGTAAGTAAAAGCAAAAACTTTTAAAAAACCCAAACCAATTAAAACAATAAACAAATTGGTATTTTCCATATAAGAAGAAAACATAACACAAAAATGCAGTAATAGTTCAGGTTTATTAGTTTACAGTTAAGCAGACCTAAACTTTCAAGGAAACAAAGCAGTTCAAGAGTGGCTATACATCAGAGTTTTTCCTATACTGTACAGCAGCAGCTTCTCTATTTTTCATCAACTGCACGTGCACTTAAGAACTTTCTGTTTGTTGCACAAATCTGGCTTTTTTACATTTGCAATTAGACCTATTTTACCTCCCTCTCCAAAACAGAATCGCTTTCTACCAATGAAACCTTCTAGAAGATGAAGGAGCAAACATTCAAATGAATATCAAAATTAATGCCTATACTTTAAGTTAAACTCTGAAATCAAGCTGCCTTTTCCTCTAAGAAATCTCCAGTTCTATTTGCATAAAGAATAAAAGAAAGGGGACAAAGGCAATTCTCATTTATTCCTCATTCCATTATGTACAGTTGCATTTAATATGGTTCCCCAGCCCTCTATAGAAGCTTCTCATTTAGCACAGATAGTTGCAAGAACCAGAACAAAGCAAAACAAACACTACATTCTCTATCCTCCAGGGGAAGTGCTTTGTGAATGAAATTCCACTTGTAGAAAGTCTGGATCCAAGTCATTAAACAGTGATGAAATGAAGCTACTGCAGAGACATGGGCCTAGCAGAACAAGTTTAAGAATATCTTCCATAGTAGATAAAGAACAGGGAAAAGAGATTTCTGCTGGGGAATGCCTTGGTGTAAATGAAATCAGTGGACTTTGACTCAACTAATTATATGATCATCTGTTAGCATAATCTAGGAGAAACAATCTTTCGTCCATAAAAGAATCACTTTAGAGAAAGGAATTCCACTCCACATAATAGAGGGTTAAGACTATCTTTCAATTTAAGACTTAAGACTTTTTCAGCAAACAGAACTCCTGGCTGTAATCTCTCATCAATAAAGTTTTCTCAATTTGTTTTGAGTTGCATTTTTGGAGAGAGGATCTGTATCATGTAGTTATAATAAACTTACACAAGAGGTATAAACATATATCCTAAGATATAATACTGGGGCAAAAGCCCTTCTTAACAGCCTATAGATAAGGATAGGGCACACTGCAAATTCTTAAGGGAAAGAAAAATACTGTGTTCATGCACTTTTGTTGGCTAATTGAAAGAAACAATACTTAGCCATTAAAGAGGGATTAGTCATTCTGGTCAATACCTCAATCAAGATCTCAAAAAGGGGACTGTGGTCTTACTGCTTCTAGTAGATCTTTTGGCAGCATTCAACCCCATTGTCTTCTGCATCACCTGCAGAGGTTGGGACTTCGATGGTGGTTCCACTCTTGACTTAATAACCATTTCTTCTTGATGTTGAATTCCTTAGAACTCTGCTATGGATTTACTCAGGATTCAGCGTTTTCCCTCAAATTATTTAACATTCAAATGAAAGTACTGGAGAAGATCATTTGCTATTTCAGGATGAGTTTTCATCAATATGCTCACAACATCCAGTCATTCATCCCAATCCTGAACGGAACCAAATATGCCACTGAAGTTCTGGATAAAATGAGTATCTAAACCCTATTGGAATATGAATGGTGGTAAAACAAGCTTAGAGTAAATCATACAGAGACAGAATTGCAGCAGTCTTTGAATACTACTTTGAATATCTACTTTGAATGGAGTCACAATTCTCCTGAAAGAGTTGGTTTGTGACTTGTGAATCCTAAACAGGACATGGAAACCATATTCAGGTTAGTCTTTGTTTAGCTTGGCTAACATAGCAATTACCACCCTATCTGGATCAAGATAGTAACTCATGCCCTGATCATTGCCCGACCAGACTACTACTACAATGTGTTCTATGTGAATCTGCCTTTGGAGATGACCTACTGTTTGACCTAGAATCTGCAATTGATACAAAACTTCTGATTGATCAACTGCATCAAGTGAGGAAATGCTTCCAAGAGTTTTGGAAGAGAGGCTGTTCCCTTTTTACTGTTGCTCCTTTCTGTCTTCATCCCTACATTAACTAGCAGGAACTGGTGATTCATATATGCAAAACAAAAAAGGCAATACAGTCTTCTCTCTTTCTGCCTATACAGTTTTGCAAGCTTCCAAAGCAGTCCCCGGCAAGCAAATGAAACTTCTGTAAATTTATATTAAAAAAAACCCAAAAAAATTAAAGGTACCTGTCATTATTTTAATGCCCATTAAACTTATTTAGGTTTGTTTAATTTTGGACCAGAATCCAACAATATAAACCATCTACTCCACCAGGTGCTATAAAACATGCTATGAGGCTCAGTAACGGATATGGTTGAAAGCAGCTGACAGGCAGAAAGATACTTCACTAAAGTGATTCAAACTATATTCTGCAATCTTTATGTACAGGTTTTTAACATAAATTCCTTGAAATTTATGCTGGACTATCTCCTTAAATGGTGGGCGGTGGATTTACTTTTACAAGTAGATTAACATCTTAATAGTGAGGTTCAACAGACTTGTAAGAACCTTTTGTGAAATGAGTATCAGCTCCAGGAACACATCTAATGGATCTACTGTGATGTACTTGGGCTGGCCAGTGTGTTGACTGGGTAAGATTTTGTGAAGGAAAAAAGTTTAAGACTATACATGCAAGTGATTATACTGGTTGTTATTGTTTTTCTAATATTGATTTCCTTCATGCACAGATATACAGTTCTATTAAATGCTTCATTTTTCAATTGGTATGCGCGCAAACATGAACATATGTAAACATTTAAAAGATTTCTACACATATTATATGTGAAAGAACAGATGCTTTGTATAGCTTGTAACACCTTGTCTGCCTTTTCTGATAAAATAAATATATAAAAGTTTTTAAATTTATTTACTATTTTTGTAACCTAAGTCAACTTGGAAATTCTGGGAACTATACAATAGAATAAGCCCGTAAAAATAGCATATAATAAAATAATAATAATCAACCCACCATAAGATTGAAGTCATTAAGCATATTACAAAGCATCAAGAATGAAGGAGCTCTATGAATCTCCATGGCAGAGTTCAAAGATTGGGAATTGTGATGGAGAAAACTTTCCAAATAGTGCATTTTCCCTAAATATTATATGAAAAAGAAATCTTTGTCTGTCAAACATAGCAAAGAACATCAAATCCTGTGGCATAAGATACTGGAGCAGCTATGGCTTCAAGTGCTATGGTCTTTCCTGATTAAAGACTGGAGCCTTTAATTCCTCTTTTTCTCAGATAGAAATAAAATCACTGAAGCTACAGTGTCTCCAACTCCCAACTTTTTTAAATGGTTCCCCAGGATACCACGGCTGATTGTACTGAAAGCTACCAAGACACCTATAATGACCAAAAAGATACACTTCTTCTCTTAATCTCTGACAAAAGTAATCAGAGCAACTCATATTTTTAATCCATGACTAGGCCTGAATCCTGACAGGAAAGGATCCGGACCATCCATTTCTACCAGATAATGTCTTCTTTCTAGCCAAGCCACTTTGACATTGAGAACCTAAGAAAGATTATTATTTTTTTTTCACTTTATTGCTACACATTTTAGTCACAGCAAGGCAAGCAAAGAATGTATGTCTAACAATTACATTATGCATGTTAGAAAATGAGCTAAAATATTGAAATAATTATATTTTCCCAGTTATAATGGAACCTTGTACTGAATCAGCTATTGTGTGCAAATAAACTTAACAAGGGCCTAACGCTATCTACTGTACTTATATCAACAGAGCCATTTCATTTTAAGATGAAGAATTAATCTCTAGTACACAGCTATATTTTCTTGATGTCATTATTTAAGTAGATGACAGAATAATGTCTGCAATATGTTAACACCCTAGGGTGCTAACATCTGAATACACACAGCACTAAACTCAAATACACAAAAATGTAGTTGTATTGTAAAAATGTTAATGTGGCAGATGGCTAACTGAAGCTCTAAAATGTGTCAGGCCATATGGTAAAAACTGATACACACCTTGAATTTTATCACCTCTAGCCTCAATCCATCCAAAAGCTTGTGGTAATAAAATATTAATCATATGTTGTATAATGCCTTGTTAAAAATACTGTATTATTAATGCCAAAAAAGAAAACAAAGAAGAAGCTTTTTCTGTACATATCACAAATGTTCTCCTACTACTAAATTAAGGATATATATTTTTGATTTTGAAAATTAATTACTGCTGGATCATCCCTCCATTGGCATTATAATTTCCCCAAAGTAGTTAAATCTGACACCTGCTACAGTTTTGCTCGCTCTCTTTCTAGACTCCTCAATATGCACACAGGGCTATAAAAAGATTGAACAGTCCTGCCCAGTTGTGACGAAATGAAGAGAGCACCTTCTGTTAAACTTCTGGTGTGCTAAGGCAACACATCTAGGTGAAACTTGCTGACTTCCACAACTGTTTCAACTGTTAAGTATATGTACACATATGGGGTGTGTGTGTGTGTGTATCTGCTCAGATAATATCTCACAATATTTTTGTTTTCAGCATTTTATAATGTTTTTGATATCCAGATCATCACACAAAACCTTAGAATGTCATGGAGTTAATGTAACAATTGTCTATAATACTCCTTGCCTCCCCTTTCCCATGAGCATCTTTTATTTAAGCAAAATATAACTAAAAGCTGTAAAAGGACCATTAGCTCTTGGTTGCAAAAATATGGATGGTCATCACATTGCATCGGAGAGTTTTCTGTATGTCTTTCCTGCCATATATTGGTCCTCTGTTGATTTTGGCCCCTATATTGGCAATACTTTTAATATAGAAATGAGGCTTACAAGCATGTTTCTCAAATATGTCATCCTTTGATGAAAAAAACAGAAAGAGCAACAACTGTTGTAGCAAAAAATAAAAATAAAAATCCAAATTTTAGATTATGCTCCATTGTCTGATTTGCTTCAAATATACAAGCTGGGGCTAATGTATTTCACTTGCCATTGTACTCCATTTGCTAGCATTCTTTGAAATAAGATGCTATCCCCCCCATTCATTCTGTTTTAAAGCCTTATAAAATTTACACATGAAACTTCCTTGATGAACAGGATGGCTCCAAATAATCAGAGAATTATTCTGACTTTTTTTTACTGTTCCATCTCAGTGCCACAGCTGCAGCTATGAAGGGAGGCCGCGATCCCCACCAGGTGGCTATGTAATAATATCACTTTTATTTTGGTTGTCACTCTAAATTATCAACACTCTATGTGGTTGTAATTGCTACAGGATTCTTGATTCATAAATTATTCACTGTAACCAAAATGAATATGTTAGTAGTTAAGAAAACCTTCCCTATTATTGTTATTAATAAGTAACAGTAGGGGTCCTAAAATTTTTCTGGGGCTTGAGGTTTTCTGGAGTTAGAAGTGCTCTGCTGATGTGAGAGACAAACAACAGCTGGCGTTTATTTCCTCCAGGAAATGCTCTTCTTTTGGGATCCCAAAGGAGACCCAATGATCAGCAGTGGGAGGAAGGAACTGCTCAATTGTTTAACTCTCCATGCAGTGCTTAGAACAAACAGGTAAACAAGCCATCTTGAAAGACAACGGAAATGAGAGGAAGTGGTTAGCACCTCTGCTAAAATAGCTTCTAACAAGATTTAACAATAGTCCTTAGAGATGTGTTTTCATAGCAGCAAAATGTGAACACTTTCATCTATTTATCTGTAGGAAAGATTAAAAACAAACTTTGGATCCAAGAGAAGACAGATCCCAGCAATTTGAAAAAGACAGGAACAAAGGTGTTATTGCAGAAATAAACCCCAAACAAAACAAACCATAAATTTCCAAAGTGCAAAATATTTTAAATTTTCAGTAATAAATCTTACTATTTTTTCAAATCTGGTTTTCTCCACAAATGATAATTCTGTCACCTGATGCTTAAGCAACCAAAAACCCTTTAAAGAATAACCACAATGTGCCCTACTCCCAGCTTGAAAAGGTTGCTTCTGTATTTAAGAATTCACATAAGAAACACATAAGAATTCCAAACAACTTTTAATGCTTTTATGTTTTGCTATGAAACAAATCAAGGAAAACTATCACAAAACCAACAACACATTTTATGTGGCTTCTCCCCCCCCCCCCCCCCCCACTTTTGGCCACTGCCTTCCTTAGTTTTGCAACTGTTATCATTGTATTTGGAAGCATGTTTCTGAAACCTCATTACCAAAAAATAAATTAAGGAACAGGTGGTGTGTATGGTGGAATGTGAACGGATTAAAAATATGATAAGATTCAAAGATACCAATGTAAAAATTATTTCTCCATTAAAAAAAAAATACAGAGCTATATTTAAATGATAAAAAGAGTCAGCAATTTTCAGCCAGCAAGCAGATCAGTAATTGTTATAAAACAATAAAGATTAAATAAAAATGAATTCTATATTACCAAGAAGCAATTTAATGTTTTCATCACGTTTTTGAAATGATTTCTAGAAAAAAGAAAAGGTTTAAAAAAGGAACTATACCAGCCAATGGACACAGATAAGAGCTGTACAGTGTAAATCACCATGTTAGATACTAATCTGAAACTAAATCTAACAGTGATGGCACAAAGTTTCCAGGCAACAATGTCAGGTGATAACAACAGATGTGGTCTGGGTGGTATACTATGACAATTTCCTCCTTTAAAAAAATGGTTTGGAACAGAAGTATTTTTCAAAGCTTACCAGGCAATAATAATTCAAGCTTTGAATTCACAGTATTTCTTTTTCAAAAAATCAGAAAGACAAGCAGAAAGAAAAGAATGTTCTAGATGTCAGTAAAGAAAAATGAAAAGCAGAAACAAAAATGAATGTGTTTTTGTAATATTTTTTGCATGTTTGCTTTGATTTGGAGCAGTGTCAAGAGCAAAAAAGTCCCAATATTTCCATAAGCATACTTTCGGCATTCTAACAGCCAAAAGAAGTCATCTTCAAATGATCACAAAAGACATTTGGTCTGCAAAGCTGAGCCATCTATAGTCTGTAGTTCTCTTCACAGGTTGTTAATATCTTGCTTGAGTTCAATGAAATTAAAGCAGCTTGATTTCACAATTGCAGTTTTATTCCTTATCAACTTCACAAGCCTTTTTTTTCACAAACAGTGGACTATTATAAGACCTGTGATTGAGTCTGTCTCCTAGTTACATCGGTATTTGTGTTTCATGCTTGGCTGCTATGTGTTGGAATTTTTTTGTTTTGTATGCGTTTTATCTATTTTTATTGGAAGCCACCTAAAGTCAGTATGTAAAATGACCAAGTATATAAATATGTAAATAAATAAAATTATGTTGTATTCTGGTCTCTCTTTAATAAAGAATAAACTTTTTTAAAATCTTAGTACAGTAAGATTTTTAAGAAAGGATGATTTCTTTTAAATCTTTAATGGCCAAAAAGAATAGTACAATATGCTGTTAAATAGTATATTTCTGAATTGGAGGATACTGGTTTCTATTCTTATGTTATTGTGCTACAACAGGGGTGCCAAGCCCAATTGCATTACGGGCCAGATTGTGATGTATCAGGATGATTTTTGCCTTTGCAGAGCTGGAGTGGGTGTGGCCTGCACAGGCTGTATCTGGCTCACGGGCCACCAGTTTGACAGGCCTGTACTACAACATCAACTTTTCTGACAGGAAAACCTCCCAGATTTGTAAGGACAGTCAGTTTACAAACTGACAAAGCTGCCTGCAGTAAATCTGATGGGAATATGTTGGTATTGATCATGTATGGACAAATAATCTTGCAGTTTGAAAATATTTTGGAAGCCAGGAAATTTAAATGAGCCTAGCAGAGAAAGGATGATTTGGAGAGAGCTACTACATTATAGTAGCCCAGAGCTACTATATTATATTATATTACCCTAGAGCTACTATACTAAGAACACAAGGCCCATAGGCTGGATCCAGTCCATGGGGTGCTTAGATCTGGCCCATGGTGCCATCCTGGAAACAACAGAGGAGTGGCCCGCAGTGCCTCTGCCAGTGAAAATGGAGCTCGGGAGAGCTATGCACAGCCCTCCCAAGCTCCATTTTCGGCTGCAGCGGCCTCTTGCAGCCTTCTGCCAGAGAAAACAGAGCTCGGGAGGGCTGCACGCAGGCTGCAGGATGTTGAGCTGGCTATGCCCATCCTGGCCATGCCCACTTAGCCCCCCACCCCTATAGTACAGGGGTGTCAAATTGAGTTTGACACTCCTGTACTATACTATTCTAACTGTCAAGAAATCTACCAGGAGAGACAGAGCACTATTATACAAAGGTACACAAACTTCAGACTTCTAAAATGTGGGACACCATGGTGCCCGCCAAACCAAGTCCTAGTAGATGAAGAAAACAAAAATATTGAGTGGGAGAAGAAATAACTAGGGTGAAAAGTGGGTCTGGATGCATTGCCAGTTGATCTGAATCATGCACTTGTACACTACTCCTACTAAGGTTCTGGAGTCCAGAAAAGGGCTTACAGAAGACCTAGCTGTTTGAAGAGTGTGAACTACAGATTACATCTCACGAATGAAAGTTTCTTTGTAAACGATTAAACAATGATTTAAAGCCTCTGTAAACAATGCCACCCACACATGCCTTGAAGATGGCAAAAACAGCTGCACTTTCTCTATCCAGATTTTAGTAAAAGTCATCTTCTACAGCAGGTCTGCACAATTTATAGAAACCATCACATTGATCAATTATAAATAATTGAAAGCCAATCAAATATTCAGCAGCCAGTGGAGCAGAGGCAGCATTGGAGTTGAAGGTGGCATTGAGGCCTAGAGGCATTGGAAACACTTGCCAGGGCATGTTTTGGGGCAGCATACCAGCAAATCCTTCTTGGTGTCAGCAAGTATTTTTTTAAAAAAATACTGGTGGGTTGCATGTTGTACAGATTTGTTCTAGACTGACCAGTGATGGCATTATTCATAAAAGATCAGAATATCTGTAAGGTTATAAAAATTAGGAAAAATTTACAGTTCACATTCTCTGCAACAAGTCTTTCTGGATTTGTACACAGAAACTGTCATATTTTGTTACCGCAAGAAAGAATTAAACACATTTCATTAGTAGACAGAATTTAAATTATAAATATTCTATTGCAGCCTTGGTATGAATGGCTATCTATAAACAGGTAATACAATGTATGGTCAAAATGACTAATTTAGATACCATAAAAAAAGATAATCTGCTACATTTATTTATCTTTTACCCATGAGCTCAAGAACTTTTCTTTCTGTGACTATACAAACAGGACAAGCTTTGACCTGTCCCAAAGGTGATGCAAACATTCAAAACTTGGCACTTTTGGTGGACAAGAAGTCTGGAAAGGGACATGGATCACAATACTTACTGTTGTTCAAGCCAAGTCTGGAAACAAAATACTGGAGCAATAAGTACCCAAGTAGACATTGCTCACTGAGATTTATTTCCCCAATGCTTGCTCATTCTCCTATGGGTTTTTTTTTGGGGGGGGGGCCTTACATTTGCCAAATGGCCTCTTGTCCACAATTAGAATATGAAAGAGATTTCCCAGAATGAATCCTGATTGAAAAGGGTTCAGTCTTCCGCTTCATCCAGGACCCTCAGAAACGGATCACTTAGTAGCCCCTCAACAATTTTCCCTAGAAAGGATAGGCTGGAAATGGAGTTAAAAGTTGTTCGAGACTGTTGGGTCTATTAATGGCCTCTTGGGAAGCAGGAACACTACTGCTTCCTTCAAGGCAGCTAGAACTACCCTCATCCACAAGGCAGCATTAGCCATTGTTTAGATACAACTGCATACAACCTTCTGGGAGGCCTTAACCAATCAGAAGAGGCATGGATCTAAAACATGACTGGAGTCCAATTATAGGCCAGTCCAGTGCCTAGAAAATCTTCATAGTTGCCCTACAAAGCTTCACGAGGCCCTTCTTGGACACCTAAAAGAGGGCCAAAAACCAGCTATCCATGAACACACTAAAGCTAACTCCTAATTTATATGAGAAAAAGCCCCCCGCCCAATTTGGCAATTTAGTTGTTTTAAAGGGCACCTTATGCCTCTCCAAAACTCAAGGCACCTCTTTGGGTTCTTCAAATCCCTTAATATCCCACAACATAAAAATAGCAATTTCATGAGGCATAAATAGGAGTACAATAAATTGTATTACTGTAGAGCAAATCAACTGTATTCCATATGTTAAGTGGAATGCTTAGTTTTAAAAGGCATAGTAGACATACAAGAAAATTAATGGAATGGAGAAGTAATGGAGGGTGAAGAAAAACCTTTATACAAAAGAAAAATAAACTAGTGGCAGATTCTATGCCCCCCACCCAAAGCAAAACAAAAGAAAACCCCATCAATTCCATATAAGCTACTGTGCCATGATAGGATAAGGAATAAAATTAGAAAGACATCTAAGGATAAAATTGTTGCAGTAAAGCCTGATTTTAATTACTCTTACATAAATTGGAAAAAATATTGTTCTAGCCTTAGCAAAATGTGAGGATTGTTAGTAACTGCAAACATGATTGTGCAAAGCATGGTAAAGCTCTAATACTTCCTTTGAAAATGGAAGTACTATGAAAAATACAAAATGTAACACATATCAGCTTAACAATTTACCAAAGATCTGCTACTAAATTTCAGCATTTAAAGAAATCCTAAGCTTGTTCAGTGACATGTTATGAATAAACACTCAATCACAGATCTTTTTCTGGTTACCTTTACTAAAATTGTTTTATCTTTTGTATAGAAATATATATTTTTTCTGTACATTGTATAATTTGCTTTAATATAACCATCATTTTTTAAATAAATGTGTACAATTGAAATGACACATGACCAGTAAGATCATATGGATAGACGATAATATGCCAACACACACACACACTTATAAAACACTGCCCCTAGAAAGTAATTCTGTCATTCCCACATAACTTTTTTTCAATTCTGTGACAAGTAACAAATATATAAAGTGGGTTATCTATATAAAACGGCAGAAATGTTTGCATAAGATCAAAATTAAGGCCTTTGACTGCAAATTATAAAATAATAACCAGACAGCAGGGACAGCAAGCATTTCAGTAGGCTCTCAACTAAATATTCAACAGTACCAAAGCTTCTCAGTGCACATATTAACTTTCAAAATTCACTCACTGCTTCCACAAAACTACAAGCAGAGAGACGTTACCCAATGGTAGTTCAAATGAATTCAATAACACATAGGACGTAGCAGATGAGCCTTTTCTGCTGTGGGATCCACCCTTTGGAGATAAAGTTAACCCCAAGCCTTCTGGCCTTTGGGAAAGCTCTCAAAATGTGTTTTTTCTCCCTGCAAGCATGGGGGTTCCCTGATAACAGAGAGCCTGCATGCTGATTATACCATATGTAAACATCTTCCCTCTCATGGTCTTAATTCATCCATGCTTATTGTTTTAATGGGCTTGTAAAATGTTTTAATTCTTGATTTTATTGTATATCACACAGAATCACCGGGTTAGATGGGCAACCATATAAATTTGACAAAATAAATAAAGTAGGAGAAGATCCCAGAACTGCTTACCCCCATACTATCCAGCCTTCAGAAAAGCTATATGATAACATAGCACAGATAACTCTATGCAGGAAGACAACAGTTAAAATTTACTGAAGTTAATAAAACAGATACATATAATTTACGGTCAAACTTTATTCTGCTTAATATAGAGGGCAGCTTGGTGTTAAAGAGTTTCTAAAAGTAGGGAATATGTTCATTTCAGAGTGTCCTGAAAGGAAGAATATAAACTGCTATCCTTTTTTGCAGCAAGATAATAGCTCCAGAGATGCAGGAATAAGATGTGTTATCTTATCTCCAGCTGACATGTTATCTTTTGGGCAGATGTTAAGTGGGGTTCTCAACAGGGGTAAAAGATAACAATAATTCCATACCCATGTAATGAAATGAAGATTTATCTAGAACCAACATTAATTAAATAAAGTAATATTTTAAGCAGGAAAAATGTCTCCCAATTCATAAATGTATTAGTTTGATCCAAAAATTAATACTATATATGCAAATTAAACTGCAGGTTGTCCTGCATGGTTGCTACTCTAATCTGAAACCAACATTATATTTTGTTTTTTTAAAAAGACAATCATACACCATATACTTTTCTCATAAAATGGAGGGAAGCTAGTAAATAACACAAGGGAATATCAAAGCATTAAATCTGAAAATAGCAACAATATTTAGACATATACTGTCCTATAGCGCCTTACAGCTGTCTGTGGGAGATTTACAAGGTAAAAGAATTATTTGCATATTGCCCACAACAATCTGGTTCCTCATTTTACCTTGGAAGTACAGAAGGCTGAGTCAACCTTGAGTCCCATCAGGATCAAACTCCAGACTGTGGGCAGAGTTTGCCTGCAATATTGCACTTCAACCACAGCACCACCAGGACTCCTCAAAGAAATGTAATATTTCATGCAAGAAAATTCCATTAATAAATGTGTGTTTCTGTATGACCTCTGTTAACACCCAATAAAATAGTTTCAGTCAACAATGTGTCTGTATATTTTACATGAGGGGGAAAATGACAATATACCGGTAGTACAAATAATGTTAGAACAGAGCTGGTATCAGTTCTTTTTGGGGGACCAGAATCCAGCACCAAAGTCATGAATATTAAAGCAGCTTTTATTATAGGGTTATAGTTACAGAATCTTGCAATTCTGAGCCTGCTTCCCCTTTCCTGCCTTCATACTAAAGAGAACAAGGGACAGTCCAATCTGAGATGCTTTCTCAAATTGTATTCCTGCTCTTATCCAAACATTCCCTTGGCTGTGACTCTGCCTTCTCTTTTGCAAGGTTATTCTCACAGCCCATTACAGCTGGTATGGCAAGTATCACTTGTTCCTAGGTCTATCAAATAGAATCATACAGAACATATCATATAGAACAGAGTTCCCCAACCTTTCTGGCTTGGCAGACTGTTGAAAACAGCAGTGGTGGCGGGGTGGGAGGGAGAGGGGATCACTGTCACAAATGCAGCTGCATGTGTGCTTGCCCACCACTTCTGTGGCCCAGTTCCAAATGGGCTGTGGCCCAACAGAGGGCCGTAGCCTGAGAGTTGTGGATCCTTGATATAGAAACACTGAACAACTGCCAGTCCCAATCTCGGGCTCATAAAAAGAATGATCAGATTTCCATTGATTTGAAAAAAATAAGAGGAAAAGACTTAAGAATTTAAACTCTGGGACAAATACTTATCCATATACTTTGATATCTATATAACATATAGGCAGAATATTTATACATATTTAACTTCATTCTGATCTGCAATAAAGAAACTAATATGCCCTAGATGTATCTGTGAGAGTTTACAAAATGAGTTGTCTTGAGCATTATATATACCGTGTTTCCCCGAAAATATGACCTACTCAGAAAGTAAGTCCTAGCTTGATTTTTACCCATGCATCCAATATAAGCCCTAATTAAGACACCACCCACTCCAGGGTGCATGGGTAAAAATTAAGCTAGGGTGGGGATGGGGGGTGGTGGAGCTGCCCTACTATTTACCTTCAGTTAGTTACAGCCAGGCCTCACCCATTTCTTCTGCTGCAGCTGGAAAGGCTTTCCTGAAGGCTTCTGTAGCAATAACAGTGCTCCAGATCGATGAGAAGCCCAACAATTAGATTTGCCTATGTCTTACTCCTCACGATGAAAGGATGGTCTTCATCTAATAACCAAGCATTAACTATAGCAATCTTGTAATCCTGATAATTGTTAAACAAGTTGCCAGTGTCTTGTTCCAGGTAACCAAATAGTCTACAACTGGACTCTTCCTCCATTAAGTATCCACCTCTTTGCCTGACAGATACTGTATGATGGAAATTCAAGGAAATTTACAGCCTGCCTCATTCAATGTGAATACACTTTAGCATTCTTCCCCAGTTTGCAATATAAAGTATTAGAATGCTCATTTACTTTACAGAAGACATGTTCCTTAATATTAACCACATTTTCAATTAAACTCGTATGTGACAGACTATCCAACCAAGTAATCTTTTCTCTGACAAATATGTCTTCAGTAATTGAAACAAACTACTTAACTATTTCTTGAAATCTAAATTTCATTCAAATTTAAGATGGGTTTTTTTACTAGATGTGTTTGTGTATAGTGGGAGTGCAATTACATTTCCAAATAGTTCTCCAAAAGAACAAATACACTTGTCAAAATAAATAAGGTACAAGCCATGACATTATCAACATGCATATATTAACTTTTTGAGTCCCTTCAAAGCAGACTGTTTGTATTTGAAAGCTTTTTAGAAAAGTTCATATGTGTTAAGACAAGACCATATCCAGCCAAGTATAATTAATCCATTGGTACAAATCCACTGAACAAAATTCAGAATATATTTTCCTTGTGACAGATAATCTTAAATTATGCAATATTGAATCTACTAGAGGTTTAGAGACAAAAGGAAAACCATGTGAAAATGGGAAGTTCCACAATTAATAATTTTATGAAATCAGCTCTTGTACCAGACATGAACAAGATTTCTTTGAACTTGTGTGGGGATGAAAGAAAACATCCAAGTCCTATGTTGTAAACAAAGAAGAAAACAAAAACTTTCCTCTGTGTAAACAAAATCCAAATAAATCTTGATCAAGAAATCAGACAAGTAATGTGTTATAAAGTATGAGGCATTAAATCTAGTTCATCTTCAAAACAAACAGCATTCACAAACTTGTAGAAATGAGTCCCAAAATGATAATAGGAAAGACAACAAAGAGCTTATTTACAGGACAGTAAAACTGAGATAATGCATATTTTAAAGACAAACCATATACCATATTTTATCCAGCTGACAGCTATTTCAGCACTAAAAATATAACCCAGGAATATCAAACAAATATCTTAAAAGCTAGCCTTTGCTCAGATCGCATGAAATATTTATTTCAAGAAATATAATAATTTCCAGTTTCCTGGTTTCATATTTACAGTTTTGTTTTGCTTTTTAAAACTACATATATATTTCAAATCTATTCTTGATAACTGTTTTAGGTCAGCATCAAACATTGCAACCAACAGAAGAAGAGACGTCTTGGAGGGGAGGATTAGTCTTCGAGTTATGACCATAATTGAGCTGAAAATTTATGTTGCTAAGTGAAACATTTCTTAAGTGAATTTTGCCCTATTTTACAACTTTTCTTGCCACAGTTATTAAGTGAATCTGGATTCCCCATTGACTTTGCTTGTCAGAAGTTTGCAAAAGCTGATCACACAACCCTAGGACCAGGGTGAAATCCAAATTTTTTTCCTACCGGTTCTGTGGGCGTGGCTTGGTGGGTATGGCAGCGGAAGGATATTGCAAAATCTCTATTCCCACTCAACTCCAGGGGAAGGATACTGCAAAATCTCCATTCCCTCCCCTCCTGGGGGAAGGATATTGCAAAATTTCCATTCCCACCCCACTCTGGGGCCAGCCAGAGGTGGTATTTGCCGGTTCTCTGAACTACTCAAAATTTCCGCTACTGGTTCTCCAGAACCTGTTAGAACCTGCTGGATTTCATCCCTGCCTAGGACACTCCAACCATCCTAGATATGAGTCAGTTGCCAAGCATCTGAATTTTGATCGCATGACCACTGGGATGCTGCAATGGTTACACGTGTGAAAAATGGTCATCAGTCACTTTTTTCAGTGCCGTTGAACTTTGGACGGTCACTAAATGAACTATTGTAAGTTGAGGACTACCTGTATTGGTTTGAGATCATAGAAATGTCATCCTCTGCTATAAACCAATTTTCCATTTTGCAGAGGAAGGACTGAAGTTTAATGTTAGCTTACCAAGCGAAATTAGAAACCAATCAGTAAACATGACATTAAATCCTATTACTTGTTATAGACAAAATAGAAAACTGGTTTATGAAACTAAGATATCAAAACTCGCATCTGAGGAAAGGGGATGGATCATAGACTTAACATTCCTTATTCAATATATCATGATTTTAGATCCCATGAACAGTATATTTATTTTTATGTATGCAATCATTCAATTGCATTTATACAGCCATCCATCTTATGCAACATAACAGGCCACTCACAAACAACTATAAATCTCTATATATAAAAAATTAAAAACAGGAAAGCATCTCCAAACTGCCATGCACCCCTACATTTTCATAAGAAAACCTTATTGGGTTCCAGCCTTACACTACCCTAATGCCTATGGGTAAAGCAGAGTTTTTGTGGCTTGCCTACCAGGGGGGAAGAGAGTTCCAAAGGCAGGAAGAGCTACCTAGGTCCCATTAAATGGCAATATTTGAAGGAAGGAATATTCAAAGTGTCCCCACCTTATCAGATCTAGTACAATGGGTAGATATCCTTGGGGAGAGATAGGACCGCAAATAAACTCATCATCACAGACACGAATAAAATACAAATAAAATATTTGCAACTAAATAGCATACCCTTTTTTTTATACTGATGAGGGCCTCATCATAAAATCCAACATCCACTGTGAGTTCCCAACATCCACAGAATGTATATACACATGTTGTTATAGAAATGGGTAGTATATATACTACTGTGTATAAAAAGTTGAGACTTTTTGTTATTATTTTCTACTATGCTAAAAGGAGTTGGAATGCTTCCCCCCCCCCTTCCCCTTTTACCCCACACTGTCTCTTCTTCTCTTTTTCCTCCTCCTGGTTCCTCATTGTTTTCATTTTCCTTTATATTTTATATTCTGATAAATGAACAAAATTATTTTTTTTAAAAAAAGACTGTATATACAGATTACAAATGCAAAACCTAAACATGCTCTCTGTTTTAAACAGCTATGGGAAAAGTGTGACAAAAGGCTAATTCTTCCACATCAGAGTGGCCTAAAGATATCTACACACAACAGCATACATTTCTTATCAGGTAGCATTTTCAAAGAGGCATACCTCTGAAATTATACTCATAGCCATTATTTACACAACCATTCAATGGAACTAAATGGAATGCCAGAAAGATAAGATGCTCAGAGTTAAGGGCAGCTATGATTACTCAGTGTTTAAAAAGTTAGCAGTTACTGAATGCTAAATTGTATCACTGCCTTCAGGGCAGAGAATAGAGGATCTAATTTTTTACATGAAGACCAACATTATTGTATCACTTTTTAAAGGTGAGTGGTGAAAACTCCTGTTTCTATTTGTAAGAAGGAAAAATAATATTTCTTACAATACTTCTTTTAAATATATACCTGATCCTGCCAGTTCTAGTACCATGATTCCAAAGAGTTTAATTGAAGAGATCTGGCAGTGTTTTATATTTAACAAAGACATCCTTTGATTCAAGAGTTCATTAGTCAGTGGAATTTTTAAAAAGTACTAAGAAACAAAAAACAAAAGACTTGTTCAGTTTTCCTCTCCTGAGATCTATCATGAACAAGACTTGAACTTCTAGCAGGTACAATGTATAAAGCGGGAAAAAAAAAAACATTTTTGACAACAGAAATCAAACGAACAAAGTCTATTTTTTTCTATTTTGAAAAAAGTTATGTTTGTGGTTACTATTATTTTCTTTTCCAATTTACCCACACTGTAAAATCACATACTGTGTTAAATATTATATAGGAAATAAGTAATAAAATATAGGAAATAACAATGTTTAATGTAATGATAAGACTACCAGATTTGAATGGCAAAGAAGCCAAAAGGCTAAATGAGGGCAAGAAAAAGATACAGAAATCTTCATCTTCCATCTACTTGTTTTCTAGTTTTTTGTAGCTTAGTTCTGATAGCATGAATGGATTACAACTTTTTTTTTTTAGCACTCAAACACTGAACGAAGAATTAGGTAATGTTGCAATTATGGAACAAATTAACCGGATGTGTGTAACTCAGATCAATATTATAAGCAAATGGTATCATCAAACCATATTGAATTCAAAATTAAAAAGAGCAACAAGAGCGCTACACCTTTTCAAAGAGCAATAAACTCCAGTTTGTCATTCACTATTCAAGAAACCTTCAGTTAACCTTGACTGATTTATACCTTCAGAACATCTATTGTCACCTTTAGGCTCTTTCACTCAACATGTAATGTGTCAAAATGTCCTAGTTACCAATCTGAAAAGATTCATAATTATACAAAGACTGTGGGTATTTATTGGCGCCAGTCTGTAGAAGGAGATCTTCTCAGTGATTTTTCCAACAAATAAGCCAGCCAAGAAACCATTCATGTGAAAAAGCTGATGAGAAGTAATAGAATGCTATTTCTCAAACACTTTGAAAAGGACTGTTTACTCCTAAAGGTTTTCAAGAGTTTTTTTTAAACAAACACAAAAAGATATGCGACTACAGCTAATTTATTCAATGCTTAAATTTTTGTTTTTCATTAGTAACTTCAACAAAATATATCCACAAAAACTAAAAACTTTAGATGCACTCTATAACATTTACTCCCACTAAAGAAACTTTCAACCCCCTCCAATAAAAAGCAAAATACAATGCAGTGGATAGAAACAGCAGAAGAAACAGTTAAACAGTCTACTTAAACATAAGTAGTACTCAGATCTTCTGATTCCAAGCATACTCTAACTTTTCAGCAGGGATAAGAGCCAAGACTGAATTGCAATTTCTCTTGCTTATCAAAGACAAACAGGGTTGTTTTAAAAACTATTGATTTGCATTTTCCCCATATGTCTCTGCTGAGTTAGAAGACTCCTCTGTCCCAACCCCCCACCCAAACTATAACAACACATGTTCTTGCTAAGCAGGTGATGATTCAATTATATAATCACCTACTCTGGAATTAATTTTTCTTTTTTATAAGATGAGCATCTTTAGGAAATTATTTTCATGATCCATGGGCCATTTTTATATTATCCACTTTGTGTATTAACGTAATCTCTGCCACTTATTTACTTCTTTAGTAACATTTATCATTTTTTAATGATAAATGGCCCATATCTTCTGCTATGGCATCCAGAATGTACAAATGAATAGTCAAAATGGTCATATTTTTCTAACATGCTTTTTCTAATTTGAAAATATAGAAATGTTGTTGCTGCTTTTAATACAGATAGCCCTTGGCTTGCAACCACAACTGAGCCCAAAATTTCTGTTGCTAAGTGAGATAGTTAAGTGAATTCCCCTCCCCCCTTACAACCTTTCGTGCCACAGTTGCTAAATGAATCACTGTAACTGATAAGTTACTAATATGGTAGTTAAGTGAATCTGGCCTCCTCACTGACTTTGCTTATCAGAAGGTCACAAAAAATGATCGCATGACCCCAGGACACTACAACCATCATAAACAGGAATCAGTTGCCAGGCATCTGAATTTTAATTACATGACTACGAGGATGCTGCAATGGTTGCAAGTATGAAAAACAGTCAAAAACCACTTTTTTCAGTGCTGTTGTAACTTCAGACAGTCACTAAACGAACTGCTGTAAGTCTAGGACAACCTGTACTGTCTAAATTGCCAGTTGCTTTGATCTCTCTTCAGCCTTGCAATCCCAGAAGGAACTGCCTGGCAAGAAAGAGACATACCAGGTCCCTTCCTTGGCCAAAAACGGAACATCAGAAGAAGAAGAGATACAGAGAAGAAGGGAGGCCAAGTGCAGAATAGGATCCAAAAAAATGTGATGAGACAAATCTGCCATTACAGCTTCAGGGTTGTTGTTGTTTTTGTTTAATTACCACAAAAAGGACCACAAAAAGACTTTTTATGGTCTAATATGGGCTGTAAGCTGTAATGTAAGCTGGCTGGGGAATTCTGGGAGTTGAAGCCCGCCAAACTTAAAATTGCCAGGGTTGGAGACCCCTGTTCTAGAAGACATTTATCGGTCAATGCAGGCCATTTTTTCCTGCCCCTCAGGGTAGTCTGTTGTGTGAAGCAAACAGTGGCTGGATCCAGAGCCAAAATTAGATATAGATGCTCTTTTTCTCAGATAACTCTTTTTTCTCTTTCTGAAACTATGTTCTCTCCATTCCATGCTTCAGGCTGCAGAAAAGGTCACCGCTCTTAACAAAGGCCTGAACCAATTTTCTGTATTTGGCTTTGAGATTAGTTCAAAGGCTGCATGAAAATTAATCTTATGGCCTCAGGTTAGCTAACAGTAATTTATTGAGTGGATCAGTTGCTAGACTTAGCAAACAATACCTTTGTTTGCTAAACAGGGACAAAATGGGTATTCAACAATATGATACCAAAGATAAATCACACTATTTTTAGACATCCAGCAGGTTGTGCCTGCAGGGACCCTCGGATAAGAAACACCACCAAGGAACAGTCCTATATCTATAAACTGTAGAGGACATAAACTGAACATACATTCACATTTTTTCCAACTTTCTTCACTTCTCTGGAAAAGGAAAGTGTTAGTACTATTGAAATAACATGCCATTTGCTCAACTTAATATTTGCCACTCTCTGGTAATAACCATGGCCACAACTACTCCACAGATCATTCTATATCTTTCATAATCTTATGTATCTTTTATTATGTGGGCCTTTCAAGAACTGGACATGTGACTGGAACCATCAAATGCAGATTATTAGCAATGCAAACAAGTAAATAATTAAAAATGGACTTCTCCGTAAGTCAAGACTGATTCCTAGTGATAGAATACATAAGGTTGGTTTTTTTTAAAAACAGAATTATGGACGTGTTTGCCAATTATTTCTTCTGGATTTCCCCCTCATCTCTCAGTCTAGCCTACAGTCCCTTTCTTTGAAGGGTGGGATATTATAAAAATACAATTAGAGAACAAATTTGTTTCTTAATTTTGCCTCATTTTTCAATAACACTGCACAATGCTAAAATAGATTGCTGACAACCTTATTTTTTTTTAAGGAGAGATATTTGAATATCTTCCAGGTATTAGAAAAAACACTTCCCAACTAATTCTTTTAAATGTCACATTTAGCCACTTAAATCAGATGAAAGAACACATGAGCATGACAGCTGGTGTTACAGCAGTATCTTTCAAGTGGTTTTTACAACAGCAAAAATTCCCTACTGAAAAGAATAGTTTGGTTATCTGATTACCAAGATCAATAACTGTTCTTCAATTGCAAGAGATTTTTTTAAAACAACAACAACCAGGTGTTTCCTAAGGAATGGGAACCATATCACTTATCAAACAAGATTAATATTACTGGAAACTAGAAATAATTCTAAAAATCTGTTTGATATCATCGCTATGCATCAGAGAATGTAACCTCAACTAAATAAGAAACCATGCATTCATTCAAGGAATATATTGTTCTATTTTAAAAGTAAAACTTTCTTCCATGGGGCTTTTCTACCTGGCAAGAAGAGTATGGTGGAAAAGAAAAGAATGGTAAGGGTCAACAGCAAAGACTTCAAACCTAAATATACTTCTTGCTTTATAACAAATCCCAATGAAATCAACAGTGCCTCACTTCTACCTCAACAGGGCTAGGGGAATACAATTTCTTATTTGGCACTTATTTTCTGTTGGGATCCTCACTTATTTGACCGCATGCTGAAATAGTTTCGTTTACAAGCAGGAATCGCTTAAGGCACGATTTGGGATTAGGAAGGAGAACGTGAGCATCACCCTTCCGTCCCTCCCTCCTTTCCGAACCAGAGCAATCCAAATTACAAACGTTCTCACTTCCCAGGATTATAGATCTGTTTCAACGGACCTTGGAGGATGCGCCTTCAAGAGAGTGGAAAAGGAAAAAGAGCACAGTCTCTCTCACCTGCTAGGCTTCCGGGTCTCTGCAAAGTGGCCGTGGCATATAGTTCCTGGGAATGTTTGCTGTACTGCTCGGAAGGGTGGACCAACCTCTTGGTGGGCGAGAGGGTCGCGTAGGTGCCGATGGTGGAGCTCAGCTGATGAATGGGAGAGGAGATGTTGGACTGGATGGTGGGAGGGGAGGTGACCCGGATCGGGGAAGGCGAGAGCCCCGCCGAGGAGACGACGATGTTGATGGGCGAGCTGGTGCTGTAGGACTTGGCGAGGCGGCTGGGCGACTGCTTGGGAGAGGAAACCCGCTGCGTGGTGCCGTAGCCGCCGCCGCTCTCGGAGGCGGAGCCCGCCCGCTGGAGCTTGGTAGGCGAGCCCACCTGCTGCATGGACAAGGGCGAGCTCACTCTCTGCGCCGGCAGCGTGGAGCTGGAGTAGTAGAGGGCCGGCGAGTGTGGCTGCTGCGAGGAGGAGGAGCAGGAGGAGTCCGGCAAGTGGAAAGCGCTCCCATGGCTGGGCGCGAAGGTCTCCCTGGGCAGCGACTGCGACGGGAGTGGCGGCGGCTCCGAAGTGGCGAGGTGGGCAGTCCGGCCAGTAGTGCCCTGCGAAGGAGGGGGATGGGCGGGGAGAGCGAGTAAGTAAACAGGCATATGAGAGGCGGTCAACGGAGGGGGCGGTTTTAGCCAGCCCACTCCCAGCCCTCCCTGTCCCACCCCGTCCGGAGACCCGGGAAAGGAATTAAACGCGCCCCCGAGGCACATTTTTGAACCTTTTACCGCGGTTGGACCCACATGCTTTGAAAATAAGCACTTAATTATTGCGCAAACGCCCTCGTTATGTAGATTGAGGCTCGGCTCATTGCTTACTCCTTAAGCAGGTCTCGAGCATCTGGCATATATTCTGATTTGATGTTAAATAAAGTTCATCTTCGTCCTCTTTACTCGAAGGCTGTTCTACTATATTCACTCAAATGTCTCGCTTATGGTAACTACGGTTACACCTTTAGCATGCCGTGGCCGAAATAAGGTCATCTAGCGCTTAAAAGGTTCAGCGTTCGAGGTTTTTTTCCCCCTCTACCCCGAAGCACGCTTGGGGAAATGGGCAAGAAAACGACTTTCGCCGCGAGGTTTTATACTCTGAATAATAATCATATTTGTGTAAAACATAAGTGGCACAAAATGTAGTGTGCACCTAAAGTAATTTCCTCCCTCAAGAGGGTCTTGAAAATAGTCTACTGGGATATACAAAGTATAATAGCCCTCATTGTAAATCACTTCTTAGGGTATTTTGGGGAGGGCCTTAGCTGATACACTAGCATTAAAATGTTATTCTAAGGATACTGCATGTTGTGCATCAGCTACCTTAAAATATATTGCCTACAGTAAGAATTACCAGTAATCCTTCAGTTCTGTTGTATGCATATAATGTCACATTTACAGTTTTTCATGCATGTGTTAAGAAACAGAATGTCTGAAATGATCTAGCCTGGGGTTTGTCACTAACTGCAATAGAAATATTTATTATCCTCATTACAGGATTATAATAAACTCAGTTTTTTAAAATGATAACATAAAGCAGTAGAAGAAATACATTTATTTTTACTCTCAAACAACTGAAGCTTTTTTCTTTGACTTACTAATTTAAAAAAGCAAAGCAAATACTGATTTAAATGTCCCTTTTGAAAGCAGTCAATAATTATTTCTTTAATAGCATGTTCTCCAATATGAAAGACAAGCAATATGGCTTGGCACCTTGTTCTACTTAGAATTCTTGGATAGGATTCTAGTTCTAGAGTATTAATCAGTGCATCATCAATTGACCTCAAAGTTTCTTGTGATACAACTAGGTAGAACCTCACCTTGAATACTATTCCCTACATTTTAGTTGGTGGAAACAGTTGCTGAAGCGCAAATCCTCTTGCATAGCAGAAACAAGCTGGGGAATCTGTTTTCTGACCTCTTAGGAACTTCTCCCTTAGCCTTGAAAGAGCTGGCTAACTCATGGGTCAAAATTTATTTTATCTAATTGCTTAAATGCAATTAGAAAAAAATCACCCAAGATTTTCTCTACTGGTTTTCAATTTGATAAATATGTTTTTGAAATTTTTTGGGGAAACACAGATTTCTGTGAAAATCTTACGGAGTACAGTGACTTTGAACAGTTGAATGTCATTTTTTTCTAGGTAAAATCTTTTATCTACCCTTTCTCTCCATGCTCCAAATCCCAAAAAGCTATTTCAGATAGAAAATGATTGTAATGAGAGGGGCTTAAAAGAGTGAAAGAACAAAACTCGCTGTGGTGGCACTTTCTTACCACTTCAATAAGGTAATTCAAAAACTTTTCCAGGAGAATTTTTTAAAAATGGATTCCAAGAATAAATTTTTGTTTTGTTTGTTGTCATTGCTAATTTTAAATTGCTGTACACTATTGAACAGCCTTAGAAATCAATAGATAGATATATTGGATGGCTTCTTGTTTACAACTGATAAAGTTAGCAAAGGTTAAAACATTTGTCTTCTACTTGATTCCCCCAGATGTGTTGGGAGTCCCATTTCCAGCCAATAATTATTGGTTGGAAATTTAGGGAATGAAAATCATATAATACTACTGGAAGACACCAGATTTAGAAAATGCATTAAACAAATTCATGTAGGATAAGAGTAGTAAGGTTAGCTCAGCCCTGAGTTTAGAAAAGGGCATGTATGAATACATACCAGTTGGAGCAAGCAACATGCATCATATAAATTACCATCATCTGGATGGATGGCCTTAGTAACAGGATACTAGACTACAAACATTTTTTTTGGCTGATTCATGGTAAAGTTTTATCATTTCATTTCATTCATCTAAACATATGACTTCAGTTTGATTCTAGAGATTAAAAATAATTGCTGAGATTGCATACATTTTAAAACTAAACTTTAAAAGCCTCTGTGAAACTTTCAATGTACAAAACTACTCCAAGAAAGCTAAAAATACAAGACAGCAGGGATTGGTGTGGGCATCCTCTGCCATTTGGAAAGGACCTAATTATTTTTTATAAAACAGTAGCTGGGTTCAAATCCAGTTCCTGAAAATGTAGAGGGATTTTGTTTCAACTTGAAATAAATGTTACAGTGAAAACTGAAGTGAATGAAAAAAATGAAGAAAAACAACAACAACAAAAAACCCCAAACACTGGCTTTGCATACAACCATCTAGTTCTTCATCTCTTGTATTCTCTGTTTCAACATGTATACCAATATAGGTATGTGTTTGTGTGATTCTTGTGTACAAGAATCCTATGCAACTATCCCTTCCAAACTGAAAAACAGTTATTATTTATTTACCAGGAGTATAGGACAGTGAGGGTTGAGATGGAGCTGTGGAAAATTGTGAAATCAATATTGGATCCAATTCAAATAGAAAATTCATCTTGAATAAAAACCATACTTTGTGGGACATATCTGCACAAGGCTAAGGAATCTTGCCAGTTATACATGGAATTTGCCTTAAATCTTGTAAAAGAGATGAGGAGGAGAAAAAGAATGTTCTCAGCAGTTGTCTCTTGTTATAAATTTCAATTATGTGCCTAAACCCATTCTGGAACACTAAAGACTAAAATCTCTTCTCTCTCAATGTAGATGGCATTTTAGTTTCTATCAGACATCTTAGGCTGAAGAAATCAACCAGACCTGTTAATCTTGTAACATTAAAATCCTCTATTAACTGCAGTTGGACTGAGAAATAGCTGAGCACTCCATCAAAAAGCACACTCTGTTTTTTAAAATATTTTTTGTGGCAACACCCCTTTCTGTTTGTTTTTCTTCAACATAGAGGCATTTTATTTGAAACAATGAAGAATACCTCCAAATATTGGATATTGACATGACTTTTCCTTCATTTTTATGTTTTCTGTTCAAGAAGTATGATAAAAGAGAACACCTACATGCTTGCCAAAATTAGGGTTTTTTTCAGTGAAAATTAATAAACTGTATATCCCAGATAAATTTTGCTTTATTTTGTTAAAACATAACCATTATAATGGTAAGTTTGCAATTGCTTTTAGCTTTGTACAATATGCAAAGCTATTTGTGAATCAGTCAAACCAGAATATGGTTCAGCATATATGATCCTGCAAAAGATTCAGCAATCTTAAGTATGTGTATTTGGAAGTAAATTATAAATAAGTTATTATGTCTGCTCCTCTTAAATGTTTTTTATTAAATGAGTCTGCAAATATTTCAAAATAATGGTTTTTTTTAAAAAAAGGTGGATTTAATCTATATTAAAATAACAATCAAGATTGTTCTAACTAAGGATTTAGTATATCTATTCAGGTATTTCAAATACAGTATGTTAGGCATGTATTTCTGGTTATTTTATTTTGATATGAATGATTGCTTTATTTCAGGATAAACCTCTTGAAATATTCAGTAGGAAGCTTTCTGAATTTTGCACTGGTTCCCCTCTTGGGCTTTGGGGAAAGCTGATAGGCTTTTAGTTGCAATAGTTCCTTACGAGTGAATAACAGCGGAAGTCTAGAAATTAAAGAACTGGGGACTCTGCATTTCATGGTCTTTTCCACTGTTTGGAACAATATATTCATAGAGATATCACAGATACTGGGGAGATCATAGAACATGCTGAAGTTATTTTTATCTGACCTTTTCTACTGCTCATCTGAATATATGGAGATGTTCAACTGATATACAATAGGGAGTACATGTTGACCCTTTTCAGTTCTTCCACAACTGAAGATATGAAGAAGAGCTTTAGTATCTGAGGGACATCTCTCCCACTGTAAACCTGCATAACCATTTAGATAAGCAGGAGAAACCCCTCTGAAGATGCCATTGATACCATATGTTCAGCCATTTGGAAGATGGAAACAGGTCTTCGCTATAAGACACCCAGAATGCTTTCTCCAGCGATGCACTACTCTCCTATTAGGAAAATGGCAATGATGCATTTCCTTTACCAATTTTTTTAAAGCTTTAAACTGATTATAATTGGGAGCATTTGATTTTAATTTTAATTATATTGATTTTATTGTTGAATTTTGCATTTTTAACTTGATAGTTGTAATCTTCCTTGACTGCTTCTATAAAGAAAAGTGTGGGGTATATATAGTTAAATAGTAATATTTGTATGAATGTATTTTGGGGGTGGAGTGTTTTCCTGAATCAGGCAAATGCTAGGTCAATTGTTCTTCAGACTAAAGAGTGGAATTCAATGAAAGTAAAGAGGAAGTGCCAAGTGTTCAACCTGTTCTCTACCCACTTTAAAGATGAACTTAGCAAAATACCTGAAGACAGCTTTTGTCCTGATTTTAGAGGGATAGTGAAGGGGTTTTAATCCACTCAGTGTGGCTCACAGCAGGTTTTAATTCCACCTTTAAAACAAGTGGGATTATTTACTGATTTCTTTCCTAAATCTGTTAGAACCAGAATAAATGTCCTGGCAATCCAGAACAGCATGAATTCTCAACAAAATGTATAGAAGAAACAATTTCAAGTGAAATTGAGAAAAAGGTCAATTTAGCCATCTCAGCAAGTTCCCTCATCTTCACCAACCATTCCTTCATTGCAGATAGTGCTGAATCTTTCTTTGTGTATGTAATAATCTTGCTGCTAAAAGGCATGGCGTTTTTCAACTCCATCAATTCCCCCCTTCCCCCCAAAATACCTTTAGTCTCAGTTGTAATTAATCTTTAAAATCCTGTAATTCTCTTTAATCAGAGAAAAAACAGTATCTATGTTTACTGCTGATTGGAAACTTTTGCATTAATCGAAAAAATTGAATTTATGATCTGTAGTTTTTAATTAGATAGACAGATTACAGAAAGAAGAGAGTTATAACGGTAGAGGAGTAAAAGGTAAGTTTATAATTGTACGGCCACTGCTGTAAAAAAGATTGGAAGCCACTTCCTTGCATCTTTGTTCTTACTTTTCTATTTTTCCTTTACTTTTTTTGTACTTTTAGGTTTCTCATTTTTTCTTATTGTATATTAATTTTGATTAATTTTGATCTTTTTAAAATCCTTTAAAAGAAAGGTATTTATCCGTAGATTACATTTTTATGTTCATGCTTAACAACTAAAATTTTGCCTGCTATAATGGAAAGTAATCAGAAATCTGAACTGGAGATTCTATTCTACAAAAATGTAATAAAATCTCCAGGCAATACAATGTGAGCCTTAGTGTAGATAGCTGGATCAGTTTATCAGTGATAAAATGTGTCTCAGTCATTTAATTCTTCAGTAAAATATATGATTTCAGATATCATTCTGGAGATTTACTGCTCCTGTTGTTAGTCTTTCTACAGTCAACTGCATTATGCCTTGAGAATTAATATGGTGCTGAACAGTATCTATGAATAGTGTTGAATAGATAAGCTAACAGTTTACATAACAGTTTAGTTACGTAAGTTGTATTTTTTCAAGTCATTTATACAGTAAAACTGCTTTATGATAATAAAAAAAAAAGAACTACATATAGACACATGGAAAAGTTACATTATGCGAGGTGCATTTTAAGTAACAACTAAAAGTCCTATGATTGTTATCACAAACAGAAAAAGAACTCCAAACACTGTTGAGGAGCCTGGATAGTTCAGTAGATTAATGCATTGTAATTTAACTCCAGCTGTCTGCAATTAGCAAGTTCGATCTCGTCAGGCTCAAGGTTGACTCAGCCTTCCATCCTTTCTAAGATAGGTAAATTGAGGCCCCAGTTTGTGGGGGCAATAAGCTGACTTTGTAAAATATACAAAAGTATGGAGGCTATAGCTTCCCCGAGTCTCTGGAGAAGGGCAGCATATAAATCAAATTTTTAAAAAATTAAAAAAAAACTATTATAGTCCTTGGGACACAGAACAGACTGGTGATGAGAAGATATGTTTTGTGTCCAGGGGTATTGTAATCACTACACATTATTTTCAAAGTTGCAAGCAATTGATAGATTGAAAAAACTGGCAGTTAATACGATAAAAAATTAAATCCCACTCCTATGATATAGTTCGTATGTTGGCTGAGGCTATTGTTGAAAATTAATGTTTTCATTCCTCAATCTTAAAGGATAGAATAGAATGCAAATGAAGTAAGGACAGAATCAAGGGCTTTTATATTTTTTAAGAAAGAGAAATTATTCCCTAAAAGCATATCTTCTGAGAAAGAATGTGAAATGAGATTGGAAGATAAATCACAGTAACAATAACTGGTTCAGAAATGATTTCTTCTATAATTTTGTAAAGTCATCTATGCCCTGTATCTTGTTCAGATTGAAATACAAACCATAAACTAAATTTGCAAAATACAACTTGCTGTATTAATGACTAACAAGAAACTGGCAAAAAACTTGCAAATCAGTCATGTGACTATTGGATGTTGCAACTAGTCATAAAGGCAAGCTGGCTGCAAAGCACCTGAATTATGGTCATGTAACCCTGGTGTAATTGTGGCAGGCATGCTTTATAGTAGTCATTCTAGTTCCATTGTAATTTTGAACAATTATCAAGTGATAGGTTGTAAATTGAGGACTATCTGTATTTAGAATCAGCTGATTTTGTCATGAAACAGTAACAGATTGCTATTATTTACATTAGTTTAAGTCTTATTGTTAGGGTGAAGAGGCATCTGCAGGTGAAGAGAACTTGACTGATAAATATTTACAGACATAACTACAAAGCCCATATCTTTAAGGAATAAAAGTATAGAGATGTAAAAAGTAAGAGATTTCAAGATTTGCATTAAATAATAAAAAGGCACTCATTCTAATCATGAGTATTCAAAAAAGTGGATTATAATAAAGCATCTGGGGAAAACTAGACATTTCTGTATGCTTGCATGCATATATTTTATCCAATCTCTTATTAAAAACCTCCAGTGATGAAGCAGCCACAACTTGGAGCCTGGACAGCTCAGCAGACTAAGCATTGTAATTAAAACCCAGCAGTCTGCAATTACTGCTAGTTCGAATCTCCCCAGGCTCAAGGTTGACTCAGCCTTCCATCCTTTCTAAGGTAGGTAAATTGAGGACCCAGTTTGTGGGGGCAATAAGCTGACTTTGTGTAAATACACAAAAGTATGAAGGCTATTGCTTAACGCATTGTAAGCCGTCCTGAGTCTTTGGAGAAGGGCGGCATATAAATCAAATTTTTAAAAAAACAACTTCTAAAGGCAAGCCATTCAACTGATTAACTGATCTGGGATTTCAGAAATAGGCTGAATTTGGATCCTCTATCAAATTCAAAACCATTGAAATCTTTTCTGGGGAGGGACTCTCAGCCTAAAAGCAGATGAGACCACTACATTATGGGGAATTTAAAGTGGATTTTAGGCTAAAGGTTTGCCATTTATCTTGGTGTTGGAATTGTGATATGCCTATTTTTGGTGGCATATGGGCTCTGCTTGTCAACCTTCATATTCAAAGATGCAGTCCCCGTAGGACATATGAAGGTGCACCCCTGGAATTTATCCACAGCTAGATAAAAGTTTATGAAATAATACAAAATGTCATTAATTGTGATGACTTTGGACTGTAATATATAGAAAACACATTTAATCTCCCCTGGTACAAGCTGACAAAGCAAGGGGAATCTGTGGCTTAAAATACACACACACACACACACACACACACACACACACACACACACACACACACACACACGACTATTTCTAAGTGTTGCCCACCTATTTAAGTGAAGGCAACAAATTAGGATCCTCATCCTAGTGCTGAGGTGTTGAGGATCCAGGTAAGGACACACCTCTGAAATGATGACCAATTGGTCACAGGTCATCTACTAAATATTTCAAATTCTGTTTAACAACAGAAGAGATCCAAGTCCATCCTTACTTTGTCAGAATGTCTGACCAACTAGGTATAATATAATTAGTACATAGCCTAATTAGGAAAATACTACGATAAATAAAAATGTGAACATAATGTATAGCTACTATGAAAAAGTTAAATGACATTTATTTATTATTTGTTAAATTTGTTTGCCACCTATCTTGCCATAGGAGAATGTGGAGATTCATGTTCTTGGGACATAATTATTCAGTGAAATTTAATGTCGAAAGACTCTGCATAAGCCAAAGGCAATTGTAGTATCATTAAAATACCTCATATGAGCAGAAGAGAATCCGCACTGGCTGGAGAGATGCCTAACAGCTCAGACTGCTACCCTAAACATTCAGAGACCCATAGCTTTACTTGGTGTCAGAGGCCTGCCATCAGAGGGAGAGAGCTGCTCACCTCCATTCATACCTCATGATCTGTTTTTAGGCTTATTGGAGACATCTGGGATTAAATAGGATTCCAGGTTTCTGCTGTGACTGACTACTAGAGCTTGATCTTTTTGTATGCTGTTACAGCCTTTTAGACATTCAGTATTTTCCTGGGATAATATCTGCTTTTAAAAATGTTCCATAAGCAACGTAGCATAGATATAGCCATGGTTAAATTTGTTTCATTGAAAACCCTCACATAATATAATATCATGCTTAGTGCTTTATTTTTGTGTTTTGCTTATGAGTTTAAGCTTTTTATCCTGTTTATATTGATGCAGAAATTAAATGTTGCATGTTCCTTTATCCATTTCTGTGTATTCCTATTTAGATTAATTATGCATTATATAAACAGTTGCCTTTGTTTTTAAAATATCTTTTAAAGTATCTTCATCAGAAACAAACTAAAACATGTTTTAATAAACTTTACAAAAAAGGATTGATAAAAAAACAACAACGTTCTATGCAAATACTGACAGCATTCCAGATAATTTTTTCTGACAAAGTACATGATAAACTCATGCCACATAAATTAGTATATAATTAGAGTTTCAAAAAGTGTTGTTATTTTCAGAATGGTAAAGTTACCATTGTGAAATACTTTTTGAGCCTTTCCTTTTTTGGAGGAGATTTTGTGCTTTTATAGTATGTTAGTATGAACAGTAGGATTTTTTTCAATGTTAGACAGCAAGGCTCAAGTCTTTACAAAGCCATACTCAAGGGTAGGAAATTTTCTCCCTCCCTCCCTCTCTCTTTATGTGCACACATTAATGTTCACACACACATACCCCGATTTGTACGGCTGAACAACAGTAACATTTTTTCTTTGAAATTAGCTTTCTTAATTAGATATGTAATTAGCTTCCAGAAACCCTAACATTTTTGTCTGAATCCATAAATATGCACATCATATCTGAAGGATTGTTACTTAAGTAAGTGAAAAAAAAGTTATGTTAAGAACTCTAGTGAATTAACACTTTTCCCCTTAACATTTTGTGTTCGGCATACTAGTGGAGAAAAAACTTAATTGTTTCTAAAAAAAAAGAAAAGAAAAAAAAAGACATACCTTATGGGAATGTGGAGAAAGAGAACTAAAGAATCAAAGGTCACAGTCAAATGTGACCTGGCGCTCTGTGCAATCATTTTACTTCTTGGGAAAATCTACTACAACTTATTCTGATTATTATACAGATATAAAACATTGTTTCTATGGTTTGGGGCAGCAAATAATTCTGCAAGCTCATACTCCACAAAGTATCAAGAAGAGTTATTGGTACTTCATAGAATGTCTAGAAAAGTCTAGAAATATTTCACTGTAACAATAAAAAATACAATTACTTGACTAAGACTTTTGTTCCCTTTCACTGCATACCAAATCAGCTAGCTGAGGTGATCAGGTATTAGGTCCTTCCTCACATCAGCATTTTTGCAAAATAAGAAATATGAAGTGCTTTGAATTCTACCTTGGAGACTGCAGTAAAACTATCAGGAACAATTTTTAAAAAATATTACAGGATGTGTATATTTCCAACGATCATTTGACTTGAAATGATAAAAGCTTTTGCAATATATCTATGTGGCCTGTTATAACTGCAACACATATAGGTAAATTAATTAAGAGCTTCATCAACTTAATGAAGATACTTATTTACGAAGCATCTCCAAAGCTAGCGATATTAAAAGCATAAAAGGTATCACCACAATTTAGCAATAGCAATAGCACTTAAACTTATATACTGCTTTATAGTGTTTTACAGCCTTCTCTAAGCAGTTTTACAGAGTCAGCATATTGCTCCCAACAATCTGGGTCCTTATTTTACCCACCTCAGAAGGATGGAAGGCCGAGTCAACCTTGAGCCTGGTGGGATTTGAACTGCCAAATTGCAGGCAGCCAGTAGTCAACAGAAGTGCCCTGCAGTACTACATTCTTAACCACTGCGCCACCAAGGCTCATAACTCATAATAAAGATAGGAGTAGGTGTATTTACTGTACATATATATATTTTAAGAAACACAATTTCCATTTTTATCTTCCAACAAAAATCATTGTTCAAAGTAGCTTACAAAAGATGTGGTTTATATAAAAACAATATACATTGACAATCAATAGCAAAGGGGGAAAAAAAGAAAACCTGAATTAGATGGGACAGTAAAATTAAAGAACTGCCAGGTAAGATCTTCATTTGAAATTTGAAAATAACTTTGCTTATCTATAGAACACAAATGAATATAATCTGACTTTGGGGTGTCCTGTGTTCTTTCAGAGAAATCAAATTTTTTTTCTGTGAAATAACTATCCTAAACAACAAATGTATATTTGGGTGATGAAATATATTTTGGTGAGACCCTACTGCTTTGTAATTAGGCTCTTGAACAAGTTATTCCTCTCGTATCATTATCACTTTGTTTTCTGTGAAATATATATGCGTATTGTGATTGGCTATCCCATTAAAACACAACCATTCTGTGAATTGGCATGTTTTTTGTTGCAGTGGTTTTATGATAATGTCCATAGCTGTTTCTCAAAATGCAGAATGTGCCACTATGCCCAGAATCGTTAGGAAATGCTTGGGCCATGTTCTACATATTTTTCAAATGGGGATCTTTATTTTGCCAAAATATGCTCAAGCTTTCTATACAGTCTTAGAAGGCAACATTGTTTTTCAAAATAAGCAGACAAATAAAATATGACTATAAAAATGTGCTACAGTTTTGCTGTTCCATATTAGTGTCCCTAAGACTGGATTTGAAAATGCTGTTCTAAAATGGATAAAAGAGGAAAAGAAACACAAAGGATCCTGATGCAATAACAGCTTAATGGTTGCATAATTAACCCACAATTAAAACAACTAAATATGTAGAATAATAATTCAGACTTACAATATACTTCTTTAATGTTTTAGTGGAGAGTATGATATGGCATAGCAAATATGAATCATGCAGCACCCAGTAGTTTGCATTCTGAAATTCGTTATTGAGCACTTCTGGATGTCGGGATGATGTAAATCTCACATGTCAATGTGCAAACCAATCATAAAAATGAAACAACTTTTATACAGCTCTAATTTTCAGAATTTTGTATAACTGGATTTTAAAAACACCACAGAATCTCAGAGTAATATACACTTAAAAGGTAAATTATAGAATCCCAAATTTCTAAACAAATGTTTATTTAATTTAGGACCTCTATGCTACCTCACTTCCAATGGACCCAAGGTTGTGACCAATAAAAGCAAAATCTATCCAGTTAAACAAACAAGTATAACAATATTTATATTAAAAAAACAAAAGCAACATTCAGCATTTGTCCAAAAGCACAATGAAATAAAGGTGTACTTTTGAAAGGCGAGAAGGGTATGAGTTACATTTACTATATTTCCCCAAAAATAAGACCCTGTCTTATATTTTTTTGATCCCAGAAATAAGTTTGGCTTTATTGCCATGCGTCCAAAAGCCCGATTGGGCTTATTATCAGGGGATGTCTTATTTTGGGGGGGAAAGGGTACTTCTGGAAGGAGAGATTTCCATAAAGTAGGGGCTATTTCAGAGAAAGCCTCCACCTTCTTCATAGCCCCTGCACTTCAGCAAATGCTTTGTTTATTGTTAGCTTGATTTTATTAATTATGCTGTGCTAAATTAGAAGCACACTCGTGAACTTTGTTTATGCATGTAAAATATTTTCAGTCAAAATAATGTTCAATAATTTTAACATTAATTAATATAAATGAGTTTGATTTTTTCTCCAAACATACCTGACCATAGTTCTGTAGAGAAGCTCTAGCTTGACTGCTGCGGGCTGGGAGCTGGGATGCTGTACCTTCTCCAAGGGCTAGGGTCTGGTTGCTATGGTAACTTGATGGATATTGGAAAGATCCTTCCGATTTGGAATTGAGCTGAAGTGCACTCTGGGATAGAAGGCTGGGCCCTGTATTGAAAATAATTTCAAGTATCAGTGAAAGGAAAAGCAAGTATTTTCACAAAAACAATTGGAATGATCAATTACCTTTTTTCTGATTTCTGTATCATATAATGTCAGAAGTAACATACTACAGCATGTTTAATTTAAACATTTTCATTTTATTATTTTCCAAAAGATAAGAGAATACTTGAGAGTACTAGATTTAGCAGAACAACAAAAATGTTGTTCTACTAAATCTAATTGGCAAAAATAAATTATCAGTGGGGAAATAAAATAGTTGAAGGGCAAAATCAAATAGGAAAAGAAATATATTAAAATAGTGTTGAATTACTCCTTCCACCTCTATTTCCAAGGAAAGTAAGTTTTGGAGGAAGAAATGTTAAATCCTACTTTCTGTCATACTGGAATACCATACAAATATTATTTTTTTGTGGTGAAGCTCCATCTGCAGGATGCAGACAGCACACGAAACCTCTAGTCCATGGAAAAACCACTCTCCATGGTGACCAAAAGATTGGGGGCCACTGGCCTAAGCAGCATTTTGATAAGAGGCAACTCAGTCTGTAGGCAGAGAAAAAACTTGCAAAGGGATCCTCCCTAGTCTTCCAGAAACTCCAAAAAGAGAGGATTGGTGGGAGGTGGGGGGAAGTACTTTCAGTTTTGCATTCTATTTTGGGCAATCTTATAATAAAAGACAGTGCTAATATTCCTGGTTGTGTTTTGGGTAAATATCTGATAAATTGTAATTTATTGTTTTGTTTACAGAAATGAGTACATATCAGAAGGGGAAATATGAGAAAATGCAATAGATAAATAGAAAAACACATGCAGATACATGCATGGGGCCATACTGTCATTTTTTAAATTGTAATTAATTAAATTTACTACAGCAAGTGGAAATACCTAGTAATCTTAGTTTAATCTGATAAAAAGCTGTGGACTTTTGGACCTTATTAACAGTGGAATGGGAGATCCTCCAGGAAATCCTATAGTAGTAGAACTAGATTAGAAAATTAAAACGAACAAAAACAAACACACACCTCAGAAGATACCAATGGCAAGCCATCAATATACCATCGATCAAGACTTGTAATTACATAGACTTGTAATTTTTATAGTTAGTTGGAGCCATGCTCTACCAGAGACAGTTTTTATTAAATGTATAGCTGAATAAAAACATTATTGATAAAAACATATTTATATGTATTTGTGCCCTAATAGCATGCCTTAGGAGCTCTTTCCTAATGAGAGGACAGAACTCATTTTTTATACTAAAATCAAATTCGATTATCATGTTCTTCCCAATTAACAGGTACATCTTTTAGCCAATTTGAATGTTTATACATTAAACAGGATAATAGGTTAACAGCAGCATCAGGATCATGCCAGATTGAAGTCCTTTTGGACCTTCTCCTTCCTCCAATTACATTTATGGCAATTTCATGTTATTTTTAATTAAATGCACGGCTTTTGCTTTCAAGTTTTTTTCAAAGATGAAATCAATGTTAAACCATTGTAGAAATAACCCTGTAAGTGTGATAATGATGGAAATTTTGAAGAGAGAGTACTGGATGTAATAACCCTAATAATGACTTAGAGCTCTCTGATGTAGATTTCTGCCCTAACCATTCAAAATACTTTACCAATGGAATTTTCAAATTGAAATGTAGCTGTAATATCTATCTGCACAGATTACTATTATGCCCCCAATCCCAAAACCTGATAAAACACTTTGGAAAAATTGTTGCCCAACCAAGGGCCATAATCCAAAAGATTATCCCTCTAACAAACATCCATCCAATTTGATGGAGAAAGACCTCTAAGAATATCTATAGATGTAGATGGTTACAATTTGGAGAGTGCTGCTTTTTAAGACAATCTGTTTTGGTTCAAAAGTTTGAAAGACATCAGTCATTGGGCCAGAAATAAAGCAGCAGCAACCAGTGTGGTCTAGTAGTTAAAATGTTGGATTATGACTGGGAAAATCAAGGTTCCATGCTACCTTTAAAGACACTGGATGAATTTGGGTTCCCCCCCCTTTCTCTCTCCCTCCCTCCCCTCTCTTCCTCCCTGTCTCTCCCCACCCACCCTCTTCCTCCCCCTCCCCTTCCTCTCTCTCTCCAATCTACTTCATAGAACTGCTGTTATAAGAATAAAATGAAGCTGTCTTGAGCACCTGAGGGGAAGGTAGGATATACAGTTAGCAATCAATAAATAATAAAGATATAATAAGTCCAAAACACATTACAAGGATTCTGTTAGGGGTACAAAATAGTGCAATACTGTTAGGAAAATATACATTATTTTTATTTATGATATCTTAAGAACTTCATCTCTTCCGTACGTTTGTCAGAAGCAACTATTTTATCTATTACTATATATAGAAATAAAAATATGGTTAGTTTACATAAATGCTAACCAGTATTGTTATTATTAACTTCCTCTTGTTAAAGAAATAGCAGATAAAAAGCAGCAAACAAAATGGCAAGCTATAGAATGAGAAATTCTTACATTTTTCACACTCATACGCTTCAATTAACTGACACGCACGGGACCAATGTTCCTCTTCCTCTTCTATTTTATAATCCTGAAATGTTGATTCTGATCAGTTGGTTCTCATCAATTTTGTCATGTAATATTGTTACAATTTTAGAAAAAAATTGGAGAGGGGTCAAAAATTGGACAGTTCTTGATTATGGAATTTCATGTCCTGTATCTTGATGTTTTTATTCATTTGTAATACTTTGATGATCTTCTGGTCTTTGTCATATCATTGCTTTAATCCACTGTAGTATGTTGATGTATTTCCATGCATCTGTGTATTCAGATCGACTGTATATACGTCATTAGACTAAGTATTCATCATACAGTTCATTAAGCTAAGTACCAATCATGATCACTAGAAAAGGTCATTTGCTAGGCAAACTTGCCAAGAAGTTACATTTTGCGTATCTTTGGTTCAGATTGCCTTTGATTTTTGTACCCTTCCAAAAAGTTGACTGGAAAAAATGTGCTTTGAAGGGAATGTACAGATTTCAAAGAAATAAATACATATTCTCTCTTCCTTGAGCTAAAAATTTTATCCTTTTTTCTTCCTTTCTTTTAAGTTAGCTTTTTTCAGATGGTAATTATAATGTAATGTCAGGTTATTTACAAGAGACTATATAATTACCAGATAAATACATGATTAATTCAGTTCCCTAAATTGCACTGTCTCTCATGCAGTAATTATTTTAGATCTAGTAAGCATAATTACACAATACTTTGCTAATGCTTGTATATATCTGAGCACTCTATATTATTTACTTGACTGTTACATGATACCTCTTTATAGTTTCTCTCTCTTTACATGTTGCATATGCTTCTCTTTATGTTTTTTTTATAGATTCTCATAAATGGTAAAAAATGACAAAGGGATGCGATGGAACAGGAAAAATGGAAACAGATTTATGAAATCTGTCTTTAACAGAGCTATTTCTGAGAGTATCCTAAAGATTTGGGTACACTGAAGTGCTATATAGATGATAATAATGGTGATTTCATTTCTATGCCTCTCAACTCTCATAGGTCCTGAGCAGCCTATGCAACCAATATAAGATTAAAACCTAACAAAACAATATATCCATTACTCCCCAATCCAATGTCCTACTTTTCAGAAGCTGAACAATTTCAGGTTGTCCACAAACTCTCTCCTTTAAGAATAATTTTTTTACTATGTTTCAGAAGTTGTTTCATGGGAAAGGGTCATCACCTAAGCCTTGATAGTGGGCGTGGTGTAAATAACCTGCAAAGGCATCCTTTTTTGCAAGCACTCTCTCCTGATCATATCAGGCAGCCATATTCGATCCTGGATTGGAGATATCCAGGCCATGAAACATACACTTTTAAGTTGAAAAACAAAAACGTGAATTGCACCCAGAAACTAAATAATGGTCAATGCAGCTGTTGTAGTAATGGTGTAGTATGAATATACTATAGTATATTTTTATAATTAATCTGGACTGCCACATGCTGAACCAGGCAGGAATATATGGTAAACTTGCACAGCTTTTGTATGGAAGGTCTTCAAGAGGAGTGCCATTAAAATAACCAGGTCTGACACCATGTGGAAGTTAACCAGAATGTAAGTGACTGAGCAAGTCTTACCGACCCCAAAGTAGGTGAAACTGGTGTATAAAATGAATCTGTGTGAAGGTGACTCCCCCCAAATTGCATACCAGCTCTATCCGGGGGAGGGCTATCCCAGCAAGAGTCAGAAAGGACACTTATCAGATCTGTGAAGACCAAAAACTCAGAGTCATTCCTTGCTAGGATTGAGTCAGAATCACTCCTTGCTAGGATGCAGTCCCATCTAACCTTTACAGCCTTCAGACACTAATCCAGTGGTGAAATGTAAAATTTGTTACTACTGATTCTGTGGGTCTGGCTTGGGGGGGGGGGAGTTAATATGATTGAGTGGCCGTGGCCATTTTTTTTTTTACTTTTAAAACCATTTTTTCTACAACCTCTTCGGCTGAAGAGGTTGTAAAAAAAATGCTTTTAAAAGCTTCTGACATCCCAGCTGACTTGCCTGATCGGCAGAGGCTTGTTTTTTTTAAAGCCTCTGACGTTCCCAGCTGACTTGCCTGATCGGTAGAGGCTTTTTTTTTTTTTAAAAAAAACATTATTTCTACAATCTTTTCAGCCGAAGAGGTTGCAGAAAAGAAATGCTTTTAAAAGCCTCTGACGATCAGGCAACTCAGCTGGGATTGTCAGAGGCTTTTAAAAGCATTTTTTCTACAACTTCTTCAACCAAAGAAGTTGTAGAAAAAATGCTTTTAAAAGCCTCTGACGATCCTGGCTGAGTTGCCTGAAAGTTTTTCAATTCCACATGTTGACCCCTGGACCTCTACAGTGTGTGGTGCTTCAGCATTGCACTTCTTCTTCAAATTCTAACTGACATGATTAAGGGAGGTCATCCAGTGACACATTTTCAGGTGCAGACAAACACGTAATGCTTTCACAATATTGTATTAGTGCAGGGGTGGAATGTTCCTGGTTCGGACCAGATTGCCCGATCCGGTAGTGATGGAGGCGGGTGGTTCAGAGAACTGGTAGCAAAAATCCCTGCTCCCCGCCATGCCTAGCTGAGCCGTGCGATCATCAGAGGCTTTTTTTTTTACTTTTAAAAGCATTTTTTTTGGCTGAAGAGATTGTAGAAAAAATGTTTTTAAAAATAAAAAAAGCCTCTGATGATCGCATGGCTCAGCTGGCTTTGGGGGGGGGCAGGAATTTTTGCTATCAGTTCTCCAAACCACCCGCCTCCATCGCTACCAGATCGGGCAATCCGGTCTGAACCGGGAGCATTCCACCCCTGCACTAATACAATATTGTGACAGCATTACGTGTCTGTCTGCACTGAAAATGTGTCACTTGATGACCTCCCTTAATGATGTCAGTTAGAATTTAAAGAAGTGCAATGCTGAAGCACCCCACACTGTAGAGGTCCAGGGGTCAACATGTGGAATTGAAAAACTCCCCCAAATTCTCTTGGGAAAAATCTCATAGGGAAAAATCAGAAGTTCACCAGAAATTTCAGTCAAAATGATATTTTAATCAATGCTTTTGTATTAATGCAATCTATTAATCAAGCAATACAATAATTTAATTATTATATGACTATTGTTATGTTTCTTGTGTTAAGTTTTTCATGAGCATTTTAATTTTTCTTAAGGCAAAATGGTAAATATAAAATACAAACAGTATCTGACATAAAAATGTCAATATTAAGATAGTAGCATTAGCATTGTTAATTGCATTACAATTAACACTTGTAATACACCAGGTTTAACATATTGTAACATATTTTTAAACCTTCTAATTAATTTCTTTTTATCTTTCTATCCAATCAACCTTCAGGGTTCCTTTTCTTGAAATCAGACAGATTATTCTCAGTGGGATTAAAATATTCCTCACTTGGTTTCAAGATGCTGTCAAGATCAGCAGAATAAGGTTACCTTGCTAGATTATAAGAAACTAACTCTCACTGATTAACAAACTGCCACTTTAGGATGCCAGATTTATTCTTATATTACTTGTTCAACCATCTGATATATAGATATTTTTTAAAAATGGAGATTTTGATTGAATTGGTTTTTATGCACCTAATAAAGTAACTTTAAGTCCTTTGTCATGTTACCTTTAATCATGCTTTAAGAGGAAGTGACTGGTAGAAGAAACATCTGAAAAATCAAGAACCAAATATTTTCGTAAGCAAATGTCTACTTATGTTGCTGATTCTACAAAAAAGGTGTTATTTTTCATTGGGGAATTGCAGAAAGCAGACTGTTAACAAAGTGAAAATAGTTTAATGATGTTTCATGCTGCATAAATGTAGATTCTCATATTATTATAAACACCTGGCATATTTGATGTTTATAACTATAACTGCAGAGAAATGCATATCTCCAGTATTTATTTTACAGTCACAGTTTGAAAGAGAAACTGTTTCTTGTTTTCTACAATTTAATGGAACAGTTCTCCATATTTATGCAGTTGTCACATAAAGCTGTATTTATCTATAGGTTTTCTCACTTTCAATAAATTACTTAAGTAAATGCAATCACACACATTCAGTACATTTTATGTACAGACACAAAACACATGAAAATTGATTCTGTTAGATTACGTATTTTAATAGTATGTCCTCCTCAACTGAAATTAGGAAACACACTGGTTCCAGTACTGCTGATGCAAAGTCATCATAACTAATAACCATTTATAGCCTTATTCATCATGAATATATCTACTTTTAAAAATGAAATACCAACCATCATTAAAAATGAATGTATCTAAGCTAGATATAACCAAATTAGTTATGAAGCTATTCTGAACAACAAACCATACTCTGTCATTTGGTTACTATTTTATTTTATTTCATTTCATTTCATTTCGTTTTGTTTTATTATTTTGTTAGTTGAAAAACATGCTTATCTCAAATATGTTTAAACTCAGTAACTGATGATTGACCCATTACCTCCACTGGGAAGTTGATTCCAAGCTTCCCCTGAAACAATATTTTAAAACTGTATGTATCTCTGTAGCACTATGTTAACTAACATTGGATAGCAAGTGCAAATGGGGAAATAATAAAAGTCCATATCATATGATTGTCATCTCACCCGCTGTATACTTCTAATATGAGTAAATTAATAGCCAGCCTACTAATTTATATAGCCAACCATCAGAACTACTGAAATTTTCTTGGATCTTCACTGAACTAAGTTAATATTCAAATATTTTTGTTGAATTAGTCTCATTTTAAGACCAAAAGAAACATACTTCATGTTCTTTGAGATGTTCTTTCCATCATTTTTAATCAGCAAATCCAAAAATTACCAAGTCATTTTTATCCAATTTCAACCAAAAGTCCACAAAGAGTTTCCAGTCTTCTTGTTTAAAACAAGTACTTCTTGTTGTATCCCTAATCATCCCAACAGACAGTAGTTATTGTCTCATTTTTGTCTCATTGGAATGATGTCTTTTTCTGTTGTTTTTCTGTTTTCTCAGTGAAGTGTGTTCTTTTCTCTCATGGTTGTTGTAAAACCTGGCCTCTTATCTTCTTCTTGACAAAGTGTACAGTTTATCCACTTTTGAATCCATGTCTTCATCTTATTCCCAAAAAATTGTTAAGACTTTACCAACTCCAGTTGGTTCTTTTTTCATCTCTTGGTTTATTGTTTCTGTCTCAGTTCCCAAAATTTCTATTTTTCCCAAAACTTCTTAAAAGTTTTTCAAATTTATTTAATTCAAAAGAACTTTAAAATAAACAATTTTCCAAATTTGACTGAATTCCTTTGTTTTAAATTTTCATAGTTGAAAATCTTGGGAAGCTTTTTGCTTTTAATTATTTTAAAATCCTTATAGCTGTTTCTTTGCATTTCACTTTAGCCATACCCCAGACAAAGTTCTCTGTAGGTTATTGATTGTAATGAAAATGTGTTTTAGAAAGTAGAGTTTGGGTGAACCAGTGATCTTTATCAAGCTCCACTTGAAGCTGTGAGCTTTATATTTCTTCCAAGTCTCCTGGTGCTCTTACCTATGAGTCACCAGCAGGTTCCCTCTGGATCCTTGTAGGTTTACTCACAAGGATCCTATGTTAGTAATCTCTTGGCCTCTCTTTATCCAGAGAAACTCTGCTGAAGTAAGTCACCACTTGGTCAGCAGTCTCCACTTCAACATCATCTTGCTGTTTGGATACATACAAATTCACCATTAATCTCCACCTGGAAATCCAGTGGAGTAGCATTTCAACTGAATAAAGATTCAAGCACCTGATTAAAATTCCAATCATAATTAACTAATCCACATAAGTAAAACATCTTTTACACACACACACACACACACACACACACACACACACACACACACACACTGTATAGTCTAGCAGGACCATAGAAATTCATAAATGAAGCATACTTATTAAAACACAACCAGTATTAAAAAAACATTTTTCTGGACCATTTGTTTCTTGTTGAGCTACATTTTGAGCATTGTTAAATGAAAATTCCTATATTCTGTAGCAATTCCTAAATTCTCCTTCTCTTGTGAAAAAGAATGCCCTGCTAAACAACCCTTCAGACTGTAAGCTGTTCAAGCTGATGTTATATGCCTCCTTTGAAACCTTTTATCTTCTATAAAACTAATAAAGTTGGACTGCTAAAACTTAGAAAGATGTATATAAGCACACGTACACATGCATATATCTAGAGGTCAAAGAAAAAAGAAAAGTCTGAGCATTCTGTCTGATAACTCATTCACCCTGTGGAAACTTGCTTAGAAAGCACTTATGCTCACATAATATATATGTTTTGCTCTGCTTTCTAGCTCTGCAGAACTAGCAATGTTGATTACTGTACTAGTTCCCATCATCTCTGATAATTGGTCAGGCTTGCTTAGCTTTAAATAAATATAGTCCAACATGTAAAACACAAAATATCCCAGGATATGCAGAACTGAAGATAAGTCTTTTAAAGTCAGGTAGTTAGCACTTAAACTGCAGCATCATTTCATTGCACAAGGGAGCACAAGGAAATGTTACATTGCTGCTTGGCCTCCAATTTTTATTAGGGACTTGTACCTGTATTGGAGAAAGATTAGAGAACAGAATAGATTGTCATATAGTCACTCTTCTGCTCCTATCTGATTCAGAGACCAGGTTATTAGCAGCAGCAGCAGCAGCAGCAGCAGCAGCAGCAGCACCATCCTACTTTTTATACAAAACTATTTTAAAGAGTTTTGAATGTAAAGAATAACCAATATATTCTAAACAATACACACTCATATAAAATTTAAAAAGAGAAGATAGAGTAGAGAAAAGCGAAAGCTCAACAAACGCCTCTTATTTTCTATTTATACTTGGATGCCAAGTCTGATGAGTAGCCTCTGTCCTTTTTCTATGTAGCTCCATTTGCAAGCCACACTTAGCAGGATTACTTTGACCATAATTTACTAAATGAATTTTCTGAATTTCATGACACATCGAACAACAGACAAATCACATTGATCCTACTATGATAAAATATGGTTGGCCAATCTTTCTGTAAATTCTGCTAATTAGGTAGCAGGAAAGAGGATGTCAATACCAGCATAGATAATAATTAAAACAGAAAAATAGGGAAAAAATGGTCCTTACAAAAAAAAATATGTTGTATTGGAGTTATATATTTAGGTTCTATTTTCCAATCAGTAAGAAGCACTTGAAACACAAGGAAGGAAGGAAGGAAGGAAGGAAGGAAGGAAGGAAGGAAGGAAGGAAGGAAGGAAGGAAGGATGTATCTGATAATATTTTCAGATTCTCCCTACTGCAGTTGTAAACTCATGGCAATTGCAATAAAGTACCAGATATAACTGGAATCAGTAAAGTTCAAAAGCAGTATAGTAAACAATGGTTATTTATGAATTCTTATTATAAATTAATGTTTTAATAAGAAGCCAACTCCTCAGTGATCACATATTACCCATGTGGAATAAAATCTTCTGAAAACTTAATTCAATGTTTTGATAGAGGAGAAAAACTAATCATCTTGACTTACCAAAATAAATAATGTTTCTAAACCCTTGGTGCTTTTTCCTTTTCTAAACATCCCTCCTGTAAACTATCTATACATAAAGAAATCCCATGCTGCTTTTGGTGTGCTTTATAAAAAGGCTCTAAAACAAGAGTGATGATTATTGTACATATATACATAAGCAATTACTCAGTGAATACCACAAGCTTTTAAATATTCAAGATTATATAAAAAAGATCTTTAATAGCCCTGAGGCCTTTTATCTTAAAAGCATCATGTTTTTCTGAACAGACTGAACAATTTTAATTGGGGGTAGGCTACAACAACAACAACAATTCTTGGGAAACTTACTTTCACTAGTTGAATAGTCCTGTGGATCAAGTATTCCTGATTCTTGTAGAGATCTAATACAAGAGTCCACAAGTTCAAGACCAGTTGTAAGCTCATCTTCTATATCCTTTTGACCATCTGTAACAAAATGCTATTTTAAATATTTCAAATATCTGGAAAGACATAAAGAAAAATTTGGAAAACTGAAGATAAGAACCTTTAAAAAATTGATTAAACCATCAGATATCTTCAGTACCATTTCCATAACTGCTTGAAATGCTACTAGCAATTTAAGAATACTAAAGATAATAATTTCAGTGGACTGGAATTAAATTTTTCTTTTCCTCACCAGGAAATAGAATAGAATAGAATAGAATAGAATAGAATAGAATAGAATAGAATAGAATAGAATAGAATAGAATAGAATAGAATAGAATAGAATAGAATAGATACACAAGGAATTTGTCTTGCTGCATACACTCTCAGTGTACATAAAAGAAAAGATATATTCATCAAGAATCATAAGGTACAACACTTAATGATAGTCAAAAGGAACAGATAAGCAATCAAATCATATTAGGAAACAATATAAATCATAAGGACACCAGCAACAAGGTTACAGTCATACAGTCATAAGTGGGAGGAGATGGGTGATAGGAACGATGAGAAGATTAATAGTAGTGCAGACTTAGTTTGACAGTGTTGAGGGAAACATGGTGATAACCCAGTAATGTCACTGGAGGGCTTAAAGAGCATGATTTTCATTCCACTTTCCCTGTATGTTTTAATTAAGTATTTGAATTTGAAAAACATCTGCATTAACCCTATCAGCAAGTTATAGCAAATCTATATTATAACTATTTTTTTAAGCAACTGAAACTGCTGCTATAAATCAAACGTTCACCATCACATTTCAATACTGTGATCATTGCTGCAAAAATGGAGCTAGGGGTTTACCAATTGCCCACTCTAACATGTAGGGATGGATGTTGTGCAAATAAATAGTTTCTGCTCTTCAATTTATTTCAGTTACAACTGATTTGCATTCTGTCCACATATAGAAAGAGGTAAGTAGTTCACTACAAAAACTAGAACCTAGAGGTCATTTTCAATATACAATGGTGCTTAAAAGCTTGGGGACCCTTTCAAATTTTCAATATGCCTGAATAAATAAAGGTCTGAAATGTTACCGGTTCTCTATATAAATCCTAAAACTGGACAAAGATAAGTCAATTAAACAAATGAGTCAAATAAATATGTGGATTATCTTTATATAGTTTTAGGACTTGTGTGGAAATCAGATCATGTTTTAAGTCATATCAATGCATACATATAAGGGATGTGGCAGGTCAGTGGCTAAAATGCTGAACTTGTCGATCAGAAGGTCAGCAGTTCAGCGGTTCAAATCCCTAGCACCATGCAACAGAGTGAGCTCCCATTACTTGTCCCAACTTCTGCCAACCTAGCAGTTTGAAAGCATGTAAAAAATGCAAGTAGAAAAATAGGGACCACTTCGGTGAGAAGGTAACAGCTCTCTGTGCACCTTTGGCGTTTAGTCATGCCAGGCACATGACCATGGAGTCATCTTCAGACAGTGCTGGCTCTTCGGCTTTGAAATGGAGATGAGCATCGCCACTAGAGCTGGAAATGACTAGCACACACCTTCACCTTTACCTAATGCATATATATTAAAAATTCAAAAAGGTTCACAAACATTTAAGCACTACTGAAAATACTTTTCGAACTTTTTCTATTGAAGATTTTGTAGATCCATGAAAAAACACAATCTGAGAATACGTCATGGAAAAAGAACCTCTGAGCAAGTAGATTTAGCAAAGAATTCTGAAAAATTGAACTTTACCTTGTGTTTGCCAGTGAAATTGTTCTTCAGCTGAACTGGAAAAAAAGAGAAAAAAAGAAACACCATAAAATATACATTAAAATTGACAAAAATCTTGGAGGGATTATTATAAACCACTGAATCTGAAACTTAACTGCTTTATCACAAATCTTCCATATTGTAATAAGATGATAAACACTATCAAGGTGTCCCAGAAGATATCTAGCAGTCTAAATTTGGCAGTAAATCAGAAGAAAAAATGTTCGTACAAGAAGTGACACTTAATAATGGTTACAATAATATTTGGAATATTTTATAACAGTGAAATTGTTAAAATAGTTGACAAAGCTATTTGACTTTAACATTTGATTTACCAAAATTAGTTTTGCCTGGAACCAAGTATAAATTATAGCACTATTTGGACTGCAGGTAGCCCTTGATTTAAAACTGTTTGTTTAGTGACCGTTCAAAGTTACAACAGAACTGAAAAAAGTGACTTATGACAGTTTTTCACAATTATGACCATTGCAGTATCCCTATGGTCATGTGATCAAAATTCAGACACTTGGCAACTCACTTATATTTATGACAGTTACATGTCCTGGGATCATGTGTTCATCTTTTGCGACCTTCTGACAAGCAAAATCAATGGGGAAACGAGATTCACTTAACAACCATGTTACTAGCTTAACAACTACAGTGATTTACTTAACAACTATGGCAAAAAAGGTTGTATTATAGGGCAAAATTCATTTAATAAATGTCTCACTTAACAACAGAAAATTTGAGCTCAGTTGTGGTTGTAAGTCGAAGACTACCTGTCTTCTTAAACTTTGGGTTAAAGTTTGAATTGACACTATATTACCAGCATTTGTTGAAGTCTTCAGAGACTATATAACATAGTTGATTGTAATAGTTGATATTAATTTCAATGATTACTGTACTCTTTTATTTCTGGGACGTTGTATATTGGTTTGGAGCCTACATCAATCCTATATTTCTCTGAGGAAATGGTAATATCTGATAACTTCTGCTCTATCTGCAGATCACCTTATCATTTTCAAATGTCCTCTATTCAAATGTCCAGGAGCAGATCCTGAGGAAGAAGTGGGGGCTCTCAAATAGTGGTACCAGAAATAAGTTGCAAATCTGAATGAACACTTGATGGCAACAAACAGATACCTGTTTATTCTCTGCTGCCATCAAATGGTCAGCTGTTTTTCTTTTAAGTTCAGATTTGGTAACCACACTGTAAAAGAAATGTCTAAGTAATAAAGCTCTGTTCTCTGAATGTGACTTAAATGAGGTTCAAAGACCAGTTATACTCCAAAAGAAAATATAAAAAACTGCAGGTGAGACCTCAAAAGATTTGCACTGAAATCATCTGGCAGCTATTGTTAAATGATTTCTAACTATAAAAGTGAGAGCTAGTTTGGTGTTTTGGTTAAGGCATCAGGCTAGAAACCAGGAGACATGAGAGAAAATGTCTGGCCCAAGGTCAGCTTGCTGGCTTTGTGCCTAAAATGAGGTTAAACATCCCAGTTTCTAGCCTGATGCCTTAAGCAAAACACCAAACCAGCTCCCATTATTGTATAATTATATACACATATAATCAGAATAATGCATATATTCATCTAATTCCCACAAAATACAAAAATAATATGTAAAGCGATACATCACAGCATCTTACCTACACTGAGCTCAATAGACATCCTGGCTCCAGATCTGGGGGAAGCACCAGGCCTTCCCAATCTTCTGGAAAGTGGGTTGGGGCTTCTCTTATCTCAGAAGTGAAGCTGGTCCATATGGTTAGGGATTATCTCTTTCATCACGTAACATTTAACTGTTTTTAAGGTCAGTGCCATAAGAGCTTTATCCATAATCTCTTCCTCAAAGCACCAAAGATACTGGAAAAGCACTGCGTTTCTACTGAAGAACATTTGTATTGAGCTCAGTGTTTGTTTCCGTATGTGTGTGGGTCTGAATAAAACATTTATAACGAATATTATGAATAAATTCTTGAAATGTATTTTCATTATTGTAAACTACAGCTGGCTCTGAAATATTTAATGGCAGTTTCTGTTATGCTACTGTAATGATACACTAATACACTTCTTTCACAATATCTGAAATAAATGATGTACCCTTAAATAATCAAGTCCTTAAATTAACCAATCTAGTTTAAATTCCATGACTGCATGCATTTCCAAAGCTGCCAGCTCAGTTGTCTTAACTATACTGGCTGTCCAGCCAACCCATCTGATGATTCTATGAGTTAGAACTCAATGGTCCCATATTTTTAATTAAACTGTTCTTATACTACTTTATACACAACATTCTAATGTCAGTGGTTGCCATCATGGAAAGCAACTGATCAGTAGTCAAATGATTACTGAAACAGAGAGACCGATTATCAATGGGCCCTGCCCATCTGGGTCAATATGCATGCATTCATAAATTATGAAATAATTAACTGCAGAGACAATCACATATTTGTGAGAACTGCTTCATTTGAGCAGAAAGTTGAACCATCACATCTAAACCTCACCTGCACTGCACTTTTATTCTCTTTATTGCATTCTCTCCCATGATTCCCATTTTAGCTGAGTTATTTTTATCAGGACTCTTTTCCCCCTAATTAGTCCTCACTATTACATATTTGAAATCTGAACATGGTAAAAATTAGGCATTTGGGGAGAAGATTTTCTCTTGGGACTATAGGGAGGGATCAAGCTAGCTATGTGTACACATGGTGAGAAGCAAAATTATTTTGGGAAACATAGATACAAAATGTTGCATAAAGAGACAGAGCTTTGGGAGGCAAAGAACCCTTTCATTAAGGATTCTCATGATTCTCATGTAGTAGCAGTGGTGGGTTCCTCTCGGTTCGGCCTGGTTCGGCTGAGCCGGTAGCGGTGACATATGATGTCACCAAACCAGTTCTGCTCCCCACCCCGTTATTCTTTATATTTGGCCCCACTCCCAATCTATTGCTGCCTCCCGAGTCCCAGCTGATCGGCTAGAAGGAAAAAAAACTGTTTAAACTCTTGCTGCAGGGTTTCAAAGGGCCATCCTACATCTGATCAGTGTTAAAAGGTAGTGTGGTGATAGACCAGTGCCTCCAAAAACAAATAAGTAGACCAATGCCTGCAAAAATAAATGGGTAGACCGGTGCCTCCAAAAACAAATGAGTAGACCGGTACAGCTCTGCGAGCAGTTAAAAGCCTGGTAGACCAGTACCTTTGCTAAATCCTAAAGAATTGTCATATGATCATCAAGCCATGCTCACAAAATAAGCCACACCCATAGAACTGGTATTAAAAAATTTTAGAACCCACCCCTGTATAATAGAGTGTTATACTGTCTTACACTTCTCTTCAACTTTTGTTTTTTTTTTAAAGTTGTTGTTGGCTTTTTGCTGTACTTCTGTTCATATTTTAAAAATCCAGAAGTGGTTTCCAAGTAGAAACAAAGTTGAATGTGTTATTTTCTTTGATTAAGGCTATCAATTTAGCCATCTCTGCTAGTTGCGTCAGTTTTTTCCCAAACAATTATCCATTGTATTTTTCCATTTCTGTGCATAAATAATTATAACAACAAATTTCAATTTTTTCAACCTCTTTGTCCACTAATTCTGTATGAAAATGCTATTTTATTTTTATATTAACTTTAAGAATCTTCTGTATTAAAATATGAATCATATCCCAGTATTTTTTATTTTTTTGCTTTATCTGAGGTCTCCCAAAGATGATAAAAAGTTCTTTTTTTACATTTACATTTTCAACATACATTTGAAATATCTATATATTTTTTACAGTTTATTTGGTGTTAAATACCCACAGTATAACATTTTACAAAAACATATTTTAAAATATAATTTAATGTAAATTTTAAATTGTTTGTCCACATATTTTCCTATTGTTCAAGCATTATATTAGACCAAAGTTCTTTGCCCACCGTATCCTGCAATGCTTCACACATTCATTCTCTAAATTCAATCTCAATAGCAGTTAATAAACCTTGCCAGTGATATGTTGATCATTTCCACACAGTACAATTTCCAATTCATTTTTCCAATTCAATTTTCAATTCAAATCCATAACTTTTTAAATCTTATTTAAACCTTTCTTTCAATTTAAATATGTAAACCTGTGACAGAATCAGAATCCTTTTGATTCCAACTCTTCTTTGGATTTGAGAGTAGGTTCTCCTGGATTAAAAAGTATTATTTGACAGGATGAAAGCTGTTCCAAGAAATTTAGCAATTGACTGATATGGATTTTGTTAATGCTGGTGCTGTTATGGGATTGCTTAATATGTGCTTATTGATATTATCTTTACTTAGTTTACTAGTCACTAGTATACTTTACTATAAAAAGTTTTTTCCCCCTCATAGTCATTCTATTTCTATTTCCAGGTCTTTGTATTTTGTGATTTTCTCCTGTTCCTTTTCTTCTATTGTGCTGTCACCAGGTACTGCCATATTCATCATCTATATTTTTTGTTAGGTGACAGGTGCTTGTTTGTTTGAGTTCTAAAGCCCCAAAGCACTTTAGCCTTTTCATTTTCTATTACTTTATCTATTTTGTGGTCTCCACCAGTTCTTGCTTGCAGGCAAATGGTATTTGTTGCAGATATTCCAATGTACTATTGTTGCTATTTTGTCAAGCTGTTGTTTGTAGTCAGTCTGTGTGATTTTACAGCAGCAAACCAGGTGGTCCGCTGTTTCTTCAGCTTCTTTGTGGAGGCATCATTTGCTGTCTGTTGCTATCTTAATTCTGACTTTGAATGCATTTAAGGCTTGCTCTTGTGCAGCCAGAATTAGCCTCTCTATCTCTTTCTTAAATTTTTCTGCTCGTAGCCATTGCCAGATTTCGGTATTTAAAATGTCCAGTTAATAAGCATGTATGTCTTGTGTGACAGAATGGAAAAGATAAACAACATCAATCATTCTTCTACATGATTTCCCAGACATACAAACTGTACTTGTTGCTGATTACTTGAGTTTCCAAAATAACTGAAAGAAGAATAAATAAAGGATTTTACAAACATCATCTCTCTCAGGGGGAAACTGAAATAGATTAAGAAGCTCATTGAAAGTTAGCAGTACTGGAGCATGACACAGCAAGAGAAGAAAAGCAGCTAGCAAGCTAAGACTGAACTATTCAGAGCGAAATTGTTGAAGAGAAACAGGTTCCAGGACAATTCAACATCAATGAGTTCTTAGCTACTCTAGGAGAAGAATGACAAAGCAGGGAATGTATTTTACCTTATACAGTTTTCTAGAGACAGAAGATTATCCAAAGACCACAGAAAGATTAAAGATGTGCCAGCTATAAAGAGTTTGCCAGCTAAATTTTAATTAAAGCACTTTATTAGCTCTTTGGGGAAACATTTTAGGATAGGCTCTTGTCATTTTAACAGAAGTAGGGTTATTGCTGGTGAAGAAATTAATCTGAAAGGGAGGAAAAACCATAAAGTAGTTAGCTATTTTAGGTAGCATATAGCTACTTTTTACGTTACACTGAAGAAGGAAGATAACAAGAGCTGAAGTAATATGGGCTGAATCCCACTTGCATAATTATTGGGCTGAAAGAGTCAATACTGCATAGAAACTAATATCATTCTATCCTAGCTATGCCATAATGAACACTGACCTGGTTTACTGGAACACTCTTTGTCTAATCATCATAAAGAATTCACAACATTCACCTCTTATCATGCAAAGATTTTTTTTTACCCAACACTGTTTTCTGGCAGCAATTGCCAGAAATTCCATTCTATTTGGCACCTGATAGCTGCCCAGCCAATTGACAGGCTCCTATCATTTCTCTACCTTTTACCTGCATCTGTGTGGGAGAACCATTTTAGAAAACTATCTTTACAAGAGTGTTTTAAATTTGACTTAGATCTCAAAACAAACTTGTTCCTCAACTAGGTTCCAGTCACAAGTGCTGGATTGAAAAGATTTATGAAAGAGTTAAAGCCTGGCAAAGGTTCAGGCAACAACATTATTACACACAAAATATTACTAAGTAATATGGATTGGTAGATTCCCATTTTTGTTTCCCTGTTTACCTATATTGACTGCATTGTGCAAATCCCAGAGGACTGGGGCTTAGTTATTATCATGCCCATTTATAAAAAGGACACTGGAGACCTGCCTTCTAATTATAGTCTTATTAGCTTGTTAAACATAATACACAAGTTCTATGCCAAGACACCTATATAATAAATTAGTTGACTGGACTAAATCAAAGCACATATTGGCTGATAAGCAAGAAGGTTTTAGATCTAGACGTTCTATCTATGGGGATGCCGTTCTACTTCAACATCTGGCCAAAAAACATACATCTAAAATAGGCTGTACTTTATATACCACATTTATCGACTTTAGATTCACATTTGATCTAGTTCCTAGAGCAAGGCTTTGGACACCATTGATAAGGTAATTATTACTGCTCATGCACAACCTTTATAAGAACTCTTGATTCAAAGTTTGCTTCAGTTATACAAGGCAACCATACCAATGAGATTCCAATTTACAGAGGAATGAGGTAGAGTTGTATTTTAACTCCTCTGTTGCTTAATTTATATATAAACTCTCTTGTAGCCAAAATAAATAGATTAGAACATCACCCTCCTAAATTAACAAACAGCCATATTGCCACTTTTCTGTGAACAGCTGACACAGTATTTCAATTTCAATTTTTGACACTAGTAAGAGCTCATATTAAGACTTACTTAGTGGCAATAAAAGCGGCGAAAACTAATTATTTCGCCGCTCTTATCGTGTCATCAGATAATCGCCCAGCCACCCTGTTTAGGGTGACCCACTCCCTTCTTCATCTGGGAGCGCGGGAGGATCCCTTGCAGGGACGTGCTGAGGATTTTGTTCAATATCTGGATGATAAAATAACTCAGATTCGGGATGATTTGGCCGCCGACTGGGTTAGTTCGGGCGAGGTGACTGAGCCCGGCCTTGAGAGTGTTATCTGGGCTGAGTTTGATCCTGTGGCTCCTGAGGACCTGGACAGGATCCTGGGAAGACTGAACGCTACCACATGTTTATTGGACCCGTGTCCCTCCTGGTTGGTGCTGGCATCCCGGGAGGTTACACGAGGCTGGCTCCAGGAGATCATAAACGCTTCTTTGAGTGAGGGTGCCCTACCGACCGCTTTGAAGGAGGCGGTGGTGAGGCCCCTCCTCAAGAAGCCCTCCCTGGACCCAGCTGTTTTGGCAAATTACCGTCCAGTCTCCAACCTTCCCTTTTTAGCGAAGGTTGTTGAGAGTGTGGTGGCGTGGCAGCTCCCCCGGTACCTGGATGAAGCTGTCTATTTAGACCCGCTCCAGTCCGGCTTCAGGTCTGGTCACAGCATCGAAACGGCATTGGTCGCGTTGGTGGATGATCTCTGGAGGGCCCGGGATAGGGGGTACTCCTCTATCCTGGTGCTGTTAGACCTCTCAGCAGCTTTTGATACCATCGACCATGGTATCATGTTGCGCCGGTTGGAGGGATTGGGGGTGGGGGGCACCGTTCTACGGTGGTTCTCCTCCTACCTCTCTGACCGGTCGCAATCAGTGTTGACAGGGGGGCAGCGGTCGACCCTGAGGCGCCTAGTGTGTGGGGTGCCACAAGGGTCGGTCCTCTCACCCCTTCTGTTCAACATTTATGTAAAGCCGCTGGGTAAGATCATCCGTGGTTTTGGGGTGGAATTCCATCAGTACGCTGATGACACTCAGCTGTACATTTCCACCCCAGACCACCCCAACGATGCCGTGGAAGTGATGTCCCAGTGCCTTGAAGCTGTGCGGGTCTGGATGGGGAGAAACAGGCTTCGACTCAACCCCTCCAAGACCGAGTGGCTGTGGCTGCTGGCGTCCCGATATAGCCAACTGACTCCATCGTTGGTTATTGGGGGCGAATCATTGGCCCCCACAGAAAGGGTGCGCAACTTGGGCGTCCTCCTGGACCCACGGCTGTCTTTAGAGGATCATACGACAGCCGTGGCCAGGGGGGCTTTCTATCAGGTTCGCCTGATACGCCAGTTGCGGCCCTTTCTAGATCGGGACTCCCTACGCACAGTCACTCAGGCGCTCGTCACGTCTCGCTTGGACTACTGTAATGCTCTCTACATGGGGCTCCCCTTGGGATGCACCCGGAGGCTTCAGCTGGTGCAGAATGCGGCTGCGCGGGGGATTATGGGAGCGACGGGGCGCTCCCACGTGACACCTCTCCTGCGTGAGCTGCATTGGTTGCCGGTTGACTTCCGGGTGCGTTTCAAGGTGTTGGTAATCACCTTTAAAGCGCTCCATGGCTTAGGACCAGGGTACTTATGGGACCGCCTGCTGCCACCAATTGCCTCCCACCCGGCCGGTTCGCTCCCACAGAGAGGGCCTCCTCAGGGTGCCGTCAGCCAGACAATGCCGGCTGGCAACCCCCAGGGGGAGAGCGTTCTCTGTGGTAGCCCCCACCCTCTGGAACTATCTTCCTCCAGAATTGAGAACAATTGCTGACCTCCGGACTTTTCGTCGGGCTCTGAAGACTCATCTCTTTCAACTTGCCGGACTTGCCTGATCCCTTCTATTTTTAAATATTTTTAAATTTTAACTTTTTAGAGTTTTTATTCAGTTTTGTACTTTCAGCCTAATTTATATTGGTTTTAGTATGTTTTTAACGTTTGTGTACTGGTTTTTAATTGGCTGTTCACCGCCCTGAGTCCGCTAGGAAAAGGGCGGTATAGAAATTTAAATATAAATAAATAAATAAATAAATAAATGTTAATCAGACTCAAATGAGCCCTGAATGCCCTGGCCAGCTACTGCTTGGAGGAAGTGCTTGAAATCAACCATAGCAAAGCTAAAATCTTGATTTTTACAAAGAGACCTTAAACATCATGCCTGGAGGATAAACAGCCAGCATATTGAACAAGTAAAAAATCTTTAAATATTTAATAATGATTTTCCACAGTTCCACTAAACAGTGCACATCAAAACTACACCATACAAATCACTTTTTTAAAAAATCAAAAACCAGTGGCCGCAACCAATCTTTCTATTTTACCAGAGAAGCACACTATACTGGCAACACTGAAGCTATTTTTAGTTAAGGCTCACGAAGAATTACTTTTGATGCTCAGCTAGAATCATATTCTTACATCACTTATCTCAAAAGAGTTTAAAACAAATTTCTAATAGCTATATTTCAGGTAGCCCTTGCATTCCAAATACTATACTAAGGAGGAAGATAAGACTATTTAAGGTTGAAACATGGTACATGGATTTACATCATGGTACACTGGCTGAAATTACTATTCTTTCCCACTAGTTTCACCTCTCTCCTTATGGATGATAATTATAAATCAACATGGGTTATAACTATTTCACAAAAGATCCAACATCATAACCTCTCCAAGGATGCGTTCCTACCAATGGGCTATGAGAGTGCATTCAAGGCATTTAAACAACATACTGAAAACCAGGAAGTTGAGACTGCTCTACTCAATAACGTTTTCTTCAGCAGTCATAAACCAGTGAGATACCTATATTATATAATGGGCTCTAAATTTTGGAGGGCACTAACTCTAGCACACTTTAATGCTCTTCCCATAGCAGTTCTGGAGGGCCAGTTCACAAAAGCCTCATATGAGCTGAGATTGTGCCTCTATGGAGAAGGGGCCATTGAGAATACAGCTCATGCCTGCTTATACTGCGTCTTCTATAAGGATTAACAAAACTCCTTACCTGGTAAAATATTCAGAAAATTTTAATACAGCTATTACCATTAGATCAGTATGATATAGTTTCTTTGAAAACAGCTAAATTCTACTATATATAAATTTGGCAGACTTTGACCGCCAATTGATGATCTCACCACTAACGGTAATGTTAGTACTGTTATATCTTCTGTTTTGTTTTAATGTATTAATTTTTAATTCGGGCATGTGACCATAATAAAACATTGATTGATCGATAACCAAACACTGAAGTTTCCATCATCATCCAGTCTGGAGCAGACAGTTTTGGAGATATGAAAAGCAAGCTTTTAATTTAACTCTCTGTTTCTGTAATCTCCAAATGACAGCTCAAGGTTAGAATTTGCCTTAGTCTTTGTTTAAAGAACTATGCACATTCTGGAGAGGAGGGTAGTTGGTTTGTTATTGTTTGTCAATTAATCACTGTACTGCTGTTGAGTAAAGATAGACACTGACTCACTTCACATATATGCTGAGTCAAAAGATAAACAAATTATTAGATGGCTCAATTGAATGTTTAAAGTTGCCCATTATCCCACTATTTTTTCCCAGTTCCTTGTTAGGTTAGGGTGTTCATTTTTCTCTTTTGCCTGCTTTGAAACAAGACAGACACATCACTTCATTACAAAAATATCCGAGTAAGTGATAGTAATATGACTATAATTAAAAGTACATCATTTTGAGAAGAAATCTGATCCTCAGTTTTATCTGAATTGTTTGGAAGTTCAAGCCTTATTGTCGAACCTTTTTACAATGTTCAGATCACTAGTATAATATGTCCTCCTATACAGTGGTTAAAAAAAAGAAGAAAAAAGGGAAAAGATAGAGGAGATAGCAGAAAATCTGGAAATGGCACTTTTTGGCACCATTTATGTGCTTTAGTATATGGATCTTAATCAGCTGTCCCAATTGTTTGTACACCCAGGATTTTTCTATAGAAAGCAACTAAATTGGAAAGGATGTTATGGTTTAAATTTGTGTAGTATATTCTGTTGTGACAAACTTGAAATTTTGTGAGTTTTATTTCTTAATATCTTGCCCCATAATAGGACAAAATGCAGCAAGCTTAAAGATATTCTGGATATATTTGGCAACAACTTTTTCAAAACTTCTTAATTGATAGCACTGATCCATATTGTCCAAATTGTAGGTAATGAATTGTTACAGCTCTTCAGATTTTCACAGCTGAGTTCTTTTCATTTTTATAGTGATAGTTCAAGGTTTAAACTCATGATCATGACAAACAGAAACTCACCAAATTACAAATCTTTATCTTGGAAATAATAATGAGCATTATGTTTAAAAGAGGCATGAAACATTTAGGATATGTCTTCTGTAGTGGAGATGGGAAGAATTACATCTATTTTGCCAGAATTTGGTAATCAGTTGATGGAAGTGTCCAGATTAAAATTGAAAGGTTGAATTTATCAATTAAATAGATCTCCCTGTCCATGAAGTTGATACATTATTAAATGGTTATGTCATACAGAAGAAATTTTAAGTGACACTTTAAAAATTCTATTGATGCATCCCTCCTGAAGCATACAGTGTATACTTTGAATTTAATATTTAATTGTATATACAACAATCAGGTCTAATACCATGCCCCATCTTTCTTAATTTATCATCTGAACTAATTTCAGTGCAAGACAAATATCATGGACTCTACAAATATTTTTAATCATTACATTTTATGATAGATAGTGATGTCAGACATGGAATGTCAATCTAGACATATAAAGAATAAATCTAGTATTAACAGTAGGCTCCATGAACACAAACTGAAAGGAGTAAAACAACAATTTCATTCTAGAATCATTCATAGAGTTCAATAAATCCATCTCTAATTGTACAGGAAATCAATTCACTAATTTCTAGCATTAGTCATAAATTCAGCATTTTCAGGAGTTACAGTACCATATCAAATATATTAAACTGATTATATGGTTGGAGGCAGTGGTGGGATTCAGCTGGTTTGGGCTGGTTTGGGTGAACCAGTAGTTAAATTGCTGGTTTGGGTGAACCAGTAGCTAAATTGCTTCCAGGAGTCTCCATGTGTACTATTTTGGCTCCCAGGTAAGTGCAGGCCCAAAACAGAGCATGGGGAGGCGCCCCCCCATCCCATGTCCAATTTTTGCTCCCAGCCCAAAACGGGGTGCAGGGGGGTGTATGGTGCGCCCCCCATGGCCCATTTTTGCTCCCAGGGAGTGCAGGAGGCTGAGTGCTGCCTGCCACACCCCCTAGCCACACCCCCTGGCCACGCCAACCATTGCCACACCCACCCAGCCAGTCATTAGGGCAGAGAACCTGTTGTTAAATTATTTGAATCCCACCACTGGTTGGAGGTCAAAAGAGTGTTCATAGCCATGCCCAAAGGATTCCCGATGCACATGTAATTCTTCTCTTTAAGTTATGGACTCCCATATTAGATCAGAACTTATTTATTTACTTATTTCCATTTCAGAAGATTTTTCCCTTGCAGTTCAGGATAGCAATGAAATTAGAAGAAAAAATAATCTCAAGTGCTCCTGACTACAGATGAAACTCAAAAAATTAGAATATCGTGCAAAAGTTCATTTATTTCAGTAATGCAACTTAAAAGGTGAAACTAATATATGAGATAGACTCATTACATGCAAAATGGGATAGTTCAAGCCTTGATTTGTCATAATTTTGATGATTATGGTTTACAGCTCATGAAAACCCCAAATTCATAATCTCAGAAAATTAGAATATTACATGAAATCAATAAAACAAGGATTGTACATAGAACAATACTAGATCTCTGAAAAGTGTAAGCATGCATATGTATTCAGTACTTGGTTTGAGCCCCTTTTGCATCAGTTACTGCCTCAATGCAGGTGGCATGGATGCTATCAGCCTGTGGCACTGCTGAGGTGTTATGGAAGGCCAGGATGCTTCAATAGCAGCCTTCAGCTCTTCTGCATTGTTCGGTCTCATGTCTCTCATCTTTCTCTTGGCAATGCCCTATAGATTCTCTATGGGGTTCAGGTCAGGCGAGTTTGCTGGCCAATCAAGCACAGTAATCCCATGGTCATTGAACCAAGTTTTGGTACTTTTGGCAGTGTGGGCAGGTGCCAAGTCCTGATGGAAAATGAAGTCAGCATCCCCATAAAGCTCATCTGTGGAAGGAAGCATGAAATGCTCCAAAATCTCCTGGTAGACGGCTGCATTGACCCTGGACTTAATGAAGCACGGTGGACCAACACCAGCAGATGACATGGCTCCCCAAATCAACACAGACTGTGGAAACTTCACACTGGACTTCAAGCATCTTGCAGTGTGTGCCTCTCCATTCTTCCTCCAGACTCTGGGTCTTTGGTTTCCAAATGAGATGCAAAAGTTGCTCTCATCAGAAAAGAGGAGTTTGGACCACTGAGCAACAGACCAGTTCTTTTTGTCTTTAGCCCAGGTAAGACACTTCTGATGTTGTTTGTTGTTCAGGAGCGGCTTGACAAGAGCAATACGACATTTGAAGCCCATGTCCAGGATCCGTTTGTGTGTGGTGGCTCCTGATGCACTGACTCCAGCCTCAGTCCACTCCTTGTGAAAGTCCTCAACGCTTTTGAATGGCCTTTTCCTGACAATCTTCTGCAGGCTGCGGTCATCCCTGCTGCTTGTGCACCTTTTTCTCCCACACTTTTCCCTTCCACATAACTTTCTATTCATGTGCTTTGGGAACATCCAACTTCTTTTGCAATTACCTTTTGAGGCTTTCCCTGCTTATGGAGGGTGTCAATGATGGGTTTCTGCACAACTGTCAGGTCAGCAGTCTTTCCCATGGTTGTGATTCCTACTGAAACAGACTGAGAGACCATTTAAAGGCTCAGGAATCCTTTGCAGGTGTTATGGTTTAATTAGCTGATTAGAGTGGGACACTTTGAGCCTAGAATATTGAACCTTTTCACAATATTCTAATTTTCTGAGATTATGAATTTGGGGTTTCATGAGCTGTAAGCCATAATCATCAAAATGATGACAAATCAAGGCTTGAGCTATCTCGCTTTGCATGTAATGAGTCTATCTCATATATTAGTTTCACCTTTTAAGTTGCATTACTGAAATACATGAACTTTTGCATGATATTCTAATTTTTCGAGTTTCACCTGTATATAAAAATGAAATACCTTGTTTTTTGATTATTGTGCACGATTTATAGCAACCTTCAGTGGTACTGCTTGTGAAAAAAAAAGTCAATATCAATTTTGGCACAGAGTCCTCATTATTATGTAGTGCTATTAATCAAAATAAAAAATGTAAGCTCATTCAGAAGTTGCCGCATGGGGTTTCTGTTCATCATTCCATCTTGGCATGTAAATTTATTATAGCTAGTATGGAAGATTGATAAAGATACTAGTTCAAACTCAAGCTTGTAAAAAATCAGAATACAATGCATCTAACGCAGGTTTGTTTCGTAACAAAATACAAAAGCATCAGCTCAGTTAGCCACATGAAAACAATGTTTATCCATGCCAAAGTATGGCACAAGGGGAATACTATTGTTAATGCTATGATAGCATGTTTTATATTTTATATTGACTGAAATACAGAAGCTATTTTAATATGCCCACAAGGAAGATGATCCCCTTTTAAATTGCAGTTCCAGGTGTTTAAGCAGCATGAATTTTCTGAAATCCTAGTCAATTTTGAAAGCTATTTTGAATTAAGGGTTTTATTGTAAGAAACATGCAGAACTCCCCCCACCCCCCCAAAGCAAGAGGAGAAATGGCATGTTGCTGGTCTCTTTATAAAGATGATTACACAGCTCAGTTTCTTTTATATAGCTCATTCTAGCAAGATAGGACTTTCCTGATGTATAATAAAACTATGCTGTAGCCACATATGCAGCAGTATGTATTTTGGGAGCAGCATACCTTAAACAAGCATGTTATTATCCTAATGCTCAATTGGCAAAGTATAGATTGTCCTCAACTTAAAACCCCAACTGGGCCAAGAGCAATGACAGGTGTTCTGTCCCCCTTCCCCACACAGGCAAACACACAACCAGGCATGCCTGCCAAGATGTTATTAAGCAATCAGACTAGAAACTTTTGCAGATGAGAGTTTTACCAGTAAACTGCAAAATGCCTGCCAAGTCAATTTTCACTCACAGTTAGCAAGAGAGAGTTTATCCTCAGTCCGGTTCAGTAGCGAAAAGTAATCCACGAAGTAAGAGTTAACCTAAGTCCAGTCCAAATATGCACAAGCCAGATTTCAGGTAACGCGATGTGACTCTCAGGTTTTTAACTTTGACTGTCACAAAGCCTGAAGAGCAATCACACCCACTTTTATTCCTTGTGGGGTGTGGCTCAGTGACTCAGCTCAATCTCTGCCCCTCCCATGCCTCTTTCATTGCTGCGCACGCTTTTCCCTCTGACGCTGCCTGGGATCAAGCCAGGATTCATCATCCTCACTCCCTATCTGTTGTTGTTCCGATATGCTTTCCTCCTGGCATATCCCAGGCTATTCCTCTTGGCCTTCAGATGGAACCTGAGGCATTGCCAGAGATGAGGGTCCTGGAGAGGGAGGCCTTATCAGTTTCTCCCCATCACCTTCTGAGTCCTCTTCCTCTGTTAGGACAGGCTCGGGAGTCGGGGTCACAACAGTAGGTTTCTACTGGTTCGCACCGGTTCAGGTGAACTGGTGGTGGTAATTTGGCCTGGGTCATCAAACTGGTAGTGTACGCTGGCTGGCCACGCCCCTGAACTGGTAGCCCGGTCACTGCTCACTTGCCCCACCCACCCGCACGACTGCCGGGAAGTAGCTGGCAAAGAGGCTGCAGCTGGGAGGCTTCTTGCTGTTGCTTCAAAAAAGAAAAAGCCTCTTTGAGAGCTGCTTTGCAGTTGTGGCAGCTGGCCGCAGGCCACCAAAAACTATTGGAGGTCACCACAAAAAAAATGCTGCCATTGCATCCCATTGCCTGCTGTGTTGCACTCATACTGACACATTCCATTGCCTGCTGATAGATTAGGCAGGCCTGGGCAGAAAATAAATAGCCAGGTAGAAATTCAAAAATTTTCCTATCATTTTCTATGGGCATGGCTAGGTGGGGTGGTCATGTGATTGAGTGGCCATGAGTGATGTCAAGTTGGCCATGCCCACTCAGTCACATGACCACCAAGCCAGGTTTCAGAGTGGAGAGGCAACAGTAATGTAAGAAATGTAAGCTGCCTCAGGTAAGTGGTGGAGGCCTAGCGTGGGTTATGCACAAATGCATGTCAGCTATGGTGCTGAAAATCCTCCCTGCAGAAATCCAAGTGGAAAGCATTGACTCTCTGGGGAAGCTGGCAGGGAAGATTGCAAATAGTAATCACATCAATGAAGGGAGCTTGGCAACTAGTTAGAAGTGTCATAGGTTGCCATGAGCCCAGATCACAATCACATGACAGTGGGGCGGGATGTGTGCAATGTTTTACAACTGTCAGAAGTACTTTAAGGCTGTAAAGCATCAATTCTGAGGCTGTCCTAACTCTGATCACTTATTATGCAACCATTGTAAGTCTATTACTATCTGTACTTTTGCAGATTTATCAGGGACAAATTACCTACAGTTTATTGGGGCTTCTCTTTTAAAAGACAGATATATAATTCTGCTGAAAGTGGGCGTTGGTCTTACCTGATACGCCCCTTCTCGATGACGCGCCCACAGCAGTCAGGCATGGGAGTGGCAGGTCTGTCATCCTATGTGACCGAGCCAACTGAACTTTAGTTCCGCCCCCATTTCCCCCTGTATCCAGTTTGGAGGCGAGATTGTTCAGTCGACTGACGTGTCTGTGGAAATAAAGAAACAAGGTAAGTTGTCCTCCCACCCCTGCTAAACCCAAGGATGGCCGATAGGGCGGGGCTGACTGCTGTGGGCGCGTCATCGAGAAGGGGCATATCAGGTAAGACCAACGCCCATTCTCCGACCTAGCGCCCACAGCAGTCAGGCATGGGACATACCAAAGCTTGGTGTCTCCAAGGGTGGGAGAGGCCGGACTTGCTGTAGAACCCTCCTTCCGAAGGCTGCGTCCGCGGAAGCATATGAGTCCAGGCGGTAATGCCTGATAAACGGAGATACTGATGACCACGTAGCTGCCCGGCAGATGTCTGCTAATGGGGCCTGAGTTGACCACGCAGCTGAGGTGGATGCACTTCTGGTGGAGTGTGCAGTGACATTACGCGGTGGAGGTAACGATAGTGACTCGTAGGCTGTGGCAATAGTGGCTCTGAGCCAACGTCCTATAGTGGGCGAGGATACTCGAGAGCCCATGGAGGCGGGTTGGAAGGAGATGAAAAGGGCTTCCGATCTTCGGAATGAGGAAGTCCGTGACAAGTAAATTCGCAGGGCTCTGCGGACGTCCAGTTTATGCCACACCGACTCTTGATGACAACGAGGAGGGCAACAGAAATTCGGGAGGATGAGCTCCTGAGCTCTATGAAATAACGAATTAACCTTCGGGATGAATGATGGGTCCAACCGGAGGACAACTCTGTCCGAATGGAAAACGCAGAGGTCGGCTCGAACCGACAATGCGGCGAGCTCCGAAATCCTGCGGGCAGAGGTAATGGCAACAAGGAAAGAGACCTTGAAGGACAAAAATTTTAGGCTAACCGTCCGTAATGGTTCGAATGGAGGCCCCGTTAATGCACGTAGAACCTTATTCAAATCCCAGGATGGGAAACGATGTACCGTAGGGGGACGTAGGTTCGTTGCGCCCTTCAGGAATGATTGTATGAGAGGGTCATTAGCCAATGAAACAGGAGAACCACATGTTAGGATAGATGAAAGGGCGGCCAACTGCCGACGAAGAGTGTTTGGTGCCAGGCCTGACACAAACCCGTCGCGGAGGAAATCGATGAGCTGAGCTGTTGTTACGTTAAGAGGAACTATGTCACGTCCTGAACACCAATTATAGAAGGATTTCCAAGTCGATTCATAAATGCGCTGAGTTGATGGACGTCGAGCGGCTTGAATAATCGTGATGGCATCTTGTGAAATAGAAGCACGGGTTAGGAGGACCCGCTCAGCCTCCAGGCGGTTAGTTGATAAGATTGTGGATCCGGGTGTTGCAGAGGACCTTGGATCAGGACGGGCTGTTCGAAGGGAATCCTCCAATGAGGGGCAATTGACAGAGATAATAGGTCGGGGAACCAAGGGTGCCGAGGCCAATGGGGAGCCAGTAGCACCACCTCCGCCTGTTCGAGAATTATCTTTCGAACTACCTTGGATATCAGGGGCAAGGGAGGGAAGGCATAAAGAAGCTGACCCCTCGGCCATGGGCAGCGTAGAGCGTCCACCCCTTCCGCTCCTGGAGAAGGGAATCGGGTGAAGTAGCGAGGAAGCTGGTGATTGACGTCCGAGGAGAAGAGGTCCACCGATGGAATCCCGAACAGGTCGGTCAATTTCTTGAATAATCGGGGATGTAAGCTCCATTCTGATGGATCGGCCCGATGGCGGCTGAGGAAGTCCGCCCTCACGTTGTTCTCTCCTGAGATGTGCTCCACTTTGATTGTTGAGAGATTCTTCTCCGCCCAGAGGCATAAACGGATGGCTTCCGCTTGTAGTGCTCGGGAGTGGGTCCCGCCCTGCCTGTTTATATGCGCCTTGGCTGTAACATTGTCTGTTAGGATCAGAATGTCCTGACCCAGAACCAGAGGCTCGAATGCCAGGAGCGCAAGATAGATGGCGCGAAGCTCGAGAAGATTTATGTTTAGCTGTTGCTCCGGAGGGGACCAAAGACCCTGGGCTGTGCGTTCCCCAAGATGGGCACCCCAGCCCGATAGGCTGGCGTCCGTGGTGATTACTAGTCTGTTGACCACTCCGAAGAAGGAACCCCTGGATACGGCATACGGAGTCCACCAACTGAGAGAGTTTAGGAGGGAGGAGGGCAAAGGCATCCTCGCTGATGAATTGGCTCGCCTGGCTCGTTGAAAAGGGAGTAAGAGCCACTGCAGATCCCTGCTGTGGAGGCGAGACCAGGGAACAATATCGTACGCGGAAACCATTTTGCCCAGGAGGGTAGAAAGCTCCATTAAGGAGGCTGATCTCCTCTTTCTGACCTTGTCTGCTAAGCCGGACAAACTATCCTGGCGCTCGGGGGAAAGGGAAACCTGAAGAGAGGTGGAATCAATAATCGCCCCAAGGTGTTGAAGACAGGAAGAAGGAGACAAATGGCTCTTATGCCAATTGATTGAAAAACCGTGTCTTTGTAATATGTGAATGACAGCAGAAAGATCCCGATTGGCTTGGGACTGGGATTGGGATAGTATGAGAATATCGTCTAAGTAAAATAGAGTGCGAATCGGGATGGAAGCTATATGAGCCATGAGAGCGGCCATGACCTTGGTAAATACACGTGGAGCGGAAGAGAGGCCAAATGGAAGGGCTGCATACTGAAAATGTTTACCATTGTAGGAAAAACATAAAAACTTTCGGTGGGAAGGGAGGATTGAAATATGAAGGTAAGCCTCAGTTAGGTCTATGGAAGACATAAAGTCCCCCTTTCGAATGCAGAGTAAAATAGTATGCAAGGACTGCATCTTAAAACGATGGTAAACGATATACTTGTTGAGGGACTTTAAGTCAAGGACCGCTCTCCAACCACCCGAGGCCTTGGGGACAAGAAATAAGCGGGAGTAAAAGCCACGTCCCTTGCAGTTAAAGGGAACAGGCTCGATAGCTTTGATAGCTAACAGATGTTGGATGGCGTCATAAACCCGAGCCCGCTTAACGGGGTCGAGTGATACGGGGCAAGGGAGATAATGATTAGGGGGAAGGGAAATAAATTCCAGGGAAAGACCGAATCTGATGGTATTCCTGACCCAAAGGTCAGAAACTGAAGAATCCCAAAAATCGGCAAAGAATGTTAAACGACCGCCGATTAGGGACTCAGGAGGTGTATTAACGGCCTCTTCTAAATGGTCTACTCCTTCCCCCTCCTAGAGTAGCGCCTAGAGGAGAAAAAGGTGCCTTGTCTGACCTGGTTGTCCCGCTGTGGAGGTCTGGAGGAGAACGCTCGTTGAGGGCGGTGTTGTGAGAAACCAGGTTCAGAGGCTCGAAAGGAGGAAGATCGAAAGGAGCCTTGGCGACGATACTCGGATCTTCTAGATATGGACGGAAGAATCTTACGGTGGTCTCTCGTTTCAATAAGTAGAGGATCTAATTGCTCTCCGAACAGCTTAGCACCTGCGTACGGTGAAGAAGCAAGACGCCATTTATTTCGTGCGTCAGCTTGCCAGTTCCGTAACCAGAGTAAGCGCCTCGAGGTGATGGAAGCTCCGATGGCTTTGGCTGAGAATCGAGCCGCATTTAGAGTGGCGTCAGCAGAATATTCCAGAGCTCCTAGGATTTTATTAATATCCTGGTGTGATCGTAGGTCAGAAGATGGTAGTCTGTCCTGGAGCTGACGCAGCCACAAAATGGTGGCCCTGTTGAAGAATGATGCGGCTGATGAGGCCTGAACTGCCCATGCGGAGGCTTGATGGGTTTTAATCAAGGTTCTCTCAGCCTTCCTATCCTCGGGTTTCAAGTACTCCTCTGATGGTCCAGTAGGAGGTGTGTTGGAAAGCAAGGCTACCACAGGAGAATCCACCGAGGGTACCTGTAGGAGGTTGGAGTAATCTTGAGCCATAGTATAGAACTTCCTGTCCAGATTGTTCGGAATAGGTCCCGAACTTGGTGTTAACCATTGTCGCTTAAGTACATCAGTGAACAACTTTGGAGCCGGAACGATATCCGCCTGGACGGAAGGTTCCTGAAAAAGAGCTAAGGCTGGATCTACATTCCCAGGGAGGGGATCAGATCCCTGAGGCAAAGTAGGGCAGCCTATCTTGGTGGTAATACGAGCCTTATGGAGAAGAGATCGAAACATGCTAGGCTTGAACAAGCCTACAAAGGCAGGTTGGTCCGGCTCGAGACCTTCGTCCTCTGAAAGCTCATCAGGAGGGATTTCGCCTTCAGATAGAGAATCAGAGCTGACAGATTCACGGTCATAAGATTCCTCCCTGACCTCCTTCCTGTAGTCATGCCCCCTATGACCTTGAGGGACATTGATAGGTGCAGAAGAGATTGCTGGGCGTTGTTGAAGACCCTGAGCAATTCCATGTTTTATAGCCTCAGAAATGAGTTCAGCCAAAGGGCGCTGCATCTCTTGAGTAAATTGAGGCATTTGAAGGATCCTTTGTTGTTCGGAGGAAGTCGAAGGGTGGATATGAGCTTCTTGGACAGGCTCAGGATTAGGGGGCTGTGTGTCTTGAGAGACAGTGGGAAAAACCGAAGCTACTTCCTCCGAAGGAATAGTCTCTCCAGAAAGAGACCTATCAGGGGAAAGGGAGGTTGCTGAATGATGAGAAGCTGAACCAGACTCAGAAGTGATCATGGGGATAGCGGAAGGTTGAGTGGCCTTGGATTGGGCCCTGTCAAATGCTTTCTCCATAGCCTTATGGCGACGGTTCTCATCCTTGGAAGAACCTTTAGAAGTAGTAGTTGTCACCTTAGGTCTGTGGGAAGAAGATGATCCCTCCCCAGGATCCTCCTGTCTAGCCCTCTTTCCCTTGGATTTAGAACGGGAAGTATGAGCAGTGAGATCCGCCATTTTGATATATATATATGTCACTCAAATTTTTTTTTTTTTTTTTTAAAAGGGTCCAAGTATCAGCCAAAATGTTATGGTAGAGAAAGGCAAGGATCTCTGTAACCTCGCTAGCCTGTTGGCTTATGCGCGAGGGAAAAGGGTCTTTGAAAGAAATAAAGAGCTTAACGCGGCTCGATTAGGCTTTAAGACAAGCGCTGAGGAGAGGAGGCAAACAAAATGGCGCGGAATCAAACTTCGCGCCTAACTGCCACTTGGAAGGGCTGAGGAGAAGCGGTTGAGGCGATTTTGGGTTGGGGCACCTCTTAGCTGGCGTCCGTTATCGAGGGAGCCTCAGTAGCGCGGGAAGAAAACTTCGCGCCTCTCAGCTGTTCGTCGGGAGGTTTTTGACAGCTCCGATAGTAAAAGCGGCCGGAGAAGCGCGGAAACAAGCCTCGCGCTTTGCAGTAATTTTAAAATTCGGCGATCCGGCAGGGCAATGGACAAGGTCTAAAAATAGTTGAGCCGGTAAGCAAATGGGCGACGGGGCCAAGCTCCCCTGACTCGTGCGCCCCTATGAGAGAAATTGCTAGGAAGCAGTTCTCGCCGTTTAAAACGGCCTTCGGCGGATTCTGGCAGTGCCTTTCTCGCCGGGATAGGTAACTTAAATAGAAATATGAAAGGAAAACAAAACAGAGTAAATTAAAATAAAATACTCTCACCAAACAGGAAATAGTAACAGACACGTCTGGTCCTGATGAGACCGAGCCGACAAACTGGATACAGGGGGAAATGGGGGCGGAACTAAAGTTCAGTTGGCTCGGTCACATAGGATGACAGACCTGCCACTCCCATGCCTGACTGCTGTGGGCGCTAGGTCGGAGAACAGTAACTTCTATTTCAGCTTTGATGTTAAAACTAACACCTGAAGAAGACTTCAATATAAAGCTTGGGTATAATGCTTAAGGTGCATTAGAAATTGAGAGTCTGTAAAAATATATGCTGCTTTAATTTGTACAAATTAAAGACAGATATAACTCAAATAAATAAAAATCAATTTCCATTAGCCTTCTTCCGTGATATCATTAAATCCTATTTGCAGGTGTTATTGGAGCTCTGTATTTATTATTCAACATTAAGGACCTGAAAGGTCTGAAGAAAGCAAATAATCACTATGGGATATGCTATTCTCAAGTTTTAGAGAAAGAATTTACTGATAACCATATAGATGGACAGATATTTCAAAAATATAGCAATTTGTGCTTATGCGTTTCTACCTAAGCCACTCAGGATTATGACTTTTTAAAAATTCCAAATGTGGTCCTGCTTATATATTGGATAGCTCACCCATACTAATAGTGCACATTACTGTAATTACTAAAAATCTACTTCAATTGTTCATTGTAGTAATAAAATTCAGGAAACCAGTATTTTGATCTAACAATATTCTTTTCACATGATATTTTAATAAATCCTAATAAAAGGGATGTGAGTCAGCTAATAACCAAGGGATATAACTAATGATTATAAACATTGTTTGTTAATTAATCAATAAGCCAAATATTTTTGATATCCATTCCTACTCTCAAATTCATCTTGTATAAAAGCAAAATTGCTTCATCTGCTAATTTGTCTATTGGTTTTAAACTGTCAAGTCTCTTTTTGAAAGGAAGTAAATCCTCTTATTTTTAAATGGCTCTTCACACCATGATTCTGGTATGGGTTTAACCTGATAATCTTAAATAAAATGCCTCACTAACACATCTGAAACACCAGTTAAGCTTCTAAACTTTTTTTCTCCTTTCCGTTTTTTCTCCCTTCTTCCCATCTAACCCAGCTGAAGTAATTGATAATACAATAGAATACTTTGCTACTTTTGTTACAACAAAATAATACTAATCGGCAGTTATAACTGACTGAACATATAGATTACAGGATTATAATGTAAGTACGATGTGAAGCAAACACTAAATCAGCAATCTGGTACAAATAGGTTTTATTCCTACTCGATTTAGAGTTGCACAAATCCCATCTATTTACTAGATGGCAGCAAAGATTTCCCTCTCTCCTCCTGAAGTCAGGATATTAAGGATATTAATTCTTGTCTGGCCAAAATCACGATATTAAGATAGGCTTCCAGAGCAATATAAGTGTGATGAAATATGTGGATGACCTTGGGGAAAGAATGGAAGAGATACTACTTAGGAACCCCGAGGGACTTAATGGTCAAAGTAACAAACTTAGGAAGAACCCACCCTAATGGATGAAGCAGTTAAAACTAGCATCAGGAAGCTTGTACCTTCCAATTTGCAAGGTTGATCTTGGCCCTCCCAGGCAAACCAGACAGGAAACATGACTAGATGAACTAATGCTACTTTATTGTAAAGCTACATTAATAGAATCTTGCAAATGCTGCTACTAACTGCTTCATCCATTAGGGTGGATCCTTTCTAATTTCTTTCTCTGACCATTAAATCACTAGAAAGACTCTTCTCTTGCCTAATTATTTACTAGACAGCTTCTCTTCCTCTCATTCCCCAAGGTCATCCTCACATTCCATTACCGTAAGTATACCAAGGTTAATGGACATAAGGACAGGATGAAGTAACATGCCTCTATATGAATGACAATGGAAAGGGAATGGAAACTAAAGCAATTCTATATGTTTAATTCATCTTTTTTTATTTGGCTTCCAGGATTCCTGTATGTTTTTCCTTCCCAAATAATCTCTACAGCCTTTAACAACAAAGTTTTATAACAGTGAAGAGAACAAAACAGATGAGGAAAAGAAGAGGAAGAAATGAAGATTGGGAATTAAAAAATAAACTTCATTTTAAAGGTCTCCTAAGATCCAAAAGACATAATTGTTTATGTTCCCAGAAGATAGAGCTTCAATTCTTCAGTTTGTATACATATATTTGACATATTTCAGGATTTATAGCACTGCTTTGGGCTTTCTAGTCTGCATCTCAAGATCTAACCAACAATCTACTTTTCAGTTCATATTTCATTCCTTATCAGAGTTATGTGAACTGTTTTCTTCTTTATAAATCTGGATAGATGGACCCACATTTCTCATGGTAATTACAATCTAATCCTTTTTAAATTTACAGAATTACAGATTAACAAAGATGGATGGGGTCTTTGAGGTCTTCTAGTCCAACCCTATTTAAGCAGGAGATTCTGTATGGTTCCAAACAAATGGCTATCCAATCCATTCTTAAAAACTTCCAGTGATGGAGCACCACAACTTCTGGAATGATAGAATCAGCCATTGCACTGATTAGTTTTTCTCACTGACAGGAAATTTCTCCTTAATTCTACATTGGATCTCTCCCTGATAAGCTTCCAAACCTTACTTTTTGCCTTGCACTCAGTTGTTTTGGAAAATAGGTTGGTCCCTTCCTCTCTGTGACAGCCCCTCAAATATTGGAAGACTGCTATCATGTCACCACTAGTCCTTGTCTTAATTAGATTAGACATACCCAGTTCTCACAACTGTTTATCAGATGTTTTAGCCTCCATTTCTTTGATCTAGGCTTTTGATACATTGCTTAACTGCAATTAATAATTGTCAATAAGAAGCTTAAATTCTAATAGTCATATTAAGTATGAATTTTGCATGTATCTGTACCTTTAGACATGTAAATATCTAGGATATTATATGCTGCAGGTACAAATAATTCATAATAAACATATATAACAGATGGCTAGTCATTCTTCATTCAGAAAATGTTGTTTTTGAAGATATGATTTATTGTTCAGATAGTAACTCCTTTGTAAGCTTCTAACGGAATTCTGCAGATCTGAAAGATAATCATTTTTCAGATACATGGAAAATTCAATTTCAATTAAAAAAAAAAATCCAGTGTATGCAAAAATGCTGAAAGGAACGATTGCTTTGGAAGTTACCCCTCCAAACCGATACTGTTCTTGGAATGCCTAACATTTCTGACATACCCAAACTTGTCCCCAAGAAGAGTACAATGGGACTTCCCCAGAAATGGGGTGAAAGAGTGGAGAGCTGGCAAGCAGGCATGAAAGAAGTTGGGTGTGTTGCAGGATGACTGGAATGCTGTTGAGAGGGTATGAGCTAAAAGAAGGGAGTTTATTCCTCTATTCTTTTCTTTGCTTTTCTCTTTTATTTGCCAAAGGTTGAACCCTCCTCATCTCCTACTTAATATTCCTTGTTCTTACCCCCATGCTTGCTGGAAAGCAATGTTGCCATTTCTGATGACCACAGCAATAACACTGCTATTGGGATGGCAGCATTCTTTTCAGCAAGCATGGAAGTAAGAGCAGGGATCACCTTAGAGGAAGGTAGTGGCCAGCTATCAGTTACATGGTACACCAATATGACTACAGGAACAAAAAGAACACATTGGCTGTCAGGCAAGACTTTGTTCTCTCTAGCAGCTAATGCAGGGGTAATTAGGGTGAAATACAGCCCCATGGCCAGATGGGAAGGAACAGTGCTACACTATCCCAACTGAAGCAGTATGGATCACTGATCTCCCTCCTCTCTGTTCCTCCTTCATAGCTTTCAGAATATTTACTTAGAGGAGAGCAGGTTCCTACTAAAAAGCACCAGCTTCCTGCAAGATCTGGTTGATCCAGCTTCAGCGCCTCAGTTAATAGGCTGTCCCAAGATGGAGGATCTGAGATGAAGACCAGTAAGAAGTCCTGGAACCAGGACAAGGAAGCTATTTCTTTTTAGACATAAAAGCTAAGAACAGACCATGAACTTGACCAGAGCAAGAGTTCATATTTTTTGGAATGCTTCCTTTTGTGTCTAGCTTATATTACTTCAAATTGTCTTCCTGAACTCATTCAATTATAAAACTGTCTTGGTGATCCTGCACTGATATATGTAGTCCTCCACCTACAATTATTATGGAGCCTGCCATTTGTCAGTCCTAAGGGTGACTGACTGTGGGGTGCTGTAGCCATTGTAAGTTTGAAACAGGGTCGTATGTAACTTTTGGGGTCTGTCATAACTTTGAATGGCCTTTGTATCTTGAGGCCTATCTGTAATTCTATAAAAAAAAATAGCCTGAGTTGTTTTCATCTACATACCATGTTTTTACTTATGGCACTAATTCTATAGTTCTAGAAGTTATCTGGGTAGCACTTTTGTTTGTTTCTATCATGTTCAAATGATAATATAATGTATCATGAATCATGGTATTAAAAATAGAAAAAGATTCCACTTCACCCATCTGCTGTGCTGCATGCAAAAATCACCATAGTATACTCAAAATTTGTTACCTCAGGAGTAAGAAACAGATATCTAGCTAGGGTGAGGTTAAGTAATTAATTATCAGTTCCGAAACTCAAAGAAGTTTTCAAGGCCACCACGATTTATAAAAGAAAGAATGAATAATTGTAGAAATACTTAGTACACCAAAAGGGCAATTTAGCCTTATTTGTAAACTGTACATTTTGAGTATAGGTAGACCTTGATTCATTGAATTATTTGTCATTGCAGCAGCAACACAGGCTGATATATTTCAGTATCCCCTTCCCAATTTTGTTGAAAATAAGATCAAAATGCCAGCCTTCCATATTAAACAAATTTAGCAATATTTATATTAGGGATGTGTAATTACATGGAATCCCAGGACCATAAAGCAAAGAAAAAACAAATGTTGCTCTAGCGACCTATTAGTTATTGTCCCAACAAGTATATATCGTCCTCAATAAGTGTCCAGTAGTTAGTTAGAAGCTGCCTTTTCCTTTGAAACTAGGTACAGTTAAGTATAGGAACAAAAATTAGAGATGTGGTGGTGCAGTGGTTAGAATGCAGTACAGCAGGCTACTTCTGCTGACTGCCAGCTGCATGCAATTTGGCAGTTTGAGTCTCACCAGCTCAAGGCTGACTTAGCCTTCCATCCTTCCGAGGTTGGAAAAATGAAGACCCAGATTGTTGGGGGCAATATGCTGATTCTGTAAACCAGTTAGAGAGGGCTGTAAAGCACTGTGAAGTAGTATACAAGTCTAAGTGCTATTATACTAACTGCTAAGTACTTCCTTGTCCTTTCTAGTTAACTTAATGAGAAATTGTGCCAGTAACAGAAACAGCACTTACTTGCATTCCAGTATAGCTTGTGACTCAAAGCAATTTATCATTTTCAATTATGATTAAGGAAAGATTCAGAGTTAAACAGTGCAATAGAACAGTGCAAATAATTGCCAGAGGTGATTTGATTTCCTACAAATATGAACAATAATCTAGCAGGTGCTGACAGTTTCAAAGGAAATGTAAATCAAGTAGGTAATTTTTCTTCCTGTACTTCAGCTGTACCTAGCTGCAAAGGAAAAGGGAAAAACGATTAGCTTCCTGTATCTCCAGGACTATTAAATAGCTAACAAATTAGTTTCTTGCTGTGACCAAAGGAATAAGCAATTGGTATCTCAGAGTATTACTTCCATGCTTGGTCCTCAGCTTAATTTTACAACTAGAACTATTCTCACTTTCAAACATTTTTTTTCTTCTCCTCACCCATGCAATTGTTGGCTTATGTTTCAGTTCAAAAAGAGAAGTAAAGAAAAGTATTTGAGAACCTTAATAATAGCCTAATAATAACAAAGAAACAAAAGTAAATCAATAATGGGGCTACCTTTTCTCAGTTCCTGTGACTGTGAGTCAGTGATTGTGCTCATGGAACTTCATAAGCCTTGGTTTATGTAATTATGATTTTTTTAAATTTATTTACAGTCTTAGACTGATATTTAAAATAGTGCATTACAGCATATCAAACATAACATAACACAACACAACACAACACAACACAACATGTGAATGTATATATGCATGAAGTAAAGGGGAGGAGGCATAAATGATTTCTGCAAACCATGACTACTGTTAAAACTTCAGCAATATCATTGGAAATAGTTGAAGTTTGATTACCTAGGAGAAAAAAAGTATAGCCTCCTGCTTAAAGGAGCAATTAACAATGAGTTGAATGCACTGAATTGGCTAAATTGCATAAACACTCCCAAATTAGATGAATTCATCTAAGATTACAAATTACAACAGCAGTATGCCCACAAAATGCTAAATCACAAACAATATTTATTTGGCCTTAGTGTATTATGTGATTCTAACAATATCATGGGCATTTGTTCAGTTCAAATAAAATTGCAGTCAATATCTTTATTGCTGCAAAGAAAACAGCAAGCATGCATATGACTCTAATCCCCAGAAGTGAGATTTTAGTACTTTGTTTGTTGCTAAGCAAGATTTATTTTTATTTATTTATTTTATTATACTTATATGCCACCCTTCTCCTGAAGGACTCAGGGTGGCTTACAGAAATTAAAACAATGAAAACAGTAAAAATAACTACACAAGACAATCAATTTAAAAATCCACCCAATTAAAATCATCCATCAGATCAGCCAATTTGTTGGAAAAGCCATGTCTTCAGCTCTCGGCAGAAGGAGTGGAGGTCGGGGGCCATCCGGAGCTCCATGGGTAACCCATTCCAGAGGGTCAAGATGAACAAATATCCAATCTCCACTAGTCAACAGGAAAATTTCTGGAGTTTTACCAATCAATCATTCCTTGTATGGGTGTGCACAAAATAATAATTATTACTAAGTCGTAGAAAATGAAGTAGCTAAAGTGCTCTGGTACTCTGGTACTTTAGAATCCAGACAGTCACCAGCCACATAACAACCCAGACTTAACAACTGTCAATAAGAAAGATAAAAAAGTCTGGATAGGGGATAATACCTGGAGACAGCAGAATAGAAGAGAAGGAACTGGAGGAAATAACAAAATATAAAAACCTGGAAACAGAAATAGAATTACAATGGCAAAGGTAATACTAATAATCATATGACCTTGGGTGCAATTCCAAAACAACTAGAGAACCACTTGAACACCATTGGCATTGACTAAAATACCACTAGTCAATTGCAAAAGGCAGCTTTTCATGGTACAGCTTACATCCTGGAACAATATCTGTAACACCATCAAACATCCACATTTACCCATCCCAGCTCCTTGGGAAGATCGCGCCCCATTTTGGCTTCCAGGTTGGTGTAGGAAGCTTTCCAGGCCCAAAACGGGGTGCAAGGGTGCGGGATGCATGTGTGGGAGGTTGGGGGTTGGGCTGCATGTGAGGGGATACACATGCATGCTTGGGGGGCAGGGCACATGCACGGGGATGCTCGCATTGCATTTTGGGGGTTTGGGCACGCATGTGTGCATTTGCGCATGCATATGTGCACTTTGGGCAGTCAGCACCAAAAGTGTTAACCATCACTGTCCTAGGTTAACCCCCAAAATGCAATGTGAGCACCCCAGTGCATGCGTCCCACCTCTGCATCCCTTTTGGGCCTGGAAAGCCTCCTGCACCAACCTGAAAGCCAAAACAGGACCCAGAGTGCATGTGCAGGGGAGACTGGGGTGCATGCATGGGGATGCACGTGCATGTGTAAGGGTGGGGCACATGCGCGGGGGTACTCGCATTTTGGGAGTTCTGGCAGGCATGCGTGCATTTGCGCACATCCACGCACTTTGAGCACTCGGCACCAAAAAGGTTAACCATCACTGTCCTTAGGTTAAAATAAAATAAAAAATCAGAATACGGGTTATTTTTAGGGTGTGTTTGGTTTGAATCACCTGTGAGAATTTTAAATAACACATTACTTCAGGCAAGCATCATATTTCTTGATATTTCTACATAATAGACTGGTTTCACAATTTATTTTGATTACATTTTGCCACAAATTATCATAAAAACATAGTTTACAACTCACAATAGTTCCATTCTCATAATTTTATTTATTTATTAAATATTATTAATATTATTATTATTATTAATTATTAATTATTAATATTATTATTAAACAAATCATATCATTTATTGTAATGATCAGGCAACCTGAAATATAAAAGTGTCATATTTGAATATACAGCTGGATAGTTCTTTTCAACATGTTATTTTCTACCAACCAAAGGATGCAGAAATATCTGTTACTACTGTAGAGATTCTATGATATCTTGCAGTAATAGCTTGCATTGTTCATATTATAGTGGTGAATTACTTCATAAATGAGTAACCATTGGTAAGTATAAAATATAAGACTTTTTTTCTTTTCCTTCTTAGTTTGTACCTTTAGTTTGTACTTTAAATTTTTTAAAAGTTGTTTTTAAAGATTAAAGACTGTTGTTTCAAAAATAAAGATATCAAATAAAATCAATAATCTAGATTCTTCTTTTCAACTTGTTATTTTCTGTGTCAGTCTCTTAACACCAGTAAGAATCACTTATCCTTCAGCACGATGTCTTTTTCATCATATATTCAAGAACACAATTGGGTAAGTATATGTGACTAAGTTTCTTGGCATATTTACTACATTGCTAATTGGAAAATAAAGATTTGTAAAGTGATTGTCAATAGGATACTTCACTAAAACAAAATAAAAAGTAAGAAAGAACCAACCCACCATCTTTACAACACTCATTTCACAATTTGTTACTGTATCCTACCTGCAATGTATATTGTACATAATATCTGTAACTGACATTACTTTAATATCTTGTGATGGATACCTCCATGTATGAGGGATGTTTTGACCCCTTGCTGCCCTGCCACTGCAGCTGGGATCACAGCATAAATGGGGAGAAAGGTGGAAGGGGACAAATTGAAGCGGTCATAAGTGCAGGTAAGCTGCTAAACGCTGATCACATGACCATAAGGGCACTGCAACAGCTGTAACTTTGGGCATGAGTTGAAGTTCCTTTGTTCAGTGTTATCATAACTTTGAACAGTTGCTGAACAAATGGTTGTAAGTCAAGGACTACCACTAGCCAGACTCCTATTCCCAGCCAGAATATTCTTTCACTTGAAGTACAGGGGGGAAAGTAAAGTTTTGAACATTTGAATTTGAATTTATAGTTCACAGAATTACTTAAACACTATTTGAATATTAAAAAAAATAATAATCCACAATCCTGCATACTAAATGGTAGTAAATTATATCATTTTTGTACGTTTTGCTTCTGTTACAAAACAATTAAGGCCATTATTATTAGTTTCTGCCAGACATTTTCCAGGTTTCTACAAAAAAGATATTAAACCAAATAAAACTTTTAAGGACAAAATTTTTGTTCTTATAGTATCCACCAAAAACAGTTAACAATGCTGCCAGTTTAGGGAAGGAATGCTGGTTGCACAGGCACACATATAGACCTCAACAAAATATATACTCATTCTTAAGTATAAATAGTAACAGTTTTAGGGTAAATTTGTCTGCTCCTATTAAAAAGGAAAATTGTGACCAGGTGAAGCTCACTTGATGAGTTCATTTTTTGTAAACTTCGTCAGCATTCTTATTTTCAAGGAACAAATGACAAACTGACTTTTGTTATCGTAACAGTTTAAATAAGAGAACAAAGAAGTGATATCTCTAACTGGCCAGAATTTAGATTTTCAAGAAAAATAGCAATAAATTAAAGAACCTTTAAGGAGGTTCTTTAAAAAATAGCTATCTACGGTATAAACCTATGAAGAGGCCATGGTGCTCTCTGAGCTTGGTTATTTTCCTGCAGATGCTTCATTATCCAAATTAGGTAACATCAATAGCTACAAATATTCTCCTTTATTGGCTATAAACCTATCTTTTGGTTTTGGTTTTTTTAATTGCCACCTGAACTTTTCATGGTATTTGCACAAATTAACCATCTTTCATGCTTCTCTGCACTGAGTATTAAAAAGTAATGTTATTAATCTTAGTTTCACATTTAAAACTCATTAAATTCCTTTGCCATTCTTTTTAAAATTAATAACATGAGCCCAACGTAATAGTTTTACCGATTTAAATGTTTCCATTTTAACAGTCAAGTTCAAGAATACACTAATTACATTATCTTGCTTCTGGTCCATTTTTAAAAAAGCCCCCTGATAACTATCCTGGGTGTTGCACATTGTGTGGTGCTGGGCAATCCCTTGCTATAATTATCTCCAGCAAATTAGAAGTCTTTACTTTAAAAAAATTACCAAGTTTTAATTATAATTTAAAATTGTAAAATTACAGATATAACACTTCATTTTGACATTTTACTTTTGTATGGAAAGTACAACACTTCAGTGTTTTAGCAAGACTAGAGTTCCCTTTGCTACAGTACTACTGCTAAGAAAAACCAATGAGGGAAAAAAATAGACCTATTGTACACTGGGCATGCATACATAAAATATATGTCATGTGTACTATCTCTTTTTGCAAAAATGTTAACTTGTACCTGATTTCTGGTTATGAGAAAGTCCTGAGAAAAAACATTTCTTAAAATTTTCATAATATTATTCAATACAAAGACCTATCTAATTGCAAACTTATAGTAAATAGTAGTAATATTGTTCATAAAACTCTTGAATTGTTGCTGCAATAGTTACAATAAATATATGCAAAGACTTCTCATGTACAATATAACTAATTTTGAAATTTTCTAAGCACTATATGTAAACATTATTCAAACAGTACGCCAGATTACTTCAGTTGACTAAAACATTTGCCAAAATAGTTTATACAATAATTTATTTCGAATAATTAAGTCATTTTCATTCATGCAGCACTTTTAAGAATTCCAAGTGCTTTGTGTATATTATTACCTTCTAATCCTTACAAGAAGCCTCTAAGAATTTCACTGTTATTATTATTGCTCTGTGCAAAGTAAGATTCAAAATCTCTTGAAGGAGAGCTGTATATGTTTACCTTATATTTCTGCCTTCAAATACATGGGGCTGGGAAGAGGAAGAGATGGGCAATCTGAATTCCCAGGAATACATGTAGTCACTAACATTCTTTGAGCACAAATGATGAAATACGGTAGAGTAAGACCTAAATCTGTGATGGTGAACCAATGGTACATGCCCAAAGTGGCATGTGGAGCCATGTCGCCTGGCATGCATAGTGTCTCCTGTTCTTCTTTCAGGTTTCTGGTGTGCATGCACACACGATGATCAGCTGGCCTTTGTGCATGGCAGTGCTGGAAACTGGAAGAGCTGTTCTTACATTTTCTGGCATCAGCATGTGCACTGGCCAGCTGATCAGCGCATGCACATGCATGCCAGAAACCTGGAAGACTTGCTGGATGGTGCACATATGCATGCCAGAAACTGGAAGTACCTTACAGTGGGGCAAAAAAGTATTTAGTCAGCCACCAATTGTGCAAGTTCTCCCACTGAAAAAGATGAGAGAGGCCTGTAATTGACATCATAGGTAGACCTCAACTATGAGAGACAAAATGAGAAAACAAATCCAGACAATCACAATAGTTGAGGTCTACCTATGATGTCAATTACAGGCCTCTCTCATCTTTTTAAGTGGGAGAACTTGCACAATTGGTGGCTGACTAAATACTTTTTTGCCCCGCTGTATCTGGCATGTGGGATGCCCTCTCAGCTGCTCTTCTGCCTGGTCATGGCCCTGATGAGCATGCATGCATGTCCAAAGCATGTGTACGTGAAGTGCTCCCTTTTTGGCACTCGGTGCTGAAAAGATTCGTCATCACTAAATGAAGCTACTCTGCCCTTTCTTTCTAAAAAAGAAAAAAGGAGGAAATATTCTCATTTCTAGGAAAATATAGAAAATGTTATCACTCCCCACATTTGTCATTTGCCTACCTATTGCAGGAATGTTTCCTCCTGCAAAAAATTAAGTGTCATCTCTGGTCTTCAAAAATCCACACTAAGGGAGTCAGCTGAGAGGGCAAAGGGAGAGAATAAGACAAGACGGTGAATATGAATGCACAATTTGTATAAAAAAGGGGCTGAATTTGTGACTAGCATGTTGACCTTTTTGACCACTCCATGAATTTCGCCTTCTGAGCTTAATTATTTTCCTATATAATTCAAATGGTATTAAACCTTGAACATCTGAAGACTTCTAAATTAACCATGGCACAAAACGATAATGTAGATTATTTTATTTTGACTTATTTACTCTCATCCCGTATGTTCTGAATTCTGTAATTTTTCATACATTACACAATTTCAGCCTGTTCAATAAATAACAATGTGTGAATCCAGCCACTGATGTATTCAAAAACGTACTCAAATATGACAATTATGACATATTCACAGCAAATATGACAAAAACAAATCTGAAATGTGTTATTTCATTATAGCATAAATTTTAGTGATAGCAGTTTCCTCATGTAGGTTATTCTGTAGTATTTATTTAAAAATATAGCTACAGGTAGTCCTCAATTTATGACCATTGGCTTAATGATTGTTCAAAGTTACAACAGTGCTGAAAAAACCGATTATGACTGGACTACTGGTCTTTGCACTTAGTGGAAAGACCAGAAGTCACATGATCAAAATGTTGATCATGTGACTTCAGGGGGCGTAGCAACCGCCATAGATTTATGAAACTTGTAGTATCCTGAGTTCATGTAATCGCCATTTACAAAATTCCCAGGAGACTTCCAACAAGCAAAGTCAATGGGAGTAGCTAGATTTACTTAATGCCTGCATGAATTGTTTAACAACTATAATTATTTACTTAACAACTAAGGCATAAAAAAATCATAAAATTGATTTTTAGTGATAGAAGTTCTGGTCTTAATTGTGGTCATAAATTGAGGAACATCTATATCCTAATAAAATAAAACAGATGAAAGTACTTTACTGGATAAGGAGAGGAAAATTTCAATTCTCAAAGAAAACGTATCCTAAGGGATCACATTATAGTTATTCCTTACATGACATATTATATTCAGATTCCAGTATGATAATATAAAACAGAAATATATTTGTATTTTATATTAGTGGCTTAATGAATAGACATTTATATTTAAGTGCCAAAGAAGAAAAAGTTGATGGACTAATTTTTAGACATTTTGAACAAAAGGACCATATTACATCTGAAAATTATTGGTTTGGTACAAAGTTTTATATGACGGAGATGAAAATCACTGATTTTAATGCAGGCTTATGCATTATACTCAAAAGTAATAACTGAATTCAAAATGTTTTTTTGCTCGTGTAATTCTGTGCTAGTAATTCACTGATACCTCATGCTCATAAAGTCCAGCACACTATGCATTTCACTCACACTGTTAAGGAAATTTAATCATGTATTGCTATACGGTAAGGCTAAATTCCACTCTTATGTCAATAAATTCTATATCACCCGTGTTTACTTAATGTGTACTAGTTGGTTTCTTGAAGGTATTCATGGTACTGGTTATCATTCTTCATGGCTCAGTACCTGATTATTTGTAAGACAATTTCCCAGTTATCTGCTTATCCTATTGATCAGTCAGGGCTTGCTGGCCCCAGGACCTGTTGATTAAACAGTGTCATATTGTGGGACCCAAAAACATGGTTTCCCTGTTGCCTCATCTGTCCACTGGAATATCGCTCCTTCTAAAATCTGTTTACTATGAGCCATCTATCCGTTAGAAAACATAACTTAACAATGAACCAGAGACTGAAGATATTTGTGGTTCCACTTCCTTGACGATGGGTGGTTGGAATGTTCTTGACTGTTTCCCCAATGCATTGGGTATTTCTGTATTTGGCTGTATGTTCTTGTGATGTTTTTAATTCTATACGTTACCTTGAGAATTTTTGATTTTGTTGCCTTATAAATCTAATACATTTAAAGTATAAGAAGTTTCTCAATTATGCTAAATTTATATTAGGATATAAATTAGCTTGGATCAGTTTCATTTTTGAATCCAGAAAAAGATAATTGGTATACCTGCCCAAGTTGATAATAAACATTCCTAACTATGATGGTCACTTTCCCTTATCTCTTGTTTACAACAAAGTCCTCTTAGCAGTTCCAAGAAGGTCCCACACCCATCTTCATTATTCTAGTGGCCCTGAGCTAAACCTCCAAGTGGTCTCAACAACTCTCAGAAAGCGCACTAACAACCAGATGACTGCAAGGAATAGAAATCCTTCCATTCTCCATCATTCAGTCAGAAATTGGATGAGAAGTGAAATGTTCTCATGAAAAAAACCCCCACAAAAAGTCCAGTAGCCTTTTGAAAAAGCATTTTTGGGACAACCCTGATGTGGCTGATGACTGAGATTCTCCATAGACATTTACCTGCTCTATTGCATTGGGCTTGGCTTAGCCTGGTTGCTCCTTACTTAGGTGAATATTTATTCTGCCTCTGGCTAAATTGATTTGTTGTGTAAACTTCTTGATAAAAGCCCCAGATTAGGTGAGTACTTAGGAATTAGTTAAATAATTAGGAATTAACCAGAGAACATTTGATTTATAACCGAGATAGGTCAACTGTAAGGAAACAGAGACATCAGATTTAAAACTACCATTTATTTATAATAATCCAGAATATGGGTACTAGAGAATGGCATCAACTAATCTAAATATCAAGCAGAAGTTTGACATGCAGCGTAAGGAGCAAGAGCAGTAGGGCTGCAGGTTTCCAGCCAGAGAGTTGTTTCTATCAGAGGCAGGAGGTTGCTGGTATGTAGTGGCTGGCATGACTTGAGTAGAGGCAGCTTGTCAGACTTGAGTAGAGGTATCACCATCCTCTCCTCCCCTGAAAATGGGTTGATAGCTTTTGTTCAATTCTTTGCAGCCACCAGAGAAGGCCTAGGCAAGATATCCAGGCAGAACAGAATCAAATTTCAGTGAGGAGACTCACTGTCTCCTACACATGTCTGATTGTCTGCTACTATACCTCTTCAGGTTGCAAGTCCACCAGTCTGCTTCTTTAGCCTCTGGTTCAGAGGATTCAGACAAGACTTTCAACACATTATAACTCTGGACTGTTACAGGCATCACTCCTCCCTCTGCCTTTTATCTCTGAGTAGATGGCTGATGACTCAAGTTTCAAGCAAGTTTTAAATCCTCACTGGATAATTTATTTAAAAGATTTGTATTGCCACACATCTTAAACAGCTCTTGGTGGCTCACAATAGCCAATAAATAAAACCAATAACTACAAAATATAATCATAAAACCATAGTCATACAAAAAAAAAAAAGGCTTGGCCTCTTATTCATCCCTTTAAAAAGCCTGGCAGCAACCTCCAATTACCCACATTACATTTGATTTTATCCTATCCCACTTTTATCTGGGTAAAAAGCCAGGTCTTGATGGCCGTCCAAAAATCTAAAAAAGTGAGGGCTTGCCAAATCACCAGTGAGAGAGTATTCCACATGGTAGGGGCATATGAAAAAGCATACTTCCCATTAGATCCCCCTAGGTGGAAGGATTTCAGGGAAGGGATCTGGAATGTGTCTATATTCTCTGACCTGGTGGGACAAGCACATATTCTTTGGAAGAATATGTGCTTGTCGGAAGAGGTGGTTCTGCAAATAACCAGGTACCATGCCATCAGGGCTTTAGGGTTGTGAGAGTTAGACTACCTCTTGAAACAGGTATAGGACATTTAGGCACAAACATCTCCATTTGCCTGCTGTGCCCCCTCAGCCTCCCTGCAATCACATTCACCTGTGCCCCCATACCCCATGCAATCACAGAAGCCATTTTGGCCTTGCCGTTCATCTGCTGTGCTCCCCCACACCCCCTGCAATCGCAAAAACTGCTCTGGCCTTGCTGTTCACCTGCATCCCCCATGCCATTGCAGAAACTATGCCGGCCTTGCCATTCACCTGCTGTGCCCCCCATCCTCCCGCAATGCCAGAAGCTGCACTGGCCTTGCTCCTCCTTCCCTCTTTTGTTGGGACTGACTGAGTTGTGAGCCAAGCTGTCTTTGTGAAGCCCCCTGAGGTGCCCCTCTCTCCCTTCCTATTCCCCCCCCAACACACTCTCACCTGTCTGTGCCCCCAGTGGCCCTGGTGCTGCTACTCCCACTCCCTCCAGTCCTGGTGACAGATCTGCAAGGCCCCAAAACATGCGGAACAGCTGCAGGACGTGAAGGGTGAGGGGTGGAGAGCCACGGCCCCATTAGCCATGGAGAATGGCCAGGAGGAGGCCAGCTGGGAACAAAAGCATGGCCAAGGATCCATGCCTAAACGTTCCATTCCGCTTGAAACACTACCTCGAACTACCAATTCAGACAAACAATCAAACAGTAAACAGCCTACTCAAGGAATCACCAAAAACTCTCCCATCAACATTGACAGGGCAAGCTAGAAGGGAGTGGGGAGCAAACACTGATGGTGCTACCTATTTGGGTAATGAAACATCCGCAAGAAAACAATTAAACTCAGAGAGAACTAAGGACCCTACACTCTGTAAACATTGTTATCTCAAAGCAATAAAAATGTATATTCTAATTACAGGAAGAAAGCTCAACATACAAACATGATTGGATTATTTCAGTGTTCAAAATAAAATACATGAATCCAATAAACAAGCAAATAAATAAAATAAAATATAAAAGCAAGAATCAAAGTATATTCTGATAATGGCATCATTATACTGGAGATCCAATCCAATTGACAATGGGTCTTCAGCAGCGCATGACTTACTGATCACAAGAGGGAAGCACAGAGTAAATAGAGATTTAGATGAAAAGAATTCTAATTTGGGTAGAAGTTATTCTGCTGCTTTCAAGGGGATACATTTCTGACTATGTTTAACTGTTTATGTTTATATGACTTCTAGAACTCAAATACAATTAAAATAGCATATTTTTGTAACATTATTTAAAAAACTATAATATAGTTTAAAATCTCCCTTAATAGTCCTCCTTTTTCTTACAAAAATAACCTATCTTAAAGATTTAATTGTTTTTACAATAATTTCTTTGTTTTTTCTGATTATTTTTCTGCAAGTACACAGAAAACTATTTTACTATAATACTTAAACAGCCTTGCTTTTGTCTACTTTATATCTAATTTCTGGTCATTTGCTGATTTAGCTTCTTTAAGAATTCCTCACTTATTACTTTTTCTACTTTGTTAGCAATCTAGGGTGGCCTTTCTTAAGAATTTTTGATGCATTATGAAACATTGACTGCCATTTTAACTGGAATTATTGCTTTCCTAGTGTAATTCAGTTTAAGGATTTATTTCCTTAAAAAGACAGTGTCTAATATTTTTAGAGAAGCCACTATATAGGATGATTTATGATAGTGAGCATACTGAGATCTTTCCAGTTTTAAATCCAATAATAATTACTACCACAAGGTTCCTAGTATTTTAAAATCTAATTATTTTTTTAAAGCAGCAATATATGAAATTAACCTTTGAGGCTGTAGTTTTGATATTAGATAAACCAGTCAATAATCCAGCAGGTAAATCTTCCAATAACCAGCCATTTATGAACTTATGAAATCATCAGAGGTTTTCTAGAAGTTGCACTTTTTATGAAATTCATTCCTTTTGAATGTCTTCTTTCAAAGTAGTACTCCCACCTTGACCCATAAGTACAGTTTTAAGCAATTTTGTTCCAAAGAACACGTTATATATTATATTTTTATCTTGTATAACATAAAACATTTTTCTTAAAATGCAACCTCATCCACATATGTGAATGCAATTAATACATCTTTATTGTGTAATAAGAATATACAAGCAAGAAAACTCCCATACAATTACAGATTAGGTGTTAAATAATATACAGATATAAAGCATGCTTCATATCGTAACAGCCTTATTTAAATAAATCTGAGTAAAGGTTTTTTTCCTTCATTCCTTCCTTCACTCTTTCTATCCATCTTGAAAGATTTGCATTTGGCTTTCTGAGTCCCCCCCACCCAAAAGTTACAATTTCCAACATGGCATACAAGGGAATTATTAAGGAAATGAAAAATAACAGGTTTTTTTGTCTTTCTACTTTTTACTTCCTTGAACTGGCCCTATCTATTTTTTGAAGTCCTACTCCCAACATAGTAAAGGTGGTCTCTAGCATAAAAAATGCAGCAGACAACTGATTTTGGGGTAATGATATACAAGTCAAATTATATTTCATCAATGTAAATAAATTTTGGCATTAATCTAGACATAAATGCAAAATAATGCTTCATAACAGATTTTCTATGAAAAATGCAACAAGGAGTATTTATAGGCTAAGGCAGAGCAAAGGGGATTATTCAAGACCCTTTCCTGTTTCCCCAGATAATGTATTTTTCATATTTAAATTTCAACTATTTTTTTAAAAAAAATTGATTTATATGCCGCCCTTCTCTAGAAACTCAGGGCGGTTTACAATGCATTAAGCATTCCCTATTTTGTTGAGAATAGTTCCTATTTGGATCAAGGAAAACATCTTTAGACATTTCTCTTACACCATCTATTGTAATATGGACAAAGAGCATAATCTTGTATTGGATACAGCGATACATTGTGATTAGAGATTTAAAACTGTATGGTGAAAAAAGATGTGAGATTGGGAACAGCTTCTAGTTCTTAGGGCTTTTTTTCATTGAGAAGAGATCTTCTGCATTGGAAATTTGTAAGTGCTGTAATTTTTGTTTAAGTCAAATATTTGAAATGGTTTGTTATATGATATGACAATCCTCCAAATGCCTGTATTTGAATCTAAATTAGAAATCTTCAGTTTGCTGGTGATGTAATGCTTTCTTAGATCTTTTTCATCTAAGCTTCTGATTTTTAAAAGGTTTTTATCCCAGCTTTTTTGTGCATATAGAACTCAAGAGGGCAAATATAACAAAATTCCTTCCTTCTATTTACCCCACAATCCCGTACAGGGACTTGGGTTGAGAGTGACTGGTGTTAAATTGGCATTTCCTGACACTTGGGGAAGTTTTTGCCTGTGTTTTGATTGGCCAAAGTCACCCAGCCAGTTTTTCATGCCTGAGTTGAGACTAGAATTCACAGACTCCTAGTTTCCAGACCAATACATCAATCAACACATCAACTGGCTGTTTTTGATTTTCCAATGCCTGATAATATTTATATTTGTATGTGTCTGCAAAATATTTTGGGATATGTTGGATGCAATTGGCATTTTAAAAAATCATCATCTTTACAATAGAACTGAGTTATATATGACAACAAATTTACATAACAAATCATACACTTAATAGAATTGAAGAAGCTTCTTGGATGAGAAGCAAACATTTTCAAGAAACCCCCCCAAAAAACTTCAGTTGTCTTTTGAACAGCACTTTTGGGACAACCATAACCTGGATGACTGAGAATCTCCATAGACATCCACTTAATATTTCTATAAAAAGAGCTAAAACAATAAAATATCTAAAATGTATCTGATGTTCTAATATGTTTTTAACACACAACCATTATATTCACCATTTTACCCATGATTCAAATGATCAAATAATGAAATAAATTGTTTTTAGGTCTGGTCTTTTGATACACAGATCTTCAGAATGGAGATTTTGCAATATCCTTCCCCCAGGAGTGGGGAGGGAATGGGGATTTTGCAGTATCCTTCCCCTGGAATGGGGTGAGAATGTAGATATTACAGTATCCTTCCCCTGCCATGCCCACCAAGCCACACATGCCCACCAAGCCATGCCCACAGAACCAGTAGTAAAAATTTGGATTTCACCACTGGATACATATAATGAAGATAAAAGAGCATAAGGAAAACCTTCTAAAATATTATAATTCTCATACTGGGGCCAGCCAGAGGTGGTATTTGCCAGTTTTCCAAATTGCTCAAAATTTCTGCTACCGGTTCTCCAGAACCTGTCAGAACCTGCTGAATTTCACCCCTGTATGTATCCAATTCCTACATTAATGATTTTTACCATTGCCACATTGGCTTCACTGAAAAAAAATATCATTCAATTCATTAACTTCTGATGTTATAAACCAGTGTGACTTATTTTTAGGAAAGATAATATTTAAGCGATAGAATAGCTATCTGCCTATTATAGGAGTAATTAGGAAAACATGGTAGGTGTTTACTTAACATCAGGCTGAAAACTTGCTCAGCTTTCATGCAGAAATCAGTTAGCAGACTAGAGCTGTGGTTTATTTGCTTGTTTGTTCAATTTCCATGACCACCCATATCAGTCAATGCCTCTGGATGGCTTACAAATAAAGGGCTCCAGGTATTTGTAGCTCTTAGGGCAGGGCTGTCAAACTCGCAGCCCGCAAGCCAGATGTGTCATGTACTGGCCATGTCCATGCCCGGTTTAGCAAAGGGGGAAAAAGTCCCAATATGTTACGTGATGCCACCATGATGACATAAGTTTGACACCCCTGTCTTGGGGCTCCCTCTTTGGACATACAGGGTATCTGTATTTTCACAGGTTCAACCATACAAATATGATTCATACATTGTACAGTTACATTCTACTATTGTGATTTATTAAAGATATCTGAGTCTTATCCCACAAATATAGATATTTTATCCACCTGTTTATAATTTTCACAGTTAAAAGATTAATACATAGCTATTGTGCAATGCCTATTATTCATAGAGACAAAGGGAATAGTTATTTCTGAATGTCTCTTGAATTATTGCTAGTGTTTAACCAACATTGTCTCTTTTGTCAACATTTGTTCACTGAATATGTATTTTAACTGTGATAAAAACCCGGTTTTATTACCTCCAATATTTGTTCTCCAACCTTATCACATTCTAGAAGCACCCGCTGAAATATATTGCTTAAGAAATAAGTCACTGAGAAATCAGTGTAATTTACTTTCCTGTAATGTACATTAGGTTTCCAATTTGCCCAGTTAATTTAAGCAAAGATGAAGCCTTGTAAGAGTAGTCTCAAGGTTAGAAAAAAAACCAGACATAGAAACAAGACACAGGACATGGGCCTTCCCCGCTGTAGCCCCCTTTTCAGCCAAGCTAGTTTTGTTTTCATCAACTGTTTAATGAACTCCTCAAATTTAAGCCACCTCGACTTGTGCCATTGCCACCTTGTGTTGGATATCCCACCGTCTAGATATCTCACTTTTTAGTGGGTATCCCACCACTGGCACAACTTTGTCATGGGTACTTTTAAATATACCCAAGTCAGAGGGCTCCAAAACACAAGAGAGCCAACACATTACAGGTCCTAGACAATGATCACACAAGCATTCACAGGCTAGTACTCACTGCTCACCACTACTCCACTCTCCCCAATACTACTCCTTGCAAGTCCTATTACTAGAAAAAAGTAGCTCTTTCCACCTGCCGTAGGCTGCTTCACACTACTTTATTTCCACACAGGAAGACAAACCTCATCCCCACACATCAACACCAGCACACCCAATTGTCTCTCAGCACAGCTTCTTTAGCCAATGTTGCTGTGTTGTGGAAAAGGCTTAAAGAGTGAGGCCAGCAGCAGCCCAGGTACTGGCCATTTTCTATGCAACCTGCACTCCCTGCTTTGTGGAATATTCTCCCTTTGGAGATTAGGATGGCCCCAGTCCTGTTGGTTTTTCATGAGATTTAAGAACTTGGTAACTGGACTTGAGACTATGAAAGTGTTAAGAGTCCTACTTCTTGGCTTTACTGTTAGTTGGTTAACTATCTTGGTTGCTGCATATATAAACATATATTCTTTTGGATTATTTTGTTTTTAGTTGTTTTAGAATGATAAGAGTCACTTCGTTGCAATGGGTGGTTATAGAAATTGAATGAATGAATGAATGAATGAATGAATGAATGAATGAATGAACGAATGAATAAACAATGTAATGGATCCTAAATAGGCTGCAGTGTAACTTTCATATCTTCAGCAAAAATTCTTGTTTCTTTCCATTAAGAGACGTGAGGCATATCAGCAAAATATATGACAATATTAGAATTAAAGCCTCCTTAGTTCTACGTTATCAAATCAGTAAATACTCTTAGAAAGTCTTTAGGTAGAATTTCTCCAGGATGATCTATTCCCAAACTGGCTTTTCAGGATTCCAATAATGCACCTATTGCTGTTATAACTGAATCCATTGTTCTTGTCACTAGTCGTCCGCTTTCCCTTTCACCATTCCCAACATTTTAGATTTTTTTTTTTAATTTTGATTTATATGCCGCCCTTCTCCGGAGACTCAGGGTGGCTTACAATGTATTAGATTAAATTTGACAATGGGGCTGGGTTTTCAGAGTTTAATTGAATGTATTCAGAGTATGATCATTTTAAGTTTGTCACTTGTACCTCAAGTGAGAACTCTGGATTGATTGTTCAACGATCCATTCTCAGTATGTAGTATTCATAGTATTCTCAACAATCTTTTTCCACACCAAAATTTAAAAGTATCAATATTCTTTCTATGCTGCAACTTAAAAGTCCAACTTTTGCTTTCAAAGAGTGTCCCATGGAAAGCAATTGTCTGCATGACTCTGATCTTTGCTGGTATAAACACTTCACAATATTTGAATATCTATTTTGAATATCCACCATATCCATATTCTAAATACTAGTCGGCAGCATATTATTTGACTGCTTGTTCCTTTGTTGATCTTAAAAGACGTTATCCATCACTTTAATATCTTCATTGTCAATTCTAAGGCTGGTTAATCTACTTGTTGACATTAATTTGGTGTTCTTTACATTTAATCTTCTCAGTTTTTCAGTTGTGCCTTGATTTTCATTACTAGTGCTGGCAGATTATTTGCATTTTCAATTATCAGAGTACAATTATCTGGCCTACTTACACTATACTATTTTATTCAGCTTCACTATACTATATTCCTTAAATATCTCAAATTGAATTATTATGCAATGTGTTAAAAAGGTATAAAGATTAGAAAAACTTGACTGTCAGTGACTCTTCTTTTTGACAGCAGTATTTGACGTTGGTTGTCTTGGATATTTATCTGAAGGTGTTTTCGGCAGACAAGCTGACAAATCATGGTATTTCCTGGTGGTCTACCATCCTAGTGCTAACCAGGTTCAGCTCCTGTTTGTATTTTGACAACAGCCCAAGACATGTAGTTGTTAATGCCTGATTAGAATGCACTATGAAAAATATTATAATTACAATAGCAACTGTATAGTTTTATAAAATGAAAACATTTGTAGACTTTATCTAAACTATCTAGATTTTACCTCTTGTTTGTAAGGCAAGCAACACATTTTCTGATTTCAGACTGATTGCTAAAGTTACTATTTGGAAGGTTAGAATTAACACAGAGTTCCCTAACCTTTTCAACTTTGTGACCTGGCCGGAAGGGGGTGGAGAAGGGATGGTTCCGCATGAGTGTCAGGCAAGCACATGCACACAGCTCCATTTGCGTGAGAGTTGCACAGATACATGCTTCGGCCTCTGCTTGCACAAGTGGGGATGCATACATGCATGCTCAGCTGCCACTTCCGCAGTCTGATTCTGAATGGCTCAAAACCAGTGATGGGTTGCTCCTGGGTTTGGACTGGTTCACAAGAACTGGTAGTAAAACCAGTGGGAAGCCCTGCCCACTTCCCCAGATGTCGTCATTGACGATTTGTGCATGCGCAGAAGCAAAGCGTGCATGCTCGCTTCACTCACGCACGATCCCATTGAGAACCGGTAGTAAAGGTAAGTAGAACCCATCCCTGCTCAAGACCCAAAAGTGGGCCACAGCCTGGGGGTTGGGGAACCATGAATTAAAAGATTTTCTGGACTTCTCGACTATATTCTAAGCTATAGAATATACATTACTATATTGATAGTCCTCACTTAGTGACCACAATTGGGAGTGGCAATATGTTCGCTAAGTGGAAAACTAAATGACTGCAAGAGGCCCTTCCATCATTAAATGAAGAATCACAGTCACTATGCAAAATATCACTTGACTGTGACTTATTATTTTACTTCTACCTTCTTTATAACCCCTACTTGTTGCAAGCTAGTTGTGAAGCACACAAATATTCCATGTGATGCTGCAATAGTCATAAATGCCTGTTGATGAATTACCCAAATAGCAATCAGATGACTGTGGGATGCTGCAATGGTAAATGAATGTGAGGAATAGTTGCAAAGCTACTTGTTTTATACTCGTGTAACTTTGAACATTTTTTAAACAAGGCAGTAAACAAGGACTATCTGTATAATAAAACAGGGGGTGGTAAAGTTCTCTTTTCATTAAAAAAAAAAGCCTTTATTCTAAATATTTCAGGTATTCACGATGCTCCCAATGGTTACTATATTTCTACAAACTCAGAAATTCTGGGTGAAATAGGGATTGGGCAGGGGTGAAATGCTACTGGTTTGCACGGTTCAGGTGAACCGGTAGTAATAAAAACTACCGGTCCAGGTGAACCTGTAGTAAAAAAAAGCTATCAGATTGTCCGAACTGGTATTTCCAATGGTCAGCTGTGCTGCGTGATTTATATTTACTAGAAAGCAGGATATCCTAAATCGTGTAGCACAGTTGTTTCCCCCCTCGCTGTTCTACTTACCTTTGAATGGTTCCTTTTTCCATATGAAGCGTGCTTTTGGTGCACACTGTGCATGCATGCTTGCACAGCATGCATTTGCCGTGCACTGCGCATGCACGCACAGGTGCGTTTGGTATGCACTGCATATGCAGTGCATTTGGCACATGTGCATACATGAGCGCAGCACACATTTGGCATGCAGCGTGTTTGGCGCCAGCGCTCATGCGCTTGCAGTGAACCAGTGGCAACCCACGGAGGATTTCACTGCTGGTATTGGGTGAACTATTTCAGAAAGCCAGTAAGATTCACAGTATAAAATGAAGAAGTAGAAGTGGGAACATTTGGAGCAATTATATGTTTTGCTTTTGTTTTTAAAAGGCAAAGGAATTACGGAACAATAGAATCATGGAACATTTATGACAGAAAATGAACTTTTAATTGGATACTATATCCAACTGTTTAGAAAGGTTTTATTTAAAATGTGTTATGTTTATCTAAATAAAATTATGAGGTATAAATATAGTTCAATGTTTGGATTTCTTTATTTATATAGGATTATTTTGCCACAACAAAAAGGCCATATTTAATGTTTTAAGGGATATTAACCTCTTTTTTAATTGTAGTCAAACTTGTATGTTAAATATGTTTTATCATGCAGCCCAAATTTTGTTGTAGCTTTCATTGATGTGTCTATTTGTGTGTAGATAATTGTTTATAGGAAGAAGGTCAGAGAAGGGAACCCTGCTCTGAATGAAGAACAGAGGACAATTCGTATCTGGAAGACTAAAGGCTGAATTTAGTTGAAGTTGAACACTCTGCTCCACGGATGTGTATCTTTTTCTCTTACTGTATCTAAAGAAATGCTGTCTTGTATATTCAGCACAACCCATTGATGGGTTCTTGTATATTGCTACTTACATAGAGCACTGTGAATGCCGATGATATCACAATGAATATTTAAAAAAAAAACAAATTAGTATGGAGATGTTGTATTAAAGAGATTTAAAATGGTGAAAGATTATCTCTATTAGTAATGGCAAGAATGTTAATGTTCCCTGATTATAAATAGAAGTGGTTTTTTTTCTCTAAAACACAATATGAACTGAAATTATTACCTTGTTGCTGACATAAGATTACTACTGAATTAAAGGCTGAAGCAGTGCTGCCATCTTTTGACTATCCAAAACAGGATTACATGTGTTCATATACATGCAGACACAGATCATCGTTTTAGAAAGCATTTACTACAAGGGCAGCTCAAGCTGTTGGATGAGAAGCACAGATGTTGTTCATATTCAAATCTCTGCATTCAAAGAAATAACCTCAAAGCAAATTTAATCAGTAGACTCTATGAAAAAACGTAGATAATGTAGAAAAAAATGTTTCCTGGTTTTATACCATTAAGAATAGAGATATTTGTCTGTTTTTTTCCTACAACAAAAAGTAATATCTGGACCCAAAATATAGAGATGCAATATATTCAGCAATGCACATAATAACTCTTAGCATTATGTTCACTATTGACATACACTCAGAAAAACAGAATAAACTGAAGTGCATCCCCGTTCCTCCTAATCAACATAGAATAACTTAATTTAACAAAAACTATTGCTATCCTGTGGAATATTTACAGAATTAATATTCTTTAAATATACCACAATAGTTTAACAATAGTTTTTTTGCTGTGAAATTTTCTCAATGGCATGAGAATTCCATACAAAGAGCAACAGTAGGTTTCTTTCAAAAAACTACCAAGATAGGCAGGAACTAAAAAATTTTTCACCAGCATTTTCTGCCAACATTTAGCTATTATATAAAGCTATTATATCATAGATGCAAGAAAAAAAATAGATAATTCAAAAATAAAACAATAACAAAAACTCTATTTCAATATTATTTTTGACTGCTATAAAATCAGGGAAGGAAATTTTGAGTCAAGAAAACGAACTTTTCCAGAGCTTCTTTCTGAAATAAATAAATCTGATTTTAGATCTAGAAAAGAAATCAGATAAAGAAATGTCATAGTAATAGAAAATAGTAAATAGTAAAAAAGAAAAAGTGATATTATAATCAGAAATGTTCTGCCAATCAGTTGCATGACCTGAGATTGCTTCTTCTTTACATGGGTCAGGGAAACTTTAGCCACCATTGTAGAATAGCAAAACAAAGAGATAATCCAAGTATTCCTGAATACAATTTGATCCGAAAGGTATTGTCCCAGAAGAAGAACAGCTGTTGTTGCATCAGAAATGTGTGCATTCACTCTCTGGCAGATGTGAAAGTTTATTTTAGATGGCATTGTGATGTGGAGGAAAAGCAAAAAGCAATATATCATGGGTGTCAAACTTGGGGCATCACGTTGTCATCATGTGATGTTTTTCCCCTTTGTGGAGCTGGGGTGGGCGTGGCCTATGCATGATGTATCCATCCACGGGCTGCCAGTTTGACACCCTTGCAATACATCAACATCTGAAGTCATAGAAATGATTATGGTAATCCAACTACAATTGTTTTATTGATTTGCTACACTTTAATAAATGAGCCACAGTTAGCACAACTTCAGCCAATGTGTCTAATTGGTTAATCACATGGGAAGTTGTGGCTACAATTTGTTTATGTATGTATATGACTGCACTGTATAATCTAAGGTGGTAAATGATAAATACAGGTAAATATTTACTTCCAGTATTAACTGTAAGAGAGAAACTTTTTCAGCTTTTAGGGCAGACATATATATACTGGTCCAGTGGTGGGTTTCTACTGGTTCACCCTGGTTTGTGCAAACCGATAGTGGCAGCGACAGGAGGCTCTGCCCATCCACCCAGACATCATCATGGATGCTCTGCACATGTGCAGAAGCCCCAGGTGCAAGCGAAGCGAGTGTGCACAGGTGCACGCTCCTGATTCCACACCGGTAGCGAAGGTAAGAGGAACCTAATACTGCACTGGTCGTCTGTTCTTCTATTCACATAAGACATGAGACCAAATCTAGAGTAGGTATATTATTAGCACCATTGCAATAGTGACCACTGAGCTAAATTCCCAATTTCTGTTATTTGTGGAGATAACCTGAACATATGAATATGCCTCTTCTTTAGTAAAGTATGACAGTACAGGAGATAAATAGGAAGCAAGCAGGAAATATACTAGAATTTTGTAAGAAATGATAAGCTTTATAAATATATTAATGCACTGATAGGAAATGAGGCCTTACTCTAAGTCGTAAATAGGAAATCTTCTCGTGTCTAAGAATATAACATTTTGATGTCCCCATCTATCATGGCATCTGTGCGGGAGGCTGGCTATTAGCACAACCTAGCTTTAAAACATTCACTGGAAAATCAATATTCTTAAAACTCACTTTGATTTTATTTGAGATCCATGGATTAATTTTACACTGCCACAAAATATTTATTTGTTTATTGCAAGCGGTGCTTTAAACAAACTTTGATGTTTTGAGGATGCAAAACATCAATCCCAAAATGAAAGAAGAGAAGACATAATACTCAGAGGTAACTGCAGTGAATTATATTATTTTTTTCTTTTTGTTAAATTTAACAACTGAGTGATTAAATACTCAGGAGGTAAACATTAAAAAAAAGTTTCATGAGGCAATATGCATATATCTGATGACTCCTTCAATGAGTATGATTTTTTTAATGTTAGAGAATAAAGCTAGACATCACTGCTAGGGACCACATACACTGTAAAATAGCTTAAGATGCTTTACAGAGGATTGCCATTTTCTAGAAAAATTATGCTTATCATCATCAGCAAAGTATCAGAAAAGAGTACTATGTCACCTTAGAATGTACAAATGTACACATAATTATGATATATCTTTGTTGCCAAAGGGTATCATTCAAAGGGTGAATGTTGTTTTCAGGATGTATATTCTTTTTGTTTCTTTTGGAAGCTGCTATGGCTTTCTGTGCCACAGGCTGTTTAAACAGTTTATAAACTAAAAATGTGTTGTTATTATGTGTTTGGGGTATTGTTTTTGCAATATTTCCATCATTCCTCCTCCACCCAGTAAGCCTATGCCTGGCAAATAAAATTGCTTGCTATAATTTAAAGGCTAAGTTTTCTTAGCATTCATGCGCTCAAATGGAAATGGTATAGAATTAGATACAGAATCAAACTTTCATCAGAAATTATATCAATGACTGCTTGCTTTAAAATGCTTTAAGCAATTCTGCACCTTTGAGGATTGCTTTATTGCTTGCATCTGCCCTAGATGCAGCTAGTAATACATACAACATATTCGCACTTTGACACATTCTGCAGATTTATGCATACTGAAGAAATGAACCTGCCTTATCATAACTTATCCACTACTGTTTGGACAAGAACATATCTGCATTTTTAATAAAAGGATGAGTCCCTTGACTTCTTTTGCAGATATTGCAATGACAAATATACCGGTAAAGTGAATATTACAACTTGTTACTTCTTCAAGTCTGACAGCTTGGAGAAGATAGTTCTAGGGTAAATATCAAATATTTATGTGACTTAACTGATATGGGTTACTAATTACAGATTACTGTTTGAACAGTTACATTACCCTATGGTAGCAACATGCTCACACCTTCTGCAGATTCCTGTGCCTTTAGAATCATAGGCTTCACAAGTTTGCAAAAACACTATTTTTCTTAGTGGCAGCTTAACACTCAGCAGAAACACAGATTAATGCTCTCCATGTCGTTCTGCCTTCCTTTTACCAATAAAGCTATTTCTAATCCTGCTAGAAAGCTGAAGGGGGAAAAGAGAGGGAAATGTTAAAAGAGACTGTTACAGGCTGATCTAAAATTCTAGACAGTAAATACATAAAAACACCATCTATAAATTGTCTCAGCTTGGATTCGGGATGCTGATACTTTTTTCACTGTTGCTACCTTTACTGAGGTAGTTTAGATACTGGCTGGAAATTACGAGACCTAAAGTTCAAAACTTCAAAACAGCATCAGGTTGGGGAAAGCTTATATTGTTTATTTACGTGTGGATTCTGAAGCTCCAGGAAGCATAGTCAAAAACACTGCAATATAGGGATTGCAGGTATTAAAAATAGTTGAGCTAGTGACTTAGTATTTGCATGTTATCTGAATATTTTTCTTTGGAATTGATTCTCTAGCATTCACTTCAAGATATTTATTGGTATCTTGTCTTCCAAAATATTTTGCTTATATAATAGACAACAACAAGCTTTGCTATAAGGCTTAGGCAAGCACAGTACAGAACAAGCAGAACCTGCAATTAAAAGATGCAAAAACTAAAAGTGTTCTTCCAATATTCTGTGGCTCCTGCCCTCTGGAACATTATGCCCTTTGAGATGAGATCTGTCCCCACTCTCTTGGCCTTCTGAAAGGATCTGAAAACCTGACTCTGCCAACTGGCTTGGGCTTTTATGGGGTATCCCATTCTGGAGGTGGTTAGTAAATTAGGAGCAGATCCCACCTCCACTCTGTTAATGTATCAGTCCTTTTCATCCAGTTGTTAATTTAATGTTTTAACTTTTAATGTTTAATGTTTTAATGCTTTTAATATCCTACTTGTTTTATATTTTTATTTTATGATATTGTAAGTCACCCAGAGTTGCTTGATAGTGAGTCTTATTTGAGAAGCACATTAAAGGTAAAGGTTCCCCTCGTACTTATGTGCTAGTCATTCCCAACTCAAGCAGGTGGTGCTCATCTCTGTTTCAAAGCCAAAGAGCCAGCGCTGTCTGAAGACATCTCAACCATGGTCATGTGGCCAGCATGACTAAACACCAAAGGCTCACAGAATGCTGTTACTTTCCCACCAAAGGTGGTCCCTATTTTTCTACTTGCATTTTTACGTGCTTTTGAACTGTTAGGTTCGCAGAAGCTGGGACAAGTGATGGGAGCTCACCCCATTATGCAGCACTAGGGATTTGAACTGCTGAACTGCTGACCTTTTGATTGACAAGTTCAGCGTCTTAGCCTCTGAGCCACTGCATCCCAGCTCAGAGGCACATTAGATGGCCCTATATATTGAGGGCAGCCATAATAGTGAATAATTATGTTTTAACCTCAACGTGCTGGACTCCAGTCCCCCCACAAAAGTGGCCAAAATAATTATACTGTTTAAAACTGGCAAGACCCTGAGTTACGACATTATCTTACCTGAAGTGTTTGATGTAATAGTAATTCGTGGAATTCTTTGTTGATATCCTTATTTACATTTATTGTCCGGATAAGGCAAATTCCCAAGGATTGAGAGATTGCAGTAATTGTCTCTATTTATAAGAAGGATAATAAGGAGGACTTGGCAAATTATAGACCTATTAAGTGTTGTAAGTAAATTATACATGAAGCATCTAAACAACAAATTTCAGACAAGGTTAGAATTGGAAGCAAAGATGAACAAATAGGGTTCAGAGAAGATTACTCAACTATAGACCATATTTTGGTATTATACCTTATTCACAAATATATACACAATTTAAAATCATCTTAAATGCTGTTTCTTGACTTCAGATCTGCTTTTTGATTCTAGAGCTAGAGATATTCTGTAAAGAAAGCTTAAGAATACTGTTAGGACAGATGGCTTCTTTATTTGATATAGAAATTATATGTTAAGTCCTCTCTAAGGGTAAAGTGTAATAATAACAATGGATGCTCTCCAGATTGGTAAGTACGCAGGAAAGTGTGTGATAGGGATGCATTTTAACCGGTCCCTGTTCAATTTGATCATTAATTCCATAACTGAATCAGCGAATGTTATGTATGGATTGGCTAGAATCTACGTAAGTCTTCATGCTCACCATGGATTGGTTAGAATCTATATAAGGTTTCATGCTCACCACTGATTGGCTGTCCAGACCATGGGAGATTTTTTGGCTGGCTGGTCTGCCTGGAGCTCCTTAAAAAGGTGAGCTCCAGCAGCCCAGCTGGCAGAGCATGGTCACATTTTGCTGGAAATAAAAAGGTGCTGAATTTTTTTTATTTTTTTTTAAATTTGATTTATATGCTGCTCTTCTCCGGAGACTCAGGGCAGCTTACAATGCGTTAAGCAATAGCCTTCATACTTTTGTATATTTATATTTATACAAAGTCAGTTTATTGCCCCCAACAAACTGGGTCCTCAATTTACCCACCTTATAAAGGATGGAAGGCTGAGTCAACCTTGAGCCTGGCTGAGATTGAACTTGCAAGTAATTGCAGGCAGCTGGATCTTAAATGCTGCCTTTGTAGGAGGCATTACTCCCCTATGCTACTCAGGCTCATTTTTCACTAATGACTCTCGTCTGTTGCCTTGCGCTGATCTAACACTGGTGACAAAGGACAAAAGGGACCTGAGAACCTCCTCGTGAACCATGCAGCTGTCTTGAAACAAGGACCTCTGATCACTTGCACAAATGGCATCGCGATCTTCGACCCGCAGACGGAAGACTGGCATACATTCTCCAGGCAGTAATAATGGCATCTTTGGATGAGGGGACCTTCCCTACCGTCTTGAAGGAGGCAGTGGTGAGACCACTCCTCAAGAAACCTGCCTTGGATCCAACTATACTGATAATTTTCATCCGGTCTCCAACCTTGGCTTTGTCGTGAAGGTTGTTGAGAGCGTGGTGGCACGGCAGCTCCCATTGGCCCTGGAAGATACAGATTACCTGGATCCATACCAATCGGGTTTCAGGCCAGGGTACAGCATGGAGACGGCATTGGTCACACTGGTGGATGATCTTTGGAGGGCTTGGGACAGGGAATACTCCTCTGTTCTGGTCCTCTTAGATCTTTTGGCGGCCTTTGATACCATTGACCATGGTATCTTGCTGTGATGGCTTGAGGGGTTGGGAGTGGGAAGTATTGTTCTACGGTGGTTCTCCTCCTATCCCTTGGGCCATATGCAAGCTGTGTTGGCAGGGGGGCAGAGATCGGCTATGAGGCTGCTCACTTGTGGGGTGCCCCAGGGTTCAGTCCTCTAGCCTCTCCTGTTCAACATCTATATGAAGCCACTTGGAAAAATCATCCATGGTTTTGGGGTGCGGTATCATCAGTATGCTGATGATACTCAGATTTTTATATCCACCCCAAACCAGCTCAGTGATGCCCTTGACATGATGTCCCACTGCCTGGAAGCGGTACAGTCCTGGATGGGGAGGAACAGGCTCCGACTCAACCCTGCCAAGACTGAGTGGCTGTGGGTACCAGCTGTTGGTCGGAGTGAGAAATTCCACTGTTGACCATCGGGGGTGAGGTGTTACCCCCTGTGGATAGGGCTCGCAACTTGGGTGTCCTCCTGGATTCATGGTTGTCTCTGGAAGATCATGTAACTACCGTGACCAGGGGGGCATTTCCCCAGGTTCGCCTTGTGCGCCAGTTGCGGCCTTACTTGGACCAAGATGCCCTACACATGGTTACTCATGTGCTGGTCATCTCCCGACTTGACTACTGCAACACTCTCTACATAGGGCTGCCCTTGAAAACCACTCAAAGGCTTCAGCTGGTGCAGAATGCGGCCGCGCGGGTTGTGATGGGAGCATCCCGATACTCCCATGTTACACCCCTCCTGCGCAACCTGCATTGGTTACCAGTTGCCCTTCGGGTGAGGTTCAAGGTGTTGGTTATTACCTACAAAGCCCTTCATGGACTAGGCCCAGGATATTTGTTGGAACCCCTGCAGCCAGCGATAGTCCCCAATCGCCTGGTGCATTCTCACAGACAGGGCCTCCTCAGGGTGCCGTTGGCCAGACAGTGTTGGCTGGTGACCCCCAGGGGAAGAGCTTCTCTGTGGGCGCACCCACCCTCTGGAACCAACTTCCTTTGGAGCTCGGGATGGCTCCTGACCTTCCCTCGTTCCACCACGATTTGAAGACCTGGTTGTTCCGCAACTTGGACTGACTGGGGTTTACTAATCAATTTTAAATTGTTTTTAAATTGGAATTTTAATTTTTACTGTTTTAATGAGGAATTATGCATTTTTACCGTTGTGAGCCGCCCTGAGTCCTTGGAGATAAGACGGCATATAAATTGCATTATAAATAAATAAAACATACATGGGCCGGTTCAGAATGTTCCTGGAGGCCAACAATTACCAGGACAGGCCAGACAACAGGAAGCGAGCATTATTCCTGACCTATTGCGGCACCTAGATCTACAAAATGGCACAGACACTGATCACCCCAGCAGATGTGGAGACCATCACCTGGGCCACCCTGCAATGTGCCCTGGAAGATCACTGCACACCATCTGCTGCCCCCATGGTCAGCTGAAATGAGTTTTACCACCAGCACCGAGAGGGTGCCAATGGTAAATGAGGGCCTAGGTAAATATATGGGGAAACCCATTTCATTTAACCTAGACCCCCAGATGACCCCCATCAGGCTCAAACCCCGTGATGCCTCCCCTTTCAGAGTTGGGGTGGTCCTCAGCCACCACCTACCAGATGGAATGGAAGCACCGATTTAATACTACTCCAAGACCCTGTCATCGGCCGAGCGCAACTACAGCCAAATTGATAAGGAGGCCTTGGCCGTGGTAGCAGGGATCAAGCAGTTCCACGAGTATGTATACGGTAGGCATTTCAAGATTGTAACCAACCATAAGCCCCTATTAGGACTCCTCACCAGTAACTAACAAACCTCGCCATACATGTCCCCGAGGATGACCAGATGGGCCATTTTCCTCATGGCATACAATGAGCTGATCCACTGCCCCGGCAAAGATATCAGCCACACCGACATTCTCAGCCGCTGCCCACTGCCAGAATTGGTGGAAGACCCCACCCAAGTACTGTTGATCGACATTGACCCGGCCAGCCCAGTGACCACCAGAGACATTGCTGAACACACCCAAAAAGACAAAATGTTAAGAAAGGTTCTGAACTGGGTGTTGAGGGGGTGGCCACAGGAGAAACTGGGGGAAGAGTTCAAGAATTACCACAGCAAGCAAACTGAACTGTCAACCATTAAGGGCTGTTTGCTGTGGGGAGGAAGGGTCGTCATTCCCCAAAAGTTTTGGAGGCGCACCATGGACAACTTGCACATGGGACACCATGGGATTGTGAGGATGAAGGAGTTAGCCCGGAGCTACATCTGGTGGCCCCAGATGGGCAAGGACATTACTGAGTGGGTGGCCACCTGCAAACCCTGTCAGGGGATGTGACCAGTGCCACCATGGGCACACACTTAGGAATGGGAAGCAGCCAAGGGGCCCTGGTCCCACATACATATTGACTTTGCAGGGCCAGGAGGAGGACAGATGTTCCTGATTATTGTGGACCATACTCTAAGTGGCTAGAGGTGATCATCATGCAGACAACCACAACAGAAGCCACCATCTGAGCCCTCTGATGGCTGTTCGCCACCCACGGTCTACCCGATGTCCGGGTTTCCGATAATGGCCCACAACTGACAGCCAAGACCATGGAGGCATTCCTTGCTGAGCAAGGGATCCGGCACGTACTCACCTATTCTTTCCACCGAGCAAGCAACGGGCAGGTTGAGCAAATGGTGAGACTAACCAAGGAAACCCTCACCCGAATGGGCCCAGGGAATTGGCAGGAAAAAGTCGACCAGTTCCTCCTTGCTCAACACATCACCCCCCCCCATGCGACCACCAAGGAGAGCCCAGTGGAGTTGCTGATGGGAAGAAGGCTGAGGTCAAACTTGACTGACACCACCTGGACTACCTTCCTGAGACCCCTCTGGACTCCGCATGGCCCACATGGGCATTCAACATACAGGACCGGGTATTCGCACACAACTATGCAGGGTACCTGACCTGGCTGATGCGCCGAGTCATGGCTGTCACTGGCCCCAAGTCATACTGCATTGAGCTTGAGGATGGGCAGATCTGGAGGAGGCATATCGACCAACTCAGACACTGCCTGAGGGACACCAAGCTGAGGAACCAGGGCAACTGGACAACTAGAGCAACAATCACAGAACCTGAGGACCACAACCGGAGGGCCAGAGCAACAATTGCAGAACCTGAGGTCTCTGCTTCGAGAAGCACACTCAACTGCCGGCTGGGAAGCAGACGAGCAGGAACCAAGCCTACTCAGTGACCCAACAGGGGGACCACTTGCCAACCAGAGCTGCAACCATTCCTCTGGGATCGAGGGTGTCCAGTGGGAAGCAATAGTTGCAGAACCCGAAGGAGCCAGGCTGGAACTTGACTCGCGGGCCAAGGAGCTCCTAAAGGTTCCTTTCCAGGCAGCTGGAGGAACACCAGACTCGATTGCTGCAGCCAAGATCCTGGGGACAAGTGAACTACGCAGGTCCAGTCAGAAGCCGGCGTGCCCCACCTACCTAGAGAACTATGTCACATATGTAGGCAGGGGATTGGACACTGTTCATTCTAGGAGGAGAGGGGTGTTATGTACGGATTGGCTAGAATCTACATAAGGTTTAATGATCGCCATGGATTGGCTAGAATCTAATAAGGTTTCATGCTCACCACTGATCTCCGGACCGTGGGAGATTTAACCTGCTGTCATTGGCCAGCTGGTCTGCCTGGAGCTCCTTAAAAAGGTGAGCACCGGCAGCCCAGCTGGCAGAGTATGGTCACATTTTGCTGGAAATAAAAAGGTACTGAATTCACTAACGACTCTTGTCTGTTGCCTTGCACTGATCTAACAGTGAACATTTCTGTCAGTCCTGTGGCATGCCCCTAAATCAACAGGCTGAAAAATCTCAGTACTGAGATTTTTATACAATACATAGAAGTTGGACTCCTTTCTCTTTGCTCCATAAAACTCAAAAAGACAATGAATTCTACAGTCAAACACTGAAAGGAAAATAGCATGATGCTAAATTACCAACAAATCTAAGGTTTTAGTCTTCTCCAAAAGAGCCAAAATGTAAAAATAGAACATAGAGGGGAACCAAATTGAATGGGTTCATATCTTCAAATACATGGAAATAGCTTTCCACTCCAAAGGAACATGGATGGCCCATCATGATTACAGAGAGCATTAAGATCTGCAAATGCCATCACATACTTCTATTCCCCCCACCCCCCCGCTGCACCAAAGATGAATTAATGTCAACTGGTTTAAAACCATTTCAAGCTACAACTTTAATCTAAATTCTGTATGGAGCCCGGGGGAGGGAGGACTTTATCCTAGGAATAATTCCCTCAAGGATACTCCAATCTAAATTTCTGAAATCTATATTTGCGGTACTGATAGGGGTTGCCAATGCACTTCTCAGGTTAGAAACAGGGATGTCTAAATTTGAGGTCAGGGCACAGAGGTTGGTGTTAAACTGTAAGATGAAAGTACAATTCTTTCCCTCAGGATTACTTCCATTAATCATAACAGCCCTTTAAACTGGAACAATATCATAAAACAAAAACTAATGACTTGCGAATTACCATCAGAATTTCTACAAACCGTGAGCTATTATAATGACAACCATATATTGCACTGCTGGAATGGATGGGGCAGCTTCCTGACACATTGTGGATCTGGGGTTTCTTGATTTCTCTCTTTCTTCCTACCTTGCCTGCTTCTGTTTCCTGCAGCATCCCAGACTGGGGTTAGGTTTCCTGGTGCACTGCCAAAAACATTCATTTTACCACTCTCCTGGGTCATATGGTGATGGCTTTGTGCTGCAGAAAAGGGGGAGAGAAGCCCCAAACAGCATTTCCCCTTATTTTGCAGTACAAATCCAACCCCAATCCCACCCAGGAGCTCTTTGGACAAAGAAAAAAGAACCCCAGGCATTCCTTGTCAGCAGCGGGAGCAAAAAGAGGGCAGCAGAGGTTACCTGGGAGGATAGAGCGCAGGGCAGTGGGGGCCTCAGAGTGCAAAGTTTGAGGGCAATTGGAACTGAATTGGGGCAGCTAGGTTGTCTGGTATACGGCAAACACATCCAAAGCGGGCTCCTTTTAGGGCTGCTTGCTGCTCATAAGGCAAAGTGCAGCGGGCCGAACGGGGAGAGATGGAGAGGGAGAGAAAGGCAAGAGGAGGGTGTTACCTTATTTTTCTGATAAAGTCTCAAAACTTTATTGGCTAATGACTAGCAAGATTCAGTTATTGAGGGCAACAGGGATTAGTCAGATTGTGATGACAAAGTGATACAGTCATGTGATGTACTTTATAACCACATACCTTAGCAACTAAAGTTCTGGTCCTAATTGCAATTGTAAATCAAGAACTACTTGTATAGGGATTCATTACTGTATATACTTAATGTACTATGGCTACAGTTTATCAGAGATGGCTATGCATTTTGCTTTGCAGAGGATTGTATTTGAAAGACTGCTCATTCAAAAATAAAAAATCTCTTGGAATATGTACTATGGTAGGAGCAAGGAGCAAGTCGTATAAGTTCGGTGTATAAGTTACACCGAATTTCTACCAGGCAAGTATAAACTCTGGACAATGCTTGTCAAAAAGCAGGGAAGAGCAATTACTTTTAATCAGTTTACAAAGACATGACAGGTTAAAAATGTAAGAATAATTGTATAATAATTTCTCAAGCAGATAATACTGCGGACCTCATTTGGTGCAAGATAAGTTCACAAGTCAAGCATTCTGCAATTTTATAAATTGAGCATCAACTTTGAATCAAATCAAATCAAATCAAATCAAATCACACAACATAATAGATTCACATGTTTATCAAGCCTATCTGAGCAGAAAAATATCAAGACTCATAAAGCCAAATCTATAAAAATACTACCATTTTTTTTGGACATGGTGAACTATCTTGAAAAAGCAAAAAAGTCACTCTTTTTTTTAAGGGTATGGAGACCTCTTTGCATATATGTAGAAGTGGTCATTTATTAAATGCTTAAATTCAGTTCAAAAAGCCTGAACACTCTCATGCAAACACATTTATCTCAAATAGCCTGAAAATGTGGAAATCTCTAACTAGTAATAATAGCTCTCCTGAAAATTCTCCAGTGGTTTCAAGTGCCTATGGCAGTGTTGCAAAGATCTAGGGAATAGAAGAGCAGGTGCTCAAATGGGCTTCAGAGAGTCCCCAAGCAATTTCTAGGGCAGGGTTGGAGCTTCAGAAGAAGACAAAGTCTGCCACTCTAAAAGCTTGCTCACAACAAACAGCTCACAAATAGGACCAACAAGACATACTTAACGGAGTCCAATGTGACCTAAGGACAAAAAACAAAATAGAGAAAATAGATTCTACAACATTGGCAATGATGCCTGACCAATTTTTTTTCAGGCAGGGGAAAGAGCAAATAAAAAAAGATTAAACAAAATAGAATAGATTAAAACAGCAGCTTTCTAATAGGACTGCAAGCTCAGAGAACAAATGTGTTATTGGTATGGCAGCTCAGTGAGTACTGCATAAACCATGCTTTGCCATGGGTCAGTTGCATGGAGAGCAAGATTTCAAATAACCTCCAATTTACATCACTCATGCATGAGAATCCTGGAGACCTCAGTGAAGAAATTATATTTTTGATTCAGCAGTTTCTGCAAAGTGAGTACAGCCTTAAAATAAGAGTGAACACCTATGCATCCATGCATTTAAAAAGAGAATAAAAGACATTTCTATTCCTAAATAGGCTCCTTAAACGTTATACTAACCTCCATCGTTTTGATCCTGGAATAGTTTGGAACACTGTCCATTATTTCAGAAAATAAAAATTTAAGTAGACATAAAAGGAGTAAAATACACAGATGTTCAGATTTCTCTAGCCTTCATGGAGCTGATAACGTGTAAAAAGGACACATAACAAAATGAGAATCTTGAACAACTAACCAACCTTATCTAGGTGAGGCTTGGTTGTTTACTTTAAAAAAATCCCAGAAAGAGGATTACTGTCATAATCCTCTTATGTCATAAAGAATAAAGCTCTTTGCCCACTTATGTCATAAAGAGTAAAGCTTAGGGCAAAGGAAAATTTACCTTTACTTTTTAAGGGTTCAAACATATTTCTAAAAGTGTCTTGATAACTTCTAAAATATACTGTGATGTTGTGAAACTGCAGTAGCTTTGTGAAAAATGGGAATCAAAGTGAATGCAACAGGGATTTTAAGCGAAAAATGGTACTTCTCCTTTATACATTAAACAAAGAAAGCTTTGCTGTACAGTCATAACTGGTGTTCAGTATTGTGTTTATAGTCAATCCTTATCTCCCAACACATGGTCAGCTATATAAATTAAAATCTGAAGTTCCAATTAATGAAAATACAGGCGTGAATCAAAAGTATAAAAGGAAGAGAGAACCAGCAAGCATTTTAGAAACAACCAAAATGGATGTTTTAGCAATGTTTAATAAATAAATTATGCTAATTTTAAAATGGAGATGCCTAGAAAGTGAAAAGGTCTTCCTCATGGCCATTTTGAAATTGCACAGAAAGAGTGTTTATCAATAAATAAGCCAATAAATAAATATCAAAAATGACCGTAGACAATAGATTGTTATTTTAAACAGTAGAACCATAGAACATATGGTTTAGAGTTTCCTGCTTAAGCAGGAGGGTTGGACTAGAAGACCTCCAAGGTCTCTTTCAACTCTATGATTCTATATTCTATGTTCTAAGATACATTTACGGCAAGCCATTCATACACATACATACACACAAGACCACAAGATCAACCAGCCAAAGCCCTTTATGGTGAAACTTATAAATTTTAATCTACCATGTTCTGAAGCAGAACTATAGAATTTTCAAAATGGCTGGCTAAATTCCATACACATTTGTAAATATTCATTTTTATACACCTTTACAGGTACTGAAAATATCATTTACAGGAACATTTACAGGTACTGAAAATATCTAAACATTTCACTTTTGGTAATGGTATATTAAAGTGATGATCATCAATGACAATTATTAATATTACCTGAAACCTTATTTCTGTAATTGAAATTGCAATGACATTCATTTACTCAAGGGGTAAAACCAATCAGTTTCAATCAGAAATTGTTTATGAAATGATATCACTCAAAATATTTTATTGATCTTTAAATCCATTTACCGAATTATAAAATCATTCTATTCTTATAAGCAAATTGAAATGGATTAATAATCATTATCAGCTGCATAATAACAATATCAGATTGTGAAATTAATAGGAGTTAAATTGCTATAATGAAAATACAATCAGTGCGATAAAAACAGTGATAGAACAAATTTCTGTCTTAGAAAATTCATTTATTGGCTTTCTTCAATCTACAGTACATATTAATATCCAATGGAAATTAACAATGTGACATTTAGGTAGCAGTAGGAAACTACTTTGATAAGGTAAGTGGAGTGCTTTACTGAGTAATCATAAAGATTTCTAAAATATATTTGAAAATAGCAACAAAGCTATTTTTTTTGTTCTTTTCATTTTAAGATTTGAGTGGCAACGAAAGACAATTCCAGAATCAGAATTTATAGCATAGTAACAGACAGTATCGGTATTCTAACTATATTAAGAAAATCAAAAGTAATGAAGCATTTTCACATATAAAATACTTTGTGAGTTGTTATTTCACCATTTGTACATGTAACATTACTATAGATTATAAATCAAAATACATCCGTCTTTAAAACAATTGTTAACAAAGCATAATAATATCACTTGCCAAAGCCTGGCATGATGGCTTGATGATCAACACTAATGAAACAGTATCCTCCATTCTACCTGAAAAAGGAAGCTAATTTAAATAGGATAGAACAGGTTAAATCACTTACAATTCTTCCATATTTTTTGCTATTCTTCTTCTGAATATCACTGGCTGGAAACCAATGAGAATAAGCTAGTCTCCAAAGTTCCTGCTTTTTGTGCTTCTTGTAGACAGGTTGAAGGCTGCAGAAAAAAGGAATGCTAGACTGGATAGCATTCTTCTTATACTTCTAAGACAGGGGTGTCAAACTCAAGGCTTAGATCTGGCCCGCGGGGGCAACCTGGAAACAGTGAAGGACTAGCCCACCGTTCCTCTGCCAGTGAAAAGGGAGTTTGGGAGCAGGGGTGGGTTCTATTTACTTTTACTACCAGTTTGCAACAGGATTGTGCACGTGCCTTGCATGCGCAGATTGCTTCTCATGATGTCAGGGTCAATGGGCAGAGCCTCCTGCCAGTTTTACTACCGGTTCTATAGAACCGATCCAAACCACTACTGTTTGGGAGGGTTTTATGCAACCCTCCAAAGCTCCGTTTTCACTGGCAAAAGTTTGCAGGAGTCTGTTGCAGCCGAAAACAGAGCTCAGAGCTCTGAGGCTGCAGGTGGCCCTTCCAAGCTCTGTTTTCGCTGGCAGACCATTGCAGGAGGCCGTCATGGCCAAAAATGGAGCTCAGGAGCCAGTTTCTGCTGGCAGAGTGCTCGGGCTGCGACAGGTGCCCCCGGCATGAGTGACATTGAGCTGGCCATGCCCCATCCTGGCCATGTCCATTCTGGCCCCTCAAGATCAAACACAACCCTGATGCAACCCTCAATGAAATCGAGTTTGACACCCCTGTTCTAAGTAAATCCAGTCACATCAATGGCCTGAGAACAAACCTACTGTTTCCTTGACAAAACACTTTTTAGTTTAGGATTAAATCGTATTGAATATAAAACAACATGATCAGAAAGAAATGATGTTTGAATATTATTTATCAAACAACAAAGCTGAAATAACAATACAGAAAACTCTTAAGTCAATGAGGCTATGTTGAACTCTGGATTCAGAGTGTCAGAGGATAAATTATTTAGAACTGTTCAGCAGAAAGTTAAAAAAAATGTAAAATGCAGTGGTTTAGCAAGCCAACCCCGCCCTTACAGTAGGGAAATTTAATGCAATCTAGTTATCCTGTTGGAAAACAATTCTGCAAAACCATACTGTCCTTACTGGAAAAGAGCTGAGAAACAGCATTGTAATACCTCTATTTAAGAGAACCTAATATAGTTACATGTCCACCGAGAAGAAATGTTAGAAATCAGGTGTGAAAAGGCAATAGAACAAAAGTCCAAAGAAGAAATCTCAAAACATTGAAAATAGTATCTGGCTACCCAATCCCCCCAAAAATCATTTCTGTAATTTTCTCACATAAATGGACTGCTTCTTTCTCCTCCATATATGTTAAATTATTATACTGGTTTTCTGAACAGATATCTGGTGACAGCGGTTAAGGTTAAACATTACTCACATGGCTGACTCTGGGCTTTTTAAAAACAACCTCCAGATCAGATCTACTGTGCATAAGTCCTTTTAGACCTTCTCCAGCTGTGATTCTCAAATTCTCTCTGCTGCTTTTTCTAATTTCCTTCGGGAAAGTGAAGACTTAACCCTCCCAGAATTGTGTACATTTGTTTTGAAGCAAACCAGGACCTTCCACATTTACTCACCAGTTAAAGAAAAGCGTAGGGACAGCTAAGTGTTACATCAAAACAAATGTGAGTTGTAGCCAACTGCAATATGTGTAGTGCACTCTTTACAAACATACATTTGTATAATTCACACACTACAGTTATAAATACATGCACATGTAAAGTTGGAGCCTTGCAGTAAATCTTGCTAACCATTTTCAATTCCATTACTAGATAACAGGTATAAGTATAAACATGGACATGAACAAGGAATGAGTACAAATAAATGGGGACAGTAGGACAGGGACGGTAGGCATGATGGTGCGCTTATGCACACACCCTTACGGACCTCTTAGGAATGGGGTGTGGTCCACAGTAGACAGTTTAAGGTTGAAGCTATGGGGGTTAGGGGATGTAACAACAGAGTCAGGTAGAGCATTCCAGATATTGATCACTCTGTTGCTGAAATTGTATTTTCTGCAATTGAGTTTGGAGCGGTTTACCTTGAGTTTGTATCTATTGTTTGTATTATTGTGGTTGAAGCTGAAGTAGTCATTGACAGGTAAGATGTTGTAGCAGACAATTTTGTGTACTACACTTAGGTCAGACCATAGGCAGCGTAGTTCTAGGTTGTCCAAGTCCAACCTTGGACAACCTTGGACCTATTACAAGTGATGTGGTCAACGCTATGTGCAAATGTTTGTATGAACATAATTGGGTATACATGCATGCAAAACATTTACATCAGGCTCCAAAAACCAAGACAGACATGTAAACTTTATTCTAAACAATTTCCTTTATTGTTCCTCACCTATAGACAGAAATATTGCCAAACTAAAGCAACTACTTGCATTGTTAAAGATATACTCTGAGAACTTCTAGGGAGCAGCTATCCTTCTCGCAACCTAAATACAGTGATACTTGGGTATTCTATTGCTTTGAAACTCATCTAATTTGCTACTCAGTGCATTTTGACACAAAAAGTTTGTCCTGGTACTCAGCATTTATTTGTACTCAACGCACAACCTAGAACTTGTTGGTATTGGCTGCCTTGTGACTCACCACATTATTCCTTATGGGAAAAATCTGTCTGGTACTCATCATTTTTGGCACTCATTACACCTCCTGGAACCAATTCACAATGAATACTGAGGTACCACTGTATCTAAACTTCTAGTTGAGTTCTAGTCCTGCCTTAGGCAAAAAGTGTGCTGGGTGACCATGGGCCAGTCATTTTGTCTTAGCCTTAGGAAGGAAACAATCACAAACCATAATTGAACAAAAGAAGAAGAAGAAGAAATATATGTTTGTAACCCTTAATGGACTGTGCTGATTATGACTGAAATGATAAGGTTTTTAAAGATTTGGATATATAGGAAGAAGAGATCATTTGCTATATTTTAAGAGAGGGTGAGAAATTACTAAATTGTTTACACTTGTGATTGAGCTGAAGTAATTTATATATTTTTCTTTGCTATAGTCTTATTTTCTCTTTTATTTTCTATTCCTTCTACAAACATTTTTTAGTTTGTATTAGTTTTTATCACTGTAATTGCAATTCTAAATAAAATTATTATTTAAAAAATTAGCCAGTGATGTAAACGAACAGCAGGCAATCTGGCATCCAAATATTTTGGACTGCAACCCATATCAGCTAATTCAGCATAGCTGATCATAAAGTTTGTGGTTGTTGCCAGCTACTAACCAGCTGCTTAGTTCTGGCTCTTTCAACATAGCATTTTGATTTATCAATTATAATCAGTAGCTAAAACATTAACACTAAATGTTGAAAAGAAAACAGGTACGATTTCAGCAGAGGTAAGAAAATGCTATTCACTATTTTTTTTTGCATCATCCATGTTATTCTTTAAAAACTACTAAAAAACTAGTAGCTTTTATAAATTCTTATTTTTGAAGTGAACCCTTATGCCATCTCTCCTAAATGCTATTATGAGAGCTACTATGAAAGAAAATTGAAATCTCATGAAATGGTGATAGGTATTTAATTTTTAAATTAATACTCAATTAAAATGGTAAAAGATATACTTTTATTTAGATGTTTATATGTGAATATAACAACAAAAGTGATCATAATTTTCTAGAAAATTTAGACTTATTTGTATGTTTTTTTAAAAAAGAAATTAACAAAACACACTTGGCTTGATAATGGAAATATTCTCTGCATTGTAGTTTTTCAGTGTCAAATTATTAATCTATGGGCCATTGGTAAAAAGCTGACAATGGAATGTATTCATAATGCTTCATTTATAACCAGAATACTAAATTGCAAATAAGAAATATAAATGCCACTTTAGTTCTTTTCCTTTAAAGATTGAATGGCATGGAAATACTGCACTGGTCATTGAAAAAATGCCATTTAGTGGTGATCTAAATTGCTATCAAAGATGTAATGAAACAAAAATGCCATTAAAAGCTATCAGCACAATTTAATATAGTATTAATACACTTAGTTTGAACACAGTCTTGCGGTATCAGGCATGCATTTATGAAATAAGAGGATCACAAATTTCCAATTATGGTCATTTTTGCAATAATGATTTGTATGCATAACCTTTCAATACAGCAGTTTCAAAGAATGAATGTACTGTTTGTTTATAGCATTTCTCAATATATTACATGATTATTCATCTGAAAAGCAAGGCATCATTTCTTCAAGAAAATTCTTGAATTAGGTTAGTACCTCATCCAAATATCAATTTGGAATCTGCTCCTTTCTTCTTAACCTTTTTGAAGGAAGTGTCACAAAAAGCTAATAAACATTGTGAACTTTACAAGGTTCAATATTCTTATTATCATTGAATAAACATATAACTTTCTTAAAAATAAAATTAAAGTCAAATCCTGGCTCAAATGAATGACTTTTTTAAAAAAATCTTTTTTAATATTAGACTCCTAAAGCTATACAACTTAGATGTGATAATCAATATTAACCAGTAGTACCTAACTTTTGTACTTAAAAGTATTACTAACATTTGCAATCATATTATTCTTAATTTCATGGAAAATTATTCTGTTGAATTAAAGCTGCTGAAGTAGCAAGTTTCTCTTATAGTTGCCTTCAAAAGAGAGTGAATGTTGCTGTATTTATTAGAAAAGTAACAGTAATACTTTAATGGAGAAATATCAAAATAATAATTGTAGTAATAATAGCTTAGATCAGCCAGTTATTTTGAAATTGAAATTTGAAAATGATATAGGCACAGATTCAGGTCACTATCTAAGGGTAAATTCAGACTACTGTTAGCCTTTCCTATAGTACCAATTATTGGAAGAATAAAAGCTGCACATACAACCCTATCTAACCAGGTCAAGCAACCACTCCAACTAGCATTGATCTACCTGCAACTTTAAATAAAGATACAAAGAAACCACTTAAAATCTTTCCCATCTGCACTGATTGATTAAGCAGATCTCTCCAGAAAGTCAGCCAACGCCAGAAAACAAACATGGAACGGAATCCCATCATGATGAGCAATATGTTTTATCAGAATACTGCATCCTGATACTGGACACCTCATAAAAACTCAGCACGTAGGGAGAGATCTATCAACACTTCCCTAGGAGAACTTATTTCTATATCTGGTGGACCTGTCCCTGAGCAAGAGAATATTGGGCTAGAATTCAAAAATGGATTTTAGAAATCATAGGATGTAGGATAAAATTGAACCAGGAAACGGTTTTATTAGGCATGAAACCAGAGAACTTAAACAAATCTAATTGGTATCTCGCTCTCCACATCATCATTGCAGCCAGGATCTCGTATGGAAATCACAAAATATCCCATCGGAGGCTACATTAACTGCAAAGATCATGGACTGTGCAGAGGCAGACAAACTTACCGGACTTTTGCGATAGACAAGAATTGGGGCTATATATGAGTTGGGACCGGTGGTATGATTGGCTGCAAAAGAAATCTTAAAAAGAATGTAAAATAATAATCTTAGTGTGATTGTGGGTAAATATTTATAGGAATATTGTATGGCAGTTGAGAATTCTTTCTTCTGGATAATCTTTTCTTTTTTTGATGACTTGGTTTAATGGAGGTTTTTACTATTTCTAGGTGAAAATTGATGCTTTAAAACTCTCTATATATTATATTACTCTCTGCAACTCTATCCATATTGCTATATTTTTTTCTGTAATTTTTAATAATTTTCAATAAAAATTAAAAAAACAACACATCCCTAGGGCAGGCACAGCACGGTTTACAAATCTGATACATTTCACTTCACAATTGAAATGTATTACTTCACAATTGTTACAATAATTTCTACCACTCTCAAAGGTCTAACTTCATAGCCTACGTTTTGTTTGAATTGTGTGTTTGTGTTTTTGCTGTTGAAATAAGCAAGCAGGCATCCTGTAATTTACCTGTCTATGGATGGAATGGACCAGAATTTTCTTCTAACACACTGTATTACTCACGTAACTGTAAGCCTGTCCTGAGTGTTTTCAGAAAGAGGAAATTCAATTGACTAATATTCTGGAAATAAAACAATGGAATTACTTTTATTTACATCGACAAGTACATGGTGCATTTGTGTTTCTCCTGTGTTTCTCCTTTCTATTTTTAGAAAGTTTTATGAAAATCTATGGTATGATAAAATACAAATACAGACAAAAGAAAGTTAAAAAAGAGAGAAAGAGAGATGCAAAAGGAGATAAAATGAAAAAGGTGTGATTTTCAACTTTTTTCAGTGCAGTAGAATACCAAAATAATCCAATTTTTTGCTTTACATTTCTAAATATTTGAAATCATTTCTACTAAAAACCAAATCATTTTAATCTTCAGCACCTAAAATTAGAATTTCATTTTTTCAGCTTCAAGTACAAAATCCAGAAATGGTTTCCAAATAGAAATAAAACTAGATAAATTCTTTTCTTTAATTAAAACAATTATTTTTACCATCTCTATTCACTCCATTACATTCTTCATTGTATGGCTTTTCATGTTAACATATGAAGTTCCAAATTTTAGCAATGAAGTAGCAATGAAGTTCCAAATTTTCTTTCCAACTCTTTGCACATCAAACCTAAGAAAAAATATTCTGGTTTCATTTTTATTTCAGGGTTTTTCTGAAATTGGAATAAAAATCTGATCCCAATATTTCTTTACTTTATCAGAAGTCCAGTAGAGATGATGCCTAATGCTTTTTAAGAAGTTGATATGATATATATATGACTGAAAGATACAGCAGACTAGCTGGGCACTGAAAACTGTATAATGCAACTGGAGAATTATATTTACAAACATATGCATCACACAGATGATTCAAACATTGGTATATTCCTCCTACCCAGTTCAATTTATAGTTGGTAGCAAATGTGGGCTTGCTTCTACATAATATATGAAGTGATTCAAAAGAAAAGCATCTGTTGTGATGAGAGAAGGTATAGGGTTGGGGTTAGGTTAGGTAAGGATATAAAAGTGAGAAAAAAAATTAAAGGAATACTTTTTCTCTTCCTCCCCCCACTTTATGTTACTAGTTATTATATTCTGAGTACCAGACCAAAAGATTACAGGAAAAAGTGAAACAATAACATAAATATAGCCTGAATGTGAAAGAATGCAATAAATTATGTTAACTTATGTCATGTGATAACTTTGACATACACTGTTAATATGAAGAGAGTCTTGCACTATTAGAAAAGAGGTAAGAGTTTTAAATATCACATAGTGCTTCTCATGGGGGAGACAGGGAATTAATAAAACTAAAAAGACAAAATGAGATGGCTAACAAACTATGGAGTTCTGGAATTCTGAAAATTGATTTGTGCACGCAAGACCTTTGAAGTGTTCCAAGGAAGAATGTAAGATGACCGCTTATACAAGTGGTTTGAAGACCACAAACAGGTAAAGAAGCGAGAGCATTATCAGTTCCTTCCAAAGGGAATAGATAATCCCACATGGTTCCAGAGGAAGATCAAAGAGAACTTGTTGCCGGTGTGAGAAACTGCCTGCCATGTATAATTAAAACCTTTGTTTTACTGTAAACCAAAGAGGTGATTATAGACAAAGCTACAGACATTCTGCTTTCTGTTACAAAATTCAAAACAAGAAAATTCACAAAAGGTGAAAATGCCATCTCTCAAGTAGATGATGCTATAATAGGTTTGAACTATTAGTAATTTGATACTTCAAGTAGGGAGGTTTGAAGGACAAACTAACATTCAGCATCTACTAAAATCAGAGAGAAAGGAAACTTTCTGGTACTTAGTTCAGAAACTAAATTCTGGTACCTATTTAACACAGTAATAGGAAATATTTCCTCTGAAATTCCATGATGATAAAAATACTTTGGAAAGGAGACACTGCAGTGTTATTTTACACTGCAACTCCAAGACACCTGTGCTATTCATCATAGCAGCCGATGCATTATGTGATAAATTCAAACCAAAATGTAACTTGGTTAGGGACTGCATGGGTTCTACATATTATTTCACCAGCTGACTTTAATTTTACTAATGCTAAATGGATACTTAATATTAATCCACTCATGGGTTAGCCTTTAGTAATGCAAAATATGAACAGCACCCATAAAATGCCTACTTTCTTCTGAGGAATTCAGAATAAATTGAAATATAAAACCATGCACAAAATATGATTTGTCAAATGTGTGTATATGTGTGTACATGCATGTGCTTTTAAATTGGAGGAACCTACTTTGGTGGCCTGTTCCGATGGGGTTTTTAAAACTTCCCCATGTCTCTGTCTAAATGCAATCTATCTGCCACCTATTATTTGTTTTGTGAGGTGAACAATTGATTAATGTGTACATACATACTTCCACGTGGGTGGTATGTATTTGGCTCTATCTCAGTTCCTTTACTAAAGGCCAGAGAGTTTGAAGGTTTTGTGCAATATCTTAGCTGCTCTTAGCACTGCACTCTTTTGCACAGAGAGCACTAATATACTTCCTGGGATCTATCAGAGCCATTCTCCTAGCTTAGGAGTCACCACCCTGACTGTTATCACCACTGAGATCACTTTGGCCTTTTTACTTTCACTTCCTCTCTAGTTCCTTCTTCAGGCTCTTGTATTTCTCCAGCTTCTCATACTCCTTCCAGATGTTGCTGTCATTTGGCACCACTATATCTATCATGACTGCTATTGTATCTTCTGGTCCTTGTCTACTACGACAAAGTCTGGTTAATTAGTCAGTACATGCCTGTCCATGTAGATCCTGAAGTCTCAAAGGATCTTAGCCCTCTTATTCTCCATGATCTTCTGTGGAATCTCCCACCTGGACTTGGGAAGGTGTAGCCATATACTGAATATATGTTTGTATACACAATGTACACAAACTACTTGGTTTAGTATATGCTATTCCTATCTGCATCTTATTCCCTGCCACTATGTGTTGGACTGTCTCTGGGCCTCTCTGCCCAGCCCACCACTCAGATCCTCTCTAGCGTGGCCAACACTTTATATGGATGTGATACTTAGTCTCTGTCTCTATGCATGTAGATATAGATATTTCATGGCTGGATTTCTGCCATTTCACCTGAGGTTCTGGAGTACAGATGTACAACTAGACATCCTAGATTGACCCATATTCCCTGAAAATCTTAGCCAATTCCAGAAGTCTTTATCAAAGTTGGTATTGAATTAAATATTTAATCTTCAAGGATCAGGCTGAAGATGGATTGTTATGGGCTTCACTTTTGCAGACTTGAAAAACTGTTAGGGAGCAGCCTGAGTCTTCAGATTTGAATCTGAAGAGCATGGCTAGATTGAGTTTCAGTCTGCATCCCAGCAGCAGGGGGAAGCACACCTGAATCAGCTAACTCACAGCATGAGTAGACCCACAGCATGACAAAGATCCAAAGCCAACAACACACTGCAAATTAAGAAGAGGAAAGCAAGCTGAGAAAGAAGTGAGATTCGCTCAATCAAGGCTATACAGAAGTGAGTTTTTCTGGCTGACTCTTTGTAGGGAACAATGTTATAATTTACTACCTCACTCTTCTTGTATGCTGTGTTGGATTGTCTTGAACAGCAAATTGGCTGTTCTCGGATCTTCCTTAGAATTGTCTTTCTTGACTCTTTTGCAAAAATGAAATACTATGTCTGTCCAATACAGACAGCTTTGAGTTTCCAGAGAGTTTGTTACTTTAGAACAAATTTATGACCATAATAAACACTTTGAATTTATAGCACAAGCTGGCTGTGTTTTGTAATTGGTAGCTCTGAGCAAAAGCTGAAAACTAGGAACAAAGTTGTTGCTTTGCCTGCTTAAAGTCCCTTATCCTCACTCCATGCAAAAGGAAGAAACCATAGAGCAACAATAAAAAATCAGTAGCACAATAGTTTATAAGCTTGCTGGTCCCCTACTGAAGATAAATAGATGAATATTTTTATTAATTTTTTTTATTTATTCATGTTAAAATACAAACTCCAAAATACAAAAACTAAACAAGACATTAAAGAGTACATGAAACACATACACATAGACTGACTGCTCTAGTTGAATACTGATAAATATAATTCAAGAATAACAGTTCCCCCCTTGCAAAACAGGTCCATAAATTATGAAGTTCTATAATTCTATTTACCCACCCAATATGACCTGACATCTATCTAGTTTATGAAAACAAAAAGTTAACAAGTAAAAACAGCAACAAAATTAAACTTCAAAGTCTTCTGCTAACAATTTACTATATTTAACTCATAGAAAGTCCACAAGAGCTTCTGATTAACAAAAACCACAAAAATCATTATTTCTGGTTTGTCCAACATCAAATATCCTCAAGATCCTCATGATAAATTTTTCTTTATAATTTTTACTGGGATCTTCCCCAACAACTAACTGCATCTCATTCCACAAGATCATAAATCTCTATTGTGAATATCTCTGCAGCATTTGTGTTCAAAGAATCCTCCTACAAGTTGGAATGACTTGTCTTGATAATTGTTTTGTGATTAGGTATAATAAGTCCATTCCCCAATCTCCATAAATCTTAAGAAAGTCCAGTCCATCTCTCATTGGTTCTGTTATTACTCAATCTTTAGAATTCTTGTTCCTTTCAGCCTTCTTCACAAGCTTTCAGTTTTCAAACCATTTTCTTCACCTTCAAATCTGCCAGCAAAGAATTAGTCTCCAATCCATCTGGTTGCAAGTCTGATTTAATTGCTGTTGCTTGAATCTGAGTGTTATTTTTGTGTTGATTTAAACCAATTTTATTTTTCAAACATTTTATCTTTCAATTTATGATTGTAGATTAGAAATCATTTTTTCAAAGGCTTCCCAAAGGGCTTTATCATTAAATTGATGTATTATTTACAGTTTTAATATAGTCCAAAACTCTCCTGTAGCTGGGCTGTTGCATTCAGACATAAACAGTTCCTCTTAAGGATAGGGGAAGAAGATATACCATAACAAAATAACTGCAGAAAGAATTGAGATATTATTTCCAACAAGAAAAAATGAATAGAAAAAGGAGAGATTCCCATCAGAAGTTAAAAGAAATAAAAGCTTTTAAAAATTAATAGCTTACAAAATCCTTATAGCAAAAGTCTGATGTAAATACAAAACAAATCTGATCACTTTCACTACCCAAGAAATTGCTATCAAGTTCCATACAGGGAAAGCAAAAGTAATTCACAGTCTGAAATCACATTAAAATCCAGCAAGGGGTTAAAATAAATCAGCATTTAATCAGTCGATTAACTGTTAAAGATAAGAATCAAAGTGAAAAAAGAAACTTCAAAAAGTGCAATTAAAAACTAAGGTGCACTTAAAAAAAACAAACAGCTGAAAGGAAAAGATGGAGATTTGATCCTGTGGCCACTCTTATCACAAATTACAACCATCGGATTCCTCTTCCCAGGTAGGTCCATGGTCATCCAAGGGTTGTTTTGGGGCATTCCGTTGTTCACATTTGAATCTGGGGAGGGCGCCACCAAAGAACCAGTTTTCATGACAAAATCTGATTGTGGGCAGGAGTGGGGGAAAAAAATCAGCCAGCTGCTCAGGATGCCATTTTGGAAGAACTCCAAGATAAATAGAGGAAACTGACAAATATTTGTAAGTATCAAACCTGCTCTGGTCTACTGAAAGAGAACTATAAATCCCTAGCATTTTTTCCTATGGACTTGAAGCTCAGGAATGGAAGCATGAATGAAACATGATTGGAAACTATGTCTGAAAAACTCAAAACAAACAACTCTGCACCCCCCCCCCCGCAAAACTATAGCACCACTGCTACATTGTAGCTGAGCTGTAAATTTAAAAAAAAACATAGTTGTCAATGTCATGGGAAAAGATGGCTTTCAAACTAACACAGACTTCTTATACAGAAATGTATTTAATTGATTTAACTTAGTCCGAGTTTCACCTCCAGGTTTTTCTTGCTTCTGATTTCAGAGGATGGTTTATGATATGCCACACTTAAAAGTAGTGCACCCCTGTGTTAATGTTAAAAGAATATTGTGTACTTTCTTTATGAAGCCAGTTTCAAAACTCCATCTGTAGTCTTATATATTTTAATAGCTATTCATTGGAACCTCTTTGTCAAAATAGTCACTGGGCAGGAAAAACATACTGTAGTAAATAAAACATTTAATAGAATTTTGCATGATACATTCAAAATGGTTATAAAATATTACTGTTCTAGAGCAACATATTCAATATTTCTCAATGTTTGACATCATAACTATTTTTCAGATGCACTGGCCATTAATAACATTATCTCTTGTCTCTGCACTGCAACCTTTCCAGCATGAAAGATGCAGGTATTGCTATGTTCTTGTCCATAAACCATTTTCTGCATTAAATCTCTTGTTTCCCAAAGGGCCCAGATTTCTATGTAATCATTTCAGGCAAATTGCCACCTCCTCATTATTTGTCACACTATTCATCTTCATCTGCAACATTATCAACAATGATTACTTCTATATATTTTTGCATATCACTGTGTTGCTCCTTAACCTCACTTGGCACAAATACAGCATTAAATGAGCTATGAGTGAATGTGGAATAGGATGATATATCTTCCAACCTTCATTTGAGAGCATACTGTTAGTAACAAGCTGCCATCATTCATCTGAAATCATCAAATGCCACAACAGGATTAGTAGATGCTAGACATCCCAAGATTTTCCCCCCAAAAGAATTACTAAAACCAAGCAACATTTATAACTGACTAATCTATATACTTCACTATATTAAACAGTATCAATTGTAATGCCACAGCTAAAGTTAAGACCTTAGAAATTAAGTTAATAAATGGCAGTGGCGCGGTGGCGAAAAAAACAAAGACTGAAGCTTCCCAGTCTAAATTGTTACAATCACTTAAAATTCACGAAAAAGGGCAAGAAACGCCACTAAATCTTTAATTTAATATCTAGAGATAAGCACTCAGTCTGCTCCAAGTCACTGAGTGAAAAAGACTGACAGCAACAGCCAAGGGGCGGGACTAAGGCAGCAAGAAAATTATGATGAGCACTCAGTAATCCAATCACAGGAGTTGTTTCCCCATGAGTAGGATTGTCTGAGCAGCGAGTCAGGAAAATGGCAGAGACTTTTTTCTTCAAACAAAGAAAATAAAACAAAGGATAAAAGAAAGATCACATCAATGCTATTACTGATTAAACAGAATGTTAATTGGTCAGAAAGACAGAAGGAGTATGTTTTTCATTATAAAAGAAACTATAGAGCAGTGATGGCAAACCTTTTAGAGACCAATAATTTTTCTAACCTTGGCTTATACTTTGTAAGTTTGAGAGCAACACATGCAGCACTCAGGTCATCTGTTAGTCCAGGGGTATCAAACGCAATTTCAATGAGGGTCGCATCAGGATTGTGGTTGACTTCGGGGGCCATGGTGGGCATGGGTGTGGTGGGTGTGGCCAGCTCCCATTGCTGTTGTGCTTGCTCTCTTGGCCAGGTTGCTCATGTGTGTGAGAGGGCAAAGTATGCGGGCTCAGAAGGAGGCCTACTCCCCCTTCTTATGAGGAGACATGGCTTTGTAACCAAAACATCCTCAGTGATAGGATGGGAGACCATCAGGAGTGGTCAGGAGGAGGGGACAAGGGGATGGCAAAAGGCAGCGGGGCTGCTGGTGGTCAAGTGCTAAGGCAGGATTTATATCTCTCATTATAATCCCCTTCCTTCCTTCCTTCCTTCCTTCCTTCCTTCCTTCCTTCCTTCCTTCCTTCCTTCCTTCCTTCCCTCTCTCCCTACCTCTCTCCCTCCCTCCCTCTTCATTCTTTCTTATTCCTTCCCATCTTTCCTTCTTTTTGCTTCCTTGCTTTCTTCCCCTCTTTCCTTCTTTGTCTTTCCTTTTTCTTTGTCTTTCCTTCTTGGGTGCTCAAAACATTTGAGCACCCAACATCGAAACATTTCTCGATGCCTCCTTACCTTGTGATCAAATGTCACTTTTGCTAGTAATTTGTGGTCACTTAAAAGACAGAACAAACCAGGCTTAGTTGATCCCATGCTTGCATTTCATGGGGCGTCCAGAGACTACAGGACAGCAAATCTGTCAAAATGATGGCTCTGATAGTTGATCAGAGCTCCTCTGTTTTTTATGTGCAATAGCTTTAGCATTTAAGAACAGAGTTGTAAGTTAGTTGCTTTTCTATGAATACATAATCCTTAAAAGGGCTCTCCTGTAGGAACCTTGCCATGGTCTAATTCAGACTGGAAATATAGCAAAGGAAACTATTTTTCCCCACTTGCTTTGTCCTGTTTTTCCTACTGGAGATAGTTGTTTGCAACACACAAGGAGGGGATACTTTCCTAAGAGCTCACAATTCAAGAATACCAATGTGCACGTGAGGTATCTCAGGTTGGGAAAGACCAGGAGGGGCCTACTGATAGAAGAGGCCCTCAAGGCCTCCCCAATCCACTAAGATACCTCATGCTTCTCCCTCCCTTCTTGCCACAAGGACTTATTTATCTTGCAAACATTTGTTTCCTCTCTTGTTTCTCTGTTTCTTTGCCTTTGAGGAAAGGAGAGGAGAGTTGGCTGGGAAATCCTTTCTGTGCCAAGAATGGATCCTCCTGGGTGCTATAATACTGCACAGATTCAGGCACCCATCCTCTTTTGCAGAGAGTCAGGATCCCAGAAACTTTTATTCTCGGCATGAAAAGTGTTTGTATTCTTGATGTTGTATGGAACTTTCAATGCACAAACACTGAAATAAAGCACAATGAGTACATACAATGCTTCACTGCCATTTACAAGTATTCCATGAGGAAGCAATGGACCAAAAGAGAATTTCAAATGCAAGTGTCTTCCTGCTGTAGTTCAATAATGATGTGTAGGAAATTGCACTATTAACTTCAACAGCAAAATGGCTACCTAACTTTTTATATTAACTAACCAATCTTTTTTGGTGAATATTCAGCAACTCATCTTGCTTAGTAAAGATTTTAAAAGACTAATAGGGAAAAGAGTAGAAATTAAAGAAGATAACTTAAAGAAAACCCAGCATATTTCTTGCAAGATATGTGATAAGGTTATTCAAATATACATTTTAGAATACAGCTTTTTATAATAATGATAAATTAAAAATTCATTTTTAAGAGGGAAAAAAACCCCCAAATAGAAGTAGTCCTTGACTTACAACCAGTCACTTAGCAACCAGTTGAAATTACAACAGAACTGACTGCTATGTACATTACAGCTGCCTCAGCATCTACACAGTCATTTTCGTTAGATAAACGACAGCAGCAGACCTGGAAGAGGTGAGCTGTGTTGGACAAACATCAGTGGTAAAGATGGCAAAAGTGAGCTGTTTTGGGCAAAAGGGAGTGATGGAGCTGGAAAAAATAGATCATAATAAGGTTATTCTGACCAGATGAAAAAGGAGATGGATAATTTTGTGGATTTTATTGAAAAAAACTACTGTAAGCCTATTTATGAACAGTTTATCAAAAGGAAATACATAAATCTTCACAATAAATACACGTTAACATGTGATCCAAAAAAGATTTGTTACCATCTAATCCTATTTAATTGAATGGGTTCAGAAGAATAGAACTCAAATCTCGAGTCAGGTACACCATAGTAAGTGTTGCACTATTTAATCTTATGAGCAATACTATTTATAGATAAGATATACTAGATATAAATATTTCTGTAAAACTAGACTATGGGAACTCTTTTCCCAAAGTAGCAGAACGCAGACTAGCATTACATATAATCATATGGAGAATAATATCATCCTATTTAAAAACATTTTAGTAATATTACAGATATAAGAAATGCTTCAACAGAAAACAACTATTAATTAACAACCATGTATTGTTATGAGTAGATATCCTATGACTTCTTCCAATATTTCAACTGTTTTCATCAGTAGTTTACAGTAAGTATTTTCCTGAAGGATTTCATGAATTAATTTGCACACTGATACTTGTTGTCAAATCCTGTAGCAATTAATTTCCAGGTACTGTTTCATATTTTGCTTCCTATTAATCAAGTTGAGCCAAAACCTAATGAATAGTTAAATAGATATGAACAGACCGGATACAATTTTTTTAAAGAATGCAGATTATCTGTGACTGTATATTTAACTACTTCATCCATAAAAAGCCAATTTAAAAGGGCTGATTTAATTATTTTAGCAATACTTGGGTGAAGTAAATTAAAACACCTAATTTCAATATTAGCAATCTTCCCTAAGATTGTGAAGCACTAATCTCTGAATATTAACCAGAGCAAGAAAGCTACTACCAGGAAAGAAATAATTTAAATGAGTGTTTACATTTACCTAATGTCTGGTACAACACATTTGTCATGATAAAAATGAAACAATTAGACACCTAAAATAATCAACATCTTCAAAGGAATAAAATTCACAAGGAAAGAAAAAAACAACAACATACTACCCCTCCTGGATATCCTCATCAGCAGAGGAAATGGCAGAAAATCATAAACACAAGTCCATTGAAAAACCACCCACACTAACCAAGTGTTCCACTAACATACTAACAACCCAATCTTCCATTATGGTACAACCAACAACATAAGCTATGAAAAGAATATAACATACATCAAAAACACCTCAGAAATAATCAACATTCTAACTAGTCCAACCACATGGCATCCCCATAGCACACAAACCAACTAAAGCCCCTCCCCAACATCTTAAATTAGCTAAAGACCCAGTAGCTTCCAGAAGAAAAAGCAGGAGTCATGTATAACAGGGATCCCCAACCTGTGGGCTATGGCCCTCTAGTGGCCATGAGAATGGCCAGCGAGCACACATGCTCAATTTAAGCGAGTGGCATGCACGCATGCAGACCACTCCTGTAAATGGAGCTGCACGCATGTACTTGCTAGCCACTAGCGCAGAATCATCCCCTCTCCCCACTCACTGGTCCGCAAAGCTGGAAATGTTGGGGAACTCTGACCTACAACATACAGGATAATTGAATACAAAGACGGATACCATATATACTTGTGAAAAAGCCAAGAGTTTTAAGATGCCAAAATCCATCCATAATTGGATTAGCTATATATGGATGGGTATATCCACAAATATATTCAATAAAATAGTATTTTTAAAAGTATCTGTATATCACCTATGTATTTGCAGATAAGTCCCTCCACAGATAAGCTGACTCACACATTTTTAACCAAAATAGTATGAAAGATGGATAATCTGTGGATTAACCTATTCAAACAAATTGTGAAAATTGAAGCCTACAAACATTTTGAGGGTCAGCTTATCTGCTGGTGACACATTTTTCACAGTACTTTGGTTAAAAAATTGAGGATTGGCTCATCCACAGATGGTCTTATATGGAAGCATAGATGGTAACATCTTTTTTTCTCTAGCAAATTTGATAAATAATAATGATTTTTACATATATGCATTTGAGTATTTTACACACACACACATGGAGGGAAGTATTTTCAATTTTCAAGCATATATCCTTTCTTATCCAGCTAAAACTTTAAGATGCAATAGCAGAAGAGATATTATTATGTCATTAAATCTTGACTGTTATAATTACCCATTATTGGTTTTACAAAATATTGCCAGAAGTTCTGCACAAAAAGGATTACAGCAATGTAATTTTCGCCCCTTCCCTCTATTATACTAGGTATCCTTTCTAGGATTTATGTCTTCAAGTTGTGAAACATATGTGTTCGCTCCATGACAGAATCATACTTTATGACATGCCATGATACTCATCATACATTATGTTTAACATTCAAAGATAAATTATTGCCAAAGAAAGTAAAGAAGATTATAAAACAATGGTGACTTGATAACACAGCAATTCCTTTATTTTGCTCATTGAATTACCTTCAGTTCCATTCATTACAAATGACCTGCATTTTTGGACTATTGAGAATATGAATAAAGACCAGGCCTCTTGCAAGTGCTCTGCTTAATGACCCACATGATCACTTAACAACTGCAGCTGGGAGAGCTGCAATTGTGAAGCAAATTGGACACATGACATCCTACTTAATGACTCCTTTGCTTAACAACCAAGATTCCGGCCCAATTTTGGTCATAAGTGGAGGATGACCTATATTGCTTTTTACAATGGTCATCATTCAAATGATTTTACATAATCTGAAAATAAAAGTCTTCATCTTCAGTAGCATTTTAATTTCCAAGAATTTAAATAGGGTTTTGTACTAGCTGAAAGGCAGTCACAGACTCTCTGCTTGCACAATATCAGTAGTATTGCAGATTACAGTTGATTTTGTTTTAGCTACCACAGGATTGTTAAAGAACACAGGTGGTTTGTTTCCACATTGGAACAAATGCTTGCTTCATTTGTCCTCTTGGTCATCTAAAGGGAATGATAGCTTGATGACTTTTGGGAAGAAAAACTAAGAGCATGAAGGTGTTATCTATGTGCACAGAAACTCTCTCAAAAACACAGGCACAAACCCAATCTTTTTCTTAATATGCATTTGTCAAACTGGGTGGGAAGAAGGAAAAGTAAATGGCTTAATCTGCTGTCTGAAGTAGATGAACAAATGTCCTCAATTTTTCATGTGGTGGCCTTCCAAGCCCTCATTATTTCTCATTCTAATCAACTTAATAAGGTTGCTATGAGGGTTAAAATTGGGAACAAAGTAATATTTGAAAAAACATAATGTCCTTATATTAGCAGCTGAAAGTAATCCTCCTTACTTTATTACATGTATTATTACATTTATTAATATACAGCTGCTTATTTTATTAAATGTACATCTATAAATACAAAAGACAATACAAAAGTCCCCTCTTTGGTAATTTATGTTTCAGAAATTATAGGGAGAGAATTAATGTCTAAAACTGACTTTGATAATTCATAATATAAAATCAAAGTTCAGTGCACTGTAATTTTAGTTTTCATTAGCCTCCTCAATGTTTCCTACTATCTGAAGGAAATTATATAGCAATTCTGTAGCAACTGTACAGCACAGTCCTATAGGTTTTCTAAGGAACAGATCCTCTTTGTATTAAAAACAAAAACACTTGGATAAATGCGACTAGAATTTCAAGTCAACATCCATACTTCTATCTGGCAAAAAGACTTCCTTTTGATTTTATCCCTGCTTTGTCCCTCACACGTGCTTCAAATTTGTACAGATCATTCTTCATAGTTATTCCTGATCTATTTATATGAAGTATTAATGATTTGGGAAACTAAATGCCATTCGGCTATATATCTTCGCCTCCAGGTATAGAATGGTTTGTTTTTTTAATTGATCATAATTAACATGTTTTGTGCATTAATATTCAAATTATTGTTTAGGGTTTACAGTAAAATTTCTTTTATACAGGTTTCTAGTCATTTGACATTAAAGGGAGTAAATTATGACTTTCTGTTCTTTCTCTTTTGTAACAAAGTAATATACTTCATGATTTCCAAGCCTTCCTCAACTGGAAAATCACTACCAAGTCTCTCTTGAAACCATTCAGTAGAGCTCTTTGTAATTGCTTTATAGCGTCTTTGTTCTGATTCAGAGTCTCCAATACCAAATCCCATGGTAACTGCTTTTCTTTATGCGTAGAGTTGTAGCAGCATACAAATGAGTAAGACATGACACTGAGTCCATCTTCTCCCAAATGCCTGATACAATCTCACTGTGAATTTCACATGCTTCCAAATTCAAGAATGCAAGAACAACATTAACAGAAACTAAAAAAATGATAAAGAGCAACACAGCGGTCAAATAAATCTAGCAGTCAAAGGAGATACTTAACCCAATACTCTTGTGATCCATTCTAAGTCTGCAATAAAACAAAGCAGTTTGAATCATCTTGATACTATGTAATTAATCTGAGTCTGAATAGTTAACTGCTGTGAAAGATGCTATAAAATTATTATATGAGATTAAGGATGTGTTCTTTTACACCAGTATAATATGTGCTGCAGTGGAATATATGAAACATTTATCAAAGTTCTAAATTCTAAGGGTGGGTTCATCTTCCCTCACGGCTTTCGCACGGCTGAAAACACCATTCTTTCCTGTGATAAATAACTTCCAATCCCATTCAATCAAATAATTAAAGGCAACTTTTAAAAACAAGTATTAGGAAAACGGCAGAATTTAAAGTGGATGTTTCATGTATTAAGTTTGCTTACTATTGCATGTTCTTTTGTAGCATTGTACATTTTCATAGTAGCACATAAAAAGAGATCAAATGGCATTTTTATACATGTTGCATGGAAATATATATATATATATATTCTTAATTATTTACTATGCATTGTAAAATATAAAGTGGAAGGCATTAAAAGAAAGAAAAATCAGTTATCTTGTAAATAATGCATTTAAAAATATCCACGAATGTTAGAGGCAATATTTTGTCCAAAGCTAATACTCATGTTGAAAACTATAATTTTTAAAAAATATGCTATATGCTATGAAACACCTTAGTCACATGTTGACTTATTGCATATCTACTAAATAATCACAAATGCATAAAAAGGAACATAAGTAACCATATAATTAGTATCTCCCAATACTATAATATAATAATTCCAGTTCATATAAGCCATATTTGTAAGTCTTTCAAAATTCAGATTATATCTTCAAATAATTAGAATTTTCCTCTTTCAAACTTACCACATTATTGCTTAGTATGATATCTGAAACTAGTTAATATTGAGGTTTTGATGTGGTGTGTGGTTTTTAAAACATGGTTTATTTATCCAACAAAGTTTTATTTAATATAGGTACAGCATATGATTTAACAAAATGGGTGAATGCCATTTTGTTATAATAAATGACTAATAAGTTTATGGAGATTATGGGAGGGCTGATGGAGGCTTTGGGCTGGTTGATTGATACTATGGCAGAGTGCTTCAGAAGGATGCACACTATGGAATGTGGATGATGCTATGTCGTATGAAATCCGTAGGATCTGGAATTCAGGAACAGATTCCTCAGGAGAAAAAGCAGCAAGAGAAACTCACCTAGCCTTCCCTGCAGCCTTTGCCATTGACTCTGCTTGTGGGAAGCTGGCAGAGAAGATTGCAAATGGCAATCACATCACAACTCACTGTGATGTCATAATCGCAAGCCAGGCACCTGAGTGCTCAAATCATGTTCACATTATCAAAGGGATGCTGTGATGGCCAGAACTTTCAGGACCAATTGCAACAGCTGCAACTTCAATGACCAGTTGTAAGTCCATTTTTCAGTACCACCGTAACTGAATGAATGGAATAAGCTGGGGACTATTGTAAATTAAATCAAAGAAGCCAGTGTGTCCTATCATTCATCATAAGCCCTATGAAATAATTCAGTTTTCAAAAATCTCCAGAAAATGAAACCTGTGAGGCTAGTCAGGCTTCTTTGGGAGGGCTACACCATAACATAGGCTCTGCCACTGAAAACCAGGACTTAGGAACTTCTGCATGTAAGGAAAAAAAGATAGTATTTCAAAACATTGTAAACTAAGAGCTGACAAACATCACTGGGAAATGGTTTCAGGCAATCCATTTGGATCTGAAAGTCTACTTGTGCAAAGTCCATTTGTATTTAGATTGTTGTATTAAAAAAATGACCATACCAGAGAAGGATGGAAAGGGTGTGGGAGGGTGGGACCAAGTATGTATTAAATGCAACACAGCAGTACAGTATTACATTTGAGCCAGATCACATGTATTGCTTAAACATGATCTTTTAAAATCCCATCTTTTGTTTGTTGAACATAAATGTAAGAGAAACCCATGAAATATTGGATCCTGAGCTTTACATGTGAATTAAATCCTTTACAATGAAATCTTTTCAAGTGATATTTTGTCCAGTCATATTTTCAAGTGAACATACATACAGCATCATATATATACACTAAATTACAGATTTAGGATATTGGGTATAATGAAAACTGACCCTTTTTTATTATTTCAATGAACTCAAGGACTCCAAATCTCAAGATGGAATAATCAGTATTCTAATTTGGAATGTGTAGGAGGTGGGTTCTACCAGAAAGAGATGGTCCTACAGATGCCAAGCACCAAGATATATAGGTATTCTGCATTGTACTTGAAAGCCCACTAGTAACCCACATAGAGCAAAATGCTGTTCTTGCAATGGAGGGGCTATTGCATTTTTTATCAAATGCAGCTTCCAGATAGTCTTTAAAGAAAGCCCCAAGGAGAGTGCTTTATCAAATCTATTTTAGAGATAATGAGGATATGAATATATCTTGAGATAAGATGCACAGATTTGGAAAAAATACAAATCTATCCATGTTTTAATGTAATCAAAAACACTTAACACATATATTTGACGATCTATTAAAACCAAGTGGTTTTTTTTTATCTTTGAATCTATTTCTTAGTAGCAATTATTTCACTTTATTTTTCAGGTCTTTCAAATTTTTATAAGTTTATTTCAACAACTAGGAATTTAAACCCTTTTCTAAATTATTTTCAAATTTTTATTTACCACAACCTAGTAAAGGATTACTTCTCTGAAAGCTTCTTATTAATATTATATTATATTAATTTATTATTTTTACATGTAACTCAAAAGCAGAACATATCCAGTACAACTTTCTGTCTTCTATTTTCCCCATAACAACAACCTGTGAGGTGGATTGGGCTGAAGTCACCCAGCTGGCTTTTCTTGGCTAAGGCAGGTTTTCAACTCATGATCTCCTGCTTTCTAAGCTGATGCCTTAACCACTAGACCAAACTACTTTTTAATATTTTATTTTATTATTTTATTTTATTTTTTTAATTTCAATGTGCAATTTTTTTTTAACAAAACTACTTCATATAATCATTCTATTTTTCTATCTTTGGCTATATAGGGATAGCCTTCCATAGCATGACTTCTAGGATTTACATGCATATAATTTTCTTGAAGTCACTCCAGATGTGATTTGTCATTACCTATTTTGAGATGTATATTGAATGCCGGTGATGGGCATTCTTGATAGACTCCCAGGCCCATTTCTGCTTAGCTTTTATGGGGTTACCTAAGCTAAACTAAGTACTTCCAACTGTGCATGCACTAAAAAAGCAGTCTAAGAAACCAACACAAATACATCAGTTTATGCATACAGCTAGTCCTTGACTTATGACCACAATTGAGGCCAAATTTTTTGTTGCTAAGTGAGACATTTGTTAAGCAAGCTTTGCCCCACTGCCACAGTTGTTAAGTGAATTACTGAGGTTGTTAAGTTAATAACATGGTTGTTTAAGTGAAACTGGCTTCTCCATTGACTTTGCTTGTCAGAAGGTTTCACAAGGGACCCTGGGACTCTGTGGCTGTCACAAATACAAATCAGTTGCCAAGCATCTGAATATGAATCATGTGGCCATGGGGATGCTGCATCAGTTGTAAGTGTGAAAAACAGTCATAGATCACTTTTTTATTCAGTGCTGTTGTAACTTTGAACGGTCACTAAATGAACTGTTGTAAATTGAGGACTACCTGCATTTCTCTAGATAAGTTACATCTTTAAAAATCAAATAAGTAGCAGAATTATAAACACAATACTCATTTTAAGGTTGACAATTCTCTAGCAAATATATCAGGGAAAAAAATCAAAACAATTAAAGGTGCAAATATTTTAAGGCAAATATTTCCTTCATTAAAATGATAAAACTGAAAAATGAACAAAATGTTGGCAGCAAATGACCTGCAGCACTCTGCACTTTCAAATTCTACAGAACTGAATTTATTTCTCACATTGATTTCTGCCCATTCTTTTTTTAAAGGAACTAAATTTAGCTGATTTATATGTCATGCTATTCCATCTCTGCCCCAGTTTTCACAGTGCATGTTTTTGCTATCAGTTTTTGCTCAAATTCATTATCAGGTAACACACATAATGTAATTAAAAAATAATTTTGCTCTAACTGCTATATTAGACACCTTCTAATACACAAGGGGATGATCAATACAATCAATTATCAATTTCAATTTATTAAGCAAAAATAATAAAACCATTCTAATTAAGTACCTAATGCTGTTCATGCTTCCAGTCTCAGATCCAAGTTTACATCTCTCCAGCTGGCTGGCGACAATCTGACGTTCAGCCTCAAGTTCTCGTGTAAGCCTTTCGAACTGCAACTCCTGAAGGATAAAATACAGAGATTTATGATCAGTTGAAATGTTAGTTAATAGCGACCAACCTCATTAAAAAGCTTTCCCAAGAAGATCTATCAATCCCAATATTTTTTTTATTGAAATGTGATATTATTCATTATATAAATAATATAATATTATTATATTATTTCATTATCTCTGTTATATTCCAAATGGCTATGGTTTTTGTTCAGAGAAGAGCTGGATAAGTTTTGATAAAAAAGAAAGATTTATGTTTCATTCCTGTTAGAATTACAATACATTTCATTATCTTTTTTCTCATTCCAGAATTGCTAATTTATGTTCACTGAGTTCATTTCACACTGGCTAGTCAAACACATTTCAGCCTACCATGTTTTTGTAGGCCCAGCAGACTATTAGTTTCTGGTTAATACAAACCCAGAAATTTGGATTAAATCAGTATATCACACTTCCAATACACACATTCAATACTCTTACTTAGTTTATAGCCACACGCTCTCTTACATGTACACATAAATGTTTGTTTCTGTTGCTCCCCTCTGGAAGGAGGATTCGAGGTATTTTTAGCAGGAGTACCAGATTCTGTAACAGCTCTGTTCCCTACGCTATCCATCTGGTAAACTCACAAGATTCATTTGTCTCGCCATGTACATGTATACATCTGAACTAAACTGTGCTGTTTTCCTGTGTCGGATATGTGGATATATGCATTATATTTATTTATTTATTTATTTCACATGTTCATGTAATGTATATTCGAGGTGGTGACCCTTTGAGAGCTGTAAGCAACAAAATTTCATTTTAATGTATGCCAATTAGTGTACATTTAAAGTGACAAAGTTATTCTAAGTCTAAATACAGTGGGGCAAAAAAGTATTTAGTCAGCTACCTATTGTGCAAGTTCTCCCACTTAAAAAGATGAGAGAGGCCTGTAATTGTCATCATAGGTAGACCTCAACTATGAGAGACAAAATGAGAAAACAAATCCAGACAATCACATTGTCTGATTTGGAAAGAATTGATTTGCAAATTATGGTGGAAAATAAGTATTTGGTCACCTACAAACAAGCAAGATTTCTGGCTCTCACAGACCTGTAGCTTCTTCTTTAAGAGGCTCCTCTGTCCTCCACTCATTACCTGTATTAATGGCACCTGTTTGAACTTGTTATCAGTATAAAAGACACCTGTCCACAACCTCAAACAGTCACACTCCAAACTCCACTATGGTGAAGACCAAAGAGCTGTCAAAGGACACCAGAAACAAAATTGTAGACCTGCACCAGGCTGGGAAGACTGAATCTGCAATAGGCAAGCATCTTGGTGTGAAGAAATCAACTGTGGGAGCAATAATTAGAAAATGGAGACATACAAGACCACTAATAATCTCCCTCGATCTGGGGCTCCACACAAGATCTCACCCCATGGGGTCAAAATGATCACAAGAACAGTGAGTAAAAATCCCAGAACCACACGGGGGGACCTAGTGAATGACCTGCAGAGATCTGGGACCAACGTAACAAAGGCTACCATCAGTAACACACTACGCCGCCAGGGGCTCAGATCCTGCAGTGCCAGACGTGTCCCCCTGCTTAAGCCAGTACATGTCCGGGCCCATTTGAAGTTTGCTAGAGAGCATTTGGATGATCCAGAAGAGGATTGGGAGAATGTCATATGGTCAGATGAAACCAAAGTAGAACTGTTTGGCATTATTATTATTATTATTATTATTATTATTATTATTATTATTTAAATTTATATACCGCCCTACTCCCGAAGGACTCACAACTCATCGTGTTTGGAGGAGAGAGAATGCTGAGTTGTATCCAAAGAACATCATACCTACTGTGAAGCATGTGGGTGGCAACATCATGCTTTGTTTCTCTGTTTCTCTGCAAAGGGACCAGGACGACTGATCCGTGTACAGGAAAGAATGAATGGGGCCATGTATCATGAGATTTTGAGTGCAAACCTCCTTCCATCAGCAAGGGCATTGAAGATGAAATGTGGCTGGGTCTTGCAGCATAATGATCCCAAACACACCACCTGGGCAATGAAGGAGTGGCTTCGTAAGAAGCATTTCAAGGTCCTGGAATGGCCTAGCCAGTCTCCAGAGCTCAACTCCACAGAAAACCTTTGGAGGGGGTTGAAAGTCCATGTTGCCCAGCAACAGCCCCAAAACATCACTGCTCTAGAGAAGATGTGCATGGAGGAATGGGCCAACATACCAGCAACAGTATGTGCCAACCTTGTGAAGACTTACAGAAAACGTTTGACCTCTGTCATTGCCAACAAAGGATATATAACAAAGTATTGAGATGAACTTTTGATATTGACCAAATACTGATTTTCCACATAATTTGCAAATCAATTCTTTCCAAATCAGACAATGTGATTGTCTGGATTTGTTTTCTCATTTTGTCTCTCATAGTTGAGGTCTACCTATGATAACAATTACAGGCCTCTCTCATCTTTTTAAGTGGGAGAACTTGCACAATTGGTGGCTGACTAAATACTTTTCCCCCCACTGTATCTATATGAATATATCTTTAGTCTAAGTCTAAATATCTATATGAATATATCTGAATACAACAGTGATATATAATAATACACACACATACACATGCATGCAATATAAAGATAGAAAAATACATCATTTGTATTTTTATAACTAGCTATCCAAAACAGTTAATAATTTATGTTAACATAATAAATTCAGAAATATTTAAAATTCTGACCAGTATGCGATCGTATCTCTTTGTATATCCTACAACTGTTGCAGCAATAAGAAGTACAGAAACTAAAAATAATATTTTGTTTTGGGTGGATAAAAAAATATCCAGGAACGACTCCTTTGCTTTGTCGCAATTATTAGAAAGTTTAGTTATTCTTTTTATGTATTCTCTCTTGTTCATCATTAAGAAACTCATGAAATTTAATTCAGTTGCAGCAAGCCATGCTTCATTGACTTTGTTCCTAAAATTCTTTTGATAATGAAAGTTTTATGCAAATTATATCTTGTTTTTAGCATAATAATGCTGCATCTAGGCAAATTTGTAGGAACCAAACAACAATGCAATGAAGAAAAAAACTATTACAATAAAGCAGTATCAAAATGATGTCACAACAATTGTAAAAAAAAAAAACGCCTAGAAACATAACTACAATGGAATAGTAGCCCCTCTTGCCTGCTGGGAATAATTAGAAATAGGAAAACAAGGAACATCAGAATACATAAAGCAAGTCACATATATTTTTAAAAAACTATATGTTGCATTAAATGAAATTTCTTTAAAAATAAGGTTTTAGGATCTACTAAAGGGTTTAAACCATATTTTAACAGAAGTACTCTTAGGCCTTTAGGCCTTTAGTTTTTATAAATGTTTTAACATATAATCTAATTTTATGTCATTTGATAGTGAGATGGGAGGCACATAAACTTAATAAATAAATTATGAATCAAGAAAAATCAAGGAAACAATATTATACTAAATATTTTAAAAGTGATGAGCTCTACTCATTTTTAACTATATTTTGAAAATAAAAATGCTCAGCTCATTGATGTATACATTGGCTTTTTATTGATGATTTTGTTTTTAAATTCTATTTACTAAGCTTATTTTATCATCCTCTTTGGAATCATTTATATTGGAGATTATCCATATGAATTTCCAGATGAATCAAGTTAATCAGGTGAAGAAATGGCAGCACCTTTTCTGTTAAAACACTTCAATCAATTTCAGTATAAAACTGAAAACTTCAGTTGGTTTCCCTTTCTTATCTATCCTGCAGGACTTTTATATACAATAAACAAAAGGTTTAAGGGTTGATTCTCTCTTATCTTAACAGAATAGCAGAGTTGAAAGGAACCCAATATCATTTCAGAGAAATGGCTTGTGAACAAATCTAGTTCATAAACAAAGTGAAATAAAATATATTGCATATGTCTATAAAATGAAAAAAAATCTTATATTAGCAGTGCTGCAGATATTATTCTACATCTATCTCATTTCTTAAAATGTAGCAAAATGTTTTAAACAAAGGGCATTGTTTCTTGTTATTTATGGAATGTACATTTTGAGTTAGATAAAGACTTAAGGCAGGTCACAACTATGAGGTCAGCCTTTTAAGGTAGGCAAGGTTAGGAAACAAACCCAGCAACGATTCCAGGAATATTACTGTATTATTGCGGATATAACAACAGAATCTTGAAAATCTGGCAGAGCTTCTCATACCTCATCATATACAAAAAAGAATCAAGGTGGGGTTATTTTTATTTTTTTTTAAATTTTATTTTATTCAATCCAATCAATTTTTATACCCACTCACATCATACCAATGACCCTGGCCCTACTGACAGTGGGTATTGTTATTTATTTTTATTTTTATTTATTTTAGTTTGTCAAACATGTATAAGATAACAGATATAAATATAAACATGATTATGAATACAGGAAATGGATACCAATAAATGGGGACAGTAGGACAGGGACAGTAGGCACGTTGGTGCGCTTAGGCACGCCCTTACAGACCTCTTAGGAATGGGGTGAGGTCAACAGTAGACAGTTAAAGTTATGGGGGTTTGGGGATGTAACTACAGTGTCAGGTAATGCATTCCAGGCATTGACCACTCTGTTGCTGAAGTCGTATTTTCTGCAATTGACTTTGGAGCGCTTTACCTTAAGTTTGTATCTATTGTATGCTCGTTTATTTATTAATTTATTAATTTATTTATTTATTGGTTTAATTTATATGCTGCCCTTCTCTGGAGACTCAGGGAGGTTTACAATGCGTTAAGCAATAGCCTTCATACTTTTTGTATATACCTGCTTAGTAGGGCTTTCGACCCCCCTCCCAAGCAGTGTTCTTTTTTACACAAAGTAAGCTTATTGCTCCCACAATCTGGGTCCTCATTTTATCTACCTCGAAAGGATGGAAGGCTGAGTCAACCTTGAGCCTGGTGAGATTCAAACTGGCAGTAATTGCAGGCAGCTGATGTTACTTAACAGCACTTTAACCTGCTGCATCACCAAGGCTCTTGTCTTGCGGTTGCAGTTGAAGTAGTCATTGACAGGTAGGATGTTGTAGCAGATAATTTTGTGTACTATGCTTAGGTAAGACCGAAGGCGGCGTAGTTCTAAGTTGTCTAAGCCCAAAATTTCAAGCCTGGTGGCATAAGGTATTCTGTTGTGAGCAGAGGAGTGGAATACTCTTCTCATGAAATACCTCTGGACTTGTTCATTTGTATTAATGTCTGATATACAACCAATCTCATTGTATGTATGTTGTGCATTGACAGTGTGGATTCCAGGCAGATGAGCTGTATTCGAGAATTGGTCTAGCAAAGGTTTTGTATGCCCTAGTTTGTTATGTTGAGAAACATTGGCAAATTAGTGTTTCCATGTATCTTTGAGTTGATTTTCACTTTCCTCCTCCATCTTTTCCTATCTCCTCCTGTACCTTTCTTTATGAATCTGAAGACTTGCAGCCTTTCATCCTCCATTTGGGATGTTTTGGAGGGTTTTAATTGGTTTGTGTGCTATAGTGATGCTATGTGGCTATAACAGTTAGTTGGAATGTTTGGAATGTTTTAATTTATTCCCTAATCCAAAATCACCATCAACAACCTTTATTTGTTTAAATAATGAAATTGTGGGTGAATGCTTATTTATTGACATTCTTGTATGATTTGATCCCATAGTTCAGTGATGGCTAACCCTTTTGTCGTCGCATGCCAAAAGTGGGGGGAGCATGGGGAATCGCACGCATGTGTGCCCACAGCCATAATTCAATGCTCCCTGTGCCCCCACACATCCCCTATGCCTGCGAGCACAACCCCCAGCGCTCCCCCACTTTTGACACATGACGACAAAGAGGTTACCGGTGAGCCCAGTATGCCTGTTTTTTTTGCTCTCCCCAGGCTCCAGAGGCTTTCTTGGAGCCTGCGGAGGGCAAAAATGGCCTCCCCCATCCCCTGGAGGCCCTCTAGAGGCCAAAAATGACCCATTTCCCAACTTCCAGTGGGTCCAGAAGGCCCGAAAATCAGCTGGCCAGCATGTGCATGTGCGCTGGAGCTGAGCTAGGGCACCTGTGGCACGCATGCCATAAATTCGTCATCATGGCCATAGTTTATTGTAAAAGAGGGGAAAAAAATCTAAGTTAGCTTTCCTTTCTAACAAGTGAACTGTTTTTTATTAAATTACAAGGTACTCTCACATAGATCGTAATATGTCACATCTATATTCATATTCCATAAATGCATTTAAATCTAGCTAATTCAAATTAAGAAACTGCTTCACAATCCTAGTTCTATTACTAAATTATTTTCTTAAAGTTTTTGCAGTACATAGAGGAAGTATGAAGAGGCAGAATAGATCAAAAGTCTTCTGTTAAAAAACACACACTGTCACATTATCACTTTATGAACTGATATATCATAAATTAGCATTCTATCATTTTAATTAATCCTTCATTAAAAAAATAGAGCAGAAGTACTGAATCTGGGCAAAAACCATTCAAAATAAGGATGAACATATTTTTTTGCAAGAATTTTTAATTTATTTAATGTATGGTGATGTTACATTAGCCCTGAGACTACAACACTAATTCAGAGTAGCAGTTGATTCCCTAAGATTGCTAGCCCTGTTTGGTTCATGTTCACATGTTTCCCAAGGTGCACCACAGGTGGGCAACCTAGCTGTGCACCAGAAAGAAAGATGAGCCATTTTCCTGCAGCAGCATCTGGGGCCCTCTCCCTCTACTGAAGCCACCTTGCAAACAGATGTCACAACCAAAAAGGTTCAGAACCAGCAGGATATTAACTGAGTGCACAAAGTGCAGGCTTGTCTCCCCACTGAAGTGGTACCTATTTATCTACTTACATATCACATGCTATTGAACTGCTAGGTGGGCAAAAGCTGAGTTGAGTGACATCAATGCTAGGACTCAAATTGCAGAGCAAAGACCATCTCCAGCATCATTAAGCCACTGAGCCACCATGCCTCTTTTTGTAAGAGTAACAAATATATTTATAAATTTGCTTTGACCATATTTAGATAACAGCAGGACATATAACAGCTAAAAGGAAGTCAGTCCATTATGTCTTTTGGGTATGATCATTCACTTGAGTATGATAAATACCAAATATAACACTCACTAATTTAAAATGAAATCAATAAGATGTTGTCTTGTTTAGTTCTAATAATTATTTCCCATGAGGATAAGAGATCAGTAAAAAATAATAAACATTCAACAGGCTATACTTGGCAAAACTGATATCTGAAAGGCTAGAAGTTGTATTTGACAGCCTCTTAACTATCAGAAAGATTAGGAAGCTATATTGCTATAGAGAAAAGAGAATCTACACTAGGTATATGATATATGAAAAAAACACAGTAGTGGCGATGAAAGGGAAAAGAACAAGGGACCAATGGTGTGTGTGAATAAGACCAAAGAAGAAGTAATGGAAGAGAATCACAGAAAAAAACTACTTATATTAAAATGAGAAATCTAGATCTGAAGCAGAAAGCAACAGTATGAGATTAGAACATTTAGTGGAGGGAGAAAAAATCAATAACTAGTTGTTCCCTTATACTACAAGAAAATTGCTGATCTGATTGCTACCATCAGAGAGCATGGTTCTGGCAACTACATCCAGATATGTTTCAAGAACAAATTCATTCTATAACATTCAAAGATGTCTAAAAATATATTTGACAGATATTTTCTTAAATGTATGAAACCTAAATTACATTGTCATAAATATGACTATAAAAATTGTGTGAGATAAAAGAAGTATTTTAACAATAGTATAAGAAAATGTTAGTGTTGGTACCAGTATTTCCCAGTTTCAGCATTCGCTAAAAGAAATATGTGGTTTATAGGTTTTGATTGCTTTTATTCCTGTTATTTTGAGTTACTAAGGAATTTAAAAACACAAAATAATAAATGCCCTCTGAAAAAGTGATGGCTGAAAGTATTCATGGGAATTTGTATAAATAGAAATGATACATCCTCTGAGACAATCCTATGCTTAAAATGCAGTCATAACTAGGGTAATTTTTATGAAAAATCTAATATTTATAATAAATTTTGAAGAAAACAGATATTGGACAACATTATTCAAAATGAGGTAGTCAAAATAAGGATTAACAACTTGAATCATTAGTGCTTATCTTCATAGCAATAATATTTCCAATCTAATAAATGTAATGCAGCATTTCACATATCCTAATCCCAGAATAGTAGTAAATTACAGGTTAGTTTTACAAATTTAATCTTCCTATGCCCAGAAAATAAGACTTTCAAAATACAACTGGCAATGCTATTTATAACATTTTATAATGTTTCAGTTTTTGAAATAGCAACTAATCTCCAACTACTCATATTCCTCTTAAAATGCACCGATTCTTTTTTTGATATTATCAAAAAAAGTTATTATCTAACTCCATCAGATTTTTTTCTTGGTTGATAATTACATGTGAACTCAAAATGCCATATTTATTCCTTAATAGCGAAGTCATGCAAAAGCCAGAAGAAATGTACAGTCCTCACTTTATGACCACAACTGAACCCAACATTTCTGTTGATAAGCAAGACACTTAAGTGAATTCTCCTCCATTTCTTGCCACAGTTGTTAAATGAAATTTATTTTATTTAGCATATGGTGTTGTTACATTAGCCAGGAGATTACAATGCTAATGCTAAGTAGTAGTTTGCCTGCCAATTTAGTAGCTCTGTTGTGGTACATGCTTGTGCACTTCCCAAGGTGTGCCACAGAAGGGCGAACTAGCTTTGCACCAGAAAGAAAAATGAGTGGCTCTTCCTGCAGCAGCATCCAAGGCCCTTTCCCTCCTCTGGAGCTGCCTTGCAAATGGGCATCAAAACCAGGAAGGTTCAGAGCCAGAAAGAATCTGATTGCCTGAAAAGAACACCAGATTGTCTCCCCACCAAAATGGTATCTATTTATCTACTCGCATAGAATATGCTTTCACACTGTTAGGTGGGCAGAAGCTGCGGCAAGGGATGGAACAGTGCCGCACAGTGCTAGGACACAAACTGCTGAAGCAAAGACCATCTCCAGTGTCATCCAGCCACTACTGCAATTCCTGTTAACAGAATTACTGCAGTTGTTAAGTTACTAACATGTGGTTAAGTGAATCTGGTTTCCCTGATGACTTTTCTTGTCAGGAGGTCAGAAAAGATGATCACATGATCCTGGGACACTGCAACTGACACAGATATGAACCAGTTGCCAAGCATCTGAATTTTGATCATGTGACCATGGGGATGATGCAACGGCCATAAGTGTGAAAAATGGTCATGTCACTTTTTTCTCTGCTGTTGTAATTTGAATGGTCATTAATTGAATGGTTGTAAATTAAGGACTACCTGTATTTCTCTAGATAAGGAAGAAGGATTTATATTATTTTCAGTTAACTCCACTATTTAATTAGAACTGAAAAGGTTTCTTGGAAGAGAAGCAAAATGTCTTCAAGAAAAATCAAGAAAATCCAGTTGCTATTTGAAAATGCACCTTTGGAACAACCATGATTTGGATGATTACCAATCTCTATAGACATGGAGTAATAGCTATGTGCAAAACAACAGTGAAGCATATTACTAATGCAAAATCTTCAGTTTCTTACAGTACATGCTGCTAAATAATAATGAATTGATAACGAATAAAAGAAGCCTTTTGTTTCAGACATTTGCATGTGAAAATAGAAAAGGAGTACAAATATCTGAACTGCATGGATCATTACTAAAAGAAGATATTTATTTTGTATATGATCAATATATAGTTTAAAGGTGTTCCACATAGTGGTTTACCCTATTGGAGCCTTATGGATGTGCTGATTAATAGCTCCCATAAGCACTTTTTTACTTTCAAAGGCTAAAGTAGAAATTAGAACAGTGTTAAAATAGGGAGGAACATAATTTACAGCTCAAAGCATCATAGACTTTTGCTTAATCTTAGGTAGAGCTTCCAAAGTTCCCCACAAGTTGCCACTAGATTATAATATTTAGTTTCTACAACAGAGGAAAACTGCATGGGCAAAAATTGTATTATTTTTCATTAATTAAATGTAATCATAAATCAAATTTAATTTTTGATATGCTTTAATCTTTTTGTTCTGGTCCCACACATTATCTGCAATGTAGCCTATGAAAAGATTGGGCATAGCCTTTGTCCCTGAAATTATGTACCTCTGAACTAAAATATCATAACTGTATTTTTGCAGTTCCATGTGACCAGTACAAAACCCATACATTTGTTTAGGCAGTATTTATTTTCATTTCCATTTATACAATGCTTCAGATTAATTTGGCTGTCATCCAGAATGGAATAATTCTCATACCAAGATTATTGTATAAATTAAATTATGAATTTACATTAGAACTATAAAAATTTACTACCATTCCATTACAAATTATAATTAAAATAACTAAACATTGAATTATTATCATAGAGTATAAAATACTAAACCACTGAAATCTGTGTGTTTAAATTATCATTAATGTTAATACTATAGCTATGTGTAATATAGTGTAGCAAAACAATGTGGCACAACTGTTAACGTATAAAATGAAATGCAATTAAATACTAAACAAAAATGCATAAAAACTAGAAATAGGCCTGAGGAAATGGCCAGGGTGATGTCAGCTTGCCACCTGTTTACTGGGTTTATTTTTATTTTATTTATTTATTTATTTATTAGATTTGTATACCGCCCTTCTCCCAAACGGACTCAGGGCGGTGAACAGCCAAAATTTACAATACATATAATGCAAAAGTTAATAGAGCTAAAAATGAATTAAATCAGCAGCCAACCAATTTAAAACCCCAAGTTCCTAAAATTAATAATTCCCGTTTAAAAAACCATTTAGGCTAGGCCAGCTTGGTGGAATAAATAAGTCTTTAGGGCCTTACAGAAAGTACAGAGGTCTGGAGGTCACGGAGTCGGAAGGTGACCTAACGAGGTCGTCTAAACGGTCTGCCCCTGCCACCTCTAAAGGGACGTTTGGGGCCAAAACGGGATCCCTGTCTGACCTGACTGTCCTGGAAACCAGGTCGGGACGAGAAGGCTCTCTGCTGACGCTGTAGATGGAAGGCTGAATCGGATGCACGAAAGGAGGAAGACCGAAAGGATCCACGAGGCCGAAATTCCGATCGCCTTGACATAGAGGGTAGGATCTTACGGTGATCTTTCGTCTCAATGAGCAAAGGATCCAGTTGTTCTCCAAAAAGTTTGTCCCCAGAATAAGGGGAAGAGGCCAGGCGCCACTTGTTCCTTGCGTCAGCTTGCCAACTCCTCAACCAGAGCAGGCGTCTAGAAGTCACAGAAGTGCCAATCGCCTTGGCCGAGAAGCGAGCCGCATTGAGGGTGGCATCAGCGGAGTATTCGACTGCTGCAAGGATCTTGTTAATGTCCTGGTGGGAACGGTGATCTGAGGATGGAATACGATCCTGCAACTGGCGTAGCCAGAGGATGGTGGCCCTGTTAAAAAACGATGCAGAAGAGGAGGCCTGCACTGCCCAGGCAGAGGCTTGGTGTCCTTTAATCAATGTTCTCTCCGCCTTTTTGTCTTCAGGACGAAGATATTCTTTCGAGGGGCCCGTAATAGGGCCGGAAGAAGTAAGAGCGACCACTGGAGAGTCAACTGTCGGCACTTGCAGCAAAGAAGAGTAGTCAGAAGCTACATTATAAAACCTCCTATCTAAGTTATTCGGAGCAGGCCCGGAGCTGGGAGAAGACCATTGCCTCCTCAGAACATCTGAGAATAGTTTAGGGGCAGGAACAATATCAGAGTGGGTAGTAGGTTCCTGGAACAAGGCCGAGGAAGCTTCCGAAGAGGCAGGTACTGAACTGGAACTAGGAACAGGCAGTCCTAACCCGGTGACTAATTGAGCCTTGTGGAGGAGAGACCTAAATAAATGTGGCTTAAAAAGACCAACAAAAGCCGGCTGATCCGGTTCAAGCCCTTCATCTTCTGATAGGTCTTGCTCAGGGGGAATCTCACCTTCAGAAAGGGAATCTTGTTCACTGGAATCCTCCACAGAGGGATCAGCCTCGGGTTGTTGATGGTAAGAACGGTCACGAGATGTTCTGTGGGAGCGATGACCAGAAGACGAAGAAGTGTGCTGCTGGAGGTCCTGTGCAATGCCATGGCGAATAGCCTCAGATATCAGATCCGCTAAAGGGTGCTGCATGTCAGCTGGCAATTGAACCCCTGGCAATAAGCTTTGCGAGGTCAAATTAGAGGCAGGAGGCTGAATCGAGAGAGGAGGACCTGAGGACTCAGAAACTTGAGGCACATGTTGGACATCTGCAGAGGGAAAAACTGAAGCAACATCAGAAGATACAATCGTGTCACCAATAGATGACCTGTCAGGTGATAAAGATATTGCATGAGTCTGAGAATGAGAATGAGAGGCCCCTTCCTGGCCTGTAGCAGCAGAAGAGGCAGAAGGGCGAGAAGAAACCTTAGAATGAGCCTTCTCAAAGGCCTTCTCCATGGCTTTATGTCGCCTCTTCTCGTCTCTGGAGGACTTAGAAGCCTTAGCCGAAGAGGGAGGTTTAGCAGAATAAGATTTACTCTTCTGCCTGTGAGGGGAAGAAGGACCCTCTCCAGGATCCTCCTGCCTGCTGCGCTTAGCAGATGACTTAGAGCGAGCCGCATTAAGAGCGGTTGTGTCCGCCATTTTAAGGTTATTGCAGCAGGTCAGGGAAAGGATAAAGAGCAGTAATTACCAAATTGCCCCTCCCGCCTGCTCTCAGGTCAATGTCCCCTTGTACAATGGAGAGCCAAGAAGCTCACGCCTTCCTTGGGACTTTATATAATATTTTTTTTTTTTTTTAAACCGGTACCTCAGATGAGTCGTTGATAGAGCAGAAACGGTCCCACCATAAAAAGCTCGCTAGCCAGAGGCTTGAAATGCGAGTAAAATGGCGCCCAACGGACTTTCGCGCCCAAACTGCTCTGAGGGAATCCGTTGCCTGGGGAAACCCTGACAGCGAAAAAACAACAGCAAGAGGCACGGAATCGCGCCGTGCGCCTCTCAGCTGTTCAGGGGAATCCCCTGTGACGACGATCAAAGGAGCCTCTCCGGAAGATCGAAAAGCCGGCGGATCGGGCGAGAAAAGCAGCGTCCTCAAGCAGGGAAGCCCCTGAGGCGGCAGAGCAAATGGCGGCGAGGGGAAAGCACGACAGAGCCCAGATGTCCAAGCTCGTGGTGTGGAAGAGACTAAGAATAGTCTCGCCGCCGAGCGGCCCTCAGCGGAATCAGGCACCGCCCTTCTCGCTGGTATAAGCAGGCAAGTCAAAAGTAAAAATTTTAAAAGAGATGAGCTAAATGACGATCAAAAACACTAGGGAAAAAGCTACAGGCACGTTTGTCTCTGAGAGACCGAGCCGAAAAACTGGGATCCTCAGGAAGGGGAGGAACTAAAAATCCAGTTGGCCCGGTCTCATTGGACAGCAGACCTAGCACTCACCCATGCCTGACTGCTGTGGGCGCTAGGTCGGAGAACAGTTGTATTCCCGGAGGTAGCTCATTCCACAGAGCGGGTGCCTCTACAGAGAAGGCTCTCCACCTGGGGGCTGCAAGCCAACATTGCTTGACCGACGGCATCCTGAGGAGCCCCTCTCTGTGAGAGCGTATTGGCCAGTGGGAGGTTCTCAGTAGCAGCAGTTTAAAAGATAAAGATAAAGATTCTCCTCGCACAGATGTGCTAGTCATTCCCAACTCTAGGGGGTGGTGTTCATTTCCGTTTCAAAGCTGAAGAGCCAACGTTGTCCAAAGACGTCTCGGTGATCATGTGGCCAGCATGACTAAATGCCAAATGTCGATCCTATGGGACTCAAGATTACCCAGCACTTGGAATGTCGGAGCAGTGAGTCAGGAAAACGCTGTTACCTTCCCACCAAAGGTGGTCCCTATTTTTTCTACTTGCATTTTTTATGTGCTTTCAAACTGCTAGGTTGGCAGAAGCTAGGACAAAGAACGGGAGCTCACCCCATTACGTGGCACTAGGGATTCGAACCGCTGAACTGCCGACCTTTTGATCAACAAGCTCCACATCTTAGCCACTGAGCCACATCCCTATTTAGTAAAAGCAGTCAGGGAGGTGACCCATGGTTGGGTCCAGGCTATTGTGGCAGCCTTTCTGAAGATTGTGCTTCCTGCCTTGAAATAACAGTGTCAGGACCCTTCTCTGTAACAATGCCTGCCCTCTTGAATGCCCTCCCCCGCTGCTGTTTAGAAGAACCATGAAGATTTGCTCTTTGGCAAGGGAGAATGAGACCCTTGCTTCATTCCATCGGATTTGTGGTGCTTGCCAACTTTTATTTTTATATTTTGTTGATTTTATTATAATTAATTTGACCGTGGTTGTGAGCCACCCATAGTTGTTGAAAGTCTGACAGTATGCATATTTAATAATTTATTATTATGTTTGGTTCGCAAGTCAGCCAGATGTTTAGATTAGAGTTTGCGTTTTTTTTCATCTATTGAGTTCTTCTCAAAGACCAGGGATAAGCAGATTTTGTTTGATGCTATTAAAGGTGTTGTTCCAAGATTATTATTAACTGGTATAAAATAAACAGCATAGTTTTCCTCTGATGTTGCAACATTTACTGTCTATCAGTTCCTGGTAAATTTTACACACTGCAGTCCAAAACATGGCAACCTGATGTTATGTTATGATGGGATTACAGCTCAAAAGTAATAAGAGAACATAAGATTAAGTTGTGCAACTTAACACTGCTGAAAGTAACGCAGAGATAAGAGTGTGCTTTCCAAACCTCTGTAGAATGAGCAATGAACAAGTATGCTTTTAGTAGACTGAAAATATCCAGTGTCAAAGTCATAGACATTCCAGCTATGGGATCTTCTTCCTCTTGAGATCTTGATGGTAGAATTGCCCAAAGTTCTGTGCTGATTTTTCAGCTATTTTAGTTCTTAAATCCATTTTTTCAATTGTGATTCTTAAATGGAGAATGCTACTTGGGACACTGTGAAATTACACTGCTAGTTTTTGCCAATCTTTAATCTAAAATGCATATCCTGCTATTTGTATATACTATAGCACCACCGCCACCCAAAATCCCAAGCCTCTCCTTTTTCAGTTGCAATATTGTTATTACACAACAATATCATATTTTACAAATAACATGAACATTGCAACTTCTACTCTTTATTAGATTTTTATCCCACCTGCCACCTTTATTATTTTTTACAAATAACTCAAGGTGGTGAACATACATAATGCTCCTTTCTCCTAATTTCCCCACAAGAACAACTTTCTGAAGTGAGAAGGGCTGAGAGAAAGTTACTATTGGTCACCCAATTGACTTTTATGATTAAGGCAGGACCAGAACTCACTGTCTCCTGGTTTCTAGGCCAGCAGCTGAACTATTATACCAAACTGGTTCTTTTAACTAGCATTTTCTTACGTACATTTTAATAAAAAAAAATCTAAATAGTTATTCTCCCCCAAATAATAGAATATGAACATCAATTTTTTCAAGAAAGCAAGTAGTTATCTGTAATTAAAAATCACAACAGTACGAAACTGGAATTAGGACAATGAAGAAAAGGGAAGATGAGTCACGTATATCTTAAGATGAACATCGTACCTCTTAAGAAGGTACTTGGTTGATACCTAGGATGCTAGCACCAACCTGTATCAACCATTAGCACCAGTCAATGGTATTTGTGATGCATTTCTGAATGTTCAATTGACTGAGTTTCATGTTTAATGAATAAAGTATATAACAACAACAACGCTGTTTAGATCAAACACTTTTGTAGTAATTTCACAGTTGCAAAGTTCGGAATGCTGATTCAGAAATCAACAAGTTCTTATTCAAAGAGTACACCATTCAGAAAACATAGAACCACAGTATCTTAGTTGCCAAAATCTGTATAATCATTAGATTATGATACAGAAAAAATTTATTGACATCTCCTGGTGATCTGGATTTTTGCAATCAGATAAAGTAAGCTGCTCTACTATGTTCTACCACTGCATTTCCAAAATTGGCAAATTTAAGATATGTGGACTTCAAGTTCCACCAATGTTGGTTGAGGAATTCTGGAAGTTGAAATCCAGGAATCCAGCTTCCCTGAATGTATATTTATACAGATTTTCAGTCATCCAGGTCATGGATGCCCCAAAGGTGCTTTCTTTCAAAAGGCAACTGGATTTTCTGGTTTTGCTTAAAGACATTTCATTTCTCACCCAAGAAGCTTCTTCAGTTCTAACTGAATTATGAAGAAGGATTTATATCCCTTGCAGCCATCTAGTCATTATCACTCTTTCTAACAGTCATTGAGGCTATGTGGAGATTTGTCTATATGCCCTTAAGATCACCTGAACCTGAACTCATCATCAGTGACCCTGAAGGCATAGACAAAGCTCCACGTGGCCTCAACGACACTCAGAAAGAGTGCTAATGACTAGGTGACTGCAAGGAATAGAAATCCTTCCATTTTCCACTATTTAGTCAGAACTAAAGAAGCTTCTTGGCTGAGAAGGGAAATGCCTTCAAGCAAAACAAGAAAGTCCAGTTGCCTTTTGACCTTTGGGTCCCCCAATGTATGTTGAGGATACAGATTAAATGCATACAGGGAAAGTATACCGCCTCCTCTTATTCTTTTGTTGACCTGGAGAATTTCTGCTTCAGGTCAGTATGAATATCTCTCCCTTACAGGCCACTGTCCTGAACACAAGGAGGCTGAACACTTCTTTTAATTATAGCAGATTATTTTTTAAAAATATAAGCAGGCTTAAACAACAGCCCTTTTGCAGAAAACTATGGTGTTTCTTTATTGAACAGAATATAATGTGATGAAATTTGATACAAACTGGCAATAGGTTCCTTTCAAAAAATAGAAGCTTAAGAACATTCATGGCAATTTTTGCAAACTTAAAAAAAAGCTCTTTTCTAAGTTTTTTTTTTCCTTTTGCATTTCATCTGTACAGTCATCCACAGCAGCACTTTTATTTTTTTTCCCCCTTGCTCTATTTTTATCTCTGTGCTGCAAAAAGCAAGCTATTGGATTGGCTATAAGGCCGGTTACTGGAGCAGAGAACAAAGCTACTTCCTCACCTCTCCCACTTCACAGCTCATTGCCACTGAAAAAGTATATGAACAATCATTTCCAAGTAGTCGGAAGAGGAGGTGTCACAATTCCCCAAAATATTACTTGATTTTTAAAAATAAAATATTGAAAGAAATTAGCTTTTCACACACCCATTCATACACCCAAAAATGCTAATAATTAAAAAAAATTATAAAATCAAAAATGGGAAGGTCAGGAAAGTAATTTGTAATATATTTCTTTTATATCTTTCTATTTCTTCTTTCCTTGCCTGATTCATTCATTTAACATTTAGATTTCCATATTTGCTCACCTGTATGCAACTTACCATCTATATTTTCTGATCAACTGATGGCACACATTGTAACTACCTAGAGCAGCAGGAGAGAAAGCATATTTGCTCCACTAGCTCTACTAAGAAATTAGCTGACCTCCTTTCCCTGAACTGGTACTTCCATTTTATTTGATAATTATTAAAATTACCATGCCCCATTTCCCTCTTCAATTGGTTGGAGCCATGGCATTAGCTAATGGGCAGGGAAAGTTGTATATGAGCATAGGTTAAGTCAGCCTAAGTCATCTTGGCTTATGAGAAAAGCAATATGCTTTAAACTATTAGCATATGGTTTGTTCTCATTTGGGAAGAAAATTTCCAGGCAATTTAAAATTATAAGGGCTGTGTTGAAGAGAATTAAGGGAAGGTCAAGAAATCACATGTGGATAAAAACAAATACAAAATGCCAAGTTATTTAAAACTGAATTTATTAGTTGACCAATTTGCATTAACTAAAATAAAGACAATTGTATATAGCAAAATAGTATCAACAAGAACAGCTTAGATATGTAGTGGTTTTTCAAAAACCAGAAGAAAATTAAAATGCAGAATGAAGTGAACGAATAATCTTTTTACAGAAAATAGATACTCAACAACATAAAAAGCTGTTTAGAAATGAATTGCTTAGAGTAAGGGTGGATGAAGGCAGCCAAGGGAACAAAGCTAGAATAAACAAAATAAACCTCCAGCCTACTTTCTTGGAAAAAACAAACAAACAAAAGAGGATCAAAGATTGTGGGAAACAGGATATGTTTTAAACAAACTATTGTTCCTATAATCAGGACTGTTATCTAAATTAGACAAAAAATGATTGCACATCTCCTTCTTTCTCCCCCCCCCCACCCGTTTGGAATTACAATACTTTCTTTAAACATACAAACACACCTCTTTAAATAAAGAAGGCTCCTGAATTCCCAAGCACAGAAGAGCAGTCAGAATACTTATTCTCTCTCCTCCCATCCATTAATAATTATATAAGAGTTGAAAGTGCTTTTGAAATCTAATAAAAATACAATTATTCCAAACTGCACAGTGTGCTGGCCTCCTTTCGCAAGGGGTCCTCCAGCATAAAATAGAAAAACAAGATGCTACAGCATTCAAGCTATTCAAAATGGGTGTGCGAGTTTAGGACTAGGACCCAGGAAAACACTCCTCAGAAAAAGAAAAAGAAAATGAAACAACCAGAACTCAAACCAAACAGGCTAAAAGGTCCCCAGCCCAGGTTCCCTCTAATACAGAGCTGGTATTCAGCAGGTCTCTGACCGGTTCTGGAGAACCGGTAGTGGAAATTTTAAGTAGTTTGGAGAACCGGTAAATACCACCACTGACTGGCCCTGCCCCAATTTATTATCTGCCTCTCGAGTCCCATCTGATCAGGAGGAAATGGGGATTTTGCAGTAACCTTTTCCTGGAGTGGGGTGGGAATGAAGATTTTACAGTATCCTTCCCCTCCCATGCCCACCAAGCCATGCCACGCCCACCAAGCCACACCCACAGAACCGGTAGTAAACATTTTTGAAACCCACTACTGCTCTAATATTAACAAAAAGCTTCTTTTCAGAATATTCAGATATTAAAATCCAGTCCATATACTGATAATCAGCCTCCATACTCTTCCAAAAGCAGTTTCTTTTTACATAGGAAAGTTTTAATACTTAATTTGCCTTTCCCTCATTTAAAAAGAAAGTTCTTTTGCCCTCTATACTATTCTTTAAAATTAAAAAAAAATATAGAAATGAACAAAAGCAATTCTATAGTTATATCAATCCTACCCTGGCTCCCCACTCCTCAGCCACCTGAAAAAAACTGGCAACAGAACAATTCTGAAACTATTCTCCCATCCTTACTTTTTCACTTTTGTCCTAATCAACAAGAAAAAAACGTAAAAATAGTAAAAAAAAAAAATGCTATCACCATATTTCAAGGCTTTTATAACATGCTGTAATTTTCATTATTTTTTTTGTTTTACTTTAAGTAAATGATGTGTGAATATGTTCACTGACACTCTGCAGCTCTTCCTCAGAAATTCTAAGAACTGAACCTCAGGTTGATTACACTTCAATGAATGTACTTTACCATTTACCATATTCAAGCATTTACCTGGAAATGTAAGGGCTTGAAATAATAGGGCATGCATATAGCTCACCTCTACTCTTCCTGACCTTTATGTGTTCAGCTGGGCAATCTGAAGGACAGTTGTGTTTGCATTTGCTGGAATGTGAATATACTTCCTGCATGATCCAGGACCCTGATAAAGCAGTACAGAGCATGTGTTTAAGAAATGCCTAAGTAGGGCTTATGTACTACTGTACTCCTATTCTCCTTTTATATTCAGCTAGTCATAGAATTAATCAGAATATTAGGTTGCAAGAGAAAAATCCATGTAGGTATTATTAAAATGTTATCAAAACAAAGATTTCACTTTTAAAAGTAGCATTTCCAATGGGAAAAATATTTATTGTACATTTAAAAAACTAACACAATGATATTTGATAATGGTTTATTTATTACTATTACTAATTATAATATAAAATCATGGATTTCTATCTTCTAGCTAATTTGCATTCCTTCTACTCTGTAGTTGACTTGATACTTCCCTTTTTAAATAATATCTTTATAAAATTTCAAAGTCAAATATTAAAATAACAAACCAACATAAAATGGAAAAGGGAAAGGGAGCAGCAAAAGAAATTAAACTACAACAAATATATTTATAAGAAAGATTACAACTTTTTTAAATCCAGAGTTATTAACACTTCAACAACCTCTCTAAAATTAGCAAATAATACCAATATCCTAAAATGCTAATAATCAATTTTCTAAAATACCACCTTCACAACATATTCCTCTCTTAATTTTTAATTGAACAGATAGCAAATTGTCAAATGTGAATAACCTTATATTTAAAAAGCTTACAATATTCCTCTAATCCAATCCAATCTAATTCTCAAATTACAAAGGCAAAGGTTGATTTTTCTTCTTGTCTTGTAAGAAATCTCACACAATAAAGTCTTGATAAAGGGTTGTCCCTTTTCTTTATCTTCAACAATACTAAAAATTGTAAGTTGCTTCACTGCGTCTGTACTTTTAAATACACAACCTCTGATTAACTTTCTTTAAAATCCTTTCAGAAGCTGTTTGCTATTACTTGACTGGAAGCTCCTGCCTTTTGCTACATAGGTTTGAGCCAGGGATAAAATGCTACCGGTTTGGTCCGGTTTGCCCAAACTGGTAGTAAAAAAGGCTACTGGTTTGCTGAACCGGTAGTAAAAAATGTAAAAAAAAAAGTTCTGACGATCAGCTAAGTGACACGCGATCGTCAGAACTTTTTTTTTTATTTTACCTTTTTAGCATTTTTTTACTACCAGTTGTCTGGAACCAGGAGTTCAAAATGCTTTAAAAAATTAATCAAAAAGAGATGTAATTGTGATGATGCAACTTATTTCCATGTATGGTGGACTTGTAAGAAAATGAAAGCATTTTGGATAAAAATTTGGTGGGTGAAGCAGAATATTTTTTTAAAAAGGTTGAAATTTACTCCGCAATTGTTTTTATTGGGCATAATTACGGACTGTACATTAATAGAGACTAAATTGATTTTAAACCTAATATCAACAGCTAGGCTGTTGGTAGTGCAATACTGGAAGAAGGATTCTTTGCCTACTATAGAAGAATGGACATTGAAAGTTACAAATCTAGCAGAAATGGCGAAAATATCAGCGTATTTGAAGGATTATACACAAGAAAGATACATATTGGAATGGAGAAGATGGATTGAATATATTCAAAATAAGTATCAGACAAGAAAATTTCAGTTAGCTTATGAATGAGGGTTAAATTCTAGAAATGTTATGTTATCTATAGGGGAGTTAAGGTGTCAGGGGATGATTTGTAGACTAGGGATAGTTAGGTTATTTTAGCTTATAATTGTTAATTGCAATACCCTGTATTTTGCTCTGGGAAGTCTGGGGGGCGGGTGGGGGGAATGGGGGGAGGGAAAGAGGGTGGGGGGAACAGTGGAGGAGGGGTAAATTTTCTTTTTTGTTGTAAAACTTTTCAATTAAATTTTTTTTAAAAAAGTTCCAATGATCCTGCATCGCTCAGCTGATCATCGGAACTTTTTTTTTTTTTAAAAAAAACTTTTTAGGCATTTTCTTACTACCGGTTCAGGTGAATAGATAGTAAAAAACATTTTTAAAAAGTAAAAAAAAAAAGGCTCCAACAATCACAGCTGTGGCGCATGATCATCAGAGCCTTTCTTTTTTTTTACTTTTTAAAAGCATTTTTTACTACTGGCTCAGGCAAATAGGTAGTAAAAAATGCTTTTAAAAAGTAAAAAAAAGGCTCTGACGATTGTGTGCCATAGCTGATCACCCCCCTCACTGTTCTGCTTACCTTCCCAAACTTCTTTTTGGTGTGCACTGCACACGCGCGTGCCTGCACCTCACATTTGGTATGTGATGTGCACTCTGCAGGTGCATGCACGGGGAGCATGTGTGCATGCGCAGACAGCGAACCAATAGTAAACCAGTTCAGATTTCACCACTGGTTTGAGTTATAATTGTATCAACACATACTTGAAATACAACTACTCACTGACTCTTTAATTTCTTTTACTTCACCTAGCAAGTTTTAAAACTGTTAGGTTCTTCACGGTTATCTTCTTAGGGAGATGAAGAAAGAGAAAATAGTGTTGCCACAAATTAGAATAAGATACCAAGATATTCATTCAATAGAAAATTGTCTTGATTGCAGGATTTTATTGTCAACAAGAGAAAGAAAATCACTTGAGATTCTTAACTCAAAATGGTTTAGTCTACCTAACTGGTTGTAGCACATTCAAATAAGTTGCACAGTATCAAACAAGGGGAAATTTTGAAAGACTTGATTGGATTTATAAATCTTATTATGGACATTTCTGGACTTAATTTATAAACTGTGAAGTATGATTCAAAACCTGAATAGGTCAAAGATTGTATGATTAAATAGATGTAGAATTGGGAATAATACTAAATTTATTAAAGTCAGAAAGAATTGATATATTTTATCATAGGTACATTACTCCTCATATATCTATGATTGCTAAAATGGACAACTAATTTCTAAAACAAATTGGATGAATCATTTTTTATATGTAGTGGCAATGCTGAAACACAGTAATTTTGGGAAATATATATTAGAGTTCATATTAGAATGGAATACATTTTGAAATTGAATGTACATCCTTGTTCATTGTAATGTAAGCAGTGGTGGGATTCAAATAATTTAACAACCAGTTCACCCAGGGTCAGGTTGGCTGTCATGGGAGGCATGGCCCTTCCCCATCCTCCAGTTCTGTTGCACATACAGGATGAGCCTTCCACGATGGCCATCTGACCCTGGGCAATTCAACTAGTTGAATTCCTACTTTGAGGTATAGTTAGCAATTTTTACTGAGCCTCATATTCCTTCAAAGTATAATAAATCAGTTTTAGATATAATACCTCCAAAGATTATATGCCCTTTAGCGAAAAAAAGTTTGATTCCTTCCATGGAAGAGTGACTAATATCTAACCAAATAATTAATGATTAGACGAGGAGACCCAAACTCATTAGTAGCCTTACATTCAGTGGTGGGATTCAGCCAGTTCACCCCTGCTCACGTGAACCAGTTGTTAAATTAGTCCCCACCCGCTATCAAAGTGGATCCTGGGCACTGTGCTGCAATGGAGAAATGGACAACAGAGCGGCCAGCGTAAGGGAAGAAGGCCGCTTTCCCTCTTTCTTCTCCCTGCTCCTCCTCCTTTCTTCTTGCTGACCGCTCCATTGCCCATTTCTCCATTGCAGCACAACACCCAGAACCCACTTTGTAGCCGGCCTGAGGATCCAAAGTAAAAGATGGCTGCCCTTTCCTGACAGTCTGATAATGTGTGTGTGTGTGGGGGGGGGGAATAATTTAACAACCAGTTTGCCCAGGGTCAGATGGCCATCGTGGGAGGCTCGTCCTGTATGTGCAACAGAACTGGAGGATGGGGAAGGGCCATGCCTCCCATGACAGCCAACCTGACCCTGGGTGAACTAGTTGTTAAATTATTTGAATCCCACCACTGCTTACATTGCAATGAACAAGGATGTACATTCAATTTCACAGCTACTAAGACTGTGGGACAAAAATAGCTAGGGAAATGATTGAAGCCTGGGAGACAGACCTCTTGTCAATCATCAGGAGTGCTGATTTACCACCAGTTTATCAGGCACTTAGGAATTGAGCAGCACAAGGAAACAACCAACGACTTAATAGCCAGACATCAAAGCCCCAATTAACAACTGAAAGCCACACATAACCATGCACCACATAAATACTACACATAGAATAGCTCAGTGCACACATTCTGGAGAGAGAGAAATTCCTTGAGAATGAGCTCCAGCATGAATCCTAAAACCTGGAAGACTAAAATTCTGGTCCTAGTGACGGATTCAGATTGGATCCTGCAACATTATCCTGGGATATATATATATTTGCCTTCATTCATGATTAACCAAGCTGTACACTTTAATATCCAGAATAATTTTGCATCTAAAAGTGAAATCTGATATAAAATTCAATTCTAATTCAAAGCCATTATTGGACTATTTATAACACAAATTTAAACTACATCTCCAATTTTAATTTTTTAATGTATAGGGTATATATCTCAAGTTCATGGAAAACTATACCTCTAGTACTGATTTGGCACCGGGTTAGAAATCAGGATACTGTGAGTTCTATTCCCACATTGGGCATAAAGTCACCTGGGTGACCTTAGGCTACTCACTCTTTCTCTGGGCCCTAGGAAGGAGGTAATGGCAAACCACTACTGAGAAACCTTGGCAAGAACACTGCAGGGATTTGTCCAGATAGTCTATGAGAATTGGACACGACTGAATGGAAGAAAAAAATAATCAGGTATTGTTAGCTTAAAACTAAATAACAGTTAAATTTTTCATTCAAAAAGCAAGTAATAATATATTGAAAAATTGTAAATTTTATGACATTTTAAATCCCTTGTATATTTATTTGGGTATTCCACCCTTTTATTCATTTTACTTGGCTTTTATTTCCTCTTGTTCATATTACTTTTTAAAAAAAAATTAACTCAAAAATAACTGGCAGCCATTTAAGTTGGTCTAATATTAATCTGCCACTTGGAAGTATTTTGTATTAATAAAGTATTAATAAATAATTTTGTATTCACCAAAGTTTCTTGACTATCATAAAAGGCAGTCTTATTCAAAATACAGTCAGAAATCTAAAAAAAGTCATTACAGCATGGATTATGATTATCTGTATGATATAAAAATACAGGTTTATATTACCTTAAATAGAAGACCTTATCTCTGAGGAAATGTTATTCTAGTTATACAAATGGGACAATAAGCACCCCAAGTAATCCTTTGTTCTGTATATATTTTTAAGGCCAGCCAAACATATAAATAAGGCTGAATTTTATTGCATAGAATCCATTGTATCATATGTCGTATTAGTTTTAAAATGTTTCAAGTTCAAAAGAAATACTAAATCATTAAAAAAAAAAAGCAGCTCTGAAAGATTCCAGATGCATTTTAGCTTCTTATTTTTATCTGTTGATAAAAGATTCATGCATGGGTGCCTCTACAACTGAGATAAAAAGTCATTCTACTATTTCACAGTCAGATTATGAAGGAGAAAATAAATAATGAGGGAGTTATTAATATGCAGGATATGAAAACAATTTAAAATAAAATAAGGTTATCAATGATTAGCTTAATAGAGAACAATGGTAAAGCAGTAGTAACTACAGTATATATTGTTGGCAGCATGGCTGTAATTCTTTTAAAGGGTTATTTCAGGTTGCCATTTCGAAATCTTTCCCATTCAATTCTCCTAATGTCAAAGCTGATTCTAATAGAACAAGATTAACAATATAACTGTTATGTTGTAAATTAAGCAATGTTTGCCTTCCAGCAAACAGTCTTTGAAGTTTTCATTCAATAGATGAAGAACATGAAATTAGTTATGTTGATTAATACCAGTCAAATACAGTCTTAGCAGTGCAAAATTAATCTACAGATCCTAAACAGATTTTAACAAAGCTTGGCCTGAGTAGGAAAACTCATCTAAAATATGAAATGCTTAATAATTCCAATTATATTTTCCACAGATAAAGAGATTTTCCAATTACATTATGATTAATGCCATTTTATTGTATTTTAAGAACAGAAAAATTTAATATGATTTTTTTATGTACAATGTTAAAATGCAAATAATACAATTAGCATAAGATTAAATAGCCATTCTGATACCAGAGCAAAACAGGAGGAGGAGGAGGAGATACATACTTATCAGTCATGAGGATATTTGACTAGTATTTTTTTCCCCTTACATTTCATTATTATGAAGGGCCAAATATATTTTTGTTTCTTTAGCCTGCATTTATGTAAATGCAATGAATGAAAAATAATAGTTTCAGGATAATTTCTGAAACTATTTTTCTCACAAGCATTGTAATTTTATACATTATAAATGTATAAAAACTACAAACTAATTCAAGAATTCAATATATTTAATTTTGTGAAAGGCATTAGCATAGTTTAATAAGTTTTGCTTTATAATAAAAAAAAACATTCAGCTGTATTATACAGCTTTGTTAACTGTTTTGCACAGAAAAACAGGTAGAAGCCACAAAACTAAATCTCTCTTTTTCTCTCTAAAATATGTGTCTCAGAGATCTGGTACATTCAACTTGAAAAGAAAGGCAGCAATGAGTATTTTAGGCATATCCTCCTATTAGGACTAGTTCATTTACTGAATTTGCTGACCAGTCACTCACAGTCTTTCTTGGCTTTTACAATTCACAGCTTTCATCCGAAACATTAAAATCATATACTGTGATTTTTCAGATTCCTATTGTATTGCATAATGGTTACATTTTCCAAATGCTAACCCCAATTTTTGATAGCAGAATATGTATATTTTACTTCTACAAAACAGCCAACAGAAAAATTAGGTAGACAGTTATTACATGGAACAACATTCATGTTTCTATAGCACAGGAACAAGGTTATGCCTGCAAATATACATAAGGCAATATGTTATAAAAGAAAGGCAATAATATATTTTATGAACCACAGATTTTTATACATATTGATTAAAACGCATTTCTTCTAGGATTATTTACTTCCTTAACATGTTTAAAACAGAAAGACACCAGTAAATAAATGTTGCCAGAATAGCAAAAAAATTATGATTTAAGAATTAATTAAAATGTAACTTTTATATATTTTATATACCCTTTGAAGATTAACTCTCACAATATCAGGGTGTATTAATGAGTAGAGGGAAAAATAAAATGCAGCTATTTAGAGACGGTTCAAACTCTAGATGCGTTTAAAAAGAACAGTAATGAATTAAGTATTTTTTCCCTTGGATATTGGGATCTTAATTTTATAAAAATTCAGAATCTGAAGTCATTTGAAATATTTGATCTGTTTTAAATAAATTAGAGCAGAAAAACCAAACAAATGTAAAACTTATAAATAAGCTCTGCCTGTAGCTGCAATATCTTTTTTCTTTACCTTTTTTGCTTCCTTTGCAAATTGTTATTTCTTGATCAGTTCCAGAAAATCAAATTAAATTCCCAGCAGTTTATGCAAACAAATATAGCCAACAATGCTGAAGGGTGAGTTCTTCCCAAGCTGTACTTCAAGCAGGTCGAGTCATTTCTTTTCTTTTATCACATATAAAAGTAAAAATATATGTTTTTAAACTACGAACGCCATCAACCATTTTGACAATCCAAATAATACAGGTCAGCAATTCTCCTCTTCAGCTTCTGAGCATGCAAGCATGGGCAGAAAAATATAGGCCAAAAATAATATAAAATATACTCCACGACAAAGTGGCTTCAGTCTTCAAGATGAAAATAATAGAATTCAGTCAAGCACAAAGGTCTCCATGGCAACAGTGAACAGAGCCCTCCCCAATTTATTTATGCAACACTTAATCACAGAAAGACCCCTATTAGCTTAAACTAGAAAACCTCAATCTCTTTCCCTCTGTAATAAGTTGTTCTAAATTTATTTAGATCTCCCAAACAGAAAAATCCCTTTGGTTCATGGAGTAATATATATTTGCTACATATAGCTTTGTCTGCCAAACAGAAAACTACAGTGTGGATCCTGCATATAGTTTGTCTTTAGTACTGTTCCTGTTTTAAAATTCAGCATTCCTACTCCACAAAAAGACCTTATGTTTTAAATGGTTTAAGCAGCATGGTACACTGGTGTAAAATATATTCAGGTATCATTCTATAGAAACAGAAGAAAAAAGCAGAAGAAAAGAAAGAAAGAAAGAAAGAAAGAAAGAAAGAAAGAAAGAAAGAAAGAAAGAAAGAAAGAAAGAAAGAAAGGGGGAGGGGAGGGAGGGGGGAAGACAGAGAGAGAGAGGGAGAGAGAGACAGACTTTGTCACATTTACTGCTACTAACCTATTTCCATCCTAGCTTTTAAGAAAAAAGTCATTCATTTTGCATATTTTTATTAAAGTGATTGTAGGGGCTCACCTTTGATTACCTGAAGACTGTAAAAAATATACCCTTGATCTCAATTTTAAATGAAAAGTATTTTAACAATCAAATAATTCATTCATTACTTGTTTGCTATAACTTGAAGCATCGGAAATGCCTGTCTGATCTGCATTTTGATTAGCACAATCTACTCTATTAGGAGAAAGTGATAGACATTTATGTCAATCTGCATATTGTGAGAAGGTGCTAATAACTGGAGAAGCAACTCAGTTCTATAGACAGCTAAACCTTGGTACTTAACTGTCAAAGGACGATGCTACTTACTTATTATCTAGTATGCCACATCATTCCTTTCACTTCCACCAATGCTGGGAAACTTGCAGTGAGGTAAAAGTTCTCCAACTGTTGGCTGTGACCTCTGGATGATCATGAAGGAATATGAACAAGATCATAACCTTTTTTGGCTTACCACTCAAAACCAAGTCACTTTGAGAAGTCACTCCTATTTTTCCTGGACAAACCAAAAGCCAGCTAGTCCATACAGTGAGTCCAAATTCTTGTCTTTCTGCAGGTCTGATACTTGCGGAACTTTCTGCTTTCCAGTTTTAGCACTTGGCAGTTGTGAAGCTACACTAATCTTGCACAGAATGGCTGGTTAACTGATAGCAAGCTGACCAGGACGTAGGATGAGTAAGATAACTTCACCATTTTCTCTTGGCTTGGTGAGATGTTGCACAAAATGGTACTGCAACAGAAGTGTAACATGTGCAAGGTGGTCTATATTGACATTGGCAAGATGCTACTTCTGTGCTGCAAGGTGATGGCAACTTTTTAAAAAAGGCACAAATGCCAGTCCAGGTTGCCAAATTTGGAGGGGAAGGGAAAGTGTGTAATATGGGTGAAAGGGCAATGGATCCAGGAATAAGAAATATTCTGTTGGGGAAGTAATGTGCTCTGTAAATAGAAGCAGTGGGATGAGTTGATATGCAAATAATCCCTGGTAATTTCTTTTTTTTTCTTCATTCTCCTTTTGTGGAATAGATTATCTGTATTATCTGTAAACAGAATGGCTTCTTCAAAAGAACCCAACATGATTCATTAAAACAAAGTTGTAAATGCTCACCCAACCTTCCCCTCAAGTCATGGGTACTACTGTGCTACTGTGAAAATCATCTGCAATTTTTTTCTCAAAAAATTAATATCTGCCATGGGTGGGGCTACATTAGGTCTCACACCTACTAGCATTCAGAATTATCACTTCACTGGGCCACTTTAAGTAACTGAATATATTAAAAAAAAAGCTGGCAATGGAATTTGTTTAAAATATAATTACAAAATATAGAAATGTTCTTCAGCCTGGCACATTGGTTTCCTAATTTACCAGTGCTACCATGAGTAATTAGTCAGTTAACATTTGGGTCATGACTCATGACCAAAAAACCAATTGCCATGATTAATAACACATTTAAAAAAAAAAAGTTAAAACAAAAGTATCAAGTTGAAAAGTTTCCATAGTAGTACTTGTAGTTGTTTCCATGGTAGTTGACAGCAATGTGAGAGATAGTACAGCTGAGCAGTGTCTGATGTAATCCTGACCTACTTTATTTCCTCCTTCTAGAATCCTTACCACATCACAATAGGTAATATTGAGAAGAGAATACTGAAGAGATGTCACTTCTTTAAAAAAAAATAAAATAGATGTGGCAAGGTACATGCTTAGGGCTGGGAGAACAAACCTTGAACCCACTGGAAGAAAGACATAGTATCAACTGGGAACATAAGATTTGGAGAATATGCAACAATTGTGAAACTAACAATACAGACTATGTACATATCAGAAGACTAAGTAAATTTAAGCAAGAATTGCTTCCATATACAGTATATTATGCCACAAGGTAAATACAAGCACTTTTTCTAAAGTCTATGTCATAGATGTTGCAAATAGGTTGGAATATAAGAGGGGGGAGTCAGAAATTAAATATCCATGTTATTTATATGGATGTGTTTTTTAGTTTGTTTTCTACGTTTATAAATAATATAGTGGAGATTTTGGTATTTCGCTCAAAAGTTTACACTACTTTTTAACATGACAATAACTCAATGTTTTCTGATTAGTACTTTTTATTAAAGTTCTACTGAACATTCATTGTGAAACTTTGGGAATTACCTATCCACTTGTAGATAGTATATTCTTTTTGACAGTATATTTTTGTTTAATTTTTTTTTTTAAAAGATGTGTCATGCCAACTTTGACATAGTGGGTATTTATCTGCAGCATATATTGGTACTTTTAGTGCTTTAGAAAGAAGAAATTAATTATGTACGAATGCTATGACTTGCCACATGTTGTTACAAATATATTTGTAAGGACCTATATGGGATTTTGTCTGGAGCCTGATATCAAGAATGAGTGATTGAAGCTCAGATTCCTCCAGGTCATAGAGAATATGTCTGAAACCCATTTTAATCTCAGCCTGGCTTCATTAAAGTGGCATTGCTTTGAGAAGCTCAGCCACACTTGACAGTTTCACAAAAGAAAAAAAAAAGTTCATAATTCATTTATGTAAAATGTCAAGGTGAGTAGGGAACAGGAGTATTCAGATTTATTACTCAAGCATTATTACTCAGGCATTATTACTTTCTTGTCCTTTAAAATTAAACATTTTAAAGTTCTATCATCTGAAAAGACTAGAGAATGCACTCCTTCATATCCCATGTGCCCAAGGAATGCCTTTCACAGGAATCCCAGAGTACTTCAGGATACTTTGTTGTTTTCTCCTTATTCAGAGTTCAGTTAAGAGAAAAAATATTGCATTTAAAGAAAGGTTTCACTGTCTGAATCCTTTCTTCTGTGGTAGGACAAGTCAGTGTAATAGCTGTAAAAATATGTTTGAGGTACAACAAATAAAAACCAGAAAAAGGATATTATTATAACTTGGGGGAAAAAAATCTAGCTCTAGTTTATTGTCTACTAGCGTTTGTAACAGCAACATACTACAACTCTTTTCTTCAACTGCATCCATGTGTCAGCCATGTATATTTTCTTTCTGAATATCATTTTGTAGGGCCATTTCTCTTTCTTCCTGACACCAAGTGCTTCAATCTCAAGTCTTAGCACCATATTATTCAGACTCTTACTATCTGTAATTCTATCTTAGAATATTTAGCAAAGAAGCAGATTTAATTAGATATATATATCTCGAACAATTGGAAGAGAAAGGATGCCAGTTTTCACTGATGTGAATTCACAGATTGCAAGCAATGTACTTTAAACTTGGATTTTCAATCAGAAATGAATGTAATCTAATGCCGATGATTACAGAACTTCCTCAGATCATATTTTCTTTTCCTCTCCTCACTTACTCACCCTAAGCAATCCAATTCATTCCACAGTATATAAAGTGCAAGTATTCCTGCCTAAATTCAGCTAATGTTTTTTTGCACATGAAACATAGATTTATATGCCTATGTTTCTATATTTTCAAAATGCATCTTTCTGTGTCAGGAATGGATAACCTCAACCTCTATAAATATTGGTATGCTTTCCAACAGACTTAAAAATTATGATTAAGGCTTGTTGGGAGTTGTACTGTAGCTAATAAACATCTAGAGGAACAGTCTATACTGCTGATCTGTATTAGTAATAGAAAACCTTTTTCACATCAGAAGTTGTATTCAATTTCTGAAATGAGTTGGGAGTTCTCAAAAATAAAGCAGGGCCAAAATAAATTGTGGGTATCACCAAAGTTTTAGATGTCGATTAATTAAAGCAATTTCATGGTGTATTTCAACATTATGATTATATATTTGCATAATTGAGTAAAAGTACTATAATTATTAATTCCCATAAATAAGAATTAAGAGCATGTCATTAGCACTTGTATTATTTGTAATCATCATATTGCCCTCTGTCACTTTTTTTCTAAATTAATTAAATGAGGTCTTTGTGTTTCCTCTAAAAGAAAAGTGTGCCATTGAATTGCCACTTAAAGAAACTGTGGAAATTGAATATAATCATTAATATATTAACAGAAAATTGGAGGCAACCTGAACATAGATTCCAGGGGCCTATCTGTAACATTCAAGGATATAACATATAATCTACCTTTCTTATTTATGTCATGTGCCTAAGTGTACACTAAAATATTTTTAAGTAAACAGTTGAAATTGACATAATATTAATGTGAATCATCATACTAATAGAATAGATCCTTAAGGTTCAAGCAAGCTGAACCTTGGTTTTCATTATGTTAACTATGACACATGAGCCTGATCAATACTGTTTCACCAGCTTATAGTTTCTATTCTCTCCCATGAAATATTTGTGGGTTTTGAGACATTTTAAGACAGTTGAATTTAAATCTTATCTTGGGTGTCTTCAGCGGTGGGCTGCAAATTTTTTAACAACCAGTTCTCTGTCCTAATGACTGGATGGGTGTGGCCAACTCGAGGTCACTTATGTCGAGGGACATTTTGCCTTGCCCACCCTCTCATGTCCATGGGATGCTGCAATAGCTGTAAGTATGAAAAATAAGTCACTTTTTTCACTGCCCTTGAAACTTTGAATGGTCACTAAATGAACTGTTGTAAATCAAGGATTACATGTACAAAAATACAAAAAGCTTCTTTGCTTGCAAAAAGCTGCCCTAAATACCAGTCATTAGATTAGAAATGGGAGAATACACACTAAAGATCAATGAGACACAGCCATCATGAAAACCTAAACCATTCTGTCTGAATACCTTCCTTTTCCTCAGCAATACCTGCAACCCAGAGTGACAAATCAGACAGGTTGCCAGAGCACATTGAGGAATTAAAATAGTTAAAATACAAAGATAATTATCAGCAGCCAAGTTACTCTTGTTCATAAAGTGAAACCCTTTAACAGAGAAGTAATTTAAGCTCTCCAGAAAGTGGGTGGGCATATTTGGGCTACAAAATGCCAAGCGAAAGAGACAAATTAACATACTGAGTGAGGTCTAATCCCATTCTGCCTTTGTTCAGACCTTGCTGCAGGGAATTTTTGCCTATGAATATAGCTATCTATCCCTTTATCTCTTAAGTACTGACATCTTCTATGGGCTATTAAGGAAGGTGGGGGGGGCGTGTGCTTTCTCCCTCTAAGAAAACATGTTTCTTATTTCTCATTCAGGGAAATATATTCTTCCTTTTTAATATTTCTCAAAATATTTCATCCTTCTAGGAGAGGAATGGGTGCTAACTTTTAACAATTGGTGCTGTTAAGGATATTGTTGTTGTGTAACAACTAGCAGAGTAAAGTGCACAGAGAAACGTTGCTGAAAGCAATGAGATAGAGATACATACAAACTGGTGTTATCAAAAGTTTTCTTTATAATGGGAAATAAACAATCCCGTAGTCTTCTAAACAGTCCAAGTCTTTACCGGTTAAATCCAAACAAACTCTTACCAAACAAACAGTAGTTGGTTCACAAACCCCGGATGGTAGCAGATCCACCCACACATGCACATGATGATAGCAGCTTATCATCCAACTGAATACCTTACACTACCTTTCTTAAATACATTGTTAAGTTACAAGTAATTATAGCATGACTCAGCATTACAGCATGATGCAGCAGTAAAACTTAAAGTAACAGAATACATATATTGCCTGGACAACTGTTAGGCCCAAATCATATCCTAACATGCTCCCCTTTGGACAGGCCAATATATACAGTTTAAATACAATATATACAGTTTAGATACAATATACACAGTTTAGATCCTTAATCCATAGCTTTCACAACATGCTTTATGTTTGACAGTACCTTGAGCTTTGGTAAAGTTATCCGCGATATTGTCTTCCGACATGCAATATTCCAGTTTAACCATATTGCTTTGGATACTTTGGCGAACATTCAGATACCGAATGTCAGTATGCTTGGATCTAGTTTTAACTGCTAAATTAGTTGCCATTTTTATAGCAGCTTGGTTGTCCTCATGTATTACAATTGGATAATCCATCTTTAAACCAATATCCATCATTAGTTGTTTGTAATATATCAGATCAGTGCATACCAGTGATAGACATGAAAATTCTGCCTCCATTGTAGATAGACTAATATGTTTTTGACGAATTGATTTCCAGCCAATCAAACAATTACCTAACATTATAGCTATACCCGATGTAGACTTTCTAGTGGTTACATCAGTAGCGAAACTGGCATCAGCATATGTGCTCAGTATTAAATCTTGGTTAGATTCTAGATACAATGCATAATGCATCGTCATTTTCAGATATCTTAGTATACGCTTTGCGGCCTGCCAATGCCTATCAGTTGGCTCTGAGTTGTATCTTGCTAATTGGTTCACGCTAAATGAGATATCCGGTCTCGACCAATTGCTGATATAAGATAGACTACCTATAAGAGACTGGTAGATCTCTTTGCTAAAGTTAGGGCTTTGGATCTCCTCATGGTTAAAATCCTGTGCCATAGGTGTCTTGGCCGGCTTACAAAGCTCCATGCCATACCGCTTCAACATCTGGCTAATTTTGCTAGATTGAGATATTTTATAACCTCTAGCTGTTTGACTAATATCTAGTCCCAAATAATGCCTGATATTTCCTAGATTTCTGATCTTAAATTTAGTTTGTAACTGGTGAACGATATCTATGGCTTCCTTGTCAGTTTTAGTTATTATAGCTATGTCATCTGTAAACAATAACAAAAATGAAACTAACCCATTACTTTCTCTCTTAAAGAGCTATTTATCCGCTATACCTTCATGAAAACCAATCCTATTTAGTTCTTTAACTATGCATTGGTTCCACTCAAACCCTGATTGTTTCAAACCATAAAGGCTTTTCTTGAGCTTCCAACAATCAGTTTGATTTTGTGTTTCAACTCCTAAAGGCTTCCTCATATAGATGGTGTGCCTTAATGGAGCATGCAAGTATGCCGTCTCCACATCTATATGGTTAATACTATATTTGTTCTTAGCCGCCCATACCAGCATTGTTCTTAAAGTACTAGCACGTAAACTAGGAGCAAAAACCTCATCGAAATCTTTTTCGGTCTGAGAAAAACCTTGAGCTACAAGGCGAGCTTTATGGGTTACTGTCCCATCTATACCTTTCTTAATTTTGTAAACCCATCTACAACCTATTAATTTCTCACCAGGTGGCAATTTCACATTTTCATAAACATCCAAATCAGTCAATGACTTAATTTCCTTACTCATTACCTCCTTCCAAGCCTTCTGCTCTTTTTCAGGATAAAGCCTGATATCATTATAGCTTGAAGGTTCGATGTTAACTTGGCAAACTATAGTTGCCTTATATCGATCTGGTGGATGCCTTTCCCTAGTAGATCTTCTAGGCAATACAGGACTCATTTCAGATGTTTCAGTTTCATCCTCCCCTAAACCTACTTCCTGTTCCTCAACCTTAATAGAGGATTCTACAGTATCTCTATCCTCAGGAATCTCATTAGGGATATGCTCTATACTAACAGCGTTATTATCATGTCTGAAATCTGCACGTTCTAGTTTATCCCATCCTATGTGCTCTAGAAATTTAGCACTTGCACTACAATAAACACTAGTAGTATCCTGTGCCCAAAATCTATAAGATCTATGATTTGATTCATAGCCAACAAAAAACATTTTTCTGGCTCTTGGTTGATCTTTTCTCCTAACACTAGATGGAATATGTACCCAAGCTGGGGCTCCAAATGTGTGTAAATAACTAAGATTTGGTTTCCTCCCATGCCATAAGGTGAATGGTATCTCCCCTGTAGAGGAATGAACCACGTTGTTTAGCACATGGTTAGCACACATAGCAGCCTCGCCCCATAGATTTTCAGGCAAACCAGAATCTGCCAACATAGTTCTAATCATGGCTTGTAATGTTTGACCTCGTCTCTCAATATAGGAATTATGCTGTGGTCTGTATGGAGCCGATCGTTTATGCTGGATCCCTGCATCCTGCAAAAACTTTTCTAATCTTTGGTTAGTAAATTCCATACCATTATCAGTCACTAAGCATTTAACTTTAAATTTCTGCTTCCTTTCCACAAAACGCAGCCAGTTGTTTATATGCTGGAATGTTTCAGATTTTGTTTTCATAAGATAACAGAATCCATATCTTGAATAATGGTCTACTATGCTGAGAATATAGCAGGCACCTCCTATACTGGGTTTCTTGGGTCCAATTAGGTCTATAAACACGACCTCTAACGGCTTTGTAGTTTTAAAACCATTAACACGGTTTGCTGGTGTAACCCTACTTTTCTGCTGACTACAGGCATTACAGTTCAGATATTTAGTACATGCTTGTAGTTTTATCCCTTCCGATAATTGCACTGTCTTCTTTAACGTCCTGAAATTCAAGTGCCCAAGTCTCCGATGTAACAGATGAATACATTCATCATGTGGTTTAACATTCTCATAAACAGACTTAGACTTAGCCACCAATACTGGGTTCTCCCTTAAAATGAATAAATCATTTTCTAAACTTGCAGTAACAACCCTGCCATCTTTCTCTATAATAGACACTTATCATTTTTAAATGTTACTGTAAACCCAAATTGTACCAAAGATTTAACAGATAATAAATTGAATTTTAAACCAGGAATATATAACATAGGCAATGGTTCAGTACTAAATGACCAATGAGCAACACCTTTTCCAGCTACCTTAACCTTCCAGCCATTTGCTAGTTTAACATGTTGGTTACTCTTCTCCATTTTAACAAAACATTTTCTATTTCTAGTAATAGATTGAGAAGCACCACTATCAACAACCCAACAATCCTGGTTAACATCGTAGTTGAACTAGATATAGCTAAATTACAACCCTTCTTGGGTCTATTATTGTCCCTAACAGGCTTTTTCTTATTTTTACAATATTTAGCTATATGCCCTTTAGCCCCACAAGCAAAACAACGTTTTACAAAATAAGAAGTTGAGTACATTTTATCTTCTTTTGGTTGTTGCACTCTCAACTGATCCCTTTCTTGTCTTCTTTTGGATTCTTCCAACAACCTACCGGTTATGCCAGCCAATGTCAGTTCATCTCTGGACAAAACCTCTAACGAAGAAACAAAGTTGTCATAACTATCGTCCAAAGAAGAAAGAATTATATAAACTTGTTGTAGTTCAGAGAAAACAAGTTCCTTTTCATGCAGCTCCTGGAAAATTCTGGTCATGGATTCCAAATGAGCCATCATATCTCCCCCTTTAAGAAGATGTTTGTTGAATAATTTTCGTGTGAGATATATATGAGCACCCACAGAGTCACGAACATATAGTCTCTTCAACTTGGTCCAACACCTAGCAGCAGACTCTTCACCATGGATATGGACAAGCTGCTGGTCACCCAGTGTCAGTCCAATAATACATAGAGCTCGTTCATTGTCTCTGTTAAACTTGGCTACTTTCTTGGCATCTTCCTCATCAGCAGGATCCCATGCTATTACATCCGGTGGATTATTGACTATGTTCCACAGTCCTTCTCTACGCAAAAGTAGACTACATTTTGTAGACCAGGTTACATAGTTTGTTCCATCCAGCTGGGTTATCATGGAAAAATTTGCTGCTTGTTCTAGTGCCATCTTCACTTAGATTGTTTATCACAAACACAGTTTGTACTACTCACAAACTCAAACAAGCTCTCAGTTTAACTCTGAAAAAATCCTAGTTAGTTCTGGTTGGTTGGCCCTGGGCCCATAACCAATGTTAAGGATATTGTTGTTGTGTAACAACTAGCAGAGTAAAGTGCACAGAGAAACGTTGCTGAAAGCAATGAGATAGAGATACATACAAACTGGTGTTATCAAAAGTTTTCTTTATAATGGAAAATAAACAATCTCGTAGTCTTCTAAACAGTCCAAGTCTTTACCGGTTAAATCCAAACAAACTCTTACCAAACAAACAGTAGTTGGTTCACAAACCCCGGATGGTAGCAGATCCACCCACACATGCACGTGATGATAGCAGCTTATCATCCAACTGAATACCTTACAGTACCTTTCTTAAATACATTGTTAAGTTACAAGTAATTATAGCATGACTCAGCATTACAGCATGATGCAGCAGTAAAACTTAAAGTAACAGAATACATATATTGCCTGGACAACTGTTAGGCCCAAATCATATCCTAACAGGTGCTATGTTACTATGCCATATTATCATGAGAGAAAACTAAAACAAATTGGAAGGAGGGTCCACTTATTATCAATGAGCAATCATGTGTCTTGCCCATTCTGAAGCAATGCAAGAGACTCATGCCCCAAAGGTGCTTTTTCAAGAGGCAACTGGACTTTCTGGAAACCAAGAAAGTCCAGTTGCCTCTTGAAAAAAGCACCTTTGGGACAACCATGATCTAGATGACTGAAGAATCCCCATAGACAAGAGACTCCTGTGCTCAGTGAACTGACAAAGCACAGTTTCCCACCCAGGAGAAGCAATCATTAGATCCATTTGCACCACTTAAAAAACCAGCTGGTCTCACTTACCTCACCAGATATCCTTTGGTAATCATCCAGATTTAAGGAAAGATCACATGCCCCCAGAAAAGCAGTAAAAAAATCAAACAGAATGCCAAGCTTGCATCCTGCCTCTCAGCCATTTCTTCTATGGCTATGCCAACCCTTCTGTAAATAGCTGTTCCAGCCATGTTGGAAATATACTCCAAAAAAATTAAAACAATCCTTTAACAGTCTTTAAGAAAGTCAAGCCCCAATCAAAGCTTACAATGTAACAAGCTTAACCCAGAGGCAGTTTCTGAAAACACTTAAAGCAGCAGGGCAATTAAGGCTAGATTATGCTAGAAATACAGGAATATCAAAATGTTTCCTTCCTGCCTCCCTTGCAAGATTAGCCCTGTAAAGTGTGAAAACTTCCAACAACTGGTTCTCCAAACTGCTCAGAAAATTACCAGTGTGAACTGGTAGCAGCCAACCTCTGGATATCTTGCAAACTGAACATGCTTCTGCTCCAATATTGTTAACAAAAATTGTAGCTGTAAATATTAAGCATAATATTTTGTTTAGCACAGCATATGTTAAAATTCATCCTCATCATCTATCAATTGGTCCAAACTCAGTATCTCTGTTTACATCCAATTTTTCCATATCATCATTTTGTCTCAATTTTTAATGTTGGATTTGCCCATAAAGTCAATTTAGAATGGCAAAAGTGATAAAACATTTTTGTAGGCATGACATTTCATACTTTCTATCTGATAATTATATAATTTATCAGTTAAATCATATCAGCTATATATGTATATTCCAAAGTTTCCCAAATTGGAGAATTAACATCAATTGTTGGCTACCGGTGTTTAATACTTGACAATAGCTAAGCATAGTGGTATAGCTCCAGATTCTTGGATTTGAACCCTCAAAAACTTTCTAAACTTTCTGAAAATATTCTGCAAATACTCTGAAAATATAATATTCATTTTGAGAGCATTCACCATTTTTCCAAAAAGTGAGGTTTAACTTTTCCCATCTATCCATATCTGAAGAAATCTCTTTATTAATTTTATTTATATTACATTTTACTTACTGAATTCTATCTTTTGGTATATACATACCTAAATATTTAATGGATTCATTACAAATATGGAATTGATATTCCTTAAATGGTTAGGTAACCAAATTTTACCTACTGGCATCAATTCCAATCTGGACAAGTTAAAAAAATATCTTGTTTTTATACTAAAGACATCTATAGTTTATTTATTTATTTATTTATTTAGGTAATTTATATTGCTGCTTATTCACACAAGGCGACTCAAGGTGGCTTACAGAATATAGAACCCGATATAAAAACAATAAAACTAATAAAAGAAGGGTCATATAATAAATTAATATACTAAAATCACCCCCCACTCCGGCAACAACATCTCACATAAGCCATTTGATAATTTTTATTAACACTGGAATAATAGTGTAAGATTTAGAAATAAACCAAAGAGTACCATCAGCAAATAAAACCAGTTTATGTTTAACTAAATTATGTTCGTAAATCTCCCTAGGTTGTCTTAAAGTACAAGCCAAGGGCTTTACACAAATAAATGTGTAAGTAAATGGTGAAAGTAGACATACTTACCTGGTTGTTTTAAATGTTTACTTTAAATGTGAACAATTCATATAATATCTTGTTACGTTTTATGAACGTCAAAGAGCCTTGTGGCGCAGTGGACTAAACTACTGCTGTTAAAGTAGTACTTAGCTGCCAGCTGCCTACAATTACTGTGAGTTCAATTCTCACCAGGCTAAAGATTGACTCAGTCTTCCATCCTTTTGAGGTAGGTAAAATGAGGATCCGGTTTGTGGGGGCAATAAGCTGACTTTGTATAAAATAGAACACCACTCAGGGGCCCCCAAAATGCCCTACTAAGCAGGTATATACAAAAGTATGAAGACTATTGCTTAATGCATTGTAAGCCGCCCTGAGTCTTCGGAGAAGGGCGGCATATATAAATCGAACTAATAAACAAACAAACAAACAAACAAACAAACAAATAAAATCCAAATCTATTTAATACAGCAAACACGTTCTGCCTATTTATTTTGTCAAAAGCTTTGCCAGTGTCTTAACGATAAGATTACAAATTAGTTTTCATTTTCATTCAAACCTATTAAATCTACAACTAACCTAATATTGTCTGCTGCTTGCCTAGTTTCTCTAAACTCTGCTTGATCATCTTTAATAATGAATAATAACACTTGCTGTAATATATTTGCTAGACCTGCTGTTAAGATCTTTGTATCAACATTAATCAGTGATATTTGAAAATAAGTAGCACATTGGGTATGATCTTTATCTGATTTTGGTATAACTGTAATATATGCCTGAAAATATGGCTCCTAAAGCAGCATCCTCCAACATTTTGAGCACCAGGGACTGGTTCTATGGAGAGTTTTTTTTTTCTGAAAACCGGAGAGCAGGGGACAGGTGTGGTTTCACACACTGCCTGCATCCCGCATTTACACTGATGGGTTTTTGCTTGTTTGTGCCACCCAGTTTCTGACGCACCATGGACCACTGCCAGTCTGTGACCAAGGGATTGGAGATCCCTCTCTAAAAACTCACAATCCAATTTCTATCCCTAAGCCTCTCTGAAAAGCCAAAACAATAGAAAAGGGTGGGGGGAGATCATTCCCCATCTCTAGAAGGCTTCTTTCACCTGTAGTTGTTCAAGGAAAGAAGCCTCATCCCTCAACCTAGGGGAAGCTGCCCTTTTCTTGGTTATTGAATAAAACAGTAAGACTGTGTTTAAGCTCTGATGTTGTTTTATTTAAATGTATTTCAACTGCACTGATCTATCAAAGCAGAACCACCAAAAGCTATCCAAGAGCCTGGATAGCTCAGCAGACTAATGCATTGTAATTAACTCCAGCTGTCTGCAATTACTGTAAGTTCGAATCTCACCAGGCTCAAGGTTGACTCAGCCTTCCATCATTTCTAAGGTAGGTAAAATCAGGACCCAGTTTGTGGGGGCAATAAGCTGACTTTGTATAAAATATACAAAAGTATGAAGGCTATTGCTTAACGCATTGTAAGCCGCCCTGAGTCTCCGGAGAAGGGCGGCATATAAATCAAATTTTTAAAAAGTTAATGGTACTTTTATATATCAGTTCAGAGCATCTCTGTTGCCTCTGCAACTGGTCAGTAATCTTCTGTAAATGCAGAGACATTTACAGAAGCTACTAGACTTGAAACTGCTGGATGAGGAGGATTGGCTGATTATCTTCAAGGCTGACCATATTCTCTCTAAGATTTTGTTTCAACCTCCAAAGTAAATTGTGATGCCTTCAACTATGAAAACAAAGTGCACCAGTGCTTTGCACAGTTGTGTTAACTAAAATTGAAAACAACCCCCCCTCTAAAACTGTGCATTTTTGTCCTTCTGTGAACCCAATTGCTATTTGTCATATGCTCATAATGGAATCTAGAGCTAATCTAATACATGATTCACTTAAAAAGATATATTAATACATCAAAATTATTTATAATTATTATAGTACAAGATATTTTTAGTAAACCATTCCTTTAGAAAACACAAAGAAAAAAACAAAATTACAATTAACACATATTGTGATACTGAGTAGATATATGCATGGCTGTAAAGGGTACCAACAACTATTAACTAGATTGCTCAATGTGGAATAGGAGATAATTATCCACCTAAGACTGCAGTTTAAGTTGTTCTCAAATGCTATTACAGTATATCACAGAAGTGAGTACACCCCCTCACATTTTGTAAATATTTAAGTATATCTTTTCATGTGACAACACTAAAGAAATGACATTTGGCTACAATGTAAAATAGTGGGTATACAGCTTGTACTCACTTTTGTTGCCACCAGTTTAGACATTAATGGCTGTGAGTTGCGTTATTTTGAGAGGACAGCACATTTACAAGCTGTATACTCACTACTTTATATTGTAGCCAGCTGTCATTTCTTCAGTGTTGTCACACTGGGGGTGTACTCACCTCTGTGATATACTGTAACTGTTTATTAAAGTACCTCATTTCAAGTTGCAACAAGGCAGAAGCTGGAAGCTTTCATACATTTACATCTCTGAGTTATCGATTTAAAAGAGTTCTCTTCTTTGGGCTTTCCATACCATGCTCAGCAGCAAATAAAGAGAAAGTTTTTTTTCTAACTTCATTAGAAAACTGGCAATACAACAAAAATAGCTAAATTATATATGTAAGTATATCATTTAGCCATTGTCTATCCACTGCAGGATGAAGGCCTCTTCTGCATGTATGTATGTATGTATGTATGTATGTATGTATGTATGTATGTATTATGTATGTATGTATGTGATGTGTGTATCATAAAAGTAAGTGGCAGACAAAGGGGTTCCACTATAATGCAATAACTTACGTAATGACTGATTCTCACTTTCATTTTTTTCTGAAACTTCTGAAAAGAATAATACTTCTAAAATACTATTAAAGCAGATTTTAGAAATTAAATATGTAAAAATATCTGGGCCAAATATTTCTTCTGAATATTTGAAGAATCATCCTTGTTTTTCTTTTCAAAAAAGAAGAAAAATGTGGTGAAGTCCTCAAAAGGTTAGAGTTAATGCACCAATATTAAATTATAATGATGGCCAAAGTGAGTGCAAGTAATCTCTTTTTAATGGAGAGCAATCTCTACAATCTACAACCACCACAAAAAGACATCATAAAAAAGCCTACTAGTTGAAGGCTTTTCAGGTCACGATGAGGAGCAAAATAAGAAAGGTTACAGAATGGTGGGGAGATGTGAAACTCATACATATTCTTGCTCCACAGTCTACCATCCTTGACTATCTCACAATAATAAACAATGGTCAAAATATATTTTAAAATAATTTTTTTCCAAGGAGGAAGAACATGTAGAAACTGAAAGACTGATGGGGGCTATATCACGATGTCACTGTGCACCATTTTCCCATTACTGTAGCTTGTTGTGGAACCTATTGATAGATGGACAACTGTAGTATTTAGTATTGGAATTGATATATATTAAAGTCTTTCCTAGATTGAGGGAAGATCTATCATTGTTCTTTATAGGATAATTTGGCAAAGAAGAACTTCGGGGAACAAAGAGGTAGAGAATCTTTTTAGAGCTCAGAATGGTTGATTAGGTCATATTCTAAAAAGTGAAGAGCTAGAACAAACAAGTAGGTGGGACACAATAAAACCAGTTGTCATTTACTTTTGAGTTAAATCAATTTAATAAAATAAAATATCCAACATATTTAGTAATTTATTCCATTGCATTAAAATATTTTAATGGCAACTTTCAAACTCTGAGTGTCATACCCAAGACTTTCAGGGGGTGGATGCAGTGGCACCTCAGATAGAGCATCACTACAATAGAGAAAGAAGTCTTCCAAACAACTGTTTTACTGTAGTACCAGAATGCCCCATTTACTGTTGATGATAATGTCAATCAGTACATAGTCCAATATTTCTGGTCTGCCTTCTGAAATACAGAAAATTTATTTTTTTTTCTCTTCAGAAATCTCTCCCACTATTCAAACACCTGATTTACATTTGTGAACATGATCTTCTTCGAAACCTCTAAAGAGTTTTTTCTGTGTCATCATACGCAGTAGAAGGGGACGTGGACATCCTGCAGAGGAATTTTGAAGGACACCCAGTCAAGCCAATGGAATGAGGAAGATCCCCAATTAGTGGAATGTAGGAGCAGCGAGGGGGAAAAAGTACTGTTCTCCCCATCCTTAAAATGTAATCAGTAGTGCAGAAGTTCATGATTGAAGATTTAATGTTTTCCTGGAGTAAGACCAACCACACAATAATTTTATTGTTGATGTTGAATAACATTTTGTTGTACCATTTAGCTATCAAGTCTTCTTTTGAATATATACAATGCTTAATTTTTTCCCCGTTTTAAAACATTCAGTCCATATTTTTTCTTAAGCTCAACATAGAGAAATAAATAATAAATTAAACAACAAAAACGATTAAAACCCATTGAATACTAAAATATAAAAATCAAGTATTTTTCACAAATGCTCTGATTTTTATATTTCAGTATTCAATGGGTTTTAAATCATTTTTGTTGTTTAACATTTTTTTTAAAAAACCTATAAATTCCTTTTTAAAATGAAAATTTCATAAAAATCATTAATAAGGAAATGAAACAAACGTCCCTTGGGAAGAGTTTCAGAATCCAGGGACAGCAAATGTAAAAAAAGGTTACATAGTTGCAACTAGGTATATTTCTGTGGTACCTGGGGATTTTTGTAAAAAATTTCAGCAGATTTAAACAGAGAAGATGGAACATCTCCTAGCTGTAAATTATTTGTGCTTTAAATATTATAAGTATCACACTGAACTATAAATCAGAAATAGATTAGAATCGATTGACCAGTTGGTGTCGCAGAGGGACAGAAGTAGGCTAGTGGGGCTCTGTGAAGCCCAGCCAATATCTGCTTGCCAGGAGACCCTATGGGGCCAAAGCCACCCTGGAGGGGTGGAGAAGACAGGAGGGATCTTTTTGTCCAAAAAAAAATCCTCTCGAGGATTAGCTGGAGTTAATCACAATGCATTAGTCTGCTGAGCCCTTGTTTTTCATAAAGTTTTTTTTAGATGGGTTAGATGGTTTTAATAATTGTAAACCATCCAAAGTGTCTGAGAGTTAGGCAATGTATAAATTTTATCAATTATTATTATTATTAATAATTATTATTTTTCTTGAGGAACCTCAGCTATTTTCTATTGCACAAATAAGAAAGAAATTAATAACGTTTTATTCCATGGAACAGTAAAAAGCAGCTTGGCAGTGCCTTTTCTTTTTCTATAGTTCAGCCATTATCAGAAATGACAGCTATTATGGCCAGACCAAAGCTGTGACAACTGGGGCAGGAAGATTATGAGCTGGAGTGGTTCATGAGCTGAATATTGGAACTGGGTGAGATGATTTTCAATTTCTAAACTATAGATTTAAAGAATAAACTATTTAAAGAATAACTATAGATTTAAAGAATAAACTATAGATTTAAAGAATAAAAGAATTTTCAAAAACAAGAAAGATTTTCCAAGGCATTCAGAAAGTGGCAAATTAGTATACCGAGATAGATTACAGAGTAATACATGTTTCTCCAAAAACACGACCCATCCCATTAATAAGACGAACCCTAATTTTTTGGAAGTGGGCCTGATATTACCCCTACCCTGAAAAGAAGCCCGGGGAATGGGCACAGCCTGCACAAGTGGTGGAGCGGTACAGGCAACTGTCCGGCTGCACCTGCAACACAAATACTGCTTTTGGCCTTCTCTTTCTGGGTGGAGCACTTCTGCCTGTTGGGCCACTTTCCTAAAACTGGCAACTCTGTGGCCAGCTGCTTTGCTTTTTCCCTCTTTTTGGGAGGCTTGCAGGAGGCTTTTTGGCAAATGGGAGGAAAATGGGGAGGGGGATTTTCCTGCCTGCTATCCTTCCCTCAGTCTGTGCTGAGCTTGAGGAATGGATGACAGGCAGGAAAAATTCCCCTCTCCATTTTCCTCCCATTCGCCAAAAAGCCTCCATCCCAAACACTGAAGGTTCAGAGGTGATGGTGCATCCACGGCATGTCCAGTTCACCAAGTCTGGCCTGCTGCACCTCAAAAAAAGTAAGACCACCTTGAAAATAAGCCAAGTGCTTATTTCCAAATCTAAAAGAAAATAAGATTTGGGATTATTTTCTGAGAAACATGGTAAAACTTTAATGGGAGAATATAAATCCTTAAACTTTAAAATATAGAAAGACTTGTAGTATTGAAAAAAGTGACTTTAATTTGCTGATAATATCATCTGATTACTGGAAGAAATAGCATAAAGAAAAAGAGAATCTTTTTCCCATCATTTGAAAGCCAGCTGTCACACCCTCCACTTTGTTTTAATACTGGAATTAGAGCTAGGATGCCACCTACTGGTCAAAAAGATACTAATTTACTACATGGTGGGAAGAGACCTTGACAGAAAAAAAGATGATTGATAAGAGAAGGGAAACAAAGGCATAGAAAAAGGGAAACAAAGTGAAAGACGAACAACACCTGGAAGGCCATCTTTTTGGGGGGGTTTTGGTTCTGTATCTATTTGTTTTTTGGCTGTTTGGGAGCAACTGGTGAGCCTTTTGAAGATATTTAAAAGAGTGTGGACTACAAATAATAAGAATTGTCTTGAAACTGAATACTTGACTCTGTGGATTAATGAGACATGGGGACCTGGTGGGCAAACTTGGATTATTAATACTATTTGATAGAACATTTTATGAGGTGAAAGAAGAAAAACTAAACAAAACATATGAATTCAGACAACTTAGAGGGAGCAAATTAGAAGATTTTGAGGATTATACATATAGTGGATTCTAAGGACCAACTCTGAGCAAAATTCTTTTAATATTGGCTTTTGTGGCACCTTTGGGCAACTGGCACATTGGGATTTTGGTGGATTAGTGATGGATTATTGAGTAACCTTTGGCCCATTAAATTAAAGTAAAATGTCACAACAGGGAAAAATAAATATATTTCAAAATGAAACACTATTGATACTTCAATGTATTCATGAAACTATGATAAGGAACCATAGGGAGATGATGGACCTGATACAGATGTGAGAGTAGAAAACCCTAAGCAAATGACAATGGAAAATCAACAAAAAAACTCAGAAAATAGAGGAGAAACTAGAAGGAGCAGAGGAAAGAATAGAAGAGATAAATCAACAAATGACACAAACAGATAAAGTTACAGAAGAGATAGTAAAGATTCTTGAAATGGAGCAGGTAGATTACTTATTAAGAGATCAAAATACAGAAAAGGATAGAGAGAAAGATCTCCCAGAAGCAATGAGATAGTTATTGATGGGTGCTCTAGAGATTTGACAGTAAAAGATAGAGGTGAAGGCAAGTGGAATATGTAGACTAAGTATGAATGATGTAAGGGAATACAAGATCCCAAGGGAGGAGCATGAGAGGATTGTCAAAAAGTTAATAAAAGTTGAAATACTAAAAAGGGCAAGAGATAATGGATAGATACATAATACCTCTCAGTATGGGAATTGTCTTATTAGGGGTTAGAAAAAAGAGGGAGAAAGTTAAAATTGGGAAAACATTATTATGTATACTGCTATATAAAATAACACATTATAATTACAATGTATATGTAAATGTTAGAAGTTGAAAGACTATTAGGTACATCTAAACTGTATTATCATTGGTATTAGTACTGTGTATAAAGTAAATTGACCTAGACAATACACTGTTTGTTAAGCACTCATGTATGTTAAAGAAAAAACTATAAATAAAATTATATATATACATATACATATACATATACATATACATATACATATACACATACACATACACATACACATACACATACACATACACATATACATATATATGTAGGTCTTTAGTTATTCGGGTCTTCTCCCGTGTAAAATTGGAAGTGTCTTGGTGATGTTTCAACGAAGTCTCATTCGTCATCTTCAGGCTGATGTTCTCGGCTTCGGGCTTCCAGGAGCAATGTGAGATCGCATCTGTCTCTTCCTTTTAACTGCTAGTGAGGGTGGGAGCTGATTGGGTGGGAGCTTGGCTGTGTTCTGATTGGATGGGGGGGGTTGGTTGTGCTCTGATTGACTGGGGGTGTGTTCTGTTTGGGTGGGGGCTTGGTTGTGCTCGGCTTAGTTTGAATTGCAGGGGGAGCTGCGTTGAATTGAGCTGGTGAGCTGCGTTGTTGTTGTTTGGTTTCGTGTTTGTGGCCATGCGAGCTCTTCATGGTGGGTGTCAGTCTGCTTCATGTATGGATTGGAGGGGTTTAAAGTGGCTAATGATGCAGCTGTGGTCTGGCTTCTGGTCCTTGGTCGTGCCTCATTATCAGTGTGGGTTTGAGTCTGCTTTCTGTGTGGATATGTGGTGGTGACATCCTGTGTGGCTCTCGTGAGTGTGGGTCTGGTGTCATTTGTCATGTTGGGGACTTGTTTGTCAATAAGGGTGGGTTTCCAAATGGCTGGTAGGTGGGAGGTATCGTCTCATTTGTTCATGCTGTGTGGGCGTTTTTCTATCTCAATGGCTTCTCTGATTATTCTGTTGTTAAAGTGTTCAGTTTTGGCAATAGTTCTGGTCTTTTTAAAGTCAATTTCATGTCCTGTGTTGGACCAGGGAAGAAGTTGGTTCCTCTTTTCTGACTGAGTTCTTGTGTTCTTCAATGCGTGCACTTATTCTCAGTGCACGCATATAAATATGCGTGCATTGAGACAAATATTTCTACCTATCCCAAATTCAGTCTCAGTTGTATAAAGATTGGTTTTTAATAAACTCTTCTAAGATTAGTTTTTTTCTGTAACTTAATGAAGTTATAATGTAGAGAATATCTTCTGCTTAATTTTGGATGTTCTACTCCAAAACAGGATGATTTCATTAATAGCTGAATCAATAGTTACATCAATAATAATAAAAAAAGAAAACAACTCGGCTAATTGGATTGAAAAGGCTGATAGGATTGTGTCAAGTTAAGAGGAACTGGATATGAATATTAAGTACCACTTTACAGGAAAGGGACCCTTTTCACATTTAGTTTCTTCATTCATTGTCTAAAAATGAACTGTAGCAACAGAATTTTGCTCACTGTGGTTAACTGTTCTGAACAAAACAGAAACTATCCATGAAATCAGCAGTATTTAATGGAAGTTTGATCAGAAAAATAATTGAAAACTACAGCTCACTTCGAGGGGGTGACTAAACCAATTCCTTCAGGCATAAATTTAAAAAAGTTAATTCGAGTTATACCTATTAGTTATCTCCAAATTAAATTCCAAGATTAAAAATAAGGTGTCCTAAAAATAATTGAATAAAATGAAATATAATTAACAAATGAGTTAATCTAAGCTGTCAGAGTACAAGGTGTTTATTTATCTGTGTTGTTCTCAGATGACACAAAATGATTTTAATTTACATGCATAAGAATGTGTCTTGCTATGCCCACAGACTAAATTAGTAATTTACATATGATTCGTATATATTTTACATTTTGTAGAGTAAGAGAAACATTCACTGAAATTCATTTGAACACACCACAAATAATTACAATTACAATTACTGGAAGTTCGCAGTGAGTGTGATGTATATTTCAAAGCACCTCTAGAAGTAGGCTTCTTAATTTGTTTTAAAATTTATTTTCCATTCAAAAATTGTAACTGCTGCTAGGCAACACAGCTCTATAATTCCTTTTCCTGTTTTTCATTTTCAGTCTTCCCCAACAAGTCCAAGATATTAGAAATCTACCTTATCATTTTGTTTTTGTCCTATAATCTACATTATATGAAGAGGCAGTACCAAATGCCCTTTTATCCCTTTCTGATGCACAAACCCTTTCGGAAATGCTCTGACTTTTCTCTTCTCCTTTCTTCTCCTAAACTACTGTACTTCAGTTCTCCAATATTATTGTCCAGAAGGGAAATACAGTAGGGGAGTTTCATTTCATGAAACTGAATTGAAACTGAAAATGAAATGAAGTATATTAATTAGAATGGAAAAGCAAATTCCTAATTTATTTCTCAAATTAGCATTTTAAAATAGAATTTGATAGCTGAGAATTCTTTCATTTTTACTTTGTTACTATTTGCAAACCTTTGCATTGAACATAGAAAGAAGAATTCAGTATCAACTATCACAGGAAACAATTTTCAATTAATATTTTATAGCTGCATTGCTTTAAATCAAATTGTTCCTCAATATGTTTTGTAACATGTATACAGAAATATACATATCAAATATTGGGGTTGGAAAATATGATTTAAAAAACTAATGACAATTTTAGATAAGATCATAATTTGTTTTGTAATAAAATATTCTGAAAGATTAAAACCTTTAAATGCTATAAAAGAATAGAACTTTTTTATTATAAAAATAATTTTATTGAATTCAAAGAATGAAAATGTTCACTAAGATTTTCAAATTTAACATTTTTGTTTATTTGAATAAAATATTCTGAAACATCTATTTTTGTTTTCCTTTCCTGCCTTCTCACAACCAGGATTCATTAGGAATTCAAGAACTTTAGCATTTGTATATTTTGTAGTTATTATAGTACTCAAGCAGAATTTGAAAAATATATAAGATTAAATTGAAATGTAAAAGAAATATACTTTTTCCCTTGCTGTATATCCTAAATTTTGTGTTACGCAAAAGATAGAAAGCATTAATTTGTACAGCACTAAAAACAAAAAACAAACCTAAAAACAATGTAATAGATCCACAGAAATCTTCAAAGATACTGGATTTGAAAGAGGTTTATGGGAAGTGCAATACATGGGCAGAATAAACAATGAATACTAGATGGTTAAAGAAAAACAAAACAAAACAAAAAACTTCAAGATATTTCCAATCGGGGTGCTCTGGGATCTATGCACACAGAGAATCCCCACAGGTACAAACTGATCCAAAACCATTGTCATTTTCTCATTTCAAGCAATGACTATAACCTCAGCTGAACTATCTGATCTGAGAATTGAATATGTTGTTAACTTGGTGTAGTCCTATTAAACTGAAGTACGACAAAGCAGACAATAACATGGATTGTTGGTTTGTTTTTCTATGTTGGATTATTTATTTATTTATTTATTTATTTATTATTTAGACTTATATACCGCCCTTCTCCTTGCGGACTCAGGGCGGTGAACAGCCAAATAAAAACAAAGTTCACAAAAGTTAAAATATTATAAAAAGAGCAAATATAAATTTAGCTGATGATTAAAACAAAATTAATTTAAAATAGATATCAAACTCTAAAAACTCATAAAAAATTTAGCAGGGATCAGGCCAATTGTTTAATTGTATAATTGTTTTATACAAGCCACCATAATTTGTTAGATTAAGCAGGACATAAATGCACCTGAATTGGCACTCCAAAGAACCTGATAAATTATTACACCAACTGTCAGTTTCTTCATTTTTGCAATTCACCATTATTCAGATATTACAATTCAGCTGTTCGGTCCTTCAAATGAGTGAACCAATTCCTTAATCCTCACTGGGTTTCTGCTTATGACCATGATTGATATACTCCATTCCAATTAAGTAGAATGCCAGTAAGCTTCCAATCAATCATGGAAACCTGTTCGATTCTTCTTATTCCACATCTCAAGGCACACTTCTTCTAAGCAGAAAGATGGACTAAATGTTTTTTCCACACATGCGCAAAATGGCATGCCACAGTAATAGCAGAATCTTTTGCATTTTTCTCCAAAGATTTGGCAAAGAAACCCGAAACCTCAATAAAAGTCCAATTAAAGTTTAGGTGATAGGACAAGGTATAAGTGCTATAGCTTACTAACTTGTAACTCTTAAGTATATTATGGGATAATGGATAAGGCATAAACAAGAAAAGTTTACACATAATTACCATATTTCCCCAAAACTAAGACCTCTCCAGATAATAAGACCAATTGGGCTTTTCAGCGTATGCAATAAAATAACCCCCCCCCCAATAAGTCCCCCCACCAACTACTTACATGCATATGCAGCCAGTCTTGCCACTTCCTCTGGTTGTTTGCTGTGCAAACAACACAATGTGAGGAGGTGAGGCTGAAGGGGGGGAGAAAGTGGAGACATGCCCTCTCCTCTCTGTTCTTTGTGCCGGCCGAGCAGCCCAACGTGTCCCACCCAAATGGCAACAGCATCCTGGCTGCTTCTCTTCCTTGCCGTCTCTTTATTGAGAGGGGTAGCAGGTGGGACAGGGGAGAAGCAAGACATGTGGAGCGAGATGTGACTCTCCTTGCCATCTCTTCTCCCCCACTCCCACCGGGCATGGCAGGGCTCTTGGCCCTCGCTTAGCCACCCACCCCCTTTAGGGATACAATTTGGCTGTGGCAGATGGGACGGGTGAGAAGCGGGACGCAGGTCTTACCTTTCAAGCTGAGTTGCATTCCTCGCCATTGTGCCCAGGGAAAAATGCTGTAAAAGAAAACCTTCTTGCGAGTTCAATCAAACTTCCTGAACTCGCATCCAAATTGCAAATTCCATCCCTAAAGGGAGCGGGTGGCTAAGCAAGGGGCAGAAGCCCTGTCATGTCTGGCGAAAGGGGGGGGAAGAAAAGACGGTATGGGGAGCCACGTCTTGCTCCACGTGTCTTGCTTCTCCCCTGCTCCACCTGCCATCCCTCTTGATAAAGAGAAGGCAGGGAAGGGAAGCAGCAGTTGTCATTGGGTTGGGTTGGGAACTGCTGGGCCGCTTGGCTGGTGCGAAGAACAGGGAGGGAAGGCAATGGCAGCAACAGGACATCCAGTCCCACGCTCGCCGCCTCCTGCACCCCCAAAATAATATGACCTCCCAATAATAAGACCAAGCCATTATTTGGGAGGGGGGGTCAAAAGAAAATAAGACCCTGTCTTATTTTCAGAGAAACATGGTGTAGTATTGCTGAAAGAAGGATTGGAAGGGGACATACATTATTGGGAGCTATGCCATATAACTTCTGAAATGACAGTTATGAAAATTTTGTTGATAACATATGTACAAGGTTGGAACATGTTTGCTTCATTTAAGCCAATTTTGGGAAGACACTATTGTAAATGCATGGGGAAAACATTTCAATGACCTTGTGATGTTAAACTTATTTTACCTTGTGATAAATACTATAAAAAACCCCACCTGTAGGTGTTGGAGGGTTTGAGTAAGATCTCTCAGTGTACTGCTTTCTAAGGAATAGTTTCTTTAACAGTCTCCATCTTGGTGTGTTTGGGCAAAGTGTTTGGGCAAAAAGGCACACTGCGCAATGGACCCTAGTCTTGAGTTGAGAGTACTGATTGAGCAGTTAGCAGTGCCTCTTTGAGAAGGGCATTTTGTTGCTAAAAACCTGTTTCCACGTGATATAATTCTACTTTTAAAAATTTCTAGTACAGTACCAGTGATCTTCCATTGTACATCTCATATTTCTAACTAATTTACTTCATATATTTATTTTGCCTCCTGCCAAGGTTTTTTTTTTCTTTTGTAAAGTGTCAGTAATTTTGTAACAGTATTAGAAAACAAAGAGCATTTTTGTTTGGTTATTCTGTTCATTAAATTTTAAATGTTGCATTTTTTTCTGTTCTGTTTTTCATAGATGATTTCTTTTTATGCATCAGATCCTAAATAGCCTTTGACCTTGCTGTCTGTTCATTATTCTACTTGGTGCATTTGTTTTTCCATCTAGGCTGCATAATTTCTTTACAATTGCAAAAAGTTATTTGTTTTGCACTCCTATCTCTTCTATAATGAGAAATTCAGTCTCTTCTCCATTCCCATGGGCAAATTCAACAATGAGAATATTTATTATTATATTTGATATGACTAACAATATCCTAGTACACTTGATGAATTCTTTCCCTCCAGTGGAGTGACACAACTGTACCTTCAAATGGAATGGGACTGTTTATGGTGGGCAAAGATGGAGTAAAATTCTAGTTAGAAAAGCAGTTTGAATACATTAGAACAAGATTTGCATTCTTCAGCAGTACCAAAATAATGCAATTATCATCACAGCAAGCAATTCCCATCACAGCAACTTTACAGGGACTGAACTCTTTAAAGAATATTAAGCTTTGGTTTGGCCTTGGTTAAATGAACCTTATTATTTTAATTTGTACCCCCTTGCTTTACGATATCCCATTTTGTGCAAATCTATTCAATTTTGGTTTATTCAAAAATCCACATTTTAAAAATCATTGTTTAACTTGATTTTTTTTTAAAAAAGCCATACTGGATAGTTTGGATACAAAAATCAGATTCTATTTGACTGCATCTCAATTTTCCATGTTCATGTTTTCTTTATTTTGTTTTAAAACTTTTGCACAATTACAAACAATACAGATGGAGATATAATTTCTCCATCCAGCAGGTTGCCAGGCTATTATATATATATATAATAGCCTGGCAGGACATTAAATTGACTTTAAAAAGACCAGAACTATTGCCAAAACTGAACACTTTATCAACAGAATAAGCAGAGAAGCCATTGAGATAGAAAAACGCCCACACAGTATGAATAAACGAGATGATACCTCCCGCCTACCAGCCATTTAGTAACCCACCTTTATTGACAAACGAGTCCCTAACACAAGGAATGACACCAGACACACACTCACGAGAGCCACACAGGATGTCACCACCACACATCCACACAGAAAGCAGACTCAAACCCACACTGATGATGAGGCACGATCACGGACCAGAAGCCAGACTGCAGCTGCATCATTAGCCACTTTAAACCCCTCCAATCCATACATGAAGCAGACTGACTGAAGAAGAGTGGCACGGCTATGAACACGAAGCCAAACAACAGCAATGCAGCTCACCAGCTCAAATCCCCCAGCAATTCAGGGGGATTTGGGTGGGGGCTTGATCACAATCAAGTCCCCACCCAAACAGAACACACCCCCATCCAATCAGAGCACAGCCAACACCCCATCCAATCAGAGCACAGCCAACCCCCCAACCAATCAGAACACACCTCCACCCAATTAGAACACAGTCAAGCTCCCACCCAATCAGTTCATACCCCCACTAGCAGTTAAAAGGAAGAAACAGCTGCAATCTCACATTGCTCCTAGAAGCACAAAGCTGAAAATACCAGCCTGAAGATGACAAATGAGACTTCGTTGAAACGTCACCAAGACACTTCCAATTTTATGTGGGACAAAACTCGAATAACCAAAGACTGACCAACCTACCTACACACACACACACACACACACACATTCTTACTTTTCGTAGGTTTAATGTGTGTTTTTCCTTTAAGCCAGGTTTTTCCTACGTAGCCAAGATTTTTCTGGAACCACAATTGAGCGAAATCACATTCACTACATTCTGGGTTCTTTCTCCATCTTTTCACTCTGGCAGCAAACAGAATCTTGTGCTGCATTCTGGGAGACCTAAATAGCTATTTCTGGCTCGTTAGCCATCATCAGTAGGCCACACCCACATCTCATGTTCCTCCCTGTAATGGCCCAATGTCTATTTTTTTTTACTTTTTGTTGGTTTAATGTGTGTTTTTCCTTTAAGCCAGGTTTTTCCTACGTAGCCAAGATTTTTCTGGAACCACAATTGAGCGAAATCACATTCACTACATTCTGTCATCACATTTATTCATACAATATGGTCTTTTCTCTATTTCAATGGCCTCTCTGATTATTCTGCCATATATATATGTATATGTATATGTATATGTATATGTATATGTATATGTATATGTATATGTATATGTATATGTATATGTATATGTATATATATATTCCAATATATGACCCAATGCCAGTCCATGGACTTAGTATATATTTCATAGGGATATTTATCGGAAAAAACTATAGGTCTAGAATCTAACCTCATGCAGTTATTCTTGCCTATAGCAGATGAGTCAGCTGATGCATCATGATAATAATGTCCACAGAACCATGTAGGAAGCAGGCTGAAGCTATAGTGAAGAACAGTAAATTTTCTGCATTACCTACTGAGCTCTGTAACAACAGGATGTTTGAAGCATAATTTCCCTTCTGATTCTTTTTTAATAAGGTAATCCTTGATTTACAACCACAATTGGGTCCAAAATTTCTGTTATTAAGTGAGACATTTGTTAAGTGAGTTTTTCCCCATTTTACAACTTTCTTGCTATGTTGTTAAGTGAATAACTACAGTTGATAAGTTACTAACCAGGTTGTTAAGTGAATCTGACTTCCCCACTCACTTTGCTTCTTCAAAAATCAAAAAAAGTGATGACTTGACCCTGGGATACTACATTGGTCTTAAATATGAATCAGTTGCCAGGCCCTCTGAATTTTGATCACATGATCATGGGGATGCTGCAAAGGTCATGACTGTGAAAAATGGTCAGAAGTCACTTTTTTCCGTGATACTGTAATTTTGAATGGTCCCTATATGAACTGTTGTAAATCGAGAATTACAAATAAGGATAGGATACTTTTTAAAAGAAGGAAAAAAATCCCTCTGAAGTTATTACAAGTATGCATCTTGGTATTTGTAATGAAGCTGATGCAAACAGATTCCTGACGAACCTAGCAGACAACTTTATCACCCAAAAGGTAGAGGAGGGAACTAGAGGGTCAGCTATGTTGGATTTAATTCTTACTAACAGAGATGAAATGATATAGGATTGAAGTTGTGGGAATTTGGGGGAGAGTGACCATGTCATGTTGGAATTCAACATGCAGTCTATACACCCATGTTAAAATGCTAGGATTTTGAGATGTAAAAGAAAATCAGACCGAGATAAATCACTTTTTTTAAAAAAAATTGATTTATATGTCACCCTTATCCGGAGACTCAGGGCGGCTTACAATGCCTTAAGCAATAGCCTTCATACTTTTGTATATTTATATTTATACAAAGTCAGCTTATTGCCCCCAACAAACTGGGTCCTCAATTTACCCACCTTATAAAGGATGGAAGGCTGAGTCGACCTTGAGCCTGGCTGGGATTGAACTCGCAAGTAATTGCAGGCCACTGGATCTTAAATGCTGCCTTTGTAGGAGGCATTACCCCCCTACGCTACTCAGGCTCCTTCAGAATTTTTTCCACCTTTCATATAACATATAAACATATAAACTTGGAATTTTAATGAATGTGTGTAGACTTTATATATATCCACTATAATGCAGGCACATGCAATAGAACAAAGTCAAACTAGTGTATTAGAGTTTAAGAGAGCTGATTTCAATAAAGGTAGAGTTTGATAAGGATTCCACGGAAGATGATCTTATGTGAATGAAATGAAATGATCTTTTAGGGTTCCCTTGAGGTGGGTTTGGCAACAGCTCTGGCCAATATGAATTCTAAAGGAGCTGAGAGAGATGAAATACTCTTGTGGGGCAATCAGCTCTCAAACACAGGGCTGGCTTCTAACTTACAGCATGTGCTACAAGTAGTTACAAAATACAGGAAGACTTTAGGATGATTTGTCCTACTATTCTTTGGTAAAGTGTAATTAAGTCTGGAAGCACCAGGATTATGATTGGAATGGTGGAATCTAATCTAAATTGAAGACTGAAATGTAAATGTGAAGTATCCAAGAGCCTTTACCATATGTAATAACTATATTACCCAAATATAAGTATCTGCAGAAAGTGAAAAAGATGTAGTATCAACCACTGGCAGAGCAGTGCACAAAGAAGAAAGTGAAGAAACAGCTTCATATTTCATTGGCTAATTTGGGACTGGAAGCTCAATGGGCAGCTGAGGGTGACACTTAGAGATATGAAACAGAACCCCCCCCCAAAAAAAAAATCACAATAAAATGCATAGAATCCAAGGAAAGTATTGGCAATAGCTCCAGAGAACTAGTGGTAAGGGAAATAGGCTGTAGTGGATGGAAATGAAGGGGGAATCTGCTTTGCAGCAACAAAACTATAAGTAATAATTGAGGTTACAATCACTACTCTAAGACAACAAACCTGACTGGTAAATACATTGGGGCCAGAATTGTGGTTATAAGTCAAGGCACCACATTACCAGACCTAATTTTTGACCATTTTTGCCATGGTTTTAAAGTGAATCATGTAGTCTTATGTTGAACATGCAGTTAGATTTACCATAGTAAGTAAATCAAGTGGTTATAAGTCCAGATCTATTGTCACAAATGGGTGGGGTTTTTTGGCCAGAAACTAATCATGGTCACATGACTGTGGGATGATGCAATCAGTTGCAAATGTGAGCAAAATGTAGTCACATGATCTTCGACAGATGCAATGTTTTATGACAGCCAGAAGTCTTTTATAGCAATGGCAATAGCATTTAGACACAGTGCTTTACAGCCCTCTCTAAGCAATTTAGAGCCAGCATATTGACCCAACAATCTGGGTTCTCATTTTACTGACTTTGGAAGGATGTAAGGCTTGAGTCAACCCTTGAGCCGGTGAGACTCAAGCTGCCAAACTGCCGGCAGCCGGCAGAATTAGCCTGCAATACTGCAATCTAACCACTGCACTACCACGGCTTTATGGATTGTAAAGCACCCTTCTTTGAGGCCTTTATAGCACTAAACAACCGCTCACTCACTTCGAAGTCCAGGACTACCTGCAGTGAGATGTTTATTTTTATATTTCACACTTTTCCAAAAGAAAAACCAAAGCCAAAAGAAAAAAAAAACAACCTAGATGAAGACATCCCATTAAAAAAGGAATATGGTATGTACGTAAAGATAGCAGAAAAGAAAAAAATCATAAAGAATCAATCCTGTGACTTTTAGCACGCCTTTTAAAAAACAGAATACTCCTTGTAGGCATTAGGAAGTATAGTCCTACTAAAAAATCAGTTTTAGAACATTTAAGAATTATATTCTGTGCAAGTGGACATTGCATTGCTATTTCTATTTCAAATGTGGGTCTAGTTCTAAGAAAAAACACTGAACTGCCAAATTTGGCTTCTTGGCCCTGTGAGTGATAAATTATGCAAAGTGCTATGTTGGATATTACAAATGACCTGAAAATAACCTTTACGCTAGAAAGCATCATGCTGTAAAAAAATAAAAAAATAAATAAAGAGGCTTCCAAGTGATCTTGATTTGACTGTTGGTAATTTCAATGCACACATCCATGCAATCTTCTTAGAACAGTGCATGACCTTCTACCACGATGTTTTAAAGCACATTTTCTATTTTATGGTTCATAATTCATTATGCAGCAAAGCTGAAAAAATTGCTGTTTCACAATAATTTTTATGAAGAGAAATCACTTCTCTGTATTAGAAACTTAATCTTACAAAAGGGAATACCGGAATCATTCTATTTCCATATTTCATCCCTATAAACTTTTAATGATTTTTCATAATAGCTGTTGCATGTAGATATACAACATTCACATGTTTTTCTCTGCAGAAGGAGAATATTTCTAAATTAAGAGAATGTTTAATTGTGTGGGGAAAGAATGTAAAGAACATTTACGGATGAATTATTTGTTCCAGGAGCTTGAATTCTTGTCCCATAAAGAGAAAAAAGTGGACCGAAAATAATATCTCCACTGCCCACATTTTAACGAAACACAGCAATAAGAAGCTGAAAATTCTAGCAGCTGCATTTTCTTGATATCTGCCACTAATTAACCTGAAGTCAAAGGAAGAACAGACTTTATTGTCAGATGAAAAAGACTTTAAACAAAAAAGCCAAGGTTATTGGCTTCTTGCTCAGGAGTGCCACAGGAGTCATCTGGGTTGGCAGCCTTTCTCCACAAACTCCATTATGACCAGCCTGCTCTCAGAAAATGACATTTCTTCCATTGTTCCTCTCCCATCAGTACAGCACCATAATGCTCTTGGACCAACTTCCCAGGTACTGAAGGTGCTGAGAGCTTTTATTCTGTGAAGACTAGCATGCTCTTGTAGCTACATGCACCTGTACCTTTTTGGACCTCAGCTGCAACAACATTTTTGGTAATTTATTCATCAGACTTGTAGTTTTTTAGGAATCCACAAGCCATTCTTAACTATTTTTTACAAATATATCCAAATGATTTCTACTTTATGCAGTAGACATTGCTTGTAATACCACAAGTAGGATATTCTAGCAGAATGTTAGAAAAAATAAGGTGGATATTTATATGTACTGTGATCAGTGGTGGTATTCAGCTGGTTCTGTTTGGATCATGCAAACTGGTAGCGGTGACTGTGGAAGGCTCCGCCCACATACCCAGATATAATATGCAACTACTGTGCATGTACAGAAGACAGTGCATATGCGTGGAGGTGGCACATGCAGGCGAAGTGAGCGTACATGCGCGCTCACATTTGTGAACCAATAGGGAAGGTAAGTGAATCTGACTGTGATGCTTGATATTTTATTTTGAACCTTATAAATGGCGGCAGGGCTGAACCATTACTGAAAATGAAGCATCCAGTCACATTTTCTGAGCATGCAGCTGTAAGATTCCAAAAAGAAAAAAAAAGAGAAGGCAAGAATTGCAAACCATTATTGGTATTGTAATCACATAACACAGAGAATTTAAATGAAAGTCTGAGGATTGTTCCAAGTTTTAATGGGTTAATTTGATGAAAGCAAAGAATCACCATTACCATACCTACTTCTAAAAGAGAAGAAGTTGTTTTATGTGACAGCCTTGACCCAGCTACTAGAACTGCCATCTAAGTTTGGTAAAGGAATATGAAGTGCCACCTCAAGGCAAATCACATTGTCTCTTCACCTTAATGAAGAACATTGCATTGACCTTGTTTCAGAAAGCACTTCACTGGAACAAATCCAAACCACTTTGTTCAGGGCTGAAAGGAATCAGTATAATTAAAAAAACATATTTAGCATGATGTGATAAATTTGGAAGGGGTAGCATCATTTGTTAATATTCAGATATTGTTTGAATTCCAGGCTGGATCAGCATGTTCAATTGTAAATTTTACTGGAATGTCTCCAGTAAAATTTTTTTGAAGACATTCAATTCTTTAATTGAAACAATGATGTCTTGCTTCATGTCAAATATAACTTACTTCATTTCATATATCAAAAACATAACTGACAATCCTTTCTTTGCAATCCAATTGAACTAAAAAAAGTACCAGAAAATCCAAAGATTCCTTCATACTACAGTCTTCCTCAAATTTTCTAAAATGTTAGAGAGAAGGGTTATTAGGATTTGTGAAACATTAGACTAGATACAAATATAAGAGGGTCATTTGGCTTACAATACCTTTTTCAGTCTACCATTATTAATCAGAAAGTAAAGTCCTTTATGTTTCCTTTACTTTGATTTAAATCTTCCTTAATCATGGAACTTGCATACCAGCACATACTTGAGAGTTGGCATATTAAACAAAGCATATTGTGTTAAAAGTAAATGTTAAAAATAGGTCTTTTAATTTTACCCCATTTTAGGAGAGCAATTTCCTTTTTTTTTTTTGAAACACACATTTTTTTCTCACTTTTAACACAAACACGCATGTATATTTGTAGCAGTAATTTGCTACATTTCAGTGAATTATTTTTGAAAATAGTTTTTCACAGCAAGATCCCATGCATGTTTCCTCAGAATTACCACTGAGAAAAGGAGTTCCTGTGAGGAAAGCAAACTAATGCCTGCATTTTTATTCACTCTGCAGATCACAGGTGCATTATAACTGACAAGGTAGCTGGGTATGAGATACAGAGTGTCAAAATTCTTTCTGGAACAAAGAGAGTTCCAGAAAGAACTCTCTTTGTATGCATTGCAAATAACTTTTTTTTTGTAAGTAAACAGCAGAAATGGATCATTCTGCAGCCATTTGCAATCACATGGTGTTGTCCATGGTGCCTGAGCTGTAAATGCAGTCTTTTGTAGATGCAAGATATGACCAAATCCTATCTTTTTAATTATTTTGGTACTTTATTAATTATATCTTTGAAAAACCTTCAAAACTACAAGCCTATTGTTCACTGCTAGATATGTTTCTGGATGAGTTTCACTTCAACCCATTTAAAAAGAAAGAAAATTACATCTTTTCAGTTTTGTAAATTTTTTCACATTTTTTTGCTTTATTTATTTGTTTGTTTCTATCCTGCCATTATTATTTTTACAAATAACTCAAAGTAATGAACATATCCAACACACCTTCCTCCTCCTAATTTCCCCACAACAGCTCTGTAAGGTGATTTGGGTTGAAAAAGACTGACTAGCCCAAAATCACCCAGAAGGCTTTCATAAGTAAGGGAGGACTTGAATTCACGAGAATTGAAATAACTTCTTACTAGAACCTAAAGTTGCTATTGAAGACAAGCAAAATCTTTGATGATAACTGTAATAGACCCTAAAGTGGAGTTTAAAATTACTACAAAAAAGAGATGGAGATACTGGATGTATAAATGAAATTCACTGATTGTTCAAAAATCAAAAAGGGAATATAAACAATGTATCAGAAAAAGTGATGTGAACTATCTTTTTAATTGAAATATAAGAGATTTACTGGCCTTATTTAATGGAAATTACAATAGACTTCCATAAAGGTTATAAGAATTTTGTGACAAGAGGCAAGGAAATTAGAAGAAAATGGGAGCTAGAATTTGATCTATTGGATGGCCAAGAGGAAGAAGAAACAAAAACTAGAAATTGGTTTATTTGACTATGGTAAAATAATGAGTTGCTACCTTTGATGATGCTCAGTTGTGGTCTGGATTGCATAGTTTTTCCAGTGTATAATTTTGTAATATTTATGTCAATATTTTTGATATCTAAATAAGGGATTATTATTTCTGGTAATTTTTGAAAGCTTTTAATATTTTTTCCAAAGTTTAATTGTTAGGGAGGGATGAATGGGATTTAGACTAAATGGAGATTGGGCGTTGGTACGGCGCAGAAAGGAATGTTGCGCTAAGCAGCTACAGGGCAAAGCCCGAGTCGCGGCTAATCAGGGAGAATAGCATGGAATTAAACATCGCGCTTCCAACGGCGCAGGGCAAGATCCAAAACTCAGCTGATCTGCCCTGATTAAACCGCGGCGGTTTCGGGCATTCCTGGCAATCGCTATCAAGCTAGCCTGCCCGTGTGGTCTCTGGAACTGCCAGCCGGCAGTTCCACCGCCCAGCGGTCTTCAGCGGAGCAAGGCAAAAGCCTTTCATGCTGGGAAGAAATGCTATTGTAACTTAGAGGAATCAAGCAATTTGAGGCTAAATGGAAAGAGCTCTTCTAGACACGACTGTCCCTGACTCGACTGAGTCGAAAAACTGGCAACTAAGCATGAGAGGCGGGACTTCCTGAAGTTTCAGCAGACTCGGTCCAACCAGAACTCTACCAGTCACCTCCCATCCTGACTGCCGTGCCCGACTTGAAGAGAATATATACTTACATTGTTGAGTATTTTTGTTAATTTTTACTGGACTTTTGCTGATTAATAAGGAAAGCTGAAGATTTAGAGATGAGTTTATAGAAAAAGGGGTGAAATATGGAATGAAGATGTATCTTGTTGTGTTGTAAGAGACAATGATAATGTTGAACATGCTTCCTAAGGATGAAGGAGGAACTTTGTTTTTCTTCTTATCATTTTTTGGGAGACTAGAACTCATAGTCTCCTGGTTCTATGCCAGCACATTGACCACTAGACCAACTGGTTCTCTCTACACACACTCACACACACAGTTTCATTTATAATATACAACCAATATATGTGAGCAACAATTCAATAATTACAAGATTTACTTGCAATTGCAAATTTATTTTTCAGGGAGAAAAATCCAAATGTTTTATGAATACACATTGCATCAGTTTTACCCTATAATGATCTCCATCCTTTTTTAAAAAAATAAAAATAAATCCTTTACATTGCAGTATGAAAAACTGACATTTTGTACAGACATAACTATTCCAAATTCTTTAAGATAATCTTAAAACTAGGGAATATATTCTATTGTCCCTTCAAGATATGTTTCTGATATATTTATCATTGTTTTTACATTAATTAGTAAACCCAAACAGATTCACTATTGGAAAAAAAAAGCCCCTCCCCTCCCCTTGCACCCGACTATATGGAAAGCTTATATGTAAATAAATCAGCCAGAGCTCCTAGTTTCAACATAATGTTTATCAAATCAAAGAGAAATCAAACAGAAGTAGTTGCAATGCCACATTGCTACTAATGGAACTTCATTATATTTGCCATTGAATATTGTATAAGAAAACTATCTTGACCTACGTAGAGATAATAATAGGTTGAATTTTTATGAAACTTTTAAAAATTATTCTGATTGTTATATCAAACTTTATCTTTGCACATACTTTCAGTTTGATGGACAAATATATCAACAAATCAAAGGAACACCCATGGGATCACCATTTTCAAGATTCATAACAGAGAACATAGTTCAATGCTTAGAATCTATAGCTGTGATGGTGAACCTATGGCACGCGTGCCAAAAGGGGCATACAGAGTGATCTCTCTGGGCATGTGAGCCTTTGCTTGTTGCTCTTCTGGGTTCCGGTGTGCACCTGGTCTTTTGGTTTCTGGTATGCATGTCCGTGCGAAGACCAGCTGGCTGGTGCACATGCCCATGCCGGAAACTGGAAGATCATCTTTCTGGCATACGCATGTGTACCGAGTGGCTACTCTTCTGGTTTCCGGCATGCACATGTGCATGAGCACTCCCATTTCAGTACTCAGTGCTGAAAAGGTTTGCCAACACTGATCTATAGCATTCTCAAACATACAATTCAAATATCACATGCAATTCAAATATGGATCTAGTATATAAAGTAGATACCTTTGTCATAATAAAAAAGAAGTAACTAGAGAAAACACATTTAACTATCAATATCTTCAAAGGAATAAAATTTACAAGGGAAGAAAAAACAACATACTACCCTTCCTGGGTATCCTCATCAGCAGAGACAATGATGGCAAATTAAAAACACAAGTCTATCATAAAACCACCCACACCAACCAAGTGCTCCACTACGAAAGTAACAACTCAACCTCCCAAAGAGAAGCTGTGTAAGAACACTACTTAGATGAGCATAAACACACAAAAGCAACTCTGAACAGCAGAAAAAGGAAATAGATCATCCACACAACATCATCCAATAAATGTTTACCTACACAACTTTATCAAAAGTGCCTGAAGACTCAACCCACTACAGCACAACCAACACAAGTTATGAAAAGGATAACACGCTATAACAAGATACAAAAAGTATAAGAGCCGAGGTGACGCAGTGGTTAGAGTGCTGTACTGCAGCTACTTCAGCTGACTGCCAGATCAGCAGATCAAATCTCACCAGCTCAAGGTTGACTCAGCCTTCCATCCTTCCGAGGTGGGTAAAATGAGGACCCAGATTGTTGGGGGCAATATGCTATTTAGTATACTGTCGATTGTTGTAAGCCGCCCAGAGTCCTCGGAGAGTGGGTGGCATAGAAATATGATTAAAACAATAAAATAAAAAAACAAAGTCATACATCAAAAACATTTCAGAAGCCACAAATTACTACAACCATATGGCATCATTATTTCCCACAAACCAACTAAAATTAAGTAAGTAAATCAAAAGACATAGCAGTGACCAAAGCAAAAACAGGAGGCATCTATAACATACACTGTAATGACTGGAACAGCTGCTATACTCTTAATTTCACAACATAGGGACAGACTTAATCATAGCTTCAACTGGGAAATTGTGAGCCTCCTAGACCAAGCCAAGTCCAAAAATGCTAAAGAATTGCAGGAAGCCTGTCACTCAGAGAAATCAGACATCAACAGGCACATAGAGATAAACAACATGTATATATACCATTTAAAAGAGACAAGCCAAAAAGGAAACAGAAAGACCAAAACACTTCCTCACCAGCAAGCAACACCTAGATAAGCAGAGATTAACACCAAGATTAAAATCACACAAACAATCAAGAAGTAAACAATAACTTAATCAACATCAACTCAGACAAGTGAACTAACAGTAAATAATAGTTTAATCAAGGAACCATCAAGAACACTCTTACCAACATGACAGGCAAGACATTAGTATATAAAAAGAGAGCAAAACTCATTCCCTTCTAGCACTCCTGATGTTACCTAATTGGGTAATGAAACTTCTGCAAGAAAACAACCAAGCCCAGACAGCATCAAAGACTCTACAGTTCAACCTGAGTTACAAATTTCTATTGGTATATATTTAAAATCTAGGTAATTACTGCAAATATTCTGAAATACAAACCTTTATTGATTTTACAACCTGCAAATGAGTTGACCTTTCTGGGCAGATTATATATATATATTACATATATCTGAGCAATCCATTCATACTGGTATCACTGGGCTTTGATGTTATTAGACAGAGATTCCTATAATGATATAATGAGTGGAGGCAGAATGATACATTTATAAACCAAATTACTATCTAAACTAATTAAATCACAACTACTACAAATGGGAAAAAAGTCAGCCTTCAGAATTCTGTTCAATGCTCACATGAGTAAATATAAGAGGAATATAAGATAACCACAGTGACATAAGATCTGAAATCCAGTATAAAATATTACTTATTGTAAAGAACCTTTTTAACTATTAACTGCAAAATTACAAAAGGTGAGCACAGAATCTACAGCAGATTGTAGCTATGTTTGCCCCAGGGGTGAAATTCACTTACCTTCCCTACCGGTTCACAAATGTGCATACATGTGCAGAGGTTGAAAATCATTGCAAAAGAGAGACGTCATGACGTCCTTGTGGAGTGGCTGGACTTCGCGCAGTCAGCCCTACCGTATTGTGTGATCCAGTAGGAACCGGCTAAATTTCACCCCTGGTTTGCCCCCCACAAAAAAAGTTTCTGTATCTGTTAAATGTGATGTTCTGGTAGCAGAAGTAAAGAACCAACTACAGATACATAGGAGTAAATTCTAATGAGTTCAGTATTTATTTCCAAGTATACCTATAAGGTCCCGAATTTCACCAGTCAAAACTACACATTTTAGCAATGTGTAGATCTAACTAGCATTTGAGGCCTTATTTCTAAGAATATAGGTATATATTCATCTATCTGCTTTTCTCAGTTGAATAAGAACTCATTTTTGTCCTCATAATCATCACAATAAAGTAAACACAGCTACAGATGATGGAAACACAAATACTGGCCTGAGAAAGAGGCAGTATTATTTACCCAGAAAATACTTTTTATGATTTTATTGCTAGGGGAAAGGGACTTGATTGTTCATTACACTGGTTTATTTAGGAAAAAAAAAAACATGCAGTACAAATGTTTATGAAACAGCAAAAGAGGACACCTGCCCCAATTCCAAATATTTCTGCCTCTCAACTCTCATGCATGCTGTTTGTCCTATTAATAATAACAAACAAAACACATGCTTCTAGCGTTGGAATGAATAAATGGTTCAAAATAGACTTTCTTGCATAGATCACATTTTCTCCATCTGCTAAGAATGACAGAATGAAGCCTATTACCTCTAAGCATACTTAATATTTATACTATTAAAAGAAACACTACATATCTGCCTACTATAACAGATTATAGACAAAAGGATCATTGTTAATTGCCCAAGAGTTAAGTACATTATATTGTACAAACATGTTTTTATCTTTTCAAGGTGTTTAACCTTGCAGCATATTTATCTAGTCAATTAGTAATCCAAGGATTTCTTCATGGCCTTTCTTGCAACAATCAAAACAAAGCCTACATACATAGAAATCATCACATGGAATACACAAAAATAAAATTCAGTACATTATAGATGCAAGGAGGTGGAAGACCTTAATTATAGCAGCAAAAATGTGGCGTGAGGTGACTGTAGGAGAGACCATCAACTGCATATATGTAAGTTCCAAATCAAGCTATAACAGAAAAAAATCCACTCAGTTTCTCAGATATGATCCTAAGCATATCTACCATTTTCAAGAATAACATTAAGAACCACTCTGAACCCCTTCCTTAATAATAGCAAATCAGAGAAACTGTAGAATGAAACCAAAGAGGTTGTTTTAAACTTCTTTGAAAAAAGAAAAACATGTACCTCATCATAAATCAAATTGAGCACCTAAGAAAGTTAATTATTTTAGTATATGTATTTATATCTGAAAATCCTTCAAGGAAGTTAACAGAGGGAGCTCATGTGAGCAATATATCATGTACTTGACTCACACTTTAGGATTTGGAATTTGCAATTTCTTGCAGTTGCTTACTTGTTCTTTGACTGATGCCAGAATTGCAGATGTGGTTTCTGTTTCAGATCCATCTCCATTTGATGTATTCAACACGGGGCTAAGGGAACTTGTCTTGTCCGATGACGATGGCTGGTCAGGAACAGGCATAGCTCCTACAATAAGAAACAACAGATAATTACATTCAGTGTTTTTATCAAGAATTCAAATTAATTTTTTTTTCCTATGGTGTCTACAAAATATTTCCTAAGAAGTCTCCATTTTCATTTCTGTCATGAAGTATTATGAGGAGACACAATCTACTACAAATTTTTCCTCAAATGTTTGAAATGTCAGTCAGTGGGGTCACCAAGTGGGACCTAAAAAATTTAGTTGTGGCCAATTTGTGTATGGCCATAGTCTAGAGCAAGATATCTATTTATTTTTTATTTACTTTCAGCTGGATTTTGGCCCAGAAACGCAATGTATGTGACAATTGTAGTATTACATTTCTACAGCTTTATGAAGTAGCTAGATTGAGGTAACAACCAAGGTATCTTATAGAATTTCCCACAGACATCTGTTTTGTCATTATGAAAATAGAATTTTGGATTCAGCTTAGTTTGTCTCAACCACCACTTTTCTTCTTTTGTTCAACTGTGAGACAGCAAGCATGCCAACATCTTCTAGATTTCTGATTGTAAAGGAATTGAACTTAAATGCCTTTGATCCAATTATTATTAATTTTGCCAATAACAATGATATATTAAAACCTCTGAATTTACTAGGTTTAAAAGATCTACCTTTCTGATTAAAATTGTAGATTACACTGAATAACTAAGGGCTGGTTTTATTAAATGTTCTAACAAGCTAATATAAAGTAACACAATCCCTTTATATGCTAAGGAAATTAATTATCCACAACTTCCTCCATCCACAATACCATGTATTATATTTTAACTGCTTGTTAAGAGAAATGGGATCAACTCTGCAGTATTTGAAGACATTTATGAAAAAAAGTAGCTAAAATCACAGAGAATATAATGATTCTGTACAATTTTCTCTACTTAAATCACTAGAATCTAGAATATTTAAAGGTAGGCAATTTGTTTTGAGACTTGAACAACACACACACACACACACACACAATTTATATATTTATATATATATTTATTTTCAGGTGTCAAGGACCATACAAAGCATAATAGTGAAGGATGACATCACTGGAGAGAGCAAGAGAGAGGGAAAAAGAGAACGAGAAGTCCCTATTAACATGCTTATTTTTTCCCTCACATTTTACAAAATTCATGACCTTGTGTTTTCATATTATATGCTATGTTCTTTTCCTTATTGTTAATTTTAGGGGGAAAGAAATAAAATTTATTATTTATTCATGAAGAATTTTATACCTCTTTAGCAATTTATTTTCTCCTTTAAGTAAAAAAATAAGGTGATATTGTTAGCAGTCAACAAAACATTTTAAAAAATAAAGTTTTATAAATCGTCCCCCTAAGCTATTGAAATTTGCTAATGAATTTGTACAATGACTGTGAAATCAATAGGTATCTAATTCTTACAATACTTCTATAGTATTAAGAACTTTCAAAATAATACACAATTGTTCCTCTAATTTAAAGAAAGAAATTATAAATCCACAAATAGTTATAAAATGTATTTAAAAATGTAAGTGTCCCAAATTAATACTTAATATATTTCCAATTTAAGCTATTCTGGCTTTCTTTTCTGTTTAGGAATGTGCCTCATTATGCTGCCTGCAAAATGAGTTTCTATATCAGAGAGCACCAGATTAAACTATTGGAACAAGACAATGTGGAATTTAAAGTGTTTTCAAATATTAGTGCCAGAATAATATCCTCTTCTCTTCAGCCACTGAAAACAAACAATGCAATTTGATTTTCATTTTTACAGTTGTTTATTTATTCTTATTCTGTCAAACCTAAGCAACTAAGGAAAAATTCTGATGGAAATATGAGTATCTTGTGCATTAAATAAGTATAAATCATTGGTTCTAGTAGTTGCTACAAACTGGTAAAGTGACATTAGGTTTTTTTTAAAAAAAGTATTAGTTAAAACAATTGAGTTTGGGTGAAGTTACCCTCTTCACTGAATCCACTTTTCTAGAGACATAAATGACAACTGCACAGCCAAAAAAATTAAAACACAATAATGATGATTAGGACACTAGGAGATAAGAACAGTACAAATAACCCATGAGATATGACAGGTCACTTAATGGTTGTTTGAAGTTACAATATATCTTCTAAAAGCCATATATGACCCTGTTTCAAACTTAGGCAGCTGCAGCCTTCCAGCAGTCATTCACCCTTACTACCGACCATAGGGAAGTTGCAGAACCCCCCTCTCCACTTCTCCCATCCATCCTGCCCTGACAGGATCTCAGAGCACTTGGAAAAAGTTCAGCTCTAAAGAAAAAACAACCTACTGTGTTTTCCTGAAAATAAGACCTTGTCTTATATTTTTTTGAACCCTGAAATAAGCGCTTGGCCTTATTGCCATGCGCTCAAAAGCCTGATTGGGCTTATTATCAGGGGATGTCTTATTTTGGGGGAAACAGGATAGTCATAAAGGGATTCTCTCTGGCAGTAAAAGACATGGAAACCTTCTTGCTGCTTAGCTGAGTGCCTTTAGGCTGCATGCCTGTCTGCCATGGTTGTTTGATGCATATTTATGCTGTAGCCACTTTTGCTTTTGGGCTGAACATTTTCTTCATCTCCACAAGGCAAACAAACTGCAGGACTTTTGTTTTTGCTTGCTTCCTTCCTTTCCCCTGCTGTACTCTTCATCCTGGAATCATTCATCAAGGTAAGTAACTTACAGATTTTATCACCCTCCGTCCAGGGGTAGAAGGAGGGGATTAAGCAAGGGAAAGGTTTTGGGAAGCTGGTCCTGAAGTTGCTGCCTTTGGCTTTCTCAAAAACTAATAAGAGCCAGGAGAAGTTTGAAGGTTCCTGACAGCTAGCTGACTGGCAGAGGCCCAACCACAAGCTCAGCTTCATTGGTCAAGCATGGAGCCTTATTTGGAAGCCAATCTGGAATGTGACATTGGGCCTAATCCAGCTGGGCTCTTCTCCCCTGCTGGTCTGCCTTCTTTATGGACCCAGCTGACGATGGGTCTTCCAGGGCTTCCTCCAGCCTTGAGATGCTTGCTTAATGGCCTACATGTTAATTTAACAGAGGCATCAGAGAGAGCAACAGTGGGGTCATTACATGAAGGGGGGGGGATCTCACCTAATGGTTGTGATGACTTCTGACTGTAATGGGCAGATGTCATTATGATCATAGTAAAGATTGACAGTATTGCAAGGTAACACCTAGAGGAAATATTACATCAATAGCAATTTTCTTCAAAGAACATAGCCTCAAAGGATGTTTGTAGTACAACCCCATTACCTCATCACTGCATCAACAATATAACAGTGATGAAATCCAATTTATTTTTACTACCAGTTCTGTGGGCATGGCTTAGTGGGCATGGTGTGGTTTGGTGGGCATAAAATGGTGGGCGTGGCAGGGGAAGGATACTGCAAACTCTCCATTCCCACCCCACTCCAGGGGAAGGATATTTCAAAATCAACATTCCCCACCCCACTCTGGGACCAGCCAGAGGTGGTATTTGCCAGTTCTCTGAACTACTCAAAATTTCCGCTACCGGTTCTCCAGAACCTGTCAGAACCTGTTAGATTTCATCCCTGCAATATAACCAATCAATAATTCTGCTATATAGAATTCCATTTACCGTATATTCTAATTTGCATAACTCTGTATAGAGGAATTTTATCCCCACCTCTTTCAGGCTTTTGTTTAGGCCACCTTCAGTATCATACTGAAACTATTTGTCCTTCAGTGAAGTTATGTCAAACCAAAAGACAATGGATAACAATTATTACAATAAGCACAAAAAGCATTGCATACATATGATGCATTCAGCAATTCTTTTTGTCTTTGCTAATCCTGGGTGCTCAATATGGCATTTCATTATTGTTTCTATTAATTAGTTAGCTATTATTCTATAAATAATTATTACTATTAATGTCAGTCTGACATTTTCCATGTTTTAAATAAGACTAATACTTCTGAAAGTATTGCCCTAAATTTAAAAAAAAAACCAGTTTTGTGGAAAATATTAACATTTGCTTGTGGTGTTCTTTTATAGATTTTTTTCTGATTAATACTAATTATGTGGGCCTTTGCATTGCTTATAATTTGTTGAACCTTTCAGCTTTTCAAACTAATTTTCAGATGCTTAATTAAAACAATTTTAAGTTATATTCTCAGGTGATTATATTAATATTTCATGGTTACATAAGAATGTCTCCCCCCACACACACATCGTAGTATGGAATTGAAGAAAAGATGGAGAAAATTTCAACTATGATTGACATTTGGCTGTGAGAGTACCTCATGGCCAGGCAAATTTGACTAACCAAATACCAGGTTTTTATTATGAGTTGCTCTGTGTGGCTTTGCTTAAACAGTCAACAGCCTCTTGCAAGTTATTTTTTCATCTTCAACAGTTCTTGTTTATTTTGTTGGCATGCCAAATAAAATCACTTCTATTGTTTCTAAATACCCTCAACTTCTTTATTCACTCAGTAATAAATCTATGTGTATAGCTCATGACTTACCAGCCACAATTTACATATAGATTTACTAACAATTCTTAGGAAGAGACATATTCTAGCAAGACACCTGCTGATTCATCATACTTTCCTCTACAATAAAAATCCAGCATTTGAATTCTATATTTGTGATCTGCTTACTAATTGCTCCTAAGAAATAATTTTAATCTTCTGATTCTCATGTATATTTCCAATTCTATGAATATTCATCTCCAAATCCCTCATATTGAAAAGATATAGTAATCTTGGAAACCTTGAAAGATTTCCTATTAGAAATCTCAGAGGCATTCAGGCTATCAACACTTGTATCTTCCTGGGAGCTTCAGTACAATTGTATCTCTTGAATATATTGTTTTTGATCTTATGAAGACTGTTTCCAATATTTATATGTTTTATAGACTCTTATGTTGTTCCATGCCCTTCTGCTGGTTTTTTGAAGGAATTTTAAATCTTGATTATTGTTTTCCTAACCATGTGGGAAATGCTTTCAGAGAAAACATTATCATGCAGAATGAGTAACAAATATTTCACAAAATGTAAAATGGCTAGTAATTGTGGTTGTGCAACAGCAGGTGGATTTAGCATTTTTGATAGCTAATGTGAAAACTAATGAGTTCTTCCTTTCTCAAGTTTTTTGTAAATAAATCTGCATTAATCTGCACTTGAGCCAATTACTCTTTCAACCGAACTCATCTTACAGGGCTGTTTTGGGGAAAATATGCAGAGGAAGGTATTAGGTATGTACATTGCCTTGGATTATTTATAAAAGTAATAAAGGTGAGATAAAAATAAACAAAGTAACTCAGTGTATGGATTATTTTGTCTTGTTGATGGTAATATAACAAGAAGTAATATCTACCAATAGCTCAGACTGTGTCTACAGTAAGACTGCACACAATTGTTGCCTCTACTGTTGAGTCACTAAATTGGAATTATACACACAAATCTGTATCTGTCTTTTGAAAGTCTTCCTTGGTGATATAAAGAGATGCAACAGAATCTTTGGACCATACCAGAATCATTGGGCCACAAAGCTTTATCATAGGAAGACGATCATCTATGGATCATAAGTTACTCATCTTGATGCAATATATTAAAGTTTTCAAACTGACATATAACTACATGAAGATACACAACATACAGTTTATGAAAAGGGTTCCTGAATATATTTGCTATTCTGTCTTTGTGGCTTCCAATTATTCATGTTTTCTTGTTTTATGTTTTGGTAGAATAGATTCATTATCAATATAATGAGTTATGAAATAGCTTAAGGCCATCTGAAATATTTGGGATCCTTTCAAGTGTGTGAGAGACATGTTTAATATCAAGTTGTAGCATATTTGATAACATTTCTGATGGCTTTGTTACAAAATTAAATATTTTCTATGTAAAATTATTTTTTTTGGCATTCTTTCAAAAACAGTGGAAAAACTCATGTATATCAAAGAAAGGCTGCTTGCTGATATTTTTCTGTGTTAAAGAATAAGCAAGCTCAACGTTATAATTTTCTTTACCATTTTGTTTTGTTTTTTCTGAAGAAATCATTCCATTCTTTTGTGTTTGCTCATCATTAGAGAGGCAGAATCTGAATAAAAGGCAGATAAATTCCATAAATTGTCTGTCCTAAATCAGACAAGCTTTTACAAAGATTCTGCAATATTTTCAGAATCTTTATTATTTGTTGTGAACATACCCAGAAACTGAGCTTAACTGAACCTTGAGAATCATCAAAGCATTGAGAATAACTTCCATCCTTGCCAAAATTGATGTCTGTACTCATTGAAATGTTCGTGACTAACTATTGTACATCCATGAGTACACCCACACCCACACCCACACCCGCACCCGCACCCACAGTGTTTATATATATATATATATATATATATATATATATATATATATATATATATATATATATATATATATATAATATTATACACACACACTTTTAATATATTATTTTACTTTTAATACACTCATAAGATTATCCATTCCAGCAATTCTTGACAACAGGAGCTCCTACAATTTATAAAACTAACTGCAATTGATAAAGTACAATGGCACAATGGTTTGATTTCCAAAAGAGGGGTTTGAACCATATAAGAACTAAGACCAAATAGCCTAGCAACATGAACACTGTGAGCCCCAGTATGAACAAACCTGGTTATACACTCAATAAAATCATTATTATGATCATAGATGGGCACAGACCAGCACAATGGGATACAAACAATATTTTTTTAAAGCTAAACAATATTTTTAAAAATTGCACAAAATAATAATAAAAAATAAACACACACACAAGTCTAAACAAAATCTCTAGGAAAGGCTAAAAATATTGAATAAATAGAGGCTAACTAAATCTATAACAATACAAAACACTTTTAAGTACCCTCCCAAAAGGATATCTACAACTATCCAACTCCACACTATTCTTCATCTGGGGTCTAATACCTTTATCACATGTACAGCTTCAAACTTTATAAATAGTAAAATACTAGTCAAAAAAGATAATCCTTCTGCCTTTGTAAAAAAACATCAGTGGAAGAAAGTTTCAAAAATAGGTGAGGAATAATGGTGTCTGTCACAGATTATAGTAACAACTTGTTTTAGGGCAATGGAAAGTTTTAGATTAATGCCCCCCCCCAACCTTTTGGGCACCAGGGACCAGTTCTGTGGAGAGATGTTTTTCCGTGGACTGGAGGGGCCATGGTTTCACATGAGGCCTGCATCCTGTAGATTGGGCTTTACTTGTTTGCACGGTCCAGTTTCTGGCATGCCTGGTCCTGGTCCACAGGCCTGGGGTTGGGGACCCCTGTATTAGATAACCTTTACAGTTATTTCCTATTAGTAGCATTAGCCCACTAAATGAAGTGAACTTTGAAATTTAAATAGTTAAAAGTAATATATGTCAGCACTGTGTAGAAGTGGGAGTATGATGTAGCTAGGAATCTGTCAGCTCATGTTAACATACTTGTATTAATCAAATATCTTTTTTTTCAAAAAAGTATTATTTATGCATTAATTTTACATTCAGACAATTCTGAAGAATGTAAAGGTCATATTAAGCTTTTAGAGCAATATAAGGAATATTTAAAAGTGAATCTACATATAAGATTATCCCACAAGGGACCACCCAAAGAGGACATAATTCTAGATCAGGATGTTAAATATAGTTTAAATGTCTTTGTTTCATTTCTCTCATGGTGAAGTTCATTTGGTAATAGATACAAGTCTTAGCTAGTCCAAATATTGTCCTGTGACTGGAAACAAATTCATTATATTTACAAAATAGTTTTGTGATTATATGCTGCTTTACAAGCACATCATTATATAGTGATTATGCTTTAAATATTAGGTGAGAATGGGAGGTAAGACATAATTCTTGATCCTAGTTCCAGATACAAATGAAAGGGTTAAATAAATTAGGATGTAAAAATGTGGAAGTTCAATAGATGGCAGCAAAAGATACAAAAATGGTAATTGGATTTTTGTAGTTTGCCTCTACAGTTTGAATTATTTCTGGCAAGGCTTTGATTTCTTTGCCCTGGTAATTCTTCCAATTCTGCTTCTGTGAATACCTTATTTCCTATTATAAATCAGTGTTGCTCTGCTAGCCTCTGTTATTTCTTGGTTTCTTAAAAAAGTTTTTTATTTTTCAGTTACAAACCTAAACATTCAATCTGTCCATCTGCAGTGTGTCCTCTGTTACAAACATCTCTGTGCAACATCATTCATCATTTTCCATCTCATTCACATAACATTATTTTGCTAAGCTTAATATTATAGTATATTAAACATTTAAACATTATAATATTCTCCATTTTCTTCTTAATATCTAATAATAATAATAATAATAAATTTTAACATTAAACACCTTATTCTCATTATATATATATATATATATATATATATATATATATATATATATATATATATATATATATAATGATATATAGACCTACGAAAAGAGAATAAAATAAATATTTTACCTTTACAGGGAGGAGACATGAGATGAGGGTGTGGCTAACTGAAGAAGACAAACTAGTCAGAAATAGATCTATCTTAGTCTCCCTTAAGTCTCACAACAGATAGCAAAATGGTTAGGTTAGGTTAGGTTTATTAGATTTCTATACTGCCCTTCTCCTGAAGGACTCAGGGTGGTGTACAGCCATCATAAAACAATGTAAAAATACAAAATTTAAAACAATTTAAAAATGGATTAAATATTTCGGCCGTTACATTAAAAAACCCAATTTTAAAACACCCCATTCCAATTTCATTATGCCAGTCCAGCCTGGCCTAATAGCAGGCTGGACTGCTAGCAGCCTGTTGAAATAGCAGGGTCTTAAGGGCACGGCAAAAAGTATGCAGGTCGGGAATCATATGTATCCTGGCAAGCAGATCATTCCAGAGGGCGGGTGCCCCCACAGAGAAAGCTCTCCCCCTGAGGGTCACCAGTCTATATTGTTTAACTGACGGCACCCTGAGGAGTCCCTCTATGTTGGAGCGTATTGGTTGGTGGGAGGCTATCGGTGGCAGAAGGCGGTCCCATAGATAGCTGGGTCCTAAGCCATGGCGTGCTTTAAAGATGGTCAGTAACACCTTGAACTGCACCCAGAAGACCACTGAGAGCCAGTGCAGCTCGTGCAGGAGAGGTGTCACGTGGGTGCATTGAGCAAAATGCTGGTTTGATGTCTGATAAAGCCTAAAAACTAGTGAATGAGATTTCACTGAACTATGGCTGTATAAAGATCTTGATTTACGTAGGAAAAACCTGGCTGAGAGAATAATACATACATACATACATACATATTAACAATTTCTTTTTTATTTACATCTTTATCTTAATGTATTTTTACTTTCTCTTTAATCTTCATTTCCAAACTCCTTCTTTCTCCATATCTCCCATATCACATAATATTCAGTTTGTTCTTTCTCCTTAATTGCTAATGTTAATCTGTTCATTTCTGCACATTCTAATACATTCCTTATTACCTTCTCATCAATGGGAATCTCTCCACTTTTCCAATGTTATGCAAATACAATTCTAGCTGCAGTTAATACATGAATAATCAAATATACATTCTCTTTATTATAAATTTCAGGTAAAATTCCTAGCAGAAATAGTTCTGGTTTCAATTCAATACGTTGCTTTATCATCTCTTCCAACCATGACTTGATTTTTGTGCGATACTTTTTTGCTTCTCCGCATGTCTACCACATATGATAGTATGATCCAGATATTTGGTGGCATTTCCAACATTTAGTTGACTTGTCCTTAAACATTTTTGCCAATCTCACTGGGAGTAAATGCCATCTGTAAAACATCTTGTAAAAATTCTCTTTATACGCAGTTGACATCATTAATTTGTAATTCCTATCCCACAATTCCTGCCATTTATCTAATTCTATTGTGCGGCCAAAGTTTTTCGCCCATGCTATCATTATCTCTTTTACTTGTTCCTCTTCCAATTTTATACCCAATAAGTAGCTATACAATTTATTAGTTTCTCTTCTGTTCCTGTTAAAATTTTATCTAACTCCGTTAATTTTTTGTAAAAGCGCTGTATTTTAACATCTTTTTCATATCTAGAATCTATCTGCACATAGGAATACCACGTTATATCAATCCCTTGCTCACTCATTTCTTCTTTCGTTTCTTTCTGTTCTTTCTGTTATTAAATTTCTGATTCTGGATGTTATTTTTTCCAAGAACTGGTGCATTTATTTCAAATATCCTCTTCTTGTTGAGCTTGATCTATAATAACATTATTATTTTTTTGTTTTTTATCTCTGTATATTTGTAACAGGTAAATACCCTTTCTTCCAGTACTTCTGCAGCTTCTGGCTGCTGCAGAAATACTGCATACAGGTATGGCATAGCTCTCTTCTTCCTCAGAGCACACAAAACCCACAATACATCACAGTAATGCCTCACAGGATTATTAATAATGATTATTATTACGTTTATTTGTTACACATCTCATGGTTCAAGGTGACTCTGAGTGGCTTACAATGTAATAAAAAATATATATAACTATCCAATTATAAATATAAAAATAGATTAAAATTATACAAAAAACCCATCAAACTTTTTTTAAAAAACATGGTTTTGGTGTGGAGAATTGGGGATGCCTTCTCTATTAATGCACCAACCATGTCCAACCAATAGCTTCTCCTTCAGGACCCCATGCCAGTTGGCGTGGTCAAGTTTTAAGGCTTTTCCTGAACACTAAAAAGAGGGGAGTGGATCTTAATTCCTGGGACAAGATATTCCAGAAGTTGAGATGCCATGGCAAAAAATGCTCATCTTCTGGATTCCACCAGCCAAAATTCCTTGGTTGATGGATTCATAGTACGTTCCTTCTGCCAGTATGAGTTGGGTGAGCCATTCCCATTAGGGAAAGTCTATTCCTCAGATATCCTGGACCCATGCCATAAAGGGTTTTAAAGGTAATAACAGAAACCTTGAAATATATCTGGAATCAGATCAGCAACCACTGCAGCTCATGGAATAATGGTGTTACATGTGCCACCCAAAGGGCCTCCAAAACTGCATGCTGCTAATTCTGGACCAATTGTAGCTTCTGAATATTCTTCAATGGTAACTCAATGTAGAGTGCACTGCAATAATCCAAGAGTGAGATGACCAGGGCACGAGTGACTGAGATCAGGGGCTTCATAATCCAGAAAATGAAGCAGGTGGTGTATCACACAAAGTTGTGTAAAGGCTCTCCTAGCCACCACTTCCACCTTCTCTTTGAGGTTTAGATGGTTTAAATGGATCATATTTAATCCAACATAACAATTTCAAAAAATGTAAAGCAGGAGATTTCTTGTTATATACGTATTGATCAAAGATGCAATAGCTGCAGGAATATAAAAATACAATCTAAGATACATGTACCCTTTCCTTGAAACTCTTCACGGCAGCCCTTAAAACTTCAAGAATTTATCATAACTTTGACAATATAGAAAAATACATTACATACATTTTTTCAATGTAAGTGCAATTAAAACAAATACTATATAGTTTTTCTCATGAACCTATCATCTGATTTTCACAGCTCCCAATCATCCCAACATGTAACTTAAAGGCCAAGTGTAATAAACATTGTTTTACAGCTGTATAAATGAACTAGATAAAGCATTGACCTTCCTCTACATGCCTAATTCAGCTAAAGCCTCTCCAAGGAGGAGGTAGTATAAAAATACGAGTATTATTTTCCTTCAGTTCATCTATGGTTCATCTATAAGGGCTGCCTCACTTCATTTACAGTACATGGACAACTTTTGCCGCCTAGCTGTGTTGGATTACAACTTCCAGAATTCTCAGGTTTTGAACTTGTTGATTTGCAATTATGTGTGCGTGAGCTCTAAGCAAAAGAGAAATATTCAACATTTGGTTGTCAAATGTTGTCAACATTCTTAAGTATGTCAAGATTTAAACTTATTATGTGATCTAAATACAAAATCATACAACTTTCTTTCAAAATAAGTAATTTGAGAATGCTATAGAAAAAACCCAGTAAATTTAGAAATTATGTTACCAAAGAATCTTATAAGGAATACACTTTAACAAAATAAATAAAGCATCATAACCATAGACTTCAAATGTTTTCATTTATATGAGTTCTTGACATGAACTGAAAACATCTTCCCATAACAAGAACATCAGATTTTACATGCAAGTAAATGAAATTTCCCCAAATATTAGTCACAGGTAGATAACCCTAAATTGTTTTATGTTTACAACATCACACTTTTGATAAAGTAAAACTCTAATCTAAACTCAATAATATTCTTTCTTGCTGGATTATCCTATGCATAAATCAGAGGCAGTATAGCTTTGTATTCCATTTGCTGGAGAGCAAGGAGGACTATTGCTTTTGATCTGACAGATTCTACTCAGCTATTAAAATTAATAGCAATCAGAATGCTTCTTCCTTGGAATGTATTTAAACCAATTTTAAAGACATCTAAAGTATTGAATGCTAAATTAATTTAGCATTATTGCCACAAATTTCCTAAATCAGGTGTGATGTATTTGTGGCCCTCAGAGGTTGGTTGATTCCAATATTGATCACCAAAATATTAAAGCAAATGGTTTTGGGATGAAGTCTAACATTATTTCATGGATCATAATAAAAGATGTATTATGTGAGGTAGTACTTTTTTTATGTCTAAATTTACTGCCAATGTCATGATACAACTAATGATATTATAATAATATAAATGTATTTCAAACTGAATTTGGTTTCTAATTACTTCAAGTCTTAATAATTTTCTTGGCAAAATACTGAAATGGTTTGTCATTTTCTTCTTCTGGATTTTTTGCTATTTCCCAATCTATCCAACACCTTTTGTATTTTGAGATGATCTCATACAAGTACAAAAGTAATCCTACTTTTTTTAGTTTGTTATGGTTTCAGTCAAGGTTAAATAGGGTTCTCATATTATAAGAAAGGAGAAAATTACTTCCTTTTCATCATGCATAGTTGAACAAAACTCCATCACAATTCACATTATATTAAAATCTGTTGTAACAACAGAAGGAATTCACAGAATTCTACAGAACTTTCATGAATGGACATTTTCTGATGCTGTATAGGTATATTGTTCACTTAATAATAAAATACATATATAAGAAAATAAGCAGCAAGTCAGTCAACCTTACTTCTCGCAGGTTAAGAGTGAACACATTTAATCAATTTTAAACTAATTTAAAAGTAGAAGTTATAGAGCTGCCATTAAAGTAAAATACTTTTACTTTCAGTGCAAAGGTAATGAATCTAAAGTTCTTCATACATAAATATTAAATTACAAATTGTTGGTATATTGTTCAATGTTACTTTAACATCTCCTTCCATTACACATTATGAAGTCAAAATAAGACAACCTTGGGACACTCTACTAATGTTTAATGTTTTTATTAATGTTCACGCCATCATTTTACACTATGTTTATAGTGTAAACATTTATTTATTTGATTTGTATTATTGCTCATCTTGCATAATTGCATCATCAAAAAACTCCCTCCAAAACAAGTGGTTTGTCGTTTAATAAAGGCGAACACTATCTGCCCATTTTAGTTATAAGCAGTACATTGTAAGTATGCATTGTCCATAAGTCAGACATTTATAACCAGCGATTGCCCAAAACAACATGGGCAATCCCTGGTTATAATTGTCTGACTTATGGACAACTCACACTTATAATGTACTGCCTATAACTAAAACGAGCAGATGGTATTCTTCCTTGAGCCAACAAATCACTGAAGCTGTCCAACAATGTTTTCATGAATGTCACAAAGTATTTTTTTTAATTAATTTATTTATTTGTCAAGAACATATTAGGTATAAGCCTTTATGATATACTAGCTTCAGTACATCTTTTTCACTGTCCTTCAGATATTCTTCCAATGCTCTTTTTTCTTCAACTGTCTGATATACGTGCAACATTCCATGCTGACCTATTTTCCTTGATAAGTAGAGTCTGTCAATATCACTGCCTGGATGAGATAATCCCTCCCATAAATAGTATGTTGAGATATAATTTATAGAAATCCATGCTGAATCAACATCACATTGGCCAACAAAGACTGCACTAGGTTTTGGAGTTCTAGGACATCTAGTAACAAATGGGATTCAGGAGTGTTGGCTCAGCAGCCAGGTCCAGCAACAGCAGAATTATGCGAAGAAGTGTTTACCGTTCCAAATATACAACAATAGAAATGAAAAGAAAAGAAAAAGAAAGAATGATGTTATTACAAATCAAGTCCAGTGAGAAGAAAATGAAAAGAATCTGAAAAGAATGCACCAGTTCTGGAAAGAACAACATCCAGAATCAGAAGTAACAGAAGAGAGGCTAGCAGATCAACATCAAATTCTACTACAAATAAAGTATTCACAAAAGCAGAAGTGAAAGGTCTGTACATGGCCACACACACACACACACACACACACACACACACACATATATATATATGGCTGTTTGCAGCCATAATGAAGAGAAGAACCCAGTGGGCTCCCACAATGCAACACTAAAATCTGTTTGCAGCCATAATGAAGAGAAAAGCCCAGAATGTAGTGAATTATTATTATTATTATTATTATTTATTAAATTTATATACCGCCCTACTCCCAAACGGGACTCAGGGCGGTGAACAGCCAGAATAAGATACAATAAATACAAAAGTTAAAAAATCATATTATTAAATAGTTTGGCTCAACAGTTTAAAAATCCAATTATAAAAATTTTTAAAACACAATATAAAGGAGGTTAAGCCAGCCCAGCTTGTTCAAATAAAAATGTTTTTAAGGCGCAGTGAAAAGTACACAGGTCCTGTAACCTCCTTATCTCAGGGGGGAGCTCGTTCCAGATGGTAGGTGCCCCCACAGAGAAGACTCTCCCCCTGGGGGCCACCAGTTGACACTGTTTGACCGACGGCACCCTAAGGAGACCCTCTCTATGGGAGCGGACTGGTCAGTGAGAGGGTGTCTGTGGCAGAAGGCGGTCCCCGAGATACCCTGGTCCTAAGCCATGGAGAGCTTTGAAGATGGGAACCAGAACTTTGAACTGCACCCGGAAGACCACTGGGAGCCAGTGCAGCTCGCGCAGGAGGGGGGGTCACATGGGAGCGCCACGTCGCTCCCATCACCACCCACACAGCCGTATTCTGGACCAGAATTGTGATTTCACTCAGTAGTGGTTCCAAAAAGTCTCGGTTATGTAGGAAAAACCTGGCTTAAAAAGAAGAACACCCATTAACCTACAAAAATAATACATAATCATCAAAATTATGACAAATCAAGGCTTGAACTATCTTGCTTTGCATGTAATGAGTCTATCTCATATATTAGTTTCACCTTTTAAGTTGCATTACTGAAATAAATGAACTTTTGCACGATATTCTAATTTTTCGAGTATCACCTGTATATTCAGAAACTCCATGTTTAATACCATAGCCATAGTCTAAAAAATTTGCTTTAGCCGCAACTAAAAATCCTAGTCCAAAAGTATGAGAAAATAGAAAGAAGAACATGTTGCTTTAATTTTGATTTTTCGAGAAGGAAATTAGAATTTTAAAATGTGTTTTTGAAGGATTAGAAACTCTGCCATTTCTATGGAGATGGATGGTACCTACAGTATTCCTAATTAAATATGACTATAGAAAGTGCAAAATCGTATCAGAGGATGAATAGATTTAAAACCTGATAAGCATCACCCCATGGTACTAACACTATAGATACTCGTAAAACAATTCATTCACAACAAGTCTTATTATAGGAAAAATTTAAAAAGGACTGTGCAAATTAGTTCTGCATGTCCAAACAGGTCTTTGGATGTGCATCTGTATGTAATAGGCAGTTAGGCCATATTTCAGACTAACTTTGGAGCACAGAGGAATACAAAAAAAAAACAAAAAACAAAAAACAAAAACCCACAACAGATTTTATGTAATATTGTACCCTGCAGTTGAAACATTTAAAAATATTAATATTTCTTCTAGGCATGCCTAATGTAGCTGTTTAGAATCTGGTGCTTCAAACATTAATATTGGAGTTTGATTTTGTTATATTTTAGACAAATAGTAACGGCTCATAACCTGAGAAAAACCAATTTGTAACCATTTCCAAATAATTATACATACCTTTTTTTATCACTGTGTTGACAGCAACAAAGAGGGCATACTTCTTTTCTTTCATACATCTGAGAGATAGGTTAATTTGAAAGACATAAAGGTACAAGTGTGTCTGTGGATTTTACTGCACTACTCGTAGCTGGCTTTAATTTGAGCTACATTAAATAAACTAAAATTATCTTGTAACCAATGTTGGTAAGTAATTCCCACAAATGAAATTGGGCTGAATCTAGATTTGGTTATAAGCAGACATATTTAATTTAGTCATGGCTAACTTATCCCATTGATTACAGTTATTTATTACACGTCTGCCTAATTCTGAATTCAATCCAGGGACCCAAAACCAACTTTTAGAAAACTGACATATCTGAACTGTCTCTAAGATTAGCAACTGTATCACAATATGCAAACATGGAAAAGTAATGCCAATTTTTAAAAAGAAAACTGTGAGATGAAGGCTGAAAAAATTGCAAGCTAGCCAGTTCAACATCTGTTCAATGGAGAAAGCATTATTAAAGATAAAGTTGTCAAGCACACAGAAGGATAAATCTTGCTGAAGAATTAACAGATGCTTCTGAAAATATAAACCTAAGATAAACAAGCACCCTGGCAGAGATGACCCACTAGACATTGTTTACTTGGGCTTCTAAAAGATGGGCTTTGACAAAGTATCTCATCCAAGACTCCTGAGCCAAACTTAGCAATTGTTGCTGTGAGGGGACTGCTGCTGAACATGAATGGAGCTGAGGCCAAGAGATAGCTGCCATTAAATCAAACTTGATGGAGACAGAAGCTATTAAACCAGAGGTAATGAACAGGCAGTTATAGCAGGTGATAAATTGGAATATGGCTAGCAGTAGATATAAAGGACATTCTCAGACTGAGAAGCAATTTGAGATACTTTGGATGAGACTGATAGCTAGGAAGGTCCTATAATTGGTGTTTTGGGGTAGGAAGTAGAGGAAATTGTCCTGCAAAGATGCATATTAACATTTATACTTTTCAGTTTCTTAATAAGCAAAAATTAAGAAAATTATCCTGGAACCTCAGTTAATCTGAGGACACCGATACAGAACACTCTTCACTTCTTTTCAAAATATAAGGAGGATAGGGGCTGCATACAGTGGTGTGATTCAAATAATTTAACAACCAGTTCTCTGCCCTAATGATTTCTTCCAACAATCAGTTCACCAAACTGCTCAGAAAATTAACAACCGGTTCTCCCGAAGTGGTGCAAACTGGCTGAATCCCACCACTGGCTGCATATATCCCCAGGGCACTTTCATGCACACTGTTATACGGTAGTGTCCTAGTTAGCAATATGCATTAAATTAGTGTCATTCAAAACTGATTATTCACTATCAAAAATAGTGAATTCTGTTTAAAATTTCAAATTATAATTTGATCTCCTATTTAACCCCTGCAATCTAACAATGGGTTTCATTTCAGGTTTTAGCTACATTGAAGATTATATTGCAAATAGCTTTTCATAGTTGTAGTGAATTGGAAAAAAAATCCATCCCAAAACAGTTCAGGTACAAAGAATTTATAGAAAAATCTAAATCTGACCTGTCAATCAAATGAAACCAATCAGTAAAGGTACTGGGTAGAAATGATCAAAGCCTAAAAACCTATGTGGATAGAGGTTTCCAATTTAACTGAGCTTTAAAAAAGTAAATGGAGCAATTTTATCTTATTTTTAATTTTTTGTCCTTCTCATCACACCATTTCTCTGGGGCAAGCTCAGGGGTGAAATCCAGCAGGTTCTGACAAGTTCTGGAGTGGAAATTTTGAGCAGTTTGGAAAACCGGAAAATACCACCTCTGGATGGCCCCAGAGTGGGGTGGGAATGGAGATTTTGCAATATCCTTCCCCCTGGAGTGGGGTGGGAATGGAGATTTTGCATGCCATGCCCACCAAGCCATACCCACCAAGCCACACCATGACCACCAAGCCACACCCACAGAACCGGTAGTTAAAAAAAATTGGTTCACCACTAGGCAAGCTATACATTAATTAGGAAAAAAAAAAAACTTCACCAAACCTGGGTTGGAGATCAGAGGATTAAATAGCAATATATGGAACAATAAAAGATAAATGCAGAATAAAATGTTGTTTTGATTTATTGAACATAATTTGAGCTATGATGACTGTTCTGTCTGTGTGTGCCTGCCAGTCTGTGTTCTGCTCAAAGGTAACTGAATTTAGTATCTTCTGAGTATTTTTTTTCTGTTTCCCTTTCCTCTTTTGTCTCTTGCAACTCCAAATTTTTTAAATCCCGATGTATATAATGAAGACATTCATTTTTAATAAATGAATGATTCCCTCTGGCAAAAAAAAATCTGACCTAAACCTAAGAACAAATCTCCCATCTGATTAATCTACTGGTAGAGGTCCAAAGAATATATTTTCTTATGCCAAAAGCCTTCAACATGTCTAGTGAAGTGTGTGATTCTTTCTTTGAAAGGCATATACCATACTGTACTACAAACTATCTATTAAATTCCCCTCCTTTTAAAAACAAGTATGCTACTCTCCATGGAAACTATTATTCAAGCAATGTAAATCCAAATCTACTGCTGGCATGCAAATTGGTAATTCAATTATTTGGACTTGTATCTATTTTAAAATTCCAATTTAAGAATAAGTGCTCATCGTGCAACTTAATGTTTCATTGCATGACTTCTCTGTCTCCTCCTCCAATTTGGCTCAGGGTTTGCTCAAAAGTAATTTTCATGGTCAAGCCAACAGATCAATAATATCAACTGAAGGGAATTTCCACCCCAATCAAAACAGATACTATTATGCACTAGAAGGAATCTCACAGGATGTCTAGCTGGATGTAGATTAAAGATTGGTAGGTTGTTTTTGATATTTCCTTCCACATCCTTCTGTCTACAGCAATTCCAGTAGTAATGGAGGAATAAAAATATTAAAAAGGAATCAAGAATGACATTTTCAAAACTAAGATTGCACAGACTCCTCAACTGTTCTCATTTGCATCACTGATTCTAGCAAAATGATATCTGTATACATACATGTTGTGAAAGCCATATAGGTAGTCCTTGATTTATATCCTTTTGTTTAACAATAGTTCAAAACTATGATAGCCTTGGGAAAAGTGACTTATGATCTGTACTTACACTTACAACCATTGTGCCACATCGTAGTCATGTGATTGCAATTCAGGCATTTTGAATTGGCCTGCATTTACAACCAGTTACAGACTCCTGCAGTCACGGCATTGCAATTTGCAACGTTTTTTTACTAATTTCTGGCAAAACCCAGCAAAGAGCATCCATAGTGGAAGCTAGGTTCATTTAACATTTAGCATGATTCACAAAACAATTATTGTGATATGTCTTACAATCACCATAAAAATTATCATAAAATCAGGTCTGATTCAATTTACAATCTTAACAATTTAACAGCTGAAATTCCAGTACCAATTGTGGTCATACATTGAGAACTACCTGTCAACTCTTTCTAAGCAATTTTGTTAATCAGAGCAATAGGCACTATGCTTTTCAATGATTCATCTGTTTTTCTTTAAAAACCTTTTCTGGTAATCAAGAGATCTGCAACAACAGCAGCAACAACAAAAACTTAAGCTGTTACAAGATGCTAAAATGAGGGGTGGTTTTGTTCTACCTAACTTCGAATAATATTATCAAGCAGCTAGTTTAATGTAGATTAAATAATGGATAACATTAAAAAACACTAGATTATTGAATTTGGAGGGACATGATTTGTTGATGGGTTGGCATGCCTTTTTATGAGGAACATCAGATACGTGAAGCTTTATTTTTGAACTGGGAGAGGATTAAAACATATCATTACTTGAAAATTCCAGTCTGGGTATCGACAATTGAAGCTTTTTCATATCCAGTGATATTTAAAGGGGAACAAATTGTTAGATACAGTGAATTATTGGATGAAAAGGGTGAATTTAAGTTAAAACAAGATCTAGAAGACCAGGGATTCAAGATAGATTGGTTTTCATATATGCAAATATTTTCTAGATATAGAGAAGATCTTAAACAAGAAGGTTTTTATAATGTTTTGACTATTTTAGATATGATATTAATGGGCTCTGATAACCATGTAATTATAAAGTTTTATGGATATTTGCTAGAGGTAAAACTGGAAGAAGAACAAGTTAAAGAATCAATGATAGCATGGGGGGGGGGAATTTTGGTTATGGTATTGATTTAGAGAAATGGCAAAAATTGTGGTCACATAATTATAAAATGACAATATCTACAGCATATAAGAAGAATTTGTATAAGATGTTTTACAGGTGGCATTTACCCCAGATGAGGATAGCTAGAATGTTCAAGAACAAATCGGAGAAGTGCTGGAAGTGTCATCAGACCCCAGGATCTTATTACCATATGTGGTGGACATGCGTAGAAGCAAGGAGATTTTGGACACACTTGGTTGGAAAAAACACACACACACACATGGTTGGAAAAAATGACAAAGAGACATATTGACCTTAAACCAGAGATATTTTTATTAGGAATCTTATCATAGACATTTAATAAAGAATTGCAATATTTAATTGTGAATATTTTAACAGCAGCTAGAATTGTATTTGTAAAAAATTGGAAAGGAGAGAAGATAATTACTGATGAAGAAATTATCAAGAAAATTTAGAGTGTACTGAAATGAGTAGATTGACATTTGAAGTAAGAGAACAGGAAGATAAACAATATTATTTGATATGGGAGCTATTTTATCAATGGATAGACAATAAACAATGGAGATGAAATATTACATATGAAATGAATTTGAATAAAATGTGTAAATACTTGTTTTTTGTTAGAGGAAAGAACATTTGTCATAATTGAAATTTTGAAAATTTTGGGAGCACGAAATGATTTTAACCAATCAAAACACTGTCTGTGATTGTATGGAAGAATGATGTTTTATGTTGTTTTTGTTTAAAAAATAAAAAAAAACTTTTAAAAACCCCAACAAAAACCCTTTTAGGACTATAAATCTTTTTGCAACCCCTTTGTTTAGTTTGGGAGGAAAGTCACTAATGCAATCCAATCATTTGACTCAATCTTCCCTTCCCCTCCCCTACAGTATTTGGATCTCTTTTAATAGACAGGACCCCTATCCCTCCCCCACCATCACCATTTTCCCCAGTAGATCTAGATTAGTAATTCTTCATTTTAGGTAGAACTTTCTTATCAAATGAAAAGTTTGTAGGAAAAACTTTTTCCACTAAATTGAGAGCCAGTGATGTAAATTTGATTTTCTTTATTAAGAAAGCTAACCAGCGACCACTGAACCCAGCCAAAATGAACTGGAAATCCTGAGTTTAGCTCACTGTGGATTATACAGAAAAAATAGAAAAGGTGCTAAACTATAGTGTGTAATTAATTATATAATATAGCACCAAAACTTACATCACTAAATGAGACAAGTATTTGGACCCAAACCTATATATCTATCCATCTCTCTCTCTCTCTCTCATTACTGAAACTTTTTTTAAAAAACAATAAAACTATTACAAACAAATATAAAGTAAGGAAGTAAACAGAAAAAGAAAGAAATCAAGAGAAATAAAAAAGTGTAACAAAAAAGAAATTAAAGAAAAAAATAGAAAAGAAAAAAGTTATTAAGTGGCTTCCAATATTCTTCACAAAAGTTATAAATAGAATTATATTTTAACATCTTTCTCTAAAGTTTCATCATAGTATAGTAATTTTTTCTATAATCTGTCCTATCTAATCATCAAAGCCATAAACCACTTTTTTTCTTTTTTATCCAAAAAGTTGATAAAACTTTTTCATCACCAATAAATGTAGATAGTGTTAGTTAATTTATCCATCTCAGCAAGATCTGTCAATTTCATCAACCATTCTCCCATAGTGGGTAGTGTCAAATCTTTCCATCTCTGTGCATGTAATAATCTTTCCACAGTAATCATATATTGAAATAATCTTTCTTAACTTTTTTCTAACTATTTATCCATTAATCTAAAAGGAAAAATTCTGGCTTCAATTGTATATTAATCTTTAAAATCCTCTGTATCAAGGTAATCTTGAGGCTGAACGTTTTGTGTTTCCTCTAATCTACATCACTGAGCAGAGAAGCTGGGTGTTTTATTTGTTCCATTTATTGAACCTTAGTAGCCTTGTTTCAATTTCTCTTTGTTTGACTGATTTAATCTCATCTCTTTTTATTCACTTCTTTGCCTCGGGATCATTGTAGTTAGTTATAGCATCAAAAAGCATTATGAATTCCTTGCTTAATGGTGCTCCATGGGTGAATGTGCTATATTAATATTAAAACAGAACGTTTTAATTGTTTTCTTTGATGTGCTAGCAGAGAATAAAATTCAAACTTGTATATCCCACACAAGGAAAATTTCACCTCTCTTTCACTTTTATTGGATTTATTCTCCTTTCTAAAAAATCCATAACCGTAGCCACTCACAAAACAGCCAGCCCAGCCCCCATTTGCCAGCTTTTTATTTTTCCAAGAGGGGAACCTCTTTGAGTCAACAGGCGGCAGAGTGCCCACCTTCTAGATTGGACCTGAGCCCAATCAGCATAGCCATCAAAATAAGGCCTGTCGAGATCCGCTACTAAGTTGGATTTGCAGTACATCATCAGGGAAGTTGATGGCCCTTACAAAAATTGAATGAAGCTTCTCCTTGGTTCTCTTCTTAGTTTTTAGAAGCATGAAGTCCTCCTGCTGAGCTGAGTTTCATAGCCTTGAAAAGGCAGGCAGTTTCACCAGAATACCTGGTGTAAAATTAGACAAAGGCTATGTATACCAATACTCATCCTTTCAACTTGCCTGGGTTCTCAGTTGTTGGAGAACCTAGGCATCTAGAAGCCATGAAACACACTGAACAAATCCAGTCAAAGAGCATTAGCACAAGAGTTATTGATCGATTCCCTATCTTCTTTTTTCCCCAACTGTTGGAAAATTAATCTAAAACAGAACTGCAAAGACTCTGTGTGTGGACTACACAGGAAAAATCATTTCCTTTCAACTTTTCTAATTTTTCTTACTTCTATGATGTTATTTTTATTGAATCAGTTGTATTCTCTCTATATGTCAATCCATTCATTGAATTAAATGTATTACTGTGAACCATTTTCTCACTGAAATAAATGTGCACTTGTGTAAACTCCTTGCCTTTTTTCCTCATTTAATTAGCAAATTCTCATTTAATGAACAGTGACTTCTCAGAAATCATTACTGCTTCCTATTGGATTGCTTTGTACATTTGTTTTAAATATTTTTTCCGCTACATTCCCCATTGTAGTGCATTGTAAATTTATTTGGTTTTTCTTAAATCAGTGGGCTGCCAATGAAGAGCATCTGGAAACTACCGTTTGTGTTCCCAGACATGAGTTCTGACAGTTAATTGAAGCCTGTGAAATTATTCATGTGTGGCATGTTGATATACCTCCATTGCTATGACATGTAGCATACATTACATGTTTTATATTGTTTATGTTGTGTTGAAATCAAAATAGAGATTTCAAACATGTAATGGGCAGCTATAAAAATCAAACAAGTTAATAAATATTAGTTAATAAATTATTTGTTATTAATTATATTTTCATTTTTGGAGTTCGCATATACCAGGGGTGTCAAGGCCCATGGACCAGGTGCTTAGATCTGCCCCGTTGGGTCGCCCTGGAAACAGCAAAGGACCGGCCTGCAATGCCTCAGTCAGTGAAAATGAAGCTTGAGAGGGCTGTGTGCTGCCCTCCCAGACTCTGTTTTCAGCTGTAACGGCCTTCTGCAGCCCTGTACCAGCAAAAATGGACACCCCAGGGGCCTTGTGCAGCCCCAAGCTTTGTGCCTGTGCACTGCCAAGCATTTTTGCTGGCAGAGGGCGGCAGAGGGCCATCTCAGCCAAAAACAGGGCCTGGAGGACCGCACACGGTCCCCCCGTGCTCAGTTTTCACTAGCTGACGGCCACACCCACCCTATCCCTGCCACACACCCTGCCCACCGAGATCAAACAAAACCCTGATGCGGCCATCAATGAAATCAAGTTTGACATCCCTGTCAAATCATTATAATAACCTATAATCTAAATGTCTTAAAGAATTGGGTGTATGGAAAACCCAGTTAAACATATTTCTAAAGGTTTCTAAAACATATTTAAAATTATTCAAGAATCAAAGTAACACACAGAAATTCTATTATCTTATCCATCTCCTTAAGCAATTAATGTTATGCTATAATCTCTCATTCTTTAATAACGTTAACAAAAATGTACAGGAAAACTACTGTAGTCCATATGCAGGTTACTTTGAGCAGATTAAAAACTGATCATTGCTGAATGAACCAAATCATAAACTAATTTCTCCATTAAGTTTATATCAAAAGCCTACAATTTCAACGCACAATTTCATATTCACATACAGTACAATACCTTTGCCTTGGATTGTCATGAAAATATTCATAAAAGGTTCACTATTTATAAATTCAAGTTCTCTTTATATTGCCTAAAACAATGTAGAAAGGGATATGGGTTCATACAAAACATTAAGGAGTCAAAATAATATTAAGAGAAAGGAATCTGCTGCTTTTCAAAGAAACTGAAAGATGATACAGTAATATCGCATATAAATAAACTGCTATATACTCTCAAGCAAGGAAATAAAGTGCTATAAATTCCCATTTTAGCCTTCAAAATATCATTTTCTTGTTTTCAAGGAATTGGCAAGAAAGGAATGCCAAAAAATTCAAGATGATGGCTTTGGTCATGTGACTGAAGCTCTGTAACAATAACTGAACACTGTAAAGTTTTCTCTGACAAGAAAAACTCTGCATTGGTTCTATAAATGGGGCAGACAGACAAACTGGTGCATACCAGCATTTTTGAACATGTTTACAGCTAACCTTCCACTATATACTGTAGTCTTAAACAAATTTCTCCAAATTCACAATTCATTCACTTAAAGGGGGAGATAATGGAGAAGGGCTTTTCATGAGACTTCTGATATATTATAACTAACCTGTACATTATACTGATTGAGAATGTTGACACCTAACTAATGATAGGTGAGCACAATTGGAGCCTAGGAATAGTCCTTTTCTAGGATGCACCCAGCTTGTGGAATGGATTCACACACTGGTTGAGTTAATATCCATTTTTACTTACTCTGTCAGTAAAACAGAATTTGGCTGGAATTTAGAAAGCTGAAATTGTCCAATATTGGGTTGTTACATATATGGATCAGGGGTGAAATGCTCCCGGTTTGGGCCGGATCACCAGATCCGGTAGCGATGGAGGCGGGTGGTTCAGAGAACCGGTAGCAAAAATCCCTGCCCCCCCCCATTGCCCAGCTGAGCTGCACAATCATTTGAGGCTTTTTTGGCCATGCCCACTCAGTCATATTACCCCCCACCAAGCCATGCCCACAGAACAGGTAGTAACAAATTTTACATTTCACCACTGATATGGATTATTATTTTTTGTGTTACGTTGATTTCTGGTTTGGGACCATGCTCTTGATCATTTCCAAGAACATAAACTGCTATGAATCATACATTTTGATAGCATATAATTTAAATAAATAAATAATGGGGAAATAATTATTTTAAGAAAAATATTTAACTCTTTCCCAATAAAATCAAGATTTTTAATTATTTCCCTTGATATGGAACATGCCTAATAAGGTTACTTTGCTTTTATTTATTTAAAGTAGCTTAAAGTTAACTAGATAATTTTTAAAATAAAGTTCTGTCAAATAAAGTACTGTGACACTGGAAGGTCATTTTTATTTTATAGTTGAAGACACAGTAATTTTAAAGCACTATGGAAAGAATATACTGTAGATGTAGAAGTCTAATACAATGGAAAAACTTTTTTTAAATAGAAAAAAAATCAAGAATGTTTAAGATAATCCATATATAGAATTACATTGACAGAAATTACATATTCATTTCAAATCTTGTTTGGAGCATTTCCATGACATTCAGCCACTAGGAATTTCAGAGTGACTTACAATAAATCATAAAATTAAAGCCTAGAAAGATTTGGAAAAGTAAACGGCTTTCAAATAATTCCTTAAAGAAAACAGATCCAATGCTAATAGATCTGTCCAGTGAGGGTGTTGTAAACTTAGACAGACAAATCTGAAGAATCACCTGCCTCACCTTCATGAGAGACTCAGAAAAGGGCCTTCGAGGAGGTGCAACTCTCAGCTTTATGAGAGAAGAAACACTCTTAAGTTCCAAACTAATTAGGGCTTGAAACCTTAAAACCAACACACTGAATTGTAATTACAATGTAGCATATGTAAATCATTTCAGAATTGCAAAAGATAACTCCTACACCTAGTTTTAATTAGTCATCTAGCCAAACAGTATAATTTATCTACTCAGTCATTAGAATCAATCCTATGTACCAATCTAACCCTTTTTAGAATTCAAAAGAAGTGCAATGAAATGAACTGAGCTTCTTATAGTTCTGTAGCTGGTTAAGTCTGTGTTAGGGGTTTATTATATTTGACCCAATACAATTCTGCTTGTTCTGTACAGATCTTAAAAGGAGGTCAACTCAGGTACTGCCTTTGTGAGAGAGGCATAACCAAAACAGAGTCCTCTGTGTGGCAGCCTCCATCGTATGCCTACTCCAAGGTGCATTTGGATTTTTTCATCTTGGCATTTCAATGGCTATTTGACATGTGGTGATCATTGTGTGACTTTTTAAATTTATCTTGGTTTTCAAAAACTTGTTTTACGTATAGGGATTGATAAAGATGTGGGATGTTTTTCTCAGACTCTTCTGAGTGACAGTATAAAAATGTAAATAAACGAAGTTGCATGATTTCTTTTCACTTTTTCAACTAGATGGAAGTAGAATAATTGGAAGTCTGGTACAAACCATTTTTTTGCTTGCAAAAATGCAAGATTAATGGTAGGATTTGAAAAACCAATCAGTACATTTTTATTATATGAAATATTCTAATTTTTCCTGAAGGTTCCAAACAGAAAGGATTTAAACCTGGATGTAGCACCAAAATGTCAGATCAGTTTCAAAAAGATAAATCATCAGCAATCTTGTTGTGGCACAACTAGTCCTACATGTTACCTTTACAGGATAAGGAAGGCTAGAAACGCCTTCAGAGGAGCTCTCTGATAATGAACTATTAATGGGCACAGCCTTAATTTAGACCTGAAGCCCAACACAGAATCTTCTTAGATATCACCTCAGGCAGAAGTCCTGAGGGAATGGGCGTTGGTACTCACCTGATACACCCCTTCTCTCAGGGGCGGGCATGGCAGTCAGGATGGGTGGTGATCGGGCGAGCTTGTTAGGACCGAGTCTGTGCAGAACAAATGAAGCCCCGCCTCCTATTATGCTCTTCAGTTTGGAGACGAGGGAGCAAGGCAGACTGACGTGTCTGAAAAAAAATTAGCACCTCGACCCCCCCCCTTGAAACAGAGACCAGGGATGGCCCGAGAGGGAGGGGCTGACTGCTGTGCCCGGCCCTGAGAGAAGGGGCGTATCAGGTGAGTACCAACGCCCATTCTCCTCAAGGCGGGAACGGCAGTCAGGATGGGACATACCAAAGTCCGGAGTCCCGTTGGGAGGGAGAGGGCCGAACCCGAGAGTCAGATCCCCGACGAACCGACTGCAGAACTCTCCTCCCGAAGGAAGCGTCCGCCGAGGCGTAGACATCCAGTCGGTAATGCCTGATGAAGGGGGTCGGCGAAGCCCAAGTCGCAGCTCTACAAATTTCCTCCACCGGAGCCCTAGTGGACCAGGCCGCCGAGGTCGCTGCACTCCGCGTGGAGTGAGCCGTGATGTTGCGTGGGATAGGCAAGGACTGCGATTCATAGGCCGCCGATATACAGGCCCTAATCCATCGACCAAGGGTTGGTGCCGAAATCTTGGATCCCAAAGACGAGGGAAGGAAGGACACAAACAAGGAGTCCGTGCGCCTGAAGGAGGAGGTTCCGTCAATGTAGATCTTCAAGGCACGTCGCACATCCAGGGAGTGCCAAAGGCGTTCCAGACGGTGCCTGGGCCGAGGACAAAAGGAAGGGAGTACTAACTCTTGGGTCCTATGGAAGAGGGAGTTCACCTTCAGGACGAAGGAAGGGTCCACTCGGAGGACGACTCTATCTGGAAAGAAGACACATAACTCTTCCCTGATGGACAGGGAAGCCATCTCCGAGATACGGCGAGCTGAGGTGACTGCCACGAGGAAGGCCACCTCGAGCGACAGGAACCGGAGAGAGACCTCCCGCAGGGGCTCAAAGGGAGCCGTGGTGAGCGATGTCAGCACCCGCGGAAGGTCCCAAGAAGGGAAGCGGTGTACCATTGGTGGGCGAAGGTTGGAAGCCCCCCGAAGGAACTGCCGAATGAGTGGGTGGCGAGAGATGGGGTCCTTAGAACCGCAGGAAAGGACTGAAGCCAGGGCGGCGGTCTGGCGACGGAGTGTATTGGGGGAGAGGCCGGAGAGGAAACCTTCATGGAGAAATTCAAGGACATGGTTCACTGATGCTGCGGTAGGTGTGGTGCGACGCCGCCTGCACCAAGCTGAGAACGACCTCCAGGTGGCCTCATAGATCCGAGTGGTTGATCCCCTACGAGAAGCCTGGATGACACTTATGACCCCGGATGACAGGGGAAACTCCTTCAGATGGACCCGCTCAGCCTCCAGGCGGTTAGGCGTAGCCATTGAGGTTCCGGGTGGCAAAGAGGCCCCTGTAGAAGGACTATGCAATCGTCGGGAATGGCCCACGGGGGCTGCACCGAGAGGGAGAGAAGATCCGCGAACCAAGGGCGCCGCCGCCACCCCGGTGCGATCAGGAGAAGCTCCGCTTTGTCCTGCAATAATTTCCGGATGACCAGCGGGATCAGGGGAAGTGGTGGAAAGGTGTATAGGAGAGGGCCCGAGGGCCACTTGGTGCGCAGGGCATCCACCGACTCCGCCCCCGGGGAGGGGAACCTGGTGAAAAACCGGGGGAGCTGGTGGTTGGAGCTGGAAGCGAACAGGTCTATCTCGGGAGGCCCGAAGCAAAGAGTCACTTCCCTGAAGAGCTCCGGATGTAGGCTCCACTTGGCTGTGTCGATGGGGGACCTGCTGAGGGCATCGGCCGTTCGGTTCTCCACCCCTGATATGTGAGCCGCTTTGAGGGAGCGGAGGTTGGCCTCCGCCCAGGCCCCTATCTTGCGGGCCTCGTGCATCAGGGACTTCGAGCGAGTGCCTCTCTGCTTGTTCAGGTGGGCTTTTGCGGCCACATTGTCCATCAGAACCAGAATGTCCTGACCCTGGATCAGATGACGGAAGGAGTGGAAGGCGAGGAAGATGGCCCGAAGCTCCAGGACGTTGATGGGGAGAGTTGCCTCCTGTGGGGACCACTGCCCCTGAGCCAGGTGTTGGTCGAGGTGGGCTCCCCAGCCCAACAAGCTGGCATCGGTAGTTAGAATCAGCCTGTGAGGTTCCCGGAACCGGCTGTCCCTGTGTAGAGCCCTGGAAGTCCACCAAGAGAGGGACTGGAGAACCCGAGGGGGCAGGACAACTCTCGTTACTGAGGAGCCTCTCCTGGACCGTTGGCAAGGCAGGAGGAACCATTGGAGGTCCCTGCTGTGCAAGCGGGCCCATGGTACGATCCCAAAGGTGGAGACCATTTTGCCCAGTAAACGAGATAAAGTAAGGAGAGAGGATGAGCTATGATGGAGGACCCTATCAGTTAAAGCTGACAAGCTGGCAATACAGTCGGGGGAGAGGAAGACCTCCGAAGAGACGGAGTCAATAATGGCCCATAGGTGCTGTATCCTAGTAGTAGGAGTAAGGTGACTTTTACTCCAGTTAACGGAGAAGCCATGCTCCTGCAAAACCCGCAAAACAACAGCCACGTCTGATTGGGCCTGGAGGGGAGTTCGGGACAAAATGAGAATATCATCGAGATAAAATAAAACCCTGATGGGGATACTGCAAATAAAAGCCATAAGGGCTGCCATAACCTTGGTGAAGGACCTAGGGGCCGAGGAGAGACCAAATGGAAGGGCGTGAAACTGAAAATGTCGCCCTTCATAACAAAAACGAAGGAATTGCCGGTGAGCGGGAAGGATCGGGACATGAAGGTAGCCGTCCTTCAAATCAATGGAAATAAGGAAGTCCCCTTCTCTAATCGAAAGTAAAATGGGCTGAAGGGACTGCATTTTGAACCGGCGATAAAATATGTGCCGGTTCAAGGACTTAAGGTCCAGGATGGGACGCCAATCCCCTGAGGATTTCTGGACTAAAAACAACCTGGAGTAAAACCCCTTCCCATATTCAGAACGAGGAACCATCTCAATAGCCCGGGAGGCTAGCATTTGGTTAATGGCTGCTTCCACCCTGGCCCGCTTAACCCTATTAAGGGAAACTGGGCAACGTAAATATAACTGAGGGGGAGAAGACCTGAACTCAAGGGAAAGACCGAACTTGATACCCCGTTTAACCCAAACATCGGAAATAGTGGAATCCCAGTGGGCAGAAAAGGAGGCCAAGCGACCCCCAACCCCGGGATGGGAGGAGTGTCTAGCGATTCCGTCTAAAGGAGCGACCCCTGCCACCCCGAGGGGCCCATCTGGGAGGGAATCGGGAACTTGGCCTGACCTGGGAGTCTTGAGAAGCAGGAGGTCTGGGAGGAATTGATTGCTGGAAGTGCTGCTGGTAATAACTGCCGCCTAAGGGACGAAAGGAAGAACTATGAGACGAGCCGAACAACTGGAATCCGACCTGCGAGAGATAGCCGGGAGAATTTTACGGTGGTCGCGGGTCTCCACAAGGAGAGGCTCTAGCGGTGCTCCAAACAACTTGTCTCCAGCGTAGGGGGCCGATGCTAGGCGCCACTTATTACGAGCATCTGCCTGCCAGTTTCTAAGCCATAAGAGGCGGCGAGAGGTCACTGTAGCCCCGATGGCCTTTGCTGAAAAACGAGCCGCATTTAGAGTGGCATCCGCCGAAAACTCAAGGGCAGCCAGAATCTTGTTTAAGTCCTGGTGCAAGCGGATATCCAAAGCTGGGGTTCTGGATAGGAGCTGTTTGATCCACAGGATGGACGCCCTATTTAAAAACGAGGCTGCAGAAGCCGCTTGCACGGACCAAGCCGAGGCCTGATGACCTTTGATGAAAGACCTCTTGGATTTCCTGTCCTCTGGGTGCAAGGACTCCTCCGGAGGAGCCGAAGCTGGAGATGGTGAGGAGAGGGCTACCACCGGGGCGTCCATGGAAGGGGCCTGCAGGAGATTGGAGTATTCCGCAGCCAGATTATAAAACCGTTTATCAAGGGAATTCGGGGAAGGCCCCGAACTCGGGAATTTCCACTGTCGCTGCAAAACCTCTGAGAACAGCTTAGGGGCCGGAATGGTCTCCGTGGCCGTGGAGGGCAGTTCGAAGAGTGCAGCCGCAGAATCAGAGGGAGTAGAAGGGTCCTTAGGCTTAGCCGTTGGAACTCCTAAACCAGTGGTAACCTGAGCTTTATATAACAAGGACCGGAATAGTTGAGGGCGGAATAGGCCCACAAAGGAGGGGGCTTCTGGCTCAAGGCCTTCGTCCTCTGATAGGTCTTGGTTGATAATAGCTCCCTCCTCAATAGAACCAGAGGCGTTGCTATCCCGGGAAGGGGAGAGGGCTCTGCACTGTACTTGAGAACCTTCGGCTAAAGGTTGAGATCTCACCGAAAGGGCCTGATCACTGAGGTACTCCGATACTCTGGAGGAAGATCTCTCACGCAACCCCTGGGCGATGCCCTGGCGAATGGAATCCGAAATTAATCGGGCTAAGGCAGGAGTGAGAGGCTGGGAGGCCTCGACACCCGGAGCTGCCGGTTGAGCTTGTCCCTGGGCAGGAGGAGGAGGAGGAGGGGGAGGAACTGGAGTGAGGCCTGTAGGTTGCTGGGAGATAGGCCTTGGGTTGCCAACACCGGCCTCAGGAAAAACGGATGCAGCATCCTGGACTGAGGTGTCCCCTTGTACGGAAACATCAGGGGACAAGGAAGGAAGGGCCTCCTCTGGAGTGGGGTCGCTGGCAATGACTGCTTCAGGAAGGGAGGGCCTGGAAACTCCCGAAGGACCCTGAAAGGAAGGAGCCGCTTTATTAAAAGCGCGCTCCATGGCCCTATGACGGCGCTCCTCGTCCTTAGTATACGTGGCAGTGGACAAGGAGCGAGTCCCAGGTGGTCCAGAGGACTTTTGGCTCCTGGACTTCTTGGCCGGTTGGGAGGTAGAGGGGCACTCCTCGTGGTTTGCCTTGCGGGACCACTTATTTCTGGTAGCGGTGGAAGTAGAGGGAATGGCGTCCGCCATGTTTAAAACGGTAGAAATGGCCGCTGGCAATAAAGGAGGCCGAGAAACAGATCAGGAGACTCACTGCTATGTAACGCTGCTAGGCTTCGAGGAGCGAGGTCGGGAGGATCGCAAGCCGACAGGCTGCAGCGCGATCTGCTGGGAGCGGGAACTCGCTTGCTTACGCTCTCAATTGGGCGCCTTCTTGCTCTCGCACTCTCTCGCTCCCTAGCGCTGCAAGGCAGAGCCTGAGTCACAGCGAAAAGCGTGCCAAATTTGAAGAGGCCGACCAGAGAGCCGCCGATGACAAGGCGGGCTCGCGGGAGGAGGAATCGGGCCACAGGGCAGCCGCCCTACCGCTGAGCAGTCTTCGGCGGAGTCAAGCGCTATGCGCAGCATGCCGGAATACAAGACGACCAGAAATGCTCCCAGATGATCGAAAAAAATTGGAAGAAATATGGCTGTGAGGCGCTAGGCAAGACGACACGTCTGTCCTAGTCGACCGAGTCGAACAAACTGAAGAGCGTAATAGGAGGCGGGGCTTCATTTGTTCTGTGCAGACTCGGTCCTAACAAGCTCGCCGATCACCACCCATCCTGACTGCCGTTCCCGCCTTGAGGAGAATGGAGATTGTTAATAAGCTCAAGCCAGAAGCTCAAAGAGTGAAATGCTGAAATATATTTTGGGCAGATCCCCTATTATATATTGTGCAAATGCCTTCAAGATGTTTTTAAATTAACTTTGTATACAGACTTTTAACCATATGGTTCTCCTGCTTTGTGCAGCTCTTATATGTGTCTTTGTAGCTCTTCTGGGTCTTATGAGAAGAGAACAACACCATCTTCAAATCTTAACTGATTTAAATAGGTGACATTGATTTTTAGTGCATCTTTTGCCCAGTTTGGTTTGCAAAATACTTCTTAAAGGCAGGCTGAGAACATGATAGGAGATATTGTATTACCTTGTCATACACTTTGTTCTATGTTGATTTCCACTTTCAGATCACTAAGGCAAATTGTTGCCATTGTTTCTTCATATATTGATTGTAGTAAGTTTACGTAAACTTATGTCTATGCCTTGGTTGAGCAATGCCTTAATTATTGCTTGCTGGAATATTGAGTCAAACATCTTTTTGTAGACAATGAGAGTCATACACAGAGGCATGTTATACTTTGCCTTTCATTGACTTGCTGAACAATCTGGATGTGATCCATTGTGATGTAGCCACTTCTGAACCCTGCCTACTTGTTTAGCTGTGCATCATTTAATGTTCTCAATATTCTTTTTGCTATTACCTTGAAAACCTTTTAGATGACTGAAAGGCTTATTGGGTGATAGTTCTTTAAATCATCTTGTGCCCCTTTCTTGTGTATAAGAATCACTTCAGCGTTTTTCCATACATGTATTTTTTTCTTCTCTGAGACATCTCAAGTATAGTTTTGCTAGTATCTTGTGTAAACTGTGAGCATCAGCTTTCAGCATTTCTACTGTAACACAGTTGTTTCCTGAAGCTTTGCCATTTTCATTGATTTTATGGCACTTGATACTTCCTCCACTAGAATATCTGGCATTTCCTTTTTTGTGGGTATTGTTAGTTTGAGTGATCTTGATCTTTGTATAGCTCTGAATAGAATTTTCCAATTATTTCTAACATTTCCCATCTTGTTCTACACACACAGCCATCTTCATATTTTAATGCAAAGAACTTTAAAGTAAGTAGGAACAAAATCTGATTAATTCTCACACAGAGACTTCATATTGAAGCATATTATATACCATGTTTCTTACTCATGAAATACCTTGATCCTAAGTAATTATTTCAAGTGGCAATTGAAAAGATATGTAATGTTTTATTCATTTATTTATCATATTTATATGTCTACCTATCTTAGCAAACAATTAAAAAACTGCAAAACAACTTTTTTAAAAAAAACAAATGGGTGGTGGAGGTAGAAGTTAGTAGAAAAAAAGGGGGTTTAGCAATTTTTCTCTCCAGCACTACTTTTTTTTAGTTTTCATTCCCATTCCTAACCTCAATTTAACCTGTATAATGCAGAAATACCAACATCAGAAGCAACATATCAATCCAAGCCGAAAGAAGCACTCTCTCTGAAAATAAATATGCTAAAATGAACAAGATTTTAGTGTTGAACTCATTATATGTTATGCATGAAAATCCAAGTTACTTGCAGGAAATGCTTTCAAAGCTTATGCTGAATTATACTTCCCTTTTTATAAACAATGTAGGCATAGGCCAGAAACTAGTAAGATATAGATATATGACACCCACTAATGTTATTTTTAAAATCAGGAAGTATTCATATCAGAGCTGTTATTTTTTCCTTTCAATATGATTTTACTGTCAGATCTGGCATTCTGCCACTGGCCATAGGCAACTGCTAATTTTTCAGAGAAAGATTAGTAAAAACATATCACACCAAGCTAGATAACAGTGACATACTGTTAACGTGTTAAGCAAAACAGAATAGAGAGGCATATTCTTTTTATTCCAAGATGAGGCATTACTTCTACAGTTGCACATATGAATATACAAAACTTTGTGTATTGTATGTACCATATTTTATCAATGGTTAACTAAATAATTCTCTAATTTTACACATAATTCAATGATAGATCCACTTATTATTGATTGGCTATGGATTTTAATCCAATCTCTGATTCACATGTTACTATTTGTTATATACACCATGGCGTCTATATTTTCCTTAATTTTGATTTTTTATGTTTGCATACTCTGATACCTCTCCATTCCCCCTCACATAGTACAGCTAATCTTGATTTACGATCACAGTTGGGTCTGGCATTTTGGTCACACATTATTCCAGTCATTCAGTGAGATACCCACACAACCATCTCATTGAAAAATTACAATCCCGGCCCTCCCATTTAGGCTGTTAAGTGGGCAGAGTAAAAGAGCTGCCTGCTGAAAAGTGCAGGCAGCTCTCCTCCATGCACAGAAAGGAAAGGAATTCCTGCACTGAATGAAAGGAATGAAAGTCAGATGCCAAAGGTCTAAGCTTCATTTCTCTGTTCCACCACAGGTAAACCCCCCTTCCCCACTTCCAGTATGTGGAAGGGAACTGTTGTGGTCCGCGAGCAGCCTGCAGAGCTGGAAGCGGAGTCGGACAGAGATGAGGCTGAGGAAGAATGGGGCCAGTCCTGGAGGCTGGGGAAGGCCTGGATGAGGGCTCTGCATTGGAGAGATGGGGCCCCCAGAGATGGGGCCAGGGCCATCAGGGTGTGATGTGCAGACTCTGGAGTCTTCAGAGGTTGACAGTAGAGAGACAGAGGAACTTTGCTTTGGAGGAGCAAAGAGGAGGAGACTCGGGAGTAGGGCCAAGAGATGATTGGCCCCTTCCATAAGGCTTAAAAGACCAGCAACATCTTGGGGGCTTTGTCTTTGTCGGAAAACAACATTGATAGACTTGTTCTTGCCTTGCTGCACTTATCTCTGGTCAGCGTCTTCTACTTCTGAACTTTTGCCAAGAGAAGCCTTTGGCAGTTTGCCTAATTATACCAAGGTTGGTGATTAGACTGAAGAATTTGTGTTATGAAGAATTTGTTTTAATTTAGTTTGGACTACTCTGAGAATGAGTTAATTCTCAGCTGTTCTAATAAAGTCTGTTTGTTTTGGAACTGTTTGAGTCTAATACTATCTACTTGGGCCTAGGTCAGAACAGGAACTACAATGCTGTGCCAGAGAAATGAAACTCAGATCAAAACATTCGAACCTATTTTCTCTGGTCTAATGTAGCAGTTCCACTCCCCTCTGTGCACTAGCCTTTCTACTCTTTAGAAACACTGCATTTACTAACTTTTCAGCCAGAAATCTTATGAATTTGATGTTTCTGAATGATAGGCTCTTTCTAGACTTCAGAATAATGGCAAGAATAGTGCCAGGTCTCATGATGTTTCTGAAGGCAAGAAAGACTAGAAGAGCCTTTTTACTGTTCAGGAACATCATGTTTACTAGCTTTCTGGCTGCAAAGTTGGTGAACACAATGTTTCTGAACAGTAGAAAGGCCGGAAAAAGGTTCAGATCTTCAGGTTACAACTTCTTTTCTCCAACCCAGAGTACTCACTGGGTGTCTCTATGCCCTGGATCCATAACCTGTCAGATTGTGCACAGGTCTATCATGTGTATCAACCCAGGAGCAAGCACAGTCAACAAAGATTTGTATCAAATAGTGGTTTTTATCTACAATAGGAATATAGGAATACTATACATATACGTACTATAAGCAGTATCTAAACGAACAGCAATTACAGCAGGGAAGAAACATGATGAACCAACCAACACTCCAGCAGGGCCTTCTCTTATTACACAGGCTTTTAAAGGGATAACAGCCAAAGACCCTGCTGACTCATTCCCCTCATTGGATCAGACGGCCAGCTCTTAAGTTATCACCTTAACAGAATTCCCTTCTGTGGCACATAGAGTGGTAGGTGGGGGACACTCTAGCATTGGGCTGGAATAAAGAAGCTTGCATCTTGAAGAGCTCCATTTTTCTGATTTCCCACAAAAATTTCCCCCCACTGCATGGAAGGGAGGGAAAATCTTTTCACATGTGGCAGCAACTTGCAAGCAACTATCCCTGTCAGCTTCCCCCATGATTTTCTGGGAAAGCCAGCAAAGAAGATTGCAAATGATGATCACATGACTGTAGGATGCTTGGCAAACAGGTTGCCATCTACCCAAAATGCAATTACAGGACCTCAGAAGAGGTGTGGCAGTCATATTACACATTTTCCTCAAAGTAGAAATGGAATTGAATGCAATTATTATCGATCTATAGTTTCCCAACTTCCATATGCTCCCAAAACAACCTATATGAGACAATCCATACTTTCTGACATATATATTAGCCCTTTATTTCAGAATTAAACCACTCCTTCATATCCATGCATGTATTCATCAACTCATTAAATGAGATCACCTTCATTCTGATGTCTTTAGATTCACATTCTGTGTCTTTAATTTCTGATTCTTTCTAATACAGATCAAAACTTACCAGAAAAAAAAGCCTGACCTCAATTTAAATAAATAAATGAATCACAGCCTTCATCATTTGAAGCTTTTAGGTAGCCTCAACTGGATTTTTCATACAAGCACTATGCCATAAATATGATTTTTCCTGAAGGTGCCTTTCAGACAGAAATAGCCTTTGCATCAAATAAACAACTCATTCATGCTTAAAATCAGTATGCTTCTTCCCTTCAAAGTACTAAAATATACATTTTGATGGCACTTACAAATCTATAAATATATTATTTTAGGAATATATTATATTATTCTGAAATATATTATTTTTAGAACTTATTTTTACATTTTTCTTTATCTACAGCATCATTAATTATGATGGTGCTAAGCATCACACTCCACATTACTCATGTCTGCTGCATCAGAAAAAAAGCAATTGTCCCATTGTTTAAATATATTTATATACTACCAATGGGCCTTAGCAACTTTCCCAACTTTGATATACACCAATATTTAGTAACTATGTCAAAGATAGTGACAGGAGAGTGAGGAATGGAAGGATATCTTCTCACTATCCTGTCAGAGCTGAAGAAGTTTCTTGGATGAGAAGCGAAACGTCTTCAAAGAAAAACCAAAGAAGTCCAGTTGCCTCCTGAAAAAGCTCCTTTGGGACAGCAATGACCTGGATGACTGAGAATCTCTATAGACTTTTAGGCTATATAGCATTCATTTAAAGTTGGCTCCTAAATTCAACTAAAATAGATTATCTTTACATTTTTCTGTAGGTACTGTTTGTAGTAAAACATGATTATGTGATTAAAGTTTTTACGATATAGGAAATATAGTCAATGATTTGTAAACTATCTGTGAGCAATTTTCATAACTGAAATATCTCTGAGCACCTATCATAGAAACTTGCAGATACTGCAGAGAATAGAAGGGTTAATTCTAGGGTATACAGTTAGGTATTTACTATATAAATGTCAACTCGCAAAGCATTTCTAGTTTGCTCTCGAGTTGTCATAGGCAGAAAGGGAGGAGATCTGTTGAAGCAGTTCAGCAGCCACCCATACTTTCCTCCAAGGTTGGATCTCAATTGACCAGAGCCAGTTTGTGAGGAGGGGTTTCTACAGCCCACGAAAGTGCCTCGTTGGAGAATGTGATTTATGACACAGCCTGGGTGGAGGGGGGTGAACTGGGTCATAGTTGAGCCATAAATTAAGTGCGGCAGAGTTGACTACACTTGGGAAGCTGCTGACATGTTGCTCCTAATAAATAACTGGATTTCTTTTGAAACTTGGCTCGAGGCTCATGAGTTAATTAGGGAATTCCTTGGAGCCCTGACAATAGCATTGAAATCTTGTTAATCTTCCTCTACACTTCCGCATCCAAAGAAATGTAATTCCTGGAAAACATGCATATTCACTGACATAAATATCTCCTATATTTATGACTAATCCTTAATACATGTAACTTAGTTTATCAGTGTTTACTTTATTTTGCTAGAATTATATCTCATTTTTATTTTGTATAATTCCTGTTGATGGACACTTTTCTGTCATATTGTTCCTCTTAATCTATCTACTACCCTACTTATCTACTATCCAAAGTAGATGCAAAAATGTTGCTTCTTCTATAAAAAGTAGAAATTCATATACTTACCGGAAAATAAATAATATATTTTAATATTTTAAAGATATAAAAACAAATAAGGGATCTAGATAAAGATAAGAAGATGAAAGTGATGGGAACAAAATTAAGATGTGGCATGTTGAGTATTCTGATGTTCACATGCTTAATAACACTGTGGATCAATTATTTTCTGCAGCAAAATAAATCCTAGGAAAAGGGGGACTACCTATAAAAGTAGTGCAAATATACTCTCAGGTGCAAGAGTGAAACTTCTTTTTAAGGGCATATTTTGTCCCTAGAGGAACTCCAAGAAACCGGACTGGATTATTGTGGCTTAATAAAACAAACTGCTTCCCTAGAGTATAAACTTGTTGCAGTTAATCAGGGTGTTCAGTGTTCCAAGAAATATTTTTGTGAATTGTTCTTGTCCAGCTTCAGCTATTGTAATGACATGCTTTCAACCTGTGTTGACAGATGTTACTTTGGGGAGATCATAAATGTACACCATTCTTGCCCTCTACTTTCTGTAACACTTTCATCTTTTGAACTGAAGGTACAATCTACATCAGTAAGAAGAAAATATTTGTCACAATTGACAAATATAAACATCCTGAAAAGCATAGCATGATGTTTTTTCCAGCATTATATAATGTTTCTCCGTATGAGCTTTGTACCTGGACTAGTAAGGGAAATCTTAACACTAGCTCTAGACAAGTGAAACACATAAAAAGGCTTAGATCCAGAGTAACCGTTTACTCTTATATCTTTTTGTTATATTTTTTTTTATACCTTTTATATCTTTTTGTTATATCTTTTTGTTTTCCCTTAATAACTTCTGCTGAAATATCCCCTTCTTAAAATAGACATAGGCATAATCTTACAAATTCCAAAATAGCACCTACCCTGTACTTAAATAGGGGGAAAGGGAAAAGACTAGGAAAGTCACAACTTCAACTGTTTTCACTCCAAATGTTAACAAAATTAAGACTTCTATAAACTTATGGCACATTGTAAAGTGCTCTGCATGTCTACTCAGGAGCACTGTCAAAAAATGTCAGTGACACGAAAACAGCTGAAATTTTATTGATTGCCGCTCACAAAATAAGTCTTCATTGTGCCTTAAGGTTTTTTAACCTGAAATATTTGAAGTGAACTGCAGTATATTTGTAAACTCACTTTACAAGTATATTGTAAAAAATGGTTACCTGTCACTGAAAGAAATGTTACTTCATCTGCCTTTTAAATAACTGCATTTCAATATATATCGCAGTGTTGGCAAACCTTTTCGTCACCAAGTGCCGAAACGGGAGCACTCATGCACATGCGCACACCGGAAACCCAAAAAGGAGACGATCATCCAGTTTCTGATGTGCATGCATATGCGAAGACCATCTGTCTGGCACGCATGCGCCATCTCCACCTGGCCTTTCAGGGTCCTCTTGCCTTTCCCAGCGCACCACCTGGTCTTCGTGCATGCATGCCAAAAACTGGAAGGCCAGGTGGCCGGTGCGCATGTGCTTGCCAAAAACCGGAAGATCATCTTTCCAGTGCAGTCATGCGCACCGGGCGGTTGTTCTTTCAGTTTCTGGTGCTCCTGTGCATGTGAAGACCAGCTGGCTGGCACACCGGAACCTGGAAGAGCAACGGGCAATAACTCCGCTTGCCTGGAAAGATAGCTCTGCATGCCACTTCTGGCACATGTGCCATAGGTTTACCATCATGGATATATTGTTTTCAATATTTCATTAAAACTGGAAATCAGTTTCAGTATCCATGCATAATTCCTCAAGATGCATCTGGAAAGTATTCAAAACACCTAACTTTGAAAAATTTCCATTAAAAAAGTATCTCAGTTTAGAAAGAGTTGTTGACATCTTCTTTTGATAAGCTATCTACTAAAACAAAACAAAGCTATGGCATACACATGAAAGAAAACCGGGAAGCCTGTAATTGTGAAGCCTGTCTGGCAAGGACAAAGAATGCTTATTCACAGAGAATATGCATGTGTAAAACTTGTTATCAATTCTGGGTGGTTAGAGAACTGATAACAGTAACAAAGAGTTAGACATCCTGCATACCAGAAGAAAAACCAAACTTAATTTTAATTTCTGTAAAACACAGCTATAACAAAATTCTTTGTAAGAAATTTAGTTTATTCACAAAAGTATTGTCCCCAATTTGGGTCTGATCCTGGTGCTGAGGCCGATGAAGAACACCAGACACAAGGTGCAGGTTTTGTTTCCTTTTATTGAAGCACTCCCAAGAAAAAGGGGTCCTGGCCAGAAAATTGGTTGCGCGATGTCTCTATTCCTAGAATAGAGCTAGAAGTTAGGAACAGGGAGAGCCTGGAGCAAATAGAATGTATATTAGATAACTTCTGGAGCATTCGTTAGGAATAGAGACATCTAGAAACCAATAGAATGATTATTAGATCATTACTAAAATGTTTATTATCTATCTATCTATCTATCTATCTATCTATCTGTCTGTCTGTCTGTCTGTCTGTCTGTCTGTCTGTCTGTCTGTCTGTCTGTCTGTCTGTCTCCTATCTTATCCTGCCTTCCGCTTTAGTGAAATTTTATAAAAATTTTAATCCTATTGTTTGGGGTATTTTCTGGCCAGGACCCCTTTTTCGTGGGAGTGCTTCAATAAAAAGGAAACAAAACCTGCACCTTATGTCTGGTGTTCTTCATTGGCCTCAGCACCAGGATCAGACCCAAATTAATTTTTTGGTTAATCAATTTTAATTTCAAATAACATTTTAAAGGAAATGAAGCCATTGATAGGACATTATCAAACATATCATTCATTCATTTCTGATTGAACTATCCTAGAAATACTGTATGCACTTTGAAAATATTCTCAAGTTTTTGATAGAATAGATTTTACTTCTGTCATGGATTCCATCAAATATGAAAACAGGTACGTCGAAGTGGTCAAGGGCTCATATTCGTCTGTTAAAATATGCTTATGCTGAAAATGCCACCACTGTTATGAGTGGGGAAGACCAAATTCAGTTTGGAGTAAAATATATATATATTTAAAGCAGTTGTTACATAATAATTGCTGTAAAGTCATAATCATGATTTCTGCCCAAACTTTCTGTAGAATGTTTTACCATTGGACTTCCAGTTAGGATTTACAGCAGTTTAACCATCCTCAAGGAGAGGAGATGACACCACAATTTATCAATCTTACAGCTTGGATAAATAAGGAAGTGTGAAGTCAACTATTCTGTTTTTCTGGATGGTTGCTGTCTGTGAGTTAATTGCAAAGATTGAGGTTTTTGTGGTCTGCTCATGCTGAGCAACTGGGAGGCAAAGGACTCTGTTCATGTCTGTGATATAACCTGACACAAAGACCTGGCAATCCTCATTTCTGAATCACATGCAAAATACAATTACTCTTCAGCTTAAGAGAGATTTTCTTTTGCAGCAGATAAGTAACTCTTGGTGTTTTTTTATTCTTTCTGGGACTATATAAATTAAAACAAGATTTAGAGACTTAAAGTATTTTGAATATTTTGCAAAAAGCTGGATAAGGATGATAAAAGAAAGTTATTAAAGTTATTAACAAAAGAAGGCCAAGGTTTACTTTTAAAAGTTTTATTTTTTATGAAACTGCATTGTAAAAATCTCAACTGCGTTAACTTAATTTAGTTCTTACATGAGAATCCTTTTTGTTGTTGTTGTTTTAACATGGTTGATAATGGGCTGGACTTACAAAGGCAAAAAAAAAAAAAAAAAAAAAAACCCCAGTAATTTGAGGGAATATGAGTTTGCTTTCTTTTCTGCCTAATATTTTCACTTTTTAATGATGATGACCTGTTATAACTTGATTATGTCAAGTTAGTGACATAAGGGAAATCTTAGGGGATAAATAAGAAGTTAGGGACATAGGATTAGAAAGAGGAATGGATAATGTGGTTCTATTGAAATTTAGAAGGACTTCTGTCTGAAATTTAGAGCCATGCCAAAGGCTGGGAATGAAGATATTAGAAGAAAGGTTCAGGTACTGATATATATATTTAGACTGGGAAGTTGAAGATGATATGAAGGTGAGGACAATTAACCAGTGGAATAGCTTACCTTCAGAAATTCAGATAGCCACTTATCTGAAATAGTATAGGTTCTCCTGCTTCAGCAGGGGGCTGGACTACAAAACCTCCAAGGTCCCTTCCAGTTGGATACATTGTTTTGCAAGAATAAAAAATGTTCCAAGTTTTGCAACACCATTTTAATATAAAATTGAAGATTGATAATGTAGATATAATTATCTTAAAAGAAATTCCAATTAGGAGTTTACAGAAGAGAAAAGAATATTATTTTTGACTGAAATACAAAAGCAGAAGATTTCATTTCATTGAGACAAATTAGAGGGTTTAATTTTTACTTTTTGACAGAAAAGATTCTAATTGAATTCTGCTGAAAATGCCACAGAATTTTTGTAAAGATTTAAAGGTAATCCCGGAAAAGGTTCAAATGAAGATTGTAGAGAAATTTGCTCTAAAACCACAACAGATACAAAATGATTTTGTGAAAGATGACTCTGAATTAGGTGTTACAGGTATTGCTTTTTCTAAACTACTCGCACAACTTTGGACTATATGCGAAATATAAATGGAACAAATGCTCTTCAAAAAAGAAAAGGAAAAATGTTTATTATTTATAAAAAACTAAAACAAAATATAAGAGACTCATATTATAAAAAAAGGATGTAAAGTAATTTGACTTGCAAAAATTTGGAAGAAAAATTTATTTCAGCAGAATTTTAAAACTATTAAAACTATTTTATATGAGAACTCCCAATTAAAATTAGCACATTGACTAATGACCACTGTAGATTTGTTGATCTGGAAGTTCAATTACATTAACTTAAACACATGATTTTGGGATGTTATGCTCCAAATGTAGATAAAGGAATTTTTAAATAAATCTTCCTTTAGTAGATATATATGACAGAAACGTGGCAATTCTAGAGAATAAAAACCATTTTTCAGAAAGGCATAATCATTTTCAAGAATAGATACAATTTGGACCTCAAAAAAACTTGGCTCCTATGGTAAGTTTTCTAAAGTTGATATTTTACCAATGCCTTTTTCTAAACATTACCCTTTGAGTTTGACTTTTAAAGTAAGATGGTGATTAAACAAAACGCTATTACAAAAAGAGTTGATAGTGAAAGATTGCAAAAAGAAAATAGAATTTTGTTGGAAACAATTTAAATAAAGGTAAGATTTAAAAATGGTCTCGGTTACAAGCAAAGTTTTATTAGAGGATACTTTATACAACATAATATTGAATTTAAAAAGAACACTCACGAGGAATTGTAAGCTAGTTTGGATGAGATAAGAAGACGAAGAATTAAAGAAAAGATAAGCATCTCACCAACAGTAAAATTTTACAGAAAAAAAAAACTGAAAGAAAAGATGGCTTTGAAACTCCAAGAGAGAAATATTGTATTAATGGATAATGTGACTATACAATATTTTTTTCATCAGTATTATTCTAAGTTGTACAAAGGACAAGATACTCCCTTGGAAAAAATAGATGACTAGTTAAAAAAACAAAATGTATCAAAGCTTACAGAAAACCAAAGACAGATTATGAGTGAACCTATAACAAGGGAAGTTTCTGAAGCTATAAGAGATTAAACCAGGAAAAGTATAGGGACCAGATTCATTACCAGGTTCTTATTACAAATACTTTTGACGATGAACTTTTACAATGCCTCCAAAATATAGTGAATTAACAGGGAGATAAGATGCCAGAGTTTTGGAAAGAGGCTAATATAATAATATTAATACCTAAAGAAAGCCAAAATTTCTGCCCGAAAGTAATAATAGTTGGATTAATTGCAAATTATATGAATTAATAACATGAATTAGTCCTTGATTTTCAAACATTTGTTCTGTGAGCACTCAAAATTATGATGATGTTGAATGGAGTTATGACCCATGCCCGAAGTTATGACCAATGCCATGCACCCTCACAGTCACATTGTAAAAATTCCCTGAAACTTTTCTCACAATGAGACTTGGGTTGGTGGCAGCTGGCTGAGACTGCTGAAGGCCCTGAGTCTCTACTTAAGCCTTGTACTGCAGCTGAGTGCGACTATGCAGGATAGCCTAGATAAAGAAATAAGTGAGTGGGGGAAAGTTGCATTACCCCCTGCAATCATAAGGCCAGGCACATACCAGGTGCCCAAATTTTTATCATGTGATCATGGGGGTGCTTGAAAAGCCATAACTTTGGGCCTAGGTTGTAATTCCCTTTGTTTAACACCATTGTAATTTTGAATACAATGAACAAATGTTCGTAAGTCAAGGGCTACCTCTGCAATTAATACTACTATTATTACTTTGGGGCAGAAATCCATAGGATTGTTTACATGACTTTAGAATGATAAATGCTGGTTAAGAACATATATGACCTGCTTAGCTACATCCTTAATATAAGGAATCTATCAAGCATCAAGAAATGTCGCTTATTTGTGCACACAGAATGACCCAGGGCATTGTCATGCAACACTGGCAGTACAAATCTGTACATGGCTTGCAGCAACAGCCTGCTAAAAATATGATCTATCAACATTAGAATTCTTTTTGTTTCTTTGTTGTTTTGACAGAGGGACAAGTAACACTAAGCATTACAATTTGGGTCTTTTTATCATTGTTGTTGCTTTGTACATGAGGGAAATGTCCAAGCTGTCACAACTTTTTCCCTTTCCATCCATCTCCTTTTTAAAAATAGTTTTGATGTCCTTTTTAAAAATCAGGCTATATATTTATTGCTATATGTTATGTATGTTCACGATACTGAGGGTATACAACATGGAATTTAAGCAAATAAAAAGAAAATAATCCTTTTTCTTCAAAAATAAAGCATAACCCATTAATCCAGATATATCTCTAAAAGATGTACTGGTTTTGCTGCCACCATCAAACTTTTCTTTAAATTTTTTTAAAAATTTCCTTATCTGTATATAAGAGGTAACATGATTGGTGGACTGTGGTAAAGATACAAAACAATATATTCACTGTTAAATGTTAAACAAGGAATTGATATGTATTAATCATTTAAAACAGGTTTCCATATTATGACAGTTCTATTAATTAATTTAGACTATTTTCTTAGTTTGCATTTCAAGATCACTTCTGGTTACTTATATTTTTGCATATATTTATAGGCTGTCAACCCTTTCCTTCATGGCATTGAATGTGTGTGTGTGTGTGTGTGTGTGTACATATACACAAATAAACCTATGTCTCTGACAGAGGGAATTTCTTAGCCTCTGAGCTTTCTACACCCCCCCCAATCCCTCTTTGCTTTACTTCCCTATTTTCTGGAATACAGACAATGCATTACTATGCTTTGAGTAACAACTGCAATATCCTGTCACCACTCTTTTCACACATGCATTTTTCAATTTCTTTTGTTTGCTCTGCTATTTTTAGAAGTCTGGATTAGTCACAAGGCTATTTTTGTGGAAAAGTTGGAAGTGCAGGTCATGTCTATTTTTTTCAATATGTCATTTTGAACAGTCACTGAATGAATGATCATAAATGAGTACTACCTGTATTCTAATGCTTTATAATAAGTACATTAGCCGCTTACATATTCTGAAAAGGGCCCTAAAAATAACCACTATGACTTCCAACCTTGGGGATCTGCAACCATGAAACACCTATTTCTATCTCTCACCCACCTTTCCTTAATAATTTCAAAGTTACAGTCCTTTAAAGCCCTTTCTTTTCTTTCTAGTAACTTTCTTTTGAGATAAAATATTGCAATATTTGCAACATAAAGACCTTCAATGGTAAAACAACAACAACAACAACAAAACAAAAACCCTGATAGTTTGAGGAGGTTTTGTAAACAGAATGGAAAAGTTCATGCTGCAAAGAGGGGGCTGCGGGGTTCATGCTGCAAAGTTCATGCCGCAAAGAGGGGGCTGCGGGGTTTTTTAAAATTGTCCTTGTCTAATCTTTTAGGGGGATGGGGGAGGGGGGAGGGGAGGGAGGGTTATAGGCCGAGCTCGTCACAGGGGCCTGAAACGGGAGGCGGGGAACGGGGTGAGGAGGAGCTCGCCACAGAAGGTAAGGAGGGCTATTCCATCAGAGCCATGGTTGGGAGGGGCAGATATGGCGGGAGCAGGGGGCCGTATCATGTGTTGGGGGCACGTAGCCGCTGTCTCCAAACGGTGGCGTGCCTCGGCCCTCAGGACTCTTCTCGCTCCCCGAGTTGTCCAGAGTTACGGCGTCCGGGCCTGAGGTTGATGTTGTGTAATGCCAGGTCCGTTGTTAATAAGGCCCCCCTCATTTGTGACCTTATTCAAGAGGGGGGCGCGGACCTGGCAGGTATTACGGAGACCTGGTTGGGCCAAGGGGGGGGGGTTTCCCCTTGTGGAGATGTGCCCACCAGGCTTCCGTGCATTTCATCAACCAAGGGCCCAGGGCAGGGGTGGGGGGGGGTGGCGGTCGTTATAAGGGAAAGTCTTGATCCAAGGGAGACCACTGTACCTCAGATAGCCGGATGTGAGTCGCTCCTGGTGAAGTGGGGCCATGGTGTGCAGGTGGGCTTGCTGATCGCGTACCTGGCTCCCTGCCATGTGACAGCGGCCCTGCCCGAGCTTCTCAACGTTATTGCCGAGGTGGCGGTTGATACCCCCAGGCTTTTGGTCATGGGGGATTTCAACCTGCCGTCTGTCGGTGAGGCATCTGGGTTGGCTCGGGAATTTATGGCTTCCATGACAGCCATGGACCTGACACAATTAATTCTTGGCCCTACTCACACAGGCAGACACACTCTGGACTTGGTTTTTGTCTCTGGTCAGTGGTTGAATGGCCTAGATGTTGGGGATATAGTCATTGAACCCCTGTCATGGTCGGACCATTCTCTCCTGAGGCTAGACTTTCTGACCGCCGAACCCCGCTGCAGGGAGGCAGAACTGATTAGGTGGTTCCGCCCCAGGCGCCTGATGGATCCTGATAGGTTCCAGAGGGAGCTTCGGCCAATGCCTGAAACTCTGGCTCACGATTCGGCCGAGGACCTGGTGGCCGCCTGGGATAAGGCGGCCGCCGGTGCCCTGGACCGAGTCGTGCCTTTGCGGCCTCTGACCCGGCACCGAATCTGCCCGGCTCCTTGGTTCTCTGAGGAGTTGAGGGAGATGAAGCGCCGGAAAAGATGCCTAGAGAGTGGTTGGAGGGCGAGTCGATCTGAATCCGACCGAACACTAGCTAGGTCCCATGTTAGGACCTATTTGGTGGCGATAAAAGCGGCAAAGCGTAATTACTTTTCCGCTCTTATTGTATTGGCAGATAATCACCCAGCCGCCTTGTTTAGAGTGACCCGCTCCCTCCTACATCAGGGAGTGCGGGAGGACCTCTTGCAAGGGCGGGCTGAGGATTTTGCACAGTATCTGCACGATAAAGTTGCTCAGATTCGGGAAGGCTTGGACTCTGACTGGGTAGATTCCGGCGAGGTGACTGAGGCTGGTCTTGAGAATGTTATCTGGGATGAGTTCGATCCTGTGACTTCTGAGGACGTGGACAGGACTTTGAGGAGTCTAAATGCAACCACATGTTTATTGGACCCGTGTCCTTCCTGGCTGGTACTGGCCACTCGGGAAGTTACATGAGGCTGGCTCCAGAGGATTATAAATGCTTCTCTGAGTGAGGGTTTCTTGCCTGCCGCCTTGAAAGAGATGGTGGTGAGGCCCCTCCTCAAGAAGCCTTCTCTGGACCCGGCTGTTTTGGCAAATTTTTGTCCTGTTTCCAACCTTCGCTTTATTGCGAAGGTTGTTGAGAGTGTGGTTGCGCGACAGCTCCCACAGTACCTGGATGAAACCATCTATCTAGATCTGTGCCAGTCCGGTTTCAGACCTGGGTACAGCACGGAGATGGCATTGGTCGCATTGGTGGATGATCTCTGGAGGGCTCGGGACAGGGGTTGTTCCTCTGTCCTGGTCCTGTTAGATTTCTCAGTGGCTTTTGATACCATTGACCATGGTATCATGCTGCGTCGGTTGGGGGGTTTGGGGGTGGGAGGCACCGTGCTGCGGTGGTTCTCCTCCTATCTCTCCAACCGATCGCAGTCTGTGTTGGCAGGGGGGCAGAGGTCAACCTCAAGGCACCTCATTTGCGGGGTGCCACAAGGGTCGGTCCTCTCGCCGCTCCTGTTCAACATTTATGTGAAGCCGCTGGGTGAGATCATCCGTGGTTTTGGGGTGAGTTGCCAACTGTACGCTGATGATACTCAGCTGTACATCTCCACCCCTGACCACCCCAATGATGCCCTCGAAGTAATGTCCCAGTGCCTTGAAGCCGTGCGGGTCTGGATGGGGAGGAACAGTCTTCGTCTCAACCCTTCCAAGACCGAGTGGCTGTGGATGCCGGCGTCCCGGTATAGCCAGCTGGTGCCATCGCTGGCTATTGGGGGTGATTGGCCCCCACATCATTGGCCCCTACAGAGGGGGCTCGCAACTTGGGTGTCCTCCTGGATTCACGGCTGTCCTTGGAAGGGCATATGGCGGCCATGGCCAGGGGGGCCTTTTATCAGGTTCGCCTGCTGCGCCAGTTGCACCCCTTTTTGGATCGGGACTCCATGTGCACAGTCACTCATGCACTTGTCACGTCTCGCCTGGACTACTATAACGCTCTCTACATGGGGCTCCCCTTGGGGTGCACCCGGAGGCTCCAACTGGTCCAAAATGCGGCCGCGTGGGTGATTATGGGAGCGACAGGGCGCTCCCACGTGACACTTCTCCTGCGCGAGCTGCACTGGCTTCTGGTGGTCTTCCGGGTGCGCTTCAAGGTATTAGTTTTGACCTTTAAAGCGCTCCATGGCATGAGACCGGGGTATTTGCGGGACCGCCTGCTGCTACCGATAACCTCCCACCGGCCAGTGCGCTCACACAGAGAGGGCCTTCTCAGGGTGCCATCAGCCAAGCAATGTCGGCTGGCGGCCCCAGGGGGAGAGCCTTCTCTGTGGGGGCACTCACCCTATGGAACGAGCTGCCTCCTGAAATTCGTTTGATCCCGGACCTCCGCGCTTTCCGAAAGGCCCTTAAGACTTATTTATTCCAACAAGCCGGCCTTGCTTGATTCTTAATGGGGTTTTAAAATTTTTGGTACTAGTAATCTCTGGGGTTTTAAATTGGGTATTTTAACGGGGTTTTGAGACTTTTATTTTGGAACGCCAATCAATTTAATCTAATTTTAAATTATTTTAATATTTGTATTATATGTGTTTTAATTTGGTTGTTCACCACCCTGAGTCCCCCTCCCGGGGAGAAGGGCGGTATATAAATTGAAATAAATAAATAAAGAATTAGGATATTCTTCCTGAATGTGGATACATTTACTGTCAGAAAGTAACAAAAGAAACTGATTGAATTTATGGAAAAGAAAATCAATCATTAAATTAATCAACTAAGAAGTCTTATAAAACATCATAACACAGGTGCTCAGAAGGAGAGATTGGATAGTAAGGTAGAACATGATGTAAAACTAAGGATTTTTTTTGCAATTCAAGAGTCTCCTCCATGACACTATGAGCAGAGGAATAAATGGTAGCCTGATTGCCAGAGTCATCTCTCATTTGAGGTCAGATCTGCAATGGAATATGGGAAAAGTGAGGAAAAAGATGCTGCTTAGGAAACAATCAGACAAAAGAGGCAGACATCCTCAGTGGTTTAATGGTTAGATAAAGAAATGTAAAAAGGAACCTGCCCTAATGGACCAAGAAGTTAAAAGAGGTAGAGGGAAGTTTTGTGCTTTTAGATTGGGCATTAGACATACCTTGAATGCCCGTTTTCATTGAAAGGATGTGGCATCGTCCAGACATGGGTTGTTTCAATCAGATCTGCTGTTGGCTGAGTCATAATTTTTTGATCACGTCCCTTGCTCCTCGCTTTCAGGCTCGGTTTTGGCGAAGAAAGGCCACAAGAAAAAATCTCCAACAGGAATGAACACCTGTAGAGATAGGAACCGGTCCAGCATGGTAACTGGAAAACAAACTCCTTGAACATTAGAAAAAGGACTGGGTAAAGGCCCTGCGACAGAGGGAGGGGCTGGACAATGCCACATCCTTTCAATGAAAACAGGCATTCAAGGTAAGTCTAATGCCCATTTTCCATTGATGGCTATGGCATCGTCCAGACATGGAACATACTAAAGTTTTGGCAGTCCTAAGGATGGGTTGCCGAAGGGCCTGGAGAGACCCCAGCCTGATGCACCTGTTGCAATACCTTCCTGCCAAATGACTCTTCGGCTGAAGCGAAAAAATCTAACTTATAATGGTGAATAAATGATGGGGGAGTGGACCAGTTGTCCGCCCTGCAGATCTCCTAAGGGAGGCCTGAGATGCCCAGGCTGCTGAGGTAGCAGCACTCTGTGTGGAGTGAGCAGTAATGCGACTGGGAACAGGAATTGCCTGGGCTTGATATGCCGAGGCAATGCAAGCTCTGATCCAGTGACCAATTGTCGCAGAGGAGACCTTATGCCCTAAAGAATTTGGTAAAAATGAAACAAAGAAGGCCTCAGATTTTCTGAAAGGGGCAGTTCTTTTAATGTAAATTTTGAGAGCCCTCTGCACATCTAAGGTGTGCCACCTCCGCTCCAAGTCATGAGAAGGTCTTGGACAAAAATTAGGGAGTACGACCACCTGAGTCCTTTGAAAAAGGGAATTTACTTTAGGGATAAAGGAGGGATCCAGACACAATACAACAGTGTCAGGTCTGAAAACACATAAATCTTCTCTAATAGAGAGGGCTGCCAGTTCAGATATGTGGCGAGCTGACATAATGACCGCTAGGAAGGCTACTTTAAGAGTGAGGAAACAAAGGTGGACAGTGTGGAGAGGCTCAAAGGGAAACCCAGTCAATGCCTTAAGCACTTTGGACAAATCCCAAGTGGGGTATCTATAATCGAAGAGGGCCATAAAAGACTGGCTCCTCATAGAAATTTTTTTGATAACTGGGTGATGAGTAAGTTACTCCCCGGTGGCACCAGACAAGGCCATAGATATGGCCACCACGTGCCTCCGAAGGGTGCTATGGGCCATCCTGCAGGAATTCAAGTATCTGTGGAGTGGAAGCTGAAAGTGGGTTGATGGCAGGACTTTATACCATCTATAAAAGGCTAACCATGTGGCATTGTAATCCTAACTGTGGACCTGCGTCTGCAGGCTTGCATGGTGTAGATAACCCTATCCGAATACTTGTCCCATTTTTTGGTGGATCCTTTCAAGTGCCAGGCAGTCAGTTGGAGCCACTGAGGTTCCGGATGACGCAGGGCCCCTTGGCGCAGAATAACCTGATCTGATGGAATCTTCCAAGGTTGTGATATGGAGAGACTGACCAGGTCCGCAAAACATGGGCGCCGAGGCCAGTGTGGAGCCATGAGGATAATCTCCACCCTGTCGGTGATGACTTTCCGAAGCAGAGCCTGGATTAGTGGTAATGGAGGAAAGGCATAGTGAAGCCTGGGTGGCCATGTGAGTCAGAGAGCGTTCCGCTCCCAGTAACAGGAACCTTGAGAAGAATTGAAGAAGCTGAGTGTTCAAGTTTGTCACGAAGAGGCCTATGGTTGGAATCCTGAACCTGTTGCATATCTTTTGGAATATGTCTGGATGGATCTGCGACATGGCATTGTCCACCTGGGTCCTGCTGAGGAAATCCGCCTGGGTGTTCTCTGTCCCCGCTATGTGGTCTGCTCGAATGGAGAGGAGATATTGCTCGGCCCACTTGCCAACTCAAAAAGATTCCTCCATGGGTCGCCTCGAACGAATCTCTCTTTGACGATTGACATGTGCCTTTGCAACAATGTTATCTATCAATATCAGGACATGGCGGTTTTGTACAGTCTGTTGAAAATGTCTGAAGGCTAGGTGAATGGCCTTCAACTCTAGCCAATTGATAGGGTTGGTTAGATCTGTTGCTGACCAATGTCCTTGCACTACCTGCAAATCGAAATGGGCTCCCCAGCTGGACAGGCTCATGTCTATAGTAAGAACAAGTCTGTCTTGATCTGTGACGAGACACAGAGAAGAAGGCCATGTCCACCAATGTAGTGATCGCTTGACTGAGAGGGGAACCCTGGTTGTGGTCATGGTGTGAGCCTGATGCTTTCACTGGAAGGGAAGCAGGAACCACTGTATGTGTCGAGTGTGAAAGCATGCCCAGGGAATGATCTGAACACAGGAGACGATCTTGCCTAGGAATTTGGACAAAGTACCCAAGGCAACTGATGGGTTTCTTTGAATTTGTGTCACCACGTCCCATATGTCGGACCACTGTTCCAAGGATAGGTAGACTGCTCCCTGACTTGAATCAATGATGGTGCCAAGATGGACAATTCTGTTGACTGGAACTAACTGGCTTTTCTTGTAGTTGACCAGTAACCTGTGGTCATTCAAGGTTCGAATTGTGAGATCCAGATTGTGTAAGGCTTGGTTGTATGAATGAGCCTGAATTAGAATGTCATCCAGATAAGCCTAGAGTCTGACCAGTTTCAGCCTTAGGTGGGCTGCTACGACTGCCAGGACCTTTGTGAAGACCCTTGAGGCCGAGGCCAGCCCATATTGCAGATGTTTTCCTGCGTAGCTGAAACACAGATACTTCCAATGCTTTGGCAGAATGGGAATGTGAAGGTAAGCCTCCATGAGATCTATAGAAACTAGAAAATTGTTGGGACAAATCCCCTGAAGAATAGAGGTTAGTGAATACATTTTGAATCTGTGGTAAACTATGTATAAATTGAGTGATTTTAAATCTGGGATCGCTCTCCACCCCCCTGAATGCTTCGGAACCACAAAAAGGATGGAGTAATAGCCTTGTTTCCATCGTCTGTGGGGAACCTCCTCTATGGTGTGAATTTGCAGGAGGTGTTGAACAGCTTGGTCCATCAGTTGTCGTCTGGACTTGCTATTTGAAGATGGGCATTGGATGAAATGGTTCAGAGGTTTGGAGAGGAATTCTAGGGGAAGACCGAATTTTACTACCAAGAGGACCCAGAGATCTGAATTTGAACTTTCCCACCTGTCCGCGAAGAGGGCCAGGCATCCTCTCCAATGGGAAGATTGGGTGGTAAGTCATTTATGACCACAGGATTGGTGGTAGCCAGAGCTATGAAAAGACTGCTTAGACTGCGGGAATTGCTTGTTTCTGTCTCGAAAGGATTGATGGTCTGAAGACTGGTCTGGTCCCTGAGGGTAAACTTGATGGGAGGGGCTTCCCTGGGAATAGGTGCAAAAGGACACCCTCCTGTAATAGGGAGAGGACCTTCTGTCAGAACATTTAGATGTTGAAGGTAGAACTTTTCGGCTGTCACGTGTCTCAATAAGAAGAGGATCAAGTGACTCACAAAATAGTTTTTCTGCTGAGTATAGAGCTGCAGCCAAATGCCATTTAGCCTTAAGATTTGCTGGCCACTGGCAAAGCCAGAGCAGCCTGCAAGTTGACATTGTAGAGGCTAGGGCCTTAGACGCATATTTGGCCAAATTTAGAGTAGCATCAGCTGAAAATTGAGTGACAGCTATGATTTTATTAATATCCTGATGGAAGCGAACCTCACTAGAGGGTACCATGGCCTCTAATTGTTGTAGACAGAGAATGGTGGTTTGATTAAAAAATGAGGCCGAGGAAGCCGTTTGAATTGCCCATGCTGCAGCCTGATGGCTCTTTTTAAAAAGAAATTCCAATTTTTTATCCTCTGGTCAGAGACCTTCAGATGTGTCCCCTGCCACACAGGAAGAGGAAGGAGCTGTTACAGGACTGTCCACTGGGAGAATCTGTAATAATTGGGCAAACTTGGGTGCTACAGCATAATATTTTCTATCTGAACCATGTGCAGAAGACAAAGTAGCAGGACTAGACCATTGTTTTTTAACCACATCTATGAACAGTTGTGGGGTTGGAACATAACACTGTTCAGGAGGAGGCTCAGAGAAAAGTCCCTGTGACTGTCCCTGTTGAGCTTCCTGCATTTCTTTGAAGTAATCATCCTCCTTCAATGCAGCAGTGATGCGTGCCTTATGCAATAAGGACTTAAATCTATTTGGGGGAAATAAACCTGTAAAGGCAGGTGTGTTTTGAATCACCCCTTCATCATCTGATAAGTCAGAGTGGCATTCTTCTTCAAAGACACATGCTTCGCTTACCCTGGAAGCTGCAGGAGAATGAGATCTAATAAGACTAACTGAAGGAGAGCCTCTGATTTGAGCAGAATGTTCTGAAATTATTGAGCCAGAGTGATGACCCTGAAAGGCACCTGCCATGTGAAAGGTAATGGCCTGATCAATTAAGATTTTTAATCTTTCTGGCAGATTTTTAAAAGGATCCTCTGGAGTTTTGTCTGGTAAGGGAGATTTCCCTGCAGAAGCTGTTGCTGCCACATTTCTGCCAGATTCAGGGGTTGCAGGAGGAACCAATTGGCATGCAAAAGGATTTTGAATTGTGCCTTGTTCTTCCTGAAGAAGAAGCCATCCTTCCCCTTCCGATGACCAGGCCTGGTTAACTGCAGGAACAGGGAGGGAGGAAGTAGGGGAAAGAGGAGAAACCTCTTTTTTCAGGCACATTTGCAGCAGCCTTAATAATCTGCTTTTCTAAGGTTTTATGCCTCCTTTCCAGATTCTTCTCTTCCACTTTAGAAAGGTGCTTACGTTTGCAATGGCTTTCTTTCCAGTTGACATTGCAGCTCCCTCTCCTTGAGAAGAGCAATCCGCCATCTTCTTTTATACTCACTGCAACCAAGATGTCGACTGGAGAAGAATTAGTTTCACTTTCACCACGTGGAGGAAGAAAAAATGGCAGCAACCGTGTCAGAGCAGATTAATGGCTGCCAGCACACACATGAGCAGGATAAACTCTGCTTGTCTGCTTGTGACTGTCCAGGTAGCACCTAGAAACAGTCCCTATTCAGCGCCCCCACAGCCATGATTTGAGGAACCAATGGCTGGAATATGCCACAGGGGGAGAGCAAGAAAGAAGTTCTGAGCCCTATGCACTGCTTTGTTGGTGATATAGGGCTCCAATCCCACCAAAAACACAAAAACAGCTGATTGAAGGGAGCCGCCCAAAATGGCAGCCGCCAGGAACGAAGAAGAAACCTGGTAGAGCAGGACGCTCCAAAAGTGCTGAGTAGACCAGTAGGCTCAAAACAAAATAGCCTAGTAGACCGGTCCTTCTGAAAAATTAAAATGAGAAAAATAAAAATAAATGGTCAAAAAACTTCAATTAATTTAAAGGAACCCAGCAGACCTGGGCTGAGAGTCAGATCTGCAAGTGATGTTTCTCTCAGGCCGACTGAGTCGAAAGTGAGCCTGAAAGGGAGGAGCAAGGAGCATGGTCAAAAAACTATGACTCAGCCAACAGCAGATCCGACTGAAGCAACCCATGTCTGGACGATGCCACAGCCATCAATGGAGAATTACAAGATTCTCTTAATGTAGCCTCACAATAAAATATATTTAGCTCATCAAATTGTATTTCCAATCCAGTTTATCTGGAAGATCTGTCAGTCACTAAATATAACATTCTCCTTTTCTCTTCCTTTTCTGATGCTTTACATAAACAATTATTTTCTCTCCTTTTTGGTGCAGCTACCGTAACACAGTCATATGGAATTCCTCAGATGACACCCACTGCAGTGTTAAAGAGAGGAACTGCATTGGAAAAATTGGGCTAGGGCCATCTGTCTTGCCCCTAATGAAAGAAAATCTGTTCCACTTACATTTTCTGCTTGAAGTCAAGCTTTCGTCACAGCCTATCAGCTGAAATTTTCTTTTTATAGTAGCATTTTTCTAAATTTTCTGACCTGTATCTATATACTAGAACCATGATGGTGAACCTATGGCACACATGCCACAGCTGGCACACAGAGCCCTCTCTGTGGGCATGCCAGCTGTCGCCCTAGCCCAGCTCTACCACGCATACGCACCTCCCACTGGCCAGCTGGTCTTCGGGTGTCTGCCGCGCATGCGTGAGGAGTGGGGCACTTGCGGGGGACACACATGCACATGGGTGGAGGCGTGCATGTGCGGGGGGAGGCTTTCCAGGCCCAAAATGGGGCATGGGGGCCGCAGTGCAAGGCCCACTGCCCCCTGCTTTGGGTCTGGAAAGCCTCCTGCAGCAACCTGGAAGCCAAAACATGGGGCAGGGGGGCAGGGTGCATGCCCAGGGGGATGGGGTCAGGGTGCATGTGCAGGGCACACATGTGCATGCACAGGGCACTTGTGCAGGGGGTGCTCACATTGCACTTTGGTAGTTCTGGCACATGTGTGTGCATTCATGTAAGCACACATGCGCTTGAGCACTCGGCACCAAAAAGGTTAGCCATCACTGTACTAGAAGATATGACAAAGTACAACCAAGAATACATCAGTGCTAATAAAATCAGCAAAAAATACATAGAATAATGAATAAATGAGTGACATTGGTAGAAACTAAAAGTATCCTTACAAATGTTAATACAGAACTAGCTTAAACTATAACATATTATTAAATCTAGCCATAGACCATCTATTGCTTCTTCTCAATTTTAGTAAAATTTTCAACACACTGATATTTAAAATTCAATAATCTCTCATAGATCCCTATATTTCAAGAACTCTCAGATAAAATACTTATTTTCCAAGCTGTAGAGCTCTGGATAAGTGTGTGTGTGTGTGTGTGTGTGTGTGTGTGTGTGTGGAGTCTGGAAAACTTTCAGAATTTACAAAGTATATTTCTTGTATTATCCCCCCTGTTGCTCATGAAAAACCACAATAGAATTAACAGTTATATACCAATATCATGTGTGTTATACATTTTATAATAACATACTACAAAGAATAACTTCATTCCTTTGCAAGGAAGAATGCAAAGAAATATAAACCGTTGATGTTGATAAAAATGTCTATACTGCATTATATCAAAGTCAAATGGCTGAAAGCCAAATATAAACCAACAAAAATAGTAGCTACTTAATAAAAAGAAAATGGTACTGACCAACCACATTTTCCATGTCTATGTATCCACTGTATCCTCCAATGCCCATCCTTCAGATATTTACTAAATTAAATCTATAGAATTTGTGATCCAATAAATACTATCAGTATTCCAACCACAAGTAAAATTAAATAACTTATGTATATATACTTGCAGTTAAACTGAGAATTTTAGGTTCCAGAATATACCCCCAACATTTGGTTCGACTTATTTGTCTACAGATGGGATTATCCTTGAATATACATAGTAGGAACTACACACTTATTCATAAGTGACTTCAAAAGCAGCTGGAAAAAGAACTAATTAGACTTTATTATGCAAACAAATGATATTAGGTAATAGAACAGCACAGTATATAATGTTTTGTATCTTTTACCCAAACTTTCTCTTTATACAAATAACTCCATATTAGAAACCGCCATAAGGTGGAATTATTGGTTCTGAAAGAAACACCTATGAAGTCCCCAAATTAAATTAATTTCTTTTCTAAAATATCTGAAATATAGATCATTATCTTGTATAAAGCTGCTAAAACCTCATATGATTTTGGACAGTAATGGCTATTATACTTAATCAAGTGATGATTCCATGGGGTCTAAAAAGATTGCAATAATATATATAAATATAATAATTTTGAAAAGTATCAATAAAGCAATATTTTTATCTTTTTTTTTAAAGAAGCTTTGACTCAGAATGAATTTGGACTTTATAGTTTGTTTTCATGTACTTGAATATTATCTACAATTACCACCAAATGATACATGCTCTGCAGTAGGATTAACAAAAAATATAGGGACACAGATATCACTAAACACATCAAAGTTGTAAGATTAAATTGTTTTGCCTGCAGCATGCTCCTGTAGGATTTGATTTGTATAGTGGGAATATCACATTTAATCTATTAAGTCTGCAGGCAAACTTCTTAGTGTGTTGCTTTTCCAACAGAGCTAGTTATACTTATTACAAACGTATGGGAAACTCATCTTTTTCAACTTTTCATTAACATTCTAAGGCAGCAACCCTATATCTATTTTGTAAATTGGAATTCAGTTATGCTGTAATGAATAGTGTATTTCTATATTTTTTTCAAAAAACACATCTGTATTTCTAAATATCATGTGCAGGTCTCCATTATGAGAGAATAAGGGCTATTCAGGATTCCTTGAATTCTGTCTCATTCATTTCTCTGAGGTGAACAAATAAAATAAAGCCTATCACCCAATATGAACTTGATCAAAGAATTTGGGAGTTCTCGCAATAAATAAGATCTCTCTTATTTATTTACATGCATGGTTTCCATTACTCTCTAATTATTCTTTTCTAATTTTGTTAAATTTGATTTAGAACATTAAAATAAAAAAATATTGTCAATTGATTCTTAATAATAAGGCTTTTACTTAAAATCTTAACTGGGATCTTTCCCAACAATTGGATCTCATTCCCCCAAATCATATGTCTCTGTTGTAGACATCTCCGCAGCATTTGTTGTTCAAAAACCAGCAAAAACTACAGGTTGAAACCCAACATTTCTTAACAATTGTTTATAATAAGTCCATTTCCCAATCTGCATCAATCTTTATAAGGAAGTCCAGTTCATCAGTTCTCTCAACTCTGAGCCTTTAGAATCCATGCCCCTTTTAGCCTTTTCCAACAAATCTGCAGTTTTCAGATCAAACTCCTTCTCCTTCAAATTTGCCAGCAACAAATTAGATTCTATTCCATCCCATCCAATTGTAAATCTGCTTTAACTGCAGTTACATGTATCAGTATCATTTTTGGATTGATTTAAAACCATTGTTATTTTATCACTTTATTTCCAATTGGACTTGTAGGTTGAAAAACATTGTTTTCAAAGGCTTCTTAATAGCTTTATCCTTAAGTTGATGCATTGTTTATACTTTTGATATAGTCCAAGACTCTTCTGTAACTGATTTTTTATGATCAAGCATAAACAGTTCTTCTCAAGGATAAGGGAATTAGATGTACCACAACAAAATAACCAGAGAGAACGGTGAGATAATATTACATACAATAAAAATGAATGAAAAAAAGAGGAAATTTCCATCTGAGGTTAAAAAAAATAAGACCAGACTTTTAAAATTTAATAAAATGGAAAAATCTCTGTAGTGAAAGTCTGATTAAATGGAAATCCAATCAGATCACTTTCACTACCCAGGAAATTGCCATCAACACCATATAGAGAAAGCTAAAGTGATGTGCAATAGCAAAATAAAGCAGTAAAAAAAAGGTTTAAAATTCATGTTAAAATCCAACAAGAGGTCAGAATAAATCAACATGCAACCAGTTGATTAAGATTTAAACATATGAATCAAAATTTTTAAAAAAGAAACTTCAAAATGTGCAGTTAAAACTGAGGGATGCTTAAAACAAACAAATATGCAGCTGAAAGGAAAAGATGGTTCTACTAAAAATTGCAACCATCGAGATTCTTCTTCCCAGGTAGGTCCATGGTCATCCTATAATCATCTTGGGTCACTCCTAGTAGCTCCCATTCAAATCTGGGGTGTGTGTCATTAAAGAACCAGCTTTGGTGGCAAAATCAAGTGTTTGTCAGCAGGAGAAAAAGACTAACCTGCTGCTCAGCACACCATTTTTTGAGGTCTCTCCCTCCGTTTTCTGAGGACTTTCTCTAGTTATTCTTTACTGAATTATATATAATGAGTTTCATTGTTATAAATCACTAGAGAAGTGGAGATGCATAGCATGACAAGTGAAATAGGAAAATTATAAGCAAACAAAGAATGGGATTGGTGTCCTCACAGGTTTCTACTTTTTGATGAATTTGTCCATGCAAATATTTCAGGAAAATCCATCCACTTTGCTTTAATCTTTCCCATAACTAATCATAATCAGGTCTCTGCTAATGAGGAAACTTATTTTTTCAATGTATCTATTCAAACAACCTCTAACCTTTTCTATGATTGTTAGCATTATTTTCATGACCAAAATGTCCACATAGTCACAGAAATCATTTAATGGTTTGCCTGTAATATCAACAATGGAGAGTCTTTATGATTTACATAAAGATTTATTGACACAAGTACACAAAAACATATTTCACACACACACACCATGCACTCTTTGCATATCTTCTGTATAATCACTGCCATGTGTTTATTGGTCCTTTTTCTATAATTAAATGCAGGCTTCAGATAGATACCTATAGCTGAGACAGCACATGATCCCCATTCAGTTGTGTGATGGATCAATATTTGTTGGAACAGTCAAGTGTTTTGTAACTTTACCATTAAACATTTTTTCCAGGATCTATAAATATAAATTAGTTATGCGATTTGATATATCCATTAGGGACAGCATATTTTTATTTTTAGATTCTCAAGAAACAGAATATTCAAAATACTGGTCTTATTTCTGGGGGCAAATGGTTCCATAGGAGGATAGCTCTGGTAGAAAATACCTGCTTCTGATTCTTCTCCCAGGAAACATAGTTTGGAGAAGGGAGAGAGGACTCTCAGCATAGTCTATTGAAAAACCTTTGTTGGGGAGATTCTATCTGTACACAGGTATTGAGCTGTGTAGGACTTTTTAAGTTTCTCCTTGCATGCTGAATTGCACCTGGAAACAAACTGAAAACCAATGCAAGTAATGCATTCTCATTCACACACAGGCAGGTGCATTCTTTAGCAAGTTTTCCAGTGGTTTTAAAGGGCAGTAGAGCACATCCATTCACAAGGCAATGAAAGCATGAGTGATTCTTGCCAAAAAATTGCATTCCAGGAATAGCCTTAATTGGAGCATTAGTTGATGTTGATCAAAGGAGTAGAAATACCCAGCTGAGTATCCTTCTACATATAATCTTTTTATGACCCTATAATCCCTTAATTTGGGGTAGAGTCAGGATGACTGGATGGAGATGAGCATTTACTGGCAGAATGCCCTTCCTGACACCACATGGAGTTCCCAGATTTTTTTTTTTCTTTGTGCACTGAGAGAAAAACATTTGCCACTACCTAGGACTGAACTCTCAACTTTCCAAATGGAAGGTGAGTATCTTCACTAGGTCACCATGCCACATGGCAATGGCATCCTTTCACAATTAGTTGGTGCCATACCCCAAACTGTTAAGTAATCCCTCTTAGCTGTCTCTTGTAGATATTAAATGAAATACTGTTCATTTTACATGAAAAGTATTCAGTATAATTAGTCCGTAAAGGTTTATATGTTTGTGTCTACTGATCCCAAGGAGATTGTTAGACTTACAGACATGTGCTTCCTGTACTCCTAGGTTGATGAAGAAATTAAAAATCCTGATAAGATGAATACATCATATATAGGAATGCATGATGAATTAATTGTTTACTAGAAGAGGGAAAATGAGGACAACTTTTACATTGCTTTGAAGCAGGCACAAAGCTCTTTTTAAAGAAGAAACAAACGATGAAAGTTGATCTTTCATTCCACACCATATTCCAACTGGTGCTGGATTTTATGTCATCTCAACCATAAAATAGTGATAGCTACATAAGAAGGTAAGGTAAAGTGGGGTATCATCTCAATAATAATGATATCACTAATCTAATAAACACAATCGGTTGTAAAAGTAGAGAAGTAAGAATATATTCAGTATTATAGCAAGCAGACTAGCACCATGGCCAGCAATTTCTTTTGTCAGATGTTTATGTTAAAGGAAAAGACAGTACAGTATAAATAACTTTTTCTCTGACTATGGAGCAAAAGTATAGTTGTTAGGCTTATTATCTCAGAAAGTTAAGTTTTCAGGCAAAAATAAATGCAAGTTTCTAAATTAATATTTTGGGGTTTTTAAAATCTCAATTTCATCTGTACTATAAGTAATAACAACCTGATAGAAAATTAGTGTATGTGCATGTATGTTTTAATAAGATCACTCCTATAGGAGATAAATATTGATTTTGCAATTGCATCATTAAATTTCAATCATTTGGAATTAAATTATCCAAATTATCATGATGAATATACATAGCAATAAAATTAATTTGAAAGCAAATAAATATATCAAGCCTAAACCCAAAGATGATACAGTGAAATCCAATTTTGCCCAGATCTTCATTTGCTTTCACCCAATCAACAGAAACCAGACTAAAGCTATAACCTTCTAACCTAACAGATGTACCCTGGGAAATTCTAGGATGTGGCTATCCTGAACCTTTTCCTAACTCTCCCATCCAGTTCATGACTGTGCACTCTCTTGTTTTGGACCTGTCTCTGTGATGTGATGCCTCATGTCTAGAAAGTTGCAGTATTATTGCTAAGATTCCTCTCCATCCTTTTCCAGCTGCATATTTCATCACAAAATAACATGCTAAATATATTGCCCCCAAATGCTTTCTGCAATGGTGAGAGAGAAAACTTGTCCTGTTCTTAAAAGAAAAGTGGATTTTGAAACAACTGTAAAGTCTCAGTTGTCGGAACCAAATTTTGGTCTGAATTAATTATACTCCTAACAGCCTATACAAATACATGTACCAAACAAACATAAAGCGTTGGGGGGGGGGGGGCAAAAGAAAAGAAAAACAGACAAAATGAACTGCAAAATTGGATTTTAACATAATTTTAATCACTCTTACTAACTGAACAATTACTCCATAAATTTTCTGGATTTGAACCTACCATAGCCAAAAATAGTTGAGGCTTTCTGTAAGACTAAAAATAGTAAATGAAATATTTGTAAATGAAAACTATGCAATGAACAATTCAATAGCATTTATCTCACATTTCTCACCATTATTTCTCCACTAGTTTTTCTTTTTTCATTATTTGAGAACTGGGAGGAATAGCTATAAACAGGAGTTTACTGCATGTGCATGAGAGAAATATGCATGTACACACGAGTATTCCTCCTTCCATAAAATGAATAGAAAGACAGCAAAACAAAGATAGCGTCAAAAGGACACAGAAGTATATAAACAAATACATACCTGCCATAGTTTTTGGAGCTTTGCAAAGTGCACCATTATTCAAAATGCAGAAAAAAGTAAAAAAGCAAGATAACCAAAAAAAGGTCATAAAATAAGGAAGAGAATTATAGATACTGTAAATCTAATTTATACAAATATTTTTTATATCTTCACATCACATCTTCACATCAACCCTAACCCTAACTTTGCAAAACATCCTTGCTTCTACATATCCCTATATTGATTTCATACATTGACTTTTAATCTTTTCATCCTATCAATGTACTACATTTTTCTCTGAAGTTGTATGAACATACGAGTGGTGGCTTGCAGGTTATTTTCTAGATTCCTAGATTAGACGTCCTAGAACAGATGATGATCATTTTATTTATTCAAAATCAATGTAAGATATTTTGATGCCAAACTTCTATGCATTCTTGAGGCTTTTTTTCTGCCACTTAATATTGTGAAAAGAAAGACACCATAAGCAAAGCTGCACCTCTGCATATGACAGTAAAATCTGAGTGTTAAATTTTATTGAAAAATCAACTTTACAGTAATACCCAACTACCCTCACTGTGTCACTGTGCAATATATTTTTATTTTGACAAGCAGTTATATTATCTACATGTGGTAAGAATAAATTCTTTAATGCTTTGTATATATTATTTAATATTAACTAATATCAAATTTCAAATATATCAAAATTAAAAATACAGAATAAACAAGAAATGAAAAAATAAAATAAAAAGTACACAAAATATTAAACACGTGTGCATCTATTTGTGTGTGTGTGCACACACGTATGTACACGGCATACACATTCAGGTGCATGTGCTCATGTGTGTAATCTCAAATGAATTGCAAACATATGTAATATATTTGTTCAGCTGAAATTAATCTACTTCATCAATATGTATAAAACAGGATACCCGATTTAAATAAAACAATCCTAAAATGAGAGGTTCTTAAGGATTTTGTGTAAATGTTTTATTCGATTTTATTTCTCACAGAGTCAAATACCAATAATCAAATCAGTGAATTGCTTTAGTTTTCCAATTTTGCAATAATCAACCTTAAATTGAAAAAAAAAATGCATTGCAGCAATTTACAAATTTTGGAACACATAGGCAGTCAATCTTCAGTGGTACTGCTATTGTTTTAAACTGCTTAAAAACTTTTCAAAATCTTCAATAGTTATTGTCAATAGTGATGTTAAAATGTACCAACTTTATTAAAACCAACAAACTTTAAAATGATTTTAGATTGGTATGCTTTGGTGCAATATAGTTTTAATTATGGATTCATTTTATGGGCAGTTCTTGGTGGTTTTCTAAAATAATTTTGAAGGAAATCTTATATTGATTCATCAAATTAAGATCCCACTCCTATCCACTTACTTTTTAACATAAGAAATATTATTGAATTTGCCTCAATAAAGATAATGGGGAAGCTAAGCTGCACAATAATATAATCAGTCACAAATAGTTACCCTCTAAATAAATAAAAGCAATTAAAATATTTTTTAAAAGTTGCTCAAGTGATTTTTGCTGTATTTCTGATGCATAAAAGATGTGACTTAAAAGAAAAACATTAACTAAGATGTCAAATTATCAATTCTAATGTTAAAATAAGATTTTTGGCACCCTCTAGAGGCTTCTCTTAGTTTTCCTTTGACTACTGTAACTATCATTTCAAAGAATGAATTGAGAGGAAAATAGTTTGGTTTATTTGAAATAGATATAAGCCAAAAGGAGCAGGGAAAACTAGTAAATATAATAGTATTAAGCTCATAAAATATGACATATCATTTCACCAGAGAGGAAATATAGACAGGAAATTATAGTTTTGTTTCTTCTAAATAAAATATGTTTCACATCATATTGTATTACCAGTTCATTAATAAATAGTCACAGACACCAATTTAAAAATGTATCATTAAGAAAACAGAAAATGTATAGTACTAGAATCTATCATGCATACTGTATTGCCATCCTCTCATAGTGCTTCAGACATGTTTCCCTTTCCATTTTATTTATGTAATAGAAGAGGGATCTATTAAACAATAGTGAAAGGAAAAAAGAAACAATCCAACAATTACACATCTAAATTTTATTTATACAAAGACAAGAGTTGTTGAAAAGTTACTTGAAAATTCATCTATCTAGAATGTGTACTCATATTAAGATTGTGCAAATCCTATTACTGTAATTGCTACTCAAATCATTAATGTTGTCATCTCTCTTTAAAGCTGGGAATGGTTACTTTGCAGTCAGTTCCTGATCCTCTGAATTTATACATACATGTGCAAAATATATTTTTCTTCAGTAATGATCCCAATATAAGTACCTGCATATTCATAAGGCTAGATAAGAATCTTAAAACAGCTGCACTGAACTTGCAACAAATGCATTTATTTCAATGCTCTGAACAAGAGCTCTGGAATGTCTTCCCAAATTATTTCTACATATAGTCTTGGCTATAATGAGCAAGGTATCATCTAAATGATTAAAGTAGTATGATTAAAAAGGCAGGTTGCTGCTATGGGGTTAAGTTCAGATCTTGATGTTTTTATGTCCATACAGGGTTTGTGGGAAAGGCTGTACAAGAATATAGAAGTACATTGGTAAAATCTTAAAACAGATGAACCTTCACCAGCATTTCACAAACTACCAACCTCCATATTAGTTTTCAATCTCCAGAATTTCCAGCTGTCCTACAACATTAAAAAATAATAATGTATAACAGCAGCTGATCCAATGGATTAATTATTTATTAAAGTTCTTAGAGAGTTCATAGAAAAGCTATGTAGGGTTCCTTAATCAAAACATTCTGAATGTGAAAAAAGAAGTTTAAAAGGGATGGATTGATAAATAAATAAACACTGGTATTGAAGGCATCATTAACTGCATCTACACGACCCCTAAATAGCTTGCTACTTCAACTACAATTTGAACTGAAGGATGGGTGCCACAGAGGAGTTTTAATTGCAAAAAGAGATTTCTAACTATTTAATGTCAAAGAAGAAAAAAATGAAACATAGTGAAGATTAAAAGGTGACAGAAGAAAAACAATATTTTCCTTTCACAATAAGTGTTTTCCTTCATTTAGAAAAAATATAAAAAGTGTCCTGCACAATAGGATGGCAAGAAAACTGCTGAAGAATTACTCACTGGCTTAATGAGAAGCTAAATCCCCTAGGGAAATGAATTAAATTCCAAGAGATATGGATATTATTTCAGAACTGGTCTATAATTTTAAAAATAAGTTTAAAATGGATGAAATATTCAAAACACTGGAAACAAAAAACTTTCTTTTTTAAAAGGGAGTTTAATCCATTCAAAGTTCTAGAAAAATCATTACAAATAGTTTTGTTTTACTAAATACCAGAATGGTTAGCGCAAACTATTATTTTAGTTATTATATACTGAAACATCATTCTTTCTGTATAGCCTCCTAGAACAGTTGCATATTATGAGACACGTTGAAGCATTTTTATTTCAAACTCTATTGCTACTACTAGGATCTACACATCAACAAAATAAAAAAGCAGTAAATTGTCCTTGAATGACAGGACAACTAATAAACCCAAAGATAAAACACATAAGTGTAGGAAGTAAAGCTATTCCTATTCAAGAGAAGAGCCTGGGTGGTACAGCAGCTTAAGTAGTGCTAAAGTGACACCAGCTGCCTGCAATTACTGCAAGTTTGAATCTCACCAGGCTCAAGGTTGACTCAGCCTTCCATCCTTTCAAGGTAGGTAAAATGAGGACCCAGATTGTGGGGGCAATAAGATGACTTTGTATAAAAAAAAGAACACCGCTTGGTGGGGGGCGAAAGCCCTACTAAGCAGGTATATACAAAAGTATGAAGGCTATTGCTTAATGCATTGTAAGCTGCCCTGAGTCTCCGGAGAAGGGCGGCATATAAATTAAATTTTTTTAAAAAAGAGTGTTCAGTTATGGAACAATATACTAAAAGGGAGAAAAGATAACACTTGTTTTAGTTTCCATTAGGCTATCAGAAGCATGCTGGAATATTATTTGATTTTTAAACATTTACATACTGATTATACAAATATTAATAACAGATAGCAAAAATAAATAAAAACAAATAAAATGTGCAGAAATGGCAAAGCTAACCAATTTGGTCAGAGGAAAAAGTGATGAATGGTTTTCTGAATATCTTGAAACCTTATATGGATTTTCTATTGAAAGAAGATTTGGGGATTAAAAAGAGATGAAAGGTTTGGGGGAAAGGTTAAAATGATAATTATTTCATAGAAAAGAAGGAGGAATCCAGCAAGGCTAAGTGGCTTTGGATTTGGAGGTCTGCCAGTTCTAAGACTATGCCATCTTTGATACTGGATGGGGTTGTACTGCCCCAGAGAGACCCAGGGTGCAACCTGGGGTGTCCTCCTGGACTCATGGCTCCTGCTTGAAGAGCAGGTAGCAGTTACTCTATGTCCAGGAGAGCATTTGCATAGCTTCATGTTGTGTTCCAATTGCACCAATTCTGCTCATCTCCAGACTGGACAACTGTAATGCCCTCTCTATGAAGCTATCCTTGAAGAATACCCAGAAGTTTCAACTAGTGCAGAATGCATTAGTGCAGGCACTTATGTGTGCCTTAAAACAGCACGCTACACCTCTGCTCTGCAACTTGCATTAGTTGCCTTTTTAGTTCTGTGTCCAGGTGCTGGTTTTAATTTTTAAAATTCTTCATGGCATGGGGCAGGTTATCTGAGGAACCAACTCTCTCCAATTACATCTGTTCCTCCCATTAAATCTGGCAGGGAAAGCCTATTGCGGATGCCATCTGCTACAGGCTTACACTTGGCCGATCCCAGGAAACATGCTTTCTCTGACATGACTCCTGCTTTATTGAACATTCTCCCTGCCAGATATGACATTAGCATCATCCTTATTAATTTTCCAGAAGTTCCTCAAGGTCTGGCTATTTTATTACAGATAGTCCTTGGCATACTACAGTAATGGAGCCTGCCCATTACAATTGCATGTTTCAAAGGCCATTAGGGAAAACAATGCTTAACAACCCCAACCCTGCTCTTAATTAACCCTGTTAATTAAATGATTCATTATATATAAAATGAAGACATGTGTTTTAAAAGGAATTTTCTGATTAATTCAAAAAATGTTTTGGTAAATTTGTTGTTTAAAAAAAACCCATAAAATTGAAATTATTTAACAATTGAAGTAATACAGCAAAGTTGGATTCTGATATTGAATTTCTTGTATAAATTTTTAATTACCAATAAAACTGATTTATTTATTTATTTTATATGCTGCCTAACTCATTCTAAAAAGCAATTCTTGCAATTAAAAATGGAAAAAAATTAAATATTATTGGCTTAGCTTCTAAAAAAACATGCTGTAATATATTCAAACCATAGGTGTTCCCAAGGGACCTCCCAAGGCAGGTGTTCCTAAGGCAGCAATACACCTGATCAAAACAAATAACATAGCCAATTGTAAATGATTCCTACAATTTACTATCTTATGGAAACTGAAAATTGTAAATTGGAATACAAGTAGACTTTGAGTTTTTAAATTTATATCATAATTTGGTACAGTCATAAAGTGAGTCATTAAATGACTGGATCCAATTATTGTGGTTATTAAGCAAATTACTGAGTCATTACATGAATCATGTGGTTGTTAAATGAATCATGCGTTCATTAAGGCTCTGTACAGGTAATTCTCAAGTTCATTTAATAATGGTACAAAGTTACAACGGCCTTGTAAAAACAATTTATAATTTATCTTTGTACTTGGAGTCATCTTTTTTTGGATGCCATCATCAAACAAATTCAGCTTCATGATGATAATATCCTCATATTTTGCCACCTGGGCTTCAGCTTGTGGATCAAGTTATTTCATAGAGCTCAGTTCTTTAAATACCAAGAACTTAGTAGAGCTCTCTGACTGAGCCAAGCATATATTATTTTTTATTTATCTATACTGCTGCTTCCCATTAAGAAATCTCAAAGCAGTTTTATTATCATACTGATAGTCTAAATCATCTCAGTGCCAAAGAGAAATAAGAAACTAGTGAATTCCCGAAAGGATCTCAAGAAACAATGTTCATCAGCCTCTGAAGACAGATTTTAAAAATGTGATCACCTAATGCAAAAAATTAGGCTCATTGTAATGTATCGATCGAGATCAGTAGTTCCTAAACTTTTTTTTTTAGCAATCTATAGTGTCTCCTGAAATCACCAATAGAGATGGTATATAAATCAAATAGCATGTACATGTATTAAGAACAGTTAGTTGTTTTGAAATTATATGTAAGGCTAGGTATAGAGTTTTCCTCTTTTCCTCTGGCAGCGTAGTGAAAAGTAAGCAGAAAATACCTGGGAAGCTTCCACAGTGTGGCACAAAGCAGCCACTCCCACAAGGAGTGAACCCCCAATAAGCCTTCAAAGCCTTCAAAGCAGGGTGCAAAGGACCTGCTCTGCCAGGAACTCCAAAGGGAAGCTCCAAATGCCCAGAAGATTCCAAGGGTGTAAAGCAGTTCCCTTCTCTTCATGAAGCTAAATGTCTAGGATGCTCCCATCCAGACATCTGCAATGCCCTGCCCTGCCTTCCCAAGCATTTAATGTCATAGATGGGAGAGGGAGATACAGTAGGTAGGTAGAAGGAGTTGCAACATGCCTGCAGTCTGTTGTAAGTGCCAAGTGATCAAACTTCGATTGCATGACTGCTGGAGGACTACAATAGTCAAGGTTTTGGGCACAGATCACAAATCTCTTCATTCAGAACTGTTGTAATTTTGAACAGTTGCTGAACAAACGGTTGTAAGTCAAGGAATACCTGTACCTTCTGTGTTCTTTGGATAAATCAAATCAAATGAAACCTTTATTGTCAATGCATAACATGTGTACAATGAAATTGAATAATAAAAAGATAAAAGAGCAACCTGATATGTAACATAGAATTTTGGCAGGGGACACTTTAGCTGGATACTTGATGCAAGATCAGTACAGACTTTGTTTCAAAAGTAATATTACATATAGATAGCAATAGCACTTAGACTTATATACCACTTCACAGTGCTTTTACAGCCCTCTCTGAGTGGTTTACAGAGTCAGAATATTGCCCCCAACAATCTGGGTCCTCATTTTACCCACCTCGGAAGGATGGAAAACTGAGTCAACCTTGACTCAGCACTTTGGCACCCCACCTTGGTGAGATTCGATCTGCCAAAGTGCTGGCAGCCAGTGATCAGCAGAAATAGCCTGCAGTACTGCACTCTAACCACTGCGCCACCAAGGCTCTTTATTGAACTTTCCATTTCAACTCCTGTCACTACAATTTTTATTTATTTATGAAATTCATATGTCATACATTTCACTGTCATCTAACAATTGTGGCTTACCATATCATAAAACAACATTATAAAACAATTAGCAAGTTAAAAACATTAAAACATTAAACAATTAAAAATTAACAAAAAAAAAAAACCAGATAAGAAAAAAGCTGATATATAAATAGGGTGGGTATGGGATTTTCTTCTTAGTCTCCTAACCACCTTCAGAGTCCAATACCCTGATCGGGCCACCAAGCCAGTAGAGCCAGGTTTTCAAGACTTTTGGAAAGTCAAGTGGGTGGGGATGTATCTGACCTCAAGGGGCAAAATGTTCCAAAGTGGGAGCCATGGCAGAAAAAGCTCTTCTCCAGTATGCCCTTCAGTCAGAGTAACAGGGATGGGCCAATCCTACTGGAGTAAAACAGTTCCTCAGATAGCCTGAACTCCTATCATAAAGGGCTTTAAAAGTGGTGTTACATGGGCCACCCTAAGGGCCCCTAAAACTGTCCTCCTGCTGCATTTTCTGCCAGATGTAGTTTCTGAATACTCTTCAAGTGTAGCTCCATGTAAAAGAGCATTGCACTACCCCAAATGTGAGATGATCAGGGCATGAGTAACTGAATGCAGGGTCTTAGAAAGGAGATAACTGGCCAAAACATAAAAGTTGTGCAAAGGTGCTCCTATTCACCTGCTCTTTGAGCAAGTCATGAGTCTAGATTACCAAGATACACACAGGGTCTGTCTAGGGCAGTGTGACCCCCATCCAGAACTAAAGCTGTTAAGGATCCCAAGGCTCCATACACCCATAGCCACTCAGTCTTATTAGCCTTCAGTTGAAGCCTGTTTTCCCCCATCTAGACCTCTACAGCTTCCAGATACTGACAGATAATAAACCCCAAACAACAGTTTATTAAATAAAATTCAAAAATTCAAGTTGTGTGGGTTCTGCAATCCATAAAGTAAAGGGTCATAGAAACTAAGACAAAAACCACTTTATGGCTTAGCTTGTATGAATCAGGATACTGTGATAGAACAGTGAAATAAGTGTGAAGGAATTTAAAAGATACATTAAAAGTTCTCTAGAAATTCCTCAGAATTATAAGGAGCTAACAAGGGGGAATCATAAAGATTACTCTGAAGACATACATTTCATATAATGCAGTGTATTTCTCTCTTATTCCAGTACTGTTCTATATCACAGAGCTCTTAAAAAGTATAGCTATTTTCATACATTAAGAGAAAATTTGTTCAGGTCTGTCCCAGTCTTAGTTATAAACTGAAATTGGTCAAATCCAATGGCCCTTGCTAACTAAAAGCCTAATGTGGGCTAGCTTTTAAAAATGAATTAAGACAGGTGTTTGTAATATTTATTTATTCCTCTTTCATACTAAATCTGCTTTTTTGTATAATTTATTACTGTACATGAATTCTCTAAATAAAAATGGATTATCAGTCAATGAGATAGCCTAACACTGAATTCATGACAAAATAGTAATCTGCAACATGTTTAATACTTCATATTGAAATAAAAAGCTGTTCCTCTGGCATACATTCAAAAATATAGAAAGCAATTAACTCAGATTATGAATAGTTCATATTAAGAATAACTTGAAATGGAAAGTTGATTTATGTGAATATTTTCACATACCCCAAGAAACATTTCAATTGCTTAGTAAGTTTTGTGAGGTAAGAGAATACAGAGAATTGCACGTACGTTTCTAATCTGGAAAAGAGAAAGTGATGATATAATAAAGTCAATTGCCTAGAGGTAACTATGCATAATTTTACCATGGAAATGGCATCCTTTCTTTCTAATTTACAGAAATCAAATGGACTGGAAATTGCATTCTGAACTGAATATGATGTCAATCCTGAAGCTTTTGGACAGTTGAATCAACCTATCCATCCATCCATCCATCCATCCATCCATCCATCTATCTATCTATCTATCTATCTATCTATCTATCTATCTATCTATCTATCTATCTATCTATCCTGTATGTGTGTGTGTTTGATATATATCAATCACAACAAGATTCGCCACATGCATTTAGAAATTGGTTCACTCCCATTTTAAAATCAGATTTAGTGGCCATCATGCATTTGACAGCAGCAATCTCCACAGTTATACTATATGTTTTCTATTTGTCTTTGATAGGTAATAGAATATGCTTCTTCAAGTCAGTGAAATCCAGAAAATTGGATTTTGTTAAAAAGGAAAGTTTAGGGATGTAGAAGCTCTTTGGTTACTGTATATGAAATAATATAAAACGTAGTGAAATATCCAAAAAATCTGCATAATAAAATGTAAGGCTCTCTCTAAAAAGGCTAAATCCGACTGCTTAAGAGAAAGGCAATAAAATGCCTAAAATCACCATTATAAGGAGGCAGGCACATCATGTATGCATTCCAAGGAAAAATGAGGCAAAAAAAGACACCTGTGGAAAAAGGACAGTAGCTGAAGAAATAAACAAGCAAAGTGGGAATAAATTGATTGTGTTGGTGAATTCCTGCCTAACTGCCAACTATAAAAAGCTCATTTAAACAACTCCTCAGTTGAAAATTCTTTTTTTTTTAGTAGTTTCTCTCAGTTCTCAGACTGGCACTTTGCTGAGAAAATGAGAAAGAACGAGAGAGAGAGAGAGAGAGAGAGAGAGAGAGAGAGAGAGGGAGGGAGGGAGGGAGGGAGGGAGAGAGATAGGTTTGATGAGACCTAACCAGGTTGTGTTTCTGGCAAATCAAAGATGCCCATTTTCAGTCACTAAGTGATAGTGGAACAAAGCAAGAAGGAAAATCCAGAGACAAGTACTTGCAAAAAGTACCTTGCAAAAAGACAGATGGCTGTCTGTAAGTAGACATTTAAAATTAGGATAAGTTCAAAGGAAAATGATGTAACACCTACTCATATAGTGTTATTCATATTGAAATTTCTAAATAAGTTTCTTATGAATACCCCAACTATATTTTAAAAAAACCCTTGTTTAAATATAGTTAAAATTTGTCAACCAATGTATAATTGATGGAGAAGTGATATCATTAAAATTTTTATACTATTATTACTTATGTTGGTCACAAAGTCAGACAGAAGTTTAAATTGTATTTGACACTTTTACCCACTTATCAAGTGCTTCCCAAGGATCCAGAATGAATAGAAGCTGTTTAATGATATTAAAGGTATCATTGCAAGATGTAAGTTGTTTCAAGTTAAGCTACATTTTGCAATTGATTGATGGTGATTTTGTCAATGCTAATGGTTTTCAAATGGTGTTCAAGACATTTTAGCATTATGTTCCAAGTGTCTATCAGTATTAGATACTATCTTTGCTTTCTTTTGCCACACTCATTTTACTTATATTTGCAGGCCTTTGTATTTTGTGATTTTCTTCAGTTCTTCTATTCTGCTGTCTCCAGGTACTGCTATGTCCACTATCCAGACTTTTGTAAGACTCTTATTAACAATTGTTAAATCTAGGGTGTTAATGGCATGTGTTTATGTGTTTGAATTTTAAAGTCTCAGAGCACTTTAGCTTGTCCCACTAGGTTTTGTTTGCAAGCAAATGGTAAAATGTCAGACTGCACTGGGTTGGACGGCAATGATGAACATGAGCCGAGTATGGAAAAGCAAGGACATCAGCTTGGCATCTAAATGTAGGTTACTTCAGTCTATTGTGTTTCCTGTAGCTACCTATGTCTATGGAGATTCTCAGTCATCTAGGTCATGGTTGTCCCAAAGGTGCTTTTTCAAAAGGCAACTGGACTTTGTTTTTCCTTGAACTCCCAATCACGTCCCAGTAGGCTTTGCAACCATGAGTTGCCAGTTTCCAGAGGCAGAACCAAGTTTGTCTCTCTGTGCCATTTGCAAAGCTGGAGAGGTGGCGAGCTTAGACGGTCCTAGCCTGGAGATGCCATGGCTGAAGAGTTGCTAGTTGGGCTCTGAGGGGAAAAAGAAGTCTGAGGAATTGTGAGGGGAATAGACAGAGAGTTCAAGGAAAAACAAAGTCTAATTGCCTTTTGAAAAAGCACCATTGGGGTAGCTACCTATAGTTGTGAAAATTAGACCTTAAAAAAAAACAAGACAGGAAGAAAATTGACTTGTTTGAGCTGTGGTGCTGGAGAAGGTCCTGTTTATTCCTTGGACAGAAAAAGTGCCTAACAAGCAAATACTGGAGCATATAACACCAGACATGACACCAGAAGGCAAAATAAAGAAACTGTATCTCACTTGCTTTGGTCAACTCACACAGAGAAATTCACTGGAAAAAGCAATTATGTTTAGAAGAGTTAGTGGTAAAAGAAAACCAGGCCATCAAAGAACATGGTGGCTGGACACTATCAAAGCTGACACCAGCCAGAGCACAGAAAAACTCGGAGAAATATTGCATGATTGGAAGATGTGGAGAGGCCCACCCCATAGAATTGCCAAGAGTCGGAGTTGATTGAATGGATATCATCATCATCATCATCTCCATCTTTACATGTTTTCCAGTTTTAGATATTTTGACACACTCTAACACCCTGAATCAGTACTATACGCTACTGTATCTTAAAATGTGCTTGAATATTAGTACTATATCTCCCAGCTGATCAGATGCAGTCAACAGTATGTTGTCTTAAAAGGCAATTTCTAGATAAGTTCTTTCCCCACATTTAATTAACATATTGGGCTTTACTTGGCCCTGTAGCATACTTGTCAAAATGTGCCACAGTTAACTACTATTGTCCTAACCACTGGCAGGGAATGCTGCACGTGGCATAGATATGTCTTAGGTTGATAATCTACTTCATATTTCAAAAAATGTTATCTTAAAATAATAGATGTCACTATTCATGGACCCATCTATTAACAACTATGATGTAGGAAAGGCTATGACTTGGACCATAAATAAAGAATGTGAATTATCAAATAAACTAAACAAAAATCAGATAGAAGAGAACCTGACAGAACAAAATATTCTAACATGATAAAAGCACAGGTATGGGAGCTATATTTATATATGTTGCATACCATATTATAGGAAAACTATCTACATCTTTTTGTCAAGTTGACATTTTTAGCAAGAGCAAGAGTTGCTCTGGGCAGATTAATTATGCAATGTGTGCAAGTCCTGCCCCCTCCCCCCAGTTTTAAAGGGAAAAGTTTAAAAAATAACACACACACACACACACACACACATGTATTTTACATATTCACTATATTTTTGCAATGTCTGAGATAAAACATTTGTTTTTAAACAGATTTCTATGATTTGTCCTGTACCTTTTCCCAAATGTTATCTTCTGATAGCAAGTCAGTGGTAGTGTAGGATAGTAGACTATTATCTAGCTTTTGGAAAAAGCTCAAAAAGGAACAAACTTATTTGTAATCAGGTTTTCATTTCTGATCAGTAACCTTTCCCAGACTAATACTTTCTTAATATGTGGGACTGTATTCCCCAGAATTCTAAATGGTTTACTAATTCTAGGGGTTATACCATCATCTAAAGAATACCAGGAAAGGCTGTTATTAAATCTTCTAGTTCTTAGGTAGAAAATACTCTATTCTTTATGCTGGTACATCCATATATTCTCTGGTATATAAAATCTTGTGGGAGATGACGACTACATCAGTGGTGGGTTCCTCCCGGTTCAGCCCAGTTCTCCCGAGCCAGTAGCACTGACGATATGATGTCACCGAACCAGTTCTGCCCCCCCCACCCCCACCCCCGCATTATTCTTACCTTTTATTTGGCCCCACCCCCAATCTATTGCTGCCTCCTGACTCCCAGCTGATGGCTAAAGGGAAAAAAACTGTTTAAAATCTTACTGCGGGGCTTCAAAGGACCGCCCTACAGCTGATCAGTGTTAAAAGAAAAGAAATGAGTAGACCGGTGACTGCAAAAATACATGAGTAGATCAGTGCCTGCAAAAATAAATGGGTAGACCAGTGTCTGCAAAAAATAAATGGGTAGAGTGGTACAGCTCTGCAAGCAGTTAAAAGCCTGGTAGACCAGTACTTCTGCTAAATTCTAAATAATTGTCACATGACCATCAAGCCATGCCCACAAAATAAGCCACGCCCACAGAACCTGTAGTAAAAAAATTTAGAACCCACCCATGATCTACATTATTTTCAATGATTTTGCAATGATTTTGCAATGTAGTATTTCTAGGAAGTTTTAATAAAATTTTGCTCCTCAATTATTGGAATATTTTGTTTTTCCTAAATTTTGTTTGGCCAACAAACACTGCGCAGACAAACATATCCCAACTTCTGAGAGAGGAAGTAAAATGGCAGAAAATCACTTTCTTTCCTGCTTGCTTTGTTCTTAATCACTTTCTTTCCTGCTTGCTTTGTTCTTTTCTTTGCAGCCAAGTCTTGTACATATTTACTAGGTGAGATGACAAACAGCTTCAGGATTAAATAAGGGAAGTTTCTTTTAAAGAAAGTAGTACTGGATTAAAAATGGCAGAGAAAATAGAATAGAAAATACTAAATAGAAAAATACTAAAGTGGGAAGGACATATTTATTTTATTGAAATGTGACAGTTCTGTATACCTAGTACTAGATAAGTGGCCATATAGCAGAAGCGGGCTTCACATAATTTAACAACCGGTTTGTCCAGAATCAAAAATGTGAGTGTGTGCGCACGCACATGCGTGCTATATCAAAAACATGGTGCTCGTAGAGGATGGGATAGCTTTGAGTGCGTGACTTGCGCACATGCACACTGCATCAAAAACATGGCGATTGTATAGGACAGGATAGCTTCGCTTGCACACGTGCCTTGAACTCATGGAAGCTGCATCAAAAACACAGCAATTGTATAAGGTGGGATAGCACTGGGGCAGGTCTGCGGGCTGTAACTACCAATTTGCCCAAACCAGTCTGATCCGGCTGAATCTCACCCCTGCTATATAGTATTATTCACATTTTTTCAAAAGAGATATATAAATGTGAATATAACACATATGGATAAAATATTTATAAAACTCAGATTAAAAACCAAAGAAATTTAAGAATACTCAAATATGAGTGCAGAAAGAAGATACATATATCTAATGCATGCCATGGATTCCACACCCAATGAATAGTCATTAAAACATCACTCTCCAGTACTACATTTGCAGTAACACTAATCATGGGGCTGAAAAAAATACTACAGACATTCACAAAAATCATACAAAGGATCTTCTATTCAGAGATTTTTTTTTTCAATTGCATTTTGAAAAAATATAAAATAATTTGAAGAATTCCATTAGTTTATTGCTTCTTCACATTTGTGGGACTGACATTATACATTATATGACTCCAAGAAGCATTTTTATAAAGTTTACTATGATTTATTTCTTCTCTTTCTTGAAGTCAGTGGTGTTACCTGGGCCTCCAGGGATGTACAGTGTATAGTTTCTATATTCTGTATTTTGTAGCCTACAAATCCACTTAAACATAATTGGTGAGAACCAGTACCGCACTTTCTTATCAATGTGGTTGGAAACACAAAAATATAATGTAAACTCTTAATAGACTTACCTCAGTTACAATCAAACCAAAAGCCAAACTATCAAACCTCTTTAGAAGCAATGTAAAAAAAAAAGGCAACAGTTTTTTCCACGGCCTCCTATACATGACAATTCCTCCTTTATAGCTCCTTCTCCACTTCCCCCACACCTTCATGAACCGGAGTCTCCAAAATAATAATAAATACAGTATCTAGATAAATGATTTCTCACTTCTGCTGTATTTATTTTTTAGGTATGACAATCTATTGTGCTCGTATCTTTTTGGCCCAGTATAAATCAAAAGCAAACAATGTTTCTCACAAGTTCAGAAATTTAAGTTTAAAAAGGGGTTGTATGAACAGAATGTCATCACATCAAAAAAAGAAAAAAAATGACAGGCCAGTCAGGTTATCCCCAAACTAGATGGTCTAGTTTTGTTTTACAACAAACTGGACTGGTTCCAACAAATGCTCCATATTTGATAATGAGACAATAGTGGATTTTTTTCTATTGGAACATTTTCATCTTTGTACTTTCCACAACTGGAAGAAAGCAAAGTATTTCCTTACCTAGCCTCATGAGCATGATACTCTACTTCACATTATAAAATGAACTACAGTAGTAACAATCAGTCAGAATGATTGCAGAATTTCAAATTCTTGAGGTATGAATACTTCTTAGAAATAATTTTTATTGAATTAAAATGGAGACTTAGTTCAAATTAGTCTCATGTTGAGTATCGAAGCAAGAATTAATAAATAAATTTTACTCAAGTCAAACTATCACCCAGTTTTATATTACCTATGATTATCAATTTTGTCTGTACTATTAACTCATATATTCTCTATTGCCCAAGTAGCCCCGGGCTCATAACACCTTGACCTAGCCAGTTCTAATCCATGCAAATGTCTTCACCAATGGTCCTAACAAACTGCAATTCAACTAACTGGGTCAACAGGTGCCATTTTAGAAATATAGAATCACCCTTGCTTCCTCTCCAAGTACCGAGAATCCCATGTACTTGAGGTCAGAAAAGCATTTAGTGGTTCATTTAGTGACTGTTCAAAGTTACAACAGCACTGAAAAAAGTGACTTATGACCATTTTTCACACTCACGACCATTGCACCATCCCCATGGTCATATGATCAAATTTCAGATCCTTGGCAACTGATTTATATTTATGGTTGCAGTGTCCTGGAGTTATGTGATCACTTTTTGCAACCTTCTGACAAGTAAAGTCAAAGGGGAATCTGGATTTACTTAACAGCTATGTCACTAACTTAAGAACTGCAATGATTCTCTTAACAACTATGGCAAGGAAAGTGATAAAATGGGGCAAAACTCAACAAACAACTCACTTAGCAACACAATTTTCTGGCTCATCGTGGTTATAAATTGAGGATTACTGTACTCCCTCTCCCCCCTGGCCAAGGAGGCAGCAAACAGGATGTGTAGAGAGCCAGGGAGATGGCCTTGAACCAAATATTCAGAAAGTCTTATGTAAACAAAGAAGACAAGGGCCATTACTTAACTTCTGGGATGTAAGAAGAGATTTCTCCATGATTTATTAAGATATAAGAGGAAGAGGGGAAGAAATGCAATGGGACTTGGAGGATTTGGTTAATCAATAAATTATAGTTCTGGAATATGTTTCTTGATCTGGCCTACCCTGAAGAATTGACATTATGAAAAAGAAAATGGGGTGGATGGGAAGAAAAGGAAACTGGCGGTGCCCTAAGTCCCAATTCATATCAAATTGTATAACTCACACTCTGGTTGGATTTCCCTGCTGTCAACTTCCCTTTCAGCTATTTTTTTGAAAGGAGTATACAAGCAAAACAGGGCAACCAACTGGATGTTGATGTTTTGTGACAAAGCTGACTGGTAGGCTAAGTTTAAACCTATGCAAGAAAGGATCTGCTTAGGGCTCAATTTAATGTTCTGGGATTGTGTTAAATGGGCCACCTTCTAACCCATTTTGGTCAGACGACTCAGTTAAACATTTCATGGCAACAAGCCACTGCATCAATGCAGGAGTAGAATATGAATGGCTACTTCCCACCCCATTAAAAACTTTTATATAAATGGCACCAAAGAAATGTTGCTGAAAAGTGCTCTTCCTCCACCTACCTTATTTTTCTGGAATTCACTGTAACAATATAGTTGCAGATAATATTTCAATTCTAATAAATTTTTTCAGGGTAAAAGGGAAGCAAATGAAGCTTTTGTTACTATACATGTTTTTCATCTCTTTTTAAATAATTAATATTTGGTGTTATTGTTATTTAAAATACATATTTTAAATAAATAAATGTTTGGAAACTTGTTACAAATGAAATACTAAAATAACCATAATAAAACAGACATATTTTATAATATCATACTGTAGGCAAAAATGTGTTATTAACAGAGCCAGATCTATATTAAGATTACATTAAAGCTCTTTAAGAATAACTGGTTCATGTTCTTTGATATTATCAGAGATTTTACTTATACTCAATTATAAGCAACTTATTTTTACCACTGGTATAAATCAGAGTAATTGCTGTGACTCAGAGCAATTTATTTAAATAAAAATTATGCTGCTATTTATAAATAAAATTTCATTCTCTGCAGCTGTATGCCAACCTTATGAATAAAAACAAGCATTTCATTCATTTATGAATATTTGATGCATATTTTCAACTCATGTTGAAATAGTTTTGTTACTTAAAAAAAAGAACCTCAATACAGATACAATAGTAATACTTCCTTGGAATCTAGTATTTATAATTGTTACAATGTATATTTTTCAGTGATTATCTGTATAGTACTTTTAAGCAGCATTATATCCAGCAGTGGCTTAAATCTACTTTTTTTTAAAAAAATCAAAGCTTTTCTTATATAACAGTCTGTAAAAACACTATCTCTGAAGACATGCTCAAGATTGAATCTCATGTTTTTATATTATAGCAGTCACATAGTAATAGAATAGGAAACAGTTTCTGAAATACAACAAACTCAAAAGTATTGCATAAACTCATTTAATTAATCTGATCCACACAAGTGGATTTGAATATAATTTTAATAGTCATTTTCACTGTGTACTGTGAAAAGGATGAATTCAATCAAATATAGGACAGGAAATGTCTCAGATTTTTAAAGAAACATATCTAAAAATTTCAAAAATTTATTACAAAACAATAAATATTTTTCATATTTTTGTAAAAGCTGGAGAAATTCAACTGTGCTTATAGCCACCAGATAATCCAAGGACCAAGAAGGGATTTACATCGTGGTGAAAATTTCAAGCTATTTTCTGAAAAATCTGAAATGTATTCATTCTCAAAAACAGAATCTGAAGTATTACAGATAGCTATTTCTAGGGATATAGTAGTTGATTGGCTAACAGAATATTAGATTGTGGGTCTTCATTTAAATTAAAAATATGGCACAGGATGAGGATTCAAGACTTTGCATTTCATGCCAAAATCCTTTGTTTCTGATGGACAACATATTGTACTGGAAAAATCCTTTTAATTTTATATATCTTGCAAAGACTTAGAAATGCACCAAGCTGCATAATGTCACATATTTTTTTGTATACCAGATTGTTTTGAGATCCAAAAGTTTAGCTTCTCCAACTGCTTTCCACAAGAAATCATACAAACACTTTAAAAGTGTTTGTAAATGCACTTCCTTGCAGTTGATAAAAGTTAATACAGGCTTATCAATCTTTTCCCAATTATCTTCAGCAACCTCCTGCAAAGTTTCCTGGATGAGATGGCTAAGGTTAGCCATACTTTTCTCAGCTAAATAAAATTAGCCTTTACATTTAAAGGGTGCTTCAAAATGTACCCTGCATAAGATGCACCTTCTCTTCCACGTTGATGTATGCACTTAAAAAAAAAAAACTTTACATAGTTACTAATATAATCCCTTTGGGAAAAGATTTCTCCAATATTTCCAGCAAAAGCTGAATATGTGCATCACCATTTACTGTCTCGTCTGCTGCACCTCCTCAGTAGCGACTTGACTCACAGTGGAGACTAGGTTAGAAGCAATCGATGCAAGCACATTACACACCAGAAAAGAGGGAAAGGAAGGGGGAGGAAATGGATCGAACGAGAGGCGTCTTTCCTTTCAGCCATTAATTATAAATCAGCCAAATATCAAGGCAGTCCTTTCACAGGCACTGATGCAAAACCAGGACCGCCTCCGTTCCGTTTGTGATATAACGCACACGCCCGAAAAAGTCGGGAGACGATTCCTCCGAAATGGCACTGTTTGAAATCCCTTCAGTTCAGATCCAGACGGGTTAGATGGGAGGTGGTCCCTTCCCCGCTTCCAATGCAGACGAAGCCCCCACACATACATGTATGACTTAAGCATCGGTTCCACGTACATGAAATATTACAAGATCCGAATGCCATGGTTCACAGCAGCCCGAGACTAAATAAGGTCTACTTCCCACCCGCCTCTCCGCTTCTCTCTCACCCCCCTCCCCACGCCCGGTACGTATTTACGATTTCACAGCTCTAGGGAGAATATTATTGCCAGGTGATAAGAAAAGCCGAGTTGCCGCCGATGCCCTACATAAAACCAGCGAGGGAGGGACCGTATAAAGAAAGGGGGTGGGGAAAAATATGGGGAAAAAATAGGCGGTAGAATTAGCCTGCTTTTCGTACGCCTCTTCGAAAGAAGAATTAAACGAAACCTATATTTGTAACCCCAGACAATCGGGGGCACTTCATCCAAACCCCAAGAGAGGATTTAAAAAAAAAGAAAGAAAGAAAGAAAGGGAGGAGTGGAGGAGAGAAAGGAAGGGGGGGGGAGAGAAGAGAAAGACCTCTACAATGCGGGCCCCTCCTCCTGCTGCTGCCAGTGGCAATCCCTCTGCACAAGGAAGGTTGGGGGGGAGAGAAAAAGGAGAAAGCCTGGGCACCATCCATGATGCTCCTGCGGCTGGCAATGGCACGACTCACCCAACGCCGTCGCCCTTGCTTGCTGCTTCCCGAGCATATACCAACAACAAAAGGCAAATCCTCAAGGTGGGCTGGAGGGAGGTGGCTGCGCGCCCCCCGGGCTGCTTCAATGCAAGGTCCTGACCTTGCCCAATTGCAGCATCTTGCCGTCGCCGCCGCGTCCTTTTCGCCGCCGCCTCCCTCTCCGACGACTGCGAAACTCGCGTGCTTCGCCAAACGCTCCGAGCGAGGCGAGCTCTTTCTCACGCGCACACACACGCCACACACAACGCTGGCGTGCTCCGAGAGGCTGGCTCTTTTCTCTAGCCGAGGCTGACGTCTGGCTGAATTTCTATCCCGCTCCCTTATCCTCACGACGGGGTCGGCAGCGGTGCCCTCTGGTGCGGCCACCTCAGCTTGGCAGCCTTGCCCCGCTAAGAGACGATACTGTGACAGCCGCCGTCGCGCTCCCTTCTCTTTCCTCGCCTCTCCTCCCTTCGCCGGCAGGAGCGCGCGCGCCTGCTGCTGCCGCCGCCGCCGCTGCTAACTGCTGCTCCTGAGGCCGGCTGGGGCGGGCAGGCGGGAAAGCAAGCAAGGCGGCTGCGCTGTCTTCTTTTTCCCTCAGCGAAGCGCCGCCGCGGCCGCCGCCGCCACCTGCGATGGGCGAGGAGGCGGAGGCGCCCGAAACGTTTCAATTCGTTCGTCCGGGCAAAGCGCGAGCGCCGAGTAAAAGGGTGAGAAAGAACCGCAGCGAGCCCTAAGCTTATACAATGTCTGGCGGGCGCCGTTTGAGTGGACCGGAAGCTTCTTCCTTTAAATCCGAAATTCAGTCGAAATTCAGTCGTTGGGAGCCCTTTTCTTAATTCCGTAACCAAAAGGAGCCAATGGGCAAAATCCCTCTCGTGGCTAAGCGCGCAACATCACCCCATCCTGCAGAAATTCGTGCGGGGCTTCCTAGCAGGAAAAGTCAAAAACTTGCCATTCCCGTCAAAAGTAGCTTATCCTGCTGGCCGCTAAGGCAAAAGGAAGGCGGAAAAAGAACGGATCCCCAACGAAGTTAACGGTCCTTCGAAGGTCGGAGGCGCCGGTTCTGGAAGGCGCGCATCCCTCATCCCGCTGCGTGCTCAAGGCAGAAGCGAGAGCAGCGGCTGTGGATTGTAGAACCAAGGATGGAGCCAATGCCCTTGAATTGTATTCTTCATCCAGGTCTGCGCATCTTCTGGCATGGAGGCTTTGGCCGGCGTTTTGGCAGGCAGTTCGGGAAGGAAAGGCAAGACAAACGCCCGGTTGCTCCTTCCACAGCAGCAACTGAGATACTCTGCCTCAAAGAAAGGCGTTGGTAAATCCAACGCTGATCAGCGGCGATGCGTCCTCAAATCTTTTTTTCAAAGCCCCGTGGTGACACGTTTGGCAAAGAGACTGAAGAAAAAATAAAAGTTGTGCAAATTTTAACACATTAGGGCTCTATATGAGTTCCAAAACCCCATGCTATATTTTGACACCAAATCTCCAAATCGAAACAGTTGTGTCATGCTTTAGAAAATTGCTCTGCACATATCAATTTCCTGCAACAAAGCTTTAAGCCAATACTGAAAGACTGGGATCACTTTAGGATTCACTAAAGACTTTTTCATGTCTAATCCAATCCTTTTTAAAAACACAAGAAAATGGGATTTAGGTACAGTGTATGCTAGATAGAAAGAACTAGGTGTACATTTACAATGAATATGTTGAATATTCTAATATTTTATTCAAAAGATTTCTAAAGTACCAATTGTAGAGGAGAATTAGTATTTGAAACCTGGGACAAAATTTAAAATTTTATTTTTGTACTGGGATGTGGGGAGAGGGGAGGGGGGGTGCCGTAATTGACAGTAAACTGTAATTTCAAAGAAACTCACTACTGCCACCTTTTGCTTGCTGGTCTTTCACAGCTCTTTCCTGTTCTTTTTTGTATACAGTGTTTAAAATAACTATTTCAGAAATGAACCCTTTATAATTCACTTGGTATTTTAACAGGAAAATTCTTTGTACCTCAATTCAATGTATATTTTCAGAGTTTAATTGGAAAAAAATGAATAGGGCAAAGAATAGCCATTATCTACTTTTCTAGAAATAAATATCAATGAGTTGATAGGAGGAATTTAATTTGAGGCTTGAGCTTTATAACAATTAGTTAATGCCATGTAATCCATCTGACATAACTTCTTATTATGTTACATAACACCTTTTCCTGAATACATAAAAATATAGCGAGAAATAGAATAGTCCACTGATTTCAATGATATTTTATTTCCAGACAGTATCACTAAAGATAGTTTCTTCATGGTCAATAAAAGACTTTTTACTGTCTTAGGCGAATCCCAAGCTGAAGTCCTTATTTTCATTCTTCATTCTTCAATTTTTATTTTTTATTTTATTTTATTAAATTTATTGGCCATCCATCTTACCACAGCAGGGCAACTCTGTGGCAAAGCTGGCAGGACAGACAAATGAATACTTCAATAGGGACAACAGTGTTGCAGCAAGAGCAGTACACAAGCTTCAGTGGGACAATGGCACCAACAAAACACTACTTTTATCACTGTGCTTTACATCGCAGCTAATACTATATGTGCAAATGTCTTAATACCATGTTTTCCTGAAAATACGACCTACTCAGAAAATCCTAGCTTGGACTTCCAGTTTGATGTCGCAGCGAGACAGTCAGGGAAATAGCAGGCTCTGACAAACCCCTGGCTACTGAAGTGCTGCCGATGGATCTTCGGACCGGAACCATCCTTCAGGGATGGGGATGGAAGAGAGGCACCTCGTACCAACAAGAGGAACAGGCAAGTTCCTCGGATGTCAGAGGGAACTCTCTGCAAGTTGGCGGTGGGGGGCAGCAGCCATGGCGGCTGCCACGAAGCTGGGACAAACCAGGCAAGTGATGTGCAAGAGGAAAGTGGAAAAGAACGATGCCTTTTGAAGCCAGATGAGTGACAACCAACCCAGGCTTGAACAACAATTGGATTAATGGCTTTTATTTATAAGACCCCTAGCCTTAAACAAGGAGCTATGGGGCATAGAAGATTTTAAGATGAAACTTTTAGAAGAAAAAAAAAGACCCGACTGAAAATTGATATTTGAATAGACTAAATTGGAAAAATAAACATTGAGACTTGGTTCAAAATTGAACAACTTTAAATTTGAATTGGATTTTTAAAGAAAAGAAGATAAGAATTATTACTTCTAAAATACAGAAGAAGGAGTGAATTAAACTGGGATGTTATATAATTGAAACAAAATGGTGATTTACATGAGTAAAGGAAATTGTGGCTTGCAGAGGGATACCTTCTGGTCTAAAAAGAAACATTGTAACTTGCTTCTTGTTTTGGAACATTGTGAATGCTACAGATAATAACCATGGGATTTTGGCGGTGGAGCTGTTTTTTCTTTGTCTGCAGGCAATTTGACTTTGGGGAGGAATAAAAGGGAAAATATGATGGAACTCTTATAATTGGACTAATTGGCGCAGGAACAAAAGAAGTCAAATAGTGCAGGAACAAAAGAAGAAAATTGATGTGATTTGTTGGAAATAGAAGTAAGGAAAAGAACTAAATAAGTATATGGAGAATTAAATCGTGAAAATTGAAATTGAAATGGAATATATGCTAACAGACAAGGAAATGAGGAATGACATACACATGGCTGGAGAAAAGAAGAAACAATGTGATTAAAAATAATGTAATGCATAGATGGAAAGTAATAATAAAAAGGAGGTTTCTATAGATGAATAAAAATGAATATGAATATGAGAAGAATTTGATATAATATATAAAAAATTGAACTAAAGAAGAAAGTTAGAATATAAGAGGAATAGAATACATTAATAGAATTTTATTGATTTACATAAGGATGTGTTTGGAGTAACAACTAAACCTCAGTGTTAAATTGTTATAAAGATGATAATGACAATGTGAATGAACATTAATGAGCAATGTATAGATGGATGGTAAAAATTTTTTTAAAAGGTGATTATGCTGGGATAGACAGCAAAACATAGATGATTATACTTGGTATAACAGTAAAAATAAAGACAATTATGCTGGGTTTGACAGCAAAACAAGAGGATTATACTGGGCATAACAGTAAAGATAAAAATAATTATGCTGGGATTGACAGTAAAAATGATGATTAAACTGGGTATAACAGTAAAACTTAAGAAGATTATGCTGTGATTAACAGCCAATAAGAGAAGGATTAAGATGAAGATTATATACTGAAACAAACTTTTAGAAATAAAAGATGACCATACTGGAATTAATACTAACAATGAAATGTATATGTTGTGACTGCTTAAATACTTTGATGATTTGTATTTTCAAGATAATATCCATCCATATTAAAAGGAAAAGAAATAGAAATGGTATTGAATTAAGGACTTTAAGATTAATGTAATGGGTTTTAAAAGGTTTTTTTGTTAGATAGAATTTATGGCAAAAATGTTAGAGAATATTAAGTTGTGTTATTTGAAAATTAAGTTTTGTGGTGAAATAATAGAGGGTAATTGATTTGTGTAAAATGATACAAGTTAGATAATTTCTCTCTCTCTCTCTCTCTCTTTTAAAAAAGAAGATAATTAGTGGGGATTTTGGAAAAGCTTTAGTTAAAGAGGAATTACTAATTATACCTACTTATGACTGGATCAATGGCTTGTTCTAAAAAGATTTTTGTATGTTTATGTGTCTTAAAAAAATAAAAAAACTTTGTTCAAAAAAAGAGAGAGAAAGTCCTAGCTTGATTTTTACATGTTCACCCAATATAAGCCCTACCCCCAAAATAAGCCCTTATTAAGACCCCCGCCCACTCCAGGGTGCACGGGTAAAAATTAAGCTAGGGTGGGGATGGAGGGTGGAGCTGCTCTACCACTTACTTTCGGATAGTTGCAGTCAGGCCTCACACACCTTGGCCCATTTCTTCTGCAGCCAGCAAGGCTTTCCTGAAGGCCTCTGTAGCTGGTAACAGGATCAATCTGGATCAATCCAGAAGAAGTAGTTCCTGAAGGCCTCTGACAGCGAAAAAGAGGCCAGGGGCGATGCACGCAAGTGAGATGAGTCAGTGGATGACATCCCTGAGATGAGTCAGTGGATGACATCCCCCCTGAAAATAAGACCTGGTGTCTTTTTTGGTGGCAAAAAATATAAGACAAGGCCTTATTTTGGGGAAAACATGATATTAGGACTAGTCCTGGCCTAAATAGGAAAATATGTGTTATTTGTAATCAAATATATAGTTTAAAACTGTATGTCTGTGGAGAAACATTGGATATAGAGATGAAAAGAAGAATTTCCCATCCATCATGAACAGTTGGTTTTACATATGTTGACTGAGATGAGATTCTTATATGCATAAAGAAGAGTACTGAAATATTCACAAGAGTGGAATGAATTTCCAGAACAAATGGCAAAACTTGGAGAAATGACTGAAATGTTTTGGGTGATTGGGGAGGGAACAACTACTTTTATAAAGATTGGAAACACTTGATGGACTTTTTGCTAGAAATGAATAAAAATGCACTCATGATTTACGGATTAATAGGGGTTCAATATGGGGAAGAAGGGAACCATATTATGTCACTTAGAAGGGAGGAAATGGTTTCCTATCAATGCTGTAAAGAAGACTAATAGTCACTTCTTTAAATATTATATTTTCTTTTTCTTTGTTTTCAACACTTTCTTATCTTTCTTTTTTCTATATTTTTTCATGTTTACCTTTTAACTTTGTAAAAACACCTTTAATAAAAAAAATTAAAATGGCGTTTCCCATCTAACTTTTAAAAACGTCTACAAAAGAGGGTCCATCCCCCCCAAAGCAATCTGTTCTATTTTCTGAGTACTCTTAATCATTGTTCTCCATGTCCAAATGAAATCTACTTTCTTACAGTCATTGATTTTTATTTTGTCTTCTGGAATAACACAGAACAATTCTGTACCATCTTCTGCATGATAATCAGAAACTAAAGGCAGACATATTTTCCTGCAGTCTTCTTTAGCCTAAACATATCCAACATATCCAAACTTCCCCTGTAATTTTTTCCTTCAATGGTTCTTATCCGCTTGGTTGCTTTTCTCTATATATATTCAAGCTAATAAATTATTTTTCAAAAATGCAATGCCCACTACTGTATTCAATATTTTAGATATGGTTTTGCTATTCCATAATGAAGAAGAATAACTTCTTTTGATTTTGACACTATGCAGCCTAGAGTTACTTGTGCTTTTTTTGTGGAGACATGGCCCTGTTGGCTAATACTTACCAAGACACACAAAGATCCTTTTCACTAAGTAAAGCTATATTCCTGCATAAATTTTCATTTGTTTTTTTAAAAATGTTATCTAATATACACAAGGTAATTCTGAAAGCCAAACAATACCAAAAATATGTGCTTCACTGACTATGGAAGAGCTTTAAATTGTATCAGTAATGTAAACTACAGAATTTGCTTAGGAAAATTGAATCCTAGAACATTTTGTTGTCCTTATGCAAAGCCTTTACATAGGTCAGGAAACCTGTGGAACAAACTGGCTCCAGATCGGCAAACAAGTGAAACAGAATGGTATTCTCCCCCTTATTTATTAACTTATATACAGAATGTATGTTGAGGGAAGCTAGATTGGAAGAAAATAAGTATGGTTTAGAAATTCCAGATCACGAACTTTAATTAAAAATTCAAATATACGATTAGCTTGTTATGTGTCAAAGACCATAGAAGTATATATGTTGGAAGGAAAATGGAATTCTTCCTTCTAGTGAGACAACTCTAGTTGCTGTATATACCTTGATATATATTTCCTGAGTATGAGTTAAAGTGACTTTACATAGTTTAAGAAACGTGCACACTTATTTGCAAATTATTATTTAGGATTGGCTTATATTTTGTTATTTCAGTTTCCTATATTATATTGGCTTTCTAAGTTCACTCATGTGATAATACTTTGTAGAGTCAGCAAATACATTTAAATGTTTGTTACAAACACCCACAAAAAGACATGGTTTTGTGTATACTTGGAGCATTTACTTCAATATGAACAATTTCTGAGAAATAGGTATTATAATTTTAAATAATACCTTATTCTCTGCACACTGCAAAGGTTACTTCCAATGCCTTCCAAGAGTTCAGTGTCAATTTTTTCTTTCTACTGCTATAGAGGTGCCCAATATATATCAACTACTCTTAAGCTTTACCTGTAATACTGTATACAAACTAGGAAATTAATTCAGTATTTGGTAAAGATACAGTCAAAATTCATAAGAAGGATATTCCCAGTGGCAAAATACATGCCTAATGTTGGTTGAAGGCAGAATTTACAAGGGCATAGCTACATGTTTAAATATTGACTACCAGTTCATTTCCAACCTTGAAGTCCAACTCAGCTAATATTAAATGGATAAATATTATTCTTTCTGGAAAATAATGAAATAAACTGGGTTTTTCAGGAGAGCTACTCATTCCCATGGGACATGATTAGGCAATAGCAGTACTTAAGCAAAGCATTCCTGATATCAAATTACAAAATTTAGGTTCAATTTTAAATAATTACAGCGTAATATTATACTATAAACTGAGAAATTTTGTAAAATTCCATATGCAGAAAGGCTCTACGCTTATAAAGATAGTTATATTGAAACACAAATTCGTATTCTGTCATATTGTAATTTCTATTGAGGCATACAAAAAGATACATAGTACTGTAATGCCTTTTTTAGACTACACTTTCAGGGAGGAAAATTTCCAAAAATGTTCAAGATTAATCTGCAAGTTCTGGTAGTTTGTAATTTCTTTCCAATTGCGTTCTTCAATCCTAACCTCATGTGATATAGCAACCCAGGGTGAAATGCTACCGGTTCACTCCGGTTCAAGCAAATCGGTAGTGGCAATGGCTTATGGTTCAGTGAACTGGTAGCAGCAGCAGTGCGAGGCTCTACCCACCCACCTGGACATTGTTACTTCCTGGTTTTAACCAGGAAGTAACCTGTTTTTGAACCTCTGTGCATGCACAGAAGGCTTTGCGCATGTGCAGAGGGTCCAAAATCGTATGTGACAATGGTGTGCACATGAGCGGAGCAAGTGCATGCACACTTCTGAACCAGTAGGGAAAGTAAGTAGATTTCACCCCGTAGCAACCCCAAAGAACCAGACTTTTTTCTTTTCAATGAATGTTTTATCAGGCATGTTATGAACAGGATGCTTCTCTTTTTGGATCTCAAAGTTCCATACTATTTTAGTTCACATATTTACCAAATTTTTTCTTAACTTGATGGTCCCAATGGTTCTTGCTGCATTCAAATCTAAACCTCTGGCAAAGTTTCCAATGAATAATTTGGGCATTTCAATCAGAATGCTGCATGTTATCAGTTTGTGTAATTTTGAAGCAGCCATTTATCAAATGGTAAATTGATAGTGATTTTCACTACAAAGGTGACATTTACTATTGTTATATGCTAAATTTTCATTTTCAGGCAATTAGTTGGCAAAGCTTGTTCTTGAAGTGCTAAAATAAACCCTTCCTTAGGTATTGAACATGCATTGGTGTTCTTCCAAATCAATTTTCAATTGTTTCTTTCCTACACTCTTCCAAACATTTTGGCTACAGATTCCGCAGCAGAAGAACTATTTTTGAAAGTTAGGAAAATATAAAATTCATTACTATTGAAATTAATATTAATTACCGTAATAATTTTGGTTGAATCTTACTCATCTCTTCTATTATGATTTATTGCACATGGAGTTGGAATTTTTATCGATCTATTGAGTCCATCCAAAGGACCTAGGATAACAGCTGTTGTTGACTGATGATATTAAAGGTATCATTGTAAAATATAAGCCATATTATTATTATTATATATACAAAAATGCAAATTTACAGCTGCCAATTCTTTAGCTGGTGTTGCCCTTCATTTACATCTAGTTCTTCCCAAGAACCTAGGCTATCATAATAGTATAGTATATGTGTGAATCCAAGCAATGTAACCTTTTGTAATTGTCAGATGGAAATGTTGTCAAATAATGTCAATATGCTAGTTTTTTAAGTGTCATCCAAGGTGTTTTGGCATTGGGGTGTGTGCCAATAATTACTGGGATGGCCACTGGATACTTCGTGATCTTTTTCAATTCTTTGTCTTCTGCTACCCTCTAGTATCACCGCATCAATTATCCATATTCTTTTTCTTTTAACCACCATCATGTATGTTGTATTATATGCCATGACTTTATCAGTTTATATTCAGAAATTCCACAATATTTTAACCTACTCATTTTCAATTATAAGTTCCCACTAATTTTTCATTACTGGGACCGGATGATTTTTGCATATATTCTAGGGCAGGGATGGTTAACCTTTTTGGCACTGAGTGCCGAAACTGGAGTATGCGCGCACATGCGTGCCGGAGTTCTGGAACCCAGAAGAGAGCAGCTGGCCAGTGTGCATTCATGCCAGACCAGCTGGCTGGTGCATATGCATTCAACAGAGCCTGGAAGAGCAGCTGTTGATGGTATGCATGCCCACAAAGAGGGTTCTGTGTGCCACCTCTGGCATGTGTGCCATAGGTTCGCTATTATGGTTCTAGGGAATCATTCTGGCAATTGTGTTTTGTCACTGTCAATAATCAATTTGTGCAATCTTCATGCAGAGTCTGAATATATGATCTACTGTTTCTTCTTCTTTGCACAATCTAAACTTTGAATTATTTGATGATTTTTCAATTCTGGCATTTATTGAAGGAGTTTATATAGCTTGCTCATGCACAGCCAAAATCAAGCCTTCAGTTTCTTTTTTTAATATTCCAGTTGTAAACCATTACCAGGTTTTATCTTTATCCACTTTTCCATCAATCTTTTGTATAAATTGATGATATAATGCTTTTCTTTGCCAGCATTCTGCTTATGTTTTTATTATATTATTTTCAATATTTGTCTTTTATTTCTCACATATTTAGTAAGTTCCAATTTTTAACTTTTAACATTTACATAATCAGTAAATGCATGTTTTTCTTCTTCAACAGTTACTTTGACTTGAAGTCAATCTCTATCTCCATTTTTGTTGGGCTGATATAATCTATCAATATCATATGAGAATATAATGTATAGTGAATAACCATTACTCCCTGGATAATTGTATAGTCAACCAGATGTTGCTACTGCATTTTGCATTGTTATTTATCTATTGAATTCTTCCCAATTACTTCCCACGTTCATTTTGTCCAATTCAAGGTGACATATGTAATGCTTCTACCTTCTATTAATTCCACAAAAATAGCCTTGAGAAGATGGTTGGACTCAGAGGGAGTGACTGGTCCAAAGTCGCTTAGAAGACTTTATGCCTGAAGTAGGACTAGCACTCACAGTCTTCTCATTTTAAAATTAGCATCTGGTTTCTAGTCTAAATTAATGCTGAAGTGTCACCAAATTTTAATTGTTTAAAAAATAATTGTGATTATTATTTTTGTTATTATAAAAGAAGATAAAATAATGCTGACGACATTAGAATGAATGATTATTATTTATCTCTGCTTACTTTAAAATGTTGGTAATGATTCTCCAGTGAGCTGAATGTACCAATATGTGTGTGTGTGTGTGTGTGTGTGTGTGTGTGTGTATATGGTATATATATATATTATAATAGGAAAATATTATAAAAGAAGATAAAATATTAATGCTGAAGACATTAGAATGAATGATTATTATTTATCTCTGCTTACTTTAAAATGTTGGTAATGATTTTCCAATGAGCTGAATGTACCAATATGTGTGTGTGTGTGTGTGTGTGTGTGTGTGTATGTATGTGTATGTATGTATGTATGTATGTATGTATGTATGTATGTATGTATGTATCTTTCTTTATGCCAGGGATTTTCCTACGTATATTAAGATGTTTCATGGCCTAATTTTCAGTGAAATCTCAATTCACCAGCTTTTAGGCCTTCTTAAACATTACAGCAGCCATATATGCTATCTGTTTGAGTTTATGTGGGAGACTAGAATGGAACCATTTCTACCTCGTTAGGTTTTATCAACTAGCCACACCCACTTTTCTTAATTCTGCCCTGTAACAGTCAAATATTTATTATTTTGTTTTCGTAGGTCTTGATGTGTATCTTTCTTTATGCCAGGGATTTTCCTACGTATATTAAGATGTTTCATGGCCTAATTTTCAGTGAAATCTCAATTCACCAGCTTTTAGGCCTTCTTAAACATTACAGCAGCCATATATGCTATCTGTTTGAGTTTATGTGGGAGACTAGAATGGAACCATTTCTACCTCGTTAGGTTTTATCAACTAGCCACACCCACTTTTCTTAATTCTGCCCTGTAACAGTCAAATATTTATTATTTTGTTTTCGTAGGTCTTGATGTGTATCTTTCTTTATGCCAGGGATTTTCTTACGTATATTAAGATGTTTCATGGCCTAATTTTCAGTGAAATCTCAATTCACCAGCTTTTAATCTTAATATACGTAGGAAAATCCCTGGCATAAAGAAAGATACACATCAAGACCTACGAAAACAAAATAATAAATATTTGACTGTTACAGGGCAGAATTAAGAAAAGTGGGTGTGGCTAGTTGATAAAACCTAACGAGGTAGAAATGGTTCCATTCTAGTCTCCCACATAAACTCAAACAGATAGCATATATGGCTGCTGTAATGTTTAAGAAGGCCTAAAAGCTGGTGAATTGAGATTTCACTGAAAATTAGGCCATGAAACATCTTAATATATGTAGGAAAATCCCTGGCATAAAGAAAGATACACATCAAGACCTACGAAAACAAAATAATAAATATATATGTATATATATATATATATATGTTTTCTGAGGTTTTCGTGGGTGTTTGTATGTAGGTCTTTGGTTATTCGGGTCTTTTAATAACACAAAAACAATTGCAAAAATAGAACATCTCAATGGCAGAATAATCAGAGAGGCCATTGAAATAGAGAAAATACCATATTGTATGAATAAACGTGATGACACTTCTCATCTGCCTACTATTTGGAAACCTGCTCTCATAGACAGACGAATCTTAACACAAAATATAAACCATAGATCAAAGATTCATCAAAATGCCTGTGTTGCCACCAGTTCCAGCATAACTTATCCATTGACCCACAATCAAGCAACAGTGCTTCCACCCAATCAAAATACAGCTACATCATCAGCCAATCAGAATACAATAACACTGTCGACCAATCAGAATACACCTTTGCCTCTTTTCACAGAAAAACGTCAGTTATGATCACACAGTTTGCCCATAAGCTGAGAACATCAGCCAGAAGATGACGAATGCGATTTCGTCGAAACATTGCTACTACCTTTTTAAGGATATGTTTACAATTACACGGGAAAAAACCCGAGATATTAACTGTACACACACACGCACACACACACACACACACACACACACACACACAATCAACCTTGTATATGGTGGTTAATCCTAAATTTAATGCAGTTCAAAACTCAGGTATTTCTATAAGCGACAATTTAAATTATTCCATATTATATTAATTAATATATTTCAAGCAAAAGAAACATTTGGATTTAAGTACAAACACTACAGAAGACATCCACATAGATCTTTGCTTTCTATGTGAATGTATGTGCAGAGTTGAGAAAAACTGATCACTAATTTTTGTGTGTTTCTTTAAAAGATTTCATAATCATCAGAACAGAGACCAAGGGAAAAGATTGATATAACTGGGTATGTTCAGCCTCAAAAAAGACAACTGAAGACAAATATGATAGTTCTATTCAGATACCTATAGGGTATCCCACAGAGAAAGCCCATATCCTATTCTGTATGATACAAAAGGGCAGAACATGGAATAATTGATTTAAGTTACTGGAAAGTAGCTACTGGATGAACATTCAGGAAAATGTAGCTAAACAGTAAAGGGCAGTTTGACAGTAAAAATAATTAACTGGAGAGAGATCGAGATCTTAAATGTGGAATAATATTCGTTTAGTATACATTGCTTGAGAGCACTATTGAATACTATGTATTGATAGTTGCTTTACATTGAGAAAAGAATATAAAAGGTTAAACATTGTTTCAGTCTTTAGTTAAGACGTATTGGCTCAATCAATCAATTGATTGGTTTTTCACACTTCTTAACCACCCATCATCCTCAGAGAGGGGCTCTGGGCAATGTACAAGCTCATTGTTTAAGCATTTTGTGGCACAGCTGAAAGTAACCAAATAGAGAAGGTGCACCTAATGGTGAAGCCAAAATTGAATAAATAAGGAAAAAAAAAGAAAGAAAAAGAATGGCTCAGGTGAGATGAACCTGATCCATGATGCCCCAGAAATAGCACAGGGGCTTTCTTAGAGAGTCACCATGATCAACCAAGCAGCAGTCAAAGAAAATTCAAACTGGAAGAGAACTAATCAATCACTAAACTCAATATTCTGAATGAGGGATTATTTAACCTAACCATCAGACTATCTGGGAAACGGGAGCTGCTAGAATCCTGAAAATTATAGCATAATTAGTCATCTATAGCATAATTAAAGGTTGCCTATTGCCTAATTAAACTTCAGGAGGACCACTAGCAATAATGCCACTGAACCCAGTTTGTGCCCCCTTATCACTCTGCTTTGTTCTTGAAATCTTTCTAGATGAACTGCCTATTTTGGACAGCCTAGAATTTTGGTAATGACCTTTAAACTCAGAGAGATGAGAGTTTAATTTATTTCTAAGGGAACTAACATTTCCCCCTTGTTCTTTGATTTCCTTTCTATCTGAATTGATGCACTGAAACATTTCAGAGACTTTTGAGTTTTTTTGTTTTCTGTAAATTAACAAGAAAAGTCATTTAAATGCACTGAGGGGAAATGAAACTGAAACAAGCAGGTGAAAATTAGAGAAATGGCGAGTGTTCTTCATGATAAGGTTTTCATTAGCTTAATATTGGTAAACCCAGTGAGGTGGAAAAACTAGTCCCTGCCTGCATTGTGTTTTATAAATGCTCTTAGATCAAGAGGAAAGATTCTTCACATTGGGAGAAAGACATAACTTTTATGAAACTCAGTATTTTGATTTTTGTTTGTATAATGCCTCATATTTTTATTTATTTATTTATTTAACTAATTAATTTTTATACCGCCCTTCTCCCGAAGGACTCAGGGCGGTGAACAGTTAAAATAACGTACATATAGAATGTGAATATAAGATAATTAAGCCAGTTTGGCTCATCAGTTAAAAATCTTCAGCATAAAGATTTAAAAATTAGAAGAGATTTATGCCAGACCGGCTTGGTGAAAAAGAAAGGTCTTAAGTGCACGACGGAAAGTATGAAGATCTGGGATCAATCGTATCCCTGGGGGTAACCTGTTCCAAAGGGTAGGTGCCCCGACAGAAAAGGGTCTTTCTCTGGGAATCACTAGTCGACATTGCTTTAGTGACGGCACCCTGAGAAGGCCTACCCTGTGGGAGGGTACTGGTTGGTGGGAGGTTATATTGGCATGTTCTTTCTTGATTGTGCAGTAAAAATTTTTCAAAGAGTAGTTACCTGACATACTGCTCATCCCAGAAGATTTGGCTAAAAGCAACAAACATTTCAACCCACTTTTGATACAAAACACTTTAAAAGAAATTAACTTGGAGAATTTCCTCCAATGCATAATGACATTATGTGGCTGAGATATATTTAGCGAAAATGGATAGAGATTTGTGATAGATGTGTTAATATGGATTGTAACATCGAGCATTGGGTTAGTCTTGATAGTTTAAAATCCTGTCCAACCTGTGGCCCGCAGGCTGCATGCAGTCCTGGATAGCTAGTAATGCAGCCCCATAAGATTGTAAACTTTTAGCATTATTATGTGACTTATATATGTTAATGAGATATATTTTATATGTGATCCAAGAGAATTCTTCTTCACTCAATGCAGCCCAGGCAAGCCAAAAATTTGGACATCCATGGTCTAAATGATCTTCCCCAACTCAGTGATTCTAAGATTTCATAAAGGTTTTCTCTCTGGAATGATGAAGAAATATTGGGCTCCAAAGTATCGCTTTTTATTATCATCCTAAGGAGTCCCAAAATTGTTTCCCTGATGTTAATGATTGCCACAGTATAGCTTTATCAGTCTGATACTGATATTCCTAATACAAATTTGGAAGACATTGATGACATTACCTCCCAAATATAACCAATAAAAAGGGGGAAATCTAAAAAAAATTAACTGACAATTTTTTATGACTTGATACTCAACTATTTGTTAGGATAAATAGTTCCTTGTATTATAAAGATAATAATTCTCTTCATTTTGCAGCTATTGTCCCTTAGATGTTTCCCCTGATTAAAGTAAGAAATCATTTTTGAAAGAGACAGTTCACCAGTAGAGCTAATGTGAGAAAATAATCAAATGGTCTTGTTAAAAAGGCAATTACTCATACTTATTAGAATCTGAAGTAGCTCTCATCAGTGCAGTTTATTAATGTGATGGTTCAATGTATATTTCCACATTAAGAGAATAAATAGCCATTTCACTAAAGTGAACACATAAACACTTAGCCTAATGTCAAGTTAAATCTGTAGGATAGGTCTGACAATTATTTGTAGTTCCATATATGAAACATTAGCTCTGTCTTGGAAGTGTTTGAATGAACATCCACTTTGGTTAGAATATAACTCAAAGTGAAACAGTTTGTGAGATTAGTAGCATAGAAAAAGCAATTTGTTCTGGTAATTTAAGCATATGTGTTTATTTTGTGTGTGTCAAAGTTGTTATAAAAATAGAAAATCCATTAAAATCTCAGTTCTCATATGATCACTTGATGATCTCTTGAAGTTCGGTGGCCACTTCTACTTTTCATAGTGCTTTTCTATGTGTAGTGCAGGGCTGAAATGCTTCCGGTTCGGACCGGATCACCTGATCCGGTAGTGATGGCGGCGGGTGGTTCGGAGAACCAGTAGCAAAAATACCTACCTCCCCCATGCCCAGCTGAGCCGCATGATCATCAGAGGCTTTTTTTTTTACTTTTAAAAGCATTTTTTTTACAACCTCTTTGGCCGAAGAGGTTGTAGTAAAAATGCTTTTAAAAGTAAAAAAAAAGGCTTTGACGATCCCAGCTGAGCAGTGCAATTGCCAGAGGCTTTTTTTTTTTTACTTTTAAAAGCAATGCTTTTAAAAATGGGCCATTTCCGGCCTCCAGAGAGCCTCTGGGTGTGTGTGGAGAGGGCTGTTTTCACCCTCCCCAGGTTCCTAGAAAGGCTCTGGAATCTGGGGAGAGAGAAAAATGGGCCTTCCCCCCCCACCCGAGGCCCTCTGGAGGCAGGAAACAGCCTGTTTCCCTACTTCTGGTGGGCCCAGAAGGCCCGAAAATCATCTGGCCAGCATGTGCACGCACGCCGGAGCTGAGCTTGCATGCCCACCAGTATGGCTATGCATGCCACCTGTGCCATGTGTGCCATAGGTTCGCCATCACAGGGTTAGAGCAACCCATCCTGGACTCTCCCATCAACCACCATGAGAAAGGGCGTATCGGGTAAGATCAACGCCCCTTTTAAGTTAGAGAAAAGATATTTTGCTCCTGTTTTTTCTCTTCTGTCCCATGTATAGAGAACTCTGTAGGACATTTGTACTATTTTTCTGGCATGCCCACTTTTGTTCTTGGAAAATTTATCCGAAGGTCTTTTCAAAACAACAAAAACGTTTTTGGAAGAGGTGGGATTTACCAAACCCATTATATGATATGTTCTATTTCTAACCTGGTCTTTCAGTACAACATTAGGAAGCAATCATCATCATCTAAAAAATAACAGTTTCTTTATTTTGTTTTCCCTCTTTTATAATTATTTATACTTCAAGGTAAAAATATACCAGAAAATTATGAAAAATAAGCCTGATTTAAGCAACTACAGGGTTTAGGCTCTTCCTTTGTCTTATTTTAAATGAGTTCTTAAAAATAAATAAAACCCAACTTCTTATTACAAATATATTCAGTAGATATCCATGGGCAATTACCTATTCCCTACTATTTAGTGCTTGGTATCCTAACATGTTTGGCATTTTCTCTTTCATCCTTATCCTAGATCTATATCATCCTTTCCATATATCTAGATGATAAGAAGCAGGGATACCTAAAAGTCAGCAGCATCTCAGCCCGGGGCCTTGGATGCATTGGGATTACAAGAAACACAGGGAATGTGCAAATTAGTTAGGCCCCAACACATTTGAGGCAAGTCAGATTTTATCAAAATCAGGGTGGAACCAATTATTAAAACATGATATTTTGATAAAATACAACAGATTTACATATATAAATAAGTGCTACCATAAAATAACTCATTGAAAGATTAAATGTTTCATTCAACTTCCTTTCGTGATCAACATTTCTTTTTTTAAAGGGAAAAATCTATATTTTCTCATAATTCATACTGTCTGTTGAATTTGTCTGTATTGTCTTATTCTCCTGTGCTAGAGTGTGAATATATCACTGAATGATGGACCCTATAACTTCTCATCACAGCTAGAGTTTTTATGCATATAAGCAACCAGAGAATTTCATAGAAAACCACTTTCCTTTTTTAGTTAGAACTCTCACTAGGGTCCAGGCACATTATTATAATTAATTCCAGGGAATTCAGGGATAATCAAACCTGTCAAAGAGAGTGGCTCCTGTCATGCTGCTCTTGCAAAATTGACTCTTACTGTTTATATGATTACATTATAAATGCTAGTGCTCAAGGCGCAGTTCCTTGGTCTGGTCTTCAATTATGCCTTGCTCTCTAAGGTGCCACTAGGGGAATTGTTTACACCAAATATTATTTTTATCCCAACAATGAAAATAAATGGCATATAGGAGTATTGCATCTTTAGGCAATAATAACAAATGCTATCCTATTCTTAAGTTATTCCTGCCCTCGAAGAAGATCTCCAGGAATTTTCTTTACAGCAGTGGACAATACCACTGCAGTGAATTCATCTTACCATAGCACTGGTAATGTGCTATTCTTATAAAACAAAAGCCCTGTGATAAGAGTTGTAACCACATGCTTAATGAGGAGCCAGTGAAGTAAGGGGGTAGGAGAGAATACAATTTCCATGCAAGAATTATATCAATCCACTTAAAATGTAAACGATAGAATTTTGCCTCATTCAACAACTCCTTTTCTTTTATGATGCTTTTGGGATTTTGAGGAGCACCAACCATGAAGTCCTCTTAGCATCTCCTGTCTCTTCACCCAGACTTTTCTGTCTGAGCTAGACTGGAGTGTATGTGTGTTATTTTTAAAGGAGAATATCTATAGCTCAGGGTTGACATCAAGGGGCCTTGATGCTCTCTGACTTTGGTTGCTTCCTTGCAGACAATTTATTACCCAAACTAGGTAACATCATCACTGCTAGTGATGATGCTAAAATATCTGTGCTCTCTTGTATCTGGCAGTTGTTTTAGTCTTGTTGTATAACTGCTTCAGGAATTTCTTACCTTTGAATATGGTATAGTTGATTAAACAAAAGATAAAAGTTGTGCAAGAAATCTTTTGCAAGATTGGATGACATAAAGATGTGCAACATGAGACTACAGGTGTTCCTTGACTTACAACAATTGAGCCCAATATTTATTTTGTTAAATGAGTTTTGCCCCATTTTACGACATTTCTTGCCACAGTTGTTAAGTGAATCACTGCAGTTGATAAGTTAGTAACCCAGTTGTTAAGTGAATCTGGCTTCCCCATTGATTTTGCTGGTCAGAAGGTTGCAAAAAGAATGATCAAGTGACCCCAGGATGCTGCAATGGTCATAAGTATGAACTAGTTGCCAAGCATCTGAATTTTGATCACATGATTATGGGATGCTGCAAAGATCGTAGCTGTGAAAAATGGTCTTCAGTCACTTTTTTCAGTGCCATTGTCACTAAATGAACTGTTGTAAATCGAGGGCTACTGTACATCATTCTGCCTCCATTCCAGAGGACAAGGACCATACATATGCTAATGTATGTCTATGTTACACTATCTCTGTGTTGGACAGAGCACAAATAAAGTATATGCTTTTGATCTCTTCACAACAGAGTTCAGAAAATGGATGAGTAATTAATTACCATTAATTACCATAATTCCTCAGCAACTATAATAGTTTACCATTTGGCCTGGGAACTATAACAGTACATTATTTCACAAGCAAAAAATAATTAAGACAATTTCTTTTTAAGGATAGGAGGAATTTATCTTTTTTAAGGAAATAATTTTCTTCCAGTAAATAACAATATTTCCTGTTTGCCTACCAAAAGTAAGTTTTTTTTACAATGTAATTGTTCTTCTTATCATTATATTTTATAAAGAATGGTTATTTCCACATCCAATCAACATATTATAATAAATTAACAGAGCTCTTCTGTGATAGTTGTAGCAATAAGATGCTGTATATCTTTATACAAGACACAAGATGATAGAAGCAATCCAATGTTAAGAAATCTTTTGACAAGTTCCATCTACTTGATCTTCACACTTGCATCTTTGGAGATAAAAATCTGTATATAAATCTAAATTTTCAGTTATAGTTTGGAGGATATCAACATGTAAATAGCTTTATCCCACTTTTTTAATGAATAGTGGCTGCCTTGTAGAGGTAAAGAGTGATTGTAATGACTTTATCTGAAATATAACATAAGAGATTTGGAAAACATCAGACTACAAAGTTGGCTTCTTATCCCATGATAACTGTGAGGAGAGGTGCTACCCTTCTATTTCTTCTGAGTTTTCCATAATCTCACATCCTGACTCATCACACACTTTCAAAATTTGAAGATTTCCTAAGTCATTAATTTTCATTTTCCTGTGAGTTGCCACAATCCTGCCATTGGAGAACTTTAAAAAATATTTTGGAAATTGTTATGGTGGAACTACAATATCAACTCCCTCCACCACTTCCTCCTCCTCAGATTAAGGAAGACTTTTGAAAATGAGAAGTAATATACCATATATAAGCTATAGTAAGGCATCACATTCATAGTTATATATTGGTCTTTGCCAGGAAAGATAATTCCTTTGAAGGTTTTTGATCTCTTGACAATAACTTGATCCACACTTGAACTCTCTTGAAAGCTACTCTGAAATTATTAATATAAAAGGTAGGGTACATGCAGCAAGAAATAATACTAATGCCTTCAAAGTCCCACTAGAGTTACTGTTAAAGTTCTTGAAGTATTTGCTGGTTTATGCATTCATATGATTTGGCACTCATCAAGGAGCATTCACTATACTTCAGGAGACATTTCTCAATGCCTGAGCTTCAAACAAGAAACTGAATTGCTCCCTGTTAAACCAAAAGACTCTCTGATGTGTAAATAGCAGGGACTTTTGTGAGCTTATTCAGACTATAGATCTCAATCTTTAGGCCAGGGTCTCAAATGGGGTATTCAGAATTAACTTTATTCCCTCCAACATATTACTTGATATCTACCGGTTCATTTACTTTTCTTCTTTAGATTGTTTTAAATGTAAAACACCAATGGGAAGCTAAACACTGCAGTTTGATACTATAGAGCAGGTCCACAGAGTAGCCAAATCCAGTCCACTACATGTTTTTGTATGGCCTATGAGTAGCAGATCTTCAGGTTAGAGCTCAGCTAAGCTCCCAGAGTGAGGGGTGGGGCAGGAAGGTGAGGACAAAGCATTGAGGGAAGGGGCACCTTATCAGAAACTTCTTTACTGGTGGGCTGGTACCATCCAATGGCTGCATGTCCCTTGGCCTATAGACCCATAGCTGGAGGCAAAAGAGGGATGCCCCTTTACAGAAAAGAGTTTGCCAATTCTGCTGTAGAGAAACTTTCCACAAAGTTATGTTGCCCTCAAGATATATCTTTTCATTATTTCAGCCACGGTAGCCAGTTTGTATGCTTGCTGGAAATAAAGGAAGTTGTAAAAAAGGCGAAAGATTTATACGATCTGAAGAGAAACCAGGGTATGTAGTTGTAGTTTTGTCTTATCACCACTGGGCAAGAAGTCTTAAGAAAATGACTTCCTCAGCTTTCTTTTACTAATATATATGTACAATGCCTCTTATCTATGTTTCATTCATCTGACCAACCTTCAGATGCAGTGGACCTCAACCCATAATACAGCAGGCTATTGATCCTGACAGCATCTGTATGAGAACATTATTTTGGTTTCTCTTGTAAATTAAGTTCCCGCCTAATAGAGAGGGGTTAAGTTACCCAATGTTACTGGTACATATGGTCCACCCATTAGCCACTGCTGAATTGGATTGTAAGTAGTTAGCATGTGTATTTCTATGGGATACCATGGGAAAAAGAAAATTTAGAATTTATTTTCATCCACTGGAAACAAATGCATAGGGTTAGGATTTAAGACTAGCAAGCTTAGTACAGAAAACTTGTATTAGACTATGATATGTACAGCATGCTGTTCAGCTGTAGCAAACCTTAGAAATCATTTTCTCTTCTAAAATAGCAGATTCTGATGCTACTTGACATAAGAATCAGAATGGGAACTACGTTATTGATATTTTACTATCAGCTTTGATATTCACTTCACAAAATCCAAGTATCTGTCTTGAAACCTCAATTTGTTTTAGTAGTCCATAATTCCCTGATGTTAAAAGACATTAGAATGTAGAATATGAGCAGTTTAAAATGGTCTATTTTTGTAGCATTAGGAAATATCCCATGATTGTAGAAATGGGGATACTCGGCTCCAGCATAATCTGACAATTAATTTTGCACAGGGCCACTTAAAAAATTAATCAGCTATTGTGCCAAGAATCTTTCAAAAACATGCCTCATAGCATTATAACTTGTGGGCTGATCTAGCCTTAATAAAGATAGACAGGTCAATTTATCCTGAGATGGTTTGTTTTCACTCTGCAAGATTCATCTAAAAATGGTTGATTGTCATATGAATTTTATTTTAAGAACATTTGCCTTGGGAAACAAATGTCTCAGCATTGTGAAAGTAATAGTACAAGACAATGATACATTCACACATTAATAACACATTAATAACACATTAATAACAGATTTTTTGACTTTCATGCAAACTGAGCACAAGTCAACTTTATGCAGAGCTGATGAATGTGGTTGAAATAGGAGTCAATGAAGGGATTACCCATGTTTGGCTCCATACAGATTCTTCCTGTGAAGAGATCACAAAACAGTACTCTCCAAAAAGGTTGAGAGGCCTGTGGGTCAAGGGAATGTTCCTCTTGCCTAATCCATGCTCAGCAACATTTTAGAGATACTGCATTTGTCTACTTGCTTAGTTACTTTAGGACATTGGTTATTACTGATTTCTTTGGAGTTAAGAACCTTCTGAAAGAGAAGCGGTATTACACCAGGATATTTTCCTTACATCCTGTATGGAAGCTCTGAGTAAGTTTAAGAATGTTTAATTTTTGGAAAAAAGCAAATGTGGGACTAGAATGTTGATTTTGGAAAGGCGCTAGATGGACTTGAAGGAATATTTCCTGTGGGGTGTTTAAAAATTTACAAAATAGTATATGAAGTTTCTGAATTTAATGGTAAGAAGTCCTCTTATGGGCAAGTTTTACTGACTGGAAAATAAACAGATAAAAAGAGGGGACTTAAAGGCTGGCTACAGGGAAATAGAAAGAACAAAGAATTACTTTTAAAGGAGAAAAAACCCATTAGTACAATGGAGCAAAACTATTTGACTACAGAAGAAATTAAGTCTGGTTGGAAATAATTTAGTCAGAAGTTACTTACAAGGTTGTAATCCACTACAATAGAGGATATAGAAGAACAACACATTTTATTGGCTAAACAAGATTGAGACTGATATGAATGTGGATTTGGAGTTTTAAAAAATGCTGATTATAAAAATAATATAGAATGATATTGTGGCTTTGAAATGAATTTAAAAATGCTAGAGTATAAGAGTGATATGGAAAATGATGTCAAAATGAATTTATGAATGGACCTGGTTAATATTTTAATGATTAAAGGGGACATACAAATAATAAATCAGAAGTGTGACTTGGAAAGCCTTCTTTCTTTGCATATACAAAAGCAACATATGGAACCAAGGAAACTCTGAGAAGAGACAAACAGGAACTGCTCAAGTTTTCCCAGGAACTGGCAAAAAGACTCTGATAAGAAATCGATTTGTGAGACACTATTTGATCCCTCCTTCATCTCCAAGGTAAAATCCTGGTTCCATAGGGCCCAGGAGGTTATCCTGCCAAATTTCTGTCCAGGGCCATCCCATGCCCTGGAGAGACGTTGACATACCTTTGATGTAAGGAGGGCTCTCAAGATATATATCAAATGAACTGTGCCTTCCAGGAAATCTGAGGCTATGTTTGTCTCCTTCCAGCCCACATTGTTGGACACCAAGGTATCCTCTGTGACCATTGATCGTTGGATAAAGGTGAGTATCACCAAAGCTTACCAGGTGCAGTCAATTCCTGTACCCAGACGGATAACTGCATACTTGGCTAGAAGTGCAGATACCACCCCTGCTTGGTCGATGCAGGCTTCCCTGGAGGACATTTGTAGAGCAGCCACCTGGAGTATTCCCTCGCCTTTCATTCGCCATTATAAGTTGGACATCTTTGCATCAGCAGAGGCATCCTTTGGCAGGAGAGTTTTGCATTTGGCCTTGGGGGCTCCAGACCCAATGGCTTCTGGCCCTTAGGACAGCCAGGCATTAATATGTCCCATTCCTGGACTATTCTGCAACTACCCTGGAGAAGGAGCGTTGTCTCACCTGAATGCCCCTTCTCAGTGGGTACTGAATATTCCAGTCCCACCCTTATGTGCATAGGGTCTGGATCCAGCTGTCACTAAAAAGCCTCTCTTTCAGCTACGTCTTCACCAAAAAATTGGAGGTTTTTACTTTTTTCTTTTTCTTACTTTTTATATTCTTCTAATTTGTATTAGATTTTTACATCTTTGCATTTGTAAATTAGTTTTTTTCTTTGTATTTGTAAACTTTAATAAAATTATTTTTTAAGTAAGCTAATAACAGTATAAAATCTCCACTGAGTTTATCCTTTATAGCTTTCTCAACAACGAAATAATAGATGAATTGGGATCCTTGTCTATCAAAGAGTCCATTTCTCTAATTCTTTGAAATAAAGTACCACTGATTTCAGCTTCCGAGTTCCCTGTGAAAATCAATATATTGCACCATTTGTTCTGGCATATCACCTTGCCTTCCATTTATTCTGAACCACAACACCCTAAGGAGATTCAATTACGTGATCTTTATATTCGTCGTGCAATGAAAAATTAATTCAGACTGACCCAGGAATGAGAAGTACTACATGAATAGGAAGAGTACAATGGATTCTAAACAAAGCAGCAAGGTAAAAATATATGAATTGTGGAATAAAAAAAGCATTACTTGCGACTATCAAAAGATATTCAATCTTAACTAAGATGTAACCTGATAAAAGATAATAATTTGAAAACATATGAATGTATGTGTATGTATGTTTGTAATATATACAGTATGTATACACACATATACTGTATATACATACACATACTGTACACACACACACACACATACATCTGTGATGTTGCATTGTGTGTGTATATCAGTATCACCAGGTCTTAGTTAAGGACAAAGAAAATATATCAGATTTGCATCAGGCGTTATATTTAGTGAGGAGTCCTTGGTGCTCTCTGAGGGTCATTTCAGTACCTTAATTAGATAACATCACCAGTGCTAGTAAGGTATGTAAGGAGTGCACTGATAATGTTACCTAGTAATGAAATGTCTGCAAGAAAACAAGCAAGCTCAGAAAGCACCAAGGACCCCCTCATTTCAACCCTGGGCTACATATATTCTCCTTTATTTATATTTAGTAAAATGAATAATCTAAATCAATCATTTGATTGATATATTTGTCTCTATGATGATGATCAGATGATGAAATCTGCGATGACTTCCCTCTTTTGGCCCCTGGTAATAGAAACAGGCCTTATCGTTAGAGATGCAGGTGTTACATCTACTGCATTTCCATTGCTCCTTGTGGGGGGAAAGCAAGGGGGAACCATAGGAAACTCGGTATTCTTTCATTCTTACATTCCGTGGTGGGTTGTTGTTGTTTTTTTTAATGTAAAAGGTAAAACACAACAATGTAGGAAATATCAGTTATGGCAAAAAGATTTAATTGATAATAGTTAAAATGGAGGCAGATTAACAAACCATTGGTGATTTGCCATCTGGTGTAACACAAATGGATGAATAAATTCAAAACAGTAATGTCACTCTTGGCTTAATAGATCATATGAACCTGCACATTATTCACTGTGTTTTTATTTGTAATTGAAATTCAGACCTAGGCTGTTACTAGTCAAAGACCTAATAGCCCAATAGACAGCAATGAACAATAAAGAGCAAATAAAAAATAAAACAAAAAACCAAAATTAATCAAAAATGAGTAAAATATGGTGTAATATGGTGTAATAAATAGCCAAACATTGGATATATTTTCCAAATTAGCAGTTTCATAATTAGCCTGAAAAGCCCTTTATATGGCCATTAAGAAAAAGCATATTTTCTTCATCTTGTCAGGTCAATAAATTAACTAACAAGGGTATTATTAAATTAGAACATCACACTTGGTACTTTGGCCAAAGCAGTACAATATAAAATGACTCAGTCACACCTTCTAAGTAGAAGTGCAAGCAATATTACAGAAAGATATTATCATACCTCTCTTGTAAAACAATAGCTAACATTAAATCTAGCCACTCTTCTATGAAGGACTGACAAAATATTAATGAGGTAGCTGGTTAGAATACAAGGTCTCCTGCAAAGGCCACCATTACATAGAAATGAGATAAGATGCTGCCTCTCTGTAGGTCAGATTCAAGTATGTACTGCTTTATTACTAGTCTCCCTCCCTCCCTCCCTCCCTCCCTCCCTCAAGCTAGGGGTAGGCAATTAATTTTACCAAGGGGCCACATAGGAAGTGGATTCTTGTGGAGAGTTAAACCAATAGCTCCCAGTTGTGCTTTGACCAAGGTGGTGGTGGTGGGTAGTTGAGACCAGGTCCCCACACATGATGACTGCCACCATTGCCTTCTCAGACTGCTCCAAGCAAGGTTTGAGCACTATACAGATGGAGAAAAGCATTTTCTCTCTTCACCCTTCCACAGCCGCCAATCAGCTGAAGGAGTGCATAGTGACTGTGCAGAGCCAGTCCTGACTTGGTTTCTTTTCCCACCCGTGTGGTATGCTTCTTTACATTTGATTTCTAATTTCCAACTGACCTGAAGTGGGCCGGACAATATGGCCTAAGGGCCAAAAAATGCTCAGGTCTGTTCTAAAGCTCTTAAAGGGATAAGAAATGGGCTATGTTGTGGTCCATCAACTGCCAGCAGAGAGGGCAGTCAAGTCAGATGAGTCAGAGGAGATGGAGGGGGTGCTTGGGTTATCATCAGAGCTGGCAGAAGGCTCTGAGGAGCAGGAGGTCTCAGAGCCAGATGCAGAGCAGGGCCATTCTACTTATGCTCAGGTGGAGAGACAGCTTTTTTCAGGGCCTGAGCTGAGTGAGGAGGAGGAACAGCTGGGCCCTGTCCCAGATGCGCGTATGCACAGAGAAGTGCAGAGAGGAGAGCAATGGAGGACCAAGGGCCAGCTATCCAGGAAAAGGAGACATTAACAAGCCCCTCCCTGGCTGGGATATAAGGAAGAGGGTTGTGGGAGGCATGGTTGCTGGAGACATCTGTTCATGTTCCAGAAGAGTTCTCTCCTGTGGATTCCTTGCCAGGATTTCCTTGCCACTAACCAGGTCAGTCAGGACTCTGTGTTGGTATTGAAGTGCTAATTAAGGCTCCCTGCAGGGAACTCAGAGACTGCTAAGGCTTTTGAATCACCTACAGATGTGTGACCTGGAGCTTTGTCAGTGAATGCCTAGTATCCTTGCCTTTCTAAATAAAAAGGAATTTCTCCTCACGAGTTGGCTGTTGAGTGGGGCTTGTGAGGGCTGGGTCAAAGCAGGCTAAAGCCACAATAACACATGCTGTATAATGAGCCCATTCTTTCCCCCAGAAAGAGACAAATAGACAAAAAGGAACTAAGGTATCCAAAGAATCCTCTTAACAAACTATGTAATAGTATAATTGGTAAATTCTCATTTGGTGCAGAAAACGGTATTTGATATACAAAAGGAGCATGGAGCATAACAAATTTAATTTGAGTTGCTTCTTAAAGCCTTAAATCTAAACCCAGAGAGCTCTGCACTGAAAAACAGGCTTAACACCTTTGTGGTGTCACTCAGTTCTCACCAAGTCAGAAGCTGTTTAAAACAACAGGTCTATTAGCAACACAGGGAACAGGTGGGAACTAGCCCTTCCATTCTCCAGAGCAGGGGTGTCAAACTCACATCACAGCATCATCACGTGACATATTGGGACTTTTCCCCCTTTCGCTAAACTAGGTGTGGGCATGGCTTGCTTTTGACCTAGGTCACTGAAGTTCTTTCACAATAATTCTTCATTAACTTTTTTTAAAAAAATCTACTTATCTATGTTTTTGAATGCCTGTTTGTGCCTGCTTCCAGTTTTAATGTTGTTGAAGGAAACCTGGTAGGAATTCCAATGACTATGACTCCCACTCTTATGGAAGGAAAAACAAAAACAAAAAACAAACTTATAGAACTAAACCATTGTGACTGGCCCCTTTATAGCATTGGTAATGACCAATGATCAGATTGCTTACTCTTTCCTCCAATAGCAGAATCATGTGGCATAGCATCAAAAAAAAATAATAATCAAGTGATAGAATACCCAAACCAATTGGACAAATCAATCAGTTCTTTAATTGCCAAATGCTTCTATGATTATGCTAATATGAACCTTGATTCTAGCTTGACAAGTATGGTAGAAGTCTCTAGATCAGGGGCGTCAAGCTTGCATCGTCATGGCGGTGTCACATGACATATCAGGACTTTTTCCTCCTTCACTAAACCAGGCGGGGCCAGCATATGATGCATCTGGGCTGTAGGCCGCGAGTTTGACACCCCTGCTCTAGATATTAGAATTCAGTAGGATCATTTCTGGGAATTATACATCTTTTTGAGACTGGGAGAGATTCCCAGAGACTGTTCCTGAATAAGATTTATAACTGTCTCTTAAAAACAGGAGCTGCAAAATGGGCAACTCGTTCCTGGAATATAGCAGTCTTCTAGGCAATTATACTAATTTCCTGGCCAGCTTGACAACTGCACTTAATCACAGAAAAACACTCGACCATTACACCTAGCAACTGTGACAAGGTAAACGTTGTGTGAAATCAACTGTGTCTGAGTTTCAACTTGCTCAGGATGTGAAATCACCTGATGTCAATCAACCATTTTAAAGAGAACCTATCTGATGAATTTCAGGATAAGCTAATTTGACAGGACACTCCAGGCACCTTGGAAACTTAATCCAGTGCCGCATGACTATAGACAAGAAAGCTCAAAGAACATGTCTGGCATGTAGAATATAGAGGCTGTTGCTTTTTCATAGAAGCTTGAAGTCTTTGTTTCATGTGACCTTCATTCCCATTTCTATCCTGCAATCTGATATCTTTATTCCTGCCCCAATTCCATCATTGGCTTGATCTTTAAGACTCTACGCTTGAACATACATTCCTTACATCACTGAACAACTCTGCAAATAGAGGCAGTAGTGTTTGTGGCTTGGTTAGTTGACCTACAGAGACGCAGACACTCCAATTCATCGATTTGTGTGGGAGAAATAGATGCAAAAATGTAAATATTAGATTCATTATAAATAGGGTTTGCATTTGACATATAGCAATCATAATGGTTTTATTTAACTATAAATGTGCTTAACAGAGTGTTATATCTTTGAATGCCTGTTTCTGTCTGCTGCCAATTGCAATGTTGTGAAGAGAAGCCTAACATTAGTTTTAAATAATTTTATTACTGCAGGAACAAAATTATTGCCTCTGCAGATAGCAAATTATACTATAGCATTAGAGGTTTTATAGGGTTGAATATGTCTTTTACATATTACTTCAATTCTGCATATTATTAAAAATTGACTTCTATGTACCTAAAAGTCCTTGACTTGTTCAAATGTAAATATCACTTAGCTTTCCAAAGGTAGTTATAATTAACATATTTCTTAGTAAACTAAACTACTTTTTTAAAAACATAATTTAGCCATTAAAAAAAAAATTCTTTACTTACTGCTAGAGAATGCAGCCTACATTTTACATTAGCTTGAGTCAAAGCTAAAATAACCATCATCGGCAATTCAGATATTTATTAAAACTGCCACTCTCCACCATGCTTGCTGACCTCAGAGAACCATTATATTCACATGTTTCCTCAGACTTTCTGGGTGGACAACATGAAATGGGAAATTTTATGATTGGCATCTTCAGTCCTTCAGTTCTTCTGAATTTGCATTTACAAGGCTTTTGTTCTGATGTTTTGAGAAGTGTACTAATATCTGAATTTTTAAAATAATAAATCAAAATTTGAAATGAATGAAGATGATTTTGGATTAAACATCTGATTTTGTTTGATTTTTAAAAAATCTAATTTAGGCATAGTAAGCACTTAACAAGACCACTATGTAATTTCATAGTTGTGGGTTTGATTGGAAAACTGGGGAGAAAATAATCATAAAAGAAGCTAAATAATGTCCGTATTATTGTGTGAGAGCTGAAACTGACAAGGTGAGAACCAAAAGGCACACATTAGACCAGTTCATTAGGTGAACACCATGCATATTTCAGTATGGAAAAAGAGTAGAGAAAATTCCCTTATCACGAAGCAGTGGGAAAGGAAATCTAAGATCAGAGAGAAGGCTTAAAAAAAGTCAAGATGGCAGATGCATCCAAATATTTTTTTTATATCTGTAGGTTGCATTAATCATTCAATTGTGTTCACCATCCTGACATTTTGAATCTTCCCCAAGACACTCTGTGTTTTTCTTATGTCCATCCGCCTGTCTGCCTGTCCATCTGTCCATCTGTCCACCTGTCTGTCCATCCATCCATCCATCTTATTGGAAGAATCATGATATAACAATTCCTAAATCTAATTACAAGGACATTTCTGTGTAGTTACCAGGAATTAAATTCTTGTGGAATGTATCTTTAGTTTTACTGTTTACAATGGTATCCACTATGCATTACAACAAAACTGATAATACAATAATATTGATTAGTATATAAAAACCCTGAAAATATATATATATTCCAGGAGAAGAATGTATATATATATATATTCCAGGAGAAGAACGAAGCCGAGAACACCAGCCTGAAGATGACGAATGAGACTTCGTCGAAACGTCGCCAAGATACTTCCAATTCTACGCGGGAGAAGACCCGAATAACCAAAGACCTACATACAAACACCCGCGAAAACTTCAGAAAACACACACACACACACACACACACACACACACACACATGTATATATATATGAATGCTTCATGAAAATGAAAGCTAGGTATGGGTGACCATACTCAACTATTGATTTTTTCCCACTTTTTTTTCCTTTTGCCCCATTAACAATGGATAATGATTTTCAATTTACATGGAAACAGGCAATGGCAACTAATATCCCATTCCTCGGCTATTCCCCAGATCATCTACTCATCATGTATGTATGTATGTATGCATGCATGCATGTATATACGTATATCTCCTCAACATTTGGCCACAGGGCGTGAAAGTTCTCTTCTTGGTCCTTTATTGAAAAAATCAACAGAAAAATAACATGCTGACAAACTACATATCAGCAATATATTGCCAAAAAACTAGTGTAGACTGCTCTTTCTAGTATTTTTAATAACTCTAAAAACCACCAATGAACTATTTTGAAAACTTTGGCAGTAACCAAAGTAAAAAGAACTAGTAAATTCTGTCTATTTTGAGTTATAGCAAAGAATATTAGTTAAAATCATCCATGACCTGGAAGAATGAGAATCTCTATAGACTACTATTTAAAAGTCTAACGATGTCTTAACTTAAATGGTCTTATATAATTTCAGGGTGAACTGGGTGAACAATAGTTGGAAAAGCAAATTACAATCTATAGGGCAAATAAGATTCTTTTAATCAAGTCCCATGCCTAAAAAGTCTCCAATTCTTCAAGTATTTCAAATGCTGGGGACACAGTCAAAATGGATGCATGCATTTTTAGCACACAATTATTGCTCCAGGATTATAATAACCAGTTTCAAAGGTGTGTAAATAATTAAATCAATTTCATTTTCCTTTAAGTTCCTATAGTCCAAGTAACACATATTTAAGTTGACATAACTACCCAGCAGTGTATTGAGATAAATTAAATTTGATTCTTAATTTTAAATACGTTTAAAATCAGTTTCCTTGGGACTCACTTGATCCAAAATAATATTATTATGAAAGGCTGGATTACTCAGAAAATAGATTCATGTACTATTGTTAAACTGCAATTATATCATAATATAAGCTTTCACCAGACATACATACGTACATACAGACAGACACCCACTTCCCCAGTATTTCTATAGATATGTTGAGACATTAAGTACAGGCATGAAAACTGATTTCTATACCAATAATGATTCCAATATCAGGATTTCCTTGGTATCAAATAATAGGTCTCAAAATAAACTCAAATAAAACTGGAATTCCAGGCTTCCTATTCTACTTGTAATTGAAATTAAATGATAATTGTGGAAAGTTCTTTTTTTCCCTAATGAGTAGCTGTAATTTAGATCGTAAACATTTTGAGTAGCTGTAATTTAGATCGTAAACATCTCAAGGAAAAATCCTGATAGTTATTTTATATGGTATACATTTGCTTGAAAATTATGAAAGAATGAGCATATAGTTATTAAAATATTTAATACTTATTTTTCAGTACACAGACACACGAACACACACACACACACAAACACAAACACACACACACACAAACACACTCATAGACACAGGTGCTAAGAAACTCCCTTTCTTAGTTCACTCTTCTATAACTTGAATTTGTGTCAGCACTGAAAAAAAATCCAAAGTTTCAGTTGAGAAAGGGATTTTTATTCCAAGATGAAAGAAAGGAATTAGGACACAACTTAAATGTTTAGTTTTTATATTTGTCTGAATTACTTTGGCTGAATGGCCTTTACTTCAATTTAGAGAGTAATTAGATTGGAGGTCAAATTCATATGTTAATGGAATGAGAATGGGACAAGAAAGTTGTGGTCACTACGTAGAACATTCTAGAGTAAAAGGTGAAAGATTTATATGATCTGAAGAAAAACCAGGGCATTCTAAAATAGATACAACAAGAAGTTGCAATTAAGGGGATAGCAATGTAGTTACCATGCCACCATCCCTCTGTTACATGTAGAAGTGAAGTGAAAAGGTATGTACCAGAAATTTTGCAGCTAAATGTTATTTCCAATATGTATAACCTATGTTTCATATATTATGGTTGTAAAGAGCTATATTCTTAATAATCCTTATGGGCAGGCATCAGGCACAGTTTCTTGAAAGCGGAGTAAGGAAGAGTGATGGGGGATGTAAGAAGAAGAAAAAGAAGATAATTTTTAGCATCCCCCATTCTCTGCTAGGCACTCACTTGAAAACCTTCTGAATGGATGTGACGTTTTACCAAAAAGAAAAATAAATTGATATAAGTTTCACCCCTGTTCCCTTTGCCTGGGTTACAAGAAAATTTTCAAGGATTTGTAAATAATCAAATAGCCCAGTCAATTCTGCATGTGCTTTAAAGTAAAATCAACAAGATTGTGTTCATTTCTCTGATCATAGGCAAAAGGAAAAAAAAGTGAACAATTGCCTTGAAAGGAAATCTGTAAAATCAACCCAACCTTCTGCTTCGAGAATCAATAGTAGAATAATGTATCAATTGAAATCCAAAAGGGTGGAATGGGGATTTATTTATTATTTACTAAACAAGCTATTGAATATAGTTAGCAACACGAGAACATAGGCATTCAGAGGCAATTCTGGAATCTTGCAAAATCCTTTATGGAAATAGCATAAGACAGAGCTACCAGTTTACAGCCAGTTTGTGTGGGAAGCTGAAATAAAGCAACCAGGTAAATAAGCTCACAAAAATGACTAGCGTCTTAAGAAATTAATACTCTGCATCTCCATACTAACTTTGATAGAGGAAACATTTTCATGTCTATGATAAACATGGAAATATAAGTCATTCACTTGTGAGCAGTTCAGTAAAAAGAAATAGCTATCTAACAAGTGAGGAGATTGAGTTAGGGCACTCCATTATTCATGATCATCATGGGAACAAATCACTCAGACAAAGGAGGAAATACTGTTCTTCCTCCATTAGTCTGCTTCTTCAATGGCATCTACATCGAATTTCACACCATTATTTGTCTGTGGCTGCTAAGTGAATTGTTAAACTCAAGACCTATATAACATCAAAATTGAAATGATGGTAGTATAATGTCTCTTTAAGGATCTACCATATGTCAATCCCATACAAAAATAATTTACAAATACAATACATACCAATATAGATATAGGATAGGATAGGATAGGATAGGATAGGATAGGATAGGATAGAATAGAATAGAATAGAATAGAATAGAATAGAATAGAATAGAATAGAATAGAATAGAATAGAATAGAATAGAATAGAATAGAATTCTTTATTGGCCAAGTGTGATTGGATACATAAGGAATTTATCTTTGGTGCATATGCTCTCAGTGTACATAAAGAAAAATAGAATAAATTTATCAAGAATCATAAGATACAACACTTAGTGATAGTCATAGGTTAGAAGCAATCAAATTATACTAGGAAACAAATAATATAAATTGTAAAGAGACAAGCAACATGGTTATAGTCATAAGTGGAAAGAGATAGGTACTAGGAAGATGAGAAGAATAATAGTAATACAGTCTTACTAAACAATTTGACAGTGTTATGGGAATTACAGAGTGATGGCATTTGGGAAAAAATTGTTCTTGTTTCTAGTTGTTCTGGTGTGCAGTGCCCTATAGTGTCGTTTTAAGAGTAGAAGTTGAACCAATTTATGTCCAGGATATGAGGGGTCTGTAGATCTTTCTTCTTTATCTTTATCTTTATTTGATTTGTATACCGCCCTACTCCCGAAGGACTCAGGGCAGTGAACAGCCAAATGGTAAAAATACATAAATACAAAATTTAAAAACAGAATAAAACCAAATTAAACAATTTGGCCCAGACAAATTAAAATACTCTAATCATTTAAAAACCAATTAAAATTTGCATAATTAAAAGGGAGAAGATTAGGCCAGGCCCGCCTGGTGGAATAAAAAGGTCTTGAAAGCACGGTGGAAGGTACGCAAATCCGGGATCCTCCGTATCTCTGGGGGGAGCTCATTCCAGATAATAGGTGCCTCCACAGAGAAGGCTGTCCCCCTAGGGGCTACCAGTTGACATTGTTTAGCCGACGGCACCCAGAGGAGCCCCTCTCTATGGGAGCACATCAGCTGGTGGGAGGCTATTGGTGGTAGTAGGCAGTCCCGTAGATAACCAGGTCCTAAACCATGGAGCACTCTAAAGGTGGTAACCAAAACCTTGAAGCGCACCCGGAAGACCACCAGGAGAGGTGTTACATGGGAACACCATGTTGCTCCCATTACCACCCGTGCGGCCGCACTCTGTGCCAGTTGGAGCCTCCGGGTACTCCTCAAGGGAGCCCCATGTAGAGAGCATTACAATAGTCCAGGCGGGAGGTGACGAGGGCATGAGTGATTGTGCGAAAGGAGTCCCGATCCAGAAAGGGATGCAACTGGTGAATCAGGCGAACCTGATGAAAAATCCTCCCAGTCACGGCTGTCAAATGCTCTTCTAAAGACAGCCGTGAATCCAGGAGGACGCCCAAGTTGTGAGCCCTCTCCGTGGGGACCAATGATTCTCTCCCAATAATCAGTGATGGCGCCAACTGACTATATCGGGATGTCGGAAACCACAGCCACTCAATCTTGGATGGGTTGAGCCTGAGCCTATTCCTCCTCATCCTGATCCGCACGGCCTCCAGGCACCAGGACATCACTTCAAGGGCATCGGATGATCTTGCCCAGTGGCTTCACATAAATGTTGAACAGGAGGGGCGAGCGGACCGACCCTTGCTGCACCCCACATATGAGGGTCCTCGGGGTTGACCTCTGCCCCCCTGTCAACACAGACTGCGACCGGTCAGAGAGAAAGGAGGAGAACCACTGCAACACAGTGCCCCCCACCCCTAACTCTTCCAACCAGTGCAGCATGATACCATGGTCGATGGTATCAAAAGCCGCTGAGAGATCTAACAGGACTAGGACAGAGGAACACCCCCTGTCCCGAGCCCTCCAGAGATCATCTACCAATGTGACCAATGCCATTTCCATGCTGTACCCAGGCCTGAAGCCTGACTGGAACGGATCCAGATACATCGTTTCATCCAAGTGCTGGGGGAACTGTTGCACAACCACGCTCTCAACAACCTTCGCCACAAAGCGAAGGTTGGAGACCGGACGATAATTAACCAACATTGCTGGGTCCAGGGAAGGCTTCTTGAGAGAGGCCTCACCATCGCCTCTTTCAAGGCAGTGGAAAAGTGACCCTCACCCAACGAAGCATTTATAATCCCCTGGAGCCAGCCTCGTGTCACCTCCCGGGAAGCCAGCACTAACCAGGAGGGACACGGGTCCAATAAACAAGTGGTCACATTCAGTCTACCCAGAATTCTGTCCACGTCCTCAGGGGTCACAGGATCAAACTCATCTGAGATAACATTTTCAAGACCTGCCCCAGTCCCTTCCCCTGAGACTACCCAGTTGGAGTCCAAATCTTCCTGAATCTATTTTGTCATATAGATACTGAACAAAGTCCTCGGCTCTACCCTCCAAGGGGTCCTCCCGCACTTCCTGGTGGAGCAAGGAGTGGGTCACCCTAAACTGGGCAGCTGGGCGGTTATCTGATGACACAATAAGAGTAGCAAAATAGTTGCATTTTGCTGCTTTTATCGTCACTAGGTAATTCCTAATATGAGATCTTACCAGTGTCCGGTCCGATTCAGAAAGACTGGCCCTCCAACTACTCTCTAGGCGTCTTTTCCAGCGCTTCAACTTCCTCAGCTCCTCAGTGAACCAAGGAGCCAAATGAGATCGGCGCCGGGTGAGAGGCCGCAAAGGCACGACCCGATCCAGAGCTCCAGTGGCCGCCCTATCCCAGGCGGCCACTAGGTCTCCAGTCGAGGCGTGTGCCAGAGCCTCAGCAAATGGCCCAAGATCCATCTGGAACCTATCAGGTTCCATCAGGCACCTGGGGCGGAACCATCTTACCGGCTCCACCTCCCTGCAGCGGGGGGCAGTGGTTCGAAGGTCGAGACGAATTAGAGAGTGAATCTGACCATGACAAGGTCTTGGTAACTATATCCCCTATCTCAAGGTCACTCAACCACTGTCCAGAGACAAAAACCAGATCCAGCATGTTTCCCCCCATGTGGGTAGGGCCATGAATTAACTGGGTCAGGTCCATATCTGTCATGGAAGCCATGAACTCCTGAGCCACCTCAGACGCCTCACCCATGGATGGCAGGTTGAAGTCCCCCATGACCATAAGCCTAGGGGTATCAACTGCCACCGCGGCGATGACGTTGAGTAGCTCAGGCAGGGCTGCTGCCATGTGGCAGGGAGCCAGGTACGTGATCAGCAAACCCATCTGAACCCCATGATCCCATTTCACAAGGAGAGATTCACAGCTGGCTGGCTGAGGAGCAGTGGCCTCCCTCGGTCTCAGAACTTCTTTAATGATAACCACTACCCCCCCACCCCTACCCTGTAACCTTGGCTTTCACAGCCCTCTTTTTGACTCGTGCAGTATACAGGTCCTCAGTGGCAGGCAGGTCGGTAGAAATTGTTTTTTCTGCAATTCTAATTATCCGTTGATCGGTGTCTGTCTTGTTTGGTTGCAGAGCAAAACTGGACAGTTATAGAGATGCAGATGACAGACTCAATAATTCCTCTGTAGAACTGAATCAGCAGCTCTTTGGGCAGTTTGAGCTTTCTGAATTTGTGCAGAAAGAACATTCTTTGTTGTGCTTTTTTGATGTTAGGTGTCCATTTTTGGTCTTGAGAAATGGTTGAATCTAGAAATTTGAAGGTCTCTACTATTGATACTGTGTTGTCTAGTATTGTAAGAGGTAGTACCTTAGGAGGGTTTCTCCTAAAATGTACCACCATTTCTATGGTTTTGAGTTTATTTAGTTTGAGATTGTTCTGGTTGCACCATGAGGCTAGTTGTTCAACCTCCCATCTGTAGGCAGATTCATCGTTGTCACTGTTGTATCATCTGCAAACTTCAATATATTAACAGAGGGATCTTTTAAGATGTGTGTGTGTGTGTATGTGTGTGTGTATTTGTTTTCTGAGGTTTTCGCGGGTGTTTGTATGTAGGTCTTTGGTTATTCAGGTTTTCTCCTGCGTAAAATTGGAAGTGTCTTGGCGACATTTCGACGAAGTCTCATTCATCATCTTCAGGCTGACGTTTTCGGCTTCGTGCTTCTAGGAGCAATGTGTGATCTCAGCTGTTTCTTCCTTTTAACTGCTAGTGGGGGTGTGAACTAATTGGATAGGAGCTTGGCTGTATTCTGATTGGGTGGAGGTGTGTTCTGATTGGTAGGGGGCTTGGCTGTGTTCTGATTGGATGGGGGGTTGGCTGTGCTCTGATTGGCTGGGGGTGTGTTCTGTTTGGGTGGGGGCTTGGTTGTGCTTGGCTTAGTCTCAGTTGCAGGGGGATTTGAGATGGAGATCTGCATTGTTGTTGTTTGGCTTCGTGTTTGTAGCTGTGCCAGCTGTTCATGGTGTCAGTCTGCTTCATGTATGGATTGGAGGGGTTTAAAGTGGCTAATGATGCAGCTGCAGTCTGGCTTCTGGTCCTTGGTCATGCCTCATCATCGGTGTGGGTTTGAGTCTACTTTCCGTGTGCATGTGTGGTGGTGACATCCTGTGTGGCCCTTGTGAGTGTGGGTCTGGTGTCCTTCCTCATGTTAGGGACTCATTTGTCAATAAGCACAGGTTTCCAAATGGCTGGTAGGCAGGAGGTATCATCTCGTTTATTCATGCTGTGTGGGCATTTTTCTATCTCGATGGCTTCTCTGATTATTCTGTTGTTAAAGTGTTCAGTTTTGGCGATAGTTCTGGTCTTTTTAAAGTCAATTTCATGTTCTGTGGCTTTAAGGTGTTGGACCAGGGAAGAAGTTGGTTCCTCTTTTCTGACTGAGTTCTTGTGTTCTTCAATGCGTGCACTTATTCTGTTGGTTTGTCCGATGTATGTGGTGGGGCAGGCAGTGCATGGGATTTCATATACTCCTTAATTTTCTAACTCAATTTTGTCTTTGGGGTTTCTTAGGATGGTGGATATTTTTCGGTTTGTGCAGAATGCTGTCTTGATGTTGTGTTTGTGGAGGATCTTGCTGATTCTGTCTGTGGCGCCTTTTATGTATGGGAGGAGGGCTTTACTGTTTTCTTGTTCTCTGTCTTGGATTTTAGTGGGGGTATCTTTTTGGATTAGGTTGGTAAACATTTCTTTGGAATCCATTGGATGTTAGTACATTAGTGAGAGTGTGTAGTTCAGTTTTTAGGTATTCGTCAGCTAAGCATTTTGTTCTGGAAATGAGTGTCTTGGCTACGGAGTTGATCTGTGCTGGGTGGTGGTGTAAGAGTGTGCGGAGATAGTGGTTTGTGTGTGTTTTCTTCTGGTAGATGGTGTGTCCTAGGAAGCCATTGGATTTCCTGTAGACTAAGACATCCAGGAAGGGAAGTTTGTTGTTAGCTTCTGTTTCTATGGTGAACTGTATTTTGCTGATTATGAAGATGTCGTCTACATATCTGAGCCAGATATGTGTTGTGATCAGATTTGTGATCAGTTTGTGATCAGATTTTTCTAGAGCTTGGGTTTCAGTGTTCCATATAGAGGTTTGCAATGACAGGTGAGAGGGGTGATTCCATGGGTGCTTCTTCTATTAGTTTTTATTTTTGTCTGTTATAGATGAAGTATGTGCTGGATAGGCAGTGGTTGGTCAGATCTAGGATGCGCTTGGGGGGTTATATTTGTTTTGGATAGCTGTCAAGGCTTTTTTGATTGGCACTTGGGTGAAGAGGGATATGACATTGAGCTCACGAGTAGGTCACTGGGCTGTAAATTTTGTTTCTTTATGATCTCTGTGAACTGGAATGAATTTTTTATGTGTGAGGTGATGGATTCTGCATAGGGCTGTAGTTGTTTGGCGAGAAATTTGGCTAGGTTTTGTAGAGGTGAGCCTATGCAGCTGTCTATGGGTCTAAGTGGGGTTCCTTCTTTGTGTATCTTGGGGAGACCATAGAGTTTAGGACATCTGGATGATTTCTCTCCAGGAATGATTCTTTGCTGGATCTCTTTGCTGATGGGGGAGGCTTTTATTTTGGATCTAGTGGTTTTTTCCAGGTAGGTGGTGGGGTCTGTCTTTAGGGGTTTGTAAGTAGAGTCTTGGAGTAGGTTGGTTAATTTGGTTTGGTAGTCAGATGTGTTCATAAACACTGTGGCGTTGCCCTTGTCTGCTGGTAGGATTATTATGCTGGTGTCTTCTTTCAGGTTAAGTAGTGCTGTATGTTCCTCTTTGGGTAAGTTACTTATATATATATATATATATATATATATATATATATATATATATATATATATTGCTGATTTTGCACTATATATATATATAGTGTTTACCAAGACACCTGGTCTACCCCAACATGTGGGAGGGGGCATTCTGCTCCCTTTTGCCTTTCAGCTCCAATCCAGGAGCCTCAAGCAGTCACATTCATGACAAACCATTTTATACCAAATATATATTTTGCTGATAAAGAAATAAAAGGAGATTAGTATAGATCTATTTCAAGCTTTTTTGCTTTCATCAGCTAGCCATACCGTTTGTCAGCCTTGGAAGCCATATTAGGCCAGAAGCTTCAATGCTGCCACCTCCTCATGTGTGGGAAAGTAGAAGGGGGATTTAGGAGAGGGGAGTTAGTAGACATAATAGCATTCTTCATATCGGTCAAGGTCAGGGTAAGCCAGCATCTGGAGGAGGAGTGGTCAGTGGCTGGCTTGAGGTGGAACGGACAATGATTGGAACATGTGACCGAAAGGGGAGAAAGAGCTTGGTTTTGGGAGCTTTGTATTATTGAAGGAAAGCCCACGGTTTTCAGATTCGGGATTTCCCAGATGTGCCAGTTTTCCTATTGCTAGTAGAGAGAACTTTGGAAAATGCCTGCTTCAGTGTCTTTACTGGGAGTCAGGGGTTTTCTGGAACGCTGACACCCTTACTTGGATTCAAACTTGGGCTTCCTGCATGTTAGGCAGTTGAATTAACCTTCTGAGCCACAAGTTCAGATATATATCTATCTATGCATTATATATGAATATATTATATATATATATATATATATATATATATATATATATATATATATATATATATATATATATATATATGTGCATATATAAATAGAGAACATCTAAATTTAAAGAGCAAGAGGAGAGTACAAATGTATTTGTGACGACATTGTTTCCCGTAGTTTGTTACACCCGAGCCCTTTAGCATGATGGACCTAATGCTCAATTTGACAGTACAAGCCATGATATTAATTCCCTGCCTATCTATGAAAGACACTGAACAATTTTGAGCTATTAACTCTCTCTCTGTCTAACATATTTTATAAGATGTATACAGGATACCAAATGGGATAAATAAATGCATTTACTCTGCAGAATGGAGTATGCAAACATTTATTACAGGTATACGATGCTAGTAATAGCTACTCTTCCATTTAATAGCTTCTTTTGTGCCCTCTATTGGCCCATAATAAGACTTGAGTGTCAAATTTAATTATTGTCCTTCTGATGTTGCATAAACATAGCTCTTACTTGTTATATTATTGTTCAGCAGAGAAATGTTTAAGAGTTCTTTTGAAATATGTGCTACTGATTACATAAAATCCATCAAGTAGGAACCCCCCCCCCCCACAAGATTTTAAATATTTCAAGATTCAAAAGAAATAAGATCAGCTTTTCCTAATCTTAAACTGTGTTATAGAACAAGTCATATGTCAAATAACAGCTTATCTATATACTGTACTACTAAAAATCTTGTTCCTATCATTTTAACTGGGTGAAATGGTGGAAAAAAATTTGAATCAAGGTATCTCAACATTCACAGAAAGTGTCCAAAAACTGGAATCTATTCCTGTGGAAGTGAAATTTAGAAAATTTTATAAAACATTTTATGACATAAACATTATCAAACAGTTTATGACATAATATAAAATGTCATAAACATTTCCTGTGCTGTTGTTTGACTTTGATGTACAGTTCAGCATGGGCTATTTTCAAGGCAGATAAATCTCTAAATGTAGCCAAGCTTTTCCAGTGAAGGCAGTATATTTGTCAAACCCTGCCCAAGAATGACATAGAGCAATTCAACCAAAGTATAATTTTTTATTTGCTTAGATAGAATCTTGCCAGACTAAGCCTTTATTATTCTTGCCCTGATAGATATACCCTTGGACATTCTAGGGATTAGCTATCCTAAACTTCTTCCCATATCTCTTATCCAGTTCCGGGCAGCATTGCCTCTTGTCTCATTACCCTCCTTCCAACATGCTTCCTACTTCCCGGGAAACTGCTGTTTCATTGTTGTCCATCACACCATCTCCCCCTCCATAGGAATTATACATCATAACATTAGAAGTTCTGTCATTGTTGTTGAATGCATTGAGGAAGCTTATATACTGTAGAAATATCTTTATGGATGATCCAACAAGTCAATTATAGAAGCAGTAGGCTTAGCTCATGGCCTTTATAGATAACACTGGTATAAACAAACAAACAAACAAACAAGAATCTGAAGGGACAAAATATAAGACAAATTTTGTTAAAACATTTGGAATCTTAAAAACGATTGTTAATCCAGCAGCCTCACCATTAGCATCACAGTCAAATACTTTATAACTATAATAAGAAAAATTTAATCATATATGATATATTCAGATTCAGAAAAGTAATAAAAAACACAAGAATTGCTGCATGAAGGAAGCAACATCATGATTAATGTATTTGCAAACAACTTCAAAGTTTAAAAAAAGATCTTCAAAAAGGAGGGATATTGAGAAATACAAGAGCATTTGGAACATTTATATAAACCCAAGTTCATTAAGAAATATGATATGATGGCGGGAAAAATAAAAGAATTACGTGATAAAATATATGCATAGTGTGGATCAAAGGAAGAGCTATAGAAAAAAACCTAATAAAATTATTTCAAAATATAATTTAAGAAAAAAACCTCAGGTAAAATGTGTTACAGGTGGTATAGATTTGTGTTGATGTTTGTGAAGATGGACAAATCATATAATAATAAATTCTGGAAATACCATAATAGAGAAGAAACATTCTATCACCTTTGATGGTATGAAAAAAATAAAAATGCAAACTGCTAGAAAGAAATTCATCAAAACATTAGTGGAATTTTGAAAAAAAATATGAAGTGAAACCACATATAGTTTTATTAGGAATGATTTCAGAGAGTATAAATTTCACAATTTATTAAGATATACTGCATGCTATTGGTGGCAAGAATCAATTTGGCACAATTGGAAAGAGAAACCCTGCCAATGATGCAAGAATGGAAACTAATATTGGAGAATATGTGGCAATGAGGAATTTACCCTAACCCTAAGAGTAAACATTTTAAGCTAGGTGTAAGCATCTAAGCAGTAATGGTTGAAAAAGTTTTTTAAAATGACAGTAAGGTATAAAATGTACTATTGAATGCTACTTTTTTGTATTTTTATTACATCATATCTTACATCTTATATCTTTCTCTTTGATGTCCTAATTTTGTACAATTATACAATAATAAAACTAATCAAATGCTAAAAAAAGAAGCTAACATTAATTGTTAACCAATTAAAGTGTTCTATTCTTAATAGTGAAAAGCCATCCTGGAGTCAAATATTCTATTCCCATTCTGGTCAGTTATTATTACTATGATTAATGCAATAGGTTTCTCCCATTATTAATTTCTAATAACAGATCTAATATGTCTCTGATATTGGATATTTGGCCATCATGGTTAGTACCTATGATAATATTATCCTCCATAAAACTGTCTGATTCCCCTTTAAAGACTTTCAAATTAGTGACCATCATTACAGCTTGCAGTAATATATATTATTGTTTGCCTCTGTACTTGCTGAAGAATTGCCTCACTCTTGTTTGATTTGAATCTTTTTATCAACATGTATTATAAAAATACATATTCATTTTTCGTGTTTTATGAGTTTTAAAATTCTTCTAAAAATTATTTTAATAGGTAGTAAATTACAGGTATACTACACATGGATAAGCATTACCATATCCAAAATGATTAAGGTTTCTTTCAAAGTGTTTGTTGCCCTATCCCTAATTAATTAAAGTCTTTTTAATTAATTAATTAATTAATTAAATTAAAGCTTTTTTAAGAAAGTGATTGTTTATTGCCAAAGAGCCAGAGAATTGCACCAGTTGTATGTATTTTCTTTTAGATTAGGCAAATGATATATTGTTTATAATTGACATGTTATGTACATCTTTGCAGTGTGAATAACCAGCATGTTATGATTTATTTATATTGAGATAAAAAAACTAAACATATCTAAATAATACTGATCTGCAACATTTCAGAATTTTATGATACAAACATTATAAAATTGGAAAATATAAATAGTGGCAAAATAACTCTTGCTTACTGTCAAAGTATCAGTGAAGATGAAAAATAACAGAAATGGAAATTCTAGATTCTTACAATTTCTTAGTGAGACTCTCGCATTATTCAGAGTGTTTCAGCAACAAAGTTATGTTATGCCTCCATCTCTCCACAATAGAAGATTGCAGTCTGTTCACAGTTCTAGAAATATCACTGTAGACAAAAATCCCAATTCCTTGATTGTCAATCCGAGCAATTGCATTTCTCTACAATCTGTTCAACTGAAAGTCCTTGGTTTGGTAAAACATATCCACTGAGGGTGACTTCCTAAATGCCAGCAGGCTCTGCCATGCCACTTTCTCTTTTACTTGCAAATATTTACCAATGCCTTTTAAATTCAAGCCGTGTTTTCTGTTTTTGTTGTCAGTGTCTGCAGAGAGGAAAATGTGTCTAGAACGAATTGGAATGGGGGATAAGGAAGGTAGTGTCCAAAGAAGGAAATGCTACTCCACAAGAGAAGTGCATTGTAATGTGTGGTCTGACCTAACAGAGGAGGGGGAAAAAATTGGCCAAATCTTGAAGGGTTTTTCAAGGATGGCTAAGAAGTGGTATTTTTTCCTGCTATTTGCAATCCATTTCTGTAGACAGTATCATATTATGGACGGGGTGTGTAGAGCAGCAAAGGTGCAAATTCTAAATAATAATAATAATAATAATAATAATAATAATAATAATAATAGTAGTAGTAGTAGTAGTAGTAGTAGTAGTAGTAGTAGTAGTCAAAAGCAACCTGGAAGCAAGATACGATCTGAGGAATAAGGAGCTTGCGGTAGTAATTGAAGAGCTGAAGCAGAGGGTTGTTGCCATCGCTGAAAAGATTAAAAGGTATGAAAACCGAATAACTCAGTTCAAGGAAAACTCACAGCTCAGAGCAAATCAGCACCAGTTTTATAAGAGCTTAGAAAATGGAGAAGGAGTAAAAACAAATGAAAAGCCTGATAAAGAGAAAGCTCTGAAATTCTGGAAGAATTTGAGGGAAAATAACAAGAAGCATAAGAGAAATGCAAAATGGATCAAACAGGTTGAGGACTCTAATAGAGTGCATAAAATGGAAGACATGAAAATAACAAAAGCAATGGTGCAAAGACAGCCAAGAAAAGTGAAGAACTGGAGTGCACCTGGACCAGATGAGCTGCATGGCTTCTGGTTAAAGGGACTTACAAGTGTGCACAAAAGATTGGCAACCCAGATGAACCAGGTCCTAAAAACACCTGAAAATGATGAATGGATGACAACTGGGAGGACATTTTTGATCCAAAAAGATAAAGAAAAAAGAAAGGACCCTGGAAACTATAGGCCAATCACATACAAGCTTCTTTTTTTTTATTGAAAAAGTTTTACAATACAATTTTAACCCCATTTCCCCCCTTCCCACCCCCCACCCTCTCCCCCCATCCCTCCCCCCCTGACTTCCGTTACAAATAGAACATAAATTTTATATATCAATCATTATTAAACATTAGATATAGGTGAGATCCAAAAAATATATCATAAACTTTAACAACAAGTAAAATAGAGTTAATCCAAAATTCTTTACTAATAAAAGGAAAATCTTAGACGAATAAAAATTATAAATGCCCCATTAAACCTAACTCAAACATAAATCATTGTCAAGACAGCAGTATAACCAAAATATATAAGTTTATATCAACTTAATAATTATCTAAACAATAATATAATATATATATTTAACGTAATAATGACTTTAAAATAATTCTATATATATAATCTTCAACATATATATTATACCATACTAATAATTTCAAACCCCTAATAATTATGAATCAAAAAACTAACTGAAGATTCTTAGTTTGATATTTATTCCGCACATAATCAACCCACTTGTTCCATTCCCTAACAAAAACTTCATGGGTCCTATCTTTTAAGTATGCAGAAATCTTAGCCATTTCCACAAGACTAGCCATCTTTGATATCCATTCAGCTATGGTAGGCACACTATCTTTTTTCCAATATTGACCAATCAGTAGCCTAGCTGCAGTAATCATATACAAAATCAATCTCGTATCACTCTGTGAACAATCCTTAACTATACCTAACAAAAACAGTTGCGGAGAAAATTGAAGCTTCTTTTTTAAAACATTCTGCATAACCCACCAAAATCTAATCCAAAATGCTTTCACTTTTCTACAGGTCCACCAAATATGAAAGTATGTAGCATCCAAACAATCGCACCTTTAGGTTGAACATTTGGATACATACATGATAATTTCTTAGGATCTAAATGCCATCTATAAAACATCTTATAAAAATTTTCCCTCAAATTCTGTGCTTGTGTAAATTTAACATTCTGGACCCAGAACTTTTCCCATGTTTCTAACATCACTGGTTCTGCAAAATTTTGTGCCCATTTTATCATGCAATCCTTAACTAATTCACTCTCTGAATCTCTTTCTAGCAATAAATTGTACACCCTCTTAATATGCATCGGCCCTTTCTGTTTCATCTGTATCACCAAGTCTTCTTCATGTAGCATTAGTCCAATTTTCTGGTCTTCTCTCCATCTCGATTGAAGTTGAGAATACTGCAACCAAGTTAAATTCTTCCCGTCTTCCAACAGAGTTTTCAAAGATTTCAAATTCCATCTGCCCCCATCATTAAAAAGCATCTCTTTGTATAAAATCCCCCCGAGTGACTTTATATTTGGCATAATCTGCCCAAGATCCAACCACAAAGGTATTTTGAAATCCAATTGAAACTGGTGCTTCTTCCAAACTCTCATCAACGGCTGTCTCAATATATGAGTTTTAAATACATTATCCAACTTGTCTTCATAAAACAAATATGCATGCCAACCAAAATCCAAGTCGTGGCCTTCTATATTCAGAATGTCATTTTTTGTTATTCCAAACCAATCACCCACTTGTATCAACACTGCAGCTTCGTAATATAAACATAGGTTTGGAACTTTAAGGCCACCTCTTTCACGAACATCTTGCATAATTTTAAATTTAACTCTTGGCTTTTTCTCATTCCAAATGAATTTATTTAAACCTGACTGCCATTCAGCCAATATTTTATCACTTCTAAGCACTGGAATCATTTGAAACAAAAACAGAAATCTAGACTTCCGGTGGCGCCTTCCTCATTGGAGGCAGGCTTTTTATGCCTGCCGGCTTCTCGGCGTGTAAGAGCCGCCGTGCAACAGGCAGGCGGCTCGAAAGACCTGCTCCTTAACGGAGGAGCAGGGAGAGCTGCTGGGGGTGAGGCTGGGCCCCCCTGAGCCACCCCAGGAATTTTTTCTTTGTCCTGGGGAAGGCTCAGAGGGATGGCTCCCTCCATACCCCCGGGGTATGCTCCGCGCCGAGAGAGTCCTCCGCTAATTAGCGGAGCCAGATGCTGGGAGCAACACCACAATTGAAGTGATAATTGGAGCAAGTTGGAAAAGAAAGAAGATAAGTTAAAGCAAGTATGGATTTTTTCCTACTGATTTTTCGGAGGAGGAAGGAGGGGAAGGGGGAAGGAGAGGAAGAGAAGTGAAAGTCTTTTAAGATGGCGACTGGCTTTGTTTGAAGCAAAGTGAGAGCGGAAATGGAAGCGGAGTCCAGTCCTGAAAGACTTTGAAAGAAATATTCTGTTACAGAAAAAGAATTTAAAGGAACAAGGCTGAGTTAAATAGATTTTTTCTGGTTTTTTTTCCTTTTTTTCTCTCTATTGAAGTAAGAAGGAATTTCTTTGGTTCTTTTTAAAAGTAAAGATGCCTAAACTTAAAGGAAGGGGGGGCTCCCCCTTGAGTCAGATGAATAAAGTTGCAGAGACTTACAGAACTGGAATTAAAAGAGTTAATTACAAGGTCCCTAGAGAGTGTGGTAGATAAGATAAAAGGATCACAGAAGGATCTTGAGGAATTGGTTTTCTGGAAAATATGACCAACTACGTCAAATTGTTGCTCAAGTAGCTTCAGATCTTTCAACTGCGGTGGCTGCAATGGGGAAGAAAGTGACTGAGATTAGTAGTAAATTTGAAGCTCAGATACAAGAATTACAAACGAAACTTCTGGAAGCAGAGGCCAAAAACCACAACATTCAGAATGATGTTATCATGCTTCAAATTAAGGCTATGGAACCTGCAATTCGGCTAAGAGGTATAAAAGAAGACAACAGAGAAAATTTAAGAATAACCTGTGCAAAGGCCTTTGCAGAATTATTAAAGATACAAGATGGACTAATTTCGGGTTCTATAGAGAAAGTTTACAGAGTTAATTCGCGTTTGGCTAAACAAAGGAATTTGCCTAGAGATGTCGTTGTTTATTTCACTGATAAAAGACTGAGAGATGATATTTTACAAAAGTCTTATTCTGAGAGAGTGCACGTAGCAGGTACACAAATCAGGATTTTTAAAGAGCTACCATCGAAGGTCTTAAAGGACAGGAAAGATTTTGATTTCTTGGTCAAGGAACTGAAGAGAAGTAATATCCCATTCAGATGGGATTTTCCAGTTGGTATAATTTTTAGATATCATGGTGTGAGACATTGTCTGAATACTATAGAGAAAGCAGAATATTTTTACCAAAATATTTTTAAGGGACCACCAGAATATCTCAAGAATAAAATATCCAAAACAGAGTCTACAAAATGTGAGCAGAAAGAACAAAAGCAAAGTGTGTTAAAAGTAAAAGGAGAATTTGGTGGTTGTCCAGAGGATTCTACTATGGATTTTTCTGATGAGAAAATTGAACACCTCAATGATCTTGGAGGGGGATCACAGGACCTTGAACTGCTGGAGGAAGATTCAAAAAATAAAGTTTTACTTCGAAATGACCAGCAGCAGAGGTCCAGTACTTTTCAAGAAATGGGGGGTGATGCTAATCGACAGGAAGAAGTTAATGAGGAAATCCGACTGGAAACCACAGATGATAAATTTAAGGAGCATCGTGAATCGTCTGATACTGAATTAGAAAGCACTGAAAGATTTGGATAAAATGGATTATAAAAAATCTTTTAAGACGTATAACAATTTGTTATCAGTTTACTTTGAGTTGGATTAACATTAAACTTATATATTAAAATGGATTACAAAAATTTTTACTATGTAGTTTATCCTGGATTGGACATGATATCCTGAGTGTTGATAGATTGCTGCAAAATTAGCAGCGATCACTGGTTACCCAATTATATATTCTTTATGGAACTCATCTAGGAGAAGACTATGTAATTGAAAATACTTTATAACCCGAAGGACTGAATTGCAAAGGGTGGCAGGATTTGAAAGAATTTTAAAGGAACATCTGGGAATGCAGCTTCTAGTTGGTTTTTTCTTTTCTTTTTTTTTCTTCAAGGTTTGGTTAAGGCTGCGAAAGCCTATTTTTAGGTTTAGCACAAGTTAGTTTGAATGGATCTTCCTAGAGGTGTGAATACCTTCGTGGTTGGATATTATTTATACAAAGTCACTCGGGGGGTTGTGTGGAGAAATGTTTTACTTTGCTGATGGGGGCAGCGGCAAGATGAAGATTATTGATGCAGGATTTATCTGAGGAAATATGTTTGACTCCAATCAAATTGAAGAGAAGATTGAAAATTGGATTATAGAGACTGAGAAATGAATTAAACAAAAGATAATTTTCTTAATGATATAATTGTATGATTATAATCATATATGCATATATATTTCTTATGTTTTATGTTTTTGGGGGCTTTTCTTTAGTTAAGGGGTGTAGTTAGGATAGAATTATAATGGTTATTAAGGGGTTTTTTTTTATTTACTACAATATTGTTTATTTTAGAAATATATTAATGTTTGTTTTCTTTTACCTTTCTTTTTCTTCCTTTCCTTTCTTCTCTTTCTCTTCCTCTTTCGAAATTTGTTTAATTTAGAATTTGAATATTTAATAATCCTTTTCTTTTTCCCTTGCTCTAAACCTGGTTTTTTTTTTAAACTTGTAGCGGAAGTCAGGGGGGGGTGGGGAGGGAAGGGGTTGGAGTTGAGGGAGGATGGGAGGGGTTGGGGAGGGGGGAGGGGGGTAAAAATGGAAAAAATTCTTGTATTGTAAAACTTTTTCAATAAAAAAAAAACAGAAATCTAGGTAGAACGTTCATTTTAACTGCTGCTATTCTTCCAAGTAAAGATAGTTGCAATTTCTTCCATGTTTCAAGGTCCTTTTGAATCTTATGCCACAAAACCTCATAATTGTTTTGAAAAAGTTTCATGTTCGACGCTGCAACCTGAACTCCTAAATATTTCACCTTTGTAGCTATTTCAAAGCCTGCCAACCTTTCCAGTTCAGTCCTTTGTGGTTCCGACATATTCTTAACTATCATCTTAGTCTTTTTCTGGTTTAGTCTAAAACCTGAGACCAAACCATACTCCTCAATAGTGTTTTTCATCTGGATGATTGATTCCAAAGGTCGTGTTAGGGTTACAATCAGATCATCTGCGAATGCTTTTGTCCTATAATCTTTTTGCCTTACAACTATTCCATTCAATTTGTCCGAATCCCGTAAAGAATTCAACAAGACTTCTAAAGTTAAAATAAACAACAGTGGTGATAACGGGCAACCTTGTCTAGTTCCTTTCTGTATATGAAAATTAGTGGTTAAACTTCCATTAATAACCATTTGTGCTGTCTGTTCTTGATAGATTGCCGCAATTGCTTGTATAAACTGATCTCCAAAATCCATTTTATACAAAGTCTTTACTAGAAAGTCCCAATTGACTCGATCAAAGGCTTTTTCTGCATCCAGAAATACCAGCACCGCAGGGATCTGTTTACTCTTCTCAAGATATTCCAATAAGTCTATGACTTGCCGCACATTATCCTTCATATATCTCCCCTCTATAAAACCTGCTTGATCACTATGAATCACCTCTTGAATAACTGGCATCAATCTGTTGGCTAAAACTTTAGCAAAAATTTTATAATCCATATTCAGGAGAGATATTGGTCTAAAATTTTCTGGTTTTGAAGAACCATCTTCCTTTGGTATAAGTGAGATAAAAGCCGTCTTCCAAGAGGGGGGTATTTTACCCCCCCCCCCGCTGTATACTGCAAAATAAGTCCTTAAGATGCTCTACCAATTCTGATTGTAAATTCTTATAATATACTGCTGTCAAACCATCCGTCCCAGGAGCTTTAGCTGTTTTCAGTTGTTTAATTGCAAATAAAATCTCTTCAGATGTTATTAATTGATTCAATCTTTCTCTTTGTTCCGATGAGATTTTGGTAACTCTCGTCTTTCCAAGATATTCATCAATAAGATCCTTTTGAATATTATCTGTATGATATAAATTAGAATAATAATCTAGAAAAGCTTGATGAATTAAAGTCTGTTGAAAAACCTGTTTGCCTTTATATTCAATAGTATCTATTATACGAGAACTTTGTTTCTTTCTTAAAGTGTATGCTAACCATCTGCCCGGCTTATTGGCATTGCAAAAGGTATTATGCCTGGCGAATTGTAAGTTAGTTGCCGTCTGATCAGCCATAAGCATCTGAAATTGATTTTTCAAAAATTTTATAGTAACTTGCAATTTCTCATCAGCCGGATTCTTAATATGCAATTGTTCTTTCTGCTTTATTTCTTGCTCCAAATCCAATCTTGTCTTTTGTCTCATTAACTTATACTTAGAATTCATATAAATCAGTACACCTCTCATATAAGCCTTACTTGCATCCCAAACAACTTCAATAGGTGTACCTTTATTCAAATTCAGTTGAAAAAATTCCTTCACGTGTTTTTTAAGGTCATCTATATTCTTCTCATACCTAAATAAATTCTCATTTAGTCTCCAGGATCTTCTCTCCCTCTTACCAAAGTCCATTTCCATCCATACAGAACTATGATCAGTCAAAGTTCTTGGAAAAATCTTAGTCTTAATCGTGTTAGCAAGTAAGTCAGTAGAAACCAATATAAAGTCAATCCTAGAAAAGGATTTATGTCTATCAGAGAAAAAAGTAAAGTCCAATTCCTTCGGATGATGAATTCTCCATACGTCCTTCAGTTGTAATTCTTCTTTCAATACAAAAAAAGACTGTGGTAGTTTATTCCCCTTCTTAGCCAATGTCTTTTTATCAAAATTTGTATCAATCACTCCATTCCAATCTCCCATAATCAAAAAAGACTTATAGTTCCATTGCAGTATTTTACTATGTAATAATTTATAAAAAGTTTCTTGCTGCTGGTTAGGGGCGTAGATTCCTATCAAGAGCAACTGAACATTCTGTATATTTATTTCAACTGCAATATATCTTCCTTCATCATCCGACTCTACAAGTTTAGCTGGTATTCTTTTAGAAATGTACAACACTAATCCATTTCTTTTCACCAAATTAGAAGACATAAAATGTACTCCAAGTTTTGAATTTATCAAATATTTTTGGTCCTGGGTTCTAATATGAGTTTCTTGCAAACAAACAATCTCATTTTTATACTGCTTCAAATAATGAAATATTTTCCTTCTTTTCTGCGGGGAATTCAAACCATTCACATTCCACGATAAAAATCTAACTGTCATCTAAAGATTCGCGAAGCTTACCGAGCATTTGCCTAAGACCCTGTTCAACGACAGAAGTCTTTGGTCTGGCTCCTCCCACTGCTTCAGATTTTTGTATTCTCCCATTCGTCCCCTTCATTTCTTGTGGCACCTCGGACCTCTGCTGTTTTTGCTTCTCTAATTGCTTTCCTGCTGCACGAGTTATACGTTGATCTTTTGGTTCTTGCATCAACAATTCAAGGTCCGGATCCACCTCTCTTGTCGCTCTGGTATGTTTGGTTCTAGGCTCTGGGAGGTCAGCAAAAAAATCCATTGTTAGGCCACCTTCTGCTCCTAAAATTTCCTCCGTTGCCATACTGGTACCTTACTGGTACCATTGCAAACCAAATATATGGATACCTGGAAAGAAATAATTTGCTTCCTGTAGAACAGAAAGGATGCTGCAAAAACTCAAGAGGAACAAAGGATCAATTGCTGATTGACAAGCTAATCCTAAAGAACTCAAAGAAAAGATGAATCAACCTGTTCAACCTGGGTAGACTATAAGAAAGCGTTTGAGTCAGTTCCCCATAGCTGGATCAAGAAATGCCTGGAAATCTTTGGCATCAGCAGAAACATACAAAAATTCATGGAATCTTCAATGAACCTCTGGAAAACAAAACTTATGGCTAATGAAGAAGAACTAGGTGAAGTTGAAATTAAACAAGGCATTTTCCAGGGCGATTCCCTTTCAACTCTACTTTTTATACTTTCAATGCTACCACTGACAATCATTTTAAAAAAGCTGAACTGTGGATACGAACTTGCAAAGAAAGGACTGAAAATCTCACACTTGATGTACATGGATGATTTGAAGCTGTTTAGTAAAACAAGAATTTATTAATTGAACACACAAAAGAATTCAGCCAAGACATTGGTATGCAGTTTGGAATTGACAAATGTGCAACAATAGCAACCAAAGCAGGTAAGATCATAGAAGAGGATGGAATAGAACTAGACAATCAAGAAACGATAAAGGCAGTAAAATCAGAAGAAAGCTACAAGTACTTGGGGATTTTAGAGGCCTCTGATTTAATGCATAATAAAGTCAAGGAAATAACTTCAATCAAGTACATTCAGTGAATTCGTAAGATATTAATGTCCAAATTGAGCGGAGGAAACATCATAAAAGCCATAAATACCTGGGCTATACCTGTAATTCAATACTCTGCAGGAATAATTGACTGGACTCAGATGGAGTTAGACAATTTGGACAGAAAAACAAGGAAGCTTATGACAATGAATCATGCCTTGCACCCTAAAAGTGATGTTGACCAATTATATTTACCAAGAGCAGAGGGTGGTCGAGGACTCCTATAAGTAAAGCAGATTGTGGAAGAAGAAAAATGCAGTTTGAATGATTACATCCAGAAAAGTGAAAAACCAATGATTAAGGAAGTAAATAAAGGAAGCCTTTTAAAGACAACTAAAACAAAAGCAGAATATAAGAAAGAAGTAATTGAGCAGCGAGCTGAAAATTGGAAAAGCAAAGCTCTGCATGGCCAATACTTGAAAGGTATTGAAGACAAAGGTGACCAGAAACTAACTTGGAACTGGTTAAGATCAGGAGTACTGAAAAAAGAAACAGAAAGCTTTATTTTGGCAGCTCAAGAACAAGCCCTAGCGACAAACTGCATGAAGGCAAAAATTCAATGTTACTACCAACAGCAAATGCCGCCTCTGTAATGAGAAAGATGAGACAGTCGACCACCTGATCAGTGGGTGCAGCAAAATTTCACAAACCGACTACCTACAACGTCATGACTGAATTGCTAAGATCATTCACTGGAAATTGTGCCAGAAGTTTGGATTTGAGTACAGCAAAAACCACTGGGAACATCAGGTTGAGAAAGTTTTAGAGAATGAGAAACTCAAGATCTTGTGGGACTTTAGGATTCAGACTGACAGGCACTTGGTCCACAACACACCTGACATAACAGTAGTCGAAAAGAAAAAAATATGGTTCATTGACATTGCAATACCTGGTGATGCACGGATTGAAGATAAGCAGCAAGAAAAAATCACAAAGTACCGGGACTTGCAAATTGAAGTTGAGTGACTGTGGAAAAAGAAATCATGTGTTGTCCCGATTGTAACTGGAGCCCTTGGAGCAATACCCAAAGGGCTACCCTGCTATTTAGAAATTCTAAATTTACTGGACTTGAACATTTTGACTCTACAAAAAACCACCTTACTCGGAACAGCTTACATCCTCCGGCGATACCTTACATCCGCCGACGATACCTTAACAGTTCCTAGTCCTTGGTTAGGACTCGAGCTGCTGAGCTATTAACCGGCCTCAAAGGCTGTGAATCTCACTACAGATTAACTACTACTACTACTACTACTACTACTAGTAATAATAATAATAATAATAATAATAATAATAATAATAATAATAATAATATAGTGAAGGTTGTTGAGTCTGTGGTGCCACATCAACTTCCACAATTCCTGGAGGAAACAGATTATCTAGACCCATATCAATCGGGTTTCAGGCGCAGACACAGCATGGAAGTGGCATTAGTTGCCCTGGTGAATGATCTCTGACGGGCCTGAGATGGAGGTTATTCCTCCATCCTGGTGCTACTTGACCTCTCAGCAGCCTTTGATACCATCGACCATGGTATTCTACTGCGACGACTTGGGGGGTTGGAGGTGGGAGGCACTGTTCTACAGTGGTTCTCTTCCTACCTCTCGGGCCATACACAGTTTGTTTGGGCGGGGGGGTCAGAGATCCTGCCCGAGGCCCCTCACTAGTGGGATGCTGAAAGGATTGGTTCTCTCCCTCCTGCTCTTTAACATCTACATGAAGCCACTGGGTGAGATTATTCACAGTTTCAGTGCGAGGTATCATCAGTATGCTGATGATACCCAACTTTACATCTCCACCCCGGACCAACCCAGGGATGCCCTTTCAGTGATGTCTAAGTGCCTGGAGGCGGAGCGGGTCTGGATGGGTAGGAACAGATTCAGACTCAACTCCTCCAAGACTGAGTGGCTGTGGATGCCAGGTTCTCATGATCTAGTGTCCCCATCACTTTGGATGGGAGGGGTGTTACTTACTCCCTCTGAAAGGGTTCACAATCTTGGTGTCCTCCTTGACTCACAGCTGTCTTTGGTGGACCATCTGACAGCCGTGACAAGGGGGGCCTTTGCACAGGTTTGCCTGGTGTGCCAGATGCGCCCTTTCCTAGATAGGGATGCCCTCCGTACAGTCACTTATGCTCTCATTATCTCTCGGTTGGATTACTGCAATGTCCTCTACATAGGGCTGCCCTTGGGGTGCACCCGGAGGCTCCAGCTGGTCTAGCCACACAGGTTGTTAAGGGAACTTCCTGTTACTCCCATGTAACACCACTCCTTCACAAGCTGCACTGGTTGCCGGTGGTCCTTCGGATCCACTTCAAGGTGCTGGTGCTTACTTATAAAGCCCTTCATGGCATGGGCCCAGGGTACTTGCAGGACCATCTCCTATCGGCCTCCCACCACCCAGTGTGCTCACATATGATTGCCCTCCTCTGGGTGCCATTGGCCAGACAATGTCGGCTGGTGGCGCCCAGGATGAGGGCATTCTCTGTGGTCGCACCGACCCTCTGGAATGAGTTACCCACTGGGCTCTGGACAGCCCCCGATCTCCACACTTTCTGCGGTGACCTGAAGACATGGCTTTTTCAGGAAATTCCCTGATCTGCCAGGAGTTTTAATTGCTTGGGGATTTTAAATTGGATTATTTTAATATTATTTTATTGTTGTGTTGTTTTATTCTGTCAGCCGCCCCGAGTCCTACGGGAGAAGGGTGGCATATAAATACAATATAATAACAATAAATATAATAATAATAATAATAAAATTATTATTATTATTATATTTATTATAATTATTATTCTTCCTCAAAGACTGTGAATCTCACTACAGATATAATAATAATAATAATAATAATAATAATAATAATAATAATAATAATAATCCTTATCACTATATGAGAAGAGCAAAATGAAATTCAAATATCCATGCTAAGACATTAGCTTTATTCAGCCAACTTTGTCCCTCAAAATACGTTTTGAATACTGTCACTTTATAATAGGGAAAAATTGTAGAACCTTTCCAAGTAATTGGAAAGAGCAGGCTGTGGATTCTATATATTTTTCTTCTCTGAAATGAGAGGCAGTGTGGTGAAAAGATATATTAGTTGGAATTTTGGATGAGATTGAGTTTTGTAAGAATAAACTGTGGGGGTGGGAGCTGATATTTGTACATATACTTTGATCTTCCTTGGGGAAAAGATACAATGGTCCTAATAAAAGTATGCCTATGTATGCATGCTGATATCAGGAAAATATTTGCATATCTAGTCTTTTATAAACTAAGCTTGCAGTAGTAGCAGATGCTTTTCTTTGTACACCAAATACTGGGAAAGGTACACCAGACTTGTGTTTATAAACCTCGTGTTTATGTATTTGTTGAGATGTAAGGTTGTATACTTGAAATTATATTTGATCTGCTTTTTAAAAATCTCAGCTAAAAAAACAAATTTAACATGAACAGGTTACCAATGAATTCCACACTTTATTCATTTATTTTATTTATTAGTTTGATTTATATATGCCGCCTTTTTCTGGAGACTCAGGGCAGCTTACAATGCATTAAGCAATAGCCTTCATACTTTTGTATATACCTGCTTAGTAGGGCTTTTTGGGCCCCCCTGAGCGGTGTTCTATTTTATACAAAGTCAGCTTATTGCCCCCACAAATCGGGCCCTCATTTTACCTATCTTGAAAGGATGGAAGGCTGAGTCAACCTTGAGCCTGGTGAGAATTGAACTCACAGTAATTGCAGGCAGCTGGCAGCAAAGTACTACTTTTAACAACAGCACTGTGCCAAAAGTCTATGACTTTTAGTATTTTGGGTAGATATTAGTAACCCCATTAGACAGGATTCAATTAAAAAGAAGTCTATGATTATGAAGTCAGGTAATTTGATTCCTTATGTAGTGTATTAATACTGTATATTCTTCACCACATAATAGAATAGTCTTCTGGTATTGTCATTATAAAAATAGTTTGCAAAGTTTGTTTCCATAGTTTAGAATTGTGTATGTGGTTGCGGGTTAAATTCTTTTTTAAATATACTTTCTGCTTACTTTTGTGGAATAATAAATACATATGTAAAACAACAAGAAGGAAAATACTATGTGGAAGTATGCTGGAAAATCTCTGTATTGCAGAGAGAAATACACAGAAATATTTGCTTTAGAAATAGAAACAGATGAATGGATTAAAAAAGGATATTGTTAAATTGGAACCTCTGGGAAAATAGAGGAGTGGAGAGAATTTTATTTAGTACATGATGTCGTAATTAATTAATGCAAAAAGGTATAAAATGATAATACAGGTAGTCCTCAGTTAATGACAGTAGGTAGGACCAGCAATTCTGTCACTAAGTGATGAAGTCATAAAGCACAATGTCACATGACAGTGCTGACTTACAATGGCAGTTGCAGTCATTAAGCAAATCCCATGCCAACTCATGACAGCAGTTCTGGCAGTTATTGTTAACTGAATTGTGTGCAGATGCTAACATATGATGTCATATGCTTGCAGTTTGCAAACTCCTGCTGCCTTCCCACTCACTTTGCTCATCAGAAGCTGGCAATGAAGATGACTGCATTGAATACTGCAACTGTCATAACTCTGAGCTGGTTACCAAGCATCTCAAATGCCATCACATGACTGCAAGGACACCTCAACAGTCATAACCTCACGGACTAGCCAGAGGTCTCTTTGTTCAGCACTGTCACATTTTCATATGATCACTGAACAAATGATCTAATCAAGGACTGCCTGTCCTCTGAAGTACTGCTTTTCAGTACTTCAGTACTGCTTTTTTGACTGAAACTGCAATCAAACCTTCAATACTGACCATGATATCTAGGGGAGAAGGGAATTGATGTTCAACAACATCTGGGAAATACATGTTCTCCAAAACTATTTTTCAGAATAGGTTTCCTTTACTGTCTTTCAGAATAGGTTTCCTTTACTGTTTTTGTGTCTATGGAGTTTCTCAGTCATTCAGGGCATGGGTGTCCCAAAGGTGCAAAAGGCAATCTGACTTTCTTTATTGTTTTTCTTGAAGATATTTTGCTTCTCATCCAAGAAGCTTCTTCAGTTCTGACTAAATAGTGGCAAATGGAAGGATTTATGTTTCTTGCAGCCATCTGGTCATTAGCATGCCTTCTGAGGCCACTTGGAAGTTTACTTGTGTCCTCAGGGTTACCTGAATAGTGCAAATGGGTGTGGAACTTTCTTGGAACTGCTGAAAGAACTATGTTGTAAACAGGAGGTAGGTGGTGTCATATCTCCCACCCACTGCTGAGAGAGGGCTGTTCAGTCTTAATGTAAATGGACTCTTTGACCTTTTACTTTCTTAGCTAAATTTGATTTCCACCTTTAAAATAACCCAGTGAAACAGGTTCTTTTTTCTTAGAAAACATAACAACTTATACTGGAAGATGTCTCATAAAATGAGGTGTTCTTATTTTCTATTTTCAGCAGAAAAGAAAATATAGAGAGCCAAATTGTCTTTTACAACCTATCCATAGTTGTACAATATAAAGCTACCTACCTGTAAATTTGGTATGTTGGAGATAGAATGATAACTTTTTATGATACCTCGCTCCATCAACCAAGTTATCTTATAGCCCTTTACTGTTGTTCCAGAAACAAATTGTAAAAATGTCACATTCTGTAATATATAAAATGAAGGTTGGGGTTTATGCAATACAGTGTGTGGCCATGAATATGGGACGTGTGAATAAATATAAATAGAGTCCATGAAGCACATTTGCTTGTATATTTGTGTGTTGAGATAGTTGGGCTATTATCTTAGCATGCTGTATGAATCAGATCATTATTTCAAACCTGTTATACTTTATTTATTGGCATAACATTTACTCTAATTACAAGGATTCAATTTTGTTTACCTGAGTTGAGAATTGTTCAAGTATAGTGATCACATAAGAGGGAGAGAGTCTTCAACTGAAATTTTAGCAAGTGCTTAACATGAAAAAAGGAAAGACATAAAGCTTTGTTAGCAATCTGTGTGTATACCGTATTCTTTCTTCTGATGTCAGAAAATTTGCTTTGTTCTATCTGCAATGTAAAAACAATTTATTTTCAGCCGTATTTTATAATGGAATGGGATGACTAGCTGGATCCAACTTGCTGTGCCAGCTCACCATGGCCAACTTGCTGTGGCCAACTTGCCATGGTCAACTCACTGCAGGACAACTCACTGCAGGACAATTTACCAATTCAATTTAATTATTTAAAATAAATAAAAAAATATTTTAAAGTTTTTCATTCACATTTCACTTTGTACCCCTCTTTGCATTCTTTATTTAATGATTCTATGCCACCGTTTCTTTGATATTAGTGTAACTGTTATCTTGCAGTGAGTTGTCCTGCAGCGAGTTGACCGTGGAGAGTTGTACCACAGCGAGTTGACTGCAGCAAGTTGGTTGTGGTGAGTTGGTTGTGGCGACTTGGCTGTGGCAAATTGTCACAGACCCTTTTATAATTCTGGTATATCTTACAATGTGTTTCCCTAACTTTTCTAGTTTTTGTGGTTACTTTTGTTGCTTAATGCCAGGCTATTATGCAATTGACAAATTAATTCTTTTCTCAGACATGAATGACACAGTATTCTTAAGAAGATTTATTGAACTGAAAGAAAGACTAGCAAAAAAAAAAAAAAATCAGTATATTTCCTATATGCTGTTAGAACTGATTTACTTCCTAAGACATTGGTAGTTTATTTGTAATGCATGGTTCTTTGCAATAAAATGGTTGAGTTTCCAATTCTTTATGTACAGAACCATTACTTGAATCCTTATTAGCCTATGAATCAATCCTACATTTTGTTTTGATTAGTACTGCAATGGAATTTCCGTATTTATTTGTTTGGTAGATTTATATGGCTGCCCATCTCAAATACCTGACTCTAGGCAGGAAATAATATGAGCCAATATTTGTCAGGAATTTGGATGGAGTTGTAGCAAAATTTATGACAATATGATAGAAAATGTGTTATCTAAGGTATGCAAAGCATGCAAAGTGTGGCTTCTCAAATATTTTCCAATGCCTTTCCAAGAAAGGTGATATATACATATACACATGAACATACATCTGTGTGTGTGTGTGTGTGTGTGTGTGTGTGTGTGTGTGTACCGGGTAGCATTGAGTAGGTTGCATACATTCTACTGTGGGACATGTGATAAGGAGAGGAGAGGAAGGCATAGAATGAAGCAATCATCAGCATTCTCAGCAGCTGCCCAACTGAGATGAACTGATTGATCCCTTTTATGTAATTCATATTCAATGTTCTGTTGGTGGGAATGAAGAAAAATGTATGGAGGTAATAAATGATATTGATGAAAGTCACAATGGACATCATTTTAAGTAATAAAATAGCGATAGAAGTGAGTTTTAATAATGGAGAAAGGATTAATATTAAAATATTGAAATTAAATCTGCAGTGCTTCAGTTCAATATATATGCAAACTCAAAATAAAAATGATAATTATTACTTCAAATATATCATTCTGTATTGATCCTGAAAGAAGAAGAAGGTATCAATTTTTCCATAGCAATATCAGTGAGCCTAGAAATAAGTCCATAGCAGGGGAGGGTTCTACTTACCTTTACTACTGGTTCGTAATGGGATTGTGCGCAAGCGCTCGCTTCGCAGAAGCTTCTGGATCACCGATAATGACATCCGGGGCAGTGGGCAGAGCCTCCCGTCAGTTTTACTACCAGTTCTTGCAAACCGGTCCGACTGGGGACAACGCACCATTGGTCCATAGGTAGTGGAAAAAGGAGGACATTTTTCATAAAATTATTTCTATACCAGTCTTGGCCTCATATTTTTTTCTTTCATTCTTTAGTATACAATCTTTTATATTTTGTATGTTCTGTACAGTGAGATATGTACAATGGCTCTCCCAGAAATATCAGTTATATACTACTTCAGAGTGATTTACAACACTTTCTAAGCCAGCAGTGTCAAACTTAAGGCCCATGGGCTGGATTTGGCCCATGGGGTGCTTAGATCTGACTTGCAGGGCCATCCTGGAAACAGTGAAGGACTGGCCCGCAGTGTTACTGCCAGCAAAAACAGAACCTGGGAGGGCTGTGTGAGGCCACCCTGGCTCCATTTTCATTGGCAGAGGGCTGTAGGAGGCCATCATTGCTAAAAATGGGCCCAAATCTGTTTTGCTGGCAGAGCAAAACAAACTAAAAGCAAAGCAAAACAAAAGGAGAAATGTTTCCCCTTTTGCATTTAAGCATCCAAGAAGGGACAGGAAAGGAGAAAGTGAAAGAGGAAAGACAAACAAAAAGAAGGAAAGATGGGAAGGAAGAAGGAAGGAGAATGAAGTGGGAAGGAAAAAAGAAGGAAGGAAGGAAGGAAGGAAGGAAGGAAGGAAGGAAGGAAGGAAGGAAGGAAGGATTGTAATGAGAAGGAGGGAGGGTCTGAGGGAAGTCCTGCCTTAGCATTGGGCCACCACAGGTGCCCTTGACATGAGTGATTCTGAGCTGGCCATGCCCTCCCTGGCCATGCCCCCCACCCGAGGTCAAACACAACCCTGATGCGACCTTCAATGAAATCAAGTTCAACACCCCTGTACTAAGCAGTTACAGAGTCAGCATATTGCCCCTAACAATCTGGGTCCTCTTTCTACTGACCTCAGAATGATGGAAGCTTGAGTCAAACTTCATTTGTTGAGGATCAAACTCCTGGCAGTGTGCTGAATTAGCCTGCAATACTACATATTAACCACTGCACTACCACAACTCTTGACTATAGACAGTAGCATACAGAATGAGTTTTGGTGTGCTTTCCATATCTATATTTCTAATTCTTGAAAATTCATGGGAATCCAATAAGCTTTCTTACTTATAATATGAGAGATAACTCTGTTGCTCCAACTAATAAGAATATTGGCTCAAATATAAACATTAAAAATCTGTTTATTTGAAGCATTATGTGATGACAAAGCTATTGCCACTTTATAGTTGCAACTCTTCTCAAAGTGTTAAGAAACAATATTATTACTGTGCTGACAATGTAATATATGTGTGGTTGCTGAATTTAAATCTTGCAAAATTCTTTGCATATTATATATTAACATTATTGTAGCCCACATTTCTAGCAAAGTATTACACAGGTTTATTGTAACTGTACACTATAATAATATATACGTGTAGTAATATCATTACATTAAAATCAAAAATATAATCATAAGAACAGTGAAAGAAAACCACATTGTTAATAATAATTACAAAAAGATTTCAGGGCAGATTGAAGTCTCAGTTACAAAGTACTGTTTCCACAATATATTAACATGTCAAGGAACCAAGCCAATCATCATTTATTGGATGAGCTTTTTAAAAAACCAAACCAAACCTGAGGTATGTGAATAAGGCAAAATCTGATTCAATTCAAAGTTCTGTAGGCAATATAATTTGATTTGAAATTGCCACAGGAGATTCAGAGAAACAAGATTTGACTGATCCAATTTAAGATTCAATTTTTTAAAAAAGGACTTTAGAATGTAATGTAAAATATATAATACTTACTTCATTTTGGAACAAAAAGGGTAAAACAGCAGACCCAATAGATCCACAGTATCTTAAAATATTCATCCTGCAAAGTTTTATTAGATAGCTTTAAGAAGGTTGTTTTTTTTAATTTATCAAGTATTTCCTCTCTTCAAGCCCTTAAGGTACACAGTATAGTACAGTAGCTTCCCAATAACCACGCAAAGAGAGATGGTGATGAATCAGGACAGTTTTATTCTCACTTAAAAACAAACACTTCTAAATACTCTTGAAAAAGCTCTTTAGATTTTTTTTAAATCTTAAAAGAAGAAAGAAAATGTCTTAAAAAGACGACCCAACAGTACACCATTCTATGACTACCTGCTTTTCTGAGTGTAAAAGGTAAAGTTTCTAGTGTAGATTATCAACAAGGCTAATCTGCTATCGGGATTTGTAATGTGTTGGTGTGCATTTTTTAAAGGATAAGTTTATGTACCATGTTTTCCCCAAAATAAGACATCTCCTGATAATAAGCCCAATCGGGCTTTTGAGAGCATGGCAATAAGGCCAAGAGCTTATTTCAGGGTTCAAAAAATATGACAGGGTCTTATTTTCAGGAAAATATGGGTAGTGATCATTACTGCATATATAATATACAAATAAAGAGTTGTATTATATGCAGTAATCTATTCTTGTAAAGAAAATTCTTTCCATTTAGTATGATTAAGAGTGACAAATAAAAGAGGATTTTTTTTTGCATGTTATGATCCAATAAAAAAAGGGGGAGGATTGAACAAAATTAAAAGAGGGACTGAACATGCTCCAGATCTGCAGAGTAAACAGAGACTAATAGCAGCATTTCAAGTTTTGACTCTAAAAATTAAGTGAAAAAAAAAGTGTATGAATTAGATAAAAAAATATGAGACAAGAAAAAAGCAAACCACATTAAAAAAAATACTGTGGAACAATTCTGAGCCTCTTCTTTCTTCTTTCCCTATGAAACTATCTAAACAAATTCTAGGAGAAAGAATGAGGCACATTCTCAAGTACATTTCTCCAAGTACTCTGATAATCAGAGCTTCAGAAGGTAATGAAACTCATAGGCTAACTGCTCATGTCAATATGAATAAATTTCTATAAGCTTTGTCTACACAGAGGTAAGATTTTACAAAGTTACAATGCTCAATGAATCTCCAAGTTGCCTTGGAGCTGATCCAATTATTTCAAAGGAGGTGATTCTGCCAATTCTGTTTTAAGCCAAATCATTCATTCAAATTTTTGTAGCCTTAATATTCTGTAGCCTTGCTTTTGTACTAACTAGAAACATACAGTATCTGTTTTACATAGGTTTGTTAGCCCCATCAAGACCATAAGGCATAAGCAATCCCAAGCAGATTCACAACAAGCTGAGATTTATTGCATGGTGAAACTCCAAATTGTCCAGAAGCAAAATACCTAAATGATAACAGCCTGGGTTACAATATCATTTTAACTTAGAAAAAAACATATTGATTCAAGCAATGGAAAGAAACTTTCATACTGTTAAAAAAAGGGGGGGGGGCAAAAGTACTATATTATGGAAAATGAGGTTGTCTCCAAACTGTGAAATATGAAGGAAGCAATAGTTGCTAAAAAGGTGGAAGCTTCAAACAAAGCTAGACACTTGTTTCCCCTTGCAGTATTTTACTGGTAAATGAACAATATATTCAGTAAAGAGAATGGTATCTTTTGTGGCAAGTCCTGACAAAGCAACTGATAGGAAAGTAAAGTTCATAATAACAACTTTCCATATAGAGGAAGCTTATACTGTACATAAAAATTACATGAATAATAATTACTGACATTTTTAATTAGATTAAATGTGAAAAGAAGGTGCTACTAGAAACTGCAGACACAGCTCCATGTGCTGAATACTCTTTTTGGTGTATAGCTTCATCTAGTAAATAACCATGTTAAATCTATACTTACAGTAAATTTTTATGCTTAGTTTTATGGAATTGCATTCCAACATATGACTCTACTTCTATATGATTGAAATAGTGCAGCTGAAACCTTAAGTTAACACAGAAATTGATTGATTGATTGATTGATTGATAAGTGCTATTAGATCATTTTTGACTCTTAATGACCATGTAGGTAGAATTTCTCCATTATGATCCATCCCAAATGTAGTGTTTCATGTCTTGAAATGGTGCACTCATCACCACTGTAACTGATCCATCTACCTTGCTGCTGGTCATCCTCTTCTCTTTACTTCCATTTTTCCCAGCATTAGAACTTTGCACAGAGCATTAGATCTTAGTACAATGTTTCCAAAGTAGGATTAATTCAATCCTGATCATTTGTGCTTCAAGTGGGAAGTTTGGATCAATCTGTTCAATGACCCGTCAATTTGTTTTCTTGGTTGTTCACAGTATTTCCAGAAGCCTTCTCCAGTACCAACGTTTAAAAGAATAAATACTCTTCCTAGGTTGTTTTCTTCTTCTTCTTCTTCTTCTTCTTCTTCTTCTTCTTCTTCTTCTTCTTCTTCTTCTTCTTCTTCTTCTTCTTCTTCTTCTTCTTCTTCTTCTCTTGAGTGTCATGGGTATCAGAAAAAAGTGCCATATTTACAGAGTCAAAATATTAAACTATTTTAGCTCAATAAGTAATAAGTCAGTCTAGCACTTTTCTGACATATGCAAATTCAAATGCTCATTGTATTTTTTCTAACTTCATGGCCGCCCTACCTGATTTCATGTGTATTGTTGCTGTAATCTTTTTCTAGACCGACATCTTTGAACTGTAAAAATTCAATTGACCAGTAAATGGTGGCAAAGAGGTGCAGAAACTGCTAAGTATAGGATCGGAGAACTAAGTGGCGGAAAACACAGCATGGAAAAAGAGGTCTCCTTAGAGGCATGATGACTGCAAGATGAGTTTTGGGAAAATGGGGGAGACAGCTGAAGGAGGGAATATTTATAAAGCACTTTCAAAGGTTTAGGTAAGTACTGGAGACAACGTTCATTTCATCCTTACTTATATTTCATCTTTGGGAATCTTTTGCTGTGAATTATGTTCTTAGGTATATTAATTTTACCTGAACCACAACAACTTTTAATTTTTGTATCTAGTATATACAGTATTTGTTGCTTTTGGACTTCTGGCCTGCCTTGAATAACGCTCTAAGCATCTAATTTATTAGCTCTCGAGCTTCATTGTTTAACTAAAGAATATCAATACAGAAGAAAACATATTGGTTCACTTTTAGCAGAAATATATTGTTCAGCCCTTCTAGTATTTCCATGGAAATGTTTGAATTTATTTATTTATTAAATTTGTTTGACGCCCCTCTCACCATGATGGGAGATGAGATGGTGAAGATGAGAAGGTGAGAATTGCTCCTACTTTGCATGTATTGCAGCATTCTCAGCAGTGGGGGTTCCTCCCGGTTCCTCTCAGTTCCATTGAGCCAGTAGCGGTGACTATATGATGTCACCGAACCGGTTCTGGCCCCCTCTCGCCCCCTCCATGTTATTCTAACCTTTTATTTGGCCCCACCCTCAAAGGGCTGATCAGTGTTAAAAGAAAACAAATGAGTAGACCGGTGCCTGCAAAAATAAATGGGTAGACCAGTGCCTGCAAAAATAAATGGGTAGATCGGTACAGCTCTGCAAGCAGTTAAAAGCCTGGTAGACCAATACCTCTGCTAAATCCTAAATAATTGTCACATGACCATCAAGTCATGCCCACAGAATAAGCCACGCCCACAGAACCAGTAGTAAAAAAATTTAGAACCCACCCCTGATTCTCAGCCTTTGATGTTATGTGTTCCTGTAAACATCAGTCTTACTCCAGTTAGGTTTTAGTAATTAATTTAAAAGAGAGCCAGTTTGATGTAGTGATTAAGGTATCAGGCAAGAAAGCAGGAGACTATGAGTTCTTCTCCTGCCTTAGGCACAAAGCTAACTGGATGACTTTGGATCAATCAAACTTTCTTTGTCCTTGGAAGCAGGCAATGGCAAACCACTTCCAAAATCTTGCCAAGAAGACCACAGGAATTTTCAGGAACATGACTCAAACTCTCACACACAAAAAGTGAAAAAAAGGGTTTGGTGAAGTTTGTTTGAATTCATTCTACATCAACATACCTTTCCTTATACACCCTGACATTTCTCTATTAATTTTCAGTTTTTAAAAATATAAAATCGTGGGTCATATCCAATTGTTTCCTTCCATAGACTGAATTATACCACCTGCAAAACAGATTCCCCTTTTCTATAGGGAGCAATAAAGCAAAGAGGAATCAGCTAGGCTTATCTAATATTCAGTGTAGTCTTCTGTATTTAAATATTGGTGTAATGTTTAAAGTGTTTTTTCAACATATACTTAAATGCTGAAAGCTTTACCCTCATTGTTTAGAGACATGAGCAATCCACTGAATAAAACAACTTCTAGGTCACATATGAATTAACAAACAACATTAACTACCTGAATTCTTGAAGTATCCCTAAATCTTACAATCCTATCTGCTTTTCAATCTTTTCACCTTAGTACAGTTATGTCATTTTCTACCACTTAAAAAGAAAACACCTCTATACTGTCTTTGAACTATCTTAAAGTTGACATCCCCACATTGCATAGCTATGATATTTCTGAAAATACAAAAGAAATCTCTACATACACACTTTCAAAGAATTAATGTAATTGCATCACTCCATAACTTTTTTTATTCTTTGCAATGCAACGTAATTTATATATACAAAGGGTCATGACTCTGCTTTTCTGTTTGCCTGTTCATCAGGGTGATAACTGTGATGTGGAGAGAGAAGCCAGCAAAATAAAGATTGAGTTTGGAACTGATGGTCTGTCCTCTTTGCATCACTTTGTTAATATTTCTAACTCAATATGTTTGAAATAAAGTATAAAAACAAATTGGTATGAATTTGAAAATGGGCTAAATCAGGTTAAAGAAAAACCTTCCAGAAAAATATTGATAGAGGTTATGACATATAAAGTAAAGGTTCCCCATGCACATATGTACTAGTTGTTCCTGACTCTAGGGGGTGGTGCTCATCTCCATTTCAAAGCCAAAGAGCCAGCGCTGTCCAAAGATGTCTCTGTGGTCATGTGGCCAGCATGACTAAATACCAAAGGTGCACATAACGCTGTTACCTTCCCACAAAAGTGGTCCCTATTTTTCTACTTGCATTTCACTCCATTACGTGGCACTAAGGATTTGAACTGCTGAACTGCTGATCTTTCGATCAATAACCTCAGTGTCTTAACCACTGAGCCACTGCATCCCTTTATGACATATAGACAGTATAATATAATTAGAATGCAGTTAGCATGGAAAGAAAATAATAAGAAGTATTGTTTGCATACTAAAGCCCTATCAAAATGGTTACAATAGTTTACCATGGTGTGTGGTGTCAGGGTTCTGACCGAAGCCCTAATTAAATCATGAGCCTCGAGCCAAGCTTCAAAAGAAATCCAGTTATTTATTAGGAGCTTCTTGTCAGCATGTTCCAAGTGAAGCCAACTCTGACCTCACCTAATTCATGCCCTGGCTCTGACCCTGTTTCCCCCTCCCCCCAAGGTGTGTCATCAGTCACATTCCCCAACAAAACAATTTCACGGGTTGTAGAGTCCCTCCCACCTGCCACTGTGGATATCTGTGGAGATGGCCTTGACATAGAGATGGCTGGAATGTGCTTTTGTTTTGACTGAAGTGTGATTCCCTTGCTGCAGCTGTGAGGCTTGGTTTCCCATCCCACTGCTTATGGCAACTCAAGAGCAGGCCAGGAATGCTTCGTGAGTTGACATGTGGTTCTTAAAATCATTCAACACAGGATTATGAACTTGGGCTTTTATTTTATTTTCCAAAATCTCAATGTGTATCTTGGAACAAAATCCTAAATCCATTATAAGCCATTCAACTAGATTGCTTTTTGCAAGGTTTGCCAAGATGTCCAATGGAATTTGTGAAGTTTGACCATTTTTATAAAAAAATATTGGTTGGAGAGGATGATAACTATAAAGAGATGACAATTACACCTCTGAGTTCATGCATAGCTGATACTGAGAAAATTACCCACTTGCAGAAATTAAAACAATCAAAGGAAATTAGGAATGATAGTTGGCTACTTAATTAGTCATAAAATACATTAATTAGCATAGTAGTTTTACACACATACAATGTACCAAAAATCAGGCTCCGTAGGCTAAACACAATATGTTTTATTATTATTTTTTTCAGAGAAAATGTTGCTATGTTCTAACTCATGCATAGGAAGTGTTTACATGAAAATGGCAACCAATTTTTGTACATTGAATGTAATTTATATATTGTCTATGAGGCCTGGCTTTTGAAATACCATACATACACATAATTACCTACATACAATATATGTATCTCTACACACAAATATACTGTATCTGCCCACATATACATATAGATACACACACAAACAAATATGCATATTTACAAACACATATGCAGAATTGATAACATCTAGAGAGACGTAAAATAGCAGGCAACATTGTTCTTCTCCACAGAAAGAGAATTGTTTGCTGTGAACCTTAAAAAGAAATAACAAAAATTAAAGGTTGGAATCAGAAATCCATTTTTTAAAATACGTATTTTATTTTTTTCCCCATTAGAGATTTTCAAAGCAGTTCATAGCAACATTCAGACAGTTCAAATAGAAGATCGAAATAGTTAAGAAAATCATGCATTAATGCATTGTATTACACATGCAAAACAAAATAAAATGGGAGTCTCCTGGTTTACTTCAGCCTACAATCCTAACAAAAAAAAATCTTAGAGATAGTGGCACAAAAGATCTACATTTTTTTCCTTTTAGTCTGCAGAAATTAATATGTAGCCCTGTATTGATGAAGGGGAACCTGTATGAACAAAATTTTATCTATTCATGGAAGGTTTAAATACATAAAGCTTTATGTAGTTTGAAATCATCCTTCCCCAACTTGCTGCTCTCCAGTTTTGCTAAAATAGCTGAATCCTGCATATCTGAAGGGTGCCATGGAAATCCAATTTTATAATGGCAGTTTGGTTCTCTCAAGTTTTACAAGAGAAATGGCTGAACTGTTAAAAGTTGAGTGGGAGAGTCATTAGGAAAATATACAAAAATTCACGAAAGCTCCTTTTGTGATGATCATTATTTGTCTAATCAATGGTATACTTCAAATCATGTATTAACAAGGGTTAGGGAGGATCTTTTATGGACATATCTTTTGATGTTGCTAGGCTTTTGGCCCACCTAATTTTATGTTTACAAACATATTTTCAGTCTTAAAATATATAAGAAGCTGTGTAAAGATGACACCTGTTTTTGAGATCATAATCTTGTCTGATATAGCCCCCCACAGGTATACTTAAAAAATCTGGGAATGTATCTACCTGTCCAGAAAAGGATAAAGTGAACATAAATATGAGAAAACATCTGGAAGATGGGGAGAGTTACTGTTCTTCTGATAAGTAGAAATTTTATTACAACCTATTGTTATAAATACATGGTCACAGCATTCCAAATTGATTGTTGGCTTCATAAAATTGCCTGCCCCAGATAGTGAAGCTGTTTGCAGGCCACTGATTATAATTCTGTTTTTTAAATTTCTTTTACTGCTAGACTAGAGTCAGTTTCCACAGGAGAAGTTTCGGTAGTTACTTGCAGCAGAAATGTTTCATGGAACCAACCATGATTTACAAAAATTTATTTCCTTCACTGCAATAATTTAAGCTTATTTAGTGCATTTGCACCTGTAAAGTTCGATGCTTTTAATTTGTTAGTACTATTAATTTTTTTCAGCTAAGTCATTACTGAAGATGGTGCGTAGCATTACCTCAAAGCTCTGATCTCTAGCATGTGTCTCAGTCTAACAACAATCTATTAATTAGGAAGGCTTTTTTTAAAAAAACAAGTTGTTTCTAGCATTTATTTCTGTTACTATTTTCCAGTGTATTTTTGGCAGCAATGCAATTGATGCAATTATACCTTGGATCTAACCCAAGAATGCATTGTGAAATGCCATATATTGATTGCTGAAAGCAGAGAGGAGGGATATTGGTGCGAATAAGGCAGTATCAAGGAGAGTTCAGTTCCTCAGTCCCTCAGTGTAGCTGGATGGGAACAGCATGGGAAGGATAGCTTTTGAACTGCTGGATCCAGACCCCCTCTATTTCCTCCATATTGGGCTAATCCAGGCCTGTCAGTTATATCAGTCTGCTGCTGGGATTCCTATTTTGCTTAACATTGCTATCAGCAGGCACTGGGACTAGAAATGTATACCAAGATGAAATGTCTTATGAAGACCCTCAATATATTTTCTTCTCCAATTGTCCCCAGCAAGCAATGCCACCACTTTCTTTTTCTCTCACTTAGGATCATTCTGCTTTGGATTTCAATGAGTACAATTTCATTTTTGTAATTTGTTTCTGTGGAAATCAATATCATTTTTTTGTTAAAATGTTGAACTGGGAATAGTTGAACTGAGACCCACCTACTCTACTCTCAGCCATGGAATACTGCTAGGTGTGTGTGAACCAGTTATTCTCTCTTGGTAGATTTCTCTTACCAGTTTTTACTGGGAAAAAGAGGAAATGATGTGAATACTTTTTGATGAAAGGTTGGTAAAGCATTGATCCAGTGGAACACAGGTACAGCTTGTTCATTATGGACTCAGTCTTTTGGGTTTTATAGCCCTGTTGGTGAAGAGGCTGGGGAAAAACTCTTTAGGTGGTTTTACAAAGGCAGGAATCACAAATTGCATTTAAAGAGAGATATAAATAGCTACTTACCAATAGAGATAAGGAGGCATTCAAAATAGCTAATTTTGTTGTAGCAGCTGGAACATATTAACAAAGGATAATGGGGATAGTCTTGCTTCTGTCTGCATATGGTCACTCTCAGCATGGTTGACTTTTAATGTTAGGAACATTTCTGCATTTCTTAATGTGTTAATATTGATTATGGTTGGCTAGCACTTTAATAGTGATCTCTTTAGCAACATTATATCTGAATGAATTTGTGGTTTTGGAATGGAGTGTTGTATTTTCCTTAGGCTGACTTTGGGGATTAGGGAATCTTACTAATTGGCAGCTGTTGTTTATAGACTATTAGAGGGAAGAAGAATGAAAATTGGATAAAGATTGGAATTCACATCATAAACAAATATTAACTCTTTATATATTTTCTCTCTTGACTGTGGTGCCTAACGAACTGTTCAATAAAAACATATACCATACCATTTTATCATACCAATAAAAGAGAATATTTATAGCTCAGGATTGAAATGAGGGGGTCCTTGGTACTCTCTGAGCTTACTTGTTTTCTTGTAAACATTTCATTACCTTAACTAGGTAACATCATCGATGCTAGTAAGGAATGCTGTTTGCTATCAGTTTATATTCTGGTGTCTTGTCTGTCTGTGTGGGTACTCTTAGAGATTCTTTGGTTGGGCTGTTTACTGATGGCTCTTTGGCAGTTTCTTGATTGGGGTATCGTTTACTTGATTGTTGGTCTGAAGTTAACCTTGGAGTTAATCTATGCTGATCTGAATGCTGAGTAGTAGTGGACAAGCGCGGGCCAATAAAATTACAAAAAAACACCGAACCCTTTGTTAAATTGCTGGCTCACCCGCCCCTCGCCCACCACTATTTTTTGGCAATAAATAGTGGTACGGAGGGGCGGGGCAAGCCAGCAATTTAACAAAGGGTTCAGCCGAACCCCCTAGAACTGGCAGAATCCCACCACTGAAGCCACACCCACAGAACTGGTAGTAAAATTTTTTTAAACCTACCACTGATACACTATTGATCTTTAGTACACATATGTTGAACAGTGACTATGTTCATCAAGGTACATCTCCACTATTGTTTAAAGATGTCGTAAAAATTGTACAACAGGATATTTTCTTGCATTCAAATTACACTAATCAGGATATCCAATAATGTTAGTTGAAAGTGAAATAAATGTCAGAAATTTGAAATTTGCCTATATAAGTTCTAGGACACTCTGTCATTATGAACAGAACAACACTTTGGCCCAAGAGGTATGATCAATTCTCATCAATCAATAATGAACTATCAGAACTTCTGAATGCTGTTCAGTATACATAAATTTGCTGGTAATAGATGAAAGGATACTTCAGCACTGATGGGAAATATTTTCTTAGTTTGTAAGAAACGTCTAGCAGATTTTAAGGGTGAGGAAAGTTTGTCTTATGTTAAGTACTCAGTTACTATAGACACTTTGGAAATTATAACTTACTTTTATCATAGGAATGCAATAGATAGGTAATATGGCATGCTTACCCTACTTGCTAAGCACAAAACTGGGACAGCTGTATTGCCATAGGCCATATCACACTTAGAATATTACTTGGGTTAGGATGCCAGATGTAATTAGACCATATTTATTTTAATCATATTGTATAAATGTATCCTTAGTGTATGACAGATGGGCTCTGTCACATTTCATTCACACAGTGGTCCAACAAAGGAACTTTGGCTTGTAATGAAGAATAGGAATATACTGTTTGTAGTTGCTAAAGTGTTCATTTCTTACATTTTGGCAAGAGGGGAGTGGTTGAAGTGAGTTTTCTGAGTGATCATTATTTGGCATTTAGGGCAGGATGGTTGAAGTATAGATGTTGAAAGGAGAGAAGAAAACTTTTCTTATTGCCTCTCAACTAAATAAAATAAAAGTTCATTTTCAATAAGCCCCTATAGTAAGGAAAGCAGGTTATTGTCTTTCATCTCTCAAGCCATTTCCCATAAAAGATTGCTCTTCTTAACTATATTGGTTGAGTGTCATTTTTTTTGATTGACCATCATTTCTATGATGGTCAATTCTCTGTATCTCATCTTGCTTATTAAAGGCTAGTCTCTTATTCATTAAGCTCTGCTTTAAGTTCAACTGTGGATTTTTCTGCAAAATCATTTGTGTAGATTTACAACTGAAGACCAGAAGGAAAGGAAGATGGACTGTTTGGGCTGAATGACATGATCAGGTGGAAAAATAACCCAATATAAACCAGGCAGTGGCAATGTGACCCAAACTGCTGCCTCAAACTGACATTCCTCAAAACTAGGGAATTATATGTAATAGAAAAAACAATTTATTTTGAACCTACAACAAACCATTGCATTCCAGATGTTCTGTGATTAACTGTCCATTGTATGGTTTACTTTCCCATGTCACAGAGACATAATTCAGCAGAATGAAAATCCTGATAAAACCCTGATTTCTCTGTTTCTTCCTTACTATGATAATCTTAACAGTATGAAAAAGGTTGCCAGTATGGTACCTTTTATTTTATTTCCTTCCTTCGCTCCCCTCATATGCCACTGCCAATCTTCTTTAACCCTTCCTTATGGAGTACTAATTGCAGACTAATAGCACTTTGGTCCACACCTGGATAAAAAGAGCCTTGTTTTGTTTTTGTATGGACCAAACATAACACACAAAAGCAGCTGTTCCATGCATGGAATTTTGCACATCTGTACTTATAAATATAAATCTTTATTATGGCCTTGGATTGGTAGAAATAGGACAATAACAGCAATATTAGTGGGCATTCCATTTGCCCACTAAGTCAAAATTAAAATGCACCAAAATTTCTAAGCCTATATCTCCAACTGTGGGCTAAAATACAAGTATCAATAAAAAAACACCAAGAACTGGGTGAGCTCTATCAAAATTAAAAGACAGTGAGGCAAAAAGTTTACACAGTACCACAAGAAACAAGGAAGTATAAAAATCAATGTATTTAACTGATAGTATATTTAGTAATCCCTTCTGGATTTTGCAAGCAGCTGGACAGAATCTTTCAACATTAGCTTTGATGCAAAGACTACCAATCTCTAATAGAAATTGGACATAGGATGAATCTGATTCCAATCCCATTCTGGCCTACTTGTTATGCCCATGAAACATCTCCTATGAAACACCCCAAACTCAGAATACCAGCCCTCTTTTTATTTTTATTTATTTATTTATTTTAGAAAGCAGCAGCAGCAGCAGCAACATACCTTATTGCAGTCATAGACCAAAAAGACCAAAACATCCAAGACACATAGCTGGCGCACGACCAGACTAAAGTGCAAAATGGCAGCAAGATTAGTGGTGGAAATCACTCCGTCAAACTCACAGTAAAATTGTACATAGGGAGAAAATACTATATTGCAATTTACATAAATCCGCACATCGCACTTTATACAGCCACCAGCTAGTTCAACTGCTGCCAATCAAGAGGACTGACCTCAGTCAATGGGTCCAGCCCATCCCTTCTCCCAGCTCTTACATCTCAAGATTTCAGCAAAAAAATTTGCTACCTTTAGTGTAATCTTAGAATCAGTATCTTGAAGTAAGAAGTGGAGACTAAGAGTTTCAGATAATCCAGGAAATCTTTGGCAAATGGGGGAGATAAGTTCTGACCTTATCTCCCGATAGTGGGGACAAGTAAATATGATGTGAGCCAACGATTCCGAAGATCGATCGTCACATGAACAGTGGGTGGGTTTCACACCTCCCGAGCACTTGCTATCCAAGACATTTGAGGGGATCACATTAAAACGTGCCTTCAGAAAGGCCAACCTGTATTTAACAAAAGATAGCATAAAAAGATATTTGGGGGGATGCATTTGGGGAGTAATACCAAGAGAAAATGGAGAACATACTCCTGCACCAAGTGCCAGATTCTGTTGTCCAATATCATCCAATCGCTGGAATATCAGCGATTTGGCTGTATCTGGGCCTAGCATAAGGGCTTCAATAGGGGGAATACCTATCTTCATAAGTTTGGTATGGATATTGCGGGCCCAAGGACTGTGGAAGTCATCCCACCATAAGCACTGGCCTAAATAGTAGTATGGAAATCTGGTCCACAGGGTAAGTCAGTAGCTACCAGCCCTCTAACATGAAGCCATAGGTCTGCTTTCAGACACCAACTTGTTCATCCCATATGTTGCTCCTTCTGAACAATTATCCAAAGACTGCCCTCCAAGAGAAAATTGCCAACTCAATCCTGCTGATAACTTCCTCATCCACTCTTGGAACATAGCAGGGTAGAACCCTCCCCCACCCACAAAAAAGCAGACCCAACTTTTCTTGCATTCATGTCCAAATTTGATGCAATTTCTTATAGGAAACATGGCGGTTGAGGAAATTCTCAGTTCCCAACTACTTTTCTGGTAATCCCCTTCACAATCTCAGAGGTGGCAAACCTTAAGTAGGGGTGTTGGTGAAATTGGACATAGGATGAATCTGGTTTATGAGAATACTAAGGAGGAGAAGCCTACTGTAGCTCTTATATCTCTGAAGAACAGAAAACAGAATATGACATGTTCTCAAGTTGCTAAATCTCCCAAGTCATAAGGACAAAGCCTTTCAACCATTGAACACTTTTTATTCTTGCCCTCCAGGCCAGTGGAAAGTAGTAGTCAGTATTTCAGCAGTGCAAAAGCTCCATTTTTGTGGCTTCATAATTCTGATTATGAGGGTTAGCCTCCAGCTAAAAACACTGATATCTACCTAATATCTTGATGGTTTACATAAAGGATTCTGTGTTTAATGGCCAACTTAGCTCTATCATGGCCAATTACTAGGACTTCTGAAAGGGAGCAGCCCAGGAGGTTTAATTTCAGACTAATCACCTTAACCAGGAAGGTGTTTAGATAACCTGGAGGATTATTCAAACATTTATGATTATGTGCCATTTTTATCCACAGGTTTAGGGAGGCAAGATATCCTTGGCTTTCATTTCAATCATGCCTGGCAGGGAGGAGAAATATGGTCATAGAATCATATTTTAGTGAGCACCTAAGTCTTCTATTTCAGTTACTTTTTATTTTGTTTTAAAATAGTTTACTTGGTGATTTTATTAATATTAATTAGTAATTTTAGTTGCCTTTACTAGATTTTAATAATTTTAGAAGTTTATAATTCAAGTTAGCTGACATTGTAGAACCTGTAATCTAACAGCATTAGACATTTGCCGATGATGCAAGGCAAGAAAAAAGAATTCAAAAAGACCAAAGGAAAGAACAAGCCTGAGATGTTGCAGAGAGAAAATGCTAAGCATTCCATACACTCAAAGGCTGCAATAACCTCCACATTGTTGAAACTGAAGGATTTATTCCAGCACAAAGAGACAGCATATAAGTCTCCTTGTCCTTTCCCTTCCATTTCTTCACAATCTCCACCAATAAATCCTACTTGATTGGGAAATGGATGTTTTCCCTTTCTCCAATGATAAGGGTTCTGTAGGAGACAGAGGGAAGGAGATTTTTTAAAACAGTAAGTAGTTTAAACATGGATTATAGACTTGGTTTCTGTCTTTTAACTGCTAAAATGGTTATTAAAATTTTTGATCAGCTGCTAGATGTTAAGCAGAAAGTAGATGAAGAGAAAAACATGTAACTAAACCTGTTATGGAGCCACCCTTCCACCCAGTTGCTCCAGAACTTATTCAAAAAACATATTCTACACAAGACTCCACACGTATGGAAATTGCTAAGGATGTTTACTGGTAGTCTTGCAGGGACAAAGGATTTTGTCCCACACTGCAATTAATTTTCTTAAGGAGAGCAGATGGAGACCCAGGCAAGTACTACTACATTCACTTTTGATCTGTCCCCCCCCTTCAGAGACCCACAAAAACACAGCCAGCCGAGGGTTAAGAATCACTTGGCACACTCCGCAGTTCTTATCTCAACCTTGGCAGCGATATGCACACCGTCTGCCAAGGACTTTATTGGTTTACACAAACAAGAAAATCACCTACGTAGCTTTGCCGTTCATCCAGCTTCCAAGACTACGAGGTTGCTCCGTTTGTTTAGCTTTGTTCGTCACGAACTTCGTGACCCACCGTACTGTCTTATATAGATATGTTTCTGGGTGTGGTCCAGTGAGTCATTGATCCTGTGACTCCAATCCAATGACTCAGGATTTCCTCATACGCCGCAGCTGCAGTACCCTTTTCTCTCGCCTTCTTTGGCGTGCGTCCAGGAATGACGTCTCTCCCTCACTCTCATCTGAGACACCTGTTTCCCCACTACTTGGCTCTCTTTCAGCTGGCACCTGAGCCGGTGCCAGAGGGGGAGGGCTGGGAGATCTGGCTGGCTCCTCTTCCTCCTGCTCAGAGCTGCCTTCCTCCAAAGGGATAGGCTCAGAGGACGGGGCCACAACACTATCCCTCACCGCAGGGCCCTTCCCCCGGGTCTGACGGTTGGGATGGGGTCAGGACGGGAACTGTTCGTGGAAAGCCCGCACCAGGTCAGGGGCCTGAACGGCAGATGCGTCCACCCAGGTGAAATCCTCGGCCCCGTACCCTTTCCAAGCGATGAGGTATTGGAAGCGCCCCTTCAGCCAACGGGAGTCCCGAATACTGTCCACCTCATACGTCGAGGCGTCGTCCTCGTCGGCTGCGGCTGGGGGGGCAGGCGGCAGCGGGTGGCGGAGACGGCTAGTGGGAGTCTCAGGGACCAGGAGGGACCGAGGAAAAACGGGGTGGAGCCGCATGGAGCGGGGTAGAGTCAACCGATAGGCCACCGGGTTGATGACCGCCTCGATGGGGAAGGGACCGATAAAGTGGTGGGCCAGTTTCCTCACCGGCTGGTCCGTGGGGAGGTGTTTCGTGGACAGCCACACCCGATCTCCAACTTCCAGCGGTGGCGTCGCCCGGCGGCCGCGATCGGCGAACCGTTTATAGTCCTCTTTCGCCCGGATCAGCTGCCGCCGCACCAGTTGCTGCACCGCCTGCAGCTCCGAGAGGAAGTCCCGGGTCTCAGGAACAGGGGAGTCCATGATGGTCAACGGAAAAAACCGTGGATGGTACCCGACGTTGGCATGGAACGGTGTCATCTGGGTGGAGGTATGTTGGGAGATGTTAAAAGCGAACTCCGCCAGGGGAAGGTACTCGGCCCAGTTGTCCTGCTGCTGGTTGACAAAACAGCGGAGGTACTGCTTCAGTATGCCAATGACCTTCTCCGTGCTCCCGTCAGTCTCCGGATGGTGTGACGACGACAGGCACACCTGCACCTCCAGCGCAGCCATCAGGCTTTTCCAGAAGCGGGCCGTGAACTGGGCCCCGCGATCCGAAACCACCCGGTCCGGCAGGCCGTGGAGGCGGAAGATGTGTTGCAGGAACAGGCGAGCCGTGGTACGAGCCAAGGGCAGGCCGCGGCACGGGATGAAATGTGCCATCTTCGTGAGCGCATCCACCACCACGAGGACGGTCGTGAACGTAGCGGACAGGGGCAGGTCAGTCAGGAAGTCCATGGAGATGGCTCCCCACGGTCTCTCCGGTGTCGGCAGCGGTTGGAGGAGTCCAGGAGGGGGGCCGGACGCGGCTTGGACCAGTCGGCATGGCACACAGGACGTCACGTAGGCGTGCACGTCGTGCTGTACCCGAGGCCACCAAAAAGTCCGCGTCACTAGGTTCAAGGTCTTAAAGAAGCCGAAGTGCCCCGCCGCGGGGTTGTCATGGCACTGGTTCATGACGAGGGCTCGGAGCGGACTTGTGGGCACGTACAGCCGACCCTGGTGCCTGAGCAAGCCCTCCTCCACGGTCCATGGGGACGCGGGGCCGACGTCCGCTCTCCGCTGCTGCGACCAGTCGTCCTGTCGCTGCGCTTCCAGCACCTGAGTCTGCAGGTCCACCGGTTCCTGGACCGCGGCCAAGGAGTCCGCTGGCAGCACCGTCCGGGGGGAAAGGGAGTCCTTGGGGCAAAAGTATTCCGGCTTACGGGATAGCGCATCCGCCCTCTGGTTGAGGTGGCTCGGAATGTATGTGACGTGGAAGTTGAACCGGGCGAAAAACAACGACCACCGGATCTGCCGCTGGTTCAAATTCCTGGCCGTGGTGAGGTGCTCCAGGTTCCGATGGTCCGTCCGCACCTCCACCTGGTGTCGGGCCCCCTCGAGGTGATGTCGCCAAGCCTCGAACGCGGCCTTGATAGCCAGCAACTCCTTTTCCCAGATGGTGTAGTTGCGCTCGGAAGGAGTGAGTTTCCGGGAGTAGTAAGCGCAGGGAAAAAGAGTGCCGCCATCCACCGGAGCCTGTAGCAGCACCGCTCCAATCGCCACGTTGGACGCGTCTGTCTCAACCACGAACGGACGGTGTGGATCGGGGTGCCTCAGGACCGGCTCCGTGACAAAGGCCTGCTTGAGAACCTCGAAGGCCTGCTGCTGCGGGGGCCCCCACTGGAACGGAACCTTCTTCCGAAGGAGCTGGGTCAACGGCACGGTCAGGGTGGCAAAGCCCGGGATGAAGGTCCGGTAGTAGTTGGCGAATCCCAACAGACGCTGGACGTCCTTCACCCGACGCGGGGGTTCCCAACTGCGCAAGGCCGCCACCTTGTGTGGGTCCATCGCGATGCCCTCGGGGGTGATGATGTGCCCGAGGAACTCTATGGAAGTCTGGAAGAAGTAACATTTCTCCAACTTCGCATAGAGCTGGTGCTCCCGCAGGCGCTGCAGGACCTGGCAGACATGCTGGAGGTGACTCTCCGGAGTCCGGGAATAGATCAAAATATCATCCAGGTAGATCACCACGAACCGATCCAGCATGTCCCGGAACACGTCGTTCATCAAGTGCTGGAAGACCGCGGGGGCGTTGGTCAACCCGAACGGCATGACGGTATATTCAAAGTGTCCGTATCGGGTGCCAAATGCCGTCTTCCACTCGTCCCCCTCTCGCATCCGCACCAGGTTGTAGGCTCCCCGGAGGTCGAGCTTGGTGAAAATCGAGGCCTCCCGCAACCTCTCCATCAGCTCCGGGATCAGCGGCAGGGGATAGCGATTCCGTACCGTGATGGCATTCAAGCGCCGGTAGTCGCAACACAGGCGCAAGTCCCCCGTCTTCTTTTTCACGAAGAGGACTGGGGCCGAGAGCGGGGAGGTCGAAGGCCGGATGAACCCACGGGCCAGGTTCTTGTCCAGAAAGTCCCGTAAGGCGGCCAGCTCGGGTTCCGACATGGAGTACAGGCGTCCCGAGGGCAGGGGCGCATTGGGCATCAAGTCCACCGCGCAGTCGTAGGGTCAGTGCGGGGGCAAGCGATCCGCCTCCTTCTCGCTGAACACGTCGGCGAAGGATGTCAGCTCCGGAGGCAAGGAGACGTTCGGGGCAGAGACGTCCTGGCCGGCACAGGTGTGGCGAAGGTGGTCGACACACTGCAGGCTGGGGAACGAGATGGCATTTCTCGACCACGCCACCTGAGGGTCGTGCGCCCGAAGCCAGGCCATCCCCAGGACCAAGGGGAAGTGCAGGTCCGCCGTCACATAAAACTGGATCGCCTCCTCATGGTTCCCAATGGCAAGGCGCAAGGGCTGAGTAGCGAAGTTGATGGGCCCCGCCACAAGTTCCCGCCCATCAATAGTTTCGACCCTCAACGGAGGGTCCACTGGAACCAAGGGAACCTTGTAATGGGCCACAAAGGCCTGGTCCATAAAGTTCGTGGTGGCCCCCGAGTCCACCAGCGCGTGCGCCTGGAGCCCCTCCGACCGGTTAGCCAACAACACCGGGGTGTTCAAAATCAGGTGCCGAGGGGGCTCACAGTCCACAGCCGCCGCCTCCGGCGGGGCATGGTCACCTGCCTGACCTAGAGTTTCCCCTAAGCCAGGCCTGACCCGTTTCCCGGCTGGTCACGCCGAGGCTCCGGAACAGGCTTGAGCGATCCACTCCGCTTCCGGGGACACGAGGCGGCGAAATGTCCAGCCTCGCCGCAATAGAGGCACAACCCCCCTTGGCGTCTCCGCATCCGCTCCTGGGCCGTCAGTTGAGGTCTGGCTGCTCCGAGCTCCATGGGCTCCTCAGCCGTCGCCACCAAACACGGTACGGTCCGGGGCGCTGTTGGTACGAAACGCGGGGGTGCCGGCACTGTCGGTGGTTCCAGAAGAGCCCTACGGGGCTGTCGCCATTGTAGGCGGGCATCGATGCGCAGGCATTGGGTCACCAGCGCGTCCAGGGTCTGTGGCGCCTCTACCCGAACCAGCTCGTCCTGCATCTCATCGCAGAGGCCGTCCTGGAAGGCATCCATCAGCGCCGCCTCATTCCAGGCCGAATCCTGGCCTAGCAATCGGAACTCCGCAATATAGTCCTGCAGGGGGCGCTTGCCTTGGCGGAGGTCTTTGATGCGCCTTGCTGCCGTCTGCACCCGGAGGGGGTCCTCAAACATGGTGCGCAGGTGTTGCAAAAAGCCCTGATAGTCCAGAAGCAAGGGGCTGTCTTGCAGCAACAGGGGCGTGGCCCATCGGGCGGCAGTGCCAGAGAGGGAGCTGATAATAAAAGCCACCCGAACCCAGTCATCCGGAAAATCCTCCGGCCGCATTGCCATGTACAGCTGGCACTGTCCCAAGAAGGCCGGGAACATTTCCTGCTGTCCAGAAAACTTATCTGGTATGTTCACTGGGCATCTTGGACGGGGAAGGGGAGCAGGTGGAGCTGCTACAGGAGCATTTCCCAAAGCAAGTTGTGCAGTTAGCTGTGCTACTTGCTGTTGCAGAAGTTGATTGGCCTCCAGCATCTGCTGTACCTGCTGCTGCAGCTGTTGGTCCATCGTGGGTTAACGATGGAGTTTTGGGTGACGAACAAGATGATCTGTCCCCCCCCTTCAGAGACCCACAAAAACACAGCCAGCCGAGGGTTAAGAATCACTTGGCACACTCCGCAGTTCTTATCTCAACCTTGGCAGCGATATGCACACCGTCTGCCAAGGACTTTATTGGTTTACACAAACAAGAAAATCACCTACGTAGCTTTGCCGTTCATCCAGCTTCCAAGACTACGAGGTTGCTCCGTTTGTTTAGCTTTGTTCGTCACGAACTTCGTGACCCACCGTACTGTCTTATATAGATATGTTTCTGGGTGTGGTCCAGTGAGTCATTGATCCTGTGACTCCAATCCAATGACTCAGGATTTCCTCATACGCCGCAGCTGCAGTACCCTTTTCTCTCGCCTTCTTTGGCGTGCGTCCAGGAATGACGTCTCTCCCTCACTCTCATCTGAGACACCTGTTTCCCCACTACTTGGCTCTCTTTCAGCTGGCACCTGAGCCGGTGCCAGAGTAGGAGGGCTGGGAGATCTGGCTGGCTCCTCTTCCTCCTGCTCAGAGCTGCCTTCCTCCAAAGGGATAGGCTCAGAGGACGGGGCCACAACAACTTTCTCACAACTCCTTCATCACAGAATATATTCCAGAGAGTTTACAGAAACCTCTTGGCTTCCCAGATGACAAGATCTTGAAAGAAGAAGAATAATATTGAATATTATTATTCAATAATAATATTGACTTTTAGGCATTTTGCACCTTCAATGATCTTTAAACCTAAGCATGTCTTAAGTGGATTTCAAATTACATCTATACGTGTCTTTCATAATAGCAGGGTATGGCTTCTGCTGGGAGGGCAGCCAAGCCCATGAGAATGGCATTAGCCTCAGAGCTCATAATATCATCCAGCAATTACCTACACAGAAGAATGCTCCACCAATTCCAAGGTCAGGTCCAGATAAGCACAGGAGGCATAACATCCTTAATTTAATTAAAGAGAAGGTACAGATAGCAGCTGATCTGATGAAAGATGAGGAAGAAGTTGTTTGGCACTTTCTCTACTGCATATTAACAATTATATACAATCCTGAAACAGTTAATTCAATGCTCCAATCAATGACTGTTGCAACTGAGTCAACATTTTACTACCCTCCAGCTGTCCTTCTGCTGAAAAGCTGACAAGTTCATTTTCTGAGTGCCTAGCATCTCAAAAAAAAAAAAAAAAAAAAAGTAATCCAGCCCAAAACTTATTCAGACAAATGAAGGAAATATCAAGCTGATTAGTCTGTAGAGATTCTCACTCATCCAGCTCATGGCTGTCCTAAAGGTGCTTTTTCAAGAGGCAATGGGACTTTCTTGTTTTTCTTTTGAAGATGTTTTCCCCACTATCCTGTCAGAGCTGAAGAAGCTTCTTGGATGAGAAGTGAAACATCTTCAAAAGAAAAATAAGGAAGTCCAGTTGCCTCCTGAAAAAACACCTTTGGGACAAGCTGATTAGAGTCACACAATCTTTCTATAATCTTCCAATTGTTCATTCTACAAGTAATTGTCCCTCATAATTGGACTCCAAAGAACAAACTCGTCAAACTACAGCCCTATGTCTTCCCCCTGCGTAGATCCTGATTTATGTATTCGTCCTATGGCTGCCCCATCTACAGCTTACTATTCCTCCTTGCAAGTGAACTCCTTCCATAGAAACCCTGAACATTGCTAACAGGCTGATTCCAATCCCATTCTGGCCTACTTGTTATGCCCATAAAACATCTCCTATGAAATTATCCCAAACTCAGAATACCAGCCCCCTAACATGAAACCATAGGTCTGCTCTCAAACACCAACTTGTTCATCCCATATGTTGCTCCTTCTGAACAATTATCCAAAGACTGCACTCCAAGAGAAAATTGCCAACTCTATCCTGCTGATAATTTCCTCATCTACTCTTGGAACATAGCAGGGTAGAACCCTCCCCCACCCACAAAAAAGCAGACCCAACTTTTCTTGCATTCCTGTCCAACTTTGATGTAATTTCTTACAGGAAACATGGCTGTTGGGGAAATTCTCAGTTCCCAACTATTTTTCTGGTAACCCCCTTCACAATTTCAGAGGTGGCAAACCTTAAGTAGGGGAGTTGGTGATCTGTTTATAGTGTCCAATTTACGTATTTCAATTGTAAAACAATTACCTCAGTTTGAGAATGCTTTGTTAGGCTTTGACCACTTTTCCTCATAGTGCATTAATTTCTATCTTCCTTCCTTCCTTCAGCTCTAGTTACAGGTAACTCAAACTTGGAATCAGGTTGATACTTTCCTTAATCTTTGTCTGAATGAGTTTCCTACTACATATATTCTACTATAAACCAATTTATTGTAATTCTAGGCTGCATTAACAGAGAAAGAATCAAGATCATGTGAAGTGTTAATACCACATTATAATGCCTTGGTAAGATCACACTTGGAATACTGCATCCAGTTTTGGTCACCACAGTGTAAAAAAAGATGTTGAGACTTTCTAGAATGCAGAGAAGAGCAACAAAGATGATTAGGGGACTGGATGCTAAAACATATTAAGAACAATTGTTGAAATTGTGTATGTCTAGTTTAATGAAAATTAAGGACTAGGGGTGACATGATAGCAATGTTCTAATATCTTAGAAGTTGCCACAAAGAAGAGGGAGTCAAGCTATTCTCCAAAGCACCTGAGGGCAGGACAAGAAGCAATGGGTGGAAACTAATCAAGGAGACAAGCAACTTAGAACTAAGAAATTTCCTGACAGAACAATTAATCAGTGGAACAACTCATATCTGGAAGTTGTGAATGCTCCAACACTGGAAGTTTTTAAGAAGAGATTAGATAACCATTTATCTGAAATGATATAGGGTTTCTTGCCTGAGCAGAAGGTTGGGCTAGAAGACCAACCTACTCTACTCTACTCTACTCTACTCTACTCTACTCTACTCTACTCTACTCTACTCTACTCTACTCTACTCTACTCTAGATGCAAGAGCAGGTTGTAATGATGAAACTCTGGATACTTCAATGCCTGTCCTTGTCAAGAGTAATTGAGCCACTATTTAGAATATGTCTAGATCCTTCAAAGACACAAATCAGAACCTAGCTGGATTTAGGCTGCTACATCTCATAAAAAAGCCTAACCTACAAATGTTAAATGGCCCTGTCCAAATTGATTACCCATGATGATATATATTTTGATCATCTTACCAGTTATCCAGGTTATTTAATAATTTCTAAAGATCTGGCCTCTTGCCTTAAGGATGTTGGCAGAGTCCCCAGGACTAAAAGCAATCACCTTCCCTTAACTTTGTTTTGCTCTGTTAGGAACCAAATTAAGACCATTTACATTGCTTGGCCAAGGTGGCACTTATCAGGTCATATGGAATTACTCCCTTGAAGATAGGATAACCCAGTGGTTTCACTCAGAGGAAGGAATTGCATTCTTTTCAACCCTGTATAATTTAGGAGTATGCTCAGACCCAACCATCCCACAAGATAGTAGAATACTTGACGTATACCATTATCTCATAGTTAAGCATCAACCTTTTGTAATAAAAACAAAACAGCAATCTGACCAGGAGGGGATGGTTCAAAGATTTGCATTGCTGTCAAATCAGCATTATTGAAATCCTATGTTACTTGCTCAGGCCAATCTCATCAGATTCCACCCAATTTTAAAGGATCAGAAAAGACAATATAAGACCCTGCTCAGGAAAAAAAAAATCAAGCTCAGAGGAAAAAGTGGTCACAACTAATCAAAGCCATAGAGTTCATAAATCTTTCCCTATTTTCATAGACTATTATAAACTGTTCACATAACAACACTATACAACTCTGTACACCACTTCCAAGACTTTTATGGTGATCCGCATTATAACACCTAAGAGATGGAGATACCATTATCTTCATTACAACAGTGATCCTCAGTCAAATGCAAGAAAGTAAAAACTTTCATTAACCAATTTAAGTATGGTAAAGCCCCTGGGAGCTAATTAAATCAAATTCAAATAGGTGGGCTTCTGTCTTGGCTTGCTTATTTTCATACATTAACCACATAGTCAAAATTCCAGAAGACTGGCGGGGAAATCATAATCGTTTCCTGATATAAAAAGGGTGATAGGAATGATCTGGTTAATTATAAGCCAATTAGCCTATTGAACTCATTAGCTCTAACTATATGCCAGATACTTGTTTATCAAACTCCAAACTTGGACAAGGGAGGAGGGATTAACTGACCCAGAGCAAGCAGGGTTTCATCTGGGATGCTCTACTACAGACATTGTCTAGTGCAATTCGACAAATAAATATTCAGAGCATTCTGACTTGAATCTATATGCAGCCTTTATTGATTTCAAGGCAGTTTTTGATAAAATTTCAGGGTAAGGCTTTGGGACATTCTGAGCAGATACTTTATAGACGAAAGGCTCCTGCTCCTAAATCCATAAATTCTACAATAAAACCATCCTTAGAGTAAGATGTAATCAGGGAGATCTTTCAAACTTTATTCACATATCAAGAAGGTGAAACAAGGATCTATTCTAGCTCCATTGCTTTTTAACATACAATATATATTAACTCTCTGACTAAAACTTTTCAGAGAGTTGATATCCATGCACCTAAATTAGCTGATAACTAATTTACTCTATGCTGACGATGCAGTTCTTCTTTCCTTGTCTTCTGTAGGCATGAAGTGGGCAATAAGAACCCTGACATCCAACTGCAATGAGGGACAATTAATAATCAATTATGATAAATCTAAAATTCTAGTTTTCTCTAACATAAGCACAAGTGGGCAAATGGATTCATATGAATTAAAGCAGCTCAAATGATTTAAATACTTGAACATAGTATTTCAGGCCTCTAGAAAATTAACAGCCCAGGTAAATTATGTCACTCTTACTGCTCAAAAGAGCACACACAAGCAATAATTAAATTTCATAGGCAACAGGGGGCAAACTATATCACAGCAGCACTTAAATTGTTTTTGGCTAACTATTGCCCAACTATTTTATGGCATACAACTTGGCCCATACACAAGCTTAAGGGCGCATGAAGCCATTCAATCAAATTTCCTTAGGACTTGTGTGGTGTCCCAAAATGCATCCCAATGCATTATTGAGGCTTCAAGTTAATGTGCCAAGCATTAAGGCTTAAATCTTGACTAGGATTCTAATCTCAGGATTTAGAAACAAGTTTGATTCTAACAGACATGATGCCTCTGCTGTTGTCAAACAGCTACCAATCTCATTGGCACAATATCTTTACAGCATAACTTTGCAGTCTTGGGTTCTCTCCTAAATATTTAGGATAATTATATCTCGAGAAAGTTAAACCAATAGTAAAAGAAAGAATCAGGGTCATTGATCATCAAAATGATATCATGAGTGCCCTTGAATTCTGTCACCAAGTGTTAGACAGATACATACAAGCCCTCTAGTACCCTAACTCTTAGCAAATATAGGTGGGAATTTCCCAAAGTCCATTTTGTGTCTAGTTGTTTTGGCATGCAATACCCTATAGTGGTGTCTTGAAGGGAGGAGATGAAGCAGTTTATGTCCAAGATATGAGGGGTCTGTGTAGATATTTTCTCACTCCTCTTTCTGGTTGATGCAGTATATTATGCAGGTCCTCAATGGAAGGCAGGCTGGTTGCAATTGTTTTTTCTGCAGTCCTAACTGTATGATGAAGTCTGTATCTGTCTTGTTTGCTGTACCAAACCAGACAGTTACAGAAGTACAGATGACAGATTTAATAATTCCTCTGTAGAACTGTATCAGCAGCTCCATGGGCATTTGAGCTTTTTGAGTTGACATGGGAAGTACATTCTTTGTTGTGTCTTTTTAATGATGGTTCTTATGTTTGGAGTTCATTTTAAGTCCTGGGAGATTGTAGAACCCAGAACCTGAAGGTCTCTGCGGTTGATACTGTGTTATCTAAAATTGTAAGAGATGGTAGAATAGGAAGGCTCTTCCTAAAATCAACTATTATCTCTATGTTATGGTCAGCTCTAAATTATACCAGCTGCACCACAGGGCCAGTTGTTCAACCTCTCATCTATATGTAGATTTATCACCATCTTGAATGAGAACAAGTACTGTAAACTTCAGTATTTTAACAAAGGGATCCTTCAAGATGCAGTCATTGGTATAGAACACGGGTGTCAAACTCGTGCTCTATAACTTAAGAACCTCAGATAGCTCAACAGGCTAAGTAGCCTGTTATTAACATTCAGCTGTCTGCAATTATTGCAAGTTCAAGGCTCAAGGTTGACTCAGCCTTCCATCCTTTCTAAGGTAGGTAAATTGACACACCCAGTTTGTGGGGGCAATAAGCCGACTTTGTATAAAAAATATACAAAAGTATGAAGTTTGATGTGATTTTATCTAGCTTCATCTGCTGCTTTCTATCTGTTAGAAAGTCTATCATCTACCTACAAATATGGTCAGGCACAGCTAATTGATTCCCTCAATTGGAGGGAAGAATTTCTGGAATGATGGTATTGGATGCTGAATTGAAGTCTACAAAAAGGACCCTTACATAGATCCTTGGGGATTCAAGGATTATAAAATGAAATGCAGTGTCATGTAACAGCATTATCTGCTGATCTATTTGCATGGTAGGCAAATTGCAAGGCATCTAAAGCAGTGGATCTGGGATGATTTTCAGGTGGGCTAGCACTCACTTTTTAAAGGTTTTCAATAACTACTGATGTCAGAACAACTGGTCTTTAGTCATTTAGCTCCTTGATGGAGGTTTTCTTGGGCACTGGGATAATAGAGTGTCTACCTAGTGTGCAATAATTTTTTTCTCTAGCTGTACTATATTTTGAGTCTGATAGTCTTTAACTGAGTTCAAGTTTAATACCTGAGTCATACCATAAAAAGTCAATGTCTGGCACTAATGCTCAGCTCTTGTCAGTAAGAAGAATATGGCTAGTTTATGGAATAATTTTTAAAAACATTTTTGTTGGAAAACTCCACTCATCTGCACTATATAATTTTCCCCCAGGCTCATCATTCAGTGGAACATAATATACAACTATCACCAATCTATGGATGCCTATTTTCATACACAAACTGAACAGACTCAAAGACACCAATCCATAATTTTTGACGTACACAATAATTAAACTTACATCTTCATTTTTATACATAATCATCAACTCAACATCATCTTCATTCTGATTTTTTTCTGCTTCATTAATGCTGTTTACCACTGCTTTGTTCAACATTCAATTTTTTTCTCTCATAATCCAAGTTCAGAGATAGTGACCATATTTGCCATATCTTGCTAAGTAGGAGATACACTGTATATACAATGTATTGACACATTCAGTAGTCATAAAATAATATGCATAAACATACTTTTTTAAAAATGCCAAGTCAAGTTTAAATATATGACTGAACAATAATAATAAAACATATCAAAGAAAATGTCATTATTGGATAGGGGTGTCAAACTCGTGGCCCGTGGGCCGGATGCATCACGTGCTGGCCACTCCACCCTTACTTTAGCAAAGGGGAAAAAAGTCATGCTACATCATATGATGACAATGTGATGACATGAGTTTGACATCCAATGTTATAGAGCAAAGCAACACAAAGCAATGATAATAGACCAATTCTATATTTTATAAAAAGACTTTAATTTAACACAAGAGAAACTCAAAGTCATTGTTTTGCAATTTGTGCAATTTTTCCATCTAGTGTTAAACTTTAATTTTGTATATCTAGTGATGTCACAGGGAAACAGTTAAGAATTTTACTTTTGAAATGGAGAAAAATGAAGGATAATTTCTTAGGAAATGGGGGAAAAAAGCTCTGATGAATAATGGGGCAATCCCTGTGTATTTTCTTTGGGATTTACTGTGAAATAAATGAATTTTGTATAGAACAAAATTGGTTTGTAACATTACATAATGATATTTAAATTACCTCCTTATAGATAGGACCATCTTGAATACATCCCAAATGTACAATTCTGTTTTCAAAAGTTTAGAATTTCTATTTAACTCATCCTCCAGCAAAAAGAAACAAAGGAGCCAGTCAGTCTCTGACCCTACTTGCCATACTTCAGAAGAGCCATAATTATAAAAGAAAATTGGCTTACTTCCAGTTTTGGAAGATTGGTAAAAGTAAAACAAAGTCAAATAAAATGGAATGAGGAACAGAATTGTGCAGAAATTGCTGAACATTACAACTTTTTTTATGGAACATTTCATGTGCTCAAAAGAAATGCATGCATTTATCCGATTATTTACTGCTTTTCCTATATTTCTGTTTCACTTGAAATTCATCAGGTCAAGGCTTGAGCAAGATTATTTCTTCCTTCAAACCTTAATAACTGAAAATTTGAAACAGGTGAAGCATTTTCAGCAATTCTTTTCATTTTTTGACTAAGCAACCTATAATAAAGAATTCTAAAATATGAAAGAGTTTTAGAAAGAAGAAAGAAGATCTGGGGAAAAAAAGAGGAATGAAATGAAGACATGGGGGAAAAAGACAAAATAACAGAAGGAAGACCATGATGAAACGATGCTTAAAAATATTTATATCTTATCTCTGGAGGGTTCGGGACAGGGGATGTTCCTCTGTCCTGGTCCTTTTAGATTTCTCAGCGGCTTTTGATACCATCAACCATGGTATCATGCTGCATCGGCTGGGGGGGGGGGTTAGGAATGGGGGGGCACTGTGATGTGGTAGTTCTCCTCCTTCCTCTCTGTATGCAATCTGTGTTGGCGGGGGGGCAGAGGTCAACCTTGAGATACCTTACTTGTGGGGTGCCACAAGGGTCAGTTGTCTCACCCCTCCTATTCAACGTTTATGTGAAGCTGCTGGGTGAGATCATCTGTGGTTTTGGGGTGAAGTGTCATCAGTACGCTGATGATACGCAGCTGTACATTTCCACCCCGGACCACCCGAATGATGTCCTTGACAGGAGAAACAGGCTCAGACTCCAAGACTGAGTGGTTATGGTTCCCGGCACCCTGGTATAGCCAGCTGGCTCCATCGCTGGCTATTGGGGATGAGATTCTGGTCCCCTCAGAGCGGGCTCGCAACTTGGGTATCCCCCTGGATACAACACTGTCTTTGGACAACCATATGATGGCTGTGGACCGGGACTCCCTGCACACGGTCACTCACACCCTCATCACTTCCCATCTGGACTACTGTAATGCTGTTTACATGGGGCTCCCCTTGAAGAGCACTTGGAGGCTCCAACTGGTCCAGAATGTGGCCGTGAGGGTGATTATGGGGGTAATACATCGCACCCACATAACACCTGTCCTGAGTGAGCTGCACTGGCTTCCGTGGTCTTCCAGGTGCAATTCAAGGTGTTGGTTACAACCTTTAAAGTGCTCTATGGCTTAGGACCTGGATATTTGCAAGACCGCCTGCTACCACCGATAGCCTCCCATCAGCCAGTACGCTCCCACAGAGAGGGTCTCCTCAGGGTGCCGTCAGTCAAATTATGTCGACTGGTGACCCCCAGGGGGAGAGCCTTCTCTGTGGGGGCCCCTGCCCTTTGGAACAAATTGCCCCTGGAAATATGTAGGATCCCTGACCTTTGCACCTTTCGCCAGGCCCTGAAGACCCTATTATTTCAGCAAGCTGGTCTGATGGTCTGATGAATTTTAATGGGTTTTTAGTCTTGGGGTTTTTAATGACTGGCCAAAACATTGAATCAGTTTTAAATTGTTTTAACCTTTGTATCAATGTTTTTTATTATTGGTTGTACACCGTCCTGAGTCTCTTGGGAGAAGGGCAGTATAAAATTTTGAAAAATAAAATAAAATAAATAAATAAATAAATATGTTGTATGTTATGTGAATGTCATATATGTGTTATAATAAAATTAGAAATAAAAAAAAAGAAGATCTGGAAATCTATCATAAAATACTTCGTGAAGAAATTCTTCATCTTTATCCTGCTTAAAACAATCATTTTCCTTAGGCTTCATCATTCTCTCTATATACCAATGACTGCATCTCAAACAATCCATCTGTTAAATTACTGAAGTTCGCAGATGACACAATAGTGATTGGTCTCATTCGAGACAATGATGAATCCGCATACAGATGGGAGGTTGAACAACTAGCCTCGTGGTGCGACCAGAACAATCTGGAACTGAACACACTCAAAAGTGTAGAAATGGTGGTGGACTTTAGGAGAAACCCTCCCATACTACCACCTCTTACAATACTAGACAACATAGTATCAATAGTAGAGACCTTCAAATTTCTAGGATCTACCATATCTCACAACCTAAAGTGGACACCCAACATCAAAAACATCATCAAAAAAGCACAACAAAGAATGTTCTTTCTGCACCAACTCAGAAAGCTCAAACTGCCCAAAGAGCTGCTCATACAGTTCTACAGAGGAATTATTAAGTCTGTCATCTTCACCTCTATAACTGTCTGGTTTGATTCTGCAAACCCAACAAGACAGACACAGACTTCAGAGGTTATTAGAACTGCAGAAAAAACAATTACTACCAACCTGCCTTCCATTGAGAACCTGTATACTGCACGAGTAAAAAAGAAGGCTGTAAAAATATTTACAGACCCCTCGCATCCTTGAGATAAACTATTTCAACTCCTACCCTCAAAACGACACTATAGAGCATACCAGAACAACTATACACAAGAACAGTTTTTTCCCCAACGCCATCACTCTGCTAAACAAACAACACTGTCAAACTAATTACTAAGTATGCATTACTATTAATTTTCTCATCGTTCCTATCACTCATCTCCTCCCATTTATGACTGTATGTCTGTAATCTTGTTGCTGGTATCCTTAAGTTATATTGACTGTTTCCCTATGACTATCATTAAGTGCTGTACCTAATGATTCTTGATGAATGCATCTTTTATGTACACCGAGAGTGGGTGCACCAAGACAAATTTCTTGTGTGTCCAATCACACTTGGCCAATAAAGAATTCTATTCTATTTAATTTAGCTATTGCAATCCAAACATTTTTGGTGGAGCACAAATATATATTGCCACAGGCTTGGTGAACTGTAGTGCCTCTGTATGTATATATAAAGGAAGTTGCTAAAGTAATGCTATGAATTCAGCCAATCTTGAATCCAGAAATAAACTAGGTGCAGGAGACCTGGATCTGAACTTATTACCTCTTAATAGGTTTGCTGAACCTCCCCAAAGCTATAATGGCTACATTTGCTAAGCCCAAACAAACAAATTACATTGTAATTTAGCATGATGTGTGAATCCATCCAGAGAAGAAAACTGGTGGTCTACTTGTCTAGTTTACAAGTAATACAATGTGACTTTTTTCCCCCTTTGGGGTTATGTGTACCTTGGTTTAATGTTATTTTCAATGTTATGCTGCTTTGTTTAACCAGACTTTTAAAATCCCAGTTTATATGAAGCCAGACAGTTATCTACAAACGTTGATGTATTTCTTCCCAGTAAGAAAAAAACATGAGATGAAGAGAGCAGGTGTAGCTTTGTGATTGGAAGCACTAGCTTCTGGTCATTGTTAAAGGTATTATCAAGGGTTTCTAATTACAGTAATTTGTGAGAGGATGCTAAAGCAATAGATCATCCAGCTGTCCTAGAGAAGGTAAAAGAGCTTCTGGGGAATGTGTGAGATCGAAGTGTGCAGCATTGGATATTTGCCTGATCATATTTAGTGTTTGTCTTTCTGCCTCAACAAATGCATACTGCTCTATGTCCATTATTCATCACTATCCTAAATGATTTAGTGCCAATTTAACAGAAAACAAAAAGCCTTTCTCTTTAAATGTGTAACAGCAGATATCAACACATAAAGGTGCTTCTTGCAAACACTCCTGCTTCTATTTACCTGAAATTTAGCTCCTTCCATTTCTCCTATTGTTTCTGCAGTTCTCACCTAAATCTTTGAATTGAGGTTGTAGGATAAGGGAGGAGGGGAGGAGAGAGAAGTTGGACATCTAATATCAACATATAACAAAGACAGATACCTGAATTTCTAAGCTTAGATCTTACATTCAGATCCTAACTTGAATCAGGAAACTTGCAAATTGGTCTGAGCTAAAGTATGCCTACTTCTGAAGCCTTAAATTGGAAATCAAGCAAAATGTTATTTTGGTAGACATCAAATAGAAGCAACTGCATTGCTATATACTGTATGGTCTGAGTGTTTTCCCCTCCTCTCCCAAAAGTAAGATGAGGATTAGTTATAGATGTTACTATTATACAATCTAATGTTATGACCATCACTCAGGGCAGATACGACCTCGCAGATGACTCTCACTCTGTCAAGGACCTTGGAGTACTCATCTCTAATGATCTAAGCACCAGAGCCCACTGTAACAACATTGCCAAAAAGGCTCTAAGAGTTGTTAATCTAATCTTGTGTAGCTTCTTCTCTGGTAATATTGTACTGCTAACTAGAGCATACAAAACCTTTGCTAGACCAATTCTCGAATACAACTCATTTGTCTGGAACCCACACTGCATATCAGACATTAATACAATTGAGTGAGTCCAGAGATATTTCACAAGAAGAGTCCTCCACTCCTCTGCTCGCAACAGAATACCTTATACCACCAGGCTTAAACTTTTGGGCTTAGACATCTTAGAACTACGCCGCCTTTTGTCTGATCTAAGTGTAGTTCACAAAATTATCTGCTATAATGTCCTACCTGTCAGTGATTACTTCAGCTTCAACCGCAACAATATACGAGTACAGAAAAGATATAAACTTAAGATAAACCGCTCCAAACTCGATTGCAGAAAATATGACTTCAGCAACAGAGTGGTCAATGCCTGGAATGCAGTACCTGACTCTGTGGTTTCATCCCCAAACCCCCATACCTTAGACTGTCTACTGTTGACCTCACCCCATATATATATAGTGATAGACTTATATAGATATTGTACCTTTACAGGGAGGATAAATGAGATGTGGGTGTGGCTTACTGATGATGGCTAATGAGCCAGAAATAGTTATATAAGTCTCTCACTATGCAGCACAAAATCTGCTGGCTGCCAGAATGAAAAGAAGAAAAAAACCCAGAAAGTAGTGAATGTGATTTCACTCAATTAGGGTTGCAGAAAAATCTTGGTTACATAGGAAAAACCTGGCTTAAAGAAAAACACACAAAAAACCTACGAAAAGTAAGAATATATATATATGGTTTGTTGTGAATGCGACTGCTTGAGGGCTCCTGGATTGGAGCTGAAAGGCAAAAGGGACCAGAATGCCCCCTCCCACATGTTGGGGTTAGAAAAATGATTCAGAAAAATGATATTATATACCACATGAAAATATATTAAATTTGCAAAAATTGCAATTCATTGAGGGTTTATTAGGGTTAGGGTTTATTAGATTTTTTTTTCACTTACAACATAAAATTGGAATCAAATTTATTTTGTTTTTGATTTTTGCCAATATGGCAAAGGATACGCTTGATTGGACACACTCCTATCATTCCTGGATTCACTAGGCATTGGGGGAGGAGAGGACAAAAATAACTTAAAATCTTTTCTTACATCAGGGTTAGGAATTTAAAATTCTGACTCTCATAGTAGCTGCTGCTAGACCACGACATCACAGAAAATAGAATGCTATGTGCATGTATATTTGTATGTGTATTACAGCTTTTTAAATGCAATAGCAATTACATTCGTGGAGTTGAAAAGTGCTACAGCAAGAGCACAATAGCCCTTTTTGCTGTGACAGGTAGAATTTGCTCTTGGAAAAGCCTACAGAAAATGTAAATAAAGCCATCATATGAACAGTTTATACTGACCTTGACTTTCCACCCTTATTGTACAGTTTTCAAAGCAATCCTCTAAAGCAGTGGTGTCAAACCCAAGGCCCACAGGCCGAATCTGGCCCATGATAGGTCCAGTGTTGTCCCAAGGGGCTGTCCCAGAGATGGCGAGGGACTGGAGCCAGTGGTGGGATTCAAAATTTTTTACTACAAGTTCTGTGGGTGTGGCTTGGTGGGCATGGTATGGCTTGGTGGGGGTGGCTTGGTGGGCATTGCAGGGGAAGGATACTGTAAAATCCCCATTCCCCCCCCCCCCATTCCAGGGAAAGGTTACTGCAAAATCTCCATTTCTTCCCAATCAGCTGTGATTCAGGAGGCAGAGAATAGATGGGGGCAGGGCCAGTCAGAGGTGGTATTTACCGGTTCTCCAAACTACTCAAAATTTCTGCTACCGGTTCTCTAGAACTGGTCAGAACCTGCTGAATACCACCTCTGGACCATGCCACCTTGGCCCTGGCACACCCTGGTCCCTCAAGGGCAAACAAAATCCTGATACAGCCCACAAGTTTGACACCTTTGCTCTAAAATCTTCTTTTAGAAATTCTGTCTAAAACCTCCCTGTTAAAAGTTTCAGATGCTGTAGAAGTGGCCAATATTTTGGCTGATGTGTTTTTCTGCAACTGCCTCCTGTTGGTATTTTGAAACCAATTTAACTCTGTTAGTACCACTAGCTGATTCAGTCAGTCCCCTGACATTTCAGATAACACTGTACTGTGCCCAATTAAAGGAACCCTGTTGATTTCACAGCATTAAAAATATCTAGCTTGGCAAAAGGATAAGGGATGAGACATGCATTTTCTTGATTTCTTCTACTGGAGGCATATTCTTGTTCTAGCTACTTCTCATTTAGTTGTGCTGCACATAAAATGACAGCATAAATTCCTTGTGCAGGCAGTGATTTCACCTCCTGTAAAATGGGCTAATTTTGAAAAAAAAAAAAGGAAAACTGTAGAAACAGCAGTTCTAAATAATGTCCCAGCCAGCTGTTGACATTATACCACTTGATACTTGAAGGTTCCTAGTTCAAGGAAAACAAAATGTTAAACTCACATGGATCATTGGTATTCCTCATTTTTTTCTACACAGGGATAATAGTTATACCTATATATCAGGTAGCTGAACAGAGAAAATTTGTGTTTTTTAGGTGACTCTGGACCCTGATGGTGTTTTGTAACTCCTAGGAACAGAAGGAATCTTACATGTTGCAACTAGTATGGAGCAACTGGTGCTTTCAGATGGGTGGGACTATACCTTCCCACATTTGCAATAGATGTTGCCCTTGGTTGTGTTGGCTTGAATTGAATTGTGTAGCTAACCTATTTCCTTCAAAGAAAAGTATTTATAATTTGATTATCTGGTGGGACCAAGAAAAAGAGCCTTCTTTTTAGTGGCACATTCCCTCTGGAACATCATACCCCAGAGATTAAATTATATAAAGCAATATTGTTTTCCGAAAGATTCTGAAGACATGGTTTTGTTATTGAATTCAGAGATCACAGGTTGATATGGAGTTGATCAATTGGTTTATTTGATTGTGTTTTTCATGGCCACAGCACTAGAATGTTGCCAGATGAAGGTTGCTTCTCCCATGAACAGTATGGTGAGATGTAGATAGAGATTTGGCCATTGGTTGGGTCAACAAAGACTGTGCTAAGTGTTCGAAAAAAAGTTTCAGAACTAGAGGTTTGGGGTTTGCTGGGTAAGCCTTTCTTCTATCCATTTACAAAGAAAGAAATTTATATGCTATAGTTTTGTAGTTTTCTTTCTTTCTTTTTAATGCACAGCAAAAGGCTTATTATGTTGATTTTAAAACTTAAAAAAAAACAGTTTAAGGGTTCAGGTGAATTTGAATAAAAGAAAGACCCTGAAGTTAAAGGGTCCTCTGCCATAGCAAAAATCTCTTTGCTTACATTATGAGCCAATAGCAAGATCTTGAGGTCTGGTCACTACAGGGCCAGAGGGCCATTTTAAAAGAAATGTTTGACACATAGGTCCAAAAAGTTCTTCAGCTTTTTATAATGAAAGCAAAATGTGTTATTGGAAAAAGCCCCACTGAATAGAAATGAAATGGACTTTAAAGGTGGATTTAAAAACTACCTCTCATAAGAAAGAAATGGAAATATTGGATTTACAAGTGGAATTGGATTATAATTTGCAAACTAAAAAGATATACAGGTAATAAACCCCATGAGATGGACTTTTTAATATTGAACTATAAGGGAGTTACTGGAACTATTTTATTTGAACTGCAAAGGATTTTTATGCAGATGACAAGATCTTTGAGGGAAAAGACAAAAAGATAATCAGAAAGCAGATGTTGGGATTTTATTTGTGGGACCTAAAGTTTGCTGGCAGAAAATAAACACAAAAATGGTTTATTTGATTATGGTTAGAGTAATAGTTTGTTATCTTTGGTGATGCCTAATTATTTCTTTTTAAAAAAACCTGGGATTGGCTGATAGCTATTTTAGATACTTAATTGGGTGTAATGGATTACTAATAAGGTTATTTTTCATAGTGTTTAATTGTTAATTGAAATGGGATTTTGATTATTTGAAGAGAGGGATTAGTGGGAATCTGCTTAAATGGAAATGGAAATATAACTATTTATTATTTCTGTTAACTCTTCCTAGATATATGCTGATTAATGAGAGTTGAAGATTTAAATCTGAGTTTAAAGGGGTGAGGCTTGGAATGAAGAAGAAGAGATAGTGATAAGAGGTTAATGTTCTTCCCCCCTCTTTTTTATATATTTCTGTAAAAGATTTTATTTTTTATTTTATTTTTTATTTTTTATTTTATTTTTTGATATAATCCTTTATAAAATTGTTGAAAAAAATTGACATACTAAATGCTAAATACTGCATACTAAATTTGAAAAATTATATTATGATAGAGCATGATAGATGTAACCAAAGAAATATTGTTGTAGAATGTAGCATTGTGATGATGTGGGATTTGTTGAATGTAATTGTGAAGACTATATCATTGTTCCCTTCTACAAAGAAAAAGATTGAAGGAATTAATGCAAAAACCACAGGGAGATTATTTTATTAAATGTAATGTCAATGATGTTTGACAGAATTTTGAGAAAAAAATACAAGGTGACAGTGAGCAAAATCTGGGAAATGCTGTTTGACTTTAAGCCAAGCATGGATCATGCAGGCCAGTTTTTGTATTTCAGCAAACTATTCAGTAATGTATTAAAGTAAAAATTTTTTTCCCATGTTTGTTGATTTAGAGAAAGGTGTTAAAATTAATAGGTTTGAACAATGGAGTTTTTCACTGAATGCAGTAAGAGTGGTATATGATAGAAAACTTTATTCAACATTGAACAAGTATTACAACATGAAAGTGTGATATCTACATGGTTGTTTAATGTATTTATGAGTAAATCTAAAAGGGATGCTTGTGTCATTAGAGATGTGTTGTTAGATGTTCCAAACGTGTGTACATTAGTTTTCAGATGATGTCATGTTGCTGAGAAGTGATTTGCAGCACATATCAAATAGATTGTATAGTGCGATGATTATAGATCTGAAAATAAATTTTCAAAGGTATTTATGTTTGATAGGGAAAATGGAGTAAACTATTACAATTAATATAGAAATGACAGAAAACTAGAGCACATTGATGTAGTTGTGTACTTTGGTAGAAAGTTTCGTAGTCATAGAGCGAAAATGGATAGATATTTTTAAATGTACAATGGCTGCTAACATTTAGTGGATAGTATGTAGTTTGTTATGAGACTCAAGACTGCCTTGTCTTGACTCTTTTGTATTCTTTTATTTTCAAAAGAAATTTGAATTAGCAGTAAATTTGAGGTTTTAAGGAGAGAAACCAACAGGCATTTTTATTCTGAAATGGGTAAGGAGGAAAAAATGTGGTATTTTAGGTGTTCTCAGATTCTAATCCATTTTATCCATGGTGATGCTGAGCCAGTCATTGCTTCTTAACAAAATCAATTGTACAGGATTGTTGTTGAGCTAAAATTGACCAAGGGGAAGCCAGAAAAGGAGACATTATGATTATGAGCTTGATCATGTCTGAAAGAGAAAGAATGTAAATAATAGTGGCAATGATAACTAGCAATCACTCATTGAAATACTTACTATATATTCTTACTTTCTATTCACCTGACAGCACCTGAAAGTTAACTTTGTTTCTTTTGGAATGACTACATTCTAAAGACTGTAGCTATGAAACTTCAAGCTCCAGCATGTTTTCTTGGAAGTCAACTTTACTAGTTGTAATAGCATTTGATTTCTTGGATAGAGGAATGAACTTTCACTCTGTATTGTATGCTGAAGCAATAATTGCAAATACTGGGAAATAGCCTGTCTTTATAATTATAGACAACAGGTCCCATGAGAGACAAAAGGTTCAGTAGGAATCTCCACCCATTTTAGAGAGTAATATTGTTCTTGGTTTGCAGGGGCTGAATTACTTCCATGGAAATAGAGATGTCAGGCCCTAATCTTTAAGGGAGGTTTTCAGAAAATTCTCAAGAACTATTTTATTTCTAAAAATGTCCTCTGATAAATTGTAGTCAGTAGTAATTAAGTGTCAGTCATCCATCTGGAAATAGGAATGACCTACAACATTTTTACAGGTAAATGGGAATGTAGAATTCTTTTAATGAAATACCCAGAAGAGCTTTATCATAAATCCAAAGTATTTCAAGATGAATTTCCATTTGAGAATGCCCTTTTGTAAAGTTGCATTTCACACCCCACCCTGCATTTAATATCGTAATTGCTACTCATTTCATTCTCAGCAGTCAGTTATTTCTTTCCTGGATCCCCATATTGTTGGAAGAGAAGAGAGGCAATTCATTAGCGTAACGATAGATTTTGGTTTTTGCAATATGATTTTGAGAAGAAAAAATCTTCTCTTGTAGGAAGTCCAAAATAAATTGGCAGCTAGTAGTTTCAAACCAGATATTCAGTGGTGGAATAGCTTCTGGAATAAAATCTCCATTTCATAAGACTAGATCCTGAGTTGTGTGAATGAAACGTTCTTCACATGCTGCAATTTTCTTGTTTCTTTTTCCTTTGTGCAGCTCCCAAATACATCCCAAACCTCAAATATTGGAGATTGAGGGACCTCCAAAATGTCATGGAATATATAGCACATATAACCGAGAGAGGATGATAAATAATAGAAGAGAAACTGATTAAAATACGAAATTTGGAACAAGAATCAAAATTTGTACAAATGAAGAATAGAGGAATTTATTTATTTTGGATATTTTTAATATGTTTATTTGTAAGACAGTTCTTTCCTATTTCTGAATTGTGTGCAATTGAAAATATCACATTACTTCACCCACCCAATACAATTATTTATTATTTAGTGCTGAAGGCATTATTATCAATCAGCTAACAATAAAATAAATAGTTTAATTTAAGAGCTAAGACTCAAAACTATTACTAAAATATAAAATATCAAAAGCAATCCATTGAATACACAGAATATTTTATAGACTTCTGCTGGACTAAACTTTTGCATACATTTATCGTATGATACATATTTTTATATGTCCTTGAGATTTTTTTAAACTGTGAACTTTTACATCAACATTTGTGGAATGTGAAATACCAAAGAATAACTGTTTTATCAACTTTGAGAAGTGCAAATTTGGCAGGCTTGTATAAAAATGGGCACTTAATGAAATTCTTAAGCATCTCTAGTGAAAGTGTGCGTATTCAATCCCATCTGCTTATAACTGGCACTTCACTCTCACAATAAAAGACTATCTATCGTCTTTATTCAACTGAGCAAAAAATCTTTCCCCCCTCCTTTTTTCTTTCTTCCTCTTTCCAGTCTAGACTAATCCTGACCCAGAGAAGGCAGTTTATAGGTGTTCAAAACATAGGAAACAAGCAGAGTATATTTATGTGTGAGCATAGACAATGAGGAAGCATCACCCTAATCTAACTCAAACTATACTTGTTACAAATGCAACTGGAAGAGCAAATGAAGGAAACTGGGGAGAGAGTTTCTATTCCACAATGCATCATGAAGATAAAAAGTTAATGGACAGGATAGTTGAAATTACTCAAGAAGAGGCAAGGAAATAAAGATAATATCACAGAATAGAAGAAACTGTCTTTGGCAGAGGAAAACAGATAGAAGCAAGACAATCAGGCACACTCATTGCCAGTGAAATTCAGGAACCAGTTCCAGGCTGCACTGTTAAATGATGATCAACAGCCATCTGAGCAAATGATATCACGTATCATTATAGAAGATACTTTGGCCTCCATGGATTGAGTCTTCCTGAGAAGAAAAGACATGCTATGGCAGTGTGTGATTCCTTCTTAAAAACAAACCCACGCAGCTCAAGATAATATTTGAGGAGGTATATGATTTTCTAGGTGCTTACATAAAGGACATAATATTCAATATTATATTATATAATATTATTCAAACCCATAGCAACCATTCTTTCCTCTTGATTCATGGTGGAATGAATGACAGCCAGGAGGAATCTTTAAAGAATGATCAGAGAATATGAGGCCTTGAAATGTAAGGTAAAGGAATAGCAGCACATGTAGTTTTTAATATTTTTTTTTTTTTGCAATTGAGCATCTTGGTGAAAAAAGAGAAAATTGGATGCTGGGAAACAACAATTGCACAAATGTATACCAAATCACCAAGAAGGATTTGTATTTTACAATCATGGTTTATATTATCTTTACTTCTGGGAAGAGATGGGCTATATCTTACAAAGACAGTGAAGGAAATGTTTGTCAGATGCTTTGTTGATCTCTTCAGGAGGACATTAAACTAAAACAAAGAAGAAGGGCAGCAAAAACCCATAATCCAATACACACCCAAGGATTAAGGAAAAGAAAGCACAAATCAGAGTCTGGAAGTCAGGAAGGGCAAAGTTTTAGGAAACTACAACAGAGAAGCTAGTTAGGTGGGGCTTTTTAGAATCTCAGCTCTCTCAACACTAAAACACTCTCAGAAAATGACTTAGGAAGACTACAGATTGTTCCTGAGGAAGACCATCCTATTATGACTGGCAGCAGTTAAACATGGTGAACAATATTCATGACTGGCACATAGCACTGAAAGGTTTCAGAAGGGGAAAAAAATCCATCAAAAATCCAACAAAAAAAAACCTTGCACAGAAATTCAGAAATTAGAGGATAGAAATCCCAACTGAAAGCATTTTGGGAGTCATAAAAGGAGACAATACAAAAATGAACAGACAAGAGATACTGATGTTGCCCTACATCAACTGACCAGTCTTTCAAAAAGGTAAGGAATAATGAACATTTCATATTTCAAATTATCCTGATAGCGTCTGGGAATTTACTTCTGCCAAGCATCAGAAGTCCAACAAATTCTTGCCTTCTTTTGCTGATAGTCTGATTTCTCAAAAGATGGAAGGAAAAAGAAAGGGGTCTGCTATGCTGGTCTTCATCAACAGAGAAGAATTGATGTAGAAGTGTGAGAGACTCATTCCTTGGAGAAAAATGATCAAATTATCCTTTATTATGTTCATAATAAAGAAACAATCGGCTGCATTGAATATTAATTGATAAGCAATTTTAAGGCACTCAAATATGTAGAATCTGTCTGTTCAATATATGTACACCAAGAGAAATATTGTGGATCCTTTTACCCTAATATAATAAAAAGTGGAAAGCCTTTTTCAGTGGTAACTCCTCAACAGAACAGTGAGAGCCAGTGGTTCTATAAAGTGCTTACAGCTTTATCCATGTCCATAGAGGAAGCTTAAAGTCCACCTTCTGTTATTGAAGCTTATTGAATAACTTTGGGCTGGTCACTGACCCTCAGCCCAACTTCCCTCACAGGGCTGTACGAACAAATTGGAGGATGAAAGGTAGCATACATTTTTAAAATAAAAAAAGCTTGTTATTTATCAATATAAAATTACACTCAAAAGTAATGAAAAAAAATTAAGAAAATTACAGAATCAAGGAGTCTCAAAATAGATAACGTCTGATGTAAAATAAAAATAATATTGTATGTTCAGCTTAGAGAACCTGGACATGGAAAGCTAATTTTCTATCAGCTTGAAATGTTGAAGATACAAGAGTGTTGGGATCCCAGCTGTTTTATATAACAAAGTTCTTGTTCCCAAATTGTTATATGCTAAGCTATGCTTCCAATCATTGCTCCTGTGATACACTGCTGATTATTTAGAGGTGCATTACTTAGCATGTATAGCTGATTCTTCTCTTTCATTATATTAGTTGTCTGTTCTTTTCCTTTATAAAACAAAGGCTATACTTTTATTAATCATTCATCTAGACTATACCTGTATCAGTTCTGTTTCTAAGCCTTTTCTCTATGCCTTTGCCTTGTTCTTTTTGCCTGATGTGATGTTGAAGCAGCAGCTTTTCCTCCTATTTCTGACGTGGAGACCTGAGATGCTGTCTTCCCCAGTGTAAGAGCAATCTAATATTTTTCGAAGCTGACTGGATCAGGAAATCCTTAGTCAAGCACTGTATGCTGAAATCAGTGGCTGTACTGCTCCTGCTGCTTTCACACTGAGCCCTAACTTCAAAGCATCTGCATTTATCTGTTCCCATGGAGATAGGCACCCAAGCATTATGTCATAACAAGCAGGAAGCACTAACAGGAGATGAACTGGTAAGGTGTAAGCTGTGACTCATACCTGGAGGGTATTTTTTGCTGGCAGCGTAGCTTTGATTTCCAGGCTATTTTCATAAATACAAGTGTATAGATCTACAAATTAATTCTCCTTTGGTTTTCTAGTTATACTACTGCTTTTGGCCAAGGATTTATGCCCTTTCTCTGTTGAATAATAATAATAGATACATTCCTAAAACTTCATAACTTTTCCAAGTGTTCCTATATTACTGGTTTCTTGTAGGCTATTTTGTAGAGACTTTTACTTAGAAGGCAGTGGCCTCTATTAACAGAGTTTATTGTGCAGTAAATAGTGAAGAATCCAGTTAGCAGCCATCAAATGACATTGCAGAGGTAACTCAGACAAGCATGATCAACTTGGTGAAAAGGCAAACTTAAAACAAATGCACCTACAGGAAGGCAAGGACAATATACAGAGAACAGTGCTTCTAGAATTCTTTGCAATCCCTTAATAGTAGCCTTGCCCTGGAGAATTTGAACAGAGCCATCAATGCTTTTCCAAGCCTAATTGACTCTTTTATAGACTCTGGGATTATTTTTCAGAACCTTTCCTTCAAAGCATTTGGCTAAAGCTCAGAATCTGGTCCATTTTAAAATTTGATCTTTCTTTTACCACCTTTTCCCCTCATTCTTCTTTTAGTGAGTTATCACCCTAATGGACAAATAGACAGCTGGATAGAGACTTGAGCTCTTTTACATAACTTCTTTTCAATACCCATTGAGTTAAAAATGTGTTTTTTATATATAAAGAATGTTTGTCCTTTTCTTGTCACTTTATCTATATTTCTGGTATAATATAGCCTTACTATCTCAAGGAGATTCACCTGATTAGTCCATATTCCATTAGATAGATTCAGATAGATTCTCTCTCTCTAAATTATCTGTCTGTCCATCCATCCATCCATCCATCCATCCATCCATCCATCCATCCATCTCTAAAATTCCATGAAATTTCTCCTGTGAAGGATGTAGAATCAGAACATTTGTAAGACTGAAGCATAGAAGACTTATTTAAGCCTATATACAAGAATCTAGTCAACTAAAGCTCAACACTAAACTGGTGCCAGATAAAAATCAACAGAACTCAGGAGGTGTTGGATTTGGAGTGCTTGTGGAAATGCAACAGCATGATGACATGCTTAACTTTGCTCCCCAGCTTTGACTGGTCTTCTCATACAACTCCTTTTATCTCTGTATGCAATTACACCACTAGGTAATATAACCCCATCCATAAATGCATACTGCTGCCTCCTCCCATCCCCTATATATCGCTCAAACTATATACCTCATTGCCTTTTCACCTTTTGTTGCCCCATTCTATCTCACCCTCTTCTCCCCAAATTTCCATAGAAAATCTCTTTTCAACATTTATCCCAGTCAACAAAAAACCCGATATCTCTCTATCTCACTCTTTGTCATTTACTCATCCCCATTCTTAAACTCCAGTCATTCTCTTTCTCATCTTTCTTTCTACTCTGTCTCTCTATGCTATCTCCCATCCTTAAATTCCATCCTTGCCTTCTGCTGTCTTTGCCTCCCTATCATATATTGGTTGGTTAGATCTTCCTCTCATCTGTTTTCTTTATTTCCTGTTCCTGAAAAGTCAGTCTGGCCTGGTTTCCTTTGTTAGTGTTCAGACAATGAAATAACCTTTTGCTCTTAGGATAAATATAATTTTTGTAATACTGATTGCACACTGTTGAAAACTGATTACAGGGGAAAGTAATGGGTGCATTGTTTCACTGATAGACTATTTTTAAAATAGTTTTTCATATAGAGAAGATGAGGAAATGCTGGAATGTTGGTGGTTTTTGAAAATTCATAAAGGACATGGTTTTTCTGGAATGAGAAAGGCTATGTTCATTCATGTATGCCTATTTCTTATTTTGTTAACAGACAGCCAGTGGTGATCAGGTCTCTTTCTCTCCGATCAGTAACTGTAATACTGATTGATTTGATTATGTACTTGTGAAAGAGACAGACCAATATTTAATTTTATATATGAGGTACACTATCTGAGAGGCCATTATGGAAATTAAGAATAATGTTTTAAAAATTGATTTTACTTCATTAAATTTACCACTTCAGTAATCATATTTCACTGAGATTTCTACTTGAAATGGGAAAGGAATTAAAAGGAGAGGGTCTGAATGGGAGGAGAATTAATTCTATTTCAATTAATTAATCTATTAATCTTACTGCAGAAGTTTTAAAGGGAGATGGTCTTAAATATTCATATTCTGTATGTTGATTTTTAGTTTTAAAATGTTTTTGCAGTGGTTCATTGCTTCAGTGAAGCCCCTGATTTTCTATTCAAAGGCATAGGGAATCCTCAATCCAGGGGAAATTGCACAATAGCTTGACATAAATTATATTATTGTACACTAAGTGGAAAAATGTTATAGAAAATATAAATAGATGTTTTTGTTGTATGGTCTTCCACCTTATTAGTATGTAATAAATGCACTTACCAGTGTTACTTATAGTCATTCTCTCTCAATCTTGATTTGACTTTTAATAAAGACAATTCTTTATAACATAGAAAGCATTCATATATTTAACTTTGTGACACTTTTCTCCTGAAATCTAATAAATTAAAACAAAATATAGCATATTAAATGCAAAACAGTTAATTATGTCTATGTGACTATATCTTTCTGAGGAAAGACTTCAAAATGTGAATTCCTCCTCTCATTTTAAGCTGGGTCAAGTTTTCTTTGATATAAACCTGCCTGATACTAAATTTAAATACTGAACCATACCTTTGATGGTATCTGCTCCAGCTATGAGGGATGAAGTAATGCCATCTCCCCCAAAATGACCCTGATGGGAACTTCCAAATTCAAATAAATTTGATATCAGGTACATGTCAACCTGGGGTACCATCTTGTGAAACAAAAGGGCCAGTTTGGTGGTGGTATTGTAAGTTTTAGTCCCATTTTAGGCATGAAATCTGGTTGGGTGTCTTGAGCCAGTCACTGCCTCTCAGCCAAACCCACCTCACAGATTGTTGTTGTGGCGAAAACAGAAGAAAGACGGAGTATTGTGTACATTCACTGCCTTCAATTACTTATAAAATAATAAAGGCAGGAGAAAAATCTAACGAATTAATAAATAAATAAAATAAATATGTAATAAATTTCATTCATAAACTGCACAAAAAATTAATCTGTTTATGCAATAGCTGTGGTTAAAACTAACCTGATACAGCATACCACATACAATCAGCTATCATTCTTTTCTAAATGATACCATAATATTGCTAAAAGAATATGTGTTTTCAGCATTAAATTAAAAAAGATTCTTGCCTTTTAGTTAATGTGGATTATCCAAAGTTTATTTCGGTCCTGAAAATTTTCTATATTAGCCTTTATTAGGTGAAAATTTCTCTGAATCCTTTCTTGCTATGGTTCAGTATGATGAAGAAGATGAAGGAACACCATCCTTAAAACAATCTAATCTATGGGACTCTTAATGATTTGCATAATGAAGAAAGTAATTTTGAAGTATGGCTGAGACCCATTATATGCCTGATCAGTTTATGCAATAGTCTATGAAATAGAGCCATGTAAGTTATAGTAAAGTTCAGGATAACCTTGACAGAATAACAACTATGCATTTTCAACCCGAGTCTCCAAAATATCTGTGTATGTATTGGAGAATAATTGCAGGATATCTTGAAAGACAAAGATATTGCTTTATATAATAAAGATGGAAATAGGGAGGAAACCATTTTCCTTATGGAATGGTGTGTTTCAAAAATATCCACTAAAGGTTGGAGACAATATTCACTTCTCAAAGGTTTCTTTGGTAGTTACATGGGCACTCAAGAAAGTTTCAATACAATTGTAAAAGACTTAATATAATGACTGTGTGCACACTTAAAAATTAAATATCCTTGAAGTCAATACATTCTGCATTCATATCAGTCTGATTTACTCTTGATGCATTTGCTTTTTTTGTATCAGAAAAGTTGAAAAGGTAGGGAATTTCTTTATGATTGAGGGACACAAAATTAAAAAAATAACCAAATAGCAAATATGACTTACTGTAATGCAATTACAATCTCTGTGGGTGCTTCAGTTCAGTTATAGCCTCACTTCAAATTTTCCATACCAATACAGTACTGGGAAATTGATAAGAATATTTTGTGATTTTTTCCAGTTCCTTTTCTTTGACTCTGGCATCTCCTGGAACAGCAATATCAATAAATTGTACGATGATGATTGATGATGATGATTAATTCTTTTATTCATTAAACATGAAACTCAGTCAATTGACTGGTGCTGATGGTACAGTGATATTAATCAATTGTACACTTCGGTTTTTGACAACTGTGATATCTGGCATGTTCCAAATGACGATCCATCTGTATTTGAAAGTCCCACAAGATTTTCACTTTCACATTTTTGATGACTTTTTCCACTTTATTTTCCCATGACTTTTCGGATACAGGTAAGTCGTATTTTTTACATAATGACCAGTGGATTAATTTATTCAGTTGTTGTTGTTGTTATTATTTTCATAATCATTATATGCATGACCAGGCTTCGAACAAATGCAAGGCAGAATTTCATAAAAACAAAATGCATGTTTCAATAAAACTCTAAGCAATAAAAATATCTAAGATGTCAATGGATATGGCCCTTTGGGAAGCTACTAAAGCAAAGGAAGTACAAATGAAACTGATTAAAATTAGAATCAGTTTATTATCACAACTGATTATAATTGTTTGCATTGTCACAGGCATTTAATGGATATTTAATTCTTGGACCTGGACCTAAGCAACTGCTTGATCACATTATTTCTATAGCATTGTCCATCTTCAAATTAATCCTTCACAATTAGACAGCAAGCTGCCTCTTGCATATTTTCAGCCTCTCCTCTCACATAATATTTTCCAATCAATGCTTGAGGAACTCTATTCCCATACATTTGCTACCTATTCAAAATGCTATGATTGGGTGATCAATGCAATCTAATTGAAAGGGTTACTGAACTGAGGGTCTTCTTCAGGGTTATCTCTATACTGCTTAGGAGAAAAGAAGGATGGAGAGAGGAAGAACTTCAAGATTGCCCAATTTTGTTGCTAGATAGTATAAGAGTATCTTATTGCCTCCTGCAACAATAGTTCCAGCAATTTTTGCAGTGTTTGTTCTCTAATGTCGCGGATCTCAAAGGGCTGACAAGGCAATCCTGTTGACCATGGAATCCTGCTTTCCTTCTCCCACTTCCCTTTTCACATAGCATTTTATGCAAATACTGAAAGATCTCCTCATCTTTTCTATTACTGTAAATATCAGGACTAGAAGTATACTAAGAGCCCTTCAAAAATTAAAAAGGGGTTTATAGTTTAGTTTTAAAAACACATACAAGGAAGGAACCAGGAGATTATGGAACAGAATATCCAGAAACAGAAAGAGAGAGAGAGAGGGAGGGAGGGAGGGAGGGAGGAAGGAAGGAGGGTGTGTGTGTGTGTGTGTGTGTGTGTGTGTGTGTGTGTGTGTGTAAGGGCAATCTGACACTACACTCCCATAAGAGACCCAGTCCAGTGCTCCATGAATTCTGTTGACCCTTATTTAGCATCAGTTTGATTTGACCATTAGTAGATCAGATTCATGTCTGTAGGTTGCATGTAATAAACTTTTGGTGCTTTGAACTCAGCTCCTGTTCCTGGTTACTTGAGCCTGACACTACCTTGGTTTTTGAATGTTAATTTCCAGATTCATATTTTTCACTGCATCATATATTATTCAATGGAAATAATTCAGATATTATTTGATTATTTATCACTTTTCTGAACTTCCCATCTCTCTCAAGGAGGGACTCTTAGTTCACAGCAGGATGCTATCTACATAAAATAGTATTCTCACATTCACTTCTACAACAAAAACACATCTAATGTCACTACAAACATTCCTTATACATTTGTTTTGGAATTATATTAAATAACCAAGGAGATATCATGCATCCTTCTTTCATTTACTTCTTTCATTTACTACAGTTACTAAACACACTGTATGTGTTTAGACTCTTTGCTAACAATTCTGTTTACTTTCATGCATGGTTTATTTCTAACGTATATTTTTAGCAAATTTAGCCATCAGCTTACAGCTTTAATATTGTGCAAAATATTGCATAATTCAAGCCTTTTCTATCGTATACTTTGTCTAAGTGAACAAAATATGGAATATTTTGTTTTCTTTATTAATATATTTCTCAGTGAACTGCTGCAGAGCAAAACTTCGCTATCCTGGCATAAAGCTGCGTATACTTCCCAAATTTTGGTAGCTATCATCTTTTATACCATTATACTTTTTTGAACAGAATTCAGCCAAACATCTTCTCAATTAATCCCTTTGATTTTTTTTCTCCCAATAAATACATTCCCTTTATCTAGAAGAAAATTAACAGCATTATTCTAATTGTTCCATCCTATTATCATCCAGCGAAACTTCCTAACATAATCAGTAAGATCTATGCTAGTCATCTTCACTGAAAATTTTTATACCAGCTGGAAGAACCTCCTAACTGAGGAAGAGTGAGGATTTAGGGCATATTCCTAGGATCAGAGACTGACATGTGGCTATCTTATTAAAAAAATACTCAGCCATCTGAATCAATTCGTTTTCCCCTGTTTGTAGATCTTAAGCAGCCCTTTGATTCTTCATTACCAAAATGCTTTGGATCCAAGTGAAAATATCTAAAATTGGTGGACTGTTGCTTAACTACACACATATGCACTCCATACTGTAAGAATATCAGCTTGAGGATAAGATGGACCACAGCAAGTCACCTCTCAAAAATAATGATAACCATGTGGTAACTGACCTAGTTTTATAACATTTTTGTGGTAGTCATAGAAGCAAATCCATTTTACCCAATTATTATTATTTATTAAATTTATATTCTGACCTTATTGCCATCAGCTGACTCCGCCACTAATACCTGTTGGCTTCAGTAAAACTAGGAGAGTTGTGACCCATTTCTGTAAAGAACACTGACTACAAATCAATTATAAGAAAATAAAGGGTATGCTTTAAAATTGATTTGAGGCTCTCGAGAGGATAAAATATAGGTTACCTCTTTTAAGTATGCTGCTCAAGTAGTAGCAACTTTCTTTTATCTTCTCTATAGGTGCCCAGTACATACCAGCTGCACTGAATTTTTTTGAAGCCAAGATGCTGAGTCAGATACCATTAGGATCTTTATTAAATCAAGGGATCAGTTATGATAATTTAAAGAGTCTCCACCAGCTTCTTAAGTTATTCCAAGGGGTCAATTGTGTGTTTCATATTGCCCTATATCCAATGGTGGGATTCAAATAATTTAACAACTGGTTCTCTGTCCTAATGATTTCTTCCTACAACCAGTTCCCCAAACTGCTCAGAAAATTAACAACCGGTTTTCCTGAAGTAGTGCGAATGGGCTGAATCTCACCACTGCCTATATCTGGAGATAGGGCTCATAAAAATTGAAATGGGCATATGATTCTATGTATTTTAAGTACTGGCTAAAACTCTTTTTAAATATTAAAGGTTTAGCATTACTTATATTGACGGATAAAGGTATACAATTTAAAAAACCCCAAAGGTATATTAAAAAAACCCTGGGATTTTCAGCTGTTCTCAAGAAAAGAACATGTTATGAAGTTCTCAGACAAAAGTTTCTCAATATAGAATTACAAAGTATAGAAAGCTGTTACCCCCAAATACAGCTGCCCATAGTAAATTTTATTGTAAACCACCATTATAATTTGATCAACTTAAAATATGTTGGATTTTCACTTTATCTTGTTATTGGTAATGCTAGACATAAATTTTGGAAATCTGTTTATGTTTAAAAGTTTTACCCTTGTGAAGATGGGAGTACTGACTCACAGGCTCATGTCTTATTTTATTGTACTTTTTAATCAAAATATATGCAATTAGCATCTCTTTTTAGCCTATTTCCCAAATGGATTGAAATATTCAATGTACCGCTTGCTTTGGCAGATAAGATCTTCAGATCTTTAAACATAATTCTTCCATTCCTAAATTAACCATCACCTGTAAGAATGTGGGTATTTTTAATAGCAAAGTGAGAGCCAGTTTGGTGTAGCAGTTAAGGCAACAGGTTAGAGACTGCGAGAATGTGAGTTCTAGTCCTGTCTTAGGCACAAAGCCCTAGGAAGACAGCAATGGCAAACCACTTCTGAAATCTTTCTAAGAAAATTGTAGGGACTTGTCCAGGCAGTGTTAGAGAACTGGACACAATTGAACAGAAGAAAAAGAAATAGTAAGTATGATCATAGGTATGATCACAACCAAGTATGTTATAAAGATACTCATAGTCAACATTTCTCCAGTTCCACCTGTTACTTTACTATATTTCAACACTCACATTATTTGTGGCTTCTTTTTTTCCTCTTGGGCACTAATATAAGTATTATATAAGTAATATAATATATTCTTGCAGAAGGGGCATACTTGTGGGATCAGCTGGTGGGATCCAGTTTCTGCTCTTTGGAACATTGTACCTCCCAAGGTGAAATCCTCTCCCACCTTTTTTGTAAGGACCTGAAACCTGGTTCTCAAGTTGGGGTATATCATGCCAACTAGGGTGCACCATTCAGAAAGTAGCTATTGGATTAAGAAAAGACCCGATCTCTCCCATGCATTTCATGCTCCCCTCCTTCCCATCTTTTAACTGTATTTACTGTTGCTATTTTTGTTTTATCACTTTAATGCCTACTGGTTTTAACGTTTCTAAGCTATCTAGAATCACCTTGGGATGGGTGAGATGAGTAGCACATAAGTAAATACATAAACAAACAAATTAACAAATCAACAAACAAACAAATAAATAAATAAATATTATTTCATTTAATTCATTTCATGACTATTCAACACATTATCATTATTCCTGTACAAATATCTAAAACATATATTAATTTTAAATACATTTTATTATTTTTATTTCTAGCAAGTCTGCTGGAGAGAGTGTTTAGCCTACTTCCTTCACTTTACAAATGTTTTGTTGCATTATATTTTCCATCAAAATTAGTCTGCATTTTTCTGCTTCTTCTAACCTTAGTTGAACTTGATTGCCTGGAATATAATTTTTTTGCAACTGTCTTTTTCTTTCTATTTTTATTGCACAATATGTTTTTCTTATCCTTATGTTTGGCAACAATCATTCTTTTATGTGCCTTTTCCAGCTTATTTCACTTTATCATTCCACCAAGCGCCTTTTTGTTAGCACAAGTCCACACTCTTTGGCACTCGGTAACATTCATTCTTTTCACTCTGTTCCAAGCAGCTTTCACATTCTCTTTTCTTACAGCCTCTTTCCATTCATTGGCTTGGGAAATTAATCTAATTACTTTTCCATACAGGGTTCTTGCTTTCTCTTCTACATTCATTCTATTTTCACTCTATTTTCTATCTCCTTTTCTTCAATGTCTGTTTTTCCCATTCTTTTTTTCCATGTAGGATAATTATCTGCATTGGGCGATCCAAAGCTTTATTTTGTTACCATGTGAAATTAGGGATATTGTTCAATAGTTTGCACATTCTATTAAGTCTCTCTCTCTTTTGGTATTGGAATGTAGATTAACCTCTTCCAGTCCTCTGGCCATTGTGTCATTCTTCATATTTGCTGGTATAAGCAGTCTAGAACCTTGACTGATTTTTCTAATGTTGAATATTTATTCACTCACTGGGGGGATTACATATAACTTTAAGCAACCTGCCCATTCATACTTCCACATGCCTTCACAAACTTAGATGATAGTAATTCATATTTCTGACACATATTTCAGCTCTTATACCTACAGCTTTACTTCTCTGTATCTCCACAAGATCAGACCACCTTTATTTAGACCCGTGACATCCTTAATTTTTTTTTTTTTGGTTTCACAACCACCTCCCTCCCTCTCTTCCTTCCTTCCTTCCATCCATCATTTCCAGTAATACAGCAAATGCTGTGAAAAGATGTGAAGGACCACTTTGACTGTTTTTTTTCCCCTGATCCCCAGTGTCATAATTAGCCAGACATACCTTTTGTTATTCTGAAACATCAACTGAGAAAAACAGAACTCTGATTTCCTATCTATCTCGTATTTGAAAAAAAGCATAATACAGGTAATGGTGCCTACTTATCTTTCATGAGAGTAGGACAACATTTGCAGAGCTTTTAAATCACTATAAGATTTTAAATGTGCCAAATTCCATGGAAATCAATGCAGAGGGTTTTTTTTAAAGAGGAATGGCTTTTTCCCTGCAGCAAATGCTTACTCAGACACAATATATCATATACTCCTTTTATATTCAAAGTTTAATATCATTTGCACTTTCTTTAAGACAGAAAAAAGGCACATTTTATATACACTTTTTCTTTAACATATGCAATATATATTTATCTGTTTTGCATCTTTCCTTAATATATTCATTTTATATAACCTCCCTAAGAGGTATACATTTTATATTCTATTTTGAGACAAGAACTATTTCAAGATGGATGATACCAATCTCTGTATGTTATGTACATGGCTTTGCTGCAATGGATTCTGTTTTGACAATGTAATACATATATATAACAGTTTTAGGATTGTTGTTCTCAAATTTCAGTCTGTAACACATTGAAAGTAAAGGAGTTTATTTCTGAGTATGCATATGCAGGATTATGCTGAATATCTATATATATAAAAGTGAAAACCACTCAAGCTTAATCACAAAATCTCCAGAACCGTAAAGCTTACAAACTTGAAATTTGCCACGTATGTTCCTCTTGGCTTCCAGGTGTTCACTAAGAAAGGATTTTTCGAAATGACCATCAGAGCATTAGTATTTCTTATATTATTAAAAAAAACATCCCGATGCTAATTAGTTAGATGTTCTACTTCCCCTCCCAACCTGAAAATAACTCTGGAGAGAATGGGATAGCATAGGACAGGCTTCTATGGGGCAAGCCTCATGGAGAGAAGGGGATAGGATAGGAGACATTTCTGTGGGGCAAGCCTGAGGGAGAGAAGAGGGTAGGATAAGAAAGGCTTTTGTGGTGCCTGCATGAGGGAGAGAAGGGGCTAGAGAGAAGAAGCTTCTGTGGGGCAAGCCTGAGGGAGAGAAGGAGAGAAGAGATGCTTCTGTGAGGGAGAGAAGCAGGGGAGGTTCTAATTTTTTTTACTACCAGTTCTGTGGGCATGGCTTATTTTGTGGGTGTGGCTTGATGGTCATGTGACAGTAGACATGGCCAACTCAATGTCACTCATGTCAAGGGGTGCCTCGCCTGGCCCCTCTCCTCCCAGCCATTCCTTGTCACACCCAGACTCAACGTATCTATAGTTCTGTAAAAATGTTGTTCACCTTTTTTCAACTTTATTATCTACGTACTATAGGTGCACTTTCATGGACCACTGAAAGGAGGAAATAGCTCATATGCTTTGCCCAACAGTGTAATAGGCAACAGACTTGTAAGGGGCTGCCAGAAAGAAAGGGGGGGGGGAATGTATTTTCCAAAGCACCAGAAGGAAAAACAAGAAGCAATGGATGGAAAATAGCCATTCGTGTAATACAACTTGCATATTGTTCAAAACAGTCATTAGTAGTATGGCTGATGTTTGACAGCAAGCCTAAAAGTCAAAGATTACAAGAGTGCTTCTTTCTCTGTATGTATACAAAACATCACATACCAGGAATAACATATTAAGATGGATTTATGCAGTGGTGGGTTTCAAAATTTTTACTTCTGTGGGTGTGGCTTAGTGGGCGTGGCGTGGGTGACAGGGGAAGGATACTGCAAAATCCCCATTCGCTCCCCACTCCAGGGGAAGGTTACTTCAAAATCCCCATTTCCTCCCCACCCTACTAACCTGCTCTGGGAAGGAATCAAACTCCTCCCTCTTCATTTCCCCAAATAAAATATTACTCATAAGAAAAGCAAGGAAAAATCAAGTTGCTAACAAGGAACCTGCCTGATAATCATTCCACATTCCTGCCAGCTGCATAAAGGAAACTTTGTAAGAAGAAAACAGCTACTGGTGCTTAGAGATAATAGAAAGTGGAAGCTAGAAGTTCAGCTCCATTTACAAGCAGGCAGAAAACTCACTCAAGACAGGATATTTCACAATGGAAATTGCCCAAACCAAGTCCCTGTTGCACAACCCCCAAAACTTCAAAAACATAGAACCATATAAGAACCCCTCCTCTTATCCAGTTTGTTGTTCAGCTGACCCAGAAACAAACTGCTGAATGTCACTTCGCTTCTGCAAGCAAAAACCTCCTTCCAGCAGCTGCTTCTTGGCTTGTCAATTTAAAGCGACAGTGTCTCCCCCCCTCCCCCCAGCTCAGAAGGAGTCCTGATTTGTTCCTTCTAGCCAATCAATTGGGAGGCTTCTTGGTTTCTCAATTTAAAGCGATAGTGTCTTGTTTTATTTTTCTCTTCTTTGTCAAGTGAGCTCTGATTTTTTCTTTCTAGCTGAACAGCTGGGAGTCGGGAGGCAGTGAATGAATTGGGGGTGGGGCCAGGCAGAGGTGGTATTTACCAGTTCTCCAAACTATTCAAAATTTCCACTAGGTTCGCAAGAACCAGGGAGAACCAGTAACAACCCACCACTGGAGAGAAGGGGAGAGGAGAGACCGATCATAACTACACATTAATTTTCAAACTCTTAAGTGTCCATTTATCAAGCCCAATCACATAGTTTTGTAGCAGAGCATGGGTATTCAGCTAGTTTTTCATATAACTAAGTAACTCCTAGAAGCCCATAATATAAATGGTTCAAAAAGATTAAAGTATTTGTTTTATCTCATAGACTTCATAGATTTTTTTTCCAAGTTAACAATAAACGAGCTCATTTACTGTCCAGAAACATACATCAAAGAAAGCAAGTTTCCATATTTAGGAAGCAAAAGTAATCAGCTCTATTTACAGATTTTCTTAATGCGAGTGTGGGTAATGCATGAAGGAGCATCAAAAGGAGGCAGATATACTATATCAGCCTCCATATCCTGATTGTTCCTTTATGGATATTCTGAGTTTATAGAAATACTATGTTTACAGTCCCTGTCCCTTTTGTGTTGAATCTTCTCCTGCAAAATAGTTTATTAGATTGTATCTATTTAATTTGTATCTGTAAATTTGTAAATTTGATGTGTGATAATGATTAAAGTGTACAAACCGAAAAGCACAATAGACCTATTCAAGCAATTGTTCATAGGTATAACTAAATATCTGAGGTGTTTTGGTAAACAGCTTTTCCCCTCTGCAGGTTGTGCTCAAGATATCCTTGAAGAGCTAGTCTTTATGCATAAAATGTAACTGTCTATAGCAGGCAGCCTACATGAACTGGGATCTTTCAGTGTGTCTATTTTTCTTTTGTTATGAATTGATGGATGTTTCCTCAGCTTTTTGGCAAGAGAGTTTAAAAAAACTCTATTTCTTTGTTGTGGTCTTTATGGACTGAAAAAGGAATTTTTAAAGATTCTGTCATATGTTACTTATTATTATTACTATGATCATTTAATAATTGAGTTATTTTACATATTATGTTCTGGTGCGTGTGTGTGTGTTAATCTTTAGTGCATCCCCCAGTACCATTGTTGTGTGATGGGTGGCTATATGAATTGTTTAAACAAACAAACAAACAAATATAAAGCAGAAAGAACAAGAAGTATAAACTAGGTCTTTTCCCCAAAATTATAAATTCATGATCTGGGTGTTTTGATTTTAGTTATTATATAACCCTTGTTCATCAGTGATCCCTAGTCCAAGTCCAACATGAGAGTATTGTACTGGTACTGGGATAGTACTTAATTGTCCTACTTTATAATCTATACAGGAACTTGGAAAGTGAACATTTTAAAGGGACATTTGATGTGTATGACAATTGAAACATTGCCACCTCTGACCTCCTTATACTGCCTAGGAAATAGGAAGAGAAATGGCAAATAGGAAGAGAAATGGCAATGAAGAATCAGAGTTTGTAATCGTGCCCATGACAGGATTTGACTAAGATCCAGATAATTTCAGCCCTGAGCATAGCCGTTCTTGAATCTCCAATTTTGTTCCTAATCCTTGTATCTCAATCTGGTTAAAACCAGGTTGGAAAGTTAGGATATTAGTGAAACATTGTTATATACTCATAAATAATTAGAAGTGGAAGAAGAGGAGAAATGATATTTTCAGTACAAAAACTGAATCTGTTTTTTTATTAATGAATACATTATGCCATATAATTGCTAAGGGTACTTTTAAAAAGATCATAGTTTTTCTCATCTGCTTATTTGGCTTGAAGGAAGACAGAATTATATGCAGAAAACAGCCCAGTCCAATATTAGCAGCAACATTGAGGGACACATAATTAATTTAATTAACTGTTTTAATCTCATTTGATGAAGTGAAAAGTAATTTTTATTCCAAGCTCTTACATAATTCAGTTATTTCAAAGCTTTTGAGATGAAAAATATTACTGTGCTTAATGAATCTGTTTCAGTTCTTCTGTTATTTAATGTGCTATTAAATGTACAGCAAATGTCATCTTGTCTCAATGATAATACATATAAAAATGTGTCAATGAATTTAATGCACTTTTGTCTTAAATTAAGATGTTACTGGTTCTTATTTTTATGTTGTATTTGAGTTCTAGAAAACATTTATCTGAAAAACAGAGTGCCTTTTTTTGTGGCAGAAATACATAAGCAGAAAAAGAGAATAATATAATTGCTCCTTTGATCCTTAGACAGCTTGCTAAACTTCAAGATACTGATAAAGTTTAATTTTTTAGTGCATGCATTATGTTTATGTATGAAATATGAATATTTTCCCTCCATCTTATTTCTAACGTTTCACATATACTGAAAATATATCAGATATTATTCCAGATAATATCCCCAACATTCATCTATTGTTTCTATCTGTCAGCCACAAAACCATCAAGTCATTGCAATACTTCTGGAATTTCAAATAACACATTGTGGAAATACTTGATGTTCGTGTATGATTTTTCTATTAAGGAGATAATATAGGATGACATATTAGTGAATGTGGGAAATATGACTTCAAGAAATACAGCTGAAGGAGCTGCTGATCTATCTATCCAGGTAATAGACAGAGACAACAGAAGCCTGGGAGAATCAACCATGGAGGTCCCAATCAGGAGGAAATCATTTTCCCTTTCAGGTGGAAAGAAGAGAGGGCAGCCTCCATTTTGCCCTTTTCTTTTGGGATTTGAGTTTTTTCCTTTGGAGTCAACTGAAGGTAGGTTCTCCCTCACTTATGGGTGATAGTAATTTGGATAGGATGCTAGAGTTAGTGAAACTAGTGATGTAGAGTCTGTTTTATTTTATGGACTGAACTCTGGGTTATGGGAATGTTTTGTAGTATGGGCGTTCATGAAAAATCCTGAGTTGATATTGACTGAGAACAACTTCAACAATAAAAATGCTAAATTCAATCTCAACATCTGGCTAGCTGTGCAACCAACCATAATAATTTTCTCCACCAAAAGCTGGTCTGCAGTATATTTCTCGACTGTTGGTTCCTTTATTATTCCTAAATCACAGACGTTTTCCACCATGTAATTGTCTGAAACCTGATTGCTAAACCTGTTGTCCACCTGTTGTCATTAGTTTGGTCATCTTTACCTTTAATTTATTTTCATTCTTTTCACTGTTTGTTTTTCATTACTAGAGCTTTCAGATCATTTGCAGTTTCAGCTATCAGAAAAGCATTTATCAGTGTACTACAGATTATTGATGTTCCTTCCTCTGGCTTTAAAACAATGCCTATTTTCTTCTCAAAGTAAGAATAGAAAAAGAACTTTAACATAACCAACCTCTCCTTATTAAGCCAAAAGGTTTTTTTTTAAGAAAAAGAAACAACAAAAATCCAGAGACTTAGAAAAGATTTTATTCATCTTAGAGCAAGAATCCATGGTACAGAAAGGCCTTTTGAAGGCTGCTTCTTGACAGAAGACAAGGCAGGGAAAGAAAAACAGGGAGTCAAAGTAACAATGAATGAAGCTCTAAAACCACACAAGGTAGACAAGAAAACGATGAGAATGTAGCTGGGACTTTATGAGGCAAAGAGAGGGAGAGGGAGAGGGAGAGGGAGAGGGAGAGAGAGAGAGAGAGAGCACAAAGTGAATCATCCTTACCCCTCTGTGAAAAACCTCTTTGTTTTAAAAAAGTCACACCCTTTACAGCAGTATTGCAGAAAAATAACATTTTTATTTTAGCTTTTACCAGGCTGGAAATGTTTATTTTAACACTGTTCATTTAAAGTATTTATCTGTCATAGTCTTAGATTTGTTGGCACTAGAAAACATGAAGAAATGACTGCCACCCTCTGAGAACGAACAGCTTTAATTTTCTGAAGAGAGTTAATTGGGTTAGCAGGCCATTTCACAAATGTGATGAGCCATCTTTTTCCTCAGTGTGGAGAATTTGGGAACCAGAACAAACTACGGCCATTTCTGTAGTAATAACGGTACGTTACTGGGGAGAGCTAGAACATTTGTAGCAGTGAATAAATGTTAAGATTTTAGAATGTTTTCTATTGAATTTCTCCCCACGTCAATTTTAGAGTAATTGGAGAAAAGAAGTTTCTTAAGTCCAAGAAACGCATATATGAAAGGTCTGTGTATTTTACATTTGTAGTAAAAATATTTATTGCTATAAAATAGCACTACCACAAAATCTTGGGAATAAAAACATTATTTAATAATAAAACTACTCTTCTTTATCCTCATATATACATGCAACATTTGAGTATGAATTGTTAGTTATGATTTTCCAATTTGATGAAGTTCAGATATTATTTTATTACAAAATGAAGGCCAAGTAATTACAAATTAACCCTTATGTATTTTGTTGGACACTAAGAATATTTTGTCTTCATTCCAACTTTGCATCCATATGTTACACATATGCAAAATCTCTCTCCCTCTCCCCGCTTCGCTCTGTGCATGCCTGTTATGTATGAGTGTGTATCTATATCTATATCTATATCTATATCTATATCTATATCTATATCTATATCTATATCATCATCTATCTATATCTATATCATCTATCTATATCTATATAGAGATGTACACACACACACACACACACACACACACACACAGAGTAGATATCTATATGTATCTATAATGATATATATGAGTCACAATAATTTTACAATACAGTATATGGAATAGGCAAGGAGATGTATTGTTCTGATGCATGAAATCATCTGCTGTATATTGTTATACTGGAATTTTATTTTATTATTTTATTTTCCTAAAGCTATGGATGGGGTGTGGAGGCAAAATGCAATTAAGGTTGCATGACACATAAGAAAAATTACTCAGGTATTATTTAATGGATGATCAAGAAATCCTTGAATTTAATCTTACTTTTGTTACATCAGTGTTTCCCAAAGTGGGGTACGCGTAACCCCAGGGATACGGGAAGAGTTTGGTGGGGGTACGTGTTGCACCGGAGTTTAGTGGGGATCACGTGGGAATATCCACTGCACCGTGCTTAGCTGTGCCCACAGAACAAAGAAAGAAATAGGCGCGTATCACAGTTTTTACATGGGAACTGGGAAACTGGGAAACAGGAACAAAATAACTTTCGTTTATTTTGTGTATGTACCTATATATATGTGTGTGTGTGTGTGTGTGTGTGTGTGTGTATGTTTGTTGTATTGAGTCATCCTGGATTACCACGAATGGAGGAGATATCACAAATCTCCAATTTTTGCCTTTCAGCCCAATCTCATGGGCCGTCCAGACAGTATCATATAGCCGACAAGCTATTTTTCTATGTTTTTAATATTTTTGCTGATAATTCTATAAATAAAGGGATATATATATTTTATGAGGGGTACTCAGCATTACAAAATTATAGAAGGGGTACACATATATCAAAAGTTTGGGAAACACTGTGTAACATAATGCTATAGCTGGCAGCCATGGTGGCGCAATAGTTAGAGTGCAGTACTGCAGGCTACTTCTGCTGCCTGCTGGCTGCTTGCAATTTAGCAGTTCAAATCTCACCAAGGTCTCAAGGTTGACTCATCCTTCCATCCTTCTGAGGCGGGTAAAATGAGAACCCAAATTGTTGGGGGCAATATACTGACTTTGTAAATCACTTAGAGTGGGCTGTAAAGCACTGTAAAGCGGAATATTTATGTTTCCTAATATGATTTGATTGCTTATTTGTTCCCTATGACTATCATTAAGTGTTGTACCGTGTGTACCATCTTGACAAATGTATCTTTTCTTTTATGTACACTGAGAACGTATGTACTAAGACAAATTCCTTGTGTGTCCAATCACACTTGACCAATAAAGAATTCTATTCTATTCTATTCTATTCTATTCTATTCTATTCTATTCTATTCTATTCTATTCTATTCTATTCTATTCTATTCTATTCTATTCTATATAAATCTAAGCACTATTGCTATTAGACAAGACATACTCTATTTCCAGAGGTGGGCTGCTCTCAGTTCGCACCGGATCACAAGAACCGGTAGTAAAAAAATTTAATAGTTCGGAGAACCAGTAATAAGATTGGCTGGCCACGCCCCCGAACCAGTTCCCGGCCCGGTCGCAATTGGCTTACCCCGCCCATTCCCAATCTATTCTTGCCTCCTGAGTCCCAGCTGATGGCTAGAGGGAAAAAAACCTGTTTAAACTCTTGCTGCGGGGCTTCAAAGGGCCATCCCACAGCTGATCAGTGTTAAAAGAAAACAAATGAGTAGACCGGTGCCTGCAAAAATAGAAAAAAACAGCCTCTTTCAGCTTCAGGTTAATTACCACAAGTTGATTAGATCGGCATCCTGACTCTCAGCTGATTTGCTCTCAGATGTTTTGCTCAGGGCTCTGTAGCTGCAAAGAGAGCTGGAGCAGTTTTTTCCCCCCAGCTATGCTTAAAATCGAAACTGAAAGTAAAGCAGGGTCTTTGCTGCAACGTGACAAAATGAGGCAGAGAGAGATTCTTTTTTTCTTTTCCTTACCAAAAAAAGGTAGGTGCAAAACTGCAAACAATGGGAAATTTAGGGCAAAAGAGGAGTTCAAGATTTTACAACACACACACACACAAAAGCTCTATTTAACTAGGGAATTGTAATAATTGAGATACTATTAATTGTATATTGTGTTGAAAGCAGAAATGGTTAAGTTGTGGTTTAGAGGAATATATGGGGGAAATTATTTGGTTTGTTATTATTGGTAAACATAATTAATTGATTTGTAAGAAATTGGATTGCATGGAAATAATTGGAATATTCATGTTCATATTGATTAATATACAAAAAAGATAGATATATAACTAATTGATTTATATAAAAATGTTGAATTTGTATTAAACAACTGTAATATTACATAATTAACCAATGTGAGGATGGATATAAAAATAGATGACAATGGGAAGGGGTATAATATAGAATAGAAAGGAAAAATTGAATTTGATTAAGATTAGAGATGAAGATGAAGGGTAATATTGGTTTTTTAAAAAAATAGATGAGGAATAAATATGGCAAAAAGGAAATATAGAAATTGTAAATTTAATTGAAATGTCTAAACATTGTTTAAATTTGTAAACCAGCCAAATACTCTGTTCAAAGAAAATACATTGTATGTTTGTATGTGTGTTTCTAATTATTGCTATTTATTTATATTTGTTCTCTTCTATTCTTTAAAGTTTAACAATTCATTCTTTATCTTAATATCTTTATATTTGTTTGGGGTTGGCTTTCTTCCCTTTCATCTTTTTTATTGTACAGCAATGTTTCTCCTCAAACCTACTACCTCTCTCTTTTCTTTCCTTCTTACTTTCTCTTCCTCCCCCTCTTCTTCTCCTCCCTACTTCCTCTTCCTTTCTCCTTCTCCTCCTCTCTTCCTCCCTCTCTTACCCTCACTCCTATTCTAATTTTCCTTCCCTTCCTTCATCCCACTCTATTGCTGTATCCTTTTATGCATATGGACTACTCAGAGGACTGAAAAGGTTATTTTTGACTGGTCCTCGCACTTTTGACCAGTATTCAAACTTATGACTGTCCTCACATTTTATGCTTTTTGCCCTATTTTATCACCATGGTGAAGAAAAGCAGTTGTGAAATGAGTGACATGGTTGTTAAGAATGCTGCATGGGCATAAATGATGACCAGTCATAAGTGCGAAGACCATTCAAAAGTGCAAGGACCTGTCAGAAATCACTTTTTTCAGCCCTCTGTGTAGTCCTTTTGTGCATATGGACTACACAGAGGGCTGAAAAAGTTATTTTTGACTGGTCCTCGCACTTTTGACCAGTCCTCAAACTTACGACTGTCCTCACATTTTACGTATTTTGCCCTATCTTATCACCATGGTGAAGAGAAGCAGTTGTGAAATGAGTGGCATGGTTGTTAAGAATGCTGCACGGGCATAAATGTGAGGATGGTCGTAAGTGTGAGGACCAGTCATAAGTGCAAGGACCTGTCAGAAATGACTTTTTTCAGCCCTCTGAGTAGTCCCTATACACATAGCCATGGCCACCCAGTCACATGACCAGCTAGCCACGCCCACCCAGTCACATGACCTCCAAGACACACCCACAAAATAAGTCACGCCCACAGAACCGGTAGTAAAAAAATTTAGAACCCACCCCTGCCTATTTCACTCACTTTTCAATATGATAACAACAATGCTACTTTCAGTAACAATGCTACTTTCAGTAACCTCAGCAGTGAGGAGCAAGTGAGAAAACAGCTTGCAAGCAAGCATTGTGTGTTATGACATCACATACCTATAGAAAGGGTAAAACTTTCATCATAGAGATGCGCCACTGTTTTTCCTTTTTTGTTGAAAACATTGGATCATGCAAATATTCAAGGTTAAGAATTTTGAAGGCCATATAATTTGCAATCATGGATTTAGTAAGAATGAATACAGTTTGATTCTATCCTTCTCTCAGCCTTGCCAAGCATACTTGCTTTTCCATTATCCACTGGCATTATATGCTCCAAATATGTAAGTTTTAATAATTAATAATTGCTTCCAGGGAATAGTCAGCATTTATTTAATCAAGGACTGATTAGTGATTGTTGCAGTTCCTGGTTCTCTAAATAATCAGCCATGTCCTTAATTTGAAGGCATTTATCTTTCTCTCATTCTTTCTTAATGTATGGATTTCTCAGTTCTACACTGTCACTGAGAAAAACAATTATTTTAACTATTCTGATTTTTATTGAGAATTATGTCAGATTAATCTTTTTATTTCTACAACATATTGTCCATTTTTATCTATTCTTGAGAACAAGAAAACAAAGCAATCTGTCACCTCACTTCTTTTTCATCAACAATGAATTTAGTTAGCATGTTGTGAGATGTTGCTTACTTCTTATATAATGTGGACCTACAGTTTTCATTGTAGCAGAATGAAGATGTTAGTTACTATCTGTTGTCCTTTCATGTTATGTTGCAGGCATATAAACTTGCAGCTGATAACTTGGGGAAGGAAAAAAACTGAAGAAAATGTATTTTTTTCATACACAAGAAATATTTGGTGAAGGGGAAAATGAAGTTCATATCAATTAAGGAACTGGCAAAAAGAGTTGTTGATAAACTCAGAAAAGAAGAAGATGGTAAAAATGCCTGGCAAAGAAAAGTAAGATTAAGCAGTTTCAAACCACAGAAAAAGGAAGGAGTCAGTGTTATTCAAGACCATCAAAAATGGATCAGCATAAAAGAGATTTATATGCAAGAAAGAAAAAGAAAGAGGGAGGGAGAGAGAGAGAGGGAGGGAGAGAAAGAAAACCTGTCTATAGCTGCCCATCTTGCAAACATGACTCTGGGTAGTATACAATAAAACAAACATTTAATAATAAATTAAAACAGCCATGAAAAACAAATATAAATAAGACACTGGGAGAATGGATCAATATCTTATACAATCATCTTACAGTATCTATTTCTATGGTATCCCCAAAACTGCTAGAAAAACCATGTTTTAAGAGTTTTCCATAAGGCCAATTGGGTTGTGACTAATCTCATTTAGGGGTGTGGGATGATGTTCCAGAGGACAGAGGACATGGCAAAAAAGGCCCACCTCCTGGATCCTGTTAGATGAAACTCTTTAGCAGATGGGACCCATAGCATGTCACTCATGCTGGGGAGAATGTAACCAGGGAGATATGGTCCCCCAAATAACCTGGTTTTATGGCATGTAGGGTTTTAAAGTCAAAACCAACACCTTGAATTGAACTTGGAAGCAAACTGGCAACCAATACAGCTCAAATAGTAGAGCTACACTGTGTGCTATATTAGGCACACATAACTGCCCATACCACTGTATTTTGGATTAGTTGAAACTTCCAGATGCTTTTTAAGGGTAGTCACATGCAGAACATATTATAGTAGTGCATTCAGAAGGTGACCACAGTTTGAGTATTTTCATTTTTCTTAACTATCAGTTAGCTATTACTCTGTCCCAGATAGACCCCATGTGCAACCTAAGGGTTCTCCTAAACCAACAACTCCTGCTCAAAGAGCAGGTGACAGTTGTGGCTAGGAGAGCGTTGGTGCTAATTGCACCCTTTCCTGGATTGTGAGACCCTGCACTCAGTCACTTATGCCCTGGCCTACTGAAATGTACTCTACATGGGGATATCTTTGAAGATATTCAGAAGCTATAACTGGCACAAAATATAGCAGTGTAGGCAAACTGTGGGCCTCTAGAACATACAACATTGAGTATTAAGAATTGATTGCTGGTTTGTTTCCAGGTCCAGTTGAAGAATTTAAAGCCCTTGATGGCATGGGGCCAGGCTATCTAAGGAACTATCTCAATCAAATAGGATTAGTCCACTCCATTTGCACTGGCAGAAGGGGCATGCTGTGGACTTCATTGGTCAAGGGACTATGCATGGCAAGGTCCAGGAGAAAAGCCTTTTCTGCCATATGCCTGATTTCTGGAACATCATGCTGCTGGAGGTTAGATCCACCCCCAAGTTTTTGGCAGTTTTCAAAAGCTGACTCTTGATTGGCTTGGAGATAATATACATGATAAAAAAGAGCTGTAGTCATGCATAGCCTATAGTCAAGAACAAAAGTTATTGGTATCTTGATCTGTCAAAAGTATCAATAATCAATAATCTTGATGTGCCAAAAACCTGCGCATAATTTTTTTTAATCCAACCTGGTAGTTGGCTAAGAAAAGGTTTTAGCAGCTTACTGTAGATCTTACTGTAGTAAAAATTACAATATAGCAGGATATGATCTTGTGATCCAATGTACCCATCTTTGCAGAGCATGCTATAAAACATAAAGTAACAATAATAATGGAAGGTTAAGAATTATAGTAGTTTCTGTAGTAGAAATTAAATACTTTATATTAAGAGGAACCCAAATTAAAGATGCGGTAAAAGCCTGTAAATAAAGTTTGTATACACTAAGTTCTAACTAAAGACCTTGATTAACTCTTGGGGTATTTGGTAATAAATTACACACTTAACAATAGTTAAGAGATAGCTCCAAATGGTAAGGCAGTTAGCTGTGAATTAATTTTTGCACATTCTATACTTTTCTGAAGTCAGAGTTTACAAGAAGGGCCAGGTGGGTGGGTGGGATTAATCTGCATGTTTTAGCTGAATGGTGCTTGTTTAATTAGTTTTAGGTGGTTGAAAGAGAAGCTAATCTTTCTACCTTTGAAATGTTAGCAAAGGACTCATTTTAGCTGATTTACCAAAAAGAAGAAGGAGGAGGAGGAGGAGGAAGGGAGGGAAGGAAGGAAGGAAGGAAGGAAGGAAGGAAGGAAGGAAGGAAGGAAGGAAGGAAGGAAGGAAGGAAGGAAGGAATCCTTGTATGCTCTTTGATCAGATGAATCCTAAAGAAACCCTCATTATAATTTTACATTTTTCACTTCTTTAATGAGCTTTTCTAGATTTCTACTTTCAGCTAACAAAGTGGTATATCAATTTGTTCATATTTTGATCTTCAATTCTTATTCCATCTTTCTTCTCTTCTAATCTTACTATTCTGATAATATATTATTTATTTATTACATTTGTATAGCTGCCCATCTCACAAGACAGTTACTCTGGGAGGCATACAATACTCAGTTAAAAAACTCCAATAAATGCATACTAACAATCATTATTAAAGCCTATGAAAACTATTTTAAAAGCACATGCCACAAAAGAGGATGATATTAATCGCAGTAAAGGGGACATCACAAAATAATAAGCTTAGATACTGCATACTTTTTCTTTCAGTAAGTTTCATCATTCTGTAATATTGTTTATAACAGGGCTTAGAATAGTCTATCTCCTTAAATGTATTTGTCACTATTATTTCTCTTTCATGACTACTCTTGTAAAGCACTGTCATAGATGTAAACTTGTTATGATTCCTCTGATCTTCCTAAAATATTTCTATTTTTATTTTTTGTTCTTTTTCTCTATTCATTGAAATCTTGATTGAAATAGCGTTCTTTGTTTTTTTCTTGTTATTGAATATCTACATTCAATCATCATACCTCCTTATTTGCCCTTGCTTTCATCTTTTGTTTTTACTTTGCTATCATGATAACTTGTTCTGAAAGCCACTTGGATCTTTCCTTTTAAATTTGGAGAATATGCTTTCAACTTCACTTTTCAAAATGTTTTTTAACTCTCCCCATAGTTCCTCGGGTTCTCTTTTGCATAAAGTGCATGTACTGAATTTGTTCCTTACATGGGTCTTATATTCTTATATTCTGTTTGTTCTCCAAGTATGAATGTCACACTCTCTTTAATTTTTTAAAATCTAATCCATATAGTTGAGGCTAATATTCCATAGCCTTTTCTACAATCTGTAGGGCCCTGACTGACTGCATTTCTTAGTTGTTCTTTTCTATCGTTTGAGTGATTAGTTTTCAATGATGCCCATACAATGATGTCCAGGAGTCTACATGTATGCTTCTTGAAATGGGTATTGGTAGTAAATAAAAATTCTCTTCACATAATCCCATGGACCTATGCATTATTGCAGTTATCAATCCTAGTCTTCCTATTATTCCAAGTTCCTGTTTCTCCAATTTTGACATTCCCACCCAGCATTAATAGTACTACAGTCTTTTTAGATCTTGCATTTATTATATCTTGAAATTTGCAATTGAGTGCCTTCTACCGGGCATTTATAGCAAGGAGAAAAACTTTTATTACACAGATGTTCCTTGGATATCCACCAATCCCAATAGACATGATTCTATGTTTCTTTGGATGATAGCTGAGCACATCCTCAGTGTCATTACCACTTCTTCCTTTCACTTGTCATGTCTTAAATACTATATAATATTGCCAATCACCTAATTTAAAATTGCCCATTGTGGTCTACCTGAATTAATTTATTTCTCAAACATGTAAATTAATACTGCTTTGACAATTTTGTTCCTGCATCTCACATTCAGTGCTCCAATTGTACGCATCTTTGCAAGATGAGAAACTTTTCATTTAATAGTGATATGAAAAATGAATATATTTTTTTTCCACTGCTTATTGTGGTCATGTCATCCCTCCAGATCTACTTGTGAAATTTCTATGTTTTTCTTATTGTTTTTTGACACTATAGAAGTATTGTGACAGTTCCAGTAGTGGGATTCAGCCAGTTCGCAACACTTCTGGAGAACCGGTTGTTAACTTTCTGAGCAGTTTGGCAAACTGGTTGTTGGAAGAAATCATAAAGGCAGAGAACTGGTTGTTAAATTACTTGAATCCCACCACTGGACAGTTCCCTTTTCTTGATAAAATCTTGGAATTCTTTCTCCTAAGTAAATTGATTTTCTATATGCCCTCATTCTCACTATAGATTCTTAGCTTCCTGCAATCCCTATGGTTACATGTAGTCATGGTGGTGTCACTCTTTGTGTCATTGGAGCTGCTGAGATTATCACATTAAAGGAGTAACTCTCTGGGAGAACTATAGGCTACACTACATTGTAGTTGTTCATCTTGGAAAATTAAAATAGAATAAAAGCTAGTTAATAGGTCATCTAGGGAGATTCTTGTTCGTGAATAGTTATAAAATAACTTTATTTGAAACTAGTTTCTCCCATATCTTGTTTGTCACTTAGCTCTTTACTTTTTTGAGCCATTTGGTACTTCCTATTTTAATAGACAGTTTCATTCAGTTTATAATCTTCAAACATTTCACCTGAAATTTTCTAACATAGATTATACACAAATGTCATTAGGAATGCCTGTGTTTCAGGATACAGATAGCTCCAAGATAGAAAATACAGAAAATTTCCTAATGAGAAAATACTGAATAGTGAAGGCTAAATTACATTTTTTTTAAAAAATTGGAAGTAGAACAGGATATAATTGTAATAACAAATTTTGAATCTAAATGTGCATCTAGTATATTGGATTGGAAATTATTGCAAGCAGCCAATTATTGAGAGAATTCCTTTATCCATTTTGTAATCCTCTAGAAGAGAGATCCTCAGACTTTGAAATAATTTTTAATATGATAAATGAATATATACAACCTTCTTATGTATAAAACTACTAGGTTTAAGATTGGGCAGAAATAAATATGCATACTGCTTACTAAGAGATACTGTAGATTTTATCATACTTTCTTGATTTAGGCTTTCTTTTATCTTCAATGATATCTTCACTGGTAAGCTTTCCTTAACAAAGCTTTTCCTTTTTTAAAGACCAGAAATGTGAAATAATAGCTAAAAATACATAACATTATTCAGGTGTCTTAACCCTGCTCTGCCTGTGCAATTCTACTCTGAGCCTGGCCAGGCAAAGTAGACATGAGATTTTTTTGGTACTTCTGCTGTGCCTGCAGAAGCATGATATTCTTTAAAAAAAAAAAAACAACCTTGTGATTCCATTCTACATTATTGGAAGTCCACTGGGAGCAGAGTCATAGCCACTTATCTAGAACCACTTATCCAGAATTTAGCATATTAGCTTTGTATAGGAACAGTCATTATTTCCTGTTGTAATTACTGCTTTCTAGAATTTGTTTACTCTTTTATTAAGATAATAATAATAAAAGTAGCTTTGTCTCATCTTCAACTACCCATCTCTCTCTCTCTCATTCTTCTATCTCTCTCACACACACAACCCCACCTCTCTCTCCAAACCTTGAGGATTGATAATTGGCAGTTTTACCCAGTGCAACAAGGGACTCAAAATGTCTGCAGAGAAAACATAGCATTATTATATCTGTTACCCATTCTGAACTCAACAGCACTTTTATATAAAATGAAAACTTCAAGGCAGCCCATAAATTGATTGTGCATTTCACTACTTTTGCAATGCCAGATGGTGAACAAATATAAACTATATCTACTCTCAGATGGTTGAATATTATTTTCTATTTATTAAATTCTCCATATCTACTACCGGCTTTGCATGGGAAACATCCTTTATAGGTCTATTAAAAAATAAGCCATTAATTTTACTAGAATTTATCTGAAGGTAGGTGTGCATGGCCGGAATGGGAGAATATTATTCAATGAAGGATTATTGACCCATGGAAAAAGCCAATCAAAGAATTTAAATGGCCAGGACTTGTAATACTGCAAATTTACATATACTTTCCCCTCCGTGTCACCTATTCTTTTTGGCATTAGGCACATGCATAACACATGCAGCAAATGAATTATTTTGCAGGTTAGAATTATTTAGATCTAAAGTGTCTTGGGGACCAAATGATGCAGAGAGCTGCAAGAAATTAGGGCACATGTGGTTGTTGGGTCAAAATTTTCACAATCCAGGTAGAGACAATGGTACAGTTTTGTCTACATGAAAAAAAAAACTTCTAATTGTTAGACATCAGGGGACTACAGATTTCAGAATTCTATGCCTGTTTAAAGAATAGAATAGCAGTTGGAAGAGACCTTGGAGGTCTTCTAGTCCAAACCCCTGCTTCACTACTTCAGACAAATGGTTATCCAACATCTTCGTAAAAACTTCCAGTGTTGTAGCATTCACAACCTCTGGAGGCAAGTTGTTCCATTGATTAATTGTTCTAACTGTCAGGAAATTTCTCCTTAGTTCTAAGTTGCTTTTCCTTGATTAGTTTCCACCTATTGCTTCTTGTCCTATCCTTGGGTGCTTTGGTGAATATTTCATTATTTCATTATTTCATTATTTATTTATTTATATTTCTATGCCTCCCACTCTCCGAGGACTCTGGGCGGCTTGCAACAATCAACAGTATACTAAATAGCATATTGCCCCCAACAATCTGGGTCCTCATTTTACCCACCTCGGAAGGATGGAAGGCTGAGTCAACCTTGAGCTGGTGAGATTTGATCTGCTGATCTGCTGAACTAGCAGTCAGCTGAAGTAGCTGCAGTACAGCACTCTAACCACTGCACCACCTCGTCTCTTTTGACTCTCTCTTCTTTGTGGCAGTCCCTGAGATATTAGAACACAGCTACCATACCTCCCCTAGTCCTTCTCTTCATTAAACCAGACATACCCAGTTCCTGCAATCGTTCTTCATATGTTTTAGCTTCCAGTCCCCTAATCATCTTTGTTGCTCTTCTCTGCACTCTTTCTAGAGTCTCCTCATCTTTTTTTACATTGTGGCAACCACATCAGTTATTGATGAACTGATTATATTTGTGCTTGAGTTATACTTTATGAATTCCTGTAAACCCTAGCAAAATTGATTTGACTGTTGTCTAGATTTAATAAAAAGTGCTGCTATATTCTTGATTTCAAGCACACTTATAATTCTAGAGAGTGAGGGTTAGAGAATGTTCTCCAGGAAATGGCTGAGCACAAATCACTTTAAGTAAATACAGGTTTAATTTTCCTTTACTGTCAAGCTCTTTGAGGCAAGCAAACTTAGGAAATAAAAACCACTTGGATTTCTGGAAATATCTTTATTGCTTGTAGGGTATTGTAGCAAAGTCTTGAAAGCCTGACAAAATAACTCTCTATCTCAGCTTATACCTAGCATAATTGAAGTGGTATGATTCTTTTTCACATTTCTTTCCTCTCTTGGATACAAGAATGTTTTATTTAAGGGTCAGACACTTTCTTTGTATTCTCAGAGAATGGTGGCTATTTTATCACAGGAACATAATGCCAATAACTGTCATAGAACATCTGAATGGAGGATGGACAACCTGACTCTCCATGACAACAGAGTATCCCCGAAATGTTTGGATGTGACCCTGGAATCTCTCCAAAAATTGCTGACATGTAAGTGGGGATCATAAAGATTACTATTTCTTCTACCACAGTTATACAGAAAAAAAAAGTTTCTTACCGAAGCTAAATTTTTCAAAACACCATAAAGAAGCCGTGTATACAGTTTGTGTGTGCATGCTATGTGTAATGTATGACTGTATATCTGGTTTCTTTCCTTTTCTTTAGAAAATAAAATATAGAACAAACTAGCCACCTGGGAACTGAGTCACTGGTTGTATTTTCATTGCAGAGCTTGCTGGGAGGAGTAGCTCACAATGAGATTTCCTCCAGTGGAGCAAGCTAGTGGTCTGTGCACCTAAAGGTGCACAAATCATACACTAGGAATCTAAAACAGAGAGGCTATGAAAGAATATCTATTTGTACTGACTCTGTGAATCTAATCATTGTGAGGGCATCTGGCAAAAGTGTAGTCTTAAAAACATCAGTAATTTGAAAACAACTGTAATTCATCCTTGGGAAATGTGTGTGTGATTGCAATGTTATTTTAGAATATCTGTTTTATTTCAGCGCAACATTTGTTTTGCTGCTGTTTTTCATGGCATTCTTTTTAAGTTTGGATACTGTCCTGTTTGTAAGCAGATTGCTCTTTGTATTGACATATTACTTCTCGAGAGTCTTTAGTTTGTGCTCTTCAGGCTGAAATTAGGTGGCCAACTCAGCCAGTTCCATTGAGCTGCCCTGCTCTACCACAAAGAGTAAAGACAAAGAGTCTTATCTGCAAGAGATGGATGGTATGAACAATTGTTGGATCTGGCACAGTGAGAACTGTGGACCATAAACATGAGGATTTTGGTGTCCCTGCATAACAGATATAATGCCCTTGCTAAACCTAATAAGGATACTAAGGTGGCAGGTTCAGTTGTTTGTGATGATGATGATGATTCAATTGAGTAGGGAATTGTGGCCCATGAAGAAGAAGTTGTCCTGGATAAGGGAAGGCATGAATCTGGGGTTGCAAATCAGCCACATGAAGTGAACGAAATATCTAAAAAGAGAAACCACCTTCTGATTGGTGAGCTAATTGTAAGAGGTGTCAATTTAGGGAAGGATGTGGAGGTGAAAGAGGTGAGGTGTCTGCCTGGTGAGGTGTTTGCCAGCAGAGAAAGGAGGAGCATTGCTAGTAAGGGCTATAGGATTGGCATTGTTGTGTATCTTGGCACAAATGATCTGTCCAAAAACTTTCTGTGCAGGATGTTTTCCAATGCTTGGGACAAGATAGACTGAAGACTGTAGTCCTACTTTTTCAAAGGTTTTACCTGTATATAAGGAGCAAAGAAGAAATGCCAGTATATAGTGGAGTTCAATGTGTAGCTAAAAGAGTGGTGTAAAGTCGGAGGCTTTGGTTATGTCAGTCATGATATTCACAGTTGGTCTGTGAAAAGCTGTATAAAAGAGATGGTTTGCATCCATCACAGAAAGGGGCTGAGCTACATAGTATTAAATTCAGGGGGTTTCTGGAGAAGCATTTAAACTGAATAATGGGGACACAGAGTTAATTTGTACAGAACACTTCTGCCTCCAGCAATCTAAATCTAATAAGATTGTCAATGTTTCTAACATAGATGTTTGTGTGATTAAGAATATTAAATAGATGCTAAGAAAAATCAAGCTTTTGATGTGTGCCATACCATATGCACTAATCAAACAGGTAGTGAGAAAGAAGAGGAACAAATTATGTACAGGTTTTACCTGTATATAGCAGGGGTGAAATCTAAAATTTATTACTACCAGTTCTGTGGGCATGGCTTGGTGGGGGGAGTAATGTGACTGGGTGGGTATGGCCAATTTTTTTTTACTTTTAAAACCATTTTTTACATGTAAAACCATGTAAAACCATGTAAAAAATGCTTTCAAAAGGCTCTGACGATCCCAGCTGAGTTGCCTGATCAGCAAGCAACTCAGCTGGGATTGTCAGAGCTTGGATCGTCAGAGCCATTTAAAAGAAAAAAACGTTTTTTCTTTTAAATGGCTCTGGCGATCCAAGCTGAGTTGCCTGATTATCAGATAGCTCATCTGGAATCATCAGAGCTTGGCTTGTCAGAGCCATTTAAAAGGGGAAAAAAGGCTCTGATGATTGCATGGTTCAGCTGGGCATGGGGGGCAGGGGCAGGGATTTTTGCTACCAGTTCTCCGAACTGCCTGCCACCATCGCTACCTACTCACCCGAGTCGGTCCGAACCGGAAGCATTTCACCCCTGGTATATAGGTATAACAAAGTTAGGTAGAAAGTTATGTAGAAAACAAACTCAAAGTCACTGAACAAGAACTGAAATGCCTATACACTAATGCCTATGCACAAAGTATGAGGAATAAACAGTATGAATTAGAAATCCAAGTACCTTGTTTTCCCCAAAATAAGACATCCCTTGATAATAAGCCCAATCGGGCTTTTGAGCGCATGGCAATAAGGCCAAGAACTTATTTCAGGGTTCAAAAAAAATATAAGACAGGGTCTTATTTTCGGGGAAACATGGCACATGAGGGCATATATAAGATTGTTTCCATTACCAAAACCTGGTGGAATGAAGCCAAGGAATGGAATATAAAGCTAGAGCAGAAGTCCACAACTTTTTTAGCATCAGGACCAGTTTTGTGGAAGACAATTTTTCCATAGATCAGGGTGGTGGTGGTAGTGGTTTCAGTTTCACTTGCTTACCTGCCACTCATCTCCAGCTGTGTGGCCAGATTCTTAATAGTAGGTAGCGAGTAGGGAGCGATAGCAGCGGGCAGTTTGGAGAACCGGTAGCAAAAATCCCTGCCCCCGCCCCCCATGCCCAGCTGAGCTGCACCATCATCAGAGCCTTTTTTTTTTCTTTTACATGGCTCTGAATCCCAGCTGAGTTGCCTGCTAATCAGGCAACTCAGCTTGGATCACCAGAGCCATGTAAAAGAAAAAAAGTTTCTTTTTTTCTCCCCCTCTCCGCGCCCCAGCCTCCAGCTTGCTTACCTTAGCTGATGGTCACAACACTGTAATACCTGCAATCTATTGCATCAGCAAGCAACTGAATCTCCCTGCCTGCAATCAAGCTCATGGGTGAGCAGCTCTGTCTGCAACTTTAAGACTTGTGGACTTCAACTCCCAGCAAATCTGGCTGAGGAATTCTGGGAATTGAAGTCCACAAGTCTTAAAGTTGCCAAGGTTGGAGACCCCTGTTTTATTGGATAAGTTTTTTTCCTCTTTGGGAACTTTAAAAAAATAGTTAATTGGGTTTTTTTTAAGTTGTTCTTTTTTTAGACCTAGCCATTTAAAGTTTAGGAAGTTTTAAATTTAGCTGCTTTTATATAAAAATAAAAATAAATTAAAATAAAATAATATTTGTGCAGCTTTCTGAGATTTAGTTTGTTTCTGTAGTGTTTCACTCTAACTACACAAACACACAAAATCTCACAAAGCTGTATGTGGAATTTTGTGTGTGTAAAGTGTGAAAGTTGTTTTTTTGGGCTTTTTGTGGCTGTGTGAGGTTCCTGCTTGTTAGAAGGCCACTTTGGGTCTAGCACAGCTGCTTTTACATTGTGGGTGAGCCAGTTGTGTTGTGTTTTGTTGTGTATGTGTAAAGTGTGAAAGTTGTTTTTTGGGGCTTTTTGTGGCTGTGTGAGGTTTCTGCTTGTTGCAGGGCCATTTTGGGTCTAGCACAGTTGCTTTTACATTGTGGGTGAGCCAGTTGTGTTGTGTTTTGTTTTGTAGGTTAAAAAGGGCAAAGAAGTGACTTTGACTTGGCCACACCCACCTAGACACCTTACCACCAAGCCCCACCCACTAATTAAGCCACGCCCACAGAACCGGTAGCAAAAAAATTTAGATTTCATCCCTGGGTCAACCTATTCTTTAAAGCACCTAAAGGCAGGACAAGAACCAATGGATGGAAACTAATCAAGGAGAGAAGCAACCTAGTACTAAGGAGAAATTTCCTGACAGTTAGAACAATTAATCAGTGGAATGGCTTGCCTCCAGAAGTTGCGGGTGAACTAACATTGGAGGTTTTTAAGAATAGATTGAACATCCATTTGTGTGAAATGGTATAATGTTTCCTGCTTGAGCAGGCAGTTGGTCTAGAAGTCCTCCAAGTCATATCCAACTCTATTATTCTGTTATTTTGGAATGAATAATAGAAAATAATTTAGATAAATCTAGTATAACAAACATTAGGCAATGGAAAGAACAGACTCTGAAGCGATTCTGTGAAACACTACTAATAATGCTTTTCAATATACTGAGCAAGAAAAAGGAAAGTCAAAATAATTCCTCTGGCTTTTAAAAACTAATCACTGTCTTTCTATTGTAGAATTATCGATTATGTCTCATTAAAGTTGTCTGCATATTTCCAGTTTTATATCCAAAAGTCAAATGTACAAGAGAAGTCCATGTTATCATCAATTTAACTAAAAGGCAAATGTTAAATTCTATCTGGGCTTTTATGAAAATATAAGTGTCCTTAACCCATATTTAAGTAGACATGCAGGTAGATTTTTATGGATGATGCTTGCAAACGTAACACATAAAACACATGACTTTTCAATGGTAGAATAAATTAGACATTAGGAAGATTTAGGATAGTCAGTATTGGTTGGGTAATTTTATGTTTGTAGAATTGTTTTGGAAATGTCAGTGGATAAAACTGACATTTTTATCAAAATGTGTTTTTAAAATCTGTGCAAGGATGTGAAAAATTAGGTTACAAGATCTGCTACACTTATAATATCATGCTCTATGTAGTGCATCAATTATGCTGACATGTAGTGGATGTGGAATAATATAAGTAATCCCATAGCAAAACCCTTTTAAAGTTGTTCCAAATTCTGTAGAAATATATTATGCTTCAAAATAATGCAGATGTCTAAATACAGGCAATTATATTACACTGTAAATGAAAGTTTTTAAATAAGCAGCAGTCTCCAGTGGCAGGTTAATGGACACTAACCTAAGAGTAATCCCCATATTTTTGCAGCCTGAATAGGAAAGCATCCATTTAATATTTGTCACATAGAAAAAGATCTTTTATGAGACTAGTGCAATAAAACTGGCCTACTTATTTGTAATCCAACAAAGCAAAAATAACTGCTCGCTATCAATGATGGCCTGACATAGCTTCTTCTTTCATCATCCTACTAGGGGTGACTTCAATATAGAAAGAGATAATAAGTGATCTCCTTCCATTTTTATTGTCCTCACTTTTACATGTAAACCACATGCGCTCAGTTCAGTTTGTGATTTTGTAATATTATTTCCCCCCCAAAATACTGTATCATATTAATAATTTTATGTCACATTGCCGCACATTTTATAAAACATATTGTAAATTGTCCATTCAGGAATAGTGTTAGCAGTCAGGGCAGCAGTCATCAAATACTCATTGTCTTGTTTCCTTTATATTGTATGTTTTGTCCAGGGAATTTAAAATAGTGTGGATGGTTCTTCCTTATGTTATTCTTACAACAATGTTCTAAAGAGCATTTTCACTGAAACAGAATGACTGGCACAAGGATACACAATGGCTGATGGTCAGACTGACACATTATACTAGATGCATAGATTGCACTTTGTGCAGTTACGGCCTAATGAGTAACTGAATTAGAAAAAGTATCAACCTCAACAATGGAGGCAATATTTACCCAAATGTATTAGATTTAAATAAGGTGGTGAGATACATAGAATTATTGGATGAACAAGGAGAATTAAAATCCAATCAGGAACTAAGGAATCAAGAAATAAAGATTGATTGATGGCCCTATCTCCAAATTAGGAGAAGATATAAAAAAGATTTGGAACAGTATGGTATCTATGGAAAACAATTGGAATTGGATAAAATTTTGCTAGGGACAGGGAAAAAATGATTACAAAAGCATACAAAAGCACACAACTTCTTCCTATGATTCAAAATGGAAGAAGAAACTGTGAAGGAGACAATGATAAGTTAGGCTAGAAATTTTGGGCATAGTATTGAATTAGACCACTGGGATAAATTATAGGAAAGAAATTATAAACTTATGATGTCAGCAGCCTATAAGGAAAACCGCTATAAGATATTCTATCATTGGCATTTACTCCCAGCGAGATTGGCCAAAATGTTTCCAAACTGCTCACCTGAATGCTGGAGATGTAGTTATAAACAGGGAACTTTCTACCACATGTGGTGGAACTTTTCTGTCCCAAAGCCAGAAAATATTGGCATAAAATAAGGGAATAGTTGGAAGAAATTACTGAAGAAAAGATTGAGTTGAAGCCAAAACTATTTTTATTGGGCATCTTAGATGGGAAAATGGCAAAGAAACTTCAATATATAATATTACACATACTAACGGCAACCAGAATCGTTTTTGCACAAAATTGGAAACTAATATTCCTTCAGAGGCAATGATAAGAAAGATATATGAGTGTGCAGAGATGGATAGGTTAACGATGGAACTGAAAGAGAGAGAGGAATCAGAGTATTACCAAGTTTGGAGTAGATGGTATATTTGGCTAGAGAATAGGAGTAAAATTATTGTATATGAGTTAAATAATATTGATGATAATAAGAATGTATTGTATCTATATATAAATACTACTATAATTCAAATGACTATATAACATAGGATAGGGAACCATAGAAATAGAACAGGTAAATTCGAATGTTATGGATGATATTGGCATTGATATGAAAATGCTATAATGACTGAAAATTTGTGTTTTGTTTTTTAATGTTGAAAATGTTCAATAAAACTTGTTTTAAATGAGAAACAGTATGGACCAACACTGTACTACCAAAAGAGGGGATATGGTCCTTGCTGTGGGGAAACTGAAAGCAGTTGAGTAGTTAGTGCTATTTACAGTGCCTCATGCTGCCGAATAAAATGTGGGATATAAATCTAAGAAAGACAGAAAAGGGGAAAAAATTAATATGGGTACCTACTGGCTGTGTATTTGACCTTGCATTGCTTTGGATCTCATGAATCCAAAATCTGAATGCAATGCAGTGCTTTAGGGTAAACCATTCTTTAACCAAACCTGGGAGACATGTTGTCAATGGTGGCCTTCATCAAACTGGGATTAGAATCTTTAAGCCACTTCATTTGCAAATATCTCTGAATTGAGCTGATTGGTGCCAAGGTTCACCAAGATTAAATCTTGCAATTTATTTTAGTGCCAGAGCTCAGTTCTGGAATAGAAAAAATAATATCAGAGAAGAGATCATTTTCCTGTAGATGTTGCCTGCTTTTACATTTTGCTCTCAGCCGAATAACTGCAACCAATCCACATACATTTGCAAATAGGAGCCTTAGGCTACAAGAAGCCTTGAACTCCAACAACTCTCTTTTTGAAAATCAAGCATCAGCTCACACATACATATTTAAGGTGTTTTTGTTCTATTTCCAAATCGTGAGTACTTTCTGAAACAGAGTTTTCTGTATATTGAAATAATTGCCAGCACATGTACGATGGCTCTAGGAGAGGAGTTCTTTGTACTGTTTTGTGATGAACAACACATTATTGATAAGCTAACCAAAGTAATAAATTACATTTTACTGGTATATGATTTTCTCCTCCAACTAAAATGCATTATTTATGTTCATTTACAGATGATTTAAAATACAAACAATTTTTTACATTTTGTTTAACTACTTCTGCATCAGAAGGTTATGCTTTATAAAAAAAATAGCTTATCATTAAACAGATCTAACAATATATCTTGCTTTACTCATGACTCCTAAGAAATGATACTTAGACCAACCAGTCATTGGAGGATACTGATCTCTCAAAGCCGAAGATATCATGTTTATTAAGAAATTCATGAAACGTCTTAATTTTGAAATCTGAAGGAGTTATGCATTGTTAAAAGATTTATTTCAATCATTATACCCATATATTAACAATATATTTGTAAATCTTAAAATATGACTTGCTTCTTCTAGAATAACTTCAGTTTTAAGCCTTTAGGCAATCCACACTAGCAATTTATAGTATCATCCAGCCGCCACTATGGTGGTATATCACAGATGCAGACAGGCCTTATATAACCACAGTGATGACTGGCTGTTGCTATAAATCTCAAGTATGAATAGGTTCAGCTTAGAGATTGTTTACAAAAGTCTGTTCCAATAGACCCAGTGGGCTTCAATTGTCTTTCTGTTTAAACAAATCAGGATATTACTCATTTTTGCCATGACTTAATGTTAATTGGCAATGGCCCATTACCTCATTAAACTAAACGTATCTAACAGTATGAGATTGGCTGAGTTGTAGGAGCTGACAGCAAGCACATAAAATATTTGTAAGAAACTGCCAGCCTAGTGCAGATAAAACACTAAATAAGAAACAGCTTGGCTATATGATCTGGTCAGCAAACAATGAAAATTTCATTACAGGGGATAAGATTGCAAAATGTCTAGAAAACTGCTTTTGCTTACAGTTTAGTTTCACATTGTTGTTGATTCCACTAAATTTCATTTGGAGAATAAAGCTGTGAAGTTTAGTTTCCTAAGTTCCTCATTCACTCAATAAGAATCCAACTGGCTCCACATTCCGTACCATTTACACTTTATTTGCAATATATCTTGGATCTTTAACATGAAGAAAGCAGAGAACCTCCTATGAAAAAACACAGAGAAACACACACTTTAAAAAAGAGGAAAATTTATGCTTAATAGCTTCTAAATAGGTTTCATGTTTTGGTTATTTTTTATTCTGACTGATATAATGTACTTCCCAGGTACTTTCTGCCTCACCTTTGGTTAGATCAGTTGCTTATATCCTGGTCTCTTGCTTTTTAAGGCCCATAGTTCTATGCTAGTCTGACTTCTGTGGCTGTTTCTGCCATACATCTGGCTATGCATTAATCAGATGGTAATGGTATGTGGAAATGACCTTGGGAGACAGAAGGAAGAACCTCAGACTGGATAAGCAACTTGTAAAAGGTATCATAGCCAGTGGTGGGATTCAGCCAGTTCTCACCACTTGCTGAGCAGTTTGGCAAATTGGTTGTTGGAAGAAATCATTAGGGTAGAGAACCGGTTGTTAAATTACTTGAGTTCCACCACTGATCATAGCCCTTGTAAGCAAAAGGATGTGGGAAGCATTTCAGGAGAGACCCTTCCTAGTTATCCAGACTGCACATAATGCTGTCCTTTGTGAGGCCTCTTTGGAATTTTTATTTTTGGCAAAAGTATATATTCTGCTCTCATATTTTAAAAAACAAACTGTTAACAAAATCTTTGGTCCATATAGAAAAGATGTTAACATTGATGACTAGATGACAATGTTGTCCAATAGTAAATGAGACTACTCAGCTCAAACTTTATCAAACTCATGTAATTATTTAAGTGCTTATTTTTTTATATCACCTCCTCCAATAAGGCAGCCGTGACTCAATGATTAATCTATAAGAGAGGTAATAATTTATTGGTTGTGTATATATGTTACATACCACAAAATTAAATATTCAATTCTTTGGCACTTCAAATTAAATACAGTAACGCTCAAGTAGTTGTTTACTGGTAAGAAAATTCCCTCTGTATAATTATATATATTTGTCCATATATCCTAGAAATGAAGGTTGGGTTGACAAAAAAAAAAAAAATGCCAAAGAGATTACTTATTACTTAAATTCAGTTGAGTCAGCCTCATTTTCAACTGACTGCATAGACAATTGCTTGCATCTCAACCTATATATAGCATTAGCCTATAGTGTTTTGAGGTGTTCCTGTAATCTCTTTGATCTCCTCAATCCAGTTTTTTCTGATATCTCCCCTCTTTCCATTTCTTTCAACTCTACCAAGAATATTTTTTCCCTAGCCCATCCACTTACAGTATATCACATGCTCCAAGTATGTGAATTCTTGCTTCCTTATCATCTCAATGGAAGAGGCAGCATTCATTTGGACTTGGGCAGATTGATTAGATCTTGTAGCCCATAGCCTTCATAGGAACTATTTCCAAATCCATAATTCTCCTCCTCTTTCTAAGTAGCCAATTGTCACAGCTATTCAACACTACTTGAAAGAGTAGGTCTGTCTGCTCTGAACTTTGTTGCCCTCAAGATGTCCTTACCCTTCAAGATCTTTCCAAAGATGGACATGGAAATGCTCTAGCACAAATTAATCACTGTTTAAGAGAGTACCTGTCTGATTATTCAAGTAACCTTGTATTATCAGAAGTGCTTACACAGCAGTGGGGATAAAATGGGTTAACTAGAAATATAACCAAATAAAAAACAGGGAAATCAACTAAGTAAATAGATAATAATATGAAAATGTATTGAAAAGCTACATAATACAGAATAATATAAAATGCTTTACTGCTGCATATAAAGAAGTCACTGGGATATTGATGTGAATCATGTAGTTCAATTTAATATACAATCATTTTGTTTGCTTTCCTTAGCATTTCTTGGATTACAATACAACTGAGAAAATAGTGATGTTAGTAATGACTCATTAGTAATAGCAATCTGAAAATGTCCTAGGTTTTCAGATGCAGTTCTTATCTCAAAACCTGCATATTATTTTTATATACACACAGACACAAAAATAGTTAAGAGAAAACTGCATAAAAACATCCTCATATGCATAAAATGCTTGTTTAAAAACAGCATCAATCAATTTATACTGAGGAATGCAAATAGACCAGATAGTGAGTTATCTATATATCTACTTTCCTGGATAAGCAGGACAATATACTTATACTGCTTGGAATATTTCCAGGAGATATTTAATGATTTAGCTAAGGAATAGCTTGGTTACATAGAAGCAAATGAAGCTTTAAGAAGTGGCCACTCATGAAACTAGCAAAAGCCTATTAAAATTTTCAACTAATTAACTGCACACCATTATCAACTTATTATTTTTAAAGAAATAAACACACTATTTTATTAGCTGAACAAAAATTACAGAACATTAAACATAATTAAATTCTTGGACACTTACTGCATATAAGCGTACTGATTTCTTCATAATGAGTATCTTGATTGCTTTTATAGAATAAAGAGAATTAGTATTGGATTGCGTGGCTGATCCTTTCTACTGAAGCTGTGATTGGACATGGTTTATCCCCTACTGGATGGGTGGACCCTTTCCAATCTTTGACTGAATATCAGGTTTTAAGGCAGAAGGAACTGAAAGTAGTTACTCAGTGAGGCTCTGTGTGCAATTTTGAAGACTAGGCTAGATTTGAAACAGAAGAATTGAGTATACAGCACAGCTCATGGACAGAATTATGCTTTTAGCAGCAGTTAATATTTTGTTTAATCTGAAGAACCTTCAGTTAAAAATAACAGGAAACAGCTGAAAACTTTGATATGAGCTTTTGGACAGCTATCGGTACTGGCACTCAGAACTGATAATATTAAATCAGATGGGCAACTAGTTTAAATTGACTGAAAACAGCTTGCTGTATATAAAAATTTCTCTTCTCACCTCTATAGATGGTATCTGTCCTCCTCACTTTCAGCTCTCTATCAGAGGTTTGGGAGTCTGAGGGTTCTGCATAGCATTTTAACTGTTCTTAACACTACACACTTCTATATAGGTAGTTCTGTTACCATTCACAATCACTCTTCCAGTTTAGAAATCACAGCCCTGAGTGCTCCTCCCACAATTGAACCACTTTGGTCTTTACTTTCCACATTGTCTTTAGTTCCTCCTTTAGGCCCTGGTACTCTTCCAGCTTCTTATACTCATTGATGTTGCTATCACTTGACACAGCTACATCTAGCACCATCACTATCTTCTGCTTCTTGTCTACTACCACAATATCTCGTTGACAGTCAGTACCTGCCTGTACCTCTGTACATGGAAGTTCCACAGGATCTTAGCTCTGTTATTCTCCACAACTTTCTGTGGAATCTCCCATATGAATTTAGGAGCCTATATGTTGTGCAGATGTTCCCGTAAATGCCAACTACTTGGTTGTGCCGTTCAGTGTGTGCTATTCCTGCCTGCATCTTACACCCTGCCACTGTGTGTTGGCTTCTCTCTGAGACCTCTCTCATATTTTACCCCTTGAGTCCTGTCTAGTGGGATAGAATCCTGCTTCTATGGGTTTGGTGCTTGATGCCTGCTTTTGTGCTACTATCAGTGCCTCAGTGCTGTCTTTTTGTTCAATTCTTTCCAACCACTGGTAAGATTTCTCAATGACTACCACCTCAGCTAACTGTCAATGATACACATAACAGATCATCTGTCAATGATACACAAGACAGATATCTTTGTATCTTATGATTTATGTTGATTGCCTTTATTAGTATCCTATTATGATTTATGTTGATAGTTTATTTAGCATTCTATGACATCACTGAGTGTTGTATCTTATAATTTATGATGATCGTATTTTATGATTCTGATAATGATTTACCACTTGTTTGCATATTCACTGAGAGCTTATGCACCAGACAAATTCTTTGTGAGAATTTGGCCACTTGGCCAATCAAGTATTCTATTCTATTCTATTCTATTCTATTCTATTCTATTCTATTCTATTCTATTCCATTCCATTCCATTCCATTCCATTCCATTCCATTCCATTCCATTCCATTCCATTCCATTCCAGATACATCCAATGCAGGATCTTGTCTTGCCATGGCTGTTCTCCTGTTTGATCTTCCTCCCATTTAAGTTGCTGCCTCATCTCAGCATTCTCTCAGCAGCTCATTTTTGAGTACCAGTTTATTGATGTACTCCTGGATACTCTGGGTATCATCCAGGACAGTGGCTTTGATACTCAATAGATCCCAACTATCCTCTTTCTGGCTGGTGTATAGTTTCTGGATGTTGGAGCAGAAATCTCCATATATTGTGAGGAGTTTCCAAATCTTCACACTGGCTGCTTCCATGACCTGCTTTGGTCATGGATATTTGATGACTAGCAGAGCATACATGGCATGGACCTTGTTCTTCCTATTGAGTTGGCTCTTCAGAACCTGTGCAAAACTTTGGTGTAAACCTTGGATGTTGCTGTCTTCCTTGCTTCCTCATCATGGTTGCCATGTGACTGTGGGATACCAAGGTACTTATAGCCAGTCTGTGTGTCTGCTTCATGGCAGAGAGGTTCCATCTCATCAGTTTTAATTGTTTCCTTTTTTGACTACTATTGGACACACTTCTCCAGTCCAAATGACATCCCTATGCCCTCACTGGCACTCAGAACTGACAATGTTAGATCAGATGGGGAAATAGTTTAACTTGATTGAAAACAGATTTATTTATTTGTATTAGCAATAGCACTTAGACTTATATACTGCTTCACAGTACTTCAAAGCCCTCTCTAAGTGGTTTAGAGAGTCAGCATATTACCCCCCCCCCCAACAATTTGGGTCCTCATTTTCCAACTTCAGAGTCAACCTTGAGCCAGTCAAGATCAAACTCCTGGCAGTGGGCACAGTTAGCCTGCAATACCGCATTCTAATCACTGCGCCACCACGGCTTCCAATGTTGGGAGTTATACACCGTAGTGCAGTTCTCCCCGCTGATTTGACATTCTAATTTTTCACCTCACTGTTAACTGTGTGAAAACCTTTGCTTGCCATGGATCATTTGGATTGTGTAATCCTTCATTAGCCCTGAAACTATGATCCAGCTGAAGCTCTAAGCTGTTCTTTGCTGAGTCTGAATGCCACAGAAAGCTACAATTTGCCACTAAACAGAAAAGGAAAGGAAAATCATAGCCCATGAGCACACATCTGATTTGTCTAACTCCAACCACATTTTAATGCAGTGTCCTTCCAGATGGTGCTGAAATATGACTTGCAACAACTCCAACCCTCACTGTTTTTGATATGGAAAGCTGGAAGGTGTAGTTCGATACCATCTGGAGGGCCACAGGTTCTTCGTTCTGAACCAATTCTCTGAACTGGCATCCTACAACACCATATGGCTTTGGTTTGTTTCTCTTTCTTCTAGAAGAAAAAAAATGTTATTATAATGGAATAGTCATGGCTTAGGGAAAGAGCACAGATGTATTCAGATGCACCCAGTTCATCCCCAACAATTTCTTACTAAAAGCATCTCGAACGAGTAACTTGGAAGATGTCTCCGTAGAGAAAGGCACTGATTGTTGTAGAAGATAGTGTTGGATTAATTGACTGCATTTAGTTAATTGCTCTATAAAGCAACTTTACAAGGAGAAGATGACTCATTTCTCATTTGTGTGTCTTTATTCCAAACCAATCAGTCTTGGGTTGGAATAAAAGAAGCATTATGGATCATCTTTGAGAATAGCAAATGCTGCATGTCTTTTGCTAGTTAGCTAATTAATTATTTAGTATGGTCACTGACCAAAATTCTGCAAGTTAATAAAGTAAACAAATAGCTTCTGTTTCAAGTAAAAGTACTTTCAAAGATATCATTAAGGTGATTAAAGTGTATTGGATTTTACAAACAGTGTAACAATATTTTTCCTCATCAAGGAAATGGAATCATACTGGCCTGACAGGCACAGCTACATTTAAAATAAATTAGAACTATTTTGGTTCTTCATCAGTAGGGAGTTAGAAAATTGCTCCTTGTAGCCCTATAAGGAGGTGCAGTGTAACAGAACATAGGCTATAGATTTAATGGCCCTTTTCTACAATGGCACAATCTGAGCATGTAAGGGACTCTATTTGCCCTTAAGAACAGCTGCTAAGAGGGCATTGACACCTGCTAATGTTACACTCTTTAAGGTTTGGAAATGGTGATTAGATTTAAATATCTGGACAGGCTGAAAAAGAGGCTCAACATATATTTGTGGGTAGGGCAGATTGATTTCATCTGCCTTCCAAGTCTCTACTGCATTGCTTGAGTGCAGTAGTTGCACAGGCACAACCCATTATCAAAATCGCCTGTTCTGAGAACCTACAGTGTTAGAATTTTCTATGTTGATTACTAAATACCTGCTATAATCAAATAACCTAGATCTTTTGAAAAAAAAAACTTTTACCTGGGGAGACTTAACAACTTTCAGAGACTCTGTCATGCTAAAAATCTGATGCAAGACCCTGTGGTTGAAGATGGACTCTCTGGAGCAGTTAGATTTGATCCTGTGATACCATCTTCCTTGTTGCATAGCATCCCTACTTGAACTGGTGGAGCCTTGTAAAATATACTCCTTAAGAATTGAGATTGCACCCTTTCCAGAAAGTCCAAGGCAGGGGCATTAAACTTGTTATGCCATGTCATCACATGACTTATTGCAACTCTCCCCCCTTCACTAAATCGGGGTGGGCATGGCCAAAGCATGACCCATCCGGGCCACGAGTTTGACACCCCTGGTCCAAGGAGTGATATGGTGCCAAAATAAAGGTTGTGGATATACCTTAGCCAAATAGGAATAAAATTAGCATTACTGAAATAATGTACCCTCTGGCAAGGTGAACGGTTTATGTTGCTGCCACTAATTTTTGCACATTTTGGACTACATCATTTTGATGCAGTGTGAGTTTGCCTGAAATATGACAAACTATGGCCAAGTATTAAAAATTTAACTTGTTCTTCTGTTTGACTCTTTGACTACTAGGCATGTCCTGTAGGTTGCCTGCAAAAATTAGCTTCAATATAATTGATTTCACATGCTTCTTTTGAATAATAAGTGGTTAAACACTAGACCTTGTTTAAATTCACTTGGTGCTTGCAATAGGAGTTCTACATCATTTGTATAGAGTAAAATGGTAATGTGCTTATTGGCTAATTCTGGGGACGGATGCTCTGAATTATTTATTTTGGTCACAAGATAATTGGCATACAAAGCGAACAACAGGGGAAACAAGATGCATCCCTGCCTTATTCTCCTTTAACCTGTGTTCTTTACTACAATGATACAACAGTGAACCTATTTTAGATTTTGATGGAACACCTATATTAGTAGAAGAAACCATCTTTCTATTGTGTTATTTTTGAATTTGCCTCAGAACTTTGTCCTGAAGGTAAGGTTGATCTGACACCAATAAATACCAATAAATAAATAGTATGCAATATGAAACCTATCTTGACCAGTAAGGCAGAATCAAAAATGGAGCCTCCAGTTCTGAAATCTACTTGCTTGTGTTCTTGAATGTGACAGTTGATTAAATCAACAGTTAGCATAAAACTTGCTTACTATCTTCAAGAATCTGATGGTCCAGTAGTTACAAGATCTCTCTCCCTCTCCCTCTCCCTCTTCCTCTCCCTCTCCCTCTCCCTCTCCAACTCTCTTCACTACAATAACTATACCCCAGTTCCTGATATTTGCATAACATATCTGATATATGCAACCTACCATTCTAGATTACTATATAGAACATCAGGTTTGCCTGAGACTCTACCAGGCTTAAATTGTTTGACTCCACATCTACTCCAGGTATAATTGTTGTGCAATTAAAGTAATGTTTAATTACTAAAGTAATGTTCCAATACTGTTGGAATACTACTATATTCCAATACTACTAAAGTAATGTTCCAATACTGTTGCCAGTGGAAGACAGGATGATGAAAGGAGACCGATGATTAAATAAGAAGCTTTGAAGTACCAAAATAAGGCTGGTTTATTACTTGTAATGTTGCCATTGTTTCCAGAAGCCCTTAAAAAAATTTTTTTTCCTGAATTTGTAGAAATACAAATTTGTATTTCTACAAATTTGTTTGCACTTTTTTCCCCCCAGCAATAAAAGTTCATGGATGGAATGTAAATCTGGATAACCAATTCTTTCCTAACTTGTTGACACTTGGAGTCAAACCATGTCTGGATGGGGCACCTTAATCTTAGATAGTTCTTGCTAATCTGATATAAGAGAAATCATGTTGGTAGCAGTAATTGAATAAATTGCTGTCACTCTGGTCCTATCTTCAGCATTGTAGAGAAAATGAATTATAATTTTGATTATAATTCAAATATTATCTATTTCAGCTGTTGTATCCATTTAACAGAGACTACCCTTGTATTTTATTCCTTGTTAACAATAGAATTTAATTTCATATGCTAAAATATTTCTAAGATGCCAGAAATACAATAGCTATCTATGTAGAAATTTTATGTATGCCTTGAGATTACAATATAGCCTTTTGCTATATTTGCTTTCTGACCTTCAGTATAGAACTTTTTTGTGCATTATCAATGCTCACACACCCACTGACAAACCCACAGAATCAAGATCACTAGTTTAATAGCTTTCATTGCAAATAAGCACAGTATGCTTTTCTGTTTTTGGAAAGCAACTGGCAATTTTACTTATAACATCCAGAACACAGGAAATTAAAGCTAACAAAAACTGACAAAAGGAAATGTGTTACTTTTCCAAAGTAACACAAAGAACTTCTATTTTAATATAGAAGTGCCCTTTATTTGTGAATAATTCAAATGTATAGCCATTCTGTTAGAAGAGTTTCTAGTAAATTACTACAATTTCTCTCTTTCCTACACCTATTGGGCTTCATTTTTCAGTGCAATGCTTTGACATTATAGCAGTCTGAATTATTGTGCCAAATTTTGGAGCATTTTTGCATTTTTAATCGATATTAACCTGCAAGAAAGCTATAAAATTCTCTAGCACAGCAGAATTCAGGAGAAGGAGGGGATGGTAAATAATCTTTACACATAGTTATATATACTACTTAACATTAGACCCTATTCAGGTTCAAGAACTTTAATCACTCTCTAAGTGTGAAGTTAGTTCTTACAGAGCCATTAAAAACATGATATCAAACATATACAGTGGGGCAAAAAGTATTTAGTCAGCCACCAATTGTGCAAGTTCTCCCACTTAAAAAGATGAGAGAGGCCTGTAATTAACATCATAGGTAGACCTCAACTATGAGAGACAAAATGAGAAAACAAATCCAGACAATCACATTGTCTGATTTGGAAAGAATTTATTTGCAAATTATGGTGGAAAATAAGTATTTGATCAATATGAAAAGTTCATCTCAATACTTCGTTATATATCCTTTGTTGGCAACGACAGAGGTCAAACATTTTCTGTAAGTCTTCACAAGGTTGGCACACACTGTTGCTGGCATGTTGGCCCATTCTTCCATGCAGATCTCCTCTACAGCAGTGATGTTTTGGGGCTGTCACTAGGCAACACAGACTTTCAACTCCCTCCAAAGGTTTTCTATGGGGTTGAGATCTGGAGACTGGCTAGGCCACTCCAGGACCTTGAAATGCTTCTTACGAAGCCACTCGTTCATTCCCGGGCAGTGTGCTTGGGATCATTGTCATCCTGAAAGACCCAGCCACATTTCATCTTCAATGCCTTTGCTGATGGAAGGAGGTTTGCATTCAAAATCTCACAATACATGGTGCCATTCATTCTTTCCTGTACACGGATCAGTCGACCTGGTCCCTTTGCAGAGAAACAGCTCCAAAGCATGATGTTGCCACCCCCATGCTTCACAGTAGGTATGGTGTTCTTTGGATGCAATTCAGCATTCTCTCTCCTCCAAACACAATGAGTTGTGTTTCTACCAAACAGTTCTACTTTGGTTTCATCTAACCATATAACATTCTCCCAATCCTCTTCTGGATCAACCAAATGCTCTCTAGTAAACTTCAGACGGGCCTGGACATGGACTGGCTTAAGCAGGGGGACATGTCTGGCACTGAAGGATCTGAGTCCCTGGCGGCATAGTGTGTTACTGATGGTAGCCTTTGTTACGTTGGTCCCAGCTCTCTGCAGGTCATTTACTAGGTCTCCCCGTGTGGTTCTGGGATTTTTGCTCACTGTTCTTGTGATCATTTTGATCCCACAGTGTGAGATCTTGTGTGGAGCCCCAGATCAAGGGAGATTATCAGTGGTCTTGTATGTCTCCATTTTCTAATTATTGCTCCCACAGTTGATTTCTTCACACCAAGATGCTTGCCTATTGCAGATTCAGTCTTCCCAGCCTGGTGCAGGTTTATAATTTTGTTTCTGGTGTCCTTTGACAGCTCTTTGGTCTCCACCATAGTGGAGTTTGGAGTGTGACTGTTTGAGATTGTGAAGAGGTGTCTTTTATACTGACAACAAGTTCAAACAGGTGTCATTAATGCAGGTAATGAGTGGAGGACAGAGGAGCCTCTTAAAGAAGAAGTTACAGGTCTGTGAGAGCCAGAAATCTTGCTTGTTTGTAGGTGACCAAATACTTATTTTCCACCATAAATTGCAAATAAATTCTTTCCAAATCAGACAATGTGATTGTCTGGATTTGTTTTCTCATTTTGTCTCTCATAGTTGAGGTCTACCTATGATGACAATTACAGGCCTCTCTCATCTTTTTAAGTGGGAGAACTTGCATAATTGGTGGCTGACTAAATACTTTTTTGCCCCACCGTATTTCAGTGGTGGGTTGCAACTGGTTCGCCCCAGATTGGGTGAACTGGTAGTGGTGGCAGCGGGAGGCTCTGCCGACCCTCCTGGATGCTTCTGCACATGTGCACGCCCATGAGCGAACCATAGTGAAGGCTTTTGAAACCCGCCCGATATATAAAATCCACACAAAATTAAAGCCTCAAAATGCACACATGTGCAGGGGTAATTAACATTTAAAAAAAATCTTACTAGCCTGTTTCTTCTAAACCTACTTTTAATATAAGTACTATAATGACACATAGTTATAACTCTTCGTGATACAGAGAAAGTTGTTGATTGAAAACAGAAAATATTTTCTTTCATTTGTTCTGTCCCTGTGCTTCTATTTTTTCCTATGACTCTTTCCCAAAGTTCAGCAGTGCACGATTTTATCATTTTTCCAGTCAACTGAAGTACAAGGGTTTCACTTCTAATTCTCCAACCACACACAGAGCCATAATGGTGCATTTCTCCTTGTAGGGTGAAGCCTGAGACTAAGTTTCAAATAATGCCATTTGAAATCTGTGGGGTTTAGAGGTCTTTATTGTTAAACAACAATACCAGCTCTCAAATAAATGTCTGATCTATACTCAGATCACCATCTATTTTCAGTTGTAACATCTATATGACAATATTTTTCTCATTTAAGCTGATAGAAATAGATGCACTTGATCAATGCATAACTTGCTTATTATTCTTTTATGGCAATGTGTTCTTATAATCAAGATAGGTGTGATAATAAATGTCTTTTTTTTGGAAATTAATTTATCCTCTTCTCACACTATTGTCATTATGCCAGGTTTTTAGTCAAGCCCTATAAGCATTGATTTATATTCATGAAGAGCATGATTCATATTCAGTTCAACACAAAAAGGTCAGTAGTAGAAACCAGCAGGTATATAAAATGGGGAAAGACACAGCAGGTGAAAGCTTTCACAAGTTCACTTTATGCTACCAATGTTGTTTGCCTTTCAGCAAGATTTAGAAGAAGGCATGCAGTAGAATTAGTAATATTGAGTTATTAGCTCTATAAAGATCATTATATTTTTAATTGGATTTGATAGTATTTACAGTAGATTATGAGAAAAGTTTTTGCACCAGCTTGTGCTGGAAGTGGATATACTAAGTTTTAAGGACTGGTTTTAGGACCTCTGCATGGTTCCTTTTTGTAGACTTCAGCTCGACATTCAATACCATCTTTCCAGAAACTCTTCACTCTAAACTGATAACTACAGACCCCTCCCATCTTGGACATAGTCTGTTTTAAAACCTCCCCTCATGATGCCACTATAGGGCACTGCTTACTAAAACAACTAGACACAGAGACAGTTTTCCCCTCATGCACTCGTATGCCTAAGTATATTTACTCATATTGCATGGCTGTATTATTATTATTATCCTTCTCATCTTCTCTACTACCCTCTTTATTGGTATCATTATTATTATTATTACCCTATTGCTTTGCATTTACATTGAGAACTTCTGCACAGGAGACAAATTCCTTGTGTGTTTAAACACACTTGGCCAAATGAAGCCTCTTCTGTTCTGTTCTGTTCTACATCCATGGAGATCTGGCTCTTATTTTTCTGTTCTTTGGTGCTTTGTAAGCAATAAATTAGGATAAGAAAAAGACTGTTAGTGATATAGAATGCTTGGTGTGTGGTGTGTGGGGAGGGGGATAATCTTGAATTTGTTTATTGTCAGATGGGGAATAATCCTTGAAATGAAGCCACCATTGGCCACCAATCAAAGCATTCTGGAGTAATGAAAAGCTCATGAGAATAGAAAGTGATCTGCTCCACTGGTTTGTCAATATCACCAACGTTGCATCCTCAGCTGTTTTTTGTTCTCAGATTGTTTTCTGAGTTCCTAAGGCAGAAAGTCTGTGGCCAGAGCTAATTTTATTGGCCTTTTTAGCTTTTGCTCATTTGGAAAGACATCCTTCTTGTTTTAAAAAAAACAAAACCTGTCCACTAGAGAAGATTACTTTCATAACTGTCAACAATCTACATCTACAGGCCATAACAACTCTTGTCACTGAGCAATTAAATTCCATATAATTTGGTAACCCTATTTAAAATTATTAGAATGTTTTCTTGCAACTCTAATAGGTTATCAGTATTTGAACATTAATAGCATGAGTATGATTTTCCCACTCCATCCCCTAGATAGCAAACATTACTATTACTCCACTCCAAAAGTGAAAGAAAAGAATTCATAACAACAATTTTTACTCACAAGACCTATATAAAAGAGTGCTACATTTTCTTTTCTTTTCTTTTTTCTTTTCTGCTTTCATTGGCAGCATAACCATAGCATGCATCATTAGGAAGAGAAATGCAGTAAAGTAATGCTATTTGCACTGCATTTTTAGTTAGTTTTCAATTTAAGCAGAATATAGCTTAGTCCTCTGTGAGAAATTTTGTCTTTACACTACCAGGTAATATGTATGCTTTTAAGTAATCCCATCATTTTCCCCCCCTTGATACGGAAACAAAATCAGTTCCAGCATATCCTAAGCTTCTTGTTAATTAAATTCATTTGTTTTACTTACTGAAATATTTAGACAGAATGAGTGAAGCAAATATAACTAGGTCAAAACTTTTTTTTTTAACTTTGTATCTTGCTTGCTCTAAAGGTTTTCTGCTAGCTTTATTCCAAGGCTGTTATTTGCAGAGGTTATTTGGAGAATATCACATTTATGCTTTATTTCTTTTAAAATTGGTTCACTGGGGACATCTCATTAGTTCAGGAAATAGCAACTGCATTCCCCATAGCTCTGTTTTGCATGGTACTCTTGAAGTCAGTGAAACAAAACTAGGCATTCACCTGGTGAACATCTGGACTCTTTTTTATATACATCCCATGAGAATGGTAGTTATATAGATTTCTTCTAACATTCCCAGTTAAAGCTGAAGAAGTAGATTGGTAAAGATTCCAACATTATAAAATGTTGAAGACAGGTGCATTGAAGATAATGATTTAACATCTCTAATCTAGCTTTATTGTTCCTGTGTTCCTGTATTAAACATAAAATTAAAAAAGGGAATGATGTATGCAGTGAATATGCTTCAGAAAAATGGTATTATTTTCTTTTTCTTTAAAAAACCCCCATTATTAAACAGAATAAGGCAAATTCCTCCATAGGCCGTGAGCTTGAGGTGAAACCTACGTTTTATATGAAAATTGTTGTGAAAGGCTCTCGGTCTGTTTTGATGTCTTACATAATCTTTATTACTGCAATGCAACAATGAAGAGCCAAAGAAGAAAGAGTGTTTAGGTAAAAGATAAGACAAGATAGTGTTGGATTACTGACCGAATTCCACTGTACATGTAATGTTTTTATAGCAATAGTAATAGCACTTAGGCTTATATATTGCTTTACAGTGCTTTACAGCCCTCTCTAAGTGGTTTACAGAGTCAGCATATTGCCCCCAACAATTTGGTTCCTCATTTTACCCACCTCAGAAGGATGGAAGGATGGAAGGATGGGTCAACCATGAGAGCTTGGTGAGATTTGAACTGCCAAATTGCAGACAGCCAGAAGTCAAGAGAAGTAGCCTGCAGTACTGGCTACTTTCCAGATTTTGAGAATATAATCACACTTTATATAATGGGAGGAATCACAAAAGCAAATAAAATACGGGCTCTCCAATATGGAAAAAGGGAGAAATTGATATTGATATATTTAATTCCTTTACATGTCTGTTTCATTAAAAGGAGAGGAAAAATATCAGGGGCTTTTAATGATTTTGTAACATCTGCTTGATTATAGATACAGAGGCAGAGATTCTGCAGGCAGCTCCACTTGAAATACCCTTCAGTGAACAGTATGGACTCTCTATGCTTGCACACCCAATAAATTCACAATTTTCATACATTTTCATACATTGTAGTTTTCATACATTTGTTACAATTTTTCATCCATTCCCTTGAAATGAAGGGTATTATGTTCCAGAAAGTTGGAGAGAGATTAAGATGTGTCATCTTAGACAAACCACAGTATCCAATTTTCTTTTGGCTCCTATCTTCCCCTCTTCTATCTTTTGCAAGGACTGTTTAAAGTTCTATCCTTACTCAAAGATTTGAAAGTTAAGACTATTTGGCAAGCAAGACTGGTTGAAACCACTAACCTTTCTAGGCTAGCATTCAGTTCCCTAAGCAACCAATTAATGGAAAGCTTTCTTTAGTTTATTGAGATAGAAACCTCAGTCACCTCAGTATTCTGATAGATCCCATTCAACAGACTGAAGGCTGAGAATAATAAGTACATATATATTCAAATTAGAATAATTATTCAGTGTGCTGATAGGGAATGCTAGATGCATGAACTGAGAACTATTTATAATAATGTTGAAAATAAAATTGTTATTCTAGGCAACATATTGTTCAAGAAAGATATTTTAGGCTTCAGTATTAAACCTATATACCTAGGAGTGTTATTATTTGGGGGCTAACTTCTGAATAGACACGGCTTATCAGTTATGTAAAAATCTACAGTTGTTACTAAGGCTTTAAAATGGATTATGTGTCTCAAATAACCTATGGATAATACATCTCATTAGACATGCAAGGAGTAGGTTTCATTCATCTAATTATAATCCCATTGCATGCTTCTGATTATCCAGAAAGATATGACTTAATTGTTCCTTGAGCCATGTTTTTGATCCATTTAAAAAAGAAAAAAAAGAAAGTCAGCATGAAATAAAGACAAAAATTATCAATAAGACTGCATAAACAATAAGCAATTTGTACTATAATCAATCCATGGATGAAAAGCTGTTTTTTCCATTCATCTTTATCTTTTAGAAAAAATTAGTAACAGCTAGTGCTTAGTTTTACAGCTCCTCTTAATAATCAGAATATAAATAAGATTGCATTTTTATAGAGCTACATAACTCAAAATAATCCTCAACTGTGAAAATGTTATACATTTGTCCAGAGTTAGGATATATTTATGCAAATTCATGTACATCGCTATTCTGGGGGCCAGAATACATATACAGTTTTCCTATAAAAATACAGTTGTAATATTTGCAGTGATAAATTATGGGCAAATAAAATATATTTTTGCATTGGAAACCAGTTTTTTAAATTGGGAAAGCATCATAGAAAAGAAAAGCAACCTGTATACTCACAGCTAAAAAGCTAAGAAAATAGATTTTAACAATCTGTTCCTCCCTCTCCCTCTCTACCCCCCCCCCCCCCCCCCCGTGTAAAGGGGGATATTTGTTGTGAGATAGAGCTGTCACATTCACAACAACAACAAAAGATTTATTCTTGGCTATCTAAAATTTGGACCAAATGATAAGAACATGAGGAGACCTGTTGGATGTCTTGTTTCCAGAATGACCAATATAATGGATAATTAGACTTTTTTCAGTATATGACCAAAAGAAACTTCTTAAAATAAGAGTTCACCAATAGAGGATGGAGAATTCTCCCTGGCTGGAATGTTGGTAACATTGTTTTCTGTAATGAATATTAGAAGAGATCTTACAACCCTTACATAACTACATACATATTTGTAGACACAAAATTCTACTTCAAAAGATGATTGATTTGGAGGAATCAGAGTGTACCAGAATGCATATATTGAAATGGAATATTCAGCAATTATATTTAATTAAAGTGTTTACATGTTCATTTATGTAAAAGATATTTCTGCAGAAACCAGCAATGCATCTAAATTGCAAACTAGGCATTCAAAGAGCAAGAATAAACTATTGTTCATTTATTTAATATGCATGGTAACCTGAAAAAGTAACTCTGCATTTTCATTATGAGCCAAAACCCATTATAAATCAAAACACAAGACTAAAATCAGAGTTAAGCAGTCCATGGCTGCAGGCCAGAGAAACTACTGTATTCCATTAGCACTCTGCTAATGGACACACCCCATACTAATCTACTTAAATTTGGTAGTAAAATTATTATATTTTGGCAAACATAAACTTTGCAGAAAACTAGTAAATAATTGAGAACTAATGTTACAGAAGCTAGCAAGTGAATATATACAAATATAAGGAAAGTAATAGTGCAATAGGTGAATGTGAGTCCTAATTGTAAATAAACAATCAACAAAATGCTTTAAGGAAACAAAATAAGAAATGGGAACTGTTTCTCCTTGAATCACTAAGTCTTTTTCAGAAATGTAGACTTGCATATCTGTTTCTCCCCAGCTGCAATATGTAATCTGATAGGATGTGATATATACCTGTTATTTATTTATTTATTTATTTATTTTTCAAATTTATATACCGCCCTACTCCCGAAGGACTCAGGGAGACTGGACATCAATATTATGAAACTTTTAAACTTTTAAAGAAAAAAAAAGATATATTTTTTTCTGAACCTTTCTGAACCTTTCATTCAAGCCAAGAGGAAAAACAGCTTTAGCTTTATGTTTTCACTCAGTATAGCTATAGCAATCCGTTTATACATGTTATAAAACTATTCACATATATGACCTGTTTTACGATCAATGTATTATTCAAAACTAAATATTATTCAATATTTAGTTAATATTGCAGCTATTTTCCAATGGCTGGCAAAATCAAGACAAGTAGATCCAGTCCACTAACTGATTCTAAGCATGTTGTGAAAAAGGATGTTGTTACATTACTGACAGATATTAAGTTAATGTGGAACCAATAATTCTAAATTTTCAAAAAACAGTGTTACTTTCAGTGACCGTTGTTTATAAAATGATAGCAAGGGATGCACAATTGCATCCCATGCTTTTGAACAACAGCATAACTGTATAGCAATTCTAGCCTCTCTACATTTATTTGGAAAATAGATTCTTCTTGGTTTCTAATCAAGAATTAGAATTTCTTACTTCATAGTCTCAGTGACTCCTTAATATCTCTTACAGGAGTATAAGATCTTATACTGAATGAGACACACATATTCCATAAGAAAAAGAAGCACAGAATCTCATTTTCTAAGCACTTTACTAAGATCTACAAAGGCATTGTTGAAGTACAGATACTTTGCTTCATAATATGCTGGCTACCCATTTATTATTGTAAATTAAAACCATGTAAGAAAGGCACGGAGTTTATCTTGGGGAGTACCATGGTACATCTTAGTGACCAAACTGTTGCCCACTTGATACAAAATTGAGGATTCATTGTTTAAATTGTTGAGCAATGCCTTACAAGAGCATGCTTTAGAGATTTTCCATTTCTATTTGGATATCCCTGATTGAACCTAGAACCTTCAACATGCAAAGCATGTCAGATATAGGCATTTCTCTTCAGCTGTTATTTTATGAAAACAAGGTTTTGTGGTAGTACCGAGAATTTTAGTGGAAAAAACGCTTTTCCTTCCATAAACATTCTTTAAACATTCTGCTTGTATGTAGCTTGTAATCTTAAACACCCCCCAGCAACACTGATGAGAGTGGCCAATTAGTGAGTCATAATTTCTAACTATCATTTTAAAAAGAGCTTTTAGCTACTCTTAGTTCTTGAAACTGAGATATTAGACAAAATATTTCCTACTTTGCCTATTTTGTAAGAAAGAAGTAATTCTGATTTTTCCCCATTTTGAATAGAATGAATAGAACAGAACAGAACAGAACAGAATAGAATAGAATTCTTTATTGGCTAAGTGTGATGGACACACAAGGAATTTGTCTTGGTGCATGTGCTCTTGGTGTACATAAAAGAAAAATATATTTGTCAAGAATCATAAGGTACAACACTTAATGATACTCATAGGGAACAAATAAGCAATCAAATCATATTAGGAAACAGTCAATATAAATCTTAAGGATAAGAGCAACAAGGTTACAGTCATACAGTCATAAGTGGGAGGAGATGAGAAGATTAATAGTAATGCAGACTTAGTAACTAGTTTGATGGTGTTTAACCAATGAAAGAACAATGCTAGAATATCTGACATTCATAGTGATATGGAAAACACAGGTAGGCAATTATTTCTATCTCATAAAATCCAGAAATCCACACTATTTGCTGTTTCTGTGTATCAGAAACTATGAAAAAAGATAGGAAATTGTAATACTTTAAAAATGTGATTAGTCTAAGTGTTACTGGAAAATAGTGATGTGCTAAGCCACAGTTAGTTTCTCTCTTCCCCAATAATATTTGTGGACTGTGTTTTGAGACAGTCTCAAAGATGAGAAATTAATCAACTGCTTTTGTCACCTCTGGTATTTGAGGAAGATAATAATACTTTGTATACCTAAAATGAGCCTTCTTCTTCTTCTCCTCTTTCATTTCCTTTGAGACAAATATTTCTTGCATAATTCCCCACCCAGACTTGTCTTCTGGAGAGTCCGTTGCAGAGCTGGGCACTGTGGCTTCAGAGAACACATTATTTGCTCCCCTTTGCTGGATGGGAACTGTGGTTGACCCCTCAATTCAGATGTGAAATATACTAAAAGTTGTATCTATACCTGACATTTCGGTTGAAATTACTCCTCAGAAGTAAACCATGTTGAGATGCATATCATGTTTCAGTTACTAAACTGCTCATTCTGAGAAGCTGCTGATAAGGCTGGCAAGATCGAGAGGAGATAAAGAAGCAGTTAAAGCAACAAGAAGTCAAGACCTAAACAAATGAAAAAATAATTTCAGCTTCACCTGCTTGAGCCACAACAATAACTAAACAGCAGGTGGCTTGCCAACAAGTCTTAGATTGCATCCAAGGACAAAAAAAGCAGGGAAAAATAGTCTCCTTTGATTCTATTATTTGCAGCATTAACAGCAACTGTCTAAACATTTTCTTTCTATCTGTTTCAGGTAGATTCTGCTGAATCTACTGATGCCTAGATTTGTCAGTCAGTCTAATTAACAGCTCTCTTAGTTTTCTGACTAGTTATCATGGTAGTTTTTTGGGTCGCTTAAGGTGAGAAACATAAGATAAAATATGACAATCAACCCAAAGGAAAACAAATTTGGAGTACGAGGAAAAGAAGCTTATGCAATTTCCAGATTTACATTTCTGGCTGGCACAGAGGCACAAATAATTCCAGCAAGCCTTCTTCACAGTCAGACAAAAAAGGATGAAGACTTTCTGAATCCCATATTTGATTTACCCAGGGCCCAAGAAACCCTGTACATTAAAAAAACCCAGACAGCTACCCATCCTAATTAAAAGTTCCACATGAGTTCACTCAGAAATGATTTACTGGTTTGGCAGCTCAAAAGCCCTATTAATTACACAGAATACTTTTTTGTGGCTTTCCCCACTTTTTTTTTTATTTGCAGCCTTCAAGGAAAAAGATAAGTCTGAGTAATTTGCATATCTGCAACAAAAGTCTTGTCAACCACAGATTTTTAAGAAAAAGTTCAGATTTTATTTTCATTTCTTTAAAAAAAAAACAATAGGCTTGAATATTACATTTTTCCTACATATAATACATTCTACTTTCTTTTTATTCATGATTTTCAAATATATATTTTTTGTATTTTTTTAAAAAAGTATTTATGGATTAGGTAGTGTTTAAAGTCCAAATGTGTAAATTTTGAATTGTTTGTACTTTAGGGCTCTAATACAATTGCCACACCAATAAATAATACATTGGGAGTGTGGTTTTCTGTTGTAGTTTTCTGTTTTTTTTGGGGGGGGGGGAGATTTTGTAAGCCATATTTGGAGGTTAAAGACCTGAAAGGGATAGCTAAAAGAAGGATTTTTTTAAATGAATAGAAACTGATTAATTTTAATGTTTGTTTTTACAAGAAAAATCATGCTCCTAAATGAAAAGAGCTTTTTAACTAATGAATGCATTCAGCAGACTTACATACATTCAAACTTTGCCAAATGAGTACCAATTTTAGTGAAAACAACTACTAAGTGTATAATTCAACAACAGAGTTTAGATGATGTCCGCAATATAATTTGAGTAGTCAAATTCAAGGGGAATGGATAAATTATTATTGTCCAACCAAAAATAAATCTAGTGTTTTATATAATTATTGAGATAACATTTTGAGATTATGAGATAATATAGATAATCAGCAAAGTCACAATGTTCTTTATGTTACATCCAGGAATTTAATTTAGTGAACAAACAGGGGATTGGTTTAGGGAGTACTATATTTTTATTTCCCCCCAAGGAGTATATATATTTAAGACTGAATTGTTTTTTCCATATTGCATTCAGTGAATAATTTAATTGACAAATGCAAAGTTGGTTCAAGTTTAATTTCAATCATGTAGTCATAGTGTTATCACTGAGTTTGGATAAAAACATCTCTGTTAGTGGAAGATGTTATCTTAAAAAAACCTAATTGGAAAATTCACAGCTTGTAGAACAAGAGAAGAAAGATGCAGATTTCTTTTTTCTTCAAATAAATATGTGGATGATCTCGGATATATTTAAAGCATCTTATTCTTGGCAAGATAATAGCTGTCCTTCCTTATAGAAAGAGATGAATGAATCATAACATAACAAACATGAACTATTCCACAAAACAGATTCAAGGAGCATATTATATTTTTAAATCTATTCAGTTGGAATCGGACCCATTATGTGAACATACACACACACACACACACACACACAATAAATGAGACAAACATATGGGAACACGAAGAAAAAAAAACTATTAGAAGCTTCTCATTGGCAAGAAATGAGATTTATTTGAAACAAATTTTACTAATTATAATGAAATCATTATTTTTTAATTTTATAAAAATTGATATTCCATATTGGTAAATATAACTCACAAATAGATAGATGATTTTCTTAAATAAATTGACACAAATCTTTCAGAAATTAAGAATAAAAACAAATTAACCTCACTTCTGATGTTACAAAAACCAACAAACAAACCCAACACCCCCACAACCCTATACTATTGATACAATGACATTCAGTAAGACCCCAAGAATAACCTTTAAATGGTAGAAACATTCAAGAGCTAAAGAGCTTCTATATTTCTAGAAATATTACAGGTGTCTCTTGTAATATTAAATAAATATTACAAGAGACACCTGTAATATTAAATAAAAATAAAAATAAAAACCTGTCATCCACATACTGTTAAGCTTATATCCCTGCAGTTTCGAAGCCTTGTAGGGATCCTATCCAGTGTGCAAGTTATTTCCTGGTATCTCTATTAAATATTGATGCTAAGACGTTGACAGCTACATTGGTGAGATTGCAGCAACTATTACCCATAATAAGTTAGCCTGGACAATCCAGTTTCAGGAAAGGTCATCAGTCTTCAGGTAATATGAGACTCTGGTTATATACAGTAATAAACTTGTACACTGATACACATAAATCTGCAGTGTGACCTGTTGGAAGTGGAAAAAGCTTTTGGTATGCTACAAATCAATTTTTTTGGTTTAAGTGATGCAGAAGTTTAGATTTCATAACATTTATTTTTTTCATTATAATTTTTACTTTAATTCATTTTCTTGTGTGAGACTAATGATTTCACTAGTAATTAAAATGTGATGGATAATGTGTAATTTTTAATAAGTTACTGGAACCCATAGCATTCCTGATAAATCAGACTGAAGAAATGAAAAGGATACTTTTAGCTGAATTTAGATGTAATGTACTGTGTGTGATGTATTAGCTTTCAACTGTTACGAAACATTCTCCAGGATGTTCAAAGCGGAAAGAGGATTGCCTTTTTAAAAAAATAATTCAGCTTTATGAAATAAATCATTTCCCATACTTTGATGAAATTTTCTATTGGTTTACAAAACAGGTCATTCAACTTCATTATTCCAAAGTTCACATAAAGCATGAATACCAATTTCATAAATTTCCTTTAATTTCTTAGAAAAGTAAGTCACTGGCTTAGAAGCCTCAATTGCAGTGTTTTTAAACTTGGCAACTTTAAGGTATGTGGACTTCAACTCCCAGAATTCCCGACTTTAAATCTTAAAGGTAACTTTAAGTCTTAAAGTCTCAATTTAATCAAGATTTAAGTTTTAAGTTTCAAGATTTAAGTTTCAACCTTAAAGTCAATCTTAAAGTTGCCAAGTTTGAAAAATACTGCTTTAGAAGCATAAACAGCATCAGGATCAAACAGCCTAAGAAAAGGCACATAATAAACAACCAAGAAGCAATCTAGGTAAATCAATCTCTATTTCTGTAATCTAGGTAAATCAATCTCAACCTTTACAAGAACTTTAAAAACAGCTTTGTCAGAACTAAGTTGGTCCAAACAATATTACTGTGAAAATACAACCAAACCAAACCAAACCAAACCAAACCAAACCATTTACATAATTGTTTCTTGTGTCAAATTTGGGAATAGGTTCAAATTTATTGTTAAGAAAGTTTTCTAGGTGAAGAGTTACAATGAATCTGTAGTGAATAGCATTGAAGTTTCTGGGATCTTTCCACCTGACTCTTCATCCTATTCTAATGCAGCTTCATAAGCAACATTTCACATACTTTTCTCCAAAGAGACACCTCACCTGGAGCCATGGCGGCATGGTGATTAAAATACAGTCTTGCAGGCTACACAGCCAGAAGTTCAATCCTGAACAGCTCAAGGTTAACTCAACCTTCCATCTTTCTGAAGTCAATAAAATGAGGACCTAGATCGTTGGGGGCAATATTCTGACACTGTAAACCACTCAGAGAGTGCTGTAAAGCACTATGCAATGGTATATAAGTCTACGTATTATTGCTATTCTTTTGCCTCACTTCCAGTGCATGAGGGAAGTGTGTGACTTTCTGAACAGAAAAAGAAATGATAAAAATGAAATGATGAAATTTTCTGTATGTCACTTCCTGGCAATATAGTACTGTAGGGATGGATATCAGCCCATCTCTTGCCTCCACTCCTTGCCTTCGGGAGGTAGGCCAATCTCACAAATGATAACAAAGAGAAACATATAAAAATAATGTTGATATTTTAAAATCTGAAGTGATCTTTTTTTAAAGGGGAGTGGTTGCAAAAGAATTCTGAAGGTGCCTTTTTCTCAAAGTACCATTGAAATAAAGCACCTCTTCAAAGCTTTATATAACTCTAAGGATTAATCTTCAGATTCTGCACTTCCTCAAACTTCCTCTAATTTTCACATGCAATTCTCAACAACAAAAAAATATGAATCCAGAGAAAGTTTCCCCATGAATCACTTAGTCTTTATAATTCTTGAATAAAGTTCTCTTCAGGTTCCTTTGAGTGCTCTTCTTCAAAGCTTTAGAAATAAAGGAAGTCACATTTATATCAATTCTTCTTTGTACCTCAACCCTAATCCAATTTTTAACTGTGTCCTGTTGATTTTTAAAAGAACACCTAGGTATTTGTTTATGGAGCTGTCATTATCACAATAGATTCATCTACAATTATAGTTGTATATTAGAAAAAATAAATCAGTGTAGCCATACATGTTAGATGAAAAAAGTGACTCTTATAGCAATCAGATGTCAGATCTAAAACTGTATTATATTAGTGAAGGTAAGACACCACAGGCAACATGTTTTTGGAGTATTTCAGAGACAATGGAGAAGTAGCTTCTATTTTTCAAACACCAGGGCATTGTTAGTATATTTGGTTTACAGATGAGATCCAGTTTCTCCTTATACATTTGAAGAGTACAGTTCCTAATCTACAACTATGGTCCCCCCCCCCCATAAGAATGTGAAGTAAACAGATCATTTTGAACCATATTTGGAACTTGGTGGCTTATTGTGAGATCATGAGGAAATTCTTTTAAATCCCTACCACAGACATTCATTGGGCAAGGATAGATTTTTTCTGACAGGTCTGTATCTTACTTGTTTTTTCTTGCAAGCCTTTTAAAATGTTTCATTAAGTTCCAATGCTATTGGCAGTTAATTCCACTTGAATGACTAAAGAACTTCAATTTGGAGTATTCATTTCAGCATTTTGTGCCCAGTAAAGGCATTTTTGCTTTTGTTTTGCTTTGGGTCTGGACAAGGGCTCCCCATTTTCTTACTAAATTAATGTGAGGTGGGTCATTGGTATAAAAATAGATAAGATTAGAGGCATTTAGCAGCCATTTCAACATTTTGATTCTTTGAAGTGTGTGGACAGAGCTGGTGCATTGAATTGATGCACGAAAACAGCTCAGCCTTTCTTTTTCCAAGCTGGCAATTGAATAGTCTGTTAATGGACATGGAGTGGAAGGAGGGAAGCCAATTTGTTTAGTCCAAAATTAATTGCCTAAGGGAGTGCAAAAACCATTTAACACACAGCAGGTACTACAGTAAGATTGGCTGTTCTGGATCAGCTAATTCCAAGGCTTCTCCAACAGTGTTTGTTGTTTGGGTTGAAATACTTACAATTCCTACTGAATGTTGTGCTTATCCAGGATATAAGGAGCCAATATATTTTAGAATCATATCCATGATGTCCCAGATTGTCTCCCTCCCCCGCCCCCTCACAATTCTTGCCCTCTGACTTGAGCTATTGGGGGTGGGATAATACTATGAACATGAGCAGAATACTTTGCACAACTGAGTAGCTTCAGTAAGCTCACTATCATTTGGCTCATGTGAACAAGAAAAGGCAGCACACAGAATCCCCAAGACCTCTCAGTTGGGTAAATAAATACTATGGATATACTTAGTATTTACCACAATACATAGTTGTTTTCAAATCCATTCTGAAGCAGAAGCTGTTTGGCTCCAGTTCTTCCATTTTCTTTCATTCAATGGGTAAAAAGGATTTTTTTAAAACCTTTACCTTTTTATTTTACATATTCTGTTGTTCCATTTCAATGCACAACAATTATCAGCATTTCTTTTTAGATTAGAATAAAATGTAATAAAAGTGTTAGCTAACTGTTTTTTGCAAAGCCTTTCCTAGGTTGGGGATAAAAATTCTGTTCGTTTATTTATCTGTCTCTCGCTAATTGCATATACTGTTGATACTGTATTTGTCACACAGCTTTAACAAACATATATTGTGCTAGTGAAATGTTGAGAAAGTCATCTGGAGCACTATTCCCCAATTATGTTGAAATATAGTCTCTGCATCAATAACACTAGATGTAATTGGCTAATTTAAGAAGTCTATCTTGGTTTTGTTAAGGAAGGGATAAGGAAAAAGAACATTCTCACTATCAACTAACATGAAAGTCACACTTCAATAATATTGGTTGATCATCAAATTTAAGAGGGAAAACCCAATATTTTTCTCTATATTTGAAGTGCAATAAAACCAGTTAATAATTAGGGTCTAATTGAAACTGTCTACTTTTGTAACCTTTTGTGATAGTTGAAATCTTCTCTTCATATTCAGGCAGTCTCTACTCCTTGGGAAAATACTTACATTTTAACTATATTTTATTTCCGACAAATAATTATGTAAAAGTATAAAACATTAATTATAGAATGTAATCCAATACCAACAACAACAACAACAACAATAATAATATAAAACAATGGAAAATTATTTATAAAAAGTATTTTATAAAATAATATTTGTATATTTATAAAAAATATTTATTTACAAATCTACAAATTACTGAAAGGTTTTCTTCTTTGTCCCTTCTCAATAAAACAGAGCAAAGCAAAGCATAAATTCAAAACAGCACCCTAATTCAAATTCTGACACATATAAACAATCAAGTAATATAAACATTGTAGCATTAACTTTACTATTAACCTTATTTTAAGATCACAGGAAATTAATTTCACATTATTCAAAGCATTTCTTCCCTTTGAATATCCAGGAAAGGCTATTCAAACTCATTATTCCAGGTCATGTAAATACCTAATTTTAATTCCATATTTTGTTTTAACTTCTTGTGATAAAAAATGGTTAATCACTTGGAATCCATAATTAATTCTTCTAAAACCTCCAACTATTGTTGAACTTCAGAAGCAACATTATCATCTGAACAAAACAGAGTTACAAATGCTTATGTTGAATGAACTGACTTATATTTAGAATAGTCTTCTGAATCCACTGGAATCCTTTTTAGTAAAATCTTACTACTGTGTTCTTTAAGGATGCAGGAATTCAACCTATGCCCAAGGAGGTGTTTGATCACCTGCCATAATGGTGATTCCAACATGGTTTTAATGTAAGAAAGGGAAAAGATTGAAGTAGGTTGTAACCTTATTTCCCTGTAAACACCCCTGAGCTCTGAAGCTGGGAAAAAATATATTTATGAACTTGGAAAACAGTTGCCATTATTATCTCCCTATTTCCTATTTTAGTACTGTAAACACTTAAGGCAAAATTGGGACTTTGAAGAATCAAAATTGCTCACAATGAGCCTCCAGCTTTTCCATCTGTTTTGCTTTAACATTTTACTGTGTGGAAGAGATGCCACACAGTATGGAAAAGCATTGCTGACCAGGTTCACATGGAAGCAATGGAGGCAGACAACTAATCCTTTTTCAATGCATGAAATGCCATGGAATGGGATTATTGTCCCTTTCATTGTGACTCTTCTTCCATTTGTGATCCAACTCTTTACTAATCAACTTCATTGCTCATAGTTGCTTCCTAGGCCAAGATGCCAAGTAAGCTTTGCTGCAGGTTTAAGAACTACAAGATCAATGTCCAAGGTTATTTCCATATTTTGCAAATAAATGTTGATGTTTTTATTTATTTAGCATTACCATACTCCATACAGCTTCTAGGATTCCAGACTGTATGTGAAAACTAAAAAGAATATGAATGTAATTCAGCACCGATACAGTAAATCAGACAATAGCATAATGCCAAATGAACAAGAAAATTAATTTTCACAGATCTGTAAAAAAGCAGATAAGAAATGTGCCTTGCAAACCTTCCATTGCTCGGTTCTCCATGACAATGGAGAACAATGCACACCTTCCATTGCTCGGTTCTCTCATTGATCTTAAAGTCAATGTCTCTTTGATGGCTTGGGGGGAATGGGACTTTAAATATTTACTCCTTGCTTGGACACGGGAAGACTCTACCCTAAGAAGATGGGAAGTATCTACCTAAAGATGATTTCAAAGCCAATCGACAGATGGCCTTATTGGTGAAAAACAGCATTTTGAATTAGATTTAGACAGTCCCAGAATTGATTTTATAGTGGCTCTTATCAGCTATTGTCATTTAAATCAGATGTAGTTTCCTGATTATCTTCAAAGATACCCTCATATAGAGTGTACAGTAATTCAAAAGAGTGGTAATGAGGGTATAAGTCACTATTGCCAGAGCTTTAATATCTGTTTAGGGCTGAAACTGACACACAACCTAAATGGCACCCCTCTTTCCTTTTGGCCTCCCAAAAGAACCCATGAGTCAGAAGTTATAGTGCTGTTTCTTTGGAGGAAAATTGTTTACTAAGATCATCAATGAACCAAGGTGTTTCATCAACAACCAATAATTCTGTCTTGCTGGGATTCAGCCTAAGCTCATCCAGACCTTCCCAGCCTCTGGTCCCTGGAATTTTGATAATAGATGAAGTGCAAATTTCCCCAAACACACTTAGAAAACCACCCAAATTCATCAAGTATCCACTTTCTAATCATCAGCAACAGCTGAACAGAATGTGATGTTCAATGTGTGCCCTGTAATTTGTGGAAATAACCAATTGAAATAGCTCTGTGGATATCCTGGATGGTGCAGTACTGCAGGCTACTTCTGCTAACTTCTGCAGTTCGGCAGTTCGATTGTCACCAGCTCAAGGTTGACTCAGCCTTCCACCCTTCCAAGGTTGGTAAAATGAGGACCCAAATTGTTGGGAGTAATATGCTGACTCTGAAAATCACTTAGAGAGGACTGTAAAGCTCTGTGAAGCAGTATATAAGACTAAATGCTATTGCTACCCTGGGCCACTCCCAGTTATGTACCTTTAGCATGGACCTTGAAATCCCCCCCCCCCCCCAAATAATGTCTAGAGTCAATTGAAGCCAGATACCATTATAGTTTCTTCAAAAACTGGAGTGCAGTGGTGTGGATAGTATGTTAACAGTATTGCTACCTGTCTTGGCTATCAAAATGCTATAGCAAGCATTTAATATTAGCAGCAGACTGAGATTCTGATCTCTGAGATTCCTGTGAGATTTCTGTAGGTACAGCATTTCAAAAGGAATGGAATAGGTCCCCTCTATCCTCTTTTCTCTGCAATGGCAAAATTGCAGCCATTGACAGTATGTTATCTTGCCATTTATTATTTGTTCCGTGGCCAAACTTTAGTCCCTACTCTCTCACCATCTCCCCAAACAACATTTAAACGGCAGTAAAAATAAATGGCTCCTCAGTCTTTTAGAGTCCAAACATTTTTCTAGTGCTTTTATTCCTAAGGAAAAAAAACTGGGCACCATTTATTTTAGTCCAGGGTGCAAGGATGGTGAAATTTTACACAAAGATATTGTACCTGGGGTATTTTTCAACAATCTCATCTGCAAAAGATAGGCATTACTTTCAGCAGTTTCTCTCACAGTAGATACTGCTAATTATGTAGTTGCTCTGAGCAGTGGTGGTTTGCTACTGGCTCACACCAGATCGGGCGAACTGGTAGCGGCGGTGGCGGGAGGCTTCGCTCACGCACCTGGACATGTGCAGAAGTGCCCTGTGCATGCGTGAGCCAGTAGCGATGGGATTTGGAACCTGCCCCTGGTTCTGAAGGGTAAAGGGGTTAAATTGTATGTACTCAGTGTTAAATTTTGATGATGCAAATAATAAAAAAAATGTTTTAAACTTGTATGCAGCACAACTCTAAACGACTCTATCTCTATGACTGTCTCCATTGATATTTGTTCTCTGACAATCAGCTTTAAAAACTAATTAAAACTGTAACATCTTTTGAATATCTAGAATTATCTACTTGCTACTTGCTCCCTTACCCAAACTTTCTATAAAAGATGTTTAGAGGAAATATACGCCTCTGATGAAAAAAACAGTCTCAGTTCCCATCACTTTAAACTTAGCATTTGCTTATGGTTGACTGGAAATCCCAAACAACACTTTCACATTCAATATTATAAAGGCGAATGCCATTAGATAGTATTAATATTTTTAAAAAATAGTGAGCAAGAAAAAAGGTACATATGATATGATATACACACATGCCCTATCTAGACTATATTGAAGCCGCAGGCAAGCTAGGAAAGCATGATAAAATACAGCGGCAAAATTAAAAATAAAATTGAAAAGCCCCAGTGGGCAATAGTCAAATATTATGAATATAGAAACCTGTACCTCCTGTACAGTTTAAGAAACAAATCAAATGTTTTTATCATTAACACTATATAAACTAATAGACAGTGAAATAAAGTCATCTGGTGATTAATGTATTAAAATATATGAATCTTAAAATAAAGTGAGTTTGTGATAAAAAATCTGTAGGGAAGGAAGGAAGGAAGGAAGGAAGGAAGGAATACAGTGTAAAAGAAAGGGTAATTCATAACTTTTTAATGTAGCCAATGACTTATAAATATAGCAGACGTAGTTAAGAACCAGAGATAAAGAAATAATAGCAAACCACTGATTTAACAGAATCTTAAAAGAGTTGGGATAATTTTCAGCATTCACACGATTATGGAAGTATTTCTGAACTCCACTTGATAAGTTAAAAACAAAGGCAATTAGAAAGTGGGTGATATATCAAAGATTCTTTCCCTAAGCATTTTTTTTCATCGTGTTGAACATCTTTCTGTGTTGATGACCTCTGTTACTGTAATCTGGAAAAAGCATAATATGAGACTTTCCATCTCCCCATTCAGTTACTTGAGGAGCTCAGCTTTCTGTACATTTTAGGGTATATGAAAGGAACCTCATAATGAATAGTAAAGTTCATCAACTCTATGATACAGGAGAAATATTTCCCATTTTATGGCTTCTGTAAAGAGAATCATCTGTACTTTTTCTGGTTTCTCCTGCAATTTCAATTTCATATACATTAGTGGGTTGAGAATAAAATTCCAAAATTTGTTTTGATAATCTTCCTAGCCAACCATCCCAATCCTAAAATAAGGACTGATGAATGTAGAACTACATTCTGTAGAACTGGTAGCGGAAATTTTGAGTAGTTCGGAGAACCGATAAATACCACCTCTGGCTGACCCCACCCCCATCTATTCTCTGCCTCCCAAGTCCCAGCTGATCAGAAGGAAATGGAGATTTTGCAGTAACCTTCCCCTGGAGTGGGGAGGGAGTGGAGATTTTGCAGTATCCTTCCCCTGCCACGCCCACCAAGCTATGCCACACCCATCAAGCCACACCCACAGAACTAGTAGTAAATATTTTTGAAACCCACCACTGGTATGCATGTGCACCCATACATATGTGCATAAAGACTTTGATACTGGAGGAAACCTAATTCCTTTGTTCCTTTCCCATTTGTCCTTTAAAGTATCAATATATAAATAAACAGTGAAAATCTCTAATAATCCAAGTGTCACTTTGGATAGTCATATGGGCAGCATATAAATTTAATAAATTTTAAAAAATAAATAATAAATAGTACTTGTACATTCCATGAGAATAAAGTAGAATATTTTGCAACTTTGATTTTATAGACATTTTTAAAAAGACAGAATAAAAACAGGGAGATTTTACTTTCAGAGTAAAGGGCAAAAAAGAAACATTTCCTTTGAATGAAAGGGGTTGTGGAAACCAATTAACAGGGGGTTGCAACACTAGCAATTGTGGGTGAAGACTTAAGGTCCCTGTTTGAAGGAGCCAGAATGCCCAACCCACCACATCCCTACACATGCAGATACAAGCATATTCTCTATTTACAAGCCTTTGCTGATAATCAAAACACAATGTAATTAGCTGACTCTGGTTTTGCTTTGTGAACCTTAAATAGCAATTAGTTATCAAGATTAAAATATTAAGGAGGATACCAGAGAATGCCAAAATGCATCCGAGAACATGTAATCTTGATCAGAAGTCTGAGTATATACATATTTAGTGTTTCAATATTCTTGGGAACAGCAATTACTCTTTCTTTAGAAATACAAACACATGAACCTAGTAGTGGAAGATTCAAGAAAAATAGCTCAGAGAAACTGATTTAATTGCATAGGTGGAATAAGCTTTCATAACAATAAAGAACAGCTAGTGAAGAATTGAGGCACTTTGCCATGGGTATATGTCGGTTCCAAGGTTTAAACCTTGCATCTCTTTCTCCCATTCATATTATTAATGGACTTTTTGGCACTCATTTCTCACTCTTGAATGTTGCAGGAACCTACATTGTATTTTGACAATGGTTTTGTCACTTTTCAATCTCTACTTCTTTCCATTCCAGCTTCAGCTTTTATTCTTATTTAATGTTCCTTTAACTATGGCTGGTTTTTAATATTATTTCTTTTTCCCCTCAGAAACATCAATCTTATTTATTTAATTGTTTCTTTGTTTCTTTGTTTAATCTTGCGAGTTCAATTCTTGTTGTAAATATTAATATTCCTAAGGGTTTATCAATCTAAAGAAATACGAATTATATGACTATTTATATTTATATAAATATAAGAAATATAAAATATTGAGGAGAAGAAGGACAGATAAAATGAAAATGGTATTGTAAGTTTAAACTCCATTTGAAACCAAACAAGATCATACTTTTCACAACTAAGAATACATTAGACGCTGTTTTTCTGTTTAGAAACTATCTATAAAATGCTTGTTTGCTGAGCAGGTTATGGACAGAAGAGAGCTATTCTAAAAAAATTTTTAATGGTTATCTCAACAGCTTCCAAAGAACAAGATAGTTCTTTACTCCCAATTTTTTTCAGTCTGGTATCTTCCGTACATGTGGACCAATAACCAGAATTCTCAGCACCTACCATGCTGGGGTAATGGTATGTGCAAATGATCTTGGGAAGAGCCACAGACTCTATTCTATCTTCCAGCTCTATTCTATTCTACTAGCCAATGGTCAGTCAAGTCTCAGCTGATCCTGCAGAAGGAATGAAGGTGTGGCAAATATCTCAGGAGGGACCTTCCCTACTTTCAAGGAAAAAGGATGAAAACTAATCAAAGAGGGAAGCAACCTTGAAGTAAGGAGAAATTTCCTAACAGTGAGAACAATTAACCAGCGGAATGGTTTGCCTTCAGAAGTTGTGGGTGTTACATCACTGGAGGCTTTTAAGAAGGTATTGGTCTGGAAGAGTACAGGGTATTCTGCTTCAGCAGAGGGTTGGACTAGAAGACCTCTAAGGTCCCTTCCAACTCTGTTATTCTGTTCTATTATTCTTGAACTATAAAGGTGGCAGGGAGAGGATATCAGACTGGCAAGATACTGTTAATAATACTGTTAACGGGAATTCTGGGAATTAAACTACACATATCTAGAGGAAACCTCCTTGTGGGTTCTTTCAGAATGTTCCTTCAGCTGAGCCGCAACCCCAACTTTCAATAATGACTATTCAAAAGGTACTGCACATCTGGATTAAATGGATTCAGTTGTGAGAGACTGTAGGGAGTCTGGAAAAGTGTAGTGGAATGTGCACTTGTAGCAGAAGAGGGAGAAGATTTTGACAATCAGAACTTTCCAAGAAGGAGACTTAGATCAAGAGACTGCATAGTCTTGAGCTGGAGGCAGGAGCAGGGAAGAGACACCTTAGTACCTCTAAGGATATATTAGTATCTTAGAAAATTATAGTTTGAGTTTGGCAAGATTCTGTCTATTGCGTACAAGCAAATAAAGGATTGAGCTTGATTGAATCTCACTGTTTCCACTCTGGACATCAGCCTGACAGAAAGAAATGGAAGAGAGGGTGGACACAAACACTTAAAAGATAATGGGTAAGTCAGTTGACAGCATATCTATCAACTAAATGACTACTTAGCCTAGGCAGAAATGAATTGCTTTGAAACATTTCAAATCATTGAAGGAGAGTCTGTCTTAATTAACTGAGTACTAATTAGGGTGGGAAATTTTCCAACATTCTATCTTTATTGCACCCCAGCATTAAAGATAAATTATTGAAATCAGTATAAATTCTTGTTTCCTTGATCTTGTCCAGCTATGTGAGGTTTAACAAGACACAAAGCTTAGTTCTAGCTGGATGCTGCTAATGGAATCTTTAGTCATCTCTGATTTAAAAAAAAAACACATCTCATAATGTGAAATGCAAAAAGATTTTGATGATGAAACCAAGATGATATAATAATATCTTGGATACCAGAAATCAAAATCATGTGTACTGTCATAGCACATCAGATTAAACAGCAAGGAAGCATAGAAATAATCTTTGTATTTCTTTGCATGATTTGTGCCTGATTTTTTAAAAAAAGTGCAAAGTTTTGAAATGTGGCAGGTTATCAAAAAAATGCTACTTGTGCTGCAAATTGTTTTCTCCAAATGTCTTGTCTGGGTCATATGAAGAAGTCATTTTGGTATAGCTAAACCATTTCTGCTTAAAATTTCATGACTTAATCTATAATGTTTAACCCCCCTGGGTTTCCTTGACTTTTCTATTTAGATTTTTGATCCTACTGTTTTTAATCTGTTGTGTTTTATAATGATTTGTATTTGTATTGTAAGTTGCCCTGGGAAATTATTTGAATGACAGAATATAAATAACTAAATTTATTTTCCCCTCTGATTAAGATCTCTTTCACCTGGGTTTTGCAGTGCAGTTTAGTTACATGTATTTTGTCCTTAAATGCTGAATTTACTATTGGTTCCATATAAACAAATTAATTTGCATTTTAAAAATTAGGTGCACACCCTCACACACATTCTAGCTTTTAAAACAAATCTTACATTTGGTTTCAAAAGATCTTGATTAATCAGATGAACAATTTAAATATATATGTATTAAAAAATATATTTTGCCCCTCTTTGTACAGTATGCACACAGAAAGACATATGTATATGTATATTTGTGTGTATATACACACACAAACACACAGACGTGCATCTTCACACACAAAATAACACAGAGGATTATTCAATGCACATTAGAGCTCTACATAAAAAAGAGATATGTGATGTTAAAGCTGGTTTTAGCAGAGACTGAAGAATACAATATAGTACTGCTAGTGCATGCTGGAAATTGAAAACATGATTTTTTTTTAAAAAAAGTGAATAATTATTTATTATAGAAAGAATAATTATATTATTGTGTCACTCATATAAGATCCAGAATGTGTGTAGAAAAATGGGAATACTAGAACATCTCATTCTCTACATATATAATTTAAGGATGGATAAGAAATCCACAGCCTGGATGATACATGGCAAAACAGAGTGGCTGCAAGATATTTGCTTCTAATGTGGGTACACATTAGAGGACTTGAAGGACTAGTTTGGGGCAGATCTTTTCTGAGAATACCTGGAGTAACCATTAAGAGCAAATACTGACTTGATAATACATAATCAAATCAATCAAATCAAATTCTCTCTCCTTCAGAGAGAGAGAGAGAGAGAGAGAGAGAGAGAGAGAGAGAGAGAGAGAGAGAGAGAGAGAGAGAGAGAGAGATCAATAAAATTATTTGGTTCCCTATTCCCTTTTATTACTCGGTTTGATTTATTCTGTTATATTGTTCCAAATATTTTCCCCTTTTAATTTTGGCATAATATTGTATCTTCATTTCTGACTATAACTGAACCTGGCATGCAATACTCACATTTCTTGCTTTACCATCCTTATTTTCTCTCTTTTGATTTTTTAAAAATTATTATTCTTTTCCATACCTTTTTAATTCTATCATTTTGTAATTCTTTCTGGCTTGTTAAATTTGTAATGATATGCCACTTCTCTACATCTATTTTACCATATTTCTTATAAGGCCATCAGATGTGTTTAAATGTTAGCTTTGGGGGTTACTTTTTACCAAGTGGATTCATTGACAAAGTCAAAAGTGTCAAAATGACAGACATGACCAGATGATTGAATCTCAACCCTTTTTAACATGTGTCACATGAATCACATGGCTATAAAAAGGGATAGGGCTTTGATCATCTAGTCACATCACCCAGTTTGACAGGTTTTCTCCCTTTGCAGATACTTCCCCCTCCCCAGTGCATTTTACATTAACTTAGCCCTTTGTAACTCTGTCTTAAAGCAGAGGCTGCTATGAGTTTGAGAAGGAAAATCCCCTTGTGATTCCTAAGTGATTTTTCTCATCCTTTTTGCAATGCACTTTGAACAAACCTGGCAGTAATTCTCTGCCAACTGGGAGCAAAGCGAAAAACAAATTAAAATCTCAATTATGCAACACTTTCCCCCTACTATTAAGAGCAAAACTGATACAAATTCAGAAATGGCCAAACAATATTGCGCAGGTGTTAGAAAAAGTCTAGCTGTAGACTTTATGGCTGTAAACTTTACAGCTGTTTATAGCTCAATGCAATGAAACATCTTTTGTCCTACAAAAAACATTGTGCTGTAAACAAGGACTCTGCCTTTATCACAGTATATACAAGCCGCAGATCGAACAATTTTAAAGGCACAGTGCATACTAAAAACACAATACATATCAAAATAAGCCCTTCCCAATGTCTTGCAGAATGCCCCAACTGGAGTCTGAAAAATTTCAGGTAGCATTGTTCACTGTCCTTCCTTACCACCTGTGTTAGATTTTCCCTTATTCTAATCCATATCTAGACTGCTTCTTCATTTCTTGACATTTCTTTATGGTTTTTAAGCCTTGTTTGTTACCCAACCTTGATTGCTCCTGACTATTATTATTAGTTAGTTAACTCCAGTGTCAGTTGTACTAGTTTATACATTTTTCCTAGGAGGAAAACAATCTGTTAGGGAGAAGAAGAAGGACAAGTTAAGTAGTGAAAGTAATTAGAAGTAGGGGAGGGAAACTGAAATTGAGAGAAATAGAGTGGTTCAGCACTGACATATATCAAGCATTACCTTACCAACATCAAATCTGCCCATGAGATATGAACATTTTGTGAGGATCTCCTAGAGATCCTCTAATTTATGTGGAGATGATGGGACCTGGGCAAGACAATAGGCTTTTCCTGTAGCGGCCTCCATATTTTGGAAGCATTTTCCCCCAAGGTCTGGGCAGTGAGTTCCTTGCAGGCATTTTATAAAGTAATGAAAGCCAGATTAATTCTAGTGCATTTCTAATCAATTGATAGTCTTCAGTGCTCATCTCCTGGGATTGTTTAAATGTCAAACAATCTTTGTACCTTTTTTTTTGTCTGTTATATGCTGCCCAGAGTCTTTGGTCTGGATGGATTATAAGAATTATTAATAAATAACTATCAAATGAAACTACCAAGTGATTAGTTTATAGGTGCTGTTAGACTCAAATGCTTATATTCTATAATTCACCATCTATTAAATACAGTATTTAAAGAACTATGACTGATACTCAGTAAATCCCTACCTTTAAACCCTTAACCAGTCTGGGATGTTGGCTTGATTTTGATCAAAGAGAGTTCACTTTCTGAAATTAGGTATGCAGTTACACAAATGAGGTATTTGATGACATATAAAAGAACTTCCCTATACGTTTCAATTCATCAGATGCACAATAAATTTGCATTTTTCAATTAAATGTGAAGAATTCTATTCTATTTTATATTCCAATATAAAAGCAGCCAGGCATGCATTTATATTGGAATACGGTATCACATTCTCTCCTAAATATTAGCTTCTTAGAGGACGGAAAAATGAGTAACTGGCTTTTGTTGATGATTGCGATGGTTTTTACCTTGTATTATCAATTTATATTTATTATGATATGACTGTTATTTTAGAGTTTTAGCTGCTATTTGTTACTCAGGGTCACAAGGATGAGATGGGCAAACATATAGATTGAAATAAATAAACAGATAAATATTGACCAAATTCTATTAATTTAACGTAAATGTAAACTTAAATGTAGGAATTATTCTGACCCTGGCCTTATCTTTATTCTGGGCTACCTACTAGTTGTAAAGTATCTCTTGATATGCTACTTTTATACCCCATGTGGTAGGCTTCTACTTTCTGTAAATCCTTTGCTGGGCATTTCACTAAAAAATACACCAGCTGACTTTCAACTTTTAAACTTCTAAACCATCTCTTTCTGAAAGAGGTTTTCTGGTCTACATGTTCCAGACTCCCTTGAAGAGAGAGATTGCCTGTATTACTGATATTTTCCACAATATGGTACCTGCCTAAAGAAGAGTAATTAACCTACTGTGATATTGTTTAAAAGCTTTGTCTCAAGAAGATAAACTGGATATTACTTATTAGATTTATACCCTATAGCTGTCTTTCTTTAAGGACTCCTAGGCAGCTTGCATGGTGATGTTTCTTTGGATTATGACATAGTGCTGATGACTGACTAATCTGACTTCATGGCCATTGAACTCTTGGGCTGCTGTGCTTGAAGAGAAATTATTAGTCTCTTGGACCTCCTGCTGCTTTTGTCTACCTAAAGAAGTGAGTGATTAGGGGGAATTCTTAAATGATCTTTTACTACAGAGTAGTGAATGTGGTCATGACTTCATCCTGAAGTTTACTTCGGAAAAGAGAGAAACAGTGAGTTCTTAATGATGCTTTTAACAAAAAGATTGGTCACTGGTACCTCATCATGATGTTACCTTTCTGTGGAGATAACAATGATGTATGCTGATGCTACTACAAAAGAAAGGCTGTCATATCATGATTCCTTGTTAAAGTTCCCTGCCTGGAAACGATAGACTGTTGATACTGTGTGCCTGATGAGTGAAACTGCACATTGATTTGCTATTGCAGCATAATGTAAGATACTGATGGTACTCCAGTAAAGAAAAGTATGCAATGCTGTGACCTTCATCTGAATGTAGTGTCAGTGATGTTGTTTGCCTGGGGAGAAGTGAATGCCCCTCTCTGGTATTTATTTCCCGAAAGGGAGAGACTTGCCATTGTGATCTGTAACTGAGATCACTATTAGTCATTGGCACTTCATGATGATGCAATCTCTTTGAAGATTGTAATTGCAATTTGTAATTGTAACCACTTTCTTGCAAAGAAAAGGTGTGATATTCTTTGCCCAGGGGAAAGAGATGGATCATGTAGCATTATGTTGAAGGAAAGATAATGATCACTGCGATTGATAGCTAATAGCTGAGGAAGTACTATTATTTAAAATGCTGTTATGTATTAGCACTTTTACCTAAACTACCTGTATAACCTTTACTGGGCCTATATTTAATTTCTTCTGTGAGATCAAATATGGAGACTGAATGGAAAGACCAAAAAAGACACTGCCATGGAGAAGGGTGCAACCTGTGAGTGATGCTTTCTCCAGCCTAGAACTTGCTTATCTGAGGCAGAAATATTTCTAGCACATCTTTAAAATATTCTAAAGGAAACTGGTTGTGATTTTTTTAGATGAAGGGAGACAAGAGGTCTCCCACAAGATATAGGTTGAAGAAAAGATGCATTTCAAAAAGCCTTCAGGTACATTACAAAGCCTACTTGTCTCGAATAACAAGACAGTGTACTCAACTACAGTACATGCTAATTATGACTTTGCTCCAAAATAACTTTTTCAGGATGTAATAAAAAATTGATTCCATTTTTTTAGGAATTAGATCAAGAGAACGGAAGGTACAAAATAGCTGGGCTTAAACAATTGTTTGGTAGCTAAAAACAGAATGTAAAAACAGGAGAAACAGGTGAAGGTTATAGAATAAGATCTTTGCCAGTCAGAAATAGCTTAAATCTTCTTGTCAAGTTGGCTCCATCCTTTCATTATTCTAGAGTATATTTTGGCTTTGTTGCACAAGATATATCTTTGTGAGCATATCTGAATTTAGTATAAATGTGCATTAAAAACAATTCCTGTAAAATAATTTTAATTAATTAATTTATTAATTAAATATGGGCAAATTAGGAATTTCAGTTTATTATGACTTATTTTTTAAATTTGATTTCTCTCATTTATATAAATCTGAGATTTTTAAAAGGGTATTTTTTCAGCAAACATTTCCCCTACAATGCTTGTGTGTGAATTTTCAGTTAATTGCTTAATTCCCATTCCTAATCTGTGAAAGATATCATGAATCAAACCATTATTATTGCCATTAAACTAAAACAAGTAAAAATGGAATTATATAAATATATATCATTTATAATTTATAGAGTATATATTTATATAATTTATAATTATAAATTTATATAAATATAAATATAATATTTATAATATAATATTATAAATATTATTTATATAAATATAAATTTCCTTCAAAAAAAGAAAATGCAACTTTTCCAAACCCAGGGAAATAGCAGTGAATATGTATAAAAGCACAAAATTCAGCAACTCAGAAGAATAAATCTGAGCAGTGAGCATACAGGAAAAGGGACAAATAAAAGTCATGCTCCCTGCCATGAAATCCCTTCCAGATAAAATAAAGATTTTATTGGATTCCCTGTAGAGAGAACATATGTGGCTAAAGGACTCTACTGAACCATCCCCACAATAACATATACATTGAGAAATGGGAAAGAATTGCCTCAATGATAGCAGAAGACAATACATCCAGTCTGCCCAGAGTGAAGATCTAGCAGAACCTAAGGATTGTGGTAGAAGAAAGCCATGAGGCTGAAACTCATCCATTTATAAACAAAAACCATACATGTGCTGCAAGATTGGAAATCAAATCTACATTGATTTGAAAATCAGTCTCCAAAATATGTTTTCAGTGTTATCAAGGCCTAACAAGAAGAGGCTTTCCAATGAGAGTTCCAAGTAGTAAAACTTACCATTTTTAAAATCCAAGTTGACTAAAAATTGTTGCCAAAGACCAATAGAGCAGGAGTGATACTATGATTTTTTTTAAAAAAATCCATTGTGATTTCACAATGACACTATTAAGTAATCATTTGTACTTTCAAGCTAATGCTGCCAACCTGAAGAAAAGCAATGCTGCCCATGTGCCTTTCCATGGTAGTGTCAACTATTTTTTTTGGAGGATTTTGGTGGATTTTCCTTCCTCTGACTAAATTGTATTACATTAAATTGTTGAATTGTAATATAAAATTAAGAATTTTCTTGCTTCTAATTTAATATTTGGCATACTCAGTGGTGGGCTGCAACCAGTTTAACAACCATTTCTGTGAGTGCATGCTTTGTGCGCGCATGCAGGCTTTGTGTTCGCATGTGCCTAACATGCTTGCGTGCAGCGTTCAAAATATAGCAGTTTGAAGCTCAGCTGTTTACCTTCTAAGGCAGTCCCAGTAAGTAGAAGAGTGGAGGCATGGAAGTCAGCTGTGCCGCGCGAATCAGCTGAGCCAGAAAGAAGGAAATATAGGACAGGATAGAGCAGGGGTGGGTGGGCGGAGCCAGCTGATTGACGGAAATACCTGTTCACCTGAACTGCTCTGAACTTGCAGCAGCCCACCACTGGGCATACTATGCATCAAATGTCGCTTCAAGACTGTAAATATAGTTCATGTTACTATGTGCTTCTCAGTGAAAAAAACAACCTTTTCAATAATTATAATTTGTGTTCCTGTTAGTAAAGACTGAATGTGTAATGTTTTACTATTAATTCCAGGTACTGTTTTGTGTGTATCATTCTGTAACTTCCAGCCTTATTTTAAAATTAACTTCAAAGAAGAAATGGTTAGTCTTGAGAAAACACAAGGTTACATGATGAATCACTTGGCTTCTGCTGCCTTGAATGAAGCAAAGTAATAGAATAGGTAATTCTGCATGTGTCTGTTTCTGATAACTCAGCTGTCATAATTTATAGACATATATTAAAACTACCTTGAAATTTGATTCTTTCTGGATGAATGCTTGAATTTGACAAGCTAAACTAGAGTAGTGTCTGTCAAAGCACCCATTCTTTCTCCAAACAAACATTGCTCACTTTTTTTCTAAACAAAGACTTGATCTGCATTGTTTTTGCATTGCTTGAATTTTGAAAAATAATGTTAGGTAAAGTTTAAAAGAATCTTCTTTATGCTCCAAAAAAAGAAGATGAAGTTTCAAATATATAAATGAAATAAGAAACGTATTCCTCTCTTGTGTATGAGAAAAACTGAAGATGAAATCTATTGAGGTGAAGTTTCTTTACACCAAGATGTCTCTCCTCTTATAACTGAAAGTTTTTCCTTATTTTATTTTATTCATGTTACAGACAGGCCAAAGGATACAATATGGAATGAAAAGGAAAGAATATACCTTACAATAACACATAGCTTATAAAGCCAGACAAGAAAAAAGAAAGAAAGAAAAGGGATAAAAGTCTTTTCTATGAACAGAATATTTATCTTGCTGGGTCAAAATTTAACTTCCAATCTTAAAAGTAATGCAACAGAATTTGGTCACTGCCTCGGTTGTAGAATCATTCTAATCATATCTATGGGTGGATAAACACTGTGTGAGTCCTGGAAGGTCCATTAAAAGAAGTATAACATTCCTATTTCTGATATCACATAGAAGAGATAATATAATAAAACATGATTTAAGGATTCCACTGTGTTTGATCTGCAAGAACATAATTATTCATTTTAGGGGACTCTTAAATCTTTCTTCCAGGACAGCAATTGGCAAGGTATTTAATGAGCTAAGGCATTTTTCTTTCTAAATTTACATACTGTTCTGTCTGTTTGCTGATGTCTAGATATGGTTCAATGAATAAATAAAGTGCTATTAATTGGATGGAAAATGGCTACGGCATCAGGAAACTTCAAAATATTTTGTAACATCTCTAAGGACAATGGAGTTGCCACATTTTTGAAGAATGATTCTTAAGTATGGAAATGTTTTTATTTAATGTCTTGTCTATTTATTTGCCAATTGTGAAGTCATGGCCAGTTGGAGAAAACTAAAACTAGTTTTGGAATAATTTATAAGTAGTTTTTCATCCTCAAAATTTTACTAGGGATCATAGTGCTTGACTTAACTCTGATGGCTACTTCAACACTATATTTATGTCATCAACATATAGTTGTATTGGTATGTGCTTATTTGAAAGTTTTGGTGGAATGAAAGAATAATGTAGATAATATAATTTGAATGTATATAAAACTTGAACAATTGAGAAGCTAAGGTGTAAATATCTTGTGAAGCACACATAGCTTTGGTGAAATAGCTATTAAGAGAACATTTTATTTTAATGTAATTTAGTTTGTGAAAACTGAGCTGTTGTATCAAGACATTATCTAGAACATCCTATTCTAAAGCCAGCTTGATCTTCATGAATAATTACTTCAAATCCAGCCAGATAATTCTTTTTTAGATACCTTTAGATACCTATCTTACTGATTATGCTCAGTAAAGTGATTGGGTGGTAATTTATTGGGGTATCACTCTTTCTTTTTTTAATACATTGGCATGAAATGGCTACTCCCTAGACCTCTGAAATTCTTGCTGACCTATCTATGAATGAGGAAATAAATGAAGGATTGAAGCTCTTTACTCCATGTTATTATGTATGATTTCTGCAGTAATAAAACCATAGCCAGGGAACTTTCTAGCCTTCACATGGGTAACCAGATCACATAGTTCTTTTTGTATTACCAGGGGCCAGTTGGGAATTCACATTGACTTTGGATATATATCTCAATATAGGGTTATACCTAGGAGTGAAAGTACATCTCTCATATGACTGGATATATTTAAGAAGGTGGGATAATTTCGACATCAAGAAGTTCTTTTGTGGACCAGATGTCAGAACTATGTAGAAACTTCGGATTGCACTGCTGAGATCAAAGAATTTTAGCAGGCTCTAGTGGCATCTTTCTTTCTTGTGATAGCAGTTCCTTAACATCCTTTTAAAATTTAATTAGCCCTCATGCCATACATTTTGTAAGGATCAATTTATATTCCTTAGCAATTCTTAGGGAGCTTGTGCTCTGGCTCCTTGCACTTATTGTCAAACTAAGGATAGATGTGGAATCCATTTTGATGGGTAGGTTCTAAATACAGTAGGTGCTAGTTATCACAGCTTTGAGTTAAATGAATAATCTCCAAAGAAAAATCTAACACTTTATTGCTTGTCTAGCCACTTCTCAGTTTAGAGGGTATCTGAAGGGCTAATTCTAAAGACAGAAAATTGCAACATTGTTTGCTTCTGTTCAGCTGATCATCATATTTCAGCGCATGCAGAGGATGCTCAGAAATCCAGTATTTGGTAGATGCAAGGCAATCAGCTCTGAGAAATGGTCACTGACTAGACCATTTCCAAATGATTTTAAATATGGCTAGATATGAGGTTAAAAATCACAACATAGCAATATAATTCATAAGAGATGGCTTTCTCCATTCAGTGGGAGAATTTACTCTGGTGGTGTTCCCCAAATCTCTGTTCAACAGGAAAAATTCTGATTGATGCAACAATCATTAACGGCAAAGTCTTCCATAGTTATTTCTCAAGTCCCTCAATCTGCATAAGTAGATTATAAAATATCTGAGGGAATACAGAGAAATTTAGAATTTATTGATCTGCTTGGCATTGATCACAACACTGAAGTCATCCTCGAGTGATATAAGAGATTGGAGGATTGGGAGATTTCATGCAGCTTTATGTAGCTTGCCTCATACTTCTGTTATCCAAAGCTTTGTTTATAAGGGTAGAATATAGTTATTGATCAACTGCAACAACAGGCTTACAAGATACATTTCCAGGACTAGAGCAACATTTTCTAGATTATCTTTTCTATGGAACCTTTTAATGTGGCTTTAATTTATACACGCTATCCTTTTCCCAAGCCAGAGGAATTCCTTCCCTCTGTTCACTTTTTAACATGAAGATTTTGTATTTCTATTTGGAACATCAGCTAACCACATTTCTTATAGAAGTATTGTATCATAACAGATAAAGAGGATGAAGTCTGAATATGAAACAATTTTCCAATCAGCAACATTCCATAAGATTATTGTAAAGTGATCCAAATAGCTGAAGTATCCAAATAATTAAATCCAAAAGAGTCCTGCAGATCCTCATCAGAAAATGGTCAGGAAAGCTGTTGCAATTGTAAAAGAGTAAGGGAATTAAGGAGAATGTAAACAAGGGATTAAAAAATAGAGGGGGAAAAACACAAGATGTGTAAAGTCCTTTTACAGAGGATTTATTGCAAGTGTTTCTTTGACACTTCTTGACTCCACCTCTCTTTTTTTTCTTTAGTAATATGGGGGAAAATGTGCTTTGTAACTGGTTTCAGAGTTCTATGTATTCCGGGAGAAGAGTGGGTAGGGAAGGCTGATCACGAGGAGTCAAATACTAAGTTGGAAGAGGGAAAGTTGAGATGGCTGGAAGTGTATGTCAATGCAGAAGGTTGGAGATTAGAGGGAAAACAAGTAGTAGGAGTGAGCGAAGGGAAGGACTTTGAAAAGAAAGGTATGTTGCTAATAAGATGGAGGGTAATGGAAGGAACTATAGCAATAAGAAATTGGATCAGGAATTAGTTTTAAAAAGAATCTTCTGTTTTTGCTACAGTATCTATGTCCTTATGAGGAAAAATGTCTACGTTAATTCTGGACTTCTATTTTATCACATACCAACGTAAATGCAATCCTTTTTAAATTGAGACATTTCATATGTTTAGCTGTAAATGATCATGAGATAATAAGAACTTAAACGAGGGACATGTATGGGAGAACCACACTTCAACTTTTGTTCAGATCAGAATAATCTGATTTAAATAATAATCTATGATGTAGATTATTTAAATAATCTATGATGTAGTGTATCTTAAGAAGGGTTAAATGTTCCACTGAGGGCTATAACTAGGGATGGTTGGAGATTGACAGCTAATTGCTGGCCAAGGAACTTCTGAAAATCTACAGATCTAAGAATATCTGATATCTGGGCTTTTGGAAGTACATGGTGATCTGTCCTAAAAAGATAATTTTAAAAGGTTCTGTTTTTGTATATATTGTATTTGCAGATTGAATTCTGTAGACTCATGAGATTGTATCACTTGTTCAACTGCCCAAAAACTGTGTGCATGTTGCTAAATCTAGAGTGTATGACTAATCCAAAAGGAAGCAAATAAACAACAAATCATAATACCAGAAAAGATACATTCAGCTTGCTTTTAATGTCAATAAAACTAGGATGAATTACACCATGAGAAGTTTTGACCTGCTTGGCTCTGAAATGTTTTACCTGTGGTATTTGAAATATGACCCTTACCTACTTCAATTTAACTGGAAAATACACAGTAATTTTCATAACAGCAGTAACTCTTAAGAGTTTCCTAAGAATTATGAATTTTGCAACTGTGAAGGTCAAAGCCAAAAGTAAGAAGAAAGACTAAGAACATTCAGTAGATATCATTCTTTTAAGCTTCATAACTTGAAAAGGATGAAGTTATTTATTTTGAGTCCTGATTTTGTCTTCTGTGGAATTACAGGTAGTTCTAATTGTAAAGCGTACAATAATAAAACAACCACAATTGGGATAGTCAACTTGACTGTTGAGTGAAGTGGTTGCTAGGTGAAACTGTGATTGGGTTTATAATCTTAAGTTTTTCTTTACTTTATAAAGGAAGATCATAAATGTGAGGATTGATTTTAAGATTACTTTTTCTCACTGTTGTAACTGCAAACAATTGCTAAACAAGTCAGTTGCTAAATAAGGACTAGTAACTTTGTGTCAGAATAACAGATAATAGAATAACAGAGTTGGAAGGGACCTTGGAGGTCTTCTAGTCCAACCTCCTGCTCAAGCAGGAATCTCTATTCTATTTCAAACAAGCCTCTTCTTAAAAACCTCCAATATTGGAGCACCCACAACTTCTGGAGGCAAGCCATCCCACTGATTAATTATTCTGTCAGGAAATTTCTCCTTAGTTCTAGGTTGGTTCTCTCCTGGATTAGTTTCCATCCATTACTTTTTGTCTTGCCTTCAGGTACTTTGGAGAATAGATTGACCCCCTGTTCCTTGTTGCAGCCCCTCAAATATTGGAATATTGCTATCATGTCACCCCAGTCCTTCTTTTAATTAAACTTACAGTAGTGGCCAAAATTGTGGAAACCTTTTGGGAAAACCTTTTCTAAAACTAGCTAATAACACCACTTTTTTTGGAGTAGTACCATAAAATTATATATCAATGGAAAGATAATTTAATCAAGAATGTAATGCAATAACTTTTATGAAGGATTTGCTGTTAGAATAGCAGTTATAGTATAAAGAAGAAAACAGAAACACGTAGAAAAAAATGAGAAATACAAAAATTATCACATTAGTTAATACTTAGTTAGGTAATCTTTAGCATGAATTACAGCCTTACAATGTCTTCCCATGGAGTGAACCAAGTCTTTTAATTCTGCAGCTGTTATAATGTGAAACCAAGATTGAATGATTGCTTCTATTAACTGGATTTTATTGCTGGGTCACTTCTGAACAAGTTTCTTTAATCGGCTCCATAGATTTTCAATTGGGTTAAGGTCTGGGCTAGTCCCAGACCATTCTAGCAGTGGAGTATAATTATCTTGAAACTCTCTCTCTCTCAAAAAAAGTGGTGTTATTAGCAATTGAACTTCAAAAATACACTTTTCCTAAAAGAGTTCCACAATTTTGGCCACTACTGTAGACACACTTAATTCCTGCATCTGTTCTTCATATGTATTTAACCTCCAGTCCTCCAATCATCCTTGCTGCTGTTCTCTACACTCTTTCTAGAGTCTCAACATCTTTTTTAGATGTGGCAACCAAAACTGGATGCAATATTGTCAATCATTTTTATAGGAATGTTGTACAGCACAGACACTAACTTCAAAGAGACAGACTTTCAAATTGGACCATGTAACTAATCATTTTTAAATTTAAGCAAAATACTCCTAATGGGCTTGATTTTATGCACAGTGAGGGAAAGGAAGGATTCAAATCAGGGTTACATCAAAACTTGCCTGCAAGGTTATGGTTTGGTGGAACAAGAGAGTTATTCACATCGTTTGAAAAGTTGTAAGAGAAACCAAGCTGTAGTCAACTTGGAGATAAGGCCGAAATCTCAACAATTGAGAAACTGGAAGGTCTTGATTTTGAATGATGGTCCTTTGAAATAGGAATACTTTGGAGAAGTCAGAGTGTCAGGAACATCTTCTAAATTCAGAGTGAAAACCACAAGATGAACACACAACTTATGGTAAAACTTTTGAAAAAGAAAGACTTGAAATGATTTGCCTGAATATAAGTGATTCAGGTTTGGTTCAATTAAGGAATAAGGGAAATAGAAAAAAAGATGCAGAAACGCTGACAATTTCGATCATCTCTAAAGTGCATCTTGTTATGGAGTACTGAAATAAGAGGCTGAAAGAAGGCTTTATGAATGTTAATTAGATGCTAGTGATAACAGGCCAGCTAGAAGTTCAAGGGGTGACACTACCTGAAGAAGTTTTAATTGGATTAATGTTCAACAGCCTCCCAGAATGTTTTGAAAGTGTTGTTAGTGCTCTATAAATGAAAGAAGTTGCAAATGTGCACTTTGTGACAAACTATGCAGAGATGCTGAAAATAAATCAGCAGGAATGGAGAAATTGCATTTAAAACCTAGCAGAGATGAGGTTTACTTCTCTGGCAGTATTAAGCATGTGCAAATTAGTGACCCCCTACAGAAAAGATATTGCTGCATAGTAAAAACAAGTCAAGCCACATTCTAGAGCAATTAATGCACAATAGAATCCCTAACTTTTGACAGCAGCGTGATGAAGCCATTAGATAAAAATGTTATCATGTTGATATTCAGATTTTTGGACTTAATTCTGAAATGTAATATGAAATAACCTGTACCTGCTTGGGGGCTGTGAGACCTTGGATGGGTCTTAACAAGCTCACATTAAATGGAAGACTGAACCCTGTGGCATTCCACATTGAAACAAGGAGACTTTTAGCCTCTCCTGCCACTACTAACTGGAACCATTTACTGAACAAGGAATGGAACATCTACAAAAGAGTGTCACCAATCTCTAACCCTCTCTCCACCCCCACCCCCATGGTTCAGAAAAATATTATAGTTGGTAGTACTGAAGATTGCTGAGAAGTGCAAGAATACCAAGGCAGTTGCACTAGCCCCATTCAGGTCTCAACAAACGTAATTGACAACAATGACCAATGGTTTCTCCATCCCATGCCTAGGTCAGAAACCTGACTGATATGGGTTTACTTAATCCAGTTCCTCCAGGATGCTCTGCTCAAGCTCTAAAATGAGATTAGGAGTAGGAGCTTGTTACCAATTTGGGAATCCTCAAGCTTCTGGTAAGAATTTGTGGGGAAACTAGATGTTTTTGAAGGAGTGGGGATAACATTGCAGCAAAGATTGGTGGTTAGATGGTAAATTTTGGCTAATAGAGTCTCTCCAGAGAAAGGAGAAATCATGGGATCACTCACTTGCACTTTGGACAGCTCATGAGTTGACAGCCCAAGTAAGCAAGGAGAGAAAAATCTTTCTGCAGCCTTTTCCTTAGTACTGGAGGAAAAGAAAAACCTCATCTCCCAAATTTAAGTTGACTAGAAAATTGTGGAAGAGAATGAAGGATGCTGAGTCTCTCTGCAAGCTTTAGCTGTCTGTCAGATTGCCTATAGAAGGCAGTCTACAGTGTAGCCTTTAAGTCCTAAGTGGTTCTACAGGCAGGCAGTCAAACAGCTTAAATTTGTTTCCTCTACTTTGTCACTCAACTTTTAGAGATGATTTTTTTTTAAGCTCAGGGGGAAAAGCTCCAGAAATATTTTATTTTCTTTCCTGCTTCAAGTCAAATAAGATTTTTTAAAAGGGATAGAGATTGGAGAGCAGATGTGAGTTTAGTTTCAGCATTGGGTGGGGGTGGGAGTGAGGGTGAGGGTGGGATCCCAGTTCTCCCCCTTTATTGAAAAAAATGAGGCTTTCTGGAGTGGGGAGGTAGGGGGTTAAGCAAGGGAAAGGTTTTAGGAAGCTCATCTTGAAGCTTCCTTTTATATAATGGCCAGCTTCTCAAAATCAGCAAGAGGCAGGAGAGCTTTGCAGTCTCCCACTGGCCATCTGGTGTGTGTGTGTGTGTGTGTGTGTGTGTGTGTGTGTGTGAACAGTTGTTCCACTCAGGAAGTTCCAAAATTTGGGAATTAAAAAGGCAGGCACACCCAACATTTTCCTTCCCCATTGTTTCTTATTGGCAAGACAATCAGCTGTGCCATAGACCGGCATGCATGGCACTCAAAGGGTGGGAAGCATGACATATTTTAGAGTGGGGGACGACTGAGGCAAGTGGGCTTGTGCCTGCATTTGACCTGCCAGGATTTTCCCCACCCCCACTTAACAACCCATGCATTCGTTTAACAAATGCACTGGGAAGAGCACAGATTGCTGAGCGTTACTTGAGGCAATTCATTTAATATTGTCCTAAACTTTGACCCTAGCGGGCAGACTCCATTAGGATCATAACTCTGGGGCTATCTGTAGTAGAAGGTTGCAAAAAGGAAGTACTTTTTGAATAGTCTTTTTTAAAAAATAGATTTTACTTCTTAGCTCTTTTAGCACATTCAGCTCTTTTAAAAGAGCTAAGATACTGTAGGTAAAGCACTGATGGCTTATCAAGTGGATCTTACAAAACGTTTGAAGATCAACTACTTCTTCCAATGAAGGATTTAATGAAAATATATGGGAAAATAAGGGAGAAAAAAGGGAAGTGGAGAAAGTGTAAGGGGAAAGGGAAAAAAGAAAGGGAAAAAGAAAGAAAAGCATTGACTTACAGCCTCAACTTTTTACTTTTACCTAATAATGTTTGCTAGCTATTTCTATAACAACAAACCTACCTAATCAGTAAAACCCAAAGTCAAAAGTTTCATTTTTTTCATTTCAAGCTCAAAATTCAGAAACAGTTTCCAACACGTTTGATGTGTTCTTTTCTTTGATTAAAGCAGTACATATAAACATCTCCGCTAGTTCTGTCATTTTTTCCAGTCATTCAACTGTATTGAATAATTATTTTTAAAGCATGGCAAATAAAGGATATCGTGTGATAATTGGCACACTCTATTACATCTCCTTTATTTTTTATATTGGAATGTAGATTTACATCTTCCAAACTGTTGGCCATTGTCATTGTCCAGATTTGTTGGCATGGTTTCGTTAGAACTGTTACTGGTTCTTCTATTGGTTATAATCTTGACTGGTTTTTCTTCTGTTAGTTAGAATCTTTAAAGTTTTTTCTTCTATATCGGCGGATATTTTATCAGTTCCTGTAGTCTTCTTGCTTGGTAATGACTGGATGCTAATCTAACTTCATCAAGTGGTTTTTGCAAGTAGGGAATAAACTTTTAAGGCACAGAATTTCAGTATACCCCTTCCATCTTCACTGAATCTCTTTTGAATTAATAATTACCTGTCATTTGGGTACCTTTCAATTCATTTGCCATAGCAATTTGATTCCTTCTGAATTCAGAAACCTTTTGAAAGATTTTTCCTTGTTTTTCCATGTCTGTTTTTATCTTTGATGTCTTTACAGATGTTGCAGTACTGCTTCTCATTTCTTCAAACAGTTCTCTGAAGCACTTGGTTTGGGTTTCTTTTGGAGATTTTTCTCTTTCTTGGCTTTGACTTCTCTTCTTGGAAATTTCCAGTTTGTTCTATTGTCAGTTAGCTTTTTTCTGTTTCTTCATCTTTGACTGTCTGTTTTCACATTTATCTTAACAGCTGCTTAAGAACCTTCCACAATTCTTCTGGTTTCTAATCAATGAGGTTTAGGATTTCAAAACAATTCCTGATGTTTTCTTTAAAAATGATTGGTATATATTCAAGAAAATAATGTGCAAACTAGTTGGCTTGCTTTTGCTTTAGCTTAACTTAGAAACTTGCACATGAACTGTTCATAATCTATTGCTCAGACAATCCCTGATCACTTCTATGCTATTATAACTAAAGTCTTGCACCTCGTTATACCTATGATACAGTCAGTTTTATTTATAAATTAATATAATTGGACATCTGGTGATATCCAATTACAGTAGTGGCCAAAATTGTGGAAATCTTTTGGGAAAAGTGTATTTTTGAGATTTGATGTCTAATAACATCACTTTTTTTGAAATCTTTTGGGAAAAGTGTATTTTTGAGGTTTGATGTCTAATAACATCACTTTTTTTGAGAGAGAGTTTCAAAATAATCATATTCCACTGCTGGAATGGCCTGGGAATAGCCCAGAGCTTAACCCAATTGAAAATCTATGGAGCCGACTAAAGAAACTTGTTAGTCAGAAGTGACCCAGCAATAAAACCCAGTTAATAGAAGCAATCATTCAATTTTGGTATCACATTATAACAGCTGCAGAACTAAAAGACTTGGTTCACTCCATGGGAAGATGTTGTAATGCATAATTCATGCTAAAGGTTACCCAACTAAGTATTAACTGATGTGATATTTTTTGTATATCTCATTCTTTTCTATGTGTTTCACTTTTTTCTTTATACTGTAACTGCTATTCTAACTGCAAATCCTTCATAAAAGTTATTGCATTACATTCTTGATTAAATTATCTTTCCATTGATATATAATTTTATGGTACTACTAAAAAAAGGTGGTGTTATTAGCTAGTTTTAGAAAATACACTTTTCTCAAAAGGTTTCCACAATTTTGGCCACTACTGTATATTAATGTCATGTTAGAAGTCTATTAACAATGGATAGATCATTTGGTTTGGCAGAAACTGGTAAGTCATTCTTCATTTCAGTTTCATAGGCTATACAGTCTAATTACATTTCTCTCTCTGTCATATCTTGTATTCAAAGATGTGACCACTTTCCTTCAAAGTTTTGATTGCTTTTAGGTCTGCTATTAACTTTTACCTATTAGTTAGGATATGATCTAGAGGCCCAATCCTCTTATTTGTCCTTCCGACTTCTGGAAAATTAAATAATCAGTAATTGGGTAGAGGTGGTTTTCAAACTAAATTCCAGGTAACGTTTCTCACTGTTATTATGGCCTTCCTCCTGGGAAATTCTATAATTTGTTCTGGAATAACAATATCTAGATCTACTTGGCTTGACAGTCTGTAGCATAATGCCCATAAGTGTAATGCTATGTGGGAATGATCTTGATAGACAGGAGGGAGACAGACATGCAGCCTAAGCCACATTAAACACAGTCCTCTAGTGGGAGGAAAGTGTGGGAAGCATTTCAGAAGGAACTCTTCCAAGAATAAAAAGAGACTAAGGCAGAAATCTTGCAAGTCTTGCAAGGTTCTATTTAACATAACCTTGTAATAAAGATAATGCTGACACTTCTATAATGCTTTTTGTCTGGACTACCTTGAAGAGCTAACAATAAGAATGTTGTCATTAACAGAAACTTTGGATTCCCAATTTCTTTTTAATTCCAACTAAAGTGCAAAGAATCAGCAGAGTCTGGTTTTTGCTGGCGATTATGTATAGCTGTGTGATTTACAACAGGCTTTGTGTTACAGCTATTTTGCTCTTTTATTTATTTGACTGTGCTTCTGAGTTCTTTGTATATGCTCCTTTCTGCTTTCTGTTCAGGAGAAGTATTCCATTTAACTAGAATTACAAAATACACTTGAGTGCACCATAGTGAAATATAGTGACCTCTGCATACCATGACAACTTATAAGAGGGATACAGTTTTCTGAGAGTTCTCATTTTAAAAAGAAGAAAGGAAAAGTGGATTTAGGAGCAGATGGTTGAATGGAGATCAGCAGTGCATACACTAGGTAATACTTCAAGTAGGACATTTAAAATATAATGGAAGCAAATATTCAGTATTCTGAAACAATGTATTTCTAAGTTTGGCAGTTTTTCCCATCCTGGGTGGGTAGGATTAATAGCTGGAAATTATATAATTCAAAGGTCAGGTTGTATGGTTCATTAGGAGCCTTGGTGGAGCAGTAGACTAAAGCGCTTTAAATAGCACTTACAGTATTTTTCGGTGTATAAGACGCACCAGAGTATAAGACGGAAATACTTGTTTAAAATATTTAGTTGTGTTAATTGGAAAATAAGATTTGTTAATGATTTGCTTTAATATGTGACTGGAGCAAAAGCTTCATTCTGAAAAGATGTGTTTTATGTTTTTGTTTAAAAAAAATTACACACACACACACACACACATCATATAATACAATGATAAAATTTTTAAAAATTCCCTACCGATTCTGTGAGTGTGGCTTGGTGGGCGTGGCTTGGTGGTCATGTGACTGGGTGGGGCATGGCTTGGTGGTCATGTGACCTGGAAAGCCAACTATCACACTTTACACAAAAATAACACAAAAGCTACACAACTGACTCACACACAATGCAAAAGCAGCTGGACTTCACACAAAATGGCCCCTGCAACAAGCAGGAACCTCACAGAGTCACAGAGAACTCAAAAGCAAATTATCACAATTTACATTTTAAAAATACTGGTTCGGGCAATAGGTAGTAAAAAATGCTTTAAAAAGTAAAAAAAAAAAAAAAAGTTCCAAGGATGGTGTTTCACAGCTGATCATCGGAATAGTTTTTTAAAAAACTTTTAAAAGCATTTTTTTACTACCGGTTCGGGTGAACCAGTAGTATTTTCACTACCGGTTGAAACCGCCCCGAACTGGTAGCATTTCACCCCTGATATAATACCATAATGGTCTCTGGTGTATGACTATAATAAACTGAACTGAATACCAGAAGAATAATTTATAGAGAAATCATACTGTGCAAAATTCCTTTGTAAATGTTGAGGAGGAGGAGGAATTGTTTTAGTAATTATAATGAATATATTTAATCAGACTCTGCAAAATAAGTAAAAATAAATGTTACCAAAAAAAAAGCCAAAGCCAAAGTAGCTTTTAATAAATAATAGTATCAACCTTGCACCAGATTTGATTATAAATTACTTTATAAAACAGGAGATAAATTCTTGTCGGGAAAATAAGCTTTCTCATTCCCAAGCCAGCCAATTTAGTTATGAAAGCTGTCTACATTAACAACTTTCTGCCAGATCAATGCTTCCCTTTCCCATCTATTGTCAATAATACACATTTAGCGTTAAAAAGAATAATAAATAATCTGTGCTAGAAATAATTGTAAAGAATGAAAGGACATCATAAATGGATATGTCATCGCCTTTGAACAGTAATTGAATATATCTGAGTGTGGTTACATCTTAAGTGAAACTGGCTGCTGGAAAGGAAAGTAATAGGTGTGCGGAAGCAGGTTGAATGCCAAGGGTAATAAGAACATGACATCCTGTTTCTTGGAGGGTATCATTTAATTTAAGGCTTTACACAGCATATTCTGAGTTTCCAACTGAATGGGATAAAGGCCGGCATTGTGGCTTATCAGATATAAAGCTGTGGTGACAACCTGTGAAAAGGGAAGATTCATTTAGTCTATTCCTAAGGCAAATTAACATGCCAGGAAGATTTCCCGGTGTTATAACATGTACAGAATTAACTTCACCATCTGGTTGTCTGCTGGTTGAAATAAATAAATAAATAAATAAATGGCAAACTCATGCTGTCAAAATGAAGAGGAAGTATCTGATCAGATATTATTTATTTAATACTATATTGTTTAAATGCTGTGGGAAAACATAGGAAAGTTTGTTCTGTCTGTGTTGACCATGAGTAAAATTGTTTCAGGACTATGCCTGCATCTAAAACTAATCCTGATCATTCTGGCTACTGGAGCAACAATAAAAAGTCCCAAGCCTATATTTTTCTGACTCTTCTTGGATTAAGCCAACAGCTTGTTGATTCAGGTGTGAATAGGAACAAAAAAGCTTTTCTTCTTGCTTTGCCTGGAGAAACAGGCCGCCAGCTTGTCCAGGCAAACTGGGAAAATATAAGCTTTTGGTTTAGCTGGAATTGTATTCCAAATACTCAAACACCAAACAAAGCCTTTAATTTTTATTGTTCCCTTTTTAATAGAACTTGATGTGCATAATAATTGTGGTTTATGGATGATTCCCACCCCTCAATATTTAAATGTAAAGGTACTATTTTGGCTGCTGGATTCTGGACACAGAATTAGATTATAGCAGTCCAATTCTAAGCAGAAGTGTCACCTTTAATTATCAAAGCTTTAAAAATAGTGTATTATCTAATTATTTAACTAAGCATCAGCAATATTAAAAGGGGGCATTTCAAAGTTGTTTCTAAGCACTCATGTTTTTCCCTTCCATATTCAAGTCTGGTTATTTTTCCTTATAGTCTTAGTTCTTTGAATAAAACAACTGGGGCCCTCTCCCCTCAAACTTCCACTATCAAGAAATTCCATTCAACTCTAAGGAAAATTTTTATATGGATTCCCCCATACTCCCAACATTTTTGCATTTCAAAACCACAGCATTTCTCAAAGTTTCCAATCTAATTTCAGTTAATTTGTATTATTTAGAATACGTTCCTGAATTTATGACCTTAAAGTGAAGCTAAGGGTCACTTCTGTTTCAAATCATTGAACTATATGAGCCAATCATTGATTGGCTCATATAGTTAAGAGCTCCTGTCTTACTGGTATTGTGACTATGTTTTTACTTTTGCTGGTTTGTCCTGATTATTAACTCCTTTGATGAACTTTTATCAAAAGCAGTTGCTGTCTAATTTAGATAAGATCCATGTTTATAGATCAGGAGTCAGCAACCCGTGGCTCTGGAGCTGCATGTGGCTCTTTCCTCCCCCTGCTGTGGCTCCGTGTCGCCAGTCGGCTCCACAGTTGATAGGGCTTTCAGTTAGGAAAGGTAGAGGAAAAAGGATGCTGCGCTAGGAGGAGATTCTATGGTGGGGGAACCAGACTTCTGGTCCGCAGAGGAAAAAGGTTGTTGCGCTAGGAGGAGACTCTATGATGGGGGAACTGAACTTCTGGTCAGCTTGAGAATTGAACAGAAGGCTCCCAGTTGGGACTTTGGTGGCTCTTTGAGTATTTAAGGTTGCCTACCTCTGTTATAGATGAATATCAGATATTTGTATGGTTAATTACTAGATTTGCAATACAAAAATCTATTGTCATTTTCACGAACCATATCATGCAAAAATCATGGAAGACTTTTCAAAATAGTAGATGTAGTATAGCTCAGTTCCATATTTTAAGGGAAAATTAAATCTTCTGGACTGGATGCAACAGTATCCTCTCTGTTAAACAGGATATCATTGGATGGTTGTATTCTCCCCCCCCCCCCGCTTTAGGCTCTAGAGTCTTTTTCAAACTCCTCTAGGACCAAATCTTGAAGGTAAATGGGAAGTTGCAGGGAAAAATGTGTCTGCTCATTATTACTTTGGATATTTCCACCTGAGAACTCTGCACCTGTTCAAAAGTGACATCATAAAACTTTGGCTGAGTTTAGCATCTGAAGCAATGTATTTTTATCTTAGTTGTAGTGCAGAAAAACAATCTTTCATTTCTTGGCTGCTGGAGCTCTGCAGATCTTGTACGGTTTTTGATTTCTACCTGGTGTCAGTGTTCCAATACTGACATAGAAGCGTGTTTCTTATTCTTCTTCCCAGCTTCTGGTCTTCAGACATCCCAAAAGTCAATTGGTCCTTTATAGGAAACGCTGATTTGATTTAGCTGGATAGTGGTGTGTGAAAATGCTCTTGATTGACTCAAAGTAGGATTTTCAAATGTGATTCTCAAATAGACTACCCAACAACACGATCAAAAAGTATATTTACTTTTTCTTATTGAAATACAATTTATAAAAATGAAAATAAATTGTGTGAACCAGCCTATTTAAAAATGTATCAACTGTTAAATCAAAACTGACTATTGGTTCCTTTTGAAAAATATTTGATTTAGATTTTAAACATACTGTCCTGTATCCTTTGCACAAAAATATTTCTAAATTCATCCATTTTGAACTCTTAACTAGCTAATTTGTTTTTTTTAATTATGAATCCTCTGCTTCTAAATCAATCCCTTGATAGGAAATCTAATGCAATGAATATTGGTTATATTCTGAGTCCTACTGAAATCTATATGTTAAATTATTTGCATCTACACTACACAATTTTATTGATTCCACTGATCAAGGCCCATTATTATGCATGTAATAAAATCCTCAATATAGATGTAAAGTCAAGATAGCTTTCTCTTTACATCTAAAAAAACAAAATTGTACCAAAGCTGAAGTATTTAATATTATTTTCAATCTTATTATACAGAAAGCCAGAAATCTTAATAGTTTTTAAAAATTGTATCCTCTGATCCCACAGATTAAAATAATGTTTTATCATCTAATAGAATTAATTAGTGACAATATTAAAGTTAGTAGCCTTTAGCAAAAAAAAAAAAAAAGAGTATTGCTAGATGTGTGACCCCCTTAGGCTGATCTCATAGAAATAATAATGGTAGTCCTCAAATAACATCTAAATGTGAGATCCTTGGTGCTCTCTGAGCTAGGTCATTTTCTTACAGAAGTTTCATTACCAAACTAGGAACATTATTAGTGCTAGAAGAGAGTGGGTTTGTTATCATTTTATATACTAGAGGCTTGCCCAATGAGTATTGGTGGGAGTGGTTTTGGTTCCTTGACTAGGCTGTTATTTATTGTTAGCTTGTCTGAGCTGGTAGTTCCTTGACTGGAGTATTGTTTACTTCTTGATTATTGGTCTAGTGCTAATGTTGGTGTTAATATCTGCACATATGGGAGTTAATTGCTTGTGAAGAAGTGTTTTGGTCAAAAACATAAACATATCAAAAACGTATTAACAAAACAAGGAATTACTGGAAAATTAAAAAAAACCCCTATATCCTAGTGAACACCAATTCAATATAAAAACTAGACAACTGGATCAAAAGAACTCTCTGGGACCATGCCAAGAAAGGTCAAATAAGTAAAGAAGAACAGTAATGGATGAAAAGCAGTGGATCTGTCCTCTCATGCTTTTATAGATGTCCAAAAACACACAAGCCATAATTGTATCATTACCAGATGATGCAAGTGCTCCACTACCAGAGTAACAATCCAACCTCCCAAAAGATAAATTGTGTAAGAACACTATTTAGATGAACACAAGCACATTGTAGCAACCCTGAAAAGCAGAAAAAGGAAACAAAACATCTATACATCATCTCCCAACAAAATGGATGCCTTACAACTCAACCCATTATAATACAAACAACACAAGCTGTGAAAAGGATAACACTGCTTGAAGCCTGGGATACATTAAAAATGTTCAAGACACTACCACAAACTAGTACAACCACATGGATCACCTTAACACACAAACCAAGCCCTCCAAAACATCCTGAGTAAACCAGAAGATCCTGCAGCTCCAGAAGAAAAAACAGGAGTCATCTAAACATACAGTGTAAAGACTGCAATAGCCACTATGTAGAACAAATAGGCAAAAGACTAGGAGTGGGTATTCAAGAACACCATCTGTCAGCAGAAGACATGATGAAAACTCATTAATTTCACAACATATGAAAGACTTAAGCATAGTTTCAAGTGGGAAACTGTGAGCATCCTGTACCAAGTCAAGTTCAAAATTTCTGGAGAATTCCTGGGAGCCTGGCACTGAGACAAATCAGCCATCAATGGATACATATAGATAAAGAACATCTACATGCCATTTAAAAGAGATAAGCAAAAAGCCAAAAGGAAACAAAAAGGCCAAAACACCTCCTTGCTAGCAATCAACATCCAGTGGAGTAGAGACACTAGAGCAACAATCAAGAAGTAAACAATACTACCAATTAAGGGACTACCAACTCAGGCAAACAAGCTAAAATAAAGTAAAATAAGCAACACCCAATCAAGGAACCACCAAGACCATTCCCATCAACAGTGATTGGGCAAGCGCTAGTATATAAAATGAGAGCAAACTTTTGGTACTGGTAATGTTACCTAGTTTGGTAATGAAATGTCTACAAGAAAATAACCTAGCTCAGAGAGCCAAAGACCCCACAGTTCAAACCTGAGCTACAAATATTTCCTCTCTTGGTATCATCTAAACGCTAAGTGTCATTCAACCCAAGATCCTATCATGGGCCACAGGAAATCAGGATTTATTTACTGTACTGTACAGTAAGATGATTGACAAGCCAATGAACTGGAATCATTGATTTATAGATGTTTGTTGTATGTTTGGAAAGGTTCTGTGGCAGTACAGTTTTTCAAGCACATTCCAGGATTGTACCTAGCTTTTATGGAATTTAAAGATTGAGAAAGTGGTTGCATATAAAGGGGCTTTAAAAAACTCAGAGCAACTAATCTCTTGTCATTGCTAAAATTTAGCCAACATTTTCCACTTTCCTGCTCCCCACACTCATTAAAAATTACCTTCCTATTGTAATTCCTCTACTTTTCCTCATTTATGTTATCCTGCTTTATAAAACATTTTTGATCTCTTTTAATCCCAAACCTTGTCAAATGAGTCCTGCAGTGTGTAAATCTAGGCGCTGTTATTATTTGCAATGATGGTGAAGGTAACGTGTGTATATTATCCATAATGTATATAGATAAAGAAGCCAGCAAACTGCATCTGCTTATAAACTGGTTGGATTTACATCCCTGTTCTAATTGTACCAGCACAAAAAACTTCAGCATTTGTGTAAGATTTGAGTTCCACTGAGTTTGCATGAATGTCTTTTATGGTATCTATACTTTTAAGATTACTGCTTTAGGCATTCATTTTATGTTATCTCCTTGTAGATAAATGAAAAACTCTATCAAAATCCCAAACAACCTGTATATCTTTCCAGGAAACTCTGGTAAAATAAAAAGCAATATTGAACTAGAAAACCTGATAGTTATTGGTTTGTTTAATATGCTTCTCCTTTTATGACCTCAGAGAATACAAAGGATTTAAGATCTGATATGTTTAAGCTACTTATCTCTTTAAATTCACTAGTCAATTGATAAAAAAGAATGAAAATAATGCACTATAGAAGTCAAGCATAGCTAATCAAATTCTCTTTAAACATCTATTCACTTGCTTCTTTTGAATTTTCTTAGCTATTTCTGCCAAGTAAATAGAACCCAGCCAATGCATTACAAATACAACAGTATTCACATACAACTCATGAAGCCTTAGCAAACTGGTGCTCTAATCTGGAGCTAAAATGGGTATGTTTGAATTATACAACTAGGAGATCTGAAGCAGAATAAAACATTGCAAGCTTTCTACACAAAAACACTTCTTTGCATTCAGAGAACATGGAATTTAAATGACAGCAAGATGAAAGAAGAGGAGGAGGGGAAAGTGGGGTTGGAAGAGGAGAAGGAAGAAGAGGAGGAGAAGGAAGAAAGGAGAGGTGGAAGAGGAGGAGGAGGAGGAGGAGGAAGACGAGGAGAAGGAGAAATTATTCTAACTTAACCCTTCTTTTTTAAAAAGTGTTCTCCAGAAGTGTTCTCCGGGTCATGAAGGCACACCATGTCAATTCCTAAACAATTGTCCACCCAATCTCTATTATTGCCTGCCCAGTACTTTCCAGCAGAATGAGTTGGTTCAGGTCTCCTCCATTAAATATTGTCATCTTGTGGGACCTAGGAAGTGTTCCTAGTCAGTTGCAGCCTCCATCTCTGGAACAGCTAGGGTTTTAAAAAGCTTTGAAAGCATGAAAGCTTTCATTCAAGGTCTAGGTTTGATGTTCATTATCATGTTCATTTAATGCCCCCTCTTTTTTCTAGATTTTGTTATTAGAGCATTTTTGTCTGAGCTACCTGTTGATTTAATGTCTTTGTTTTAATGGGGTTTTTTATAGATTTGTCTGATACAAATCAGTCCACTGAAATTGAGTGGCTATATATACTAAATGTATGTATGTATGTATGTACATTATATTTCAAGCTATTTACCTCTCATCAGCTAGCCATACCGTTACTCAGATTCAAATTTGGGCTGCCTGCATATTAGGCAGCTGTATTAACGTCTGAGCCACAAATTCTCCTCCCTTTTATCAGCTTGAGCCAGGGGAGAGATTAAGTGTTTTTCTGTCAAAGCGCCTGGTCTACCCTAATATGGGAGGGAGCAAATATAAATTTGGTATAAAATGGTTTGTCATGAATGTGACTGCTTAAGGGCTCCTGGATACACACACACACACGTGTGTGTGTGGTACATATTATATATATATAGTACCGTATATTGTATTTGTATGTGTTTGCATGTGTGTGCATGGTGCCATATGCTGGAGAAACAACAATGTCATTACAACTCTTAAGGTAAATATATTTTCTGATGTTATATCTATTTGAGGTATTAATAATCAGAGGATGAGCTAGCAGTTTTGACCGGGCACAAAAGGCTTTAATCAGGAAATGATGGATAAGCATATTTAAGCAGAGCATTAGCCTAATGATGTATGAAACCGTAGTGCTGTTATATTCAAGTTTATCCTGTTGAAAGGAAGTCCTTGTGTGTTCAATTGGGATCAGTTCATCTATGTCTCTATAATCTCCACCTCTATTTGGGCCATTCCATTTTATGCTATAGGTTGAAACTGAAATACAACTGTGTTTAAGCCACAATGTGCATTCCAGACTTGGGTTTATGATATACAGGTGGTCCTCAACTTCCAACAGTTCATTTAGTAATGATTCAAAGTTATAATGGCACAGAAAAAAAGTGAGTGATGACCATTTTTCACAATTATGACTGTTGCAGCATCCCCATGGTCATGTGAGTTACATTCAGATGCTTGACAACTGACTCGAATTTATGACAGTTGCATTGTCCCGAGGTCATGTGGTCCCCCTTTGTCACCTCCTGATAAGCAAAGTCAATGGGGAAACCAGATTCACTTGACAACTGTTACTTATTTAAAAACTGCAGTGATTCGCTTAACAAATGTGGCAGGAAAAGTCGTAAAAGGGAGCAAAACTCACTTAACAATTTTTTCACTTAACAATATAAATTTTTGGCTCCATTGTGGTTGTAAGTTGAGGACTACCTGTATCGGAGTAAATATTCTGTTTTAAAAGTTTCTCAGAATTATAAGCAACCAAAATGAGTTTTTGTGCTGATATTTCTTGTATTAAATGTTTCTCATAAACATTTTATTGGCGTTCCCTTTATAATAGGACATCATAAGCAATATTGACATACTAAGCAAGTATTGAACAATGTGGGACTGTTAGTAAGTAATGGTTGATTCTAACCCATATATGACACCTGAAACTAAAGATGAAGCCAAATGAAGCATGACTGATCTGTATTTGTTTTCTGGAGTATAGAAGAGTAAACAAACTTTTTAAAAATCTAGAATAAACCCCCTGAATATGTAATGTACAGGTGTGTGACTAGAAGTATCAACCCCCTTTCCCCTCACCTCTTGAAGAGGTAGATCGAACTCACAATAGATGAGCAAAAATTAAATTATTTAAAAAATACAAAATAGAAAATTATTTTAAACATTAAAAGTATCAAAGGATATACAGTTCTCTAAGCAGACTACATTATGGCCTGGTCTTCTATAAATTGATCATTTATTGGTTTGGTCAAAATCCTAATAGATCTTCAATAATTTGGCTTAAATATTTTAAAGCTAGATTAATGGACATTGCCTGAAATATATGATGACTGGAAATTATGTATGATTCCTCAATTTATAGTCATAAGTGAATAACAGTTAACTAGCCCCACACAGCAAAACAATCAAAGGTCTAATACAGATCCCTGGCTAAAAGATGAACCTATATCTATAGAAATAAACAATGTTTTTGAAATATATGGTTTCCTTTACCTGAATGTTGTTTTTTTTCTTGACATTCTAATCAATTAATTTTAAGCTATGGAGAAATAATACATTCTACTTGTTTCCTACCTTGGTCCAGCAGCTTTGATTCAAAATGATGCAAACTTTTCCTATCTCTAGCAAAGAAAGAGTTTTGAAAGCCTGACAACATTTTTCTTCCACTCCCTCAAACAAGAGAGAGTTAAGGCAAGTTAACATTTCTTTCTCATACTTTCTTCTTTTTTTCAGGTTAAGCTTATATTTTACTAATGGTTACTGCATTCTCCAAAGCTATTTCTGTGCTTTTTGTCCTCATAGTTTGCGTCACATACTTATCTTCCCCCATATTATGTACAGTGCTGTTTTACCAAATATCTATAATATTGAACATTTTGGATCTGTTATTAACCTGTGGTTCACCCTAGCTCCCACATAATACCTCAAGACAAAGATGAGGACTTTTATAGAAATCCAGTAATTTTCTTGATCCAAGTGAAGTGTGACAAATAAGTGCTGCATAAATGCGTGAACAGTTAAATATGTTTAGAATAGGGGACATGCCATCTTCTTTAATTTCAGTGGAAGGAGAAAGAAATAGTCATCATGGGATGGGAAGCAACTTATGTCCTCATTGTAGATTTAGATTATACCAATAATAATTCCCTCAACACTGTCAAACTATTTACTAAGTCTGCACTACTATTAATCTTCTCATTCCCACCCCATCTCCTTCCACTTATGACTATATGACTGTATCTTTGTTGCTTGGATCCTTAAGATTTTTTTTTAAATTTGATTTATATGCTGCCCTTCTCCGGAGACTCAGGACAGCTTACAATGCATTAAGCAATACCCTTCATATTTTTGTATATTTATACAAAGTCAGCTTATTTCCCCCACAAACTGGGTCCTCAATTTACCTACCTTAGAAAGGATGGAAGGCTGAGTCAACCTTGAGCCTGGTGAGATTCAAACTTACAGTAATTGCAGACAGCTGGTGTTAATCACAATGCCTTTAGTCTGCTGAGCTACCAGGCTCTTCTGGTATCAAGATTTATAGATATTGTTTCCTGTTGCTTATTTGTACCGTATGACTATCATTAAATGTTATACCTTATGATTCTTTTTTTTTATTATTTTTTTTATTGAAAAAGTTTTACATTACATTTTATTGTAAAACCCCCTTCCCCCTCCCCCTCCCAACCCCCTACTTAACCCCCCCTCCCCCCCTACCCCTCCCTCCCCCCCTTGACTTCCGCTATTTAACAAACATCAACCTTAACATATTTAACAATTTTTAAAGGTGAGATCCCTCTAAGAAAAAAAAAAAAACTCTATAACCTTATTTTAAGACATTTTTAACCTTAAATAAAAAAAACACTTAACCCTAAACAATCTATTTAAAAAATCTAGTAAAATGTTTTGAGCATCGTACAGATACTAAAAATATATAACATTAACTATAATTCCCAACATTGACCTTGTAAATTCCATTACATAAAATATAATTAAAAATCAAATTCAATATATTCCATTCTTCGTATATCAAAAAAAAAATACATTTCTCTTTAACATTTAGTCTAAATATCAAACTTATAAATTCAATTACATAAAATATAATAATACATTTCTCTTTAAAAATAGAAATTTATCAAATTCAATACCTTTCTTTTAAATTACTTAAATATGTAAAATTTAAATTCAACTGAGCACTGATTGAAACTTCTTACTATGATATTTATTCTTCATATATTCTACCCATTTCCTCCACTCCTTAACAAAAACTTCATGGGTCCTATCCTTCAGGTATGCAGAAATTTTGGCCATCTCTACCAAATTAGACATCTTCAATATCCATTCCTCTATAGTAGGCACATTATCTTTCTTCCAGTATTGACCTATCAATAATCTAGCTGCAGTAATCATGTGTAAAATTAGTCTAGTATCAATTGCTGAACAGCCCTTAACTATCCCCAACAAAAAAAACTGAGGAGAAAACTCCAGCTTCTTCTTCAAGATATTCTGCATTACCCACCAAAGTTTAATCCAAAATGGTTTCAGTTTTCTGCATGTCCACCAAATATGGAAATATGTTGCATCCAAACAATCACACCTCCAACATCTAGGTTGAACATTTGGATACATACATGATAGCTTTTTGGGATCTAAATGCCATCTATAAAACATCTTATAAAAATTTTCCCTCAAGTTCTGTGCTTGTGTAAATTTAACATTCTGGACCCAAATCTTTTCCCATGTTTCCAACATTACTGGTTCTGCAAAATTCTGTGCCCATTTTATCATACAGTCTTTAACTAATTCACCCTCTGAATCTCTTTCTAACAATAAATTATACACTCGTTTAATATGCATCGGCCCTTTACATTTTATCTGAGTCACCAAATCTTCTTCGTGTAGCATCAATCCAATTTTCTGATCTTCTCTCCATCTTGCTTGAAGTTGAAAATACTGCAACCAAGTTAGATTGACTCCTTCTTCCAACAGGGTGTTCAAAGATTTCAGATACCATCTGCCCCCATCATTAAAAAGTATCTCTTTGTACAACAACCCCCCGAGTGACTTTATATTTGGCATAATATGCCCAAGATCCAACCACAAAGGTATTTTGTAATCCAATTGAAGCTGGTGCTTCTTCCAAACTCTCAGCCAGGCGTGTCTTAAGATATGCCTATTAAATACACTGTCTCTCTTATCTTCATAAAGTAAGTATGCATGCCATCCAAATTGCAAATCATGGCCTTCTATGTTCAAAATTTCTCTTTTAGTTGTTCCAATCCAATCTCCAACTTGTGTCAACACTGCAGCTTCATAATATAAACGTAGATTTGGAACTTTAAGGCCACCTCTTTCTCGAGCATCTTGCATAATCTTAAGTTTAACTCTTGGTTTTTTCCCATTCCAAATAAATTTATTTAAACCTGCTTGCCATTCCATCAAGAACTTATCATTTTTAAGCACCGGAATCATTTGAAACAAAAACAGAAATCTAGGTAGAACGTTCATCTTAACCGCTGCTATTCTACCAAGCAAAGATAGTTGCAGCTTCTTCCATATATCAAGATCCTTTTGAATCTTATACCAAAGTTCTTCATAATTATTTTGAAAAAGTTTTATATTAGATGCTGCAACTTGTACCCCTAGATATTTCACCTTTGTAGCTATTTCAAAGCCTGCCACCCTTTCAAGTTCATTCCTTTGTGGTTCCAACATATTTTTAACTATCATCTTAGTCTTTTTCTGGTTCAGGCTAAAACCTGAAACCAGACCATATTCCTCTATAATGGTTTTCATCTGGATGATTGATTCCAAAGGTCGTGTTAGGGTAACAATCAGATCATCTGCGAATGCCTTTGTTCTGTAGTCTCTTTGCCTTATAACTATTCCCTTCAGTTTGTCCGAGTCCCGTAGAGCATTCAACAGCACTTCCAGAGTCAAAATAAACAGTAATGGAGATAATGGACAGCCTTGTCTTGTTCCTTTCTGTATGTTGAAATTGGTAGTCAAACTGCCATTAATAATAATTTGTGCTGTCTGTTCTTGATAAATTGCTGAAATCGCTTGTATAAACTGTACCCCAAAGTCCATTTTATGCAATATCTTTTTTAGAAAGTCCCAGTTGACTCGATCAAAGGCTTTCTCCGCATCCAAAAAAACCAGCACTGCAGAGATCTGTTTCTTTTCCTCAAGATATTCCAACAAATCTATAAGTTGCCTGACGTTGTCCTTCATATGTCTACCTTCTATAAAACCTGCTTGGTCTTCATGAATCACATCTTGTATAACTGGCATCAATCTGTTGGCTAATACTTTAGCATAAATTTTATAATCCGTATTCAGGAGAGATATTGGTCTAAAATTTTCAGGTTTAACAGATTCTTCTTTTTTAGGTATCAGTGAAATGAAGGCCGTCTTCCACGAGGGGGGTATTTTACCCCCCTGCTGAATGTTACAAAACAAGTCCTTAAGATGCTCAACCAATTCCTCTTGCAAAGTCTTATAATATACTGCCGTCAAGCCATCTGTCCCAGGAGCTTTAGATAATTTCAATTGTTTTATTGCATATAAGATCTCTTCCGATGTTATAGGTCGGTCCAATCTATCACTTTGTGTACTAGAAATTTTTGTAACTCTCTTCTTCTGCAAATATTCATCGATAAGGTCCTCTTTGATTTTATCAGCTTGGTACAATTTAGAATAATAAGTTAAAAAAGCTTGATGTACTAAATTTTGCTGATGCACTCGTTTCCCTTTGTACTCAATAGTATTTATCATACGAGAATTTTGTTGTTTCCTCAAAGTATAAGCCAACCATCTGCCAGGTTTATTAGCGTTACAAAAAGTATTATGTTTAGCAAATTGCAGATTAGTTGCTGTTTGATCCGCCATCAATATTTGAAATTGATCTTTCAGGAGTTTTATCATTAATTGTACCTTTTCATCAGTCGGATTCTTAATAAGCAGTTGCTCTTTCTCCTTTATCTCTGTCTCCAAATCTATTCTTTTCTTCTGACGTGTTGATCTGTATCTAGAATTTATATAAATCAGTACACCCCTCATATAAGCCTTGGATGCATCCCATACTATTTCAATAGGGGTACCTTTGTTCAAGTTAGTGTCAAAAAATTCTTTAACATTTTTCTTAAGGTCCATAATGTACTTTTCATATCTAAATAAATTTTCATTCATACGCCAAGATCTCCTTTCTCTCTTGCCCAAATTTATCTCCATCCACACTGGACTATGGTCTGTTAAAGTTCTAGGAAATATTTTTGTCTTAGTCACAATGGTAAGTAAATCAGTAGTAACCAACATAAAATCAATTCTCGAAAAAGATTTGTGTCTATCAGAAAAAAAAGTAAAGTCCAATTCCTTAGGATGATGAATTCTCCAAACATCCTTCAACTCTAATTCTTCTTTCAATAAGAAAAAAGTCGGTGGTAGCTTATTCCCTTTCTTAGCAGACGTCTTTTTATCAAGCGTTGCATCAATCACCCCGTTCCAGTCACCCATAATCAAAAAAGACTTATAATTCCACTGCAATATTTTATCATTCAGCATTTTATAAAAACTTTCCTGCTGCTGGTTCGGGGCGTAAATGCCAATTAAGAGCGTCGTAGCATTCTGTACAGTTATTGCAACTGCAATATATCTCCCCTCCTCATCCGCTTCTATAAGTTTAGCTGGTATTCTTTTAGAAATATAAAAAACAAGTCCATTCCTTTTAGCCACACTAGAAGATATAAAATGTGATCCAATTTTTGAAATTAAGAATTTCTGGTCCTGGGTTCTAATATGGGTTTCCTGCAAGCAAACAACATCATTATTATATTCCTTCAAATAGTGAAATATTTTTCTTCTTTTCTGTGGTGAGTTCAAGCCATTCACATTCCATGATAAAATTCTAAGCGTCATTCTGAAAGTGGTCGAAGCCCTTTAAGCATTTCACGAAGACTCTCGCCAACCGCCGACGTCTTCGGTCTTACCCCTCCCACGGCTTCAGAGTATGATTTTTTCCCCTTTGTTCCATTCTCATCCTGTGGTATCTTCCCCTGATATGTCTCCAATCTTTGCTTCCCTGCGGCTCGAGTTATACGTTGATCCTTAGGTTCTTGCATCAATAAATCCAGATCGGGCTCCACCTCTCTTGTAGCTCTAGATTGCTTTGGTTTCACCTCAAAAAGTTCTATTAATGAATCCTCTGAAAAACCTCCTACCGCACCTAGAATTTCCTCCCTTGGAACTTCTTGATTAGCCTGTCCTTCTTTTAGCAAGGCCTCTCCTTGAATCCCCTCTTGAGGAGCCTTCTCAACTGAAATATCTTCAATAGGTAAAAGTGTAGAAGAGCGGGGTGATATTGAAATTTTTTTCAAAACATTATTATAGAACTGTTCCGCCTTCTCCACAGAGTTGATGCGATATCTTACATCCTCATGTCGTAAAATGATACCAACAGGAACATCCCACCTAAATGGGATCTGACGCTTTTTCAACTCATTCACAAGGAATCCAAAATCTTTCCGATCTCTTAGCATCTTTGGTGGTAACTCTTTATAGACCCCAGTTTGGTTGCCATCATGTTGAACCGTAGTTTGGAAGGAACACTGCAAAATGTCATTTCTCAATTTCCTCTCAGTAAAGTAAATCACCACATCTCTTGGCAAATTCCTCTGTTTCGCTATACGTGAGTTGGCTCTATACAGCTTGTCAATTCTATTGTCAATCACAGCTGGTTCAACTTTTAAAATCTTCGCCAACACTTCCACACAGGTTGCCCTCAAGTTTTCTCTATTATTCTCCCTTAAGCCTCTTAATCTTATGGCAAACTCCATATTCCGAAATTGTAACATCGTGATCTCCTCATACCTTATGATTCTTGATGAATGTATCTTTTCTTTTATGTACACTGAGAGCATATGCACTAAGACAATTTCCTTGTGTGTCCAATCACACTTGGCTAATATAAAATTCTATTCTATTCTATTCTATGAGTACATTTCCTGTCTTTGTAGAAAATTGTAGAATTTTATGAATGACTCAAGGTGGAATTCCATAACATAATGATATATAAGCTTGCTCGCAGAATACTTTGCTTGTGATAACTCGGACAATGAAGATAATAACAAAATTAAAAAAACCCTCATGTCATTGAGTTTGTCAGTGACTCATGGCATTGTGACCTCTCATTTGGATTGATTTATCTCAATGTACTCTATATAGGACTGCCCTTGAAAGGCATTTAGAAGGTTCAACTGCTGCAACATGTGAGTGCATGGGTAGTAAATGGAGTCAGATATTTGACACACATAACAGCATTACTATGTGAGCTGCATTGGTTGATCAGTATTTTCCAGCTGCAATTTGTTATTTTTAAAACTCTTCATGGCTTGGGACCAGGTTACTTGAAGGACCATCTTTTCCCAGTTGTTTCCACTTATCCAATTCAGTTTGGCAGGCTGGGCATGTTACAGATCCTTTCAGCCAAGGAATATCAACTGGAATAAAACATACATCTTCTCTGCCATAGTTCCAGCACTCTGGAATATTTTTCCTTCAGAGATTAGGATTTATATTATTGTATATGTGACAACAATAATAAAAGCTTACCTTGCACAAGTAACTGAAAAAGAAATGCTAAGAAACCTAGCTATAAAGAGAACACATGGATTTCATTCATTTATTTATACTTCAGACAGATTTGAAGGGAATGGATTTGGTTTAAAAACAAAGTCTTGATCTTAAAATGGCTGTAAATTAAGGTGCTCATTATCATTTTTAAGTGGAGCAGTTTTAATTGAATGTAATGTTACTATGAAAAGATTAATAGAATCTTTGGCTAATTGACTAGCTGGCACAGTGTATTGTTTACAATAAGCAGTATGATTATCATGAAGTGCATACTGGAAAAGAAAACAACTTTGATGCTTACTAGGATGCTATTTTAGTACCACTGTAATTAAAGGACTGATCCACCCTCCCAACCCCTGCCATTTCCAGGTTCTTATACTGTTAGATTTTCATCAGCTCATTCTCAGTCAACTAATGGAATGACTGCAGTAAAGACACATTATTAAGACTGTAATGAGTCTCCTAAAAAATGAAAGTAGAGAGGTCTTCAACTCCGCAATTTCCAAACTGATTGCTAGGAAGGAATTACAGCATTCATTCATTCATTCATTCATTCATTCATTCATTGTCAATGAAATTACTTAAATGTTTGCATAAGCCCAACTCTCCACATGATACAGGAAGCTGCTCATTGCACCAACATATGATTCCCAATTCTCATCCTGCCTATTTTCCAGGTGCCTTCTCTACATATCAGGTTGGTGGAAAACAAAGTTACCTTTATTCAGGATATTTATTAGAATTACAATAAATATCTCTTATTTGCATTATTTTTTCATAACCACAATTCAAAAAGTTAGAAGTGCTAAGTTATTTTTTCCCTAATCAGTATCTAGTTAGTTAATGTTATGGAATATAGATTACATACATCTGTAGATAATACAGAAGATAGTCTGCCATTGAGAAATACACACACACACACACTTCTAAGCAAGCTTCAAGTAGAATCTACCCACCTTTAGTCACTCAGGAAGCTTCATGAAACCTAAGAAGTTTTTCAAATGGCCCCAGTCTCCCATTTGGATGAGATGTTGGTTAGGAGTACTAACAAAAAATTATGTATTCCTCAATGATCACCCCCCCCACCTTATTATTGAAGTGGAAGATGATAGACCCATAGCTTTGGGTCCCCATGTGTTCTGCATAGAGCTTGCTCGCTAGACTCTATTTTTCCATTCTTATTTTTTCCTTTGTACTTTATATCCTGACAACTAATACAAATTTGATGAAACACCTCCCTCTCCCTTCCCAAAAAAATGTTTAATATAATCCTCAATAAAAAAATTTCTTAGGAAGATTGCCTTATTGTTTGTACATATCCATTTAGAGAACACCTTTAAGATAGAATAAACTGAATAAATGTGAGGTATTATTATCGGCTTGGAACATCAAAATAATAATCCCAGGAACAGAAAACCGGGTTCTTGCAGAGCAGTAAAGCAGCTCTACAGTCAGACTCTGAGGCCACCATATCAATGAGCCAAGTATATTTATGAAAGATGGGGGCAAAGTCTATGGAACGATGAACAGAACTTATTAAAGCCTTAAGCACTTTTCAGGTTATTAAAGTGTGTTAAAATTAGAATTCTGAAATCATAAACTAGCTTAAAGGACTATCTTGCCAACAGCAAACCTTTCATTTTCCTAATTCCACCCCACCCCAACAGTCTAGCTTGATTAGCATTCATTATAACTGCAGTGTGAATTAAACTTTATTCCATTTTACAATGGAAGAAACAAAACTGACTGTTTAAGCAAATCTATGAGTCAGTAAGACACAAATTTTCCCAAACTTAGATCAATAGCTAAGTGATTTTTATTTTTTTATTTTTTGGCCTACCTAGGGATATTATTACTTAATATGACAAGCAATACGGCATGTAACAGGTTCCGAAATGACTTGGGTTTAGCTTCCTATGGATGACAGGATTCTGATATTTTATAGTATTTGAATATATGCATAAATATACAGGTTTAGCATCAGCTTTATTATTTTCTGTGGCCTTCAGGCATTCCTTAGGCATGCACTGAATCCCTTTAGCCAGCTATCATCTAACAAAAGGCAGGCAAGCTGGATTAAATGTAAACAGTTCTTCTGACTCTATTCACCTTTTCCTGGTCAGACCCTCACAGATTGTATCTCACAGAAAAGATGAAGATAACGGATAATGTTTTATAAGAATAGGATCTTATGCACAATTGTATATATTATTAAATAATTAAATGAATCTATGAGTCATTTAGGTAGTTTATATTAATATAGATTTCTTCTGTTTTTTTTTCTATGCTTGTATTATAATTTCATAATTGATTTGCTGGATTGATTTCTCTTTATCATTTAATTTGTTTTTGTATACTGTTAGTATAAACAGCATTTCTCTTTTATAAATAACTATAAAAATATTCAACACACACACACAAACACACTAGTGCTAATGTTTTTGCAATAGTTTAATATATTTTTTTTAGGTTTTTGCTAGGATCAATTTACATGGGTCTTCTAGAGTAATTTTAGGAGCATGGAAAGTGATCATATCTTAAATCATATTATTGCTCACTTAATCCTGGCATTGTTTACTTTAGATTAACTAATATTTCAGAGTGAGAATCTTGAGGCAACTAGCTCCTCATGGTTTATTTCCAGACTGAACATATTATCTGCATACAATGTGATCTAATCCACAGTTTCCCAACCTTTCCAGCTTTGCAGACCAGCGAGAGGGAAGAGGGCAGTAATGGGTTGCTCCTGGTTCCCACCGGTTCACAAGAACCGGTAGTAAAAATTTGTAATAGTTCGGAGAACCTGTAATAACGTTGGCTGGTCATGCCCCCGGCCCGGTCACCACTCGCTTACCCCACCCAACTCATCAGAGGCTTTAAAAAAAAACTTTTAAAAGCATTTTTTCTACAACCTCTTTGGCCGAAAAAATGCTTTTACAAGTTTTTTAAAAAAGCCTCTGATGATCGCATGGCTCAGCTGGGATCAGCAGAAGCTTCTAAAAGCATTTTTTTCCTGCAACCTCTTCAGCTGAAGAGGTTGTGTGTGTGTGGGGGGAATGCCTTTAAAAGCCTCTGGCGATCCCAGCTGAGTTGCCTGATCATCAGAGGCTTCTAAAAGCATTTTTTTTCTGCAACCTCTTCGGCTAAAGAGGTTGTAGGGGAAAAAATGCCTTTAAAAGCCTCTGGCGATCCCAGCTGAGTTACCTGATCATCAGAGGCTTCTAAAAGCATTTTTTTCTGCAACCTCTTAAAGTTGTAGAAAAAATGCTTTTAAAAGTAAAAAAAAAAAAGGTTGGCCATGCCCACCCAGTCACATTACCCCCCACCAAGCCAGGCCCACAAAATAAGCCAAGCCACAGAACTAGTAGTAAAAAATTTTAGAACCCACCCCTGGAAGAGGGGATGGTTCTGCACAAGCGGTGGGCAACTGTGCATGGGCAGCTCAATTTGTGCAAGTGGTGTGCATGTGGGCATGATGCTTGCACAAATGGAACAGATGCTGCTTGTGCAAGTAGGGATGAGTGCATACTCACCCACTTTGGGCGGCCAGGTTCTGAACAGCCACAGGCCAGGGCTTGGGGACCTCTGATCTAATCTATTTGCTGGGCTTCTTCCTCTGCCTAATTTCTTATCTATCTGTTAACAAGAATATCACAATTAAATATCTTCATTAAACCAAGGAGATCAGGTCTTCTATCATAAAAGAAACAAACTTGATCTTACTCTGCTAGAGGTCTAGTACATGTCCACAAACAAACCTATGTATGGTTGAGGGCAGAACTGTAAACAATAGCTGCAGGTGAGTAGACAATAAGTGTTGTACTATCTGGGATGTCCACCAGATGGCAACTAATGATCCAGAAAACTACCTTTTTGCAGACATCTAGTGTTTATCTAGAAAGGGGTGTGGTGGCTCAGTGGTTAAGATGCTGACCTTGTCGATAGAAAGTTCGGCAATTCAACAGTTTGAATCCCTAGTGCCACGTAATGGAGTGAGCTCCCATTACTTGTCCCAGCTTTTGCCAACCTAGCAGTTCGAAAGCATGTAAAAAATGCAAGTAGAAAAATAGGAACCACCTTTGGTGGGAAGGTAACAGTGTTCTGTGCGCCTTTGGCATTTAGTCATGCCAGCCACATGACCACAGAAACGTCTTTGGACAGCGCTGGCTGTTCAGCTTTGTAACGGAAATGAGCACCGCCCCCTAGAGTCAGGAATGACTAGCACATATGTGTGAGGGGAACCTTTACCTTTACCTAATGGTTATCCATTCTCTCCTTCCTACCCAAAGGGCACAGCAAGTTGCTGCTATTTCTGTAACTAAATCAGTGGTGAAATCTAAAATTTGTTACTACTGGTTCAGTGGGCATCGCTTGGTGGGGGGAAGTAATGTGACTGGGTAGGCATGGCCAATTTTTCTTTTTTTTACTTTTAAAACCATTTTTTTCTATAACCTCTTTGGCGAAGAGGTTGTAAAAAAATGCTTTCAAAAGGCTCTGATGATTCCAGCTGAGTTGCCTGATCGGCAGAGGCTTTTTAAAGCCTCTGCCGATCAAGCAACTCAGCTGGGATCGTCAGAGGCATTTAAAAGAAAAAAACCTTTTTTTTCTTTTAAATGCCTCTGAGACCCAAGCTAAGTTGCCTGATCAGCAGAAGTTTTTTAAAAAGCCTCTGTCGATCAGGCAACTCAGCTTGGATCGTCAGAGGCATTTAAAAGAAAAAAAGGGTTTTTTTCTTTTTAAAAGCCTTTGGCGATCCCAGATGAGCTGCACGATCATCAGAGGCTTTTTTTTTTAACTTTTAAAAGCATTTTCTGGCCAAAGAGGTTGTAGAAAAAATGCTTTTAAAGGTAAAAAAAAAGCCTCTGATGATTGTGCAGCTCAGCTGGCCATGTGGCAGGGATTTTTGCTACCAGTTCTCCGAACCACCCACCTCCATCACTACCAGATTGGGCGATCCGGTCCGAACTGGGAGCATTTCACTCCTGAACTAAATCCTAGCACCAGAATAAATCTGCTCCCTTGAAGTAGCCACTAGCTTTCCAACTGATGATTAATGTAATTTGCATATTCTGGATTTATAATTTCCCCAAGGAGTTTAATATGCTCTCTTTGCTTATTTTATTTATTTATTTATTTATTTATTTATTTATTTATTTATTTATTTATTTATTTAATCTATATACCGCCCTACTCCCAGACGGGACTCAGGATGGTGAGCAGCCAGAATAAGATACAATAAATACAAAAGTTAAAAAATCATTTAAAACAAATTAAATAATTTGGCTCAACAGTTTAAAAATCCAATTGTAAAAAAAATTTAAAACCCAATATAAAAGGAGGTTAAGCCAGACCAGCTTGTTCAAATAAAAATGTTTTTAAGGCGCGGCAAAAAGTACATAGGTCCTGTAACCTCCTTATCTCAGGGGGGAGCTCGTTCCAGATGGTAGGTGCCCCCACAGAGAAGGCTCTCCCCCTGGGGGCCGCCAGTCGACACTGTTTGACCGATGGCACCCTAAGGAGCCCAACACACTTCTTATCTAATCTGGCTGCTTCTCAAGCTCTGATGAGGAGGATTGGCAATGGCAGTAGTGATGGTATGGAGGAAGATGGAGGAAGCATGATAATAGTGAATTGATAGAGTTGCAGCCATGGTGAAGAGGGAAAAGAAGGCAGCAGCTGAGAGAGATAACAATGACAAGGAATCAGTGGCCGGGAGGAGAATGACATCAGAGCAAACAAGCACAATTATTATTTCACTTAAAAGAGTATCAAGGTAGCGGTCCTAGATTAGTACTAATTGTGTTGTCAACTCTGAAGCAAACCTAGCTGAAGTCATCTTTTGCTGCTTCATAGTTGCCATGAACTCTGAGAGAGGGAAGGGAGAGGGAAGTAGATAGACTGTTAACAGTTAAAACAATAAGGTTTTCGTGTGGGAACCAAGGCCATCCCAGCTGGTGGCAGTTGAAGGAGGAAAGGAGTGACCAAGCAGCCTGCTAGCTACTTTAATTGGAAAATGTGACTGGTGACTTCTGGGGAGGGAAATATTTACTTTTAATTAGGGGAAAAATCTCAGGAACTTTTAGAGTTGGTTTTCACTAGCTGTGCCGATATGATATATTCAATAAACATGTTCTTCGAGGAATCTACCTGCCTCAAACTTCTGCTTTTGGCAGATACATTACTTGGAACACTGACACATGTATTGAGATAGAATGGAAACTCTTCCCTTCAGTGCAAATACCGTTTGGAGGAGCCAACCCAAATAAGGAGTAAATAAAGGGACAAAAAGTTAACCCTCCTGTCTTCCCAAACTCATTGCCAGAGTTTTACTCTGGAATGGAGATGCTGCCTTTTTAAAAACAAACAATGATTTGTGTTGTTGCTAATTGTGCAAACTGTATTTCTTCTAGTTGGGCCTGTAGCAGAATCAACTGCAAGGATTTCAACAGAAGCCCAAATAAATTTGCATATCATTCCAAATATCTTCTGCACGGTTGTGAATGTAGATAGGCTTTTACCCCTAAAGTTAAATATGGTTTGAATTAGAAAATCCTACTCTGTTCAAACATTTCTCTGAATGTTGTGGGAAGTTAAAAGAAACTTGTACAGATTATTGGCATTTCACTGTGGATTTCCACACATTTTTAGTAACACCTCTCATTCATTTCCAGAAGTCAAATGTTTCGGGACATCTTTAGACATTCGTGCTGTGAATATATTAGCCACTAATCTTCCTTTCTTGCTTTTCTACATAATGCCATGACGGCTTCACCTCAAGTAAATATCCATCAAAGAGAATTTCTATTTTTTATGGTGTCTTAGTGTTACACTGATGTTTAGCACCTAGGCCATTTACTGAATGTTAAAAGAGAATTGATATTTGGAGCCAGGCCTCATTTCTCCTTCACCGAACAGCAGTCTGTGTAGATAAGTGCCATTTACGTGTGGCTTTGAGAAAAACCACTTCTGATACACTAATCCAAACTTTTTTAAAGTTCACACAGCAAGAGACACTTCTCATCTAAAATAAATGACATTAGAAAGTCTTTTAATTTAATTTGGCATTTCTGAGTTTTCTACTGCAGGTGATTATTTTGCTGAAAATAAGACATTACCATTATATTATGAATTTCACTGATGGGATTGTGAGCCTGAACCTATACCATTCAATCATCTGTAGTTTCAAAACAAAAGGAAAACTTTATTTTTCAAACATTTCAAAATTCAAACTTCCATATTTTTTCCTCATATGTTTGCTGCCCTTTTATTTCAAAAAGTCTATTTCAGGGGTGTCAAACTCAAGGTCTAGGGGCTGGATTCAGCCCATAGGGTGCTTAGGTCTGGCCCACAGGGCCACCCTGGAAATAGTAGAAGACCAGCCCGCAGTACCTTTGGCAGTGAAAATGGAGCTCAAGAGAACTGCGGCCCTCCCACTGGTCTACCAGTGAAAACAGAAAGCTCTGTTTTCACTGGTAGACGGTTGCAGGAGGCTGTTGCAGCAGAAAACAGAGCTTGGGAGCCTGTTTTTGCTGGCAGAGCACTCAGGCCACCACAGGCACCCCCAGTATGAGTGACGTTGAGCTGGCCATACCCACCACGGTCCCCTAAGTTCAAACACAATACTGATGCAGCCCTCAATGAAATTGTGTTTGACACCCCTGGTCTGTTTGATGAATTTGATATGTGAAGGAAATGTGGCTTGTGGTTTGCTTGCCTAGATATTAATTTCCACTACAGTGCTTATTGAATAATTATAATGTTACTTCTGTCACATTCCTTTTAAAAAATAAAAACCTTACAATCGATATGGAAAGAAGACTGAAATAACAATTCCATATAATGAAGAATATAATGATCAACAGAAAATATGCTGATTTTTTTCAGTGAACTACAAATGATGGTAAGAAAATACAAATTTTAGTGCCATATCTTGAGATCAAAATGGCATTGATATATTATGTCATCTATGAGATTCTGAAATATGGCCAAAGATTTTCTAATGATTGCCAGGTCAATTATCCAACTGTTCAGTTGGAGGCCAGCCCACTAACCCATTTTAGAGGAACTGAAGTCACAAATATCATGTCCGGAAATTGCTTGCTTTATTGAAATGTTCAGTTATTTGCTACTTTAATGTAACTCAACTGAAAGTAATGATGGGGTGGCCCAAGGGGGTCTCTTAACACACTTTTCTAGTGCCTCTCCCAATGAGCAGCAGTAGTGCCATAAATTCACTTTCCTGCTTCCACACTGCTGGCTATATTTAAATGTTCTCCCCGAGGGGAACCTCAGAGCCTTATGAGGCAGACACCCTATAATCATGTCCCAATATATTACTCTAAAGATCTCCTCAGAAGGAAGGCAATAGCATAAATGGCTTGGCCAGATGACATGTCACTCCAGATGTACAGTAATAAGTGAGAGCCACATCAAGTAGAAAGGGTATGAAAAGCTGGAGAAGTACTAGAGCCTGAAGGAGGAACTAGAGAGGATGTGGAAAATTAAGTCCAAAATGATCATAGTAGTGGAAGAAACACTTGGGGCTGTGACACCTAAGCTAGGAGAGTCGCTCCAACACTTCCCAGGAAAAACAGCAGTGTTTCCTATCCAGAAGTGTAGCATGCTAGGAGCAGCTAAAATGCTGTGCAAAATGCACGAAGTCCCAGTCTTCCGGTAGAGGACCTGAGATTGAGGAAGACAGATACTACCCACAGAGGTTACACTATATATAGTGTAAATCTTATTAATGCTTTTTAAACTTCTTTTGAAAGGTCCACTTTTCCATAGACATGAACCTCTAAATGTCCTTATTATTTTGTTTCAAGCAAAATGTGGCATTCTTTGGGATGGCTATTCATTTTGTACTTCTTTTGTTCAAAAATATTCTATCAAAAACCTATCCATGGAATCTTGAACTTCAGTTTGCATAGGTCACAACATCCTATGGAAATGTTGATTTAGTGACATTCAAAGGGGAAATAAACAGCTTTGCTGTGAGTAGAATAAATATTTCACAGAATGTTATTGAGACTGAGTGTAAAAAATGCAAAACAATTACAGATGGTGGATTCAGATCAGTGGTTAAGTGGAGCAATTACTGAAGGAGCTTTTTGAGACTAAGTCACTGTGTGATGAGAAAGCAACACATGCTCCAAAATAACAACAATAATCCCCCAGTGAGACATTACTTTGACATGGTTGTGGAGCATGTGTACTCTGAGGAAGATGAAAACTAAAAAGTGGTTCAAACGTACTGGACATGTCTCACCAGAGCTGCCAGATGAAGAGTGTCTCTTCCATAAATAATATGGTGAGATGTAATTTACAAAAGCCCATTTTGGATTAACCTGAGTCAACAAGAACCTCATTGTGTTAGAATTCCTGGTCATCTGGTGGTAAATGATCTTACAGGATTTAGGATGGTTGCTTGAGCATCCAGGGGATAGCAACTGCAGTATTACTGAAAGGAAAGGTGCTTACAAATCTGCTCCAACAAAAAAAGGAGTCTGAAAAGAATGCACCAATTTTGAGAACAACAACACCCAGAATCAGAAATAATAGAACAAGAGGCTAGCAGATCAACATCAATTTACAATACAAAATAAAGTATTCATAGAAACAGAATGGGAAGAATTGCAAAGGTCTATCCAGGGCAAAGAAAAAAACCAAACACTTGATAGAAGTAGCTCAGATTATAGAGGCAAACCAGGGGGAGTCAGCAGTGGAGGAAGAGCAGAGCTATTGAATCATTTTCATTCTCAAACCAGGCACCCTCTTCTCTTCCTTTTACTTAGAAAGAACAAAGCCTTTTAACTAAAAAAGAAAAATTGAAAGAGAATAATTGAGCATCTAGAATAGCACAAAAACAACAGAATAAATGTTGTTTTCATTAAAGCTTGAGACAAAAAAAACCTAACAGAATTATTAAAAAGATGCCAATAATTAGTAATTTCAAATATAAACACCTCACTGCAAAAAATAAACCAACTAGTATATATCATGGCTGTGGTTATAACTGAATAATTGAGATACAAAATCAACAAAGAAGAAAAAAGCCAAACAGTGCAACCAAACTAGAAGATTAGGCTAGAAAATGCAATCAGCATACTGTATTTCCCCCAAAATAAGACCCTTTCTTATATTTTTTTGGAACCCTGAAATAAGCACTTGGCCTTATTGCCATGCACTCAAAAGCCTGATTGGGTTTAATATCAGGGGATGTCTTATTTTGGGGGAAACAGGGTATTAAAATCAGATCCAAGCAAGCTAGAACAGATGAAAGAAAAGAAATTGAAGAACAGGGAGACCAAAGAGTACCTGATCAAGAAATGTGACCTAGAAACAAAGAAGACTAAGGAAGCACTGGAAACACTAAAGCAACAAATAATAGTTATAGCCAAGAAGATTAAGAGATACGAAGCTTGGATTGTGCACTATAGGTAGAATCTCCATTTTCAGGTGAATCAGTTTTTCTACCAATCCATCAATGGAGAGACTTCAGTGAACCAATGAATCAATACCTGACAAAGAAAAAAAACAGTGCAGTTCTGGATGCAGATTTGGGACAACTGAAAGAAATATAACAAGAATCTAACTTGGATAAAGAAGGTGGGTAAGAATGAAAAGAAGCTGAAATGAAATAACTTAGCAGAAATGATGGAGAAAAGGGCAAGGAAGACAGTGGTGGGTTGTTCCCGATTCTGTCTGGCTCTTTAGAACTGGTAGTAAAAGCAGCAGGAGGCTCAACCCACCCGCCCAGATGTCATAATCTGGGCGGGTGGATTCTGCGCATGTGCATGATATGCACATGCGCAGAAGTGCACACACTCCCATTGCGAACCAGTAGTAAAGGTAAGTAGAACCCACCCCTGAAGGAAGATAAAAAATTAGTCAGCACCAGGTGAAGATGAATTGCATGGTTTTTGGTTGAAACCTCTGATTGGTCTACACCCACTCATTGCCAAGCAGTTTAACAACATAGGGTAAGATTGTTGAAATTGAGGATTAGTTAACACCTGGCAAAATCTACCTGATAATGAAAGATCCAGCAAAAAAGTTACCACTAGACAACTAGAAGTCAATTACTGGCTTACCAGAACTTTGAAATGGCTAACCAAGTCAAGAAGAAGGTTGGAAGTGAATACATCTTGAGAGTAAAGAAAATCTTACAGTCCAAACTCAATGGAGAGGAAATGCCATCAAGACAATGAATACCTGGACAATTCTGATCATTAGCTACATAGCTGGATAGTGGACTGAACTACTGCAGAACTAAAAGACCTGAGCAGGATGACCAAAAAAATGACAATGAGTCATGCCCTTGATCTACACAGCAATGTTGACGGACACTAATTACCAAGGAAAATAGGTTGATGTGACACTGACAAAATCACTTGCAATAGGCAGCTATATTTGGAACAGTTTATTTCCTGTGATGATATGTTTATTGCCATCAAACAACATCTGTCCATTCAGGTCCTTGGGAAGGACTTGATAGGTGGATAAAAATGCTCATGGTCAAAACCCCTGTAATCTCATAAGAAATTGGTTCTCTTTTCATTTTGCCTAATTTATTATTTATTTATTATTATTTATTAATTAAATTTCTATACCGCCCTTCTCCTGGCGGACCCAGGGCGGTGTACAGCCAATTAAAAACCAGTACATAAACAATTTAAAAACATCCTAAAATCAATATAAGTTAAGGCTGAAGGTATAAAACCGGCTAAAAACTCTAAAAAGTTTAAAATTTAAAAATGTGTTAAAATATTTAAAAATAGAAGGGATCAGGCAAGTCCGGCGAGTTGGAAAAGGTGCGTCTTTAGAGCCCGACGAAAAGTCCGGAGGTCAGCAATAGTTCTCAGTTCTGGAGGCAGATCGTTCCAGAGGGTGGGGGCTACCACAGAGAACGTTCTCCCCCTGGGGGTCGCCAGCCGGCATTGTCTGGCTGACGGCACCCTGAGGAGGCCCTCTCTGTGGGAGCGAACCGGTCGGTGGGAGGCAATTGGTGGCAGAAGGCGGTCCCGTAAATACCCTGGTCCTAAGCCATGGAGCGCTTTAAAGGTGATTACCAACACCTTGAAACGCACCCGGAAGTCAACCGGCAACCAATGCAGCTCACGCAGGAGAGGTGTCACGTGGGAGCGCCCTGTCGCTCCCATAATCCCCCGCGCGGCCGCATTCTGCACCAGCTGAAGCCTCCGGGTGCATCCCAAGGGGAGCCCCATGTAGAGAGCATTACAGTAGTCCAGGCGAGACGTGACGAGCGCCTGAGTGACTGTGCGTAGGGAGTCCCGATCTAGAAAGGGCCGCAACTGGCGTATCAGGCGAACCTGATAGAAAGCCCCCCTGGCCATGGCTGTCGTATGATCCTCTAAAGACAGCCGTGGATCCAGGAGGACGCCCAAGTTGCGCACCCTTTCCGTGGGGGCCAATGATTCGCCCCCAATAACCAATGATGGAGTCAGTTGGCTATATCGGGACGCCGGTAGCCACAGCCACTCGGTCTTGGAGGGGTTGAGTCGAAGCCTGTTTCTCCCCATCCAGACCCGCACAGCCTCAAGGCACTGGGACATCACCTCCACGGCATCGTTGGGGTGGTCTGGGGTGGAAATGTACAGCTGAGTGTCATCAGCGTACTGATGGAAATCCACCCCAAAACCACGGATGATCTCACCCAGCGGCTTTACATAAATGTTGAACAGAAGGGGCGAGAGGACCGACCCTTGTGGCACCCCACACACAAGGCGCCTCGGGGTCGACCGCTGCCCCCCTGTCAACACCGATTGCGACCGGTCGGAGAGGTAGGAGGAGAACCACCGAAGAACGGTGCCCCCCACCCCCAATCCCTCCAACCGGCGCAACATGATACCATGGTCGATGGTATCAAAAGCCGCTGAGAGGTCTAACAGCACCAGGATAGAGGAGCACCCCCTACCCCGGGCCCTCCAGAGATCATCCACCAACGCGACCAATGCCGTTTCGGTGCTGTAACCAGACCTGAAACCGGACTGGAGCGGGTCTAAATAGACAGCTTCATCCAGGTACCGGGGGAGCTGCCATGCCACCACACTCTCAACAACCTTCGCTAAAAAGGGAAGGTTGGAGACCGGACGATAATTTGCCAAAACAGCTGGGTCCAGGGAGGGCTTCTTGAGGAGGGGCCTCACCACCGCCTCCTTCAAGGCGGTCGGTAGGGCACCCTCACTCAAAGAAGCATTTATAATCTCCTGGAGCCAGCCTCGTGTAACCTCCCGGGAGGCCAGCACCAACCAGGAGGGACACGGGTCCAATAAACATGTGGTAGCGTTCAATCTCCCTAGGATCCTGTCCACGTCCTCGGGAGCCACAGGATCAAACTCAGCCCAGATAACACTCTCAAGACCGGGCTCAGTCACCTCGCCCGAACCAACCCAGTCGGCGGCCAACTCATCCCGAATCTGAGTTATTTTATCATCCAGATATTGAACAAAATCCTCAGCACGTCCCTGCAAGGGATCCTCCCGCGCTCCCAGATGAAGGAGGGAGCGGGTCACCCTAAACAGGGCGGCTGGGCGATTATCTGATGACGCAATAAGGGCGGCGAAATAATTAGATTTCGCCGCTTTTATTGCCACTAAGTAAGTCTTAATATAAGCTCTTACTAGTGTCAAGTCAGAATCGGAGCGACTGGCCCTCCAACCGCTCTCTAGGCGTCTTTTCCGGCGCTTCATCTCCCTCAGCTCCTCGGTAAACCAAGGAGATAAGTGAGTTCGGCGCCGGGTCAGAGGCCGCAAAGGCACGACACGGTCCAAGGCCCCACCGGCCGCCCTATCCCAGGCAGCCACCAGGTCCTCAGCCGAGTCGCGTGTCAGTGTCTCAGGAAATGGCCCAAGCTCCGTCTGGAACCTATCAGGATCCATCAGGCGCCTGGGGCGGAACCACCTAATTGGTTCCGCCTCCCTGCGGTGGGGTGCAGCGGTCAGAAAGTCGAGTCGGAGGAGCGAGTGGTCAGTCCATGACAAGGGTTCGACGCCTATATCCCCAGTATCAAGACCACCCAACCACTGACCAGAGACAAAAACTAAGTCCAGGGTGTGTCCACCAACGTGAGTCGGGCCCTGAATTACCTGGGTCAGGTCCATGGCCGTCATGGAAGCCATGAACTCCCGAGCCATCTCAGATGTTTCACCGATGGATGGCAGGTTGAAGTCCCCCATGACTATAAGCCTGGGAGTAGCAACCGCCACCTCGGCTATAACATTGAGAAGCTCGGGCAGGGTTGTTGCCACGTGGCAGGGAGCCAGGTACGTGACTAACAGACCCATCTGCCCACCAGGGCCCCACCTCACATAGATGGACTCACACCCGGCTATCTGAGGTACAGTATGGAGGCTACAGACAACTATCTGTAGCCTCCAAAGCAACTGTTTAGCAGTAAGAAATGAAAGATTTACTTGAGAAAAGGAATGGTGGGTGATGGAATCAGTGACCAATGTTTTGATATGCCTCACTAGTCTTAGAAATCTGGATTATTTAATGATGAACTGTCTTTGAAAGTCTTTGAAAGAATGTTTAGCAACCCTTCTTATTGAAAATTGAACCTGCATTCAAAACATGAAAGTACCTGCTTTCTTTTCAAAGTATGCATATGTACCTCAATAGCTTTTGCTGGCTAGTCCTGTGTGTGTATATCTGTACACAATCACTTTTGATTGGCTGTAGTTTCAGTAAAAGTGTTGTCTATGGATGAACATGAATGTACAGATAACCAGGGTCAGCTTTCATAGTAGCTAAGTAAGCCCTGTGAAGGTCATGATTGCTTGAAGCGTTCAAAGAGAGATGCCTCAAGAGTCCTAAAATCCATTGTCAAACGACTCTTTTGAATGCTTTGCACAGCCTTCTTTGCAACCTGTTGAGCTGAACATGATTCAAAACTACACACTGAAATTTTCTGAACTTTAAATTTCTGTAGTCTTTAAAAACCTTCTGCCAAATAACTGTACAATCTTTCAGTAAATTTTGTCTGCTATACGTAAATTATTATTTTTATATTTATGAAATTTTGTAAGCATTTTTTGTAATAAAGTATTTTTTCTGCTCAGCTCAAAGGGTTTTTTTTTCAAGAGGCAATTGGACTTTCTGGTTTTTCTTTGATGATATTTTGCTTCTCATCCAAGAAGCTTTTTCAGCTCTGACTGGATGGTGGGGAATGGAAGAATTTATATTCCTTGCAGACAGTTGGTCATTTGCATTCTTTTAGAGAGTCATTGAGGCCACTTGGAGGTTTATCTGTGGCCTCAGGGTGGACTAGGCAGAATTTCAGATTAGATGGGCCTCCACCATATCAAATTTAAATGGGAGTAAAGCAAAAATTATTGTGTTTCATCCTGATCATCTCTTCCCTTTCTTTTTAGTTTATCACATTGAAGTTTTCAGATTGCTAGTTATTGATCTCCCCACTTGTAAAGAACTTAGAAGTCATAGTGGAATAAAAATAAATTTCAGATACAAAAAATACCCCTGTTAAAATCTGCTACTTCTATTTAGCAAATATTGCAGAATCCATCGATTCTCACTACTCTATAACCAAACTCTTGATTCATGCCTGGATATATTGTGCTTGGATTACTGTAGTGGCCTTTTGGTCAGGTTACATGAGACCTCACTCAGCCCTTTGATTTGTGGAACATATATTGCTGTTGGTGTTATTCTAGATTTATTCAGAATTTATTTATTTAGAAGCCAATATAGATTGATGGAATTGACACATTGTATCCCCGTATAGGCAAACCCAGATTTCTGAAAGACATCCTGATGGGTCACATTCCCATGTGCTTGGCCTGATATTCAGGCCAAGCTTATTTGATTCTATTGTTCACTATGAGGATGAATGAAAAGTAAGTCCTCCAATGTTATAAAGTACCAAATGTTACTGATGCGCTAATAGTTCTGATGTGTTCCCTAGCATGTTCTTTAACTTGGGAAGTTGTTGTAAGAAAAGATTAAGTTTCTATTGTCCATGAAATGGGAACCTGCAGTGAATCATTGGTGCACTTTAAGCAATGCCCCATGATTGAATTTTTGACTGCCAAAGGAGTTCACTTTTTTGAAATTTATTGACAAATGCAGATTGGTTACGGTGATAACTGTGTAGACATGAATACTGTGCATTGCTGGACTGAAAAGATGTAAAGATGGACTGGGAAGAACTGATGGGTATGATCAAGAAGGAAGTAAATGACTTGTGACAACAATTAACAAGTTTCATATGAAAAATGTTAATGAACTGATAAATGGCCAATTGACAGATCACCTAAAAGAAATTTGCTGTCAATCTGAGCATTTCACAGTAGCATATGGGTCACACTGATATTCTTAAATAATGGAAGACTTGTGGAAGATGACTCCTTGCATGCTGATGGCAGAGCAGAAACTTTCAAGAACTGAAAATTGCCAGCAATTGTTTTTCACTCCCTGAGCATATAAGTGAGGAATTTCTTTACAGCATATTTACAGCTGAAGAAACATGGATTCATCCCTATTATAACCCTATTATAAATAAACTTGTCTATTATTCAGAAATAAAATATCAGTCCATGGAATATCATCAATAACCTTTGCATATGGGGAGAGAGAGATTTTCAAACTCAGGCATAAGCAGGAAAACTCTTGATTACAATTTATGGAGAGGCATATGGTTATTCACATAGATTTTCTTAAACGTGGTGTCACCATCAGCTTACAGTGCTGTATTGCAGCACTCAAAATTTGACACAATGATTAAGCAGTGTTCAGAAGCACAGGAAAGAAATTTTGCTGCAACATGTCAATCTCACAAGCTACCAAAGACAATTGCAAAATTGGATCTTGCCAATTTACCCCATCCTCATATAGTCCAGAGTTGGTGCCATAGAATGTCTACTTTTCCCAAAAATTGAAGGAATATCTTTGTAGACATCTGTTTGAAGTGAAAATAATTGTTAGGATCTAAGGCAGGGATGTCAAACTCGATTTCATTGAGGGTCGCATCAGGGTTGTGTTTGACTTTGGGGGACACAGTGGGGCATGTCCAGCTGGGTGTGTTCAGGGTGGGCATGTCCAGCTCAACATCACTCATGTCGGAGGCACCTGTGGTGGCGCGGGTGGGGCTGGGGAAATCCACTTTTGCTAATAGTTTGTTTTTCTAGCACTTTGCCAGGGAAATAGAGCTTGGAGGGGCACTCCATTTTCACTGGCAGAGGCATCATGGGCCAGTCCTTCACTGTTTCCAGGATGGCCCCACGGGCCAGATTAAGCACCCCATGGGCCTTGAGTCTGACACCCCTGATCTAGGGGAAGACACAATATATTGAAGCTGGTCTATTATTGGCAAACGTTTGTAGCAAATGGTGATTATATGGTGATGTGGGAGAAAGAGCTAATTTCAAGGACTATTTTCCTGTTTCACTTATTAAATTATCCCTATTAAAAATAAACACAGACACATTGCTATTAATTTAACCCGCATAAAGTATCACACTTTAGAGCTTTTCTTTTCACATGGTTCTACTTACATTAGTCTCCCATCAATTTTATGCTTGGAATTAGAGTTCTTAAAGTAAAAAACACAATTAATACTTTCCCCCTCCCAAACCTTGCTGAAGTTACTTTAAAATAAATTAATTTCATACCTCCTACTTTGAATACATACAAGTTAATACTATTCTACTTTATGGATCATGTAGTTTAGAGGTTCCTTGTTTTATATGATGCTATAGTTACTGTGATATGTTATTATATTCATTGTTTTGTTCAATGTACTGCAGTTACAAGTTCATAAAAAATGAAACTACTTTCTAGTACTATTTTCACTAACATTTTTCCTGTGCATACCATCTCTAAATATACAAGTTACCATTTATTAATGGAGAACTACAGTATATCAAGACATATGTAAATAAACAATTCATGAAATTTAACTAAGTTTCAGTTTACATACTGGGCAATTTATATGTCATGTTTTGAGGTTTAATAGGTTTTGGAACCAGTATTCCTTTCAGGATCAGTTAATGGAGAATAACAATGGAAGAGGAAAATTATTTTCACATTCTGTTTGCAAAGGCATGGGAACTCATATAGGAATTATTTTAAGTTGCATATATGCTATGGCTACCACAGCTACCCCTACAAAAAAAGTAACACTCCTATGACAATTAATTTGTGGTCTACATGATTGAAATGTGTTGCTTAGAGAGTGGTTCAATTAGATCAGTCATTTCCAATTTCGTATCCTCCAGAGCTTCCAGAATTCATAGCAATGGATATGGTGGCTGGGAAATTCTGAAAGTTGAAAGCTCTCAAACTTTAATATCTGCTAGGCTGTGAAGGGAAGGCTATTTCTACTGTGCTGTTATATATGTCACAACAACGCAGATGCCATAAGGTACCTGAAATTATCAGTCAATCTGGACAACTCAGTATACCAGGTTGCCACAAATTTGAGCCAGTTTTGTGTAGTGGTTAAGGCATCACACTAGAAATCAGTACTGGGAGTTCTTGTCCCACCTTAGGCCACCTGGATAACCTTGGGTCAGTCATTCTTTCTGAGCACTAGGAATGAGACAATGGCAAACCACTTCTGAAAAATCTTGCCAAGAAAACTACATGGACTAGACTGGGCAGTCACTAGGAATCAAATCTGATTTGAAGACATGCCACACAGACACAAATTAGGGTATAAAGCCATTCACCATAAACCACCCAAAGTCTAATTCTATCACATTTCAATTTGAAAGCTGCATTTCTATAGTTCCTTAAAAAACAAATGAATACACACAGGCATTCAGATAATAGGATAACCATAAAAGGGCCATGCCTGTTTTATCATGATAGTGAAATTCTGTCCATTTGTCCATCACCAGGATAACATTCTGAAAACTATAAAGGACTGGACCAAATTTGTTATTGAAGGAGTCCTCTTCTATTTTAAGCTCCTTCCCTCTTGGTTATATAATGCAGAATAGTGTTTATGCAGCCGCCCTGTGCTTTCTAGTGTCGACATCATCACACACAATGTGAGGGTTGAGCAGAAACACATGTAGCACATCTGCACCTGCCTTGCAGACTCTCCCCTCCTTTTGTCTTTGACTCCTTCACACATACTAATACAGAAGCTTCCTATGGCCACAACTTAGGAAAGAAATTTGAAAGAATGCCAAAGCCATTCTCTGTATTCCCCAGCTTGTTTAAAATCAGGGAGTGCTTGGACATGATGAATTTCTTCTCTCACATTTATTTTTTGGCTAATGGATAAAACAGCAAAAGACCTCTGAGCCAGAATTTTTAATAGCCTTGCCATATATTTGAATTAAATCTTCTCTACGTTACTATAACTTTCAGAGACTTTCTAGATGCACCATGTAGTGATACTGAATCTTTACTATTTATGTAAACTGCTCACAAGAAGTAGAAACATGCAAAGCAAATCATTAGAAGTTTACTTTAGGCTATACATGTGATGAATGCTATTCATCACAATGTGATATGCAGTGTCAACAAATGGAGATATTCAGGTCACTAAGCACAGAAGCTCTTGTAAATCCACTTGCTGTGACAACAGTTGGCACAAAGCACTCATTTTATGCTGTTTATTATTGACCAATTTAAGGCTGCTTATGTGTCTCTAGGCAAGGCAGAGCAGGATGGAAAGTTTAAATCCCTTCTGCAAGTCATCCTCCTTCTCCACCATCAGGGCAATGTTTTTCCTGACTCTCTCCTATGTTTTCAGTATAATTATGACCTATATCTCTCAAGCAGAAAATACGTTAAGGATGTGAGACTATTCATTTCTTCAGAATGGAACATCAGCACTATATTATCTTCTCCACAAAGAAGGAAAGAGATATATTCTCTATATCTCTACTGGGTAAAACCACAGGTAGAGAAGGTGATATTACTTGTAGTGCTTTATCTTGATTTGGAAACTGTTCCTTTTTGTGTGAGAAAGCAAAGGGATTGGTACAGGAACTCTATTGTCAAGGTGAGCAAGTAACAAACATCCAGAAGGGAGAACATGCAATAACATAGAGATGGGCCCTGATCTGGAGTTCAATTAGTTGATTCCTTAATTTAACCTTGTTTGAAAAGTACCTCTATAAAATGAGATTACTTAGTTTAGCCTATTAACCAAGGACCTCCTCACAACTTCCTGTCAGCTTTCAACAACCAAAATCAGTGGAGAATCAGGCTGGCAGGCAGGTAAATTGCTACTGTCGGGTGTGAAGGGAGGGTACGAGGGTGTGTGAGAGGCAAGTATGGCACTGTGTGAGTGCAGTGGGGTTTAGAGTTGCTGCTGTTGGGTGTGGGAGGCTTATCAGAGTGACTTGTGACCTTCCCTATCAACTTCCCCATTGACTTTGCTTCTGGGAAGCTGGCAGAAGCTGGGAAGATCGCACATATCAAACACCAATTACAGGATTTTGTGACTGTTGTAAGTGTGAGCTGGTTGCCAAGCATTCATATCAGGATCACATGGCTATGGTGGTGGTTGTGGAGGGCAGATGTTTGAGGATTGGTCATAAGTACCACTCATTCAGAACCATTGTAAATTTGAACTGTCATTAACTGAGGACTACCGATGTATCACTTTTGATGAAATCATTGCATCCTGGGGACACCTCTGATTGGGAGCAAGGCTGTTCTATGACACTTACTATCCTTACTATCCTTCAGTGTAAAAAAGCACAATGTCCAGCTGGAAACAAATCAATCACCTCTCTTCCTTCTTTGATGGTATGATCTGGCCATTATTATATACATAGTGGTTACCTCCTAATTACACAAGTGTAATATGCTATTGTTGTAGCAGTGCCCTGTCAGAAACTCAAAAAACATTGTTAAATTCAGAAATCTAGGTTTCTGCTGAGCATTGCTTTATAAAGCATATGACTCCAATTCTGGCAATGCTGCACTGGTTTCTGGTAGATTTCTGGATCAAATTCAAGGTGTTTGCGCTGACGTAATTCTCTGCACTACTATTAATCTTCTCATCTTCTCATCGTTCTTATCGCCCATTTTCTCCCACTTATGACTGTATCACTGTAACATTGTTGCTGGTATCCTTACAATTTATTGTTTCCTGATTGCTTATTTGTAACCTATGACCATCATTAAGTGTTGTACCTTATGATTCTTGATGAACGTATCTTTTATTTTATGTACACTGAGAGCGTATGCACCAAGACTAATTCCTTGTGTGTCCAATCAGACTTGGCCAATAAAAATTCTATTCTATTCTATTCTATTCTATTCTATTCTATTCTATTCTATTCTATTCTATTCTATTCTATTCTATTCTATTCTATTCTATTCTATTCTATTCTACAAAGGTTGGCTGCTGCCTATGAAAAGGAACAGCCTTTTTCTTATATTATGAACTCAGAGCTTTGTTTAGGATTTGTTTTGTTCTTTTCATCTGGAACAGTCCATTTTGAGATGATTGGATTAAGTTGTTTTTGGTGATAACTTCAGCTTTTATGAAACTAACCCCACCAGAAGATCTTACTGTGATCTCCTCCCCCCCCCCCCCCAAATATGTTAAAGTTTCTTTTACACTCAAACCTTTCACAAAAAATATAGGGAAAGTTTATGGATGATGTGTATCACAACATTTCAGTTGTTTTACTAATGTTGTTTGGGTCTTTTAATTGTTAAGTTACATGGCCTGTCTATTGTATATGGAAATGGATGGAATAGAAACAGGATAGACAAAAATAATAAGCAAATAAAGTCTCCCAGTTTTTAGTTATGCATTCAAAATGGAGTATTACCAAATTATCCAGAGACAGTCAATCTATAACAAATAAAAAGCTGATTACATTAGTTGGACTCAGTATACGAATGGAAGGAAGATGGGGGCTGTTCAGATATTAGTTTCTCTGGAGCTACTATACTTTGCTTGGAAAATTTGAATGTAATATTTTGGAGACATTTAAGCATGATTTCTTACTAAAAATTAATGATATTAATTTATTAATCATTAATATTAATAACATCAGGACAGAGAATATATTATGTTAGCATTATGCGTGCTGATAGATAGATTTTTAAAATTTATTTTGTCTTCCAGACACAAAGAAATACATGCAGTGAAAGATCCTGAGTTGTAAAGGAATAACAGCAAGATTTTGAGCAAGAATCAGATTTGCAGAAATAAGTTCTTGATTTTTTGCTTTCTAAAGGTACTTGACATCTGGCTATTTTCCACTTATAGAAGTTCTGACCATATTGACAACATATTTTTATGTGCAACCCACCCACCCCCAAATACAAAATTTGGAAAGAAAATAAGAACAGCTTGAATATTCAGCAAAATGGCAACAGCCTCTGGGCTTTGGAAGAAGACAATACAGGACTAATGTTCAAAGAAGTTTAGGCTTAAGATGCTTTATTACTTTTGTACTTTTTAATGGTGTTATTTGTTGTGGTGTTATATATTTATTTATCTGAACAGCTAACTGGCATTATCTCTCAACAGGAGGGTCTTGGAAAATGAAACTATTATGCCATGAAATTCATTTCTCTGTAAAAACAATTGACTTGAAATGATGGTAAAGATGGCCCACATACTTGAATTAGTCAACATACACATTCTTTGCAGACTTGTTTTATTATACATTGATTTGTGCTCATTCGGTTTTTGATTGTTTGTTTGTTTGTATAATGTGGAAAAGGATGAATTCTTTCAACATAAATTTTATTTTCCTGAACAAATTTGAAGTGATGGCTTACTATATGCAAAATGTTAGTGTAGCCAAAGCATGATAATGTTGGAAACATGGAATATATTTTATATCCTTAATTCAAATCTGTTTCAAAGCATTATAATCCTCAAGCATTACAATCCCCTATGCACTTAGGCTGCTTAGGGATTTCAGTTGTGTGTATTTTGGATTGACAATAAATTAATATTAATTGTGAAAATAATCTAGACTAGAAAAGTTGAATATGATGATTCTCTCTTGCCCTAAATAATATATAAAATTTCAGCAGACGGTTGCTTTTTATCTAATAATAATAATAAAAAAATGATGTCAAATGAAAGCTTTGAAAGCAGAATGATTGGAACAAAAATATCATGTATTACATATACTACTGAATTGTAAAATATTTATATTAATGTAAGGCAGTATTTGGATACCACTGATTTGGTTGCTCCAAGAAATCCCATCATTATATATTTTTTTGGAAATTCACATGTAACTATCAATGGTGCCAAGGAGGCCTAATAGACAAATGCCATTAAGAGCCATAAATATGCTGCTTTAATTGCTTCACTTGAAAAGATTGCTGTGTGTGATCTTAAATCACACCATGGTTATCAGGAAACTGTAATTAAGAACAATTCCATTAACAAGAAAGGTGAAGTGTTCCATAAAATGAACATGTTAGAAGTGACATGACAAATTGAGTTTCATGCTAAAAGTCTGCATGGAAAGGAAACTGTGGTAAATGTAGAAATCTTCTGTGCCAGCCAGGGGTGAAACCTATTTCCCTTCCTTACTGATTCAGAAGTGTATGTGCCCTGCGCACTCACTTCGCTTGTGTGTATCACATGCGCACATGGACCATCTGTGCATGCACAGAGAGTAAAAAACACATTGCTTCCTGGTTAAAACCAGGAAGTAATGACAACCAGGCAGGTGGGCGGAGCCTCGTGCTGCCATTGCTACCGGTTCTCCAAACCACCCACCATGATCGCTACTGGATCAGCCAAACTGATCCGAACTGGGAGCATTTCACCCCTGGTGCCAGCTTTCTCCAGCCTGGAGCCTTCCAGCTCTATTATATATAAAATACACCACAATTCCCAATCAACATGGTTATATTGGGCAATTTTGGAAATTTAGATGGAAGAAAGCTGACATACAGTATATTAACAGTGTAATTATATGTGAGAATGTTCTTGAGAGACAAGAGAAGAGAGAGGAGGAGCCACAATGGTCAAATAAGAGGTAGCTTAACTCACGGAAGGAATATGGGCATGTTAAACATCTGAGAAGGGACCATCTAGTTTCTTGGACTATAAAGGTAGAGAAGATATATTTTCTGATTTGCAAGATTCTATTATTGTAAGTTAACAACAATGATAATGTTATCACTCAGGGTTCATGGTACTTGTCGGGAGTGCATCAATAGTGACTTATTCTGTCTCAATGCTTCTGGAGCCAAAATAGCACCATCTTTATCAGCATGCTGAGAGAAATCAAAGCTGACAAATATACAAAAAAATATTGGTGGGGTGGGGTAGGATCATAGACTCTCTTTTCACATAGGGCAATGAAAAGCTAGCTTGTTTATTTTTTATTTTTATTTTTTTGACAGAACACATGGCAGGAATAGTAAATTCTGTGTGATTGCTTGGCTGGAATCCTGAACAGAATTAAACTATATTGTAATACTAAAATATTTGGAATAAGATTGTTGGTATGGATTGGAACAGTTTCCTGTGTTCTAAGTATAGGTTTCTAAGTATTATCTAGTTTCTAGATATAATGTCTGAAAATCCCACACGTTAAAAATTATACATGCAAAAATGCAAGGAAGAAGTTGGGCCTCAAAAAGGAATGAAGCAATGTAATATTCTATTCAAAATAATTGATGGCTTAGTGTAATGATTTTGATACATCTAATCATCAGTCAATTAGAAAAAAAATATTCCACCCAGTTTGCAGCAATGAAGCTCAGTCCTAAAAACGCTCTGTGGAATACCCAACAGCACATCTATTACTTTGAACCAAACATAGTTTTATCATAGCCAGTTTGGTCCAGTGGTTAAAGCACCAGCTAGAAAGCAGGAGATTGTGTGGTGTTGTTTTTTTTTTAACGGCTTGCAAACTTCTACTAGCTGAGGCTGCAATGGTTCAAATTTTGGAAAAGGAATGCATGACAGAATATAATTAGCAAAAGTTTTTTGATTGGTTTTTATATTCATAGAGAATCAGTCTTTTCCCTATCAGCTGCAGTGGATGTAAGCCTCATGAGAGGTCAGCCATGGTGAATCTATCCATGATGGGCTGCCTTTATTGGGCTCTTAAACCTCTCTCCCCTCCTGCCCTGCCCTGGGATTCTTAGATAGCTTTTGGGAAAATAAACCAGAAAATTGATGCCCAATTTAGGCATTTTTAAGGAATGGCTATATATTAGTGAGGTTTAACTACATTGTCTAGTGTCTATAGGTGCTTAATTAAGGCAAAAGTGGGAAATAATTACCTAATTGGGACAAAGTTCCTTATCACTACTCTCCCTCAAAGCAAACAATTAGTGTGCAGCCCTGTGAAGAAGACAGGAAGATGCCATTTTGACTAAGCAAAGATTTGTGTGCTGGTCAGAAGAGCAGTCATGCACAATTCACAAACCTACCTATCCAAATGTAAGAAAGTCTAGCCTGTGGAATCTCACTGTGAAATGAGTAGAGAATCACTTTTCCCTCTCAGGAAAAACTCACTGCTTCTTGTACTTGACAGTGTGACTGAATTTTCCTTCAGATTAGATTACCTTTTCTATCAAGCAATTTTCACTTTCTCCTGGTGCCTTTTACCCCATCTGGCTTTATATTTCTTAAAGGTGCTTCTGGCAGTTTGCTGTCTTCTCTATGGTATATCAAACTGCCATTTAGTAAATTCTTAGCAGAGCTGTATAAGCTGGCAAATCTTCTGCAGCTCATGGGACTTGGATTTAGGGTTCTGTCTAATGAACCTTCAATAAGCCTGTCAAAAAGAAGCCTCCACAAAGCAGACATTATATTTAGAGGCTGTTTACTACACTTGTCTCCTCTGTTGAGTACAGTGTCTATTGCATTTCTTTTTAGCTAGTCAGCTAAATAGTTCACGTCTACAAAAGTCAATGTTAGCCTTATAGCTTCATTCCTGAGTACCACTATGGGCAATGTAAAGTGCCCTTCGTATGATACTCCATTGCCTTAGTGTAAGAGAATATGGTTTATTAAAGAATGAAGTTAGCTGGTTCATAAATGTGCATTGCAATCTGAAGTGTGCATTTATTGATATGATTGCTCTACTTATGCTTTGAAACCCAGAAGCTGAACTGTTGGGGAAATAACCTGCTGCACTTAATGAGAGATGTTTAAAAGTTCTACTACACATCTTGCCACTGGTTTATATTTTCAGACTAATTCAGATTTCTTGAACTTTCCATGTGTGAATCAGATAGAAGATACCTAAAGATACCTGAAGAGACAGAATTCATGCTCTGAATTCCTAATATACAATTTTGAAAAAGCGCTCAAAATCAAAACTTGTCTCATTCAGCGTATTATCTACTGCAGCGGTGATCCTCCTGGTAAATTAATAACTTGGGCACAAGGGAATTAATGTCTCTGACTCATGTTGCTCAGGACTCCACAGATGTTACATTTAGTGACATCATTAATATCAGGGTTATGCTAGCAGCCACTGATAGCCATATCAGCTATTTATTAGTCTTACTTTAAACCAGGGGTGTCAAACTCATGGCCCGCGGCCCTGATACATCACACACTGGCCATGCCTGCCGCCAATTTAGCAAAGGAGAAAAAAGTAGTGATGCATCATGTGATGACAACATGACGCCATGAGTTTGACATTAAACAATTCAAAACTGGTGACATCATCTCCTCAGCTTGTGATAGTGGATTCATTGTTTAAATAAGCAGTGAGCTTTTTGTCTGTTTCAAATTGCTCCCCATTCAGTTCTATTCATTCTATGTTTTGCTATTATATTAATGGCAGGGAAAAAATATTTTCCATATACCTCTTCTGTACCAAATACTATATCGCATGCTAAAAACTAAACTAAAAAAGCTATATGCAGTATTGTGTGAGAATAAAATGATACGTTTGTGACAGTATTCTCAGAATCTTAGAGGACCATTTACTTAGAGTAATAGCTTTAGAGCAGTTTTTCTTCACACAAACAACTGAAAAACCTGCTATAGAAATGTGGGTGAATGAGTTGGAGTTTACTTTGCTAATATTTCAAAACGGTTTTATATATTTTTAATTCTAAAAATCCAGAGGACAATTAACTGGGTAGTATAATAAGGATAAAAAGTACCTAACCATGAGGATACCTGTAAGGAGTGCTTTATTCCCCCTCCCCCTTTTTAATATTTCATATGTCTTGTTGGTTCAGAGCAGTGAAGAGCATTTTATAATTTACCTCTTCTACAATAATACAGTACAAAATCTCAATTGTGTTGTGAGCCCTGCTATCATATATAGTGACATAATTCAAGGTACAGTTCCCCTTCCCCAAAATCTCCATGGTGATTTAAGAGAGCTGGTTAAAATGCTAGCTGGACTTTACTAGTAGTTAATGTTTATGCCACCATGGGTCTGTCAGGAGTGAAAATTAAGGTTAAGTGTATACATGCATTAAACATTGTAGAATAACATTTAGTAGAAACACCCTGCTGTTTCATTGCCAGCTTAGAATTCTTGTAATGGTAGGTGTGAATGACTTTAGGAGACAGGGGGAAGAGCACTGCTAGGGAAATTATTAAACAACAGATAGTTAACCCACAAAAGAAATGTGAGCATGGCACCCCTGGTTTCCTGAGTTGTAAAAGTGACGGGGAGAAATGTACTTTGAGACTTGCAAAATTCTCTTAATTTAACTTCACAACATAGTAGAATTAGTCCATCTGATCATGCCTCCCATGTGAACTTGCAAGGCTGACAATTTCATACACAATTTAGAACAGTGGTCACCAACTGGTGGTCCGGGAACCACTGGTGGTCCATGAGAAAATTTTGGTGGTCCATAGAAAAATTATTTGCATTTTTATATTGCACTAAATACTATTTATCTTTTTAAAAAATTCGTATTAGTGGTCCACGGGATTTAAAATTATGAATTTAGTGGTTAGAAAGGTTGGTGACCCCTGATTTTGAATGTTCATTGTTAAGCATATTTTTATATTAGAACTTTATTTGCTCAATACATATTTTTGAACTGAATATTTTTAAAGTTCTATCCCAGAAAATATTGTACAGACATCAACAACAGCTAAAAAAAAAAAGCCATGGAAGATATAGAAAAGTTTCAGAGGGGGTTTCTCATATGTATAGGATGTACTGTGTTTTCCCGAAAATAAGACCCTGTCATTCATATATATATATATATATATATATATATATATATATATATATATATATATATATATATATATATATATATATACATATATATATATATATATATATATATATATATATATATATATATATATATATATATATATCCCTGAAATAAACACTTGGCCTTATTGCCATGTGCTCAAAAGCCCGATTGTGCTTATTATCAGGGGATGTCTTATTTTGGGCAAAACAGGATAACAGAAAAGCATGTTAAGTAAATGAGACATATTGCGCCATCAAGAAATGGCTGCTACCTTTTTGAAGCTACTATAATGGAGATTCAACCTTTCTCCCATGTCAAATATTTCTTCAAGGTTTAAAAAATGTTGTGTTTTTTATTTTTTTTACAAATCCAAAGGTAAGTCCTTGCCCCCAGGTCCTTTTTCATCTTTTGGTTTATCCTTTGTATTTCCACTCTGTAATCTCTGTTTTACTACTTTATTTTCCACTATTTCTAAATTGACTAGAATTTTCATCCCTTCTTCATCTTTTCTGCCCAAAATTCTTCCATATTGTTGCCTGTCACATCTTTCATTTTTACTTTACAAACTTCTTCAAAAATACATTTAAAGATGCACAAATTATTGCTGTTGGTTTAGTTATAGGTTTCTCTCCCAATTCTTCAAAAATTCTTTAAAATATCTCAAGCCCCGTACCTTTATCTGTCATTTTGTAAATTTTACTTTTCATTTTCCTGCCTGGAATTTTAGTAACCTCTAATGTCCCATTTCTATACCGATAAAGTCTCACGTTTCTTTGTGTTATTCTCAACTTTCAACCTAATAAACAAAACAAAATTTATGTTCCCATGAAAATGTTTGTTTTCTCAGTTTTTAAAAATCTTTTAAAAAGTCTAAATATTCTAAAATCATCTGGTCTCTTAATCCATTTAAATCTTTCTTAGATTAAATTATTTTTAAACTTTTTCCCATTTGTTTTATATTTTTTAAATTCTTTAAACTGTTTTTTTTTCTATTTTGGAATGAAGTTTTACCCACTATTTGGTACTTTTCCAGATGTTGTTTGGAAGACCTCTTTTAACTATAAAATAATTGTAAATTCCAATATGATTGGGATTGGGATTGGGGATATGAGTAAACAAACCCAATGTCCTTAAGAGCTCCATCATGGTTGAGAGCTTGATGACTCTCCTTGTCTCCCAAGTCTCAAACCTACTATGTGACTTCTAGTCTCCTCATGATGCAGAGCCATCCAGAGCACAAGTGAGCAATCTCTCATCCTTTCCTTGTCTGAAGAGGTTCTGTTGGACTGAGCTTGCCACTGCTTTGTTGGTCATTACTGCATTGTTACCTTTACTCTTTCAGATACGTCTAGTTCACCATTTCCCCCATCTGAAAATCTGAATCAGCTGTTCTTGAATGAGTGAAACTCATTTTTATTCTGTCTGTGTCCATTTTTTGAAGTTTAGTTTCTGAGATATCTGGCTAGGAAAATATTGTGTATCCTTCCACTATGTGAAAGGTTGGGTCAATGCATGGAAGTCAAGAACAAGGGTAGTGGACATGATCCTGTTCTCTCCCAGCCACACTTCTGCGATTTTGACTAAAACATTGAACTGTAGAATTGATGGTCTTAGCTATTCAACTTGGCAGCTAGTTATGTAATGAACATGACAAAACTGAATAACTTTCTCAACTGAATGATGTCCTAAATGATGAAGAGTTTACCTTTGAAAGTTGAAGGACTAAAGTATTTAGTCCTTCAACTATGTCATTTCATATTAATTAAACAGCTTTATTATTCCCCCTCCCTCTTTTTTAAATATATGTAAAGAATAGGAGGATTTTATTTTACCCTTTGAAATTGCATTCCTTTATTCTTGAAAATATTAAAGTACAGCTATTTTAAGTCAGCAAAATTAGCTTGATGGATTTTGTATTTCTTTGCCAATATTTCTTGTTTTTATCAGAGTTAGCTCACATCCCTTACTAATCCATCATTTAAGTCTCTTGTGAATAATCTTCTCTGCACTATCTGAGTTCTAACCATATGAAGCAAACCAATGCAATTATTATTATGTGTGAAGGTATCTGAAAAGAAAAATGAGGACTTTGCAGTATCATGGTTATATGACAGAAATCTCTCTGAAAGTAAAAACCCAGATACTTGCCAGCAATATATTATAGTTGAACATTGTTTCTTAATTTTAACATTTAGGCTAACTTTGAGGCAGTTACTGAATTAAAAAGTGGCTCAGAAATATTGATCACAACACAAAATAAAAAATTATGTGGAGCCAATTTATCCCATCAATAGAATTAAGTAGTCACCAAAGCATCAGTGATAATTAGGAAAATGATTTATGAGGTAAAACCATCCACTGCCAATGTGTGGTAACAGAGGGGAAAGAAGCTAAAATGCTGCTACTTTTATATTTTGAAAAGTGGGTTCCTAAACCAGCATTAAGAAAATGTGAAAGTGCTGAATAGAAGGTTGTTTTATTATGGACAAGGTCTAGTGCTGTCATTGTATGCTTGGATTATTATAACCTCCACTGATGCTTTGCAGTGCGGAAAGTTAGCACTGGATCTTTTCCATATATTATCATCCTGCAATAGTGTCTGGCTAATACAGCTTTTTCCAGATCAAAAAAATAAAAGTCTCCTCTCCTTTCATTTTAGTGTACATTGAATGTAAGGAGAAAACTGTCTCCTGATGCTACCTGTATACATGCATGGAGGAATTTGAAGTTTAACATCAGTAAAATTAGGATTTGTGAGAGGAGAAACCTCTCAGCATATTGCTGCAACTAATTGATTGATTAGTTTGAATAGTTTGAATGGACCAATCATAGCATGGCTTCCTGGCTCTGAGTTTCCTGCACATTCCAATAGTCAGTTGATGACCATATAAGCAGCAGCAGCAGCTCACTCACTCAAGAAGAAGGAAGAAGACCCACAACTATGGGAATTCTGAACAGCTGAGAACTGAGACAGTTGAGAACAGCCAAGAACCTCCAGAGCTGAAGTCACTACAAAGAGCTGAGTCACTGCCTTGGTCCTGAGAAGACTGACAAACAATCCAGAGAGCCTCCCACATTTGGGGAGAAGATTAGAGCTAATGGACTTTGCTGAGAGGAGAATCTTTTAGGCTGTTGATGCCTTTTTGTAGGTTTGTTTTTATGTGTTTTTATTATTAAACCTGTTACTTTTTTAAGACTCCTCTCTCAACTTGCATGCTTTAGTGCGTTTGTGTGTGTATTGGGCCACAGTCCATTCGAGCCCAGAATCTCCTTCACAGGATTGATACTAATATTTTAGTATTTCAACTTTTATGTGACTGCTAAAATAAGTCAATATTAACATCAGGTTATTATGTTATAATCATCAACTAGAACCAATAAAACGGAAATTATATTATTCTTCATTTCAAGCTATAATAATTTCTACTTGATATAAGAAACAGCAAATTGAACAAGCCAGTAAAAATTATGTTATGTTTTGTAATATAAAAACTGTATCTACTATGCACTCATTTTTAATATTAATATCCAAAATGAATTTCACATTGTTATATTCTATATTCATGTTTTTCACATATGAAGTTAATTTTGACATGAAGACGTACTCCCATAATGTCCAGTAAGAAACGTATAGAACCTTTGCAGTTGTTATTATATACAAAGCTAGTTCAGTGTATAATATAAGGTTTAGACATATTTGTAACATACTGAAAAGAAAAAAAAATACCTTTCAAAAGTATTACTTTCTATTTTACATTATTTTTATATTTAATTGTTGAGCTTTACAACATTAGTACCAAATATGGAGCAAAAAAATCCATACAAGAATTACATTTCCAGTGATTTTTAGACAATGAATTGTCTATTTTGGCAATGAACACTGAGATAATTACATCTAATACAACATTATATACCAATGTTCTCCAATATTGGCTATAAATTTGCAGTTTTACTTCCATTAGAAGCATTGTTACATGTGAATTGTTCTATCTGAATTCAGTATCCATGCAACGTATTTCTTGGGATGAAGAATATAACACTCTCTTTCTCTGTGTATGTATGTATGTGTTTGTACACGCGCACACACACACACACACACACACACACACACAACTAATTTTTGAGTTATGAAACAAGGTAGTGTAAGGCAACCATTTTTAACCAAGGTATCTTAAATGGACCAAGTTTCAGAATGCATCCAAAATCTGCTACCTATGATTCATGTGGAATTAAAATTTGACAAATTAAAAAAAAACATTTTATGACATTAAAAATATCAGAAAACATTGTATGATATCAAACAAAATGTCATAAAATATTTCCTATGCTCAACCCCTGACATTTGAATGTGCTATTACAATCCAAAATAACTTAGTTTCAAGGTAGATACCTCTCTGAATATCTCCCTGAACTTTTCCAGTGAAGGTAGCCCATTAGAAACTCTGTCATTGTTGAAGGCATTGAGGAATCTGGTAAGGAAATATTTCTGAAAACATGACCCAAAGGGTGATACATAGTCTACTTATTCATAGTAGTAAATTTCCAAAATTTGGAAAAAATATACCTCTCCATACTAGATTCAGGTAGTCCTTGGGTAATAACAATAACTGAGACAGATAACTCTGTTACTAAGTGACATTGTCATAAAGTGAAAAAAAGCACAATTGCACCAACTCACAACAGCAGTTCTGGTAATTCTGGTTATAGCTAGTTGTTAAGCAAATTGAGTGCAATTAAGCATAACATTATATGACCGTGACTTGTGACTTCCTGCCAGGTTCCCCATGGACTTTGCTTGTCAGAAACTAGCAATGAAGATCACAAATGACAATTATGACAGTCCCTATGATATGCCAGGACTGTTATAACCCTATGTTTGTTGCCAAGAGCCCAGATCACAATCATGTGATCATAGGGACATCTTGATGGTCAGAACTCTGAGGACTGGCCATAAATTTCCTTATTTGGTGCGGTTGTAACTTTGAATGGTCACTGAATGAGTGATGGCTAATTAAGGGCTACCTCTAATAAGTTCAGAAAATTATGTTTTATAATAGCTTTTTCAGAGTTCTAGCTGGCATGATGTTTGTTTATATTATGTACCCATCTCACAACAGTGACTCCGCTATTAAAAAGGACTTTTGATCCCCTATGAAATATTTTTTCTTTTGTTCTAATGAGGAAATAATAGCAAAAGTTGAAAGTTGTGATATAATAGGTTTAAAGTGTTGCTTTAAGAATATTCTCCACTTATTTCTATGTTACAAAAGTAAAACACATTGTATGTGAACTGAACCAAACAAAATCTTGGAAATTAAACCTTCAAAGAGATTTTATACTAGTGCAATCTTCCAGGGAGAGTTGTTTCAAATCGTGTTACTTCCTTTAGCATTTAGCATGAGTTCTTGATTTTCTTAGCTAAATAACATTAAGAAGCCAAATGAACATATTAAAGTTTGAATCTGTAAGCTAACTTTATTTATCAGAGGTGAAAATATTTGCTTGGAATTAGCAGCTGAAGCAGCATTGTTAGTTTCAGAGACAATAATCTCTTCATCAGTGCCAACATTCAGATAATATTAGGTACTTGTACTTGGTTATATGTGAGAGAAGAGTGATCCTCAAATAAAAAAACAGACGAAGGAAGAGCTATTGTGAAATCTGTATTAAAGGAAAAAAATCTGTGGCAACTGAATGGACACAGAAAATATGCACAGCATTTGTACAAAATCTGTCCAGCCATTCAGTACTAAATTTATGAATATCTTAATATACTTATGGTTTCTTTTCAGTCAAATCCATTGATACTTCTAAACACCCAGTTATGTCATGGCTAAATGGGCTTCATGCCTATTCCAACTATCAATATTTTTGTTTTCTCTCAGCTTCTGTTTTGATAGGAAAAGGGCATGTTCCTCAAAGAGAGAAAGGATAATTAGAAAAATGACTAGGTTGGGTAAATAATCTATTATTTCCTATCCAGTGGACAACAAAAGGTATAATCAGGTTGAAGGGAAAATTTGCCATGAGAGGACTGTGTGTGTATACCCTGAGTTTCTTCTGTCTTTATGACCAAAACTCAATTTAAACTGAGAGATGTGAATTACAGAAATGCAACAGATATATCCATGTGCTTCAAGCTATAGTGAATCAGAAACAATTAACATTTTACAGAGGAAGTGATGCTTGCTTAAGTACTGTATATATCAACATAGAGCCAAAGTCAGCAATACTGAATTGTCCTGTCTACCACCATATTGCAACATGAGAAATTCACAAAGGCATCTACTGTTTTTCCCCTTACATATCATACATTTGTATGATGTTGATGGGGGAATCAGTGATGGAAAGCAGTAATTAAATTAGGCATGGCTATGACTAAAATAGGCAAAAGGAATATTCTGCCAGAGTCATTGCAACTTCCTGGCATAGGAGCTACTCAGAGGGCGGATATCAATCAATTCTTGCTGTTATGTTAATCTTCCGGACAAGAATGGAAATTATATGAATTCATACCAAAGCTCTAAAAATAATTGTGGAAAGTCTTGGCAACATTCTTTTTCTAATTTAATACATTGTTTTTATGCATTGTTCTCAGGTTGGGGTGCAAAACTGAATTTAACTGAAGCTAAAACAAAACACAAATAATAGGTAGGTTTTCTAACAGAATAATCAATATGCATGTTTCATTTTGTTCTTTATTTCTGCCAACTTCATTCATAATTCCTAAACAGTTCAGTTCTAGAGAAGCTTGGGAAGGAAATAAGTTTCAGTCATTGGTTTGGATGGATGACAAAGTGGGAAAAAAATCAATTGAAAACTCATATTCTCTCTTAAATAAAAGGACATTCACTTCAGTGGACATTACTCCTGCCACTTTGGAGTTGTCACAAATGCTTTATGTGATCAGCATGTGTCCATGCAGGTACAAAGTCTTGAGATCAGACTGCAACTATCTGGATTAAAAAAACATTTAATGAAGACATGGAATTAGTTTTGAGATGTGGTGGCAGCAACAAATGTAAATTGTTTTTAAAAAAGATATATAGAAAATAAAAATAAATGCATCTATCATGTATTTGAGTGGGCATGTATCACCACCAGTGTGGCCGCGTGGGTGGTGATGGGAGCGACGTGACGCTCCCATGTAACACCTCTCCTGCGTGAGCTGCACTGGCTCCCGGTGGCCTTTGGGGTGCGCTTCAAGGTTTTGGTTATCACCTTTAGAGCGCTCCATGGCTTAGGACCTGGTTATCTTCGGGACTGCCTGCTACCACCAATAGCCTCCCACCGGCCAGTACGCTCCCATAGAGAGGGGCTTCTCCGGGTGCCGTCGGCCAAACAATGTCGACTGGCGGCCTCCAGGGGGGGAGCCTTCTCTGTGGGGGCACCTACCATCTGGAATGAACTCCCCCCAGAGATAAGGAGGATCCTGGATCTGCGCACCTTCCGTTGCGCGCTCAAGACTCATTTGTTCCATCAAGCCGGCCTGACCTAAGTCCGTCCCCTTTTTAAATGGAAATTTTAATTTGTTTTAAATTATGAGGGTTTTAAATTTGTCTCAGCCAAGTTATTTAATTCGTTTTTATTCTATTTTAATTTTTGTATTTATGTGTTACCTTAAGGCTGTTCACCACCCTGAGTCCTTTGGCAGTAGGGCGGTATATAAATCTAATAAAATGAAATGAAAAAAAAATGAAAAAAATCAACTACAATAATTAGATGGTAATATATTATAAGGTAGGCATTATTGAACCGAATCAAAAAAAAATTTAAAAACCCAAGAATGGTATGGAAACTGGTAGATTTGACTTTTGAAACTAATCTTACCTAATTCACATAGCATTAATCAGCATGTAAATCAAAACACAATTATCCTTTCTTGAATTTTTCAAAAGAGTTTTTAAATCATCAAATGTCCATAAAATGAATACTTTGGGGAAATATTCATAAATCTGTGTATATTAATGAAAAGTAACATATAAAATATATTCAAGAAATTACTTCTTAAAATGTATACAATAGAAGTGTGCATTCAAAAGGGCAAATAGTGTAAAATATATGCCCATAAATGCAAAACTAAAACTAAACAAAATGGATATAATGCAACAGAGTTACAGTTGGAAAAATGAGTTATTGGGCAATAGTCCAAATTGATAGTCTAGTCTTGGATATCATGAGCCTTTTGACCAGTGGTGGGTTTCAAAAATTTTTACTATCAGTTCTGTGGGTGTGGCTTGGTGGGCATGGTTTGGTGGGCGTGGCAGGGGAAGGATACTGTAAAATTTCAATTTTCTCCCCACTCCAGCGGAAGGTTACTGCAAAATCCCCATTTCCTCCCGATCAGCTGCAATTTGGGAGGCAGAGAATAGATCGGGGCGGGGCCAGTCAGAATTTTTATTACCGGTTCTCTGAACTACTCAAAGTTTCTGCTACCAGTTCTCCAGAACTGGTCAGAACCTGCTGAAACCCACCTCTACTTCTGGCGAATGATATCGAGTTGGAAAAACTTTGAGTATAGAAGCCTGTACTTTAATCCCCCAAATATATTCAGTGCCTTACTTGTTTTCTTTTAAACCTTACTATCAAAAAAAAAAAAAACTTACAGAAAAAAACACCAAATTAGATTGGGTGCATGGAATGCAGTAATTTAGTTAACAACAACCAGTACAATCCCCATTTATACTACTTCACTAAAGAATAAGAATCACGATCAAGGCTTTTTACTTATTTACAAACTTTGGGATTTATTCTGTTTGAATGAAAAAAAGACAGCCACGGTCTCAAAGCAATAAATAAGAGCTGAGTAAAAGGGATTCTAGGTACATGAGTATCTTTTCTTATGTCTAATTTATATAAATGCTTGCCCCCCTCACCTCCCTCTTTCTGAAGGAGAAAAAAAATATTTAAATTTGACAGAGTAAATGAACTTTCATGAAGTTCCTAGTATAGGAGGAAAGTAAATCTGTTTCAGAGCTTTGGACATGTTCCATCTTAATGTAATAGCTGATCATATTCAATTCATAGATTGTGAACAAGTGTTGGAAAGCAGCTCTTTCCACTTACGTATTTATTAAACTTATATGCCACCCATCTTTTCAAAGGCAACTCTTATATTTGGGAAAAACACACTGGCTGTTAATTATTCATTTTTCATCAGATATTGTAGCAACCATCATACAATTGAAGCCTTTTGGGGCTAATAAAGCACACAGCATTTAAGGAACTTCTATGCAAATTTCAAACGAATACACTGAGAGCAGGTCTATGATCTTAATGTCCTATTGCTAATAGCATTATATTTTTATTATTATTCTAAAATAGTATGAGAAATCTACATACAAAGGGAAGAACAGTTCATGAGAAACAATGATGCCTCTTTCAATAATACAACAGAACTGATTATTGAGATTAAGGAAGTGTAACAATTTGCTGGTTCTTTTCCATTTAATTGTACACACACTAGTGCTGTGAAATTGGGATAGTACTTTTAAATTAGACTACAGACAAAATAAATGATTTGACCAGCCACATAAAATAATTAGCCCTTACAGTGTGGTTCAAGATAGTAGATTACCAATGGTGAAGCAGGGGCTTTGGGATCAAATGGTAAAACTAACAATTTCTTTCCTCTCTCCCAATCTATAAGGTTCTGATTTGAGTGACCAATGTTGGGCTGATTCTTAGGTAAGAACAAAGATGCTGGTCACTGAAATCTAATATTCATTCATTTTTCACCCTGTACTATGGTAGTGTTCCATGAATTATGCATTATGAAAATCCTGTGTGGGCTGACTACCATCCTTTTTGGATCTAGAACCTACAAAGAAATACATTGGAGCAGTTGCTCAAAGTTTTTCCCAGAGTAAATGCTGGTCTGAATTTAGAATAGAATAGAATAGAATAGAATAGAATAGAATAGAATAGAATAGAATAGAATAGAATAGAATAGAATAGAATAGAATAGAATAGAATAGAATAGAATAGAATAGAATAGAATTTTTTATTGGTCAAGTGTGATTGGACACACAAGGAATTTGTCTTGGTGCATATGCTCTCAGTGTACATAAAAGAAAAGATATGTTCATGAAGAATCATAAGGTACAACACTTAATGATAGTCATAAGATACAAATAAGCAATCAGGAAACAATATCAATATAAATCATAAGGATACAAGCAACAAAGTTACAGTCATACAGTCGTAAGTGGAAGGAGATGGATGATGGGAACAATGAGAAGATTAAGAGTAGTGCAGATTTAGTAAATAGTTTGACACTGTTGAGGGAATTTTTTGTTTAGCAGAGTGATGACGTCCGGGAAAAAACTGTTCTTGTGTCTAGTTGTTCTGGTGTGTAGTGCTCTATAGCGTTGTTTTGAGGGTAAAAGTTGAAACAGTTTGTCAGGATGTGAGGGTTCTGTAAATATTTTCACAGCCCTCTTTTTGACTTGTGCAGTATACAGGTCCTCAATGGAAGGCAGGTTGGTAGCAATTGTTTTTTCTGCAGTTCTAATTATCCTCTGAAGTCTATGTCTGTCTTGTTGGGTTGCAGAACCAAACCAGACAGTTATAGAGATGCAGATGACAGACTCAATAATTCTTCTGTAGAACTGTATCAGCAGCTCCTTGGGCAGTTTGAGCTTTCTGAGAAAGAACATTCTTCGTTGTGCTTTTTTTTTTTTTTTTTATTGAAAAAGTTTTACAATACAAAAATTTTCCCCCTTTTTCACCCCTCCCCCACCCCCACCCTCCCATCCCCCCCAATCTCCCCCTAACCACCCCAATCTCCCCCCAACCCCCCCTCCCTCCCCATCCCACCCCTGACTTCCGCTACACATTTAAAGAAAAAAACCAACAAGAATTTGTAACAATAAGAAAAGCAAATACTATTATATATTCAATTCTAAATTTAGAGGAAGAGAAAAGAAAGAAAGAAAAGAATTAAGAAGATAAAAATAAAATTAAAAAAAGCCCATAAACATAGATATTTATCTAAAATTAACAATATTATAATAAGAAAAACACCCAGAAAAAAATAACCATTATAGTATTTAACCCAAAGGAAAAAAAAACATTGCTAACATTACTAATCATATGCCATACACTGTCCCCCAAAAATTATATATCCTACTTATTCATATTAAGTAATATCAAATAGTTTAATCCCAGCTATTTAATCCCCTTAATTCAAGAACACAAAACCCCCCTAAAGAAAAGAACATAGAACATACAATACAATATAATTACATATATTGTTATAATTTTCCATAACTCGAATTTCAATCTTCTCTTCATCCTGATTGAAGTTAAATCTTCTTTCTTCACATATGTCCAATTCCAATAAGCTTCATCTTCTATTTGCCCCCATCAATAAAATAAAGCATTCCATATAAACCCCCGTGTGACTTTATATAGATAGCATCCAACCACGAAGATATTCACACCTCTAGGTAGGATCATTCAGACTAACGTATTCTATTTCAACAAGAAGAAACCCAATGCAGCTCCGCCAAGCCTTAAGAACAAAAAAAATCAAAAAAAGAAAAAAATCCTAGAAACTGCATTCCCAGATGTTCTTATAAAACTGTTTCAAATCCTGCCACCCTTTGTTGTTCACTCCTTCTGGTTGCGAGATGTTTTCATTTCCATTCTTTCCTCTTGGATGATAAATTCCAAAAAAAAAAACAACAACCCTATAATAGGGTAATCACAGAACGCTGCTACTATTGCAGCGATCTGTTAAACTTACTCAGGATGTTGAATCCAATTCAAAGTAATAAAAATTTTATAAGTCTCCAATTCAGGATGAGGACTTTATAGTCCATAAATCCAATTCAGTATAAACTTTGAGAATTTTATAACCATTTTCCAAAGTTATCCATACTTTCTGATAACAACTGTATCTGGTGAAGAATTTCACGACACTCATTAGTGATCGCTTGAATTTCCTCATTACATTCTGGTTCCTGTTCGATATCACCACCCTTTCCTTGCGGAGCGATGGACCTCTGCTGCTGTTCATCTTGAGTTGTAATATTTTTAAAATCTTGCTCCAGCAGTTCAAGGTCCGGTGCTCCTAGTCTAGGTTCACTGGTATGCTCAATTTTTCCATCTGAAAAATCCATAGTAAAGTCCTCAGAGAAACCAGATTGTACTCCTTGTACTTTTAACATTCTTTGATTCATTCTTTGAGTCTCATCCTTCTGTTTACCTTTTGCAAACTCTCTTTCTTGTTTCTTATTCTTAAGATATTCCGAAGCTCCCTTAAGGATATTTTTATAAAAATGTTCCGCCTTTCCAATAGTATTCAAACAATATCTCACACCATGATATCTAAAAATTATGCCAGCTGGTAAGTCCCATCTAAATGGGATATTATTTCTCTTCAATTCCTTAGTTAAAAAGGCAAATTCTTTCCTATCCTTTAGAACCTTCGATGGTAACTCTTTAAAGATATTAATTTGTGCCCCTTCTACTTGCATTCTGGCAGAGTAGGACTTTTGTAAGATGTCATCTCTCAGCCTTTTATCAGTAAAGTAAACAACAACATCTCTAGGCAAATTCCTTTGTCTGGCTATTCGTGAGTTGACTCTATAAATTTTCTCTATACAACCAAGAATTATCTCATCTTCTAGCTCTAGTAATTCAGCAAAGACCTTTGCAGAAGTTGCTTTTAAATCTCTCTGGTTTTCTTTAATACCTCTTACCCTGACAGCTGATGCCATAGTTTTGATTTGCAGCATGATAATATCATTCTGTATAGCCTGATTTCGAATCTCAGCTTCCACAAACTTTTCTTGTATTTCTTGAATCTGAAAATCAAATTTACTGCTAATTTCAGTTACTTTCTCCTCCATTTCAATCACCACATTTGAAAGATCTGAAATTACTTTGATAATATTTTGACTTAATTGGTCCTGCTTTCCAGCAATCAAGTCCACAAGATTCTTCTGTGAGTTTTTAATTTTGTCAACTACGCTCGGTAGGGAAGTTGTTATAAGATCTTTTAAGTCCCCTTCTGCCAATCCACACAATTGCATCATTTCAACTTTCTTCTTCAGCTGGCTCGTGGGGGAGCCCCCCCTTCCTTTAGTCATCTTTACTTTACTTTAAATTGCCTTACTTTGCTTAACTTTATCTTACTTTACTTTACTTTAATTAAAAGAAGAGAAAAAAAAATATCCAAAGAAATTCTTCTTACTTTAAGTGCCTTTCCCATTGCAGAATATTTATTTCAAAATCTCCATTTTCAGTCGCTCTGGCATTTCTTCAAATAAGACCAGTCGCCATCTTAAAGGACTTTCTTGAGAACTTTCACTTCTCTTCCTCTCCTTCCCCCTTCCCCTCTTTCCTCTTCCAGGAAATCAATAAAAAATCAGTAAAAAAATCCATACTTGCTTCGACTTTTCTTCTTTCTTTTTCAGCTTATTCAATAAACGCTTCAACTGTGGTGTTGCTTCCGGCGTCTGGCTCCGCTAATTAGCGGAGGACTGTCTCGACGCGGAGCATTCTCCGGGGGATATGGAGGGGGCCATCCTTCTGAGCCCTCCCCAGGACAAATGGAGCATTCCTGGGGCGACTCAGGGGGCCCAGCCTCACCCCCAGAAGCTCTGCCTGCTCCTCCCGCTGAGAAGCAGGTTGTTCGAGCCGCCTGCCAGCTGTAAGGCGGCTCTGATGCGCCAAGAAGCCGGCGGGCATAGAAAAGCCCGCCGCCGACGAGGAAGGCGCCACCGGAAGTCTTCATTGTGCTTTTTTGATGATATTTTTGATGTTAGCTGTCCATTTTAGATCTTGTGATATGGTAGAACCTAGAAATTTGAAGGTCTCTACTGTTGATACTGTGTTGTCTGGTATTGTAAGAGGTGGAAGTATGGAAGAGTTTCTCATAAAGTCTACCATCATTTCTATGGTTTTGAGTGTGTTCAATTCCAGATTATTCCGGTCGCATCACAAGGCTAGTTATTCAACCTCCTGTCTGTATGTGGATTCATCATTGTCTCAAATGAGACCGATTACTGTTGTGTCATCTGCAAACTTCAGTAGTTTAACAGATGGATCATTAGAGATGTAGTCACTGGTATACAAAGAGAAGAGAAGTGGGGGAGAGCATATTTTTAGTTTGTTCTGTCTAAGAATCCAGAGTTTGATCAAATTTAATATATAGTTCTAAACTTTGCTCTCAATAATGTGCATAGGCAGTTCTATTTTTTAGCAATATGTGAAGGAATAGAAGAATATTGTATTGGTTTTATCTCTTCCTTCTCATAAGACGAAATATGGTTTCAAATTCACAGTTACCTTTTCAGCTCTTCTTCCTTGCTTCAGTGCCTCAGAAACAATGCTTTCTAAAGGTTTTTTTTATATTTCACCACATCCACATCCAAAGAATATTCAAGGGACTCTCCAGGGAGTATGGTTTCTTTAGAATTTCACATAGTTGTCTGAATGTATTAACGAGAAATCTTTTTCTATATTAAAAAAAATAAAGGATTATACTTGAACTGGCTGGAAATGAAATGAAAGCATACTGAGCAGAGCTATCCACACCTGTATTAATTATTTTGGCTCCTGCTGCTGAGTATTACCATGGCAACAGTTAATGTTTTGTTACATCACTAAAAGTATGCAGAGAAATGTGTATTATCAGAATAGTATTTCGGCCTGGTACAAACAAACACTGCACAAGTCAAAGATGGTTAAAAGAAAATAAAAATGTACATTAGGGCTGTGTCCTAATGCCATCTGCATTCAGTACCAGAATGGAATGGGACAGTTGGGTATCTTCCTTTAACTCCCTTGGAGCAGGATGAAGATATTTAATTTGTGTCGCCCCTCATTCAAAATCCTCCAGTAAACTTCAACCTTAGGATATAATTCACAAACACAGTATATTGGACAGAAAGGAAGACAATCTATCCTAATTAGAGCAAAAGTTTTTTTTAATGGTACTTTGATAGGAAGAGAAATAAAAGATATATAAAATAAAATAACCAACCGGCATGCCCTCAAATTAAATTAAATTGACCATTAGAGGCTGCTCTCTTATCTCCAATCATAGTATCTGGGACTGGCTGAATGAAGTGTTAAATTGTTTAATTCATTACTTTTCTTCCCCCATCTTTAGATGTTATATGGGTCAATTAAGGCTGACTGAATTTGTCTGGCTCAAGACTATGTTATATACTATGGAAAACATGAATTATTTAATATTTTCTCACTATCCTTTATCTCAATGATTTAACCCCAATTTATTTATCTGGAAGCATATTTATTTCTTACCATAATAATAATAATAATAGCAACAATGCTAATATAATTTATTATAACTGTTACTAAGGTATGGTATACATCAGGAAATTACAGAAATTACAACATTCTGCCCAATAAAATTAATTCCCAAACTGAACAACCAAAGTAAATAAATATAAATGCTAAAACAAATCAAGTGTAACAACTATATATTTAAAATAACAGTTGGGGGTATAAACAAGCACATATCATACACAATTAAAATAAAATGGGTAATAATCTAGGAATTGTTGAGATGAGTCAGAGCTGACCCTGCACTAACCCACTAATCAATTACAAGGTTCTTTAACCTTTATTTAAAGGCAATTAAACTTTTATAAAGATTATGAGAAAGAGAGAAATTATTTACTTTGTTTTTTTATTTTTAAAAAAATACTGTGTGTCTACTTGAAGTTTACCATAAATATTCCTCATTATAGAATCCATTTCTTCATAAATCTCATTTAACTCTGACTCAACATTTTGAGTGCTGTAAAATAAGAATAGATTTTGAAGTTAAAAAGTCTTACGCTGATTTGTATTCTTGAAAAATGAAAAAAGGTGTGGCTACATAGTTAACCTTCACAATGTTAGATTATAGAAAGATAAATTCTATGTTTCTTGAACAACAGTCAAGGATCAGGAGCAAGACAAGAAGAACTATAGCTAAATCAGTGTTTCTCCATGTTAGCAATTTTAAGATGTATGGATTTCATCTCCCAGAATTCCCAAGCTAGTAATTCTCAAAGTAGATTGCACATTCCTTGAAGAGTACAAATAAATGTGAATAAGGAATAGCAATAGCACTTAGACTTATATATCTTTTCATAGTACTTTACAGCACTTTCTGGGTAGTCTACAATGTCAGCAACTTGTCCCCAACAATATGGGTCCTCATTTTATTGACCTTGGAATGATGGAAATCTGAGTCAACCTTGAGCCAGGAGGATTGAACAGCAGGCTGTGGGGAGAGTTAGCCTGCAATGCTGCATTCTAACCAGTGTGGTTAGAATGCAGGGCTCTTTATCAATATTGGTAAGGCTACACACACTGTTGAGCATTGACTGCTTGCATATGATAAAGAAATAGGAGAAGAAGGTCAGAGATAAAAGGTCAAAGAGCCTGGATAGCTCAACAGACTAAAAGCCTGTTATGAACATTCAGCTGCCTGCAATTATTGCAAGTTCGAATCTCACCAGGCTCAAGGTTGACTCAGCCTTCCCTCCTTTCTAAGGTAGGTAAATTGAGGACCCAGTTTGTGGGGGCAATAAGCTGACTTTGTATAAAATATACAAAAGTATGAAGGCTATTGCTTAACTCATTGTAAACTGCCCTAAGTCTCTGAAGAAGGGCGGCATATAAATCTAAAAAAAAAAAGGACATTTGGATTTGTTTTTTAGAATGTTATGGGACTCACAGACTTCATTTTCCTGTAAAGAAAGGAATATGAAGTAATGAGCTGATAAAAATAAATTTCACTGAGAAAGAGGAAATATAAACAAATTTCATATTCAAAGCTAGCCCTTCCACCACAAGATTTTCATCTTCTAGTCTTTATGATTACTTCTTTTATTCTTTGCTAATGACCATCATTTCATATCTCTGCATACACAGAGAGCATCCTGGATGATAAAAGCTAACTGTTCCCTATAGCTGCTTAGGACTGCTACATAGATACCATACAGCCTCAGGCATTTCCTTTGCTGCATTTTCTTTGGATAGATATATAGATTATATTTCCATTTTATTTCTTTTGGAATAGTTTATTCCTCCTCTCTGGAATCCCCCTTTTCTGTGTTTTCTTTCTTTATACAATATCCCCATTAAAATACGGAACAAAATATGTGCAAAAGGACTCAAGATTCTGTTTGCCTATCTGTCTATCAGCAGGGTTATTCTCACAGAACAGAACAGAATAGACCAGAACAGAACAGGAAAAGAAGTTGTTTTGGTAAGAGAAACCATTCGAGAAAGACCAATCGAGTTTGAAAGTGAGTCTGTTCTGGCTGAAGTCTGTAAAGAAAAAAACCCCAAAGACTTATGGCAGAGCTTTGGAATTTTACTGATTCTTCATTCTTATGCCCCTCCTTCCTGGTAATGTAATCCAGAATGGAAATAATTGGAAAAAATTCAAGAACTCAGTTCTGCATGCTTTTCTTATCTTGCTTTCCAAGTTATCTTCTGTCTACATTCTGTTTTATTAGCAAATATTTTTTTAGTAACAGTTTCTGGGTTTTTCCCCAACATTCCATATACCTGGATGACAATTACTGAATTATCTCTTATTTATTTTATTGTACAATGGACAAATTAATCCCTATGAAACATTCATTCTCCCCCCCCTTTTTATGTAGCAGTGTGCAAATATTCTTTTAATGTGTCCTTTTAAAAAGTTCTTTTTTTAAAAAATATTTATTTATTTATTTATTATTAAAATTTATATGCCGCCCTTCTCCCATGGGACAGTCCAAATTTAAAATCCCCAAAATTAAAACACCATAACTGGTCAGGGAATTTGGTGAAACAGTTGTGTCTTCAAGCCAGTATGGAAACTGCAGAGATTGGGAGCCATCCAGAGCTCGGTGGGTAACCCATTCCAGAGGGTCGGTGCGGCCATAGAGAACACCCTCATCCTGGGGGTCGCCAGCCAACATTGTCTGGCCGACGGCACCTGGAGGAGGGCAGTTCTATGAGAGTGTGCAACGCGGTGGGAGGCCAGTAGAAGATGGACATGGATATGACAAGCTAATTCTCCAGTCACTTCCTGACCATGTTCAGCATATTCATTTCTTCCCTGTTCCATTCTTTCTCTCTTTTTAAAAGCATGTGACTAATTCTAGAAAACTGGCCCTTGAGAGCACTCAGAAAATCCCCATATTATATCTTCATTTTATATTGGAACATCACATATCTTGCAACATGCGAGCTGCAAATTTTCATATTCATCTAAGGAGTCTCTGACTTGTGATATTAGAAAAGGTGAGAGTTGGCAAACATCTTGTAGGGTTGATTCCACACCTATGTACCCCAAAATAAATGATATATCTAGCAAGATTTACTCCAAGAGAAATTTATATAAGGTTGTAGTCTCTGCTTTATTTTGATTTTTCAATCCTGCTTATCATAAAGTTACTGATGTTATATATTTATGTTTATGAGCTTTAATAAGACTATAAAGAATTGATCATACCATAATAATAGAATATGTGATTGCTATGTTATTTCTTGCCTGCCCTTTTTCTTTTACCTTAATGGAACCCTTCTGGAAATATGCTTGTTCTAGATGGAATACTATATGCTACAGAATGGTTAAACTCATGTTAATTCTTCTTAAAATGATGCTCTGAGGCTACTTCAATTACAAAATTTAGCAAAATGTTTATTCAAACTTGGTTATCATGGTAAATGTATGATTCATTAAAATGTTGTTTGAAGAATTCAAAACAAGAATAGTTATTAGAGTAGAATATTTGATTATAACAGGATAATGCACATGAAGTGCTTTGTACTTTTGAAAGCACAAGGAGGAAGAGGAGGAGGAGGTATTATGATGACTTTCTGCTTAATATTTATAAAATTTTACCTTTATACATAGCAATACCTTTATAGAATATCCAATATCTGTTGTGTAAGCTTTTAAGTAACAGTTCTTCCCAATGCAGGATGCTAAATAAGCAAATATTTAAAAAGGATATAATGGAAGAAACCTTGGCAGAGTTTTTGATTTATCTTTTGCATTACACAGAATTGCAAAGAGGCACATTTGGGATAGAGAAGCAGTTGAGACACTTGGTGGCTCTTTACTGGGAAATGATATTGGAGAAGAATTCACTAAAACCTCTTTATAATCATGGGTAATACTATAACAATTTAAACACCCATGTAGTAGCATACTAAAGTCTTTGAATGAAGATGGTACAAAAAAGATGACAGACATAGCAATTCTTTTTGCAATATGTCAGTTTAATGATGATGTCAGGTGAATCTGTGCTAAAATTAGAATGAAATAGGAACCCTAATGAAGTATGTATGATTTCAGAAAAAGTAAAAAAAAATTAATCATTTGACTAAAATGTAATTATAATCAAAATTCAATGCACTGGATAGAAAAGGGCATGCAATAGCGTGGGGAAGTATATTTATTGCCTAGAAGTACAAGTATTAGAGGATAATAAAGGCTAATAAGCACCCTATTCTGGAAGAGATGAGATTGGAGTGGTTAGCTGGAGATAAGTATAAACATTATTGACCCATTATTGATGATCTTTGCTCCAGTTCTCTATCAATTCCTTTAAAGTAATACTCACCATTAATCTCAAGATTTTTTCCCCAGTGTGATCACAACAGGTGACTCCTCATCAGTTTGGAATGGATGAGAAATAAATTTGCTGATAAAAAATACTAATTACTATAGTTTAGAATGTGAGCTTAATTCATATTACTGACATTTAACTTTGAAACTAAATTATGAAAGAGTACATTATAATTATTTTATCTTACCACAATGCTAGGATTTGTTTGTGAAATCCTTTCTATATGTTAATTTGTAAGATCAACAAGAGTGATGATCATGAAAAGAAAGGCTTCATTTATAATGGAATAAGTAAATGAAATATGCTGGTGAGTTTGACATGAAGTCTTCAAAGTGGGCCAAGTTACAATAAAAAAAGCTACTGCTCATTCTTTGCACCTCAAAGGGCAATCTGAGGTGGCTAAGGTAGCATGAAATTCAATATGCTGGCTTTAATCAAACTTCAAACAAATAGTAAGCAAGAAAAGATTGTTAAGAAGACACTGTCCCTCTGTTTTCTATGGCATAGTTACTGGAATGATTTAAACCATTTTTGTTAGAAGCTGTCTCATTCATCTTCAGACAACAAAAGAAGTAAGTAATATAACTATTCTCCTTGGAACCCTGATGTCTGAATAGACCTGAAAAAGGTCAGCCAAAATTCATATCAAGCTTGGACATGTTTTAAATTGGAATCAAAAGCATCAGGAAGTACTCTGACAATAAATCCAAAAGTAACAGTATTGGACAAATGGTTCTTCATTCCACTATTTGTTATTCTAATCTTTAAAGTTATTCTTCAAAGGCAAGTAACCTGTGAAGGGACAACATTTAGCCTATCACGAGTTTTTGAATTGTTTGTATTCTTTTTGAAAAATATAAGGAAGACCAGTAGCAATCCAATATTTGGGGGAATGAAAAAGTTCAATCTGAAATGTCTATAAGCAATCTAAAATTGATGTTTGATTTGAGAAAGCAGAATAGGAATATAAAATGGCTGTTAACAAGGTATCTTGATGCTAGGAAACAGAAATACAATTACACACACTGTCTAGAATGTGATGGTGCAAAGTTCAGTCCTGCTGAAAGAAATGGGGCTGACCATGTGCTGCTTGTCCATGTGCATAAAATAATGCCTCTGTTCAAACCAGTTGGAGACATATAGTATGTATAACAGAACTGTACATCTAATAAGTGTTTTGACATCGTCAAGCTGTCTCATCTCAAAACTGATGTTTCTTTAGTACTTTTTCAAGATGACAAAGAAAAGCTATTTTTCTCACTACCCTCTTGCCTTCTGTTGCCTGTTCTCGCTTTGAACATTTCACTTCCTTCTGAAAACAAGACTCCAATCAATGTCCACTGCTAGCACCCCTTAGAGGTTCAGGGTCTTGTTCACTGAATGTTTGATGTTGTGATGCTGTGTATGCCTCTTCTCAGTTGATTTCAATTCTATCTATTCATTCACTCAAAAAGAGTTTTGAATACAGGTTACTGTTATATCACTATGAAGTTGCCATATTCAGGAGCATTCATTCGCATTATTAGTAATTAACCTTTCCTCACACCACCTACCAGCCTCTCTGAATGGAATTTTTTAAAATTTGTTTACAGGTTTACCAACAATTATGCATGGATCATGCAAGGGGTATGCAAACAGGTTTTTCTGATTTGAACGCTTTTTATTTGTGGTTTGTTTTCTGCAGAATGAGGATGAAATTAATTATAACCCAATATGCTGAGGCAAGACCTGCGGACTGAGTTCGAAAGACATACAGTTGTTGGCCAATTTTTGATTGGAATTGGAGGCAGTTAGCAGTAACATAAATTGATTAAAATTCTCTGAAATTCTGGACTCATAAAATATAGACATGCATATGATTATAGCACCATTAATATCAACGAAGATATTTAAACTAGTACTAAAATAAGACTGTCTTCAAAAATTCCTGAATTCATTTGAGTAGACTTTGTAATGACTTATTAAAAGTTTATAGATCTTAGCTAGCATTTTTTCCTCCTTCCCTAATATGATCTTATCTAGCTCCTGTAGGAGCTTATCTATACCTCCTTGCTCCTTATCCTTTTCATATTTGGAGTTAATCTGAGCAGAAGACCACCAATCCAATTCCATTCCCTGCAAAGCTAATTCGGTTCTTGTTTTTAAGCAGCCTTGGCTATCAAGTAACTCATGATTAGGTAGATGTTTTTCTTTATTATGTAACAAAGTATATGTTATGGTTTCTAGTGGGACCAGCCAGGAGGGGATTAGAGAATAGGATTTATCTTTAATTTTCCTCCATGTTTCAATTAAAATATTCCTTAAATAATGGCCTGCAAAACTTGTATGTTTTTTTACCTTATCTTGCTAAAGGAAATAATGCCAACCTTGTTGCAACCCCGAACCTTCCAGGACCAACAGCCGTCTCCTTCTCAGCAGAATCCAATCCCTTACCCAGACTAAATTTGCAGCCTGATAATAATATTTCCATCTATCCCTCACCTCTTGGAGCATTTTCAGTTTAATTCTAGGCTTTTTATTCTGCCAAATAAATTTAAGAACACATTGATTTAGTTTTTTGAAAAAATTATTGTCCAATCTGGCTGAGGCTGTGTAAAATAAATATACCCATTTTGGGAGAATATAAGATTTTATAGCCACGATCCTACCTAACAGGGAGACCTGCAACTTCTTCCATTTCTCTAAATCTTGTTCTGTTCATTGGAGAAGTTTCAAATAATTATCTTTCTTGATTGTTGAACATTTAGCAGATAATAGAATGTCTAAATACTGTACTTTATTAACAATTTGAAATCCCAAATTCAGTTCTATTTCCTTCCCCTGCTTTTTAATCAAGATCTTAGTTTTTTTTTCTTATTTACTTTTAGGCCTGCTACAGTTCCATATTTTTCTAATTCATAAATTAAGTTCGGGCCTGATGCAAAAGGGTCTTCCAATACAAATACAAGATCATCAGCATATGCTTGTAACTTATACTGCTGGTTCTAATATGTAGTACTTTTATTCCCGAATTTCGCCTAATTTCCTTCAATAATGGTTCCATTGTTAATATGAATAGGAGCGGAGAAAGTGGGCACCCCTGTCTAGCTCCTTTCTCAATACGAATTTTCTCCGATACATCTCCATTGATCAGAATTTTGGCCGACTGTTTTGAGTAAATTGCATGGATTGCCCGAATGAACTTCTCCCCAAATTGCATATGATGTAGCAGGCCAAATAAAAAGCACCATCTCACTCGATCAAAAGCCTTTTGTGTGTCCACAAAGGCCAAAGCCAGTTGTTTATCAAAGTGGGTTTCATAATATTCTAAAATATTCATAATTATTCTCATATTGCCTCTGATTTGCCTACGAGGTAAAAAGCCGTTTTGGTCTTCATGGATAAATTGGTTCAAAAAGCCTTTTAATCTGTCTGCCAATACCGCCGCAAATAGCTTATAGTCTGCATTGAGGAGTGAGATCGGTCTGTAGTTCTGGATCAGGGACAAGTCATTACCTTCCTTTGGCAAGAGGGTAATTACTGCTTCTGTCCAGGAATCTGGAATCAATACTTCCCGAATTACCCCATTAAATAATTCTACCATGTGAGGGCCTAGAACTTCCCATAGTGTCTTATAATATTCCATCCGAAGGCTGTCTGTACCGGGGTCTTCCCTGTTTTTTGTTTCCCTAAGACTCTTTCAATTTCCTCTTCCGTTATCTCTCTATCCAAAATTTCCTGGGACAAATCCAGGATTTTCAGTAGATCAGATTCTTCTAAGTATTTCCTTATTTCATCCTTGGATTTGTCTTCTTCTCTATATAGATCAGTAAAAAATTCCTGCACTACTCTTTTCTTCCCTTTTTCCTCTACAATCGAATCACCGTTTTGTCTTTCAAGTTATGAATTCTGCTCCTTTCCTTCTCTTTTTTTAATCAGTACGCAAGCCACCTTCCTGGTTTATTTGCACTTTCAAACTGTCACTGTTTCATCCATCTAATTTTCTTTTCTAGGTCCTCCTGGTCTAAGAGATTAATTTGATGATGCAACAATTTCAAATTCATACCTAATTCTCTACGATCCTGTTGTAACTCAGCCTCCCTTCTTGCCAAATATCCTAATAGCTTATTTCATTTAGCCTTGTCCTTCTTCCATTTCCCGGCTATATAATTTATTGCTAGACCCCGAAACACTGCTTTAGCTGTCTCCTATATATTCAAAAGATTTGTATCCTCATTATTTTCCTGAAAGAAAAATTCCATCTCCTTCTTTGCATTGGTTAAAAATTGCTCATCTTTAAAGACCCTCACATCCATTCTCCATCTGGGCCTTGTTTTCAAACCTCCCCAAATGATCCAGAGCAGATTGTGGTCTGCCCACTCGTTAACATCTATCTCTACTTTCCGAATCCCCTGCCACAGCTCCCCCGATATCCAGGCCACGTCTATCCACGACCAAGATTAATGTCTGGGGGAGAAATATGCATACTGTCTTCCTTCCGGATGGTTTTCCCTCCATATATCTCTAAATTCAAATTCCTCTTGTATTTGATGGCAAACAGGTGGCAGTCTTTTCTTTACTGTTCTCTTTCCTCCTTCATGTTTCCTGTTTCCAGGTATATAGTCTTTATCTTTATCGTCAATGGCATTAAAATCCCCCAGTAAACAAATATGTGGATAATCATATTCTGTCAGTTTATTATAGAGACTTTGGAAAAAGTCTTTCTGATTCCCGTTAGGTGCATAAATACAAACCAATAAACATTTTTTTGTGGCAAATTTCTACTTCGATCATTAGAAGTCTCTCTTCTTCGTCTGCAAAGATTAATTTAGAATTTATATGCTTTTGAACATAAATTGCTCTGCCTCTTTTTTTGGTTTCCGCCTAAGATGTATATAAATTACCCAATTTAGTACAATTCAATAAATATAGATGATCTCTTTTCACATGCACTTCCTGAAGACATATTATGTTCAGACCTGCTTTTACTAATTTGTTAAAGACCTTTTTTCTCTTATTCGGACCATTCAGCCCATTAATATTAACTGACTACCCCTTCTGCTACCCCTACTTGCCCTCTACCTGGAGTTTCTTTCTTGTTTGTCTTGTTTCTCTCTGGCTCAATCCTTCGGCTCCTACCTCTACCTCTACCTGTCATCTTCCTTTCTTTTTCCCACCTAACTGCTCTGATTCTCCTCTCTCTTCCTCCTCTAATAAGTCTCCCCCACTCTAGCTCTCTGATTTTTCCCCCACATCCGATTCTAAGGGGTTAAGATGTCTACTAAGGAAGTCTCTGGCATCTCTGAGACTGTCAATTCTCACCTTTTTATCTGCCCATGTAAATTGTAATCCTTCAGGCAGTAGCCATCTATAAAGCACTTTATGTTTTCTTAACTGGGCAGTTAGAAAGTTGTAATTTTGCTGCAGCTCCCGTACCCGTCTGGGGAGTTGTTTCAGAATTATTAATCTTTAAATGTTACCGCTTTGTCTCTTGCCTTTTAATAAGTCATTGGATAGGAGACAAGATTGTCAAAGATTTGATGCTTGCCTGGGGGAGGAATATTGGCCACTCAATTGATTTGACAAAATGGGAAGAAATTTGGTCTAGACAATTGAAATTTTTGATGGCAACTGCTTATAAGGAAAATTTGTACAAGATGGTATACAGGTGGCACTCCCTCCTGCCCGATTATCCAAAATGTTTCCTGGACTCTCCCCAAACTGTTGGAAGTGTGGGGAGCGAGGTACTTATTTCCACGTATGGTGGACCTGTCCCAGGGTAATTGAATTTTGGAAACTTATTCAGAGGTGGTTGTTAGAAATTACTGGATACAAATTACAATTGAAACCTGAACTTTACTTACTAAACATTAGGCCAGATAAAATAGGCATTAACAAATGGTATCTGACTGTTTATATTACAACCGTAGCAAGAATATGTCTCGCCCAAAATTGGAAGGGAAAAGACCTACTGCCTGAAGATTTGATTTTAGGGAAAATTATGGAATGTGCAGAAACCAATAAGCTAACAAAAATTTTAAGAGATCAAAAAGATTCCGCATATTTCCAATGTTGGGACCTATGGTATGTTTGGTTAAATAACAGAATAAAAAGAGGACAATGTTAGCTTAGTTTTTATTTCTCATTTGTATATTTGGACTGAAGGTAATGTATTGTGTAAGGTTCTCACCAAAATCTGTTTGTTGATAAATTTTCTGTTTGTATTTTTTTAAAGACATAAAATTTATAAAATTAAAAAAAAAGAGAGACTTTGTAAATTATTGGGAACTGATAAAGTAGTGCTCCAGAAAACCTCATGATAACATTCTGATAAATCCCAAGGTGGGGACAAGCTATCATTTTTTGTTCCTGAATGCTAAATGAAACCTGACATTATTACCCATCACCACTAACTAATCATTATATAATTCTATTTTAAGACTGAAATTAAACCACAGAGCTAATGGCTTTGATATTCACCTAATTTGTGGACTGCCTTGGTTCTTTATCTGTTATTGCATAGAGGTCATGTAAAAATATTTATGTGAAAGTTAAAGCATTTTGAAGCATCAAGGACCTTAATATGCTGCATGTTGCAGCAGGAAAGATATCCTTGGATTTTCAAGGTTTCATTATTTTATTTCCAAGATCTTTATATTGTATTTCAGCACATTAGTGTACCCTGGCAGGTCATATAGGAGATACTAAATTAATCATTCTGATTAGTCTTATGGCATCAAAATTGGAATATGTACAATTTTTAGAAAATCATTTCCATGCAATGGATGAAAAATGAACCAAAGAATGGAAAGGATGCCTCTCTCCTTCCTTTAAAAAGATGTATTATACTTATAAACTAGATATTATTTCTTTTGACTACAGAAGTTCTATAGGAGAAAACCAACTCAGCAGGTTTTTCCTTTAATTACAATTAACAGAACTAGCTTGCTGACCTCACACTTCCAAGTATGATGAAGTTCTCTGAGAAGAGAGTTGAATGAACGTTAAGCTAATATAACCAAGTAACTGGAAAAGCAGCAAGAATCAAAATGGATGTATTTTTAACATCAAAACATAGTCATTTTCATTTTCAAACTTTTCTTGCTTGCTGTGTCAAAGAAGTGCTATTATTCTTGAGACCCAAAGGACAATGCCAGTTTAATGGAACCTTCTCTGAAATCTGCCTGCTGGCTTATGTATTTTACTTTATTATATTGTGGCTATGTGAACATAGTGTACTAAAGCTGCTTTGGAAAAGAAAAAGGCTGGAATAAGTGGGACATGTCTATGAAGATTTTCAGTCATCCAGGTCATGGTTGTTCCAAAGGTGCTTTTTCAAGAGGCTACTGGACTTTCTGGTTTTTCTTTGAAGAAATTTTGCTTCTCATTCAAGAAGCTTCTTCAGCTCTGTCTGGATGGTAGGGAATGGAAGGATTTATACTCCTTGCAGACAGCTGGTCATTTGTATTCTTTTAGTGGGTCACTGAGGCCACCTGGAGGTTTATCTGTGTTGTCAAGGTCACCTGAGTAATGCAAATGGGTGTGGAGCCTTCTTGGAACTGTGTTGTAGACTGGAGATAGATGATGTTGTATTTCCTCCCCCTCTGTTGAGAGTGAGTTGTTCAGTTTTGACATAGATGGCCTCTTTGACCCCTCTTTCAAAACAGCAACCCTCTCTGTCCAAAATATGGACTTTGTGTCTTCAAAAGAGTGGCCTCAAAAGAGAGATCCAGCATGACACAATTGAAGCTGTCATGGTAGTGAAGAAATGACTGCTACAAGACAGCACCTTAGATGACAGAATAAACCTCAACCAAACCACATATGTGCCAGAAACTTGTCCACCCCAAGGATAAAACACCCAGATACAAATCGAGCAACATGGTACATGCAATACAATGCAGTGAGCCATGTGCAGATCTATACATTGGGGAAACAAAACAACCACTTCATAAATGCATGGCACAACATAAGAGAACAAACCCATCAGGACAAGATTCAGCAGTCCAATAGCATTTAAAAGACAAATGCCACTCTTTTGAAGACAACAAAGTTCAAAGTTTGGACAGAGAGTACCGCTGGTTTGAAAGAGGGGTCAAAAAGGCCATCTATGTCAAAATTGAGCAGCTCTCTCTCAACAGATGGGTAGGGATTATCTACCTCCAGTCTACAACACAGTTCTTTCAACAGTTCCAAGAAGGCTCCACACCCATTTGCACTACTCAGGTGACACTGATGACAAAGATAAACCTCCAGGTAGCCTCAAAAACTCTCTAAATGAATGCAAATGACTAACTGTCTGCAAGGAGTATAAATCCTTCCATTTCCAACCATTCAGCCAGAGCTGAAGAAGCTTCTTGAATGAGAAGCAAAACCAGGGGTGGGTTCCAAATCTCGTTGCTACTGGTTCATTTGTGTGTGCACAGGTTCTTGCATGTGCGTGGGGCGCTTCTACACATGCGCAGAAGCGTCTGGGTAGGTGGGCGGAGCCTCCCACCACTGCCACTACTGGTTCACTCAATCTGGTGCGAACCGGTAGCAACTCACCACTGAGTGAAACGTCTTCAAAGAAAAACCAGAAAGTTCAGTTTCCTCTTGAAAAAACATCTTTGGGACAATATGTTGGACACAACATACCAAAGCTCCCCTACTTTGGACTGGATAAATCTTATCTTCTTGCCTTCTTTCTTCACAACTTGAAAAATAAAATGTATAAAATATTAATAATAATATTAATAATCATAATTGGATCCGTCAATATTCCATTGATTTTAGTTTCACTTTTACCTTAGTTATAGAGTCTGTATTAATGCAGCCTTTTATGTTTTTATAACATTTACCAATTTACAATTTTGAGTTTATAGATGTACTCTAATAGGTACCATATTTTTTGGGCTATAGGACTCTCCAGACTATAAAATGGATCTAGCTTTTGGGGTGGAAAACAAGGGGAAAAAATCTGCCTCTGCCTCCCAGCAATTTGCCTCCTTGTAGCAAACAGCAAACAGCCTGGTCAGCTTCAGCAAAGCCTGATTTAGCATGAACAGTTGATTGGCGGTTGGATCAGCCTCCCAGAATACCACCTATCAGCTGTTCCAGGCTATGGGATTGCTACCACCCATCACCACTGTTGCTGCCCATCGTGGCTGCCAGGTATTGTCGTCTCTGTGCACCACATTTTTGGCCTCCACGCACCCCATTTTTCCCTTTTCCAGGTGGCAGGGATAGGTGGCGGTGGCTGGAACAGCTGATAGGCAGTATTCTGGGAGGCAGATCCAACCACCAATCAGCTGCTTGTGCTAAATCAGGCTGTGCTGAAGCTGACCAGGCTGTTTGCTGCAAATTGCTGGGAGGCAGAGGCCAAAGGGTGGGAACTGGTAGGTGGGTGGGACTTCGGCAACATTCGCTGTATAAGTCGCACAGACATTTCCACCCACTTTTGGGGGTGGAAAAGTGTGTCTCATACACCAAAAAATATGGTATTTCATAGGTAAGTATCCTCTGTAATTCTATGCTTGTAATCTACATTATGTTATTAATATTTTATCTCATAAATTTTATCCCATGTCTGGTAATTTTACATGCTATGATGGTCTTTGATAAAAATAAATAAAAAGTCTAAATATGTTTCAGACTTAATAAATATCAGCAAAGGAAAGTAAATTTCAAAACACTATGCTTAAATCTTGCTACATATGTCTATAATATATGTTGGCCACATTCTTCTTCTAACTGGTTTTGTCTTAATTCTTTTGCTAATATAATTTAAATCCATAACCAGGCATGAGGTTGCAACTTTTGAATGTATAGATGAAATTAGGTGTTAAACTTGTTCCAGTGAGATTTCTTTTCCTATCTATCACATAGCGTCTCTGTTCTGATCCAGATCTGGTCGGTAGGAATTACAAATTGGGTAATGGTGGTGGGGAAATCATCTTCATCTAGTTTTGATGTAAACAACTGTGTCTGTGAAAAACTTAATCGAATCTCACTCTCTGAGTGCACGTTAGAGGAAAATTATATGTACAAACAGTGGTCTTAATCAAACTTTCTATCTAAAAGCATTTCTGTCTGAATCATTTAATCAAGCTTTGTGCCAAGTATTTCTATCTAAACCCTTATTAAAATAATGGGAACTACATTAATCAGAAATATTTTGCTCTACTAGTTTCAGCAAAAGTTAGAACTCTTTAATCTCCCAACTCTTCCAAACTCAGTTTAAAATACACTTGAGACCAAGTCAAGCTGTTTTAAATGATCTATTTTGACAGTAAAATATACATATGTTTATATGATTGTGAGTCTCGTGCTGGCTCCTCTGGTCAATAGCTGAACATAGAAATCTATTAACCACTCAGCCAATGTGTTCATTAGCTGTTCTTTTATTTATTGAATTATTGTGACGTATTCTGTGTTTCAGGTGGGCTGCACCAAAGGAAGCTCATTCAATCTCATTATACACATGTTGTGCATTGACAATAAAGGTTTGAAATATAAATATGAAATATGTTGTAATGGCTGTCCCAATTTCCTAAATACTTTCCTATTACCTATTTCCTTAGTCTTTTATAACTATAACTTTGTTGTTAGTATCTCATGATTTATGTTGTTTGCTTATTTAGTATCCTATGACTATCACTTAGTTTGTTTCTATGATTTATGATTATTGTATTTTATAATTATGATCATGGTTTATCATTTGTTGCTCATATGTACTCTGAGAGTTTATGCACCAGAATCAAATCCCTTGTGTGTCTATTTGGCAATAAAGAATTCTGCCTGCCTGCCTGCCTGCCTGCCTGCCTGCCTGCCTGCCTGCCTGCCTGCCTGCCTACCTACCTACCTACCTACCTACCTACCTACCTATCTATCTATCTGTCTATCTATCTATCTCAAGATAAACACAGCAAATTAGTAACATTTCCCATGTCTCTTTGTTTGCAATGGTGGCATTGTCTTACCCTACACTGAGCCCCTTTACTAATTAAGCTTGCATACTGCCAGGGTAGAGTAAGCCAAGAATTACATTTAATTAGAATATAAGACAAATACATTGTAAAGCAGTATTTACTGCCTTGAAATAGCATTGCCCCATTCATAGATGCAATGTTAATGGTTTAGTCAGGTATCAAAATCACAAGTTCCTTCTCATGACATCATGGAATGAACAGAGACTTGTCTCATCCCACATTGAGAGTGGGTCTTTATGTAAAAGACCTCTAACTTTAGTTGGATCAAGGCTCAGCAAATATGAATTATGTATTAGAATACTATCAAATGCATACAGTATGTTTCAGCTGTGAATATTTTTTCCTCTCTGAATTTTTTGTTTCTTTCATTGAAGAAGGCTTTATATGCAGTTTTCTCCAACTTGAATATTAATAAAAGTGGAAAAATGTTATTCATATTATTAATTAAATATACTTCTGCTAGGAATCTATTGCCTATATTGGTTCTTAGATGTCTATGGCTTTTTATTGTACCGATAAATGTTGGGTCCTCCACATTATAAATGCATATTGTGGAGGGGAAAAAGAATGAAAAACTAATGGTTTCTAAGTTTCCATAGGATTATGTTTTCATCCTATTTCTTTTATAGAGTCAGCAGTGTGCATTCATATTCTTTGATTAAAAAGCCACCCTTTCCATTCTCTTAAATTTAAAATTTCCACAGATGTAGCACTTGGGACTAGAAAAAGACTATATATTTGCAGCCCTAGTGTGAAATGAAAAAGTAGAAGATAAAGAGGTTAGCAGCATGCACTAAGGGCAGAGTTGTAGGAAGTATTTGTTCAGTTCCAACTCCTCCAAAAAGGTGTAGAGAACAATAGCAGCATCAGTGTTCTCAGCAGGACATCAGAAAAGCTATTGCTTCCACATAAAGCCTTATAGGTCAGTTGGGAAGTCACGTATGTTAGATCAATGCAACTGCTCTCCTGTTAGTTTCTGTGATCAGATGGACTTCAATCTAACTGAGTGCATGTCCTTCAGAATCATGTTGTTGATGCTTCCTCTTTATATTGTGTGGGAAGGAAAAACATAAGACCAAGCATGTATTGAAAATATAGCTTTGTGTGTTTGTCTGTGTGTCTTTTTTTTGAACTGAAAATATTTTTTAAAGGGAGTGAATATTTCTTCTTTAAAATGTTGGACTCTGGACACTGTTGAAATATTCATCATTGAAAGGATTCTTTCTTAACAAAGGAAAGGTGTAAAAAATAACTTTAAAAAGTATAAAAAGTATACTTTTTAAAGATACTTAAGGAAAGAAAATGCACAGACCTGTATATGGATCTGGCTATATGATACTAGTCAATAAATGAAATTGAGTGGGTTATTTTTCATTTTCATGCATATTACTAACTTAGTCCTGAGGCATCTCTCAGCTGTTTTGTGTGGTATATTAAGTAGGAAAGCATCTTTGGCCACTATGCCCAGGATAGGCAGAAAAAACTTGGGGAAAACAGAGAGTTAGGACATAAAATCTAGTTTTGATCCTTCCAAGGAGGTTGATTCTATGTGTTGAAGCATCTCCATGATTTAGATAGCCACGTATTGCTGCTGAACCCCACAGTAATCTCAATTGCCCAATAGGTTAGCACACTTCTTAATTCCTTCTGCCTTTTAATAAGAAGCAAAGTATTTCTTCCCAAGTGTTGGTTTTGCCCTGTTTATTACTAGCTTCTTTCCTTCCTATTAGAAATGTGAGAAACTACCCAATCAAGACTTATCTGGAGCATCATCATGCTATTTAAGCAATAACTTTCAGACAATGATGGTATTATTAAGTAGAAATAAATCCATTTTACTTAAACAAATGGATGCTTTTCAAGGAATGACAAAATCTTCCAAGTAGGAAATGATGGAATATATGAGAGCTAAACTCTCCTCTGCCCACATATTTGAAAATGTTGTTTATGGGAACAGTTATGGTTACAGTTCAGAGAACTGTCAATGAAAACAATACCATCTTGTTTAATATTAGCTGATTAAACGAACATAAATTTAGATCTCCTAACCTAAACAAAAATGGCTGACATTAATAAATAGAGAATACATGTAAGTATTATAGTAACAGAGGTCAGCATAGTTTTGTACTAAGAAGTTTTTCATAGTACTTTCCTCAATATCCAGGCCTTAAACTTAATATGCTAAAAATCAATCCATAATTAGACTAATGCATATTAGTGTGTCTATGCCAGCAATTGAGGTGTGGAGCAAGTGGTGGTTCAGAACCAGATAGAAATGCTTATGGCCGCGGTCTGGTAATTAATGACATATATAAAAATCAGGGTTCTTTCCTGGCAAACGTGTAGCAGAGGTGCAATCAAATAAATATGCAGAATGGATTGCATAAAAGAACATGAGCTACTAATTCTACGTCTCTGGACTCACATACATAGATAACAAAAATGAAAAATTAGGAGGAATGAATGAAAAATACTGAGTATAAAATGTCAATAATGTTGATGGATAGAAGATGGGATTCATTTGTTTATTGGGTTTTTATCCCTTCTTTCATTCAGGAGCTCAAGATGTCATATGAAGGTTGGGTGAGAAAATGTCACTTACCTAAATTCATTCTGTGAGTTTCCATGACTGAGGGTTAACTAGTTGCATGACAACTATAAATTGTTTTATGCAATTTACAGTTGCAAATATGTAGGTAAAAGAGCAAATATGTAAAAGAGCAAATATGATCTAGGAACTGAGGCAAAGATAGCTATGGTGGTATAAATGTGAGGGAAGAATAGAATGATCTGCTCCTTCTCTGCTAACTTTTCCATTTCAATGCTGTTTATCAGAACATGCATTTTTAATCTATAGTATTGCTAATATATAACCTAACCTTAGGTTAGATTTCTCCTTCTTCTGTCAGTCTTCATATTCATCTACATACAATTCCTAATTAGCTATGGTGATCAGATGACTGTAAAGTAATAGGTGAAATATTACCTTATTACCAAACTATTTTGTAGCAACGTGCTTAATTTTCTTAGACATTCTCAATCTAACCAGTTTGGGGCAACATAATGACTGGAAATAGGTATTTTTCTTTCTAGAAACTCAGACTCTTGACCATTATAACATAACTGTTCCTAACTCATTCCTACTTGTATCCATTTCTGCTGCTATAACACTATTGTGATGTCATTAAAATGCATCCCCATGGTTACTGTTGCTATGCAAATTGCTGTCTTGCTTTGAAAGTATTTAATTCACCATTTGTTTTTGTCTTCAGAGGCATAGCTAAAATTAAAATATGTGAAAATTTAAAATTGTTTTTGTTACTGGGTGAACTTGAGAGACCTAAGAGAGAATCTACAACCTGTACTTCTGTTTGTACACCCAAAGCAAATTAGCAGTCTTGCATTTAAAACTATTTGGAACTGGGGGGTGGGGGGAGGCAAAACTAAGTTTGGAAATAAGTTTTAAACTCATGGTTAAAATTGAAAGTTAACATTGTACATGGTCTCTTAGGGTTGGCCCTAAAGAAAGTATTTTACCTCCCTTAAAACAACTGCAATGATTTAGTAATATATAAAGGAAGTTCAGGTTTTGTGCCTGAGATACTACTCAGATAATTTCTTTTTTAATGTCAAGAAGTTGATGCATATTAAATCAAGGTAAACTAAGTGCTGTGTGAACCAGCCATAATTATTCAGTACCCAACTGTACAACTATTTTAGGCATCTAGTCATTATTATTGATGACAAATGGAGCAAGCTCTCTAGATCACTTGAAGAACAGTGTAAGCTATTCTGAGAGATTTAGAAATATTGCTGTTAGGGAGATATATACAATCAGCTTTGTGCTTAAAAGTAATGAGGGAAGTTTAAAGAATAAATCTGCAGTTCTATGGATATTATTTCAGAATAAATTTGATAGGTAATTGCATACACACACACACACAGAGAGAGAGAGAGAGAGAGAGAGAGAGAGTATTATAAGTGTCATATGAAACAAGGATGCAGGTAAGGGGGGGAAGGCATCAGAAGTAGTATTACAGAATGGTTATACAAGTCCATATCTTTCCTATATGCCTTATAATTTTGCATGAACACCGCTAACAGCAGGAGTTTGCAGCACAGCACTGAAATACTCTATTCATCTATCTGATAAAAGCAGTACAAAGCCATAGATACCTCTGTTATTAGCTCTAAGGCTTTATGGCCTATAATTGTTCAAAGTAATTATCTAAAACTTTTTATGCCAGATGTTAAAACTTTATTATAATTATAATCCATATTCTCTGTTTCACATAGTTTATTTACTTGCTAAATTTATTTGCCACCCATCTCACTTTTCTGATATTTACCGCAAGTTGCATCAAGGAACTCTCCAATCTCATGTTATTATCTTGAAGTAAAAAAAAAATCATTCTATGTCAGATGAAAAATGTAAATGGGATGATATTCATGAAAATATTTGGAAAAACAATTCAAAAAGAAAATTGTAACTGACAGATTCATCTACCCTTATTTGATTTACATAAGCTCTTTTATCATCTCTTTTATAATTTAATAACATTTTTCTGTCTTAAAACCCAGCTACTCAATTCTTTTTGATCTCTATTTTCATATTTTTATTAACATCTTCATCTTCTGATTATTAATCTTAAAACCTGCTAGTTTACCAAATTCTTTTAATTTTCCCATTAATGTCTCTATTCTATTTAGCAGATCCTCCAGAACCAATGCCAAGTCATCAGTAAATGACCTTAATTTATAAGTTTCTTTTTTTAATATTTAATCTCCAATCCTCTTCTCTTCTCTTATACTGTATCTCTTGGAAATAACAGAATTGTTAGAGAGAATTGCATCCTGTCTTCTTCCTTTTTGTATCTCACAAAGTTTTGTTAGATCTTCATTGTCAATTATTTTTACTTTCTTTTGGTGTGTAAATCACAAGAATTTATGAAATTCTTTCCAAAATGCATATCTTCCAAAATTTTAAAAATGAAGGCCCAATATCAATTGTCAAAGGCCTTTTCTGCTCCTAAGAAAATCAATGCATCTTGTTTCTTTCATTATGGTGCTCCAAATAGTCCAAATTGTCTACCATATATTATCCTTTATCTATCTGTTAAGTAAAAACCGACATTGATCATAAATAAATTTTTGTAAAATTATTTTAAACATCTTACCCAAAATTATGTGATCAACTTTTTCAGTAATGACATTGGGCGATAGTTTCTTGTTGAAGTATTAATGCTATATTAACCTCTTTCCAGCTTTCCAAAATCTTTCTCATCTGTAAAACAGAATTCACCATATTTTGTAAAGATTGTCAAGTTCATCATCAAAGAATTTATAGTAAGAAGCCAATAACCCATTTGCTCCAGGCATGTTTCCTGTTTTACTTTTTGTAGCTTCAAAAACTTTTCTTACTGCTGTTCATAAGACATTTCTGTATTTGTTCCTTTAAATATTCATTTTTATATAAACTGGAATAATATTGATGAAATACTTTTAGTATAATCACATTATCTTTTATTACAGTATCATCTTCTTGTAATTTCAGCATCATTTTTCCCTATTTCCTTTTATAATTTATATGCCAACCACTTCCCTGGTTTATTTGCAAACTCAAAATGCTTTCATTTTGCATAATTCATTTTTATTTCCATTTCTCTTAGAGTTAACGTAAATAATTGTCACTACAGAAGCTTAGTTTGTTGAGAAATATTTATCTTCTCTGGAAAGTTCTTTACTTGCTCTTCCTTTTATTTCACCCAAAAGAGTTTTCCCCCCCTTACCTCTTTGTTTTTAAGTTCACTATTATATTGTATAAAACAAATTTTCATTAAAAATTCTGCTTATATCCCAAACCATTCTTGATTGTACCTTTATTAAGATTATTTTCAAAACCTGGGATTCTGGCACATCAGAGAGACTTCTTCATTTTAGCTGTTCACTTCATTCAAATGAGTATTTAAAAGCTTCTCTCAAAATCAAAACTCATCTCTTGTCTATTGAAATTTCACAGCCTATGTCTACAAATCTATGGTTAGAAGTTTGGAATATAATCCATTTTTCATTTCTTTTGTTGCTCTATTATCTTCATGCTCTGCTATTTTCCCTGCAGAATTAGCACAGAAGTCAATTTTCTTTTAATAGTATTTTTTAAAATTCCAAGTTCTTTGTACAGTAATTATTACTGGTATTTTTTAATGATGTAAGAGTGAATGTCAACATTATGTAGTCTGATATGAACGTCTGATAACTGCTTAATTAAATCTCTCTCTCTCTTTCTCAGTCTGTGTGTCTTTGTGTGTCTCTCTGTGTGTGTTTGCACACATAGTGCCATTTAGAATATTTGTGCTCTCTATTCCACCATGAGCTATATAGCATTTACATGTTTAAAAGATAATATCGTAGATTTGCAGTAATTTCTCTGCCATGAAAAAAAGTATGTGCCAAAATTGTCTTTGAAAACAATTGCTACAATCTTACTGGAACTACCCTTGGCATTTTACCAATACTGTTGGTATTGGAACTGCTATTGATACTACCCTTTTACAAATTTTATCCAAATTACAGTGCCACAATTTACATTTTCAGATTGTATGTTATTTTTGTTCTGAAAACAGGGTGCAAATATTCACCTCTTTGCAATTCCAACCGGTGCTATTCACATCATGTGGTGATTGCTACTTTTTTCCAGATTACTTACAAGAGTGAATCAGCCAATCAATATGTAAATTATAATATTGGAATGACACATTGCATTGGCAATCAGAATTGACTAAATCATTTGACCCCTGAGAGCAAATGAAGGTATGAAAGCACTGCTTCCTATATTAGATGTATGGGCAATGCCACCCAATTAAGGATCATGCAGTGAAGAAGATAAAACTACGATATCACATGCCAGTGTTATTTGCATTACATAATGACATCATAGAGAACAAGTGAGATCAACTGAGAATGTGAAAAGAATGCAATGTAAATGACTAGGTAAACATTAATATATGGAATGACTCCTCTCCCCCAAAACTCCATTTTTTTTAAAAAAAGAAAGTGTACCAGCAATAATTATAATAGTTGCTTTGATGAATCAGCCATCAGCATTCTCACATACGTATGTGGCACTCTGATTTAGTAAATCAAAATATTGCACCTAGAGTTATACTTGAGATTAATATAGTTCACAATTACAACCCAATCAAAACAAAGGGTCTCCATCCCACCCGTCACTCTTTATCTCACCTCACCCGCCTTGGCTGATGCCTAGAGTCATGCCCACAGCATAGCTGCTGCTTCTCTTGCTCACTTGCCTTGACCACACAGTCCCATGCATGGCCTGCCTTTTTGCCTCATGTATCTGCCTTCTCCGATCTCCACTCCTCACCCAGATGCCTCCTCTGTGTTCCAGCCTACCTTTCTGCTGCCTGAACTACCTGCCCGTGCCTTCCTCAATCTCTGCAGGTCCACCCCCCCCCCATGTGCCCTATCTTTCTCCTCCATTTCTGCCACCCATGCCTTCCCCAATCTCCACAGGTTTTTCACCAGCATGCCCTACCTTTCTCCTCCATTTCTGCCACCTGTTTCTTCAGTGATCTATCTCTGATCTCTGTCTCCCTCAGGATCGGCCTTGAAAAAGCCTGTCCTCACAATTGACAGCATATTTGCATGCCTTAACAAGCCTGCTGGTGGCCTCAGTGCACCTTTCTTCCCTGCAGCTCTAATCCTTAAAAATGGGGGGGGGTGTTGTTGTGTGCATGGGGCGCTGGGGGAATTGGTGCCTGGAATGAGAGGGGAGCGTGGGCTGACTGGGCAGGGAAGGGGTACTGGGCTTCCAGTGCTTGTGTGGGGAACCCAGACTTGGAGCAGCAGCAATGGTTGATTTGGAGCTTGTTAAGGAGCTCTGCCCCAACCATGTGTTTTCCAGACCAGGCTGCTTGGAGTGAAAAGCATGCAATATGCTGCCACTAAGCTCCAGTGTTCCTTGCATGAGAGCTGGAAGAAAATTGGCCGATGGTCGGCTGCCACTAGAACTGTGCTTGGAAGAGCAGCAGATGGACTTCAGCGCACACTATCTACCCCTAAAGCTCCCAATGCCCAAACTGGCGAGCTGGAAGAGAGATTTCCCACTGTGCTGGTGAGTATGGACTGAGTGGGCTTTTTGCTGTTTTCCCCCACCTCCCCATCACAATCCAATGTGGCGCAGACAGCCGAATGGAGGCGGAAAATGAGGCGTTTCCATCAGCCCTTCTCTTTTTTTCCCCCTTGGCAGGCAGTCGCAATCTATAGATGGACTTTTATTTTGTCAGCCCAAGAGGAGGAGGTAAGGGGCTCGGAATGGTATGTAGGAAATCCCCGTCTCTGCAGCATCAGCCCACCTGCACCACCCCACCTTGCCGTGAGTGAAGTCAAGTTGGTCATGCCCACTCAGTCACATGATCACCCAGCCATGTTCAGCCACCCAGCCATGCCCAGCCAGCCAGTCATTAGGGCAGAGAACTGGTTGTTAAAAAATTTGAAATCCACCAGTGATGTAACACCTGCCCAGGATCCAGATCCAGAGGTTCATTTTTGATGAATCTCTATAGTAAAATATAATCTACCTCTACCACCTTGCTTGCACCTGTTATATTAGCATAGCAAGAAGCCAAAGACATTATTGCACCATGCCATCCTATCCTCTCTTCTTTCAGGTGACATTAATTAGTACTATGTAATATCCATCTCTTATTTCTAAATAATTACAAAATTCTGCCAAATAAATTTATTTATTAACCCAATGTTCAGAGCCACCTGACTCCGTAAGATCCTGGGCAATAGTTAAAAGTAGTATAGTAACAATCTATACTAAAGAAATGATGCAGAAAGAAAAAAAAACAGCCAAGAAACTCTCTTCACCATGTCTTTTTCACTCTTAACTCTAACTTAAAGAAAATAGTTGAAATTTGGCCTGGTGATTTTCAGAGTAGTTATTCAGTTGAACTTTCCAGGGTGCAATTTATATTTTTATCTCCTCCTGTGAAGTTACCTAACTGATATATCTTGGTTCCTGATCAAATGGCTGCTGCTCTGTTTATTGTTGCCCGAAGCCAAACACTATAAAAAGTGCTAATAATCACAGAACTCATGCAGAACCATCAAGAAACAGTACATTGAAGGGATATTTCCACTAAACTTTCCTAACATTACCTTAAATAAAATGTTCTTTAGTATCTAAATCTTCTTTTGTGTCAATAGTTTTCATAATCTGTTGTGAACAATCAAAAAATGATGAGATATACATATCTTGTTCCATACGAGCATATGTCCTTTTGAAGGCTCGATACCTTGCTTGATTAGATAAGACAAATCACTTTTTGCCCATGTAATAATGGGATGGATAGTCCCAGTCCTAAAACTAATAAATGAATGCACCTAACCCAATGGTTTGGATACTGTTTCTGAATCTTTCTAATTAATAATTTTCCTCTGTCAATTACTAAGCTTTAGAAGAAGACACTTGATGATGGCAAGATTCATACTGTCAATTTCATCTGATTACTTCCTGAGACTATTGAGAGAGAAACATTTCTGTGTGTAGTATTTTTACTCTACAGTAAAACCGTTCCAAAAAATCCACATAATCCAGGCGAAGTACCTAATGCAATGGGCCACAATGAGACATCTATATAACATTACTATCTCTGGACTTCCCAAATTAAATAATAATATATTTTAAAAATAGTAAAAAAAACTTGGATGTTTATAATTATTTTTGAGTGCCACTTCAAAAATACATGACATCAGATAGTCTTTTCTTTGTTATGATATTACTAGCAATAGCAATGGCACTTAGACTTATATAACACTTCATAGTGCTTTACAGCCTTCTCTACATGGTTTACAGAGTCAGCATATTGCCCCCAACAATCTGGGCCCTCATTTTACCGATCTCGGCAAGATGGAAGACTGAGTCAACTTTGAGCTGGTGAGAATTGAACTGCTGGCAGTCAGCAGAATTAGCCTGCGATATTGCATTCTAGCCAGTGCGCCATCATGGCATATGAACAATAACAAATAGCAATAATAATTAACAATTATTAATAATTAATTATTGTCAATAATTAATAAATCTGGTGGTAATCCCAATTTATGGAATCTCCTTGTCTCAATTGTTGAAATAGCCTCAATTTATTATGTTTTGGAAACCCTTTGGTTCCAATTAACTGATTGCATGACACCTGAATTTGTTATTTTTTTTTCATTTGGAAGTTTTATTGAGGGTGTAGTTTACTTTTACTTTTGTTTGCATTTGTTTTTGTACATTAACCAGAGACTTTTGGGATCGGGGTGAGTTATAAGCACTATTATATAAACAAACAAAAAATATAAGTTATTGTAAGTTAGTGCCCATCTGAATGGGCTAAAATAATGACATTCTACCTATAACCTTACCAAATTTAATATTCAGTACTCCATTGAAAGTTGAAAGCCCTCAATTTCTTATGGTTGTGTGTGGTCCATCTGTACACTTAATATTTGCACATGGCATACTATTGTTGTTCCTGAGTTACTGCATGGAATGTCTTTGTGGCATGTGGCTTTGTGTGGATTTCAGCTCCTGGCTGGCTGGGGAATTCTGGGACTTAAAGTCCATATATCTTGAAGTTGCTGAGGTTGAGAAATTGTGTCTGGTGTACACAATTATTTGATTAGTTCTCCCTGACCTAGTCCATGTCCTCTAATGCCCTGTATTTCTCCTCCTCTATATTAATGTTCATTCCATTTACAATCTGTGATTGCAATAATTAATAATGCATTTCGTCATTTCAGTTATATCTCTGTGATTGTTATCAAGGTCACTTGTTAGAAAAAACTAATTTCCATAAAAATAGCAAAATCAAATAGAAACATATTCTATGGCAGCTTTCTCCAACTATTGCCCTTCATATTTATGGAATTGCAACACTTAACCTTTTCCAACTAGTCATACTGGCTTGAGCTTGGCTAGCTCCATTAAGAGTTATTCAAAATAGAATCTGTCCATCCAAGATATGGCTGTAAAGAATGCTTATTGGAAGTCACCATCTCTTATAAGGTGTAACAGGAGATTCCAAGATGATTCTCTGCAAGAACTCCTCTCCTGTAGAATACTTTGCCTTTAAATAAAACATTACATCTTCATATTTAATTTTTTGGGGGAGGGAGAGGGACTATGCATCTCCAAGTCATCTTGATTCCTGGCAATGCCTGGACAAGTCCACTCAGCTTTCTTGGCAATATATTCAGAAGTGCTTTGCCGCTGTCTTCTTACAAGAATGTAGAGAGAGTGATTGGCTCCAACTGGTTTCATGCCTAAGGCAGAACATGGTGCCTTTAACTCCCATACCAAACTGGCCCTTTTAAAGTTTAAGAAGCTTCTAAAAACATGGTTTTTTAAAAAAAAAATCACTTGAGAATTAAAATGGGGTATCTGAGGATATGATGAATTTTCTTTTTGTCCAATAATGTATGCTGCCATGGGTTTTATGTGATAATATTAGGATGGTTGATTACATTTTCATTATTTAGTTTATTTGATAATTTGAATGATAATTTTATTGTGTCTTTATGCTGGGAGCTATTTAAAGTAAAAATGACTCAAACCACATAAGAGCATTTGTAATAAATAAATAAAGCTATGTACTATTACAACTCCTTTCATGAACTTTACCTGGATGAAATGGTGTGTCATAGGGTAACAGCTTTTGAACCAAGATACTGCACTTGGGCTAACTTGCAGAATGCATCTAATATCTGGTACCCATGACTTCTGAGAGAATTTGGGAAAGTTGTGCCTGATTCAGTGCTATTGCTGCTGCTGGATTGCTACTGTAGTTGTGTTATCTTCATTTTCAATGTTCTGTGACAGTTTCCCAGCCATTCTCATAATCCCTTACTTCCTCCTCTACCCAGCAACAAGAAATTGAATCCTGGATATTTTTATTGCCTTATGTACTCCTTCTCTGGCGTGTTAACATGTACATATATTTATACCCCATTTTTGTTCGCTGCCCCCCTGTGTTGACAGGGGGGCAGCGGTCGACCCCGAGGCGCCTGGTATGTGGGGTGCCACAAGGGTCGGTCCTCTCGCCCCTCCTGTTCAACATTTATGTGAAGCCGCTGGGTGAGATCATCCGTGGTTTTGGGGTGGAGTTCCATCAGTACGCTGATGATACTCAGCTGTACATCTCCACCCCAGACCACCCCAACGATGCCGTGGAAGTGATGTCCCAGTGCCTTGAAGCTGTGCGGGTCTGGATGGGGAGAAACAGGCTTCGACTCAACCCCTCCAAGACCGAGTGGCTGTGGCTGCCGGCGTCCCGATATAGCCAGCTGACTCCATCGCTGGTTATTGGGGGTGAGTCATTGGCCCCCACAGAAAGGGTCCGCAACTTGGGCATCCTCCTGGACTCACGGCTGTCTTTAGAGGATCATACGACGGCCGTGGCCAGGGGGGCTTTTTATCAGGTCCGCCTGATTTGCCAGTTGCGCCCCTTTCTAGATCGGGACTCCCTACGCACGGTCACTCACGCTCTTGTCACTTCCCGTCTGGACTACTGTAATGCTCTCTACATGGGGCTCCCCTTGGGATGCACCCCGGAGGCTCCAACTGGTGCAGAATGCGGCCGCGCGGGGGATTATGGGAGCGACGGGACGCTCCCACATGACACCTCTCTTGCGCGAGCTGCATTGGCTGCCGGTGGACTTTCGGGTGCGTTTCAAGGTGTTGGTAACCACCTTTAAAGCGCTTCATGGCTTAGGGCCAGGGTACTTACGGGACCGCCTTCTGCCACCAATTGCCTCCCACCGGCCGGTTCGCTCCCACAGAGAGGGCCTCTTCAGGGTGCAGTCAGCCAGACAATGCCGGCTGGCGACCCCCAGGGGGAGAGCCTTCTCTGTGGCAGCACCCACCCTCTGGAATGATCTGCCTCCAGAGTTAAGAACAATCTCTGACCTCCTGACCTTCCAGCGGGCTTTAAAAACCCATCTCTTTCAGCTCGCCGGCTTAGCCTGATTCCTATAGTATTTTATCAATTAGAATTTATTTTAATATGAAGTTAGTTTTAATTCTATGGCCATTTGTATTGTTATTTTAGGAAATTTTTAACTTTTGTATGTTTGTTTTTTAATTGGCTGTACACCGCCCTGAGTCCGTAAGGAGAAGGGCGGTATATAAATCCAAATAAAGTAAAGTAAAGTAAAGTAAAGTTCAGGAACTAGAGCAGTGATGGCTAACCTTTTTGCCATTGCATGCCAAAAGTGGGGGGAGGGTGGCAAGGTCACCCATGTGTGTGCCCACACCAGTAATTTAATGCGCCCCACCCTTGTGCATGTGCCCCATCCCCACTTTTAGCACATAATGGCACAGTGGGCCTGGTAGGCCCGTTTTTCACCCTCCCCAGGCTCCAGAGGCTTTCACCCTGGGGAGGGTGAAAACAGCCTTCCTCATCTCCCCCGGAGGCCCTCCGGAGGTCGGAAACAGACCATTTCCTAACTTCTGGTAGGACTGAAAGGCCCAAAAATCAGCTGGCTGAGCTACGGCAACACTTGTGTGTCAATTGATACGGCTCCATGTGCTACCTGTGGCACCCACGCCATAGGTTCGCCATCACAGAACTAGAGGCACACTCATAGTGCTCCATCTTCCTATCTTTCTTTACAACATAAGAGGTAGGTTGGTCTGAAAAATCATCAATTGAGCTACTGTGGCTGTAGATGGATTATTTATTTATTTATTTTATTAGATTTATAAACCGGCCTACTCCCAAGGGACTCAGGGCGGTGTACAGCCATAAATAAAACATATAAATACAAAAATTTAAAATAGAATAAAACGAATTAAATAATTTGGCTGATTTAAAACCCTAGTAATTTAAAACAAATTAAAATTGGCAATTAAAAGGGGAAAATAACTTAGATCAGGCTGGCTGGTTGAAATAAGTGAGTCTTGAGTGCGTGACGGAAGGTGCGCAGGTCCAGGATCCTCCGTATATCCGGGGGGGAGCTCGTTCCAGATGGTAGGTGCTCCCACAGAGAAGGCTCTCCCCCTGGGGGCCGCCAGTCGACATTGTTTGGCCGATGGCACCCGGAGGAGCCCCTCTCTATGGGAGCGTACAGGCCGGTGGGAGGCTATTGGTGGTAGTAGGCGGTCCCGTAAATAACCAGGTCCTAAGCCATGGAGCGCTTTAAAGGTGATAACCAAAACCTTGAAGCGCACTCGTAAGACCACCGGGAGCCAGTGTAGCTCGCACAGGAGAGGTGTTACATGGGAGCGCCTTGTCGCTCCCATAACCACCTGTGTGGCTGCACTCTGTGCCAGTTGGAGCCTCCGAGTGCTCCTCAAGGGGAGCCCCATGTAGAGAGCGTTACAATAGTCCAGATGGGTATATTGGGACATTGGAAACCACAGCCACTCAGTCTTGGATGGGTTGAGCCTGAGCCTGTTCCTCCCAGATTAGAAACTGGATTCCTCAGTATCAGTCAAATTCAGTAGCCACTATACCTTAGTCCTTGCTCAACCTGTTACAGGTTCCATTGCTTCCTACTCTGAAACTATGTGTGGGCTGGTCCCTCCATTAGCTGCCAGAGATCAGGTACACCAGTCCTCAGGAGATCATTTTTAAATGGTCTATGATAGCTTCCTACAACTCAATGGACAATCCATCAGGGATTCTGATCTGTTCTGAAGCATACAACATTGAGGTAAAATAAAAATAAAATAAAATATCATCAGCATAATTATGCTACATGGAAAGAGACTGGGAACATCATGATTAAGCGATAGTACCAAATGTTATTGGGATGTGGAAGGAAATGAAAAAAAGAAGGATGAAAGGGCTGCATGTCTACAGAATCACAAGCAAGATATACAATAAGGAGACAAGAAAAGATGGAGGAGGAAAGGGAAAATCAAGAATATGTGGCAAACAGTAATTATTCCAACAACAAGATTTCAACAAAGAAAGTGAGACAAAATGCACAACCTGCACAATATAATATTTCTGCTGATGATGCCATGCTAAAGTCTCCCCTCACTATCATGCATTCCTATTCCCTTGAGAAACCACAATTTTTGCCAAATGAAGGGAAATAGGATAAGCAATTTTCAACTTCTACCTAATGAAGTCCACAATTTATACAGCAATCATCAACATATTGCAAATGAGTTCAGAAGGAGATTAGACAATACAATTGCCTCTTCCAAATGACATATTTTAGTGCCAAATAAGTCCTTCCAATGAGGGACAGATGGAATCCTTCTGTGATTATTAAAGGGCAAATCTATCATTAAATTGGACATTTAATACCAGACTTCAACCAGAAAGCCAAATGTATTCATTACTTCATAGATTCTCAAGGCAACACAGAATTAAGTAAGGGTATACTCCACAATGATGGAGAAATTATTACAATGAAACCTGGACGTTTCATTGTAGTATGTAGTGTTCTTTTGACTTGCAAAAGAACAAATTTGAATAATGCCAGAAGCTTACTTTTTCACTGATACTGACTGGAAATCAGAATGTGAACATGACAGTAGATGTAATTCATAAATTTCAATCAAAGTCGCCATCGTATCAAGCAACACTGTAACAGAAGTAACATTATGACACATTATGTTGAAAGAACAAGAAAGATGTTTGCAAATAATCTAAGAATCTCATTGCTCCTCTGATGGTTTTCAGTGCATATTTTTCTTTCCCCTTGGAGATGATGGCTAGCATTATGAGCTCCAAATGATGAACATCAAGAGACTAACAGCGTGTTACCATGCATATCAAATAATGAATCATGAGAAAGATGTCTATTCCAACAATACATGGTTGACCTGGCTGTAAAATTGGAGTTGATAGGCTGAGTTGCATCCAAATAAGTCAAGCAATGTTGAATTCAACATTATAAAGAGGTTTGACTGGTACATTGAATGATGATAATTTTAGAAACACTAGAAGGTGCATCATTCTTTCTTCAACATTTGTTGACGGACTAAGATTTATGATGGAATAATGTCAGAATATCCTGATGATTATGTCATGCAATCCAAACTGGCCAGAGATATGACATCATCTGTTTTTGAATCAAGTGTTTAATGATCAGTCATATTTCACTTCAAGAGTATTCAACTTAAAGAGAAAGTTATTTTAAAATACCCCAGAGGAAAACATGTTTTCTTGGTAGTTATATGTGGAGTCTATCTCATCTACACTATAAAACATCCAAGCCAATTATGATACAAACTGAAATACCAGACCCAAGTGAAGATTCAGGAAGGCATAAATTGGTAGTGGTATTGGTACTGAAGCACAGGATTCATGGTTCATATTGCAGCAGAAACTCAGCATATAGGAACAATGGTATATGCAATAAGAGATATCCAGAGGTATTCAACGTACAAGGTGTGGCGATATTTAATATCCTATCTACAGGAGACAGTCTTCAGAAATGGCGGGAGTTGAAAGACATCAGATAGGATGTCAGAGTCAAACTATAACTTCTCTTTTTTTTAATTGAAAAAGTTTTACAAATACAGATTTTTCATTTTTCCCTCCTCCAAACTATAACTTCTCAATGGGTAGTTCCCTCTAATGTACAATTGGAGATGTTCAATTGTTATCTCAATATAGAAATATGCTAAGCTATCAAATATATCATGAAAAGGACTGATTTTGCATTGAACAGAGAAAACAAAAATCATACAGAACAACCAACAACAGCAATCCTCATTCTGTTCTGGTCATTCTGTTTTTCTGTTTAGGTAAAGAAATATCTATGAAAGGATGACCCAATGGGTCACAGATTGTCGATAAATAAAGTGCTCCTTCTCCTTTCCTTTGTGTAGCTCAGCAGTTTGGGGATACATCAAAATGTTTTACTCCTCACACTTTTCCCTAAAGCCAAACTTTGTAAGTGATAAAGGTGCTGGACTTGAGGTAGGGAAACCAAGCTTCTGCTCCCCTTCAGCTATCAAAGCTCATTGAGTAAATTTGGGTTAGATACTCTTTGTTTTAGTCCAACCTTGCTCATAGGGATATTGTTGTAGGTATGAAAAGAAAGAGGTATACTGCCTTGAATTCATGAATGAAAGATATATGTCACATATTGTATATTCTTTTCATAAGCCATTTTTCCATCTCTCACCAATCCATGTGAAACTATAGGCCATCTTTGGCCTATTGCCACTCCACTTCACTCCTCCATTCTAGGATAGCAGTAAGTGATTTGACAGTGATTTTTCTTATTATTGTCTTTAATAAAATACTATTTGACTTAAGCTGCCAAAGCCTTGGCTCTCTTCTTCCCAAAACACCAGCGATGATTCTCTATTCATTCCAGAAACTCTACTTTAGAGGTTGGCAAATTTCCCAGCAGCAGTGAGATGTAAAAGATAGTTGGACAGAGAAGCTGCCTTCTTAACACTAAAACAGACTTAATCTGAGAGTCCAGGAGCACTTGCCGTTTTGGAAAACTAAAGTTAGATTGTCTGTGGTAAAAAAAAATGTTCTGGGGAAGCAAAGAGAGTAAAAACATTGGGATGGATTCCCAATAGATAACGGATGTGGGAGTGAATAATGCTGAATGGAAAATCCCAAAGTGCTGTGGGCATTCAGAACTGACTGTCCATATTATTTATTTACTTTTATGCCAGTCTTTTCTCTAAAAAAAATCAAAGTGGAATATACGAGGTAGGAGGATTCCTAATTTTATTCCCATGAAAACTATTTTGTGTGATAGGTTTGACAGAGAAAGACAAAAAGACAGATGAAGGGAGGGAGGGAGGGAGGGGGAGAGAGAGAGAAAGAGAGAGAGAGAGAGAGAGAGAGACCCAGGGAGTTCTGTGGTTGAGCAAAATTTGCACTTAGTCTATCTAGTCTATATATAGTCATTAAGCAATTTCTTAATGAATATATATAGCAATCTCCTGGATGCATTAAAGGGGCATTGGTTTCATCATGTACAAGGAGTATTCCAAAGCATAATAAACAGGAAATCCTCATTTGTTTCAGTAGCGTGGAAGTATTTGTTCATCTACCATGCATGCCCTCTTGTTAGCGTAGCCAAAGTCACAAAGTCATATTAGGGAAACAATTATCATTATAGCAGTAGCAATAGCACTTAGACTTATAGAACACTTCACAATGCTTTATAGCCCTCTCTAAGTAGTTTACAGAGTTAGCATATTGCCCCCAACAATCTGGGTCCTCATGTTATTGACCTTGGAAGGATTGAAGGTTGAGTCAACCTTGAGTATTCTAACCACTGTGCACTATGCCAGATTTCTCAAGTGCCCAATGGACTATAGGCAAGCTGTGATTTTCAACCTTTCTGCATGTCTGAGAACCTTCCATAACCAACCCAAACAAAATGTACTGGCAAACTTCTGAACAATCACTGTACTGATAGAGGAAAATCACACTACCATTTCACACTGATAGCTGGTTTCTGTGTACCCAACAACTTTTTAACAATTCTCCCATTGGATTTTTTTTTTTTTAGAAAACTCAGCCCTGTCCTCTTCAGTCTTTAACATGACTGCAACTCTCAGTGATTTTTTTTTAAAAAAATATCGTGGCCTATCTTGGTGAGCAAGATATTGATTTTAATGACATTAATGATCAGATCAAATCACATTTCTTATGGGCGTATCTAAAAGCATCAGATTTCTTTATGATTGTATATATATATGATAGATCCTTCACAAATTGAACATTCACACTTTTTGAAAGAGTCCTTTTGCAGTGAAACACAAATGTAGTGTGATGTTTAGGCTGACACCACAAATGAGGTTACAGAGTGTAACAACTGAACATTATAATGCCACCATACCCTCACCAGAAATTAATTGACATCAGGCCAGTATTTCATTGATTTTCCCCTCCCCCACTTCTCCTTGTTATATTGTAGGAAGAATAAATAAAATAGGTGATATGAAGCAGCCACAATTCATCATTATGTGCCTCCATCAACCGTGGAGGTAATATGATTTACTTCATTAGTGCACACTGTGTCACCTTGTAACTTTGACTGGCACTTCCAAAAGCTGCAAGGAGCTTTTACATCTGCCAAGCATAAAGCAAGACAGCCATTTCCCTTTTCAAAGGGAAAGCAATTTCAAAGAAGTGTTTCACCCAAACCCTTGGAGAATGAAGGAGCCCTTTGAAGGCTTGCCCAGTCTAAAGGGACATTGTGGGGCATATCTACAATTTACTGCATATAGGGAACCTTCATCTCCCCAGGATGGTGTGCTGTTTCTAATCATTCACAATTCCTGTCATAAGTTGCCACTGAAGACTATACCCTAATTTACGTGTAAGTGTATTAACTGCTTAGGGCGTAGGTCTCTGCAACTTAAATTTATAATAGTGAAAAAACTCTGTACCACTGAAGTGACATAACTGTTGTCTTTGAAATGGGGGCAGTACTTTGCCTCCCTGTTATCTCTTGCCTTCTTTCTCATCTGCAAAAGCAAGAACAGGCTTCTCCAAGCTGCAGGTGCTGTGCAGAAGCAGAAAACTCTTCTAGGTTTTGAAAGAGACAGAATTCTAAGATGTAGAACCAGTGGTGGGTTGCCCCCGGTTCAGACTGGTTCGCAAGAACCAGTAGTAAAATAGGTGGGAGGCTCTGCCCACTGACCCGGATGTCATCATAAGTGATCTGCGCACACAGGCAGGATGTGAACCGGTAGTAAAGGTAAGTAGAACCCACCCCTGGTTAGAACCTCCTTTTAATATCCACTGGCAATTCCACAAGGTGAAGCCTGTTTTAGCTTGTGACCAATGGTAGATAAGTCTAAAAGGAGAAGCCTGCAGAGCCTCTTCCTAGAATTTTCCAACATTTGGAAAAACCAGAAGATGCTGCTCAGTTGCAATGGTTGAAGAACACTAATTCAGGGCTGTAAAGTGAAGCTATGTAGCTTCTTCCCTTTGTTCTTAAGACAAAACACAAAACTTCATCAGAGAAGAAGCCTCTTAAGGAAGTGCATTGAAGAAACACATATTCCTGACAGTGAGTTCCTTGATGATCCATGTATATCATGGATTAAGACTAAAGCATATGATGGGTCTCCTGTCTGTTCTTGACTCTTGTCAAATGTCCAGTCTGGAAGATGCCCCAGGTGATTCAAGAAAAGAGCATCATGGATGGGAGAAAATATACCTGGAATAAACTACCCTGGCCCATTCTCTATTCTTTCTGTTACTTTACCATTTTGGCCATCAAAAGTGCATCTGGAGCTGCTAATGAAAACACCAATTATATTTTGAGAAATTTGTTTGGTTTCATTTGCAAGACCACACAAAAAGCCTATTTTAGCCTTCAGTTTTGGCTGTGTACAAAATCTTGATTAGAACATGATTTTGGTATTATTTTAAGCCAGTTCAATAAGGTGTGTGTGTGTGTGTGTTTGTGTGAATTAACCTCAGAGATCTACTATAAAGGGCAGCAAGGGAAGGGAGAAGGAAAGCCTACAGATAAAGAATGCAGAGAGAATTTTATGGTGAAGAAGAATAAGGTGATTATCAGATTTTTGCAGCTGAGACCTGGTAGTATTCATATGTTGGTTTAACCATTCAGTCATGTCCAACTCTTGGCAACTTTATAGGCAAGTGCTCTCCAACCCAGCCATATGGTTGATTCAGCAACTATATGCAGCTCCCAATTCTGGATAAATAGGGAGGTTTAGCAAAAGCAGTGATGAACTGCCCTCTAAAAAATTTCACCAGAACACTTTATGGCAATGTTTCAATAGCATTAATATAATTAATTTTCATAATTAATTATGAAATAGCACAAATAAGTAAGGAAAAGGCAACACCCAGCCCTAAATTCACAGCCAAACATGCATGTGTCTTAGCTTTTTAGATAATATGGAACAACATAAAATGAATTAGCAGAAGATTCAGAAATCACAAGTAAAACAGAGTTCACATCTAATAAGACTGAGTCTTTACTTGTCTGTTTCAGATTTAGTATGTCATTTAAGATGAGCTGTGCAAGAAATTGTCAGAATAATGAATCTGTAATGTTTTTTTTAAAATCCCAAACCCATTTATCTTATTAGAATTTAATCCAATATTGAACTCAGCTTCCGTGTTATTCCCATTTGCAGAGGAGCATGAGAAACAAAATTACACAGAAGCTTAATTTATAAGTACACATATTGAGTGAAATGGAAAAAAAGTTCAAAATCTGGTGTTGTCCAGATGTCTTGGAACTATGACTGGTGGAACTCTCACTCAGCATTAAAACCATGTGGATTGGAGAATTTGCACCCCATAGTCTCAGTTCCTTCAATCCTGTCAGATTGAAGAAGTCTGGTTTTCGTGCCATAATTTACCACTTTCTTTCCTTTCTTCACTGCCTTTTATTGGTGCATGGTGAGTTTGTATAACTTAGTCCTTCTCTGTTCCTTGAAAGTAAAGAATATAATATAATATATATTCAAAGTGTAATAGAGAACTAAGCCTAGTGCATATTAGGTACAAAATTCAAAACCTCGTATTATTTCAGTTTCATCAACTGCCGATATAAAAATTGACATTACAATCATGATGCAAATATTCTGTGGTTTATTATCTGAATGTTTTCCTTTGGTTCTATGACTCCTATGATTTATTTTGATAGTTATGGCTTTCCATGTATGGTTCACCATTGAGGGCATTGTGTTTAATTTTTTCCCCCAGTATTCAAATCTTAATCCTTAGATGGGGTCTGCACATTATTGTTACTGATCTTCCATTTTTTGTCTTTAAACTAACTTGATAGATAGACATTTAGCAGTGTAAGCTATTGCCACATCTTCCTATAAATACTGCTGGTTATTTTCTCATATCATTATTGCTGTTTTAGAAGGAAAAATTTAATAAAATGACACTATTTATTCCACAATCTGGAACAGTCGTTTCTATGGATCCAGCATTGCTTAGTTATCTGAATTGAAGAAGCTGGTGTGCCTCCCCTCCAACGTATGAATTATAAAAGTGAGGATACCATCTCCACATTTATCCTCTCTTAGTCAGTTTGGTTGATCTAAATGGTGCCTTTCTGCCTTCCTTTTTTTGCCACACTTTTCCAGCTTCATATGTAAAATTTTCTCTCTTCTTTAAGTACTAACAAACCCAAATCTGAGGTATTGTTAAAAGTGTTTAAATGCTGAAGTTTTTTTCCTTTTTTAATTCCATATTTATAGCCATAACTACAGTCATCACTGTATCTTGCTGCAACAATATTGACATATTCATTAGGTGGCTTTGTGAATGACTCAGAGTTTCTGAAGAGTTCTCCAATTGGGAGATGATAGGATTCTCTTTGAGGAGGCAAAAATAATAATGATGGGGTCATCTTGAGGAAGCATTTCACATCACCTCGCAAACTGATTATTGCCTCTTTCTTCCTTCATGTAGATTTCTCTATCATTTCAGAAAGTGCCCATGTAGATGTCTGTTCCAAATATTGCAAAGTGTGGCGGACAGTAACAGAAAGTATCTGTGAGAGACAATGACCACATTTTCTTGAAGAAAATAAAGGACAAACCTGAAAAACGGGCAAATCTGAAAGAGATTCATAAGGATAAAAACTTGTTTGTTGATAACTTTGCTTTACAATGGGAAAAAATAAACAATTAAATAAATTTCAAAGACAGCTTTCTGAAATAAAGGATGTGTGGTCACTGTATCATAAGGCAGAAGAAAGTCATGGAGAGTTGTTGAGGGATATTACTTCACAAAATGCTTCTTGGTTAAGAGGATAATTTGCTCAGGGGTGAAATCCAGCAGGTTCTGGAGAACTGGTAGCAGAAATTTTGGGCAGTTCGGAGAATCAGTAGCGGAAATTTTGAGTAGTTCAGAGAACTGGCAAATACCACCTCTGGCTGGCCCCAGAGTGGGGTGGGAATGGAGATTTTGCAGTATCCTTCCCCTGCCATGCCCACCAAGCCACACCCACCAAGCCACACCATGCCCACCAAGCCACACCCACAGAACTAGCAGTAAAAAAAATTGGATTTCACCACTGACTCAAACCTTTGCTAAAGTGAAGTGAGACCTTCTCGCTCCTGGATTTACCCAACTGCAGTGTACAGATTGCAATACTGACAATAACATACCACATGCAGCTGAAATGTAATGTGATGGAAGACAGCTCTTTCAAAAGGCTCCAACATTTTTTTCCTTAAGGGAAAGGAAATCACTGTAAAAGCATACGTAAAGCATACGTAAAGCATATGTAAAATATTGCACTGATATTGCCTTTGGATCAACCATTGTCACTATTTGCAGTAGATATAGTTTAAATTTTGGACACATATGTATCACCTATTGCCTTAAATAAAGAAATGGGGGAAATGGAACTGAGATTCTGCAGTCACAGCAAAGAAGAAGCAACAGAACGAGGAGCCAAATGACAGCAAGCACAGTACAAGATAAAGCCACCTGCATTAATGTGTTATGGGTTTTAATATAGGGGTTTTAACTATGGGCCAAATTAATTTAATTGGATTTTAATACTGTTTTAAATTTTGTATTTTCTGTATTTTATTTGCTGGCTGTTCACCGCCCTGAGTCCTTCGGGAGAAGGGCGGTATATAAATTTAATAAACCATAAACCATTTTACCGTACTTTAGTGGCACTTTAACAAGTTGGATCAATTGCTTTGGGTTAACCAATTGCTTTGGGTTGCTTTGGGTTAACTATGTGAGACATTAGGTGGTCATCCATATTTTCCACTTTGTGTTTTTCAAATGAAGGCAAAGGTTATACCCTGAGAAATAAGAGATTTTTGTTTTCTGGTTTTTGGAGAAGGGTGGTAAAGAGAATACCAAGGTCATGGGAGGGTAGGGGATATTCCCAAAAATATTTGAAGGCATCTGACAGGATGCAAGGTAGAAAAGGAATCACTCATTCCTGATTCCAGCAGTGGGAAATTTGTATTGGATGACAATTTGTATCTTTGCCCAGCGAGAAGGAAGCATTTCTCTTCCATTTTTGTCAGTGATATATATCTAGGGTTACACTTGGATGATAACAGAAGTCGTAAGTGATGTTTCAAAACTTCCCAAAGACTATTATATTCCTTCCTTTTTTACAAAATGGTTAACAAAAGTCGCAAGAATAAAAAACAAGGAAACAGAAATACCCAAGGCAAATATCTACAGTTCAGAAAGAGGTGAATGAGGAAATGTGAACTGAAATGGCAAGCAGCAAACATGAACTACATATTGCAGTATTTCCAAATATAATCAAATTTCTTGTCTTTACTCACAACAGGAGGGTTATATTTCAGAGCTGTCAGAAAAACTAACAATCACAGATAGTGCAGGGAGAGATTTTCAACTTTTCACAGAATTGCCTACTTCTGAAGTGAGATGATTAATGATGCCATGAACAGATTAACTATTGGAACTGGGGAGGGGAAAGGTTGGGGCAGAGAAACAGAATGAAAGAAACTATTAGGAAATGAACTGCCATGAATATTCCAAAAGGACCAGGCTCCTTTCCTCACTGAGAAGCTGGTTATTTATGACCTCACTTATATGCTTTTTATTTCAATCCTTATATCATTCACTTTTATTTTTGCAGTTAGCTGCACGGTTTTTCTGTTTTTTCCCCAATTGATCCAGAAATTGTATGCAGATCAGCCCAATCTAGTAACTAAAATCAGAAGTCTAAATCAAATAAAATTGATTTTCCTAACCTGTTTGAATTGTTGAATCAAATTGGGTTGGCTTTTTCAGCTGAAATCGTATTTTGCCTGTTTGCTCAGGCTTATTGTTGTACTATAAATTAAGCATTGGGTGGGCTCATCTTCATTTTCCCAGGCCCTATTTCTGCAGAACAGAGATTTTGCATAGAGACTGTCATAGATTCAATCCCAAGCATCTCAAGTAAGGCTAATCCTGCTGTATAGTTTCAGAGCATATATAGGCTAGGTGGACAAATGATTCAATATGTCAGATCCTTTTTTTCCCCCACCCTCCCAGCAGCAGGTGATCAAGACAAGAAACATTCACTTTCAGAATGATGAAGGGAAACACTTCTCTTCCTTCAGAGAGAGAGAAAGTGTTTCTAAGTACTGAGCTGCTTATCTTCAATCAGCCACTCACTGCTCAGATAAGCAGCTCAGTGCTCAAAATTCCTTTCTTTGGGTGTTGAGGGATTCCTTTTTCCCTGTAGAATATGGGGATTGATCAACCCTGTCTCATTTTACATAAAGAAAAGTATCTCAGCTCAGAAGGTGACTAGGAACAATCACTTTCTACCTTTCACTGTAATATCAACTAAGTCTCATGGAGTTATAGTAAGGTGACCAGATTTTAACATTGGTAAAGAGGGACACCATTGACCGGGGGTGGGGGCATCTTGATTAAAAATTTGGTCTATATGGAGCAACAAATATTTTCATAGAACGCAAAAATAGTATGGCCGCCGAAAACCGTATATTCCCTTCCCGTTCTCCCGCCGTTCCAGGGGTGGGTTCTAAATTTTTTTACTACCAGTTCTGTGGGCATGGCTTATTTGTGGGCATGGCTTGGAGGTCATGTGACTGGGTGGGCGTGGCTAGCTGGTCATGTGACCGGGTGGCCATGGCTATGTGTATAGGAATTACTCAGAGGGCTTAAAAAAGTCATTTCTGACAGGTCCTTGCACTTTTGACTGGTCCTCACACTTATGACCATCCTCAAATTTATGCCCGTGCAGCATTCTTAACAACCATGTCATCATTTCACAACTGCTTCTCTACACCATGGTGATAAGATAGGGCAAAAAATGTAAAATGTGAGGACAGTTGTAAGTTTGAGGACTGGTCAAAAGTGCAAGGACCAGTCAAAAATAACTTTTTCAGCCCTCTGAGTATTCCATATGCACAAAAGGACTACCCAGAGGGCTGAAAAATGTGATTTCTGAGAGGTCCTCACATTTTTGACCAGTCTTCACACTTATGATTGGTCATCATTTATGCCCATTGTAGCATTCTTAACAACCGTGTCACTCATTTTCACAACTGCTTCTCTTCACCATGGTGACAAGATAGGCAAAAACGTAAAATGTGAGGACAGTCATAAGTTCGAGGACTGGTCAAAAGTGCGAGGACCAGTCAAAAATAAATTTTTCAGCCCTCTGAGTAGTCCATATGCATAAAAGGATACAGCAATAGAGAGGGACGAAGGAAGGGAAGGGAAATTAGAGTAGGAGTGAGGGTAAGAGAGGGAGGAAGAGAGGAGGAGGAGGAGAAAGGAAGAGGAAGTAGGGAGGAGAATAAGGGGGGGGGAAGAGAAAGTAGGAAGGAAAGAAAAGAGAGAGGTGGTAGGTTTGAGGAGAAAGATTGCTGTACAATAAAAAAGATGAAAGGGAAGAAAGCCAACCCCAAACAAATATAAAGATATTAAGAATGAATTGTTAAACTTTAAAGAATAAAAGAGAACAAATATGAATAAATAGCAATAATTAGAAACACACATACAAACATACAATGTATTTTCTTTGAACAGAGTATTTGGCCGGTTCACAAATTTAAACAGTGTTTAGTCATTTCAATTAAATTTACAATTTCTATATTTCCTTTTTGCCATATTTATTCCTCATCTATTTTTTTAAAAAAAACCAATATTACCCTTCATCCTCATCTCCAATCTTAATCAAATGCAATTTTTCCCTTCTATTCTATATTATACCCCTTCCCATTGTCATCTATTTTTATATCCATCCTCACATTGGTTAATTATGTAATATTACAGTTGTTTAATACAAATTCAATATTTTAATATAAATCAAATAGTTATATAACTATATTTTTTATATATTAATCAATATGAACATGAATATTCCAATTATTTCCATGCAATCCAATTTCTTACAAATCAATTAAATATATTTACCAATAATAAATTTCCCCCATATATTTCTCCACAACTTAACCATTTCTGCTTTCAACATAATATACAATTAATAGTATCTCAATTATTACAATTCCCTAGTTAAATAGAGCTTTTTTTTCTTTTGTGTTTTAAAATCTTAAACTCTCCTCTTTTGCCATTTGCCATAAATTTACCATTGTTTGCACCTACCTTTTTTGATGAGGAAAAAGAAAAGAAATCTGCCTTTCCAACGTTGCAAGCAAAAAGCAAAGCCAACAACCTGCTTTACTTTCGGTTTCGGTTTCAGCTTGAATTGCACAAGGAGAAAAAAAAATCTGCTCCAGGACTCTTTGCAGCTAGCAAAAGACCCCTGTGCAAAACAGCTGAGAACAAATCAGCTGAGAGTCGGAGGCTGATCTAATCAACTTGTGGTAATTAACCTATGCTGAAGCTGAAAGGGGCTGTTTTTTCTATTTTTGCAGGCACCAGTCTACTCATTTGTTTTCTTTTGACACTGATCAGCTGTAGAGCGGCCCTTTGAAGCCCCACAGCAAGAGTTTAAACAGTTTTTTTCCCTCTAGCCATCAGCTGGGACTCAGGAGGCAGCAATAGATTGGCAGTGGGCAGGGTAAGCGACCGGCGAAAATGGGGACTTTTAAAAAATGCTGTGGGACACAGGACAAATTGTTAAAAATCGGGACTGTCCCGCCAAAAGCGGGACGTCTGGTCACCTTAGTTATAGCCTCTGATGAGTATAGTGCTTCCTCTTCTCCTGAACTGATCGGTGTATCTCAAGATGATTTCATTGTTTATTTTACCAAATTTGTACAGCTAGCCAACCAAAATATGAAAGTGCTAGAGGAGTTTTTTTGTGAGCAAAGGCTACAATATTAGTATCTGTTTAGCTTATGTGGAGGGGAGAGTGAGTTGTGAGAGATGTATATACAATTGTGCATGAAGTTTGAGTAGCTTTAGAAATAGCTTTGTCCTTTCCCCTCTTATAATAGTAGATTCAAGGGCCATTCATAATTTGAGATTTAGAATAGACTACAGCAATGGTGGGTTCCTCTCAGTTTGGCCCAGTTCGGCTGAGCCGGTAGTGGTGACGATATTTATTTATTTATTTATTACATGTATTTATATGCCGCCCTTCTCCCAAAGGACTCAGGGCAGCGACACAAGTTAAGAAACATGTACAATAAAATCGCACTTTAAATCAAATAACTAATTAATGATAAATAATAAAACCCAGAATCAGAGTCAGCCTATTTGCTTGAACAGCCAAGTCTTCAGGTCCTGACGGAAGGAGCGATGGAAGATATGAAGTCATTGAACCGGTTCTGCTCCCCCGCTCCCCCATTATTCTTACCTTTTATTTGGCCCCATCCCCAATCTATTGCTACCTCTTGAGTCCCAGCTGTTTGGCTAGAAGGAAAAAAACTGATTAAACTCTTGCCGTGGGGCTTCAAAGAACCGCCCTACAGCTGATCAGTGTTAAAAGGCAGTGAACAAATGAGTAGACCGGTACAGCTCTGTAAGCAGTTAAAAGCCTGGTAGACCAGTACCTTTGCTAAATCCTAAAGAATTGTCACATGACCATTCAAGCCACACCCACAAAATAAGCCACGCCCACAGAACCGGTAGTAAAAAAAATTAGAACCCACCCCTGGAATACAGATAATACTATTTCAAATATTCTGCATTTAAACTATGGAGTTCATTGCCAAAAATCTTGATCATTGATTAATTGCTTAATGCATTGTAAGCCGCCCTGAGTCTCCAGACAAGGGCGGCATATAAATCAAACAAATAAATAAATAAATAAATAAATAAATAAATAAATAAATAAATAATAGGCATGCCTTTTAAAAGAGGGTAGATAAATTCAGCTATCAATAACTACTGATCATATATTAGAGGTATCGTGCCTTGGGGAGTATTTGTGTTAAGGTGTATTGTCACTTATGAATTTTCCAGAGGGACTCCCATGCCTGCTAGGGAACAAAATACTGAGCTATTGTTGCCTTTGGTCTGATATATCAATGGTCTTTTTCAGCTCATAAAATTCCAGAGGTAGAAAGTGTTGTGACAACAATAAATATCCTATATGAACTCTCCTTCCATGATTACATTTCTTGGGAAGAGGAGATAACTATTAAGCTAATTTAAATTGGAATCCCATGTCAGGCAAGTCTATAAACTTACATTTTACATTCTTCATGGGAGGATCTTATCATTTGTTAATCGCTTCCCTTTCTGCCATCTTTCAACAAGTCTTTTCTAGAACATTTCTTGATTCATTAAGCCATTTCCTCACAAGCTATATGCTCCCCTTCTTCTTTGAAAGGCTCACTTGAGCTTTAGAAACAATTCTGAAATTGTCAGTTGTATGAGATAGCTTTGAGATTTGTATATTATACATGCAGTTTTATTTTTCACATTCAAAATAATACTTTGGCTTTGGGTTACCATGTTCCCTTCCTTCTGTTATTGCATTTGGTTGCTTCACCGAGGCTGGATCCCCAAAAGGCCAGAAGCAAGGCTGTGTCTTTGAAGTAACAAAGCCATGCTATTATTTCAGCTTGCCAAAATCCAAGCCACTATAAATATGAAAGAAAGAAAGGCTGCCTGCAAATGGTATGTGCCACTGTTTGCTGACATTTTGTCAAGTAGGTAGTTAATGTTATCTTGACTCAACCAGATGAAATCTACAAATACGGCAGGAAGACTACACTGTAAATAGGGGAAGTGACAATAGGCTAACAAAATCTAATTATCATGATGGCAAGTGTAGCCTATGGAGGGAAAAGGATAGCTGTCAAAATTGTTAATGCCGAAAGGTTTCCTTACAATTTCAAAAGCTTCAGTTATGTCCCCTTTGTCTGGGCTGTCAACAGGAGATAAATGCTGGCATCCATTCTAATCAGCAGCCTGAGTTCCTTAATGTGATGCCATATTTGGCAAAGAGAGCATTCATTTGTTTTTTTGAATGGAATACTGAAAAAGAAGGCTAGGAGAAAAGTACAGGAGTCGATAGTCCAAAGTTTATCTAAAACTGAAGTTTGTAGGTCACTTAGTTTTGAAAAGTTTGGAGATGGCTGGTGCCATAGTAAATGTAACCTAATTTCTGAAGCATAGCTGTAAATCCAACCTGCTTCAGTTGTGACTCTATTCTTCTTCTTGTCAGTTGAAAAATGTTAGAGTTCTATGTAATTATGTATTCTCGGGGCTATTGAGACTCAGAAGGTATACTTAGATGTACATACAGTAGTAACATGAAGAGAAAGAATACTTTCTCTGTATTCCTAATTAAAAGCAAAGGCTACTAATGGTTCAAAAAATGAATATTCCAAATGATTATCCCCAAACATGAAGCCTTTAAGAACCAGCAAACATTAGTAGATATTTCTTTTTCTCACATTTTAAAAATAATATTAAAGAATTGAAACAATTCTCAAATTCTTTCAATTCCACTTCAGATGAAAGGGAAAAATTTGATTTTTTTAAATCCAGAAAACTGAATGATTTTCCTCCCCCCATATGTGTTAGCAATTCCAATAGATTTCCTTCCATTATTTATTTGGTAGATTTATATTCCATCTGTTGTTCAGGTACTCAGACTTCCTATTTTCTTCATAAGAACAACCCTCTGAAGTATTTTGGGCCAAGAGAGAGTAATTTGGCTATTTTTTTTAATTAATCATATTTCTAGGCCACCCACTCTCCGAGGACTCTGGGAGGCTTACAACAATCAACAGTATACTAAATAGCATATTGCCCCCAACAATCTGGGTCCTCATTTTACCCACCTCGGAAGGATGGAAGGCTGAGTCAACCTTGAGCCAGTGAGATTTGATCTGCTGATCTGCTGAACTAGCAGTCAGCTGAAGTAGCTGCAGTACAGCACTCTAACCACTGCACCACCTCGGCTCTTGATGGTCACCTAATGAGCTTGTATAGCAGAAGCTAGATTGAAAACTGAACTTGAAGTTGGGTCTACAATCCTAACCCAACACCATAAGCCACTACACCACATGGGCATCACATATTTTATATACCTTGCAATAAAAGTTGATGAAAATGAAGATTTGGTTAAAAATTAGGTGGCATCCAAATTCAGTACCGCAAACAAAGTTGAATATACAAAGATAAAAACCTAAACCTTTGCGTGCTGAACAGTTAAAACCATCTGCCTGAATGGATGAATCTCTAATTCATTGTTTTTAATAGCTTGTAAGTACAATGATTTATATTTATGAATGTGCCATTCTGGTTCCCAATGTCTAGAATTTCAGTATGGCATTTTGTAGCACGTCACTTCATCGTGATTTTCCAGTTTACATTGGACCATTTTAAAAACCTGTTTGCTATTTGTATTTGAACTTTTACAGGCCAGAATCACAACATAAACAAATTTAAGGCTTTTTAAAAATGGTCTCATTCAAGAATTTTTGCTGTGGCATTTTTCTTTTCTTCTCTGAAAATTATCTTCTAGGTATGTATATAGCAATCCCTCTTAAAACCAACTGGCTTGCTATTCAAATAAGATGTGAGTGTCTCTGGTGCTACTATAATTGTGTGAGAGAAGTATCTAGTAACTGGAGACTTTTCAGAACATTAGCCAACTGATGGGGAAGCAGAGAAGTTGAGGTAAACATCTCCACATTTCCCACCTGAACATGCACAGGTCAGCATTTAGCCTGAGAAAGTGTGCATGTGTGTAGAATACTCAAGTGGCACACAAACAGCTTCTTAACTAATTAAATCATTTGTAAACTTTTAGCTGGAATAAGTTATGGGCAGCAGCAGATGTCTGAGCAGTGTCTTGGAGCCAAAATTACTTACTTTTTGCTTGAACCATTATGGTAAACATTTATAGTAAACACAATAGGGGAAAAATTATATGTGAGTCACCCATTAGCAAAATCTGTTACAAAAGATTACCCAAAATCATCTACCTTCAGATCTAAGACATACCCATGTATACCTAAATAATCAGCATTTAAGAAAATTGCTGTTGGCAAGAGCAATCTTAGTTTTGAATGGGAATTGAATCACCCAGCATTATTTTGCACAGTGGCAAGCTGGCATCCATTCAAACATGCATTCTGCTCTGCGTCTTTTTCTTAGTGCAGTGTTGCGATAGCCCATTACAAGGAAAACACATACATAATATAGCAACACTTGATGAACTAATTAGTGTCTAATCATAATCAAGAGAAGCTCGGAGAAGCAAAGCAATGAAAGGCAAGCTGAAAGAAATGCCAAATCTGCAGACTGTATTGATAAATGAGAGTACAGAGAGAATAAAGATTGATTGAACTGAAGTGGAGAATTTATTGGATTTTAGATTTCCTGAGATGCAGCAGACAATAGCCAAACATTTCAGAACCTGCTTATATTTATAGCTATAAAAACAGTGTTTTGAGATGAAATAAATAGTGGGAAAGCAGACCCAAAATACATACCTTCTATTATCATATACTGATTTTGCAGCTTTTGAACTTGAAATAGTAAATTAACTGCATGGAACTACCTAATGCTAAATTAATAACATATATGGAAATATTTGCACAGTGTTAGCCACTTTCACATTTTGGTGGCATATGGAACAATGTTTTCTGATGAGGCTATTTGTGATATGAATTAAAATTTCTCTGTTATTATATTCAGTGGATTTTATTCAGTGGGGTCTATAAAAGAATTGGATCAATTTCTCCTCTAATTCTCTACACAAGGTTCTCCAAAGTGATCAGCATTGATTTCCAAGTGTGATTAGGACTATTCAAGAGGTCAATGCTATTATTATCATTATTGTTTTATGGTTCATTGTATAGTCAGCCAGATGTTTAGATTGGATTTGGCATGTTTATCCATCTATCAAGTCTTTCTTAAAGAGCTGGAATAGGCAGATGATGTTGTCTGAAGATGTTAAAGATATCATCTTTTCTGTAGGCCACTTTAGTCTCTCTGCTACTCAATAAGCCTTCATAGTGAAATAACTTCAGTGCATCTCTTTTACTGTTCTTCAGATATTCTTCCAATATTTTTTCTTCTTTTTAAACTGTCTGATATGCCTGCAACATTCCACACCCTATGCTCCTTGGTAAATAGAGTCTGTCAGCATTGCTGTGTGGATGAAGGATATGATTCTTTGCCATTGTTTGACAATAACATCAAGACATTGTTGTCTTGATGTTATTTCCATAGGGCATCTTGTAGTTTTCACCATTTTCCCCTATTGATGGTGTGAGTGGCACATTTGTCAGAAACTCCATTGCAATATCTTGGCTGCATGTAGGGCTGGTTCCACTAACTCCTGTTATTTCTAAGCAATTGATTATCCAACAATGTGGCAAGGAATTGGATGTCTTTTAATCAATCCAGGCTATGTTCAAGTCAGTCTTCCTTCTCTTACAGTTTTCCAAAATCATCTTGTCAATTAGTAGCTGGTTTTTTGTTTTTGTTTTGTTCATTGCTGTTTGGACAGTTTCCTTTATGCACTGATGCATATGGAAGGAATTTGTTTTCAACTAGATGCTGTTGGACTGCATCAACTACTGTATCACAGCAATTAGCAATTTGAAAGTTTTGTTGCTAAGCAGGTAATTGACTTGTAGTTGCCTGGTGTTGCTCCTTTTGTTGAATCTTTCATTATGAGGTAGGTTTGGCCAGATGTTAACCAATCTTCAATTTCACCTTCTTGGAGTAAACTGCTTGGTGCTAAGTTAGTATAGACCAGTCAGACATTTCAACCAAAGACTGTAAAGCTCATTATTTTCTAATGTTACCCATTTCTTGATCTCCTTGCCCTTTTCTCTACTATTTCTGCTGTTATTACAAATTATTTCATTTCAGCTCTTTTTTTCTTCTTGTCCACCTCTTTTATCCAAACTGTTTTCTATTTGTATTTCTTTGGGTTGTCCCATAGCTACACCCAGAACAGCATTGTTTTTTTTTCTTTGTCAGGTGTTGACTGCTTCACTTCAGTCTCTCCATTGAAGGGTTCGTAGAAACGTTTCTGATTAAACTTAAATTGGAGATTTTGCCTTGATTGTGCAATTAAACCTGCGTATCTGCTGATCTATATTATTCATTGTACCATTAGCTAAAGGAGTATTTATTAAATGATTTTGACGTAATCAATATTTGGGAGTCAACAATCTGATATTTCATGATGTTCTCTCCCAGGTCAAGCACATACACGAATGGAGATTTTTCTCTGTCTCTTTACTAAATGAGGCTTGCAAATACACACACTTGGAAGTATAGAGATATGTTGTCCCCCCTCCCCAAAGTCAGCAAGTTTGGCTTACAAGAATTCCAAATTAAAGCAGCACGCAGGAGAGTAATTAGAATCCCAAGGTCAGAGTCTGTAGTAGAATTCTCAACCAGTCTGGGTTCCAAATTCACAGTTGCAAGATTCATGAATCAAGGCACATGGAATGAGAGTTAATTGGTGGTTATCAGAGAGCTTGTGCTTGCTGTTCCATTTTAATAGAAGCAATCCCAGTGTTGTTTGTTTAGTAGGGTGGGACTCCTCCTGTGCTGGTCATCTCACAGAACTCTTTTCCTCTACTCTCTTTGTAGACTGTCAAGTTCTTGTGCTGGCAGTTTAACCTTGTCTTCTTTCTAGGGCTGAGAGAAAGTGACTGGCGAGAGAGTGTATGTTTGCATACAATAATGTATCTTTTCTAAACTTCTAAATTACATTTCAAGAAAAAAAGTGCAACTGAAAGGGATTTAAGTAGCTAATACTATTTTTTAAATGAAACTTTTTACTAGATTATGGCTGCTGCTTGAGAACCAGCCTTTAGATTTTCTACTTCAACTCCTAGAAGGCAAAACATTGGAAATATTCCCTGCACAATTCTATTCTCATCTTCACTCTTAGGTCTGTGGCATTTGCACTGTTCCAATATGGAGTTGCAATGACAATGTAACTTAATGAATTTTAATTAGACTAGATTATCATCTGAATCTAGTAATTCCTGTAAGAATAGGGGGAAATCCTTTTGGAAATTTTGTACTGTTATTACATATTTTTACCTCAGTTTTCACTGAAATTAGGAGTGAGGGATGAATCCTGATCTCCTGTTGTACATTTTAAGACAAGATTCCTTGGTTTGCAGAAAAACCTTTGAAAATTTGCAGATTAGATCTGAGTTTAAGGGAATAGATACAGATATGCCTTGGCCAATGTGATTCCCACTGTCTCTGTAAAGTGGAAATGAAAATGGTAGTTGCTATGAGAAACAGAGCACTGGCCCAGAAGGACCTTGCCTAATTCAATGTAGCAATTACACCTCTCAATAAGCTTAGAATTTTATATCCTAATAAGGTAGCTGGTACTACTTCACATTCAATAACTTATCTCATACAATTCTCTATCTGTTAAGATATCTAAGGTTTAAATATCTCTGATCAGAATAGCAAAATATTGTTATTTAAAATTGGGACTGAACTATTAAGAGGAAGAAACTTGCTGATTGGTACCAAAATTGCATTTAAATTACTTGCAAAATGGAGATGGGGAAAGAAATTAATATAATAGTATCAGTTCCAAAAGATGTGTGACCTGGACTATCAGAGTAAACTCAGAGGAAATGGTCTTCTAGAAATACCGGTAGATGTCACAAAGATGTTTGGGGTACCAGAATACCTCTTGTTCATTTACCAAGACATTTAGATTAGCAAAATTATCTTTCCAACGGATAATCTGGACAATTCTGCAGATTTATTGAGCTGAATTCACAAGAGTTTAAAGAGAATTTTAGAGGACAAATAAAAAAAATTGACTAAACTAAAAGAACACTGGGGTATATCTATAATAAATACTCCTTGTATCTTTCTTTGATATATATTAGAAAATATTTGAAATCTATACATTATCTCCCTTCCTTCCTTCCTTCCTCCCTCCCTCCCTTCCTCACTTTTATGTTCTGACAGTTTTGAAATAATTGAAATAATTGTTTTAAGCTATCTTTAATTAACTTCAATCACTTTAAACTACAACGTGGCATACAGCCTCACACAACTAGTAAAGAAAACAGTACAGCTATTCCACCTAGGATGTGAAGTTGTAACATCTGTCACCTATTATTTACCAGAGTGGATTTCACTATACAGTCTATGAAGAGAGAGAGCAAAAAAGGGCAAAAATATTTTTTTTTGGAATTCCTTCTTGGGTATCATGGTGCATTTAAGATTCATCAGCACAGTTCATATTTCTACTATGCCCTATGAAATTAGAAAACTATAGCAGATAAAAAGAGCAATGGGATTCCAATGGGTGCTCTTAGAATATTAATACTAATAGTATATTAGTATACTAATATTTAGAATACTAATCTATCAGATACTGAACTTTTAGCCTCAGTTAGTCTATTATGCTAATATGAAAATTAATAATTTGCCTTCCTTTCCATTCTCCTTACATATTTATATTTCAAGCCAGTAGACAGGGATTTGTTTTATTGTTTTTTATGTACATTATGTAGGAAGGCAATTTTGAGCATGTGACCAATGCAACCCAGATAGCATTTGCATCTATCTAACATCACCCTTCCTGGGTAATGATACTCCAAGGGTGGCCATTCGCTTGAGAAAAAGATTTCATCAGTATGGATATTTTTTTTTCTTTAGTGGATTTATTGTAGTGGAAGGTGAACACTTTATATTTTGCAGCAAGTTGCTAGGAATGATAGATGAAAGAAAGGAAGGCGAAAAAGTGAGCAAAAAGAGAGAGAGAGAGAGAAGAAGAGCCAAGAAAGAGATAAAGTGAAAGAAAGAGAGGGGGATAAAGATGAATACAACCATCTGCATGGTTGTATGGATGCACAATATTGTGAATTGGGTGTGTAGGCATACATGTATAGATATACTGAATGATTTGGAAGAAATATGGTTTCTGGTCCACCCATTTTTCACTTTGGTCTTGCCCGCCAATGGATTTTACAATGTCTAGACATCTTACTTTAGGTTGAATAAAGCAAGTGCTGCCTTAGATCCACTTTCTCCAGTCTTCAAAGAATTTTAGTTCCTTTGTTTGAAGGGCATTACACTGCAAAAGTAGATTTAGTCCAGTAATGCTCATCTTCTGTTCTCACCAGGGGTGCAGCAGAACAGGTTGCTAGAGCACTAAGTACCATATATCAAAATTATTTACCTCAGGACTTAAAAGTAGCTGTGATTCTGGTAGGTGTTAGGTTTTCATGCCTTAAACCTCTGAAAAATAAAACAACAGAGACATTTTTTGGCCTCATGATTTTTAAGGTTGCAAAGGGCATTCTAGCAGGCTATACACAGGCTACAGCATGCAGTTTTTGCATTCCTAAGACTAGAGTGTACCATTTCTAAATGTATGACCGAGTGCTTCAGAAGACAAAAGCATTAAAAAAAAACCTTTCACGCATAGAAATGAAATGACAGAACAAAGAGTTGCACTTGAAATGCTACTTTTTATACTGATTTTGTCTACCTTTGGAGAAGCATTTCATTTTTTAAAAAATCCATTTGCAACTCTGCCTTCTGAAGTGACACAATTCCAGCACAGGTTTACCATCTCATAAGACACCGGCTTTAAAAATGCACGTTGTTTCTTCATGTTTTTAAATTATAACCACTTTTTAAATTTTTCCTTCACAAGTTTTCAGGAACATGAAAGAAAATCAAATAATGATCAGAAATAAGACTCCCCATTCTCACTGCTGCTAGAGTTAACCCATTCATCTAAGGCAACCATTTGGGGCACTTGTTTATTGTCATGAATTATGTATAACCCAGGTCAAATTAAGCAAGTAGGCTGCCACCAGAGGGTGCTCTCTCATTAATGTAAGAAAAGAAGAGCTGAACAATTTAGTTAAGTCCCCTTTTGGGTAAGAATTTGCTGCTTTCCTATGGCACTGTATTCTCTCTTTCTCTCTCTCTCTCTTTCTCTCTCTCTCTTACCCTCCCCTCCCCCCATCTCTCTCGTGCAAACTTTGGAACTGAGAACACCTATTTGAAAGAAACAGCAAATTATATGGATCCCAAATTTTTCTGTACATCAAATTGAAATTCAAAGCAGGAAAAAGGATCCCTACTAAATTTCATCCCACCTTTTCGCTTAACCCTTCATTCAGGGTTATCATTGTATACTTACTGCCAGGAATGTGATGTAAAATTTGTGACCATTTCATATTCCAAAATTTTGGCTGACTTTGGATACCATTTGATCAGTGAAGCGACACCATTTCCAGCCAAGTGCTTTAGATTAGAAGTAGTTTGTGGATTTATCCAGATTGCATAATGTTAATGGATTGTAAAAAAATATTCTTAAAATATGAAATACACAAAAACAACCAAAAAGTTTCTGAATTTATAAAATATTTTATATACATTTGCCCCAGGGGTGAAATCCAGCAGGTTCTGGAGCAGAAATTTTGAGTAGCTCAGAGAACTGGCAAATATCACCTCTGGCTGGCTCCAGAGTGGGGTGGGAATGGAGATTTTGCAATATCCTTCCCCAGGAGTGGGGAGGGAATGGAGATTTTGCAGTATCTTTCCCCTGCCACACCCACCAAGCCATGCCCACAGAACCAGTAGTAACTAAATTTGGATTTCACCACTGATTTGCCCTATTCTTAAACAAGTTTTGGCATCTGTCCAATTCTTATGTTCCTTTCTTAATTTACTTTCCCCTCCAACAACTCCCAAAGACATATAAACAGTCGCTAAATAGAGTAATTGTCTCTATGGAGGAATTACAAAATGGGTTAAGCAACAACACTAGAAATGAATAGTTTTAAAAGGCATCTCTGTTTTCAACGTATAAGAAGTTGTATATGTTATTTCAAATCTTTCAAGAGACAAAGTTATATGCAATCCTTTGCACATACTAGAAAGCTCCCTTACTGCAGAGGCTGTCAAAAGGTCCAGTCTCTGCCACGATCAAGCCAGACCATCTGTGTTGGCAAAGCTTTGTATTTCACAAAATCTTTTGCTCCTGCCTCCAAATAATTTGAACCCATTCATTCTTCTTGCAACTGTGTTTTCTTTGTTCTGCTTGCTATAAACCTAGGACAAAACTGAAAAAGTTTTGTATGATTGACAACCCCGCCCCCCCATGTTTCTTCCAAATGTTTTCCTTCTTAGTAAGTATGTGGCCTAAAGTAAAATACATGTTAACATGATTACACTGATTTGAACTGATCTGTAAAAAAAAGGGGGGGGGGGTGGAGTAAAGGAAAAGAATTTCAGGATGTCTTGGCTGTCATTATCTGACCAAATGGCAATTGACATGTCATCCATTGATTTCTCTGCACAGATGTGCATAACTGGATTTTGCATAGGAAGAAAAATATGTTAAGTTTGGTGCAAGCCTTAGTTCTTAGTTGTAGTATTTTAGCATTAGCGGCTTTCTGGAGAAGCCATGAAACCTCCAAATTTGGTACAGGTGGTCCTCGATTTACAACCATTCATTTAATGACTGTTCAAAGTTACAACACCAAAAAAAAGTGACTTATCAGTCTTTGCACTTCTGGCCATTCTAGCATCCCCATAGACATGTGATCAAGATTCAGGAGCTTGGAAATCAGCATGTACTTATAACGGTTGCAGGATCCTGGGTTTATGTAATCAGCATTTGAAACCTTCCTAGAGCCTGATGGATGTGCCCTAAGGTGAGGAAATTTTGGTATAAAATTAAAGGGTGGTTGGAAGAGATTACACTCCAAAAGATAGATTTTAAACCAGAGATGTTCCTCCTAGGAATGATTGATAGAAAAATGGGAAAAAGTCTCTATTATATTGTATTACATATTCTAACGGCGGCCAGAATTACTCTAGCACAAATGTGGAAGTTGACCAATACACTATCGGAAGAAACAATAATAAAGAAAATCCTTGAATATGCCGAAATGGATAAATTAATGATGGAGATCAAAGAAAGAGAAGACTCGGATTATTATAAAGTGTGGAATAGGTTTTAAACATGGTTGGAAAACAGAAATCAAATTAAGAAATAAGAATACAAAGTGAAATTAGATATTAACATACTGGATATAAATGTAAATAATGATCCTGCTAACAAACCAGTTAATTATGAATATTTAAAAATAAAGAGAAAGAGCGGGAGGATAAAAGCTAAGAGTAAAGACAAAAGTCGACGCAGAAAGTTGTAAAATTGTATATATCTGTTAGTATTGTATTTTAACATCTGGTGTACATGTGTTTTTGTTTTTTTGTTTTTGTCTCTTGATTTCTTTTGCTATTGTGTGTTTGGTTTTAAAATGTAAAATACTCAATAAAAATTATTTTATAAAAAAAAAAGAAATTCTGGTCCCAATTGTGATCTTTAATTGAGGAGTACCTGTATAGCAATCACTAATCTCCCATCACAGTGTGGTCATTTTTCCTCCCTGTTAAAGTTGTGTTCTATTGTTTATTCTGAAAATGTTTAGAACCTTTCCTAAACTATTTGCTTTCTGGAAGCAAGTCTTGAGCCTGATATAATTGGCAGAAAGGTCATTTAACTGGAAGGAAGGATGAAGCCTGCTTTTCTTTCCTTTTCCTTTTTTTCTTTTTAATCATTGGTAATCTGCACAAATGTCTAAATTGATCCCTTGCAAATAATAGCCAAATACATTGTCTAGACTATAGGCTGCAAAACAGATTCAAAAGGGATTATAAATAGAGTGTTTTTTCTTTCCCTTATCAAAGTAGAAGTGCTAGCTATAGGGAGATTTTAATTTCTGAGCACCAACATTCATCAAGGACAAGACAAGTTACAGGACAAGGATGCAATAGGAAATGAGACAAGTGAAGCAAGCCTAATTAACATTAATAGGATATTAAATATACGTTATGGCTTACTCCTTGTATCCCTCCAGATATACTATCTGGGTTTGCTTTAATCACGTCAAGTCACATCAAACTTGCCTGGCTCTGTAAATCTGCTGTGAAGTCATATATTGTTGCATTTATGTTAATTGACTATTTAATGTATTACCTGATTAAGCAAGATGCTGAGCGATCAGGCATGGAAGGGTCAAATAATTTTAATTGTCACAGTTACAGCACTGGTAGATTAGAAATGCTGCTCACAGTATATTAATGAAAGACAAAGATGTTTGATCTAAACAAAGATACCTAAATTTGTCTTAAAATCCCATTTTAACATGAAACTGAATGGCAAATAAACCATTAGAAATGAACATCCATTCTCTGGAGTGCTCTAAAAGCTTTCCACAGTATGACAGGCTTGTAAATCTTAAATAGATTAGGGATGGGATACTTTTTTCTGTTATCAATCACTAACATTTTTATATACTGTACTAGTTTCTTGTCCCTTAATTTGAAAAACAGCCTTCCTTTTATAGTAGTAATATTGCTTTTGCTGATGTTGGAGTAGAACATTCAAATATCTCTTCCATTCACTCATGGTTTCCAAATTAAATGATTTTATTCTTGCTTTTTTTTTCTTTCACATCTTCTCTTATTTATATATTTCCCATATGATAAAGCTAGGAATGGAAAGCATTGTAGACTCAAATAGCTAAAACATTCAGCCTCGTGCAACTACTGAAGTCCCAAGATATGATAAATGATTTTGGAATTTAGAGAAACACAAAATTTCTCTCTCTAGTCCTGTCACAACAATGTGGAAGAGGCTTAGATGTAATCTCATCTACTCTAAAAAGGTTGTGAGCAGTTACTTGTTGTAATGCTGATGTGACTGTATTCTCTGTTTAATATTAGCAAATGATATTAATTGTATACTCTTTAACCAGGATCACAATCATTTTTAAACTTGGATGAAGACAAGTTCAAATACATCCCATGGTATCTAAATGCAGTTCAAAGGCTCTTAGGCTGGCAGTCAAAATAATTCTATATTTTATTCTATTTCATGCAGAGCAACTTGTTAAATCCTATTCCATTAAAATGATATAAAGATATCCATTTTGCTGTATTTATTCTTGAATAGCATTTCTGAAAATGGAACGAAGAGGCTTTGGCTGAATTATACTTAACCTCTGTGAGCTGTACAGTAGCTTCAGAAAAAATGGTTTCAATAGCTATGAGAAGTTTCGATTGCCTCCCTACTCCCCACTCAAATCTTCTTTTAAAATAATAAGATCCATAAGTACAATAGCATCTGCAATAGGAAACCCTTCAACTTAAAACTACTGAAGTAACTTGGATTAATTCTGTACGTGAGACAAGGTAAATTTCTGCAATTTGCCAGGAAAATTAAATCATTAAAAAAAACCATATGATTAGTTTCCTCCATTTAAAATATATGTACTTCAAATAATTTAGTATTATCTACACAAGTATTTAGGAATCTAATTTAGGAATTCTGAGGATTATTACATGTTGCATAACACTTCACCAAGTGTTAGAAAGCTGAGAACTTCTTGTTTTATCTGTAGACAAAGGGAGGGGCTCTGGGTAATCTCCTTCCTGGACTCCTGTGATTTTAGGCATAGATCCTGATTGTTTGAGTATGGGGGAAGAAGGTTTGCTCATTCACTATAGCCTCCTTTGGTTGAAACTACTGCAACATAAAAATGAAGACAGTGTCAACTTGTGAAACTTTCCTGACCTGCTCCTGAGTTGCCATAGACAGGGGGATGGGAAATTGCACCTTGCAGCTGCACCGAGGAATTCACACCTCAGTTAAAACAAAACACATCTTAGCTGGCCGAAGTCAAGGCCATCTCCATGGAGACCCACAACAGCCAGGGGGAGTGACTTCTACAACCCACAAAATTGCTTTATTGGGGAATGTGACTAGTGACACACCTTGGGGGGAGGGGGCAACAGGATCAGAGGCAAGGCGTGAACTGGTGAAGTCACAGCTGGCTTCACTTGGGTCGTACCAACATGGCGCTCCTAATAAACAACTGCATTTTTCTTGCAAAATGGCTTGAGGCTCCTGATTTTATTGGAGCATTGGTTGGAACTCTGACAGACAGCTCCTTTTGGCCATTGTATACGAAGGAGAGACACACCATTTATACGGAAGAGATCTGAATAAACTACAAGACGTTCAAGAATATATCACTTTCAAATATTGTATTGGAAGGAGCATTCTTCAAAACAACATCAAATTCAAGTATTTTCTTTTTTTTTAAAATAAATGTTATTATTTTTTTCAAATTATAATCAACCTAAGACAAAAACATTGTTTATACATACAAACAAAAATCATACATTCCCCTCCCTCCCTTCCCCATTCATAACACTAAACATAAAAAAACCATGTCTATCCCGGCAGATATTGTTCCTGCCTTCATTGATAAATAGTTATGCCCACAACACAGAATAAGGTAAGTAATCTCCAAATGTGATTTTCATACAAAGATCTTTCAATCTAAATAAGTATATCTCTCTTCATATTAACATAGGCCCTCACTTCATCTCAATTCTTTTATTCAACCACCAATACCAACTGTCCCAACTTTGAAAAAAATCAGAATCCTCTTTTTCTTTCAACATATATGTCATTCTATCCACCTCAGCGCACTCTACTTTGTTTATAATTTGGGCACTAGCTGGTATCTCTTTTCCTTTCCACTGTTGGGCGAATACTATTCTAGCTGCGACTAAAATATGTAGAGTGAGATACCATTTTTTCTTGCTCAGACCCTCTGGGCAAATACCTAGTAAATATTCTCAGGTTTCCATTGGAGGTCCACATTAGTAATTTCCTTAATCCAATTCTTAATCCTTCTCCAATACTTCTTTGCCATTATACAAGTCCACCATTGGTGGAAATACGTACCTCTGGTTTTCCCACATTTCCAACATAACTCTGATGCACCCAGAAACATTTTAGCAATTCTTGCTGGTGGGAGGTGCCACCTATACAACATTTTATATGCATTTGCCTTGAAAGACATTGCCACAGTCATTTTAATATTTTAAAAATATTCTTCAAAACAACTTCATCAAATCCAAGTATTTTCATTACTCATAGAATGTTGCCTGCATTTGAGGAAGGAAAGAAGGACTAAAGGAAAGGAAAAACAAACAAACAAACACCCCGCCCCCACCCCAAGAATCAATAGAAAATGATATGGAAGATTGGAAGGAACCCTGAATGGGTGGATGCAATACTTTTGTCTAAATCTCTTTGTTTTTATAGACCTATAGATTCATGAAAAAAAAATACAATTACTATGTTTAACTGAAATGAACATAGCCTTAAATTTAAGATGACCAGCCAAAGGAAGAGTAGGCAGAAAAATAATTCTGAAACACCCTCCCCCCCCCCCCAAATCCTATGCATTACTCAGTTTCCTAAACTTGTTAATAGAGAACTGCCAATTTCAACAGAACCAGTCCCGGAGATACCAGCAAAATATATATATGTGACATACTTGTGCATGCATATTTGCATATGTTAACATTTATATTTCAGAAGCTGCATTCCAATATAAAGGAAAGCCTAGGGCAAACAAATAAACAAACCTATCTGCAAATATTAAATAATATCTCTTCCTTTCACAATCAATCAATCTGGAAGTACACTCATCTTTGTAAATAAATACTTATATATTAGAATTTTTCCTGGTTCTGTTCCAGATTATAATTTGGAGTTAAAATTTCTCTCTGGATGTTTCCCAAGTTATAAATGATGAAACTATCAGCCAAGGCAATTACAGCCTCAGAAACCAAACACTCAGATACTGGCACAGTTGGATCAGCAACTGGTAAGAATTTTTTCTGTATTTGTAAAAGTAGATGCTGAGTGGATGAAATACAATGGAAATGCTTTGTTTCCTATTCTTGTGAGGCACAGTGTCTTTCCAAAATAGCAAACTTAAATTAAACAATTTAATTAATATTTCTGCTTACCAATCCTTTTTAACAAGCAGCCTAGATAGTTTTCACCCCCTTATAGAGAGAGAAAAACAAGCTGTGACACAGCATGTTGCCTTCTTGGCTAGAAGTCAAGTTGCTAATTTTGAGCTGCTTCTCATGATGTAATCAGTAAGTTGAAGGTTTATAAAATATACATTAGACATTGAAATGCTTGTAATAAAATTTCATACAATGCAGAAAGATTCAAAAGACTTTAGAAGACTAATGCTGGAATCCAACAAAGAAAAATGATCCCCCCCCCCCCGATGCTACTTATTTAGTTCAATCCAGTTTTAAATCATATAGACTGAATCTGGTTGTACTTGTTTCAGATAGATAGATAGATAGATAGATAGATAGATAGATAGATAGATAGATAGATAGATAGATAGATAGATAGATAGATAGATAGATAGATAGATAGATGATAGATAGATAGATAGACAGATAGACAGACAGATCGACCGACCAGCCGACCAACAGACAGACAATCTTAGATAAGCAACTACCTTGGAGGATCCCAGAAAAAAGTAGTTATTTTTCTTGATTTTACTCCTAGGAGTTCCTAAAAAGTACCAAGTTTTTGACCATGCTGCTACAAAACAGCTAGGGATAAAGGCTTTCTTCCTCTTCCTTGCAGTTATACTGTGGCATTGTCCTTGAGTACTGGTATGAACAAATATTATGAATCTGAAACTACTGTTTATTATCTAAAAGTAGATCCTGAAATTCAGATTGTTGCTGAAACAGTGCAGCAATCTTCACTCTAAAATACATCTTTAGGAGGATGATTTCCATTTATCCTTTAGATTTATGAAATCATAAAGCAGAGAATTTTAAAAAGAAAATTAACCCTGAAACATGGGTGTCCATAGGATACAGTCAAAAAAATTAAGATAAGAGCCACAATACCACAGTTGAAGCTCAACTTATATGTGTGACATATTAAAAATTGATAGAGTTGCAATTGTACTATTGTGTTGTGACCCAGACTCACTTAGTCATTAGAAGACACAATTGGTCCCAAACAAAACTGTTTTATTATAACAGCTGAGAATTACTTCATTCCCAGTTTAGTCCAAATTAATTCCAAAACAAGACCTTCAGAAAACTCCTTCGGTTTCTCACAAACCTTTATCTTCTTTGGCAATGTGTCAAAGGCCTTTCTTGGCAAAGCCCCATGAAGTTCAGAAACAAGGGACACTGACTGGAAAGAGATTTAGCAACGTTGCTTTCCTACAAAGAGCCCAAGAGCCTTTGCTGCTCTTTTAAGCCTTATGGGAGGGGCCAATCATCTCCTGGCCTTACTCCCAAGCCGTCCTTTTTGCTTTAGCTGCTCTTGCCTTCTGGCAGCTCTGCACATGTATGCAGTAGGAACAAGCTTCTCCTGTTCCTCTGCCTCTCTGCTGTCCAAGTCTGGAGGCTCTAGATTCCACACATTGCTCCCAGATGGCCCTGGCCCCATCTCTGCCTGTGACGCAGAGCCCCCGTCCAGGCCTTTTCCAGACTCCAGGACTGGCCCATGGTTCTCCCCAGCTTCCTCACTGTCCGACTCTGCTGCTAGCTCCGCGGGCTGCTGGCAGACCACAACATATTGATATTTTTGGACATATCCTGCAGACACTCCTACTCTGAAGTGAATTATGATTAGGCATATCTCCACTAGGAATGCCATTACAATTAGTGGAATGCCAAAGGACTGAAAGGTATATCTAACAGCAGAACATTTTTTCCAGTCTCTCTCTGTGTGTGTGTGTGTGTGTGTGTGTGTAACTTTTATTGAAGATGTTTTCTGGAGTGTAAAAACAATACAACTTTTCAGTGAAAGATAAGAGAAATAAAACCTAATAGAAAAGTGAAAAAGAAATGTAAAAAGATAATAAAAAAGGAAAAAAGAATCTAAGAAAGAATAATAAAGAAATGCAGTTTACAATCTTAATAGCAGTTATAAGTATGTTTGTATTTTACTCACTCTTTCTAAAAATTACACCCAAGTTTTCTTTTCATAATCTATTTTTTCTGATCATCGAATCCATAAATCATCGTTCCATTTTTTTCAGCAAAATGTTTATAGTCACTAAAAACTGGACCTGTTAGTTGACCTGCACTTCTGTCATCTTCACCAATCATTCCTCCATTATGACTATTTCAGAACTATTTTTTGCATATGTTTTTCATCTAGTTGTCTATTCATTAATCCTAATAAAAAAATTCAGTTGAATTTTAGCCTTTAAAATAATTTGTATCAGTCTTTGTACTTTTAACATACCAGGTTTGTATTTAAGAATCCCATATTCTTCCTGAAACAAAACCTTAATTTACAAGAATCTGAATTTATTTATTTATTATTTATTTATTACATGTATTTATATGCCGCCCTTCTCCCGAAGGACTCAGGGCGGCGAACACAAGTTAAGAAACATGTACAATAAAATCGCATTTTAAATCTAATAACTAATTAATGATAAATAATAAACCCAGAATCAGAGTCCGCCTATTTGCTTGAACAGCCAAGTCTTCAGCTCCCAACGAAAGGAGCGGAGATCAGGAGCCGTCCAGAGCTCGGTAGGTTTGATGACATACTTATTAATGGAAATGGAAAATGGTCAGAAAATGCTATATTTGTTAAGAAACCTTCAAATTTTATAGTTGGACATATCAATAATAATTATTGATAATCATTATTTAATTTTGATTGTTAGCAATGGTGATAGCGAAATGGCTCTAATTAATGTTTATGACAAATCTGAAGTTTAATCATTCTGCAAATCATTTTCTTTTATACATACATCGTATAATAATGTTTTGGAATCATAACCGAGTCTTTGATACAACTGAAATGCTCTAAATTTTTCTTGGAAAAATAAAATTTACAACCCCCCTCCCCTCCTCATTCACTGACTTGGAGTAATGTTCATACTTATATTCAGGAAATTAATTTACCTTATACCAGGAGATAACCCAATTTTATTTAACAAGAATATATTTTTCTTTCTGTTCTTCATTACACAGTTGCTCCTTGGGTTATATTTAAATCTACAGTTCATTTGAAGTGAGAATTGTTCTCCTATTAAAGTTTCGGTTTAAAAAAAAATAATGATTTTAAGTGTTAAGAAATGCTAAATATATTTTCTGTGATCTTAAAATTATCCAGCCAAATAGTTTTTTTCTCCTTATTGGATTCCTCAACTGATACTTTACAAAAGTTTGGCTGTCAGTTTTCCTCTTGAATCAACTTGAAGGGTGTATGAGTATATATACTTTTACAATGTCCCTAATAGCTTGTATTGGTATCAGAATTCTTGCTATACTAAACCAGATTATTGCAAGAAAATAAAGTTTAAAATTTTAAAATGTCAGTACATTGCTACCGTGTTTCCCTGAAAATAAGATGCTGTCTAATATTTTTTTGAACCCTGAAATAAGCGCTTGGCCTTATTGCCATGTGCTCAAAAGCCCAATTGGGTTTATGATCAGGGGATGCTTATTTTGGGGGAAACAGGGTAAATTATCTTTAAAAAATTTGCAAGGAGTCTCGTTGATAAAGAATTCTGGATGAACTGGGCTCTAACAAAAATATTTTATGTTCTTCAATAAACTTTATCTACATAAACTTTATTTATTTATTTATTTCAAAAGACGTATGTGTCAAAGGTTAAATTGAATAAATGTTTCTACTCTCTAAATCTATACGTTTAAGATTCAGTTCTTTAAAGAATGCAATGTTTAGAAACACATATTTGTACTGCATTTAATTAGCTTTTTTCTATGATGGACCACAAAAGCTGAATCATTCCTCATTAATTGGTAATTGCATTTTCTCTAAAGATATTCTTGGAATCAAAGAACTCCATACTTTTTTTCTAAACAAAGAATTTATCTCCTGAAAATATTTTCCAGTTATATGAACTAGAATTCCTCTCAGAATATGAATTAATCTGGGAATAATATTAATTTTGAGAGCATTCACCTTTCCTCAAAGGGTGAAGCTTAATGACTCTATTACTGATATTTGAAGAAATCTCTCTATATATTTTATTCATATTGCCTGTTAGTAACTGAGCTATATATTATGGTATATACATACCTAAATATTTAATGGATTCAATGCAAATAAATAATTGATATTCTTTAAATGGTTGAGTAACCAAATTTTCACTTATTGACATCAACTATTTAGACCAGTTAATAGAGTATCATGCTTTTACTGTTTTACTAAAGGCAACTATCATTTGCACCAACACTAGAGTAATGTGAGGATTAGAAATAGACAAAATTAGGTTTTCTGCAAATAAAACCTATTTATGTTCATCTGAATTATATATAACTCTCTAGATCTCCATATATGTTGTCTAATAGCATAAGCCAAGAGTTCCACACAGATATTAAAAATCAAGGATGAAAGTGGATGTCCACATTCCTTTAAATGGTGAAAAAAATAAGAGAAAACATGTCATTAAATTTTACTTTAGATGTAGGTGACTCATATAATATCTTCATCCATTTTGTGAATTTCAAAAGAAATCTGAACCTAATTAGTACAGCAAACATGAACTGTTTACATATTTTGTCAAATATTTTTTCAGGATCAAATGCTTAAATTATAAATTGAACTTTATTTTTATTCAAGTCTATAAAATATACACCTTAACCTGCTCTTTGCTTAGTTTTTATAAACCCTGCTTGATTGTTTTTTAAATAACAAACAATATCACTTGCTGTAATCTATTTGCTAACACTGCTGTTAAAATCTTTGTGTGGACATTAATCATTGAGATTAGATGATAATTAGCACTCTGGATGTTATCTTTACTTGATTTTGGTTTAACTATAAAGTAAGGCTGATGAAATAGTGGTAATAAAATTCCCTGATCAAATATCTCATCATACAATTGACTAAGTTTTGACACCAAAAGATATATAAATGTTTTATACCACTCAAATGTAAATCCATCTAGTCTTAATGTTTTACCACTTGTCATTTTAAAAATAATTTATTTAATCTATATCTCAGATAGTGGAACAAATAAAAGTTGTTTTTGAGCCTGAGTGGTGTAGGAGGCTAATGCCTCCTACTAAGGCAACATTTAACACCCAGCTGCCTGCAATTACTGCAAGTTCAATTCTCACAGGCCCAAGGTCGACTCAGCCTTCCATCCTTTCTAAGGTGGGTAATTGTAAGTAGATTTTTTTAAAAAATTACAATTTATATCCATGGAAGTTTTACATATTTTGTCTCTTTCACCTCTAATATTGGAATCATTGCCCTATTTTTATTTATTTTGTTTGCAATTAGCCAAAATCTTGCCTGGTGTTTAACAATCCTCCAGGTATCTCTATCATAAACTTGTTCTCTCTGCTGTGAATTCTCTCTGCTGTAATAATGTCTTTAATTGATATTTATTTTTCTATATTTTTCCATACAAATTAGTAGATGGGCATCTAATCATCTGTGCCCATAAATATTTCAGTTCATATTTTAAATTATGTCTCTTTTATTATTAATCTTATTTTTATATGATGCACAAGCAACAATTCAACTTCAACAATATGTTTTATATGCTTCCCATTCAAAAATTTAGGCACTTAAAGGTTCTGAGTTGAAATCAAAACGTTTTAAGATCACTGCCCACATTTGTGTAACAAATTCTTTACAATTCAATAGGGAAATATTGAATACCAATTTCTCAGTACCTTAATCAGTTTCAGAAATTATATCATTTCAATATAATTACAGTATTGTCTGATACATAAGAAATTTATATTACAATCTTGAATTTGATGATATAAAGTTGAAGATATTAAAAAAGATTTTTTTTTCATGCCAGATCACTGAATTCCAATCACCATTTTGTCATGAATACAGTCATTCAAGTGCTGAAAACATTAATCAAACATAATAACAGAATCTAGATTAGGTCCATAAACATTAACAAAATCTATTTTAACCCCTGCTATAGTGGGAATCCTTTTTGAATCAAAATTATCTCTTGTCAATGTATCTGTGAGGTAAAGAGAAATATAGTTGAAAGATAACTTAGAATTGTGTTGGATTTTTGCAATATTTGGAACAACATAATGAAAAAGAAGCTGCATTAAGGTTAAATGTAAATGTAAGTTACTGTTCTATTGTGTTCCCCATAGCTACCTATGGCTGTGAAAGTTGGACCTTAAAAATGCAAGATAGGAAGACAATTGACTCATTGAGTTGTGGTGCTGGAGAAGGTTCCCACATATTCCTTGGACAGAAAAGGTGATTAACAAGCAAATATTGAAGTTCATATCACCAGACATGCCACCGGAAGGAAAAGTCACAAATCTGGATCTCACTTATTTTGGCCATGTCCTGTGGGGGAATTCACTGGAGAAAGCAATTAAGTTTGGAAGAATTAGAGGTAAAAAGAAATTAGACCACCAAAGTACATGATGGCTGGACACCATCGAAGTGGACACCAGCCAGAGCATAGAACAACACAAAGAAGTAGTGCAAGATCAGAAGATTTGAAGAGATCTGGCCCATAGAATCACCAAAATTGGACATGATTGAATGGATAACATAATTATCATCACCACTATGATACTTCTACCATTCTGCTCCACTCTTTGTCCTCAATGGACCCATGATCGTGTATTCATATTTTCCTCATCCCAGATTTTCTCAATTATTCCCCCAAGCATCTTATACACATACTTTTGTGCCCCTCTTTAATATAAGATTGTGGTTTTTTAACTTGTTTCAAGTACTTTTCAGATCCTTTTCCATGGCATATATTTTCTATTTATTTTCCCTCTCTGAATAAAATGGGCGGTTAAGAAACAGGAGATATAATAAGTAAATAAAATTATATTGAGAAATTATTTTCTTTTTATGCCAGACTTAAACTTTTTCTTTCTGCATCCATTTTTCCAAGATCCATTTTTGATACTACCAAATAATAGTCTGTCCCACATTTAGAACATATTATCACTTCTATGTGCTAATTCTTTTTTTATTATTTTTAAAAATAAGGCAGTGAACATACCTATTTTAATAACCGCCAGGGCAACCTAGAAAACAGCAATTTATATTTTCTGTCTCATGTGTTAAGGTTTTCATTCATAATTAAATCTATCCTCTGACTTCTCAGCATGTATTCATCAAGTCCACATAATCAGGCTACCTTTATTCAGATTGATGATACTCTTCCTCCAAATTTCACAGATAAACAACATATCTTTTTTTCTTTAATTTCATCAGTTTATTAAATATATCCTTTATTTTTCTTACAGTCTGAGTCACAGTCTTTCATATGCTATCACTAGACAGGCCCCTTAATAGCTATGGTCAATCAAGATGTACAATACCTCTTTTCAATTATAAAATATAAAATAAAGTAAAGTTCCATCTTTAATTCTACTTCTTCCAAATGCAGAATTTCTTGTATCATCAGCTTTGGCATATTTTCACCAGTATGTCATAAGGGCAACTTAATCCTAGTTTTATCCCAATCATGTTCATATTATTCCATTCAAGATTGGATCTCCAATCTAGACACTACCTTGCCAGCTAATTTAATTTTGTATACATTCCACCAAATTGGGAGTACATTCAGTGTGTTGACCCCCCCCCCCAAAAAAAGTACACGCAGGATGTAAACTTATGAACATTTTGATCATTTATGCAAACATTTATTTATTTAGGAACATTTGTATTACACTGTCCCTGCTTTGAAATTTACCACAAGATTAAGGATTATTTAAGAAGCCTGTTTGTTTATCAAATGTTCTGCCTGCCTTGTGCAAATATGTATGCCATAGGTTTCCAATATTCTTTTGTTCAAATGAAGCTAATTCCTGTAGCTCTGCTTCCAAATATGAAGAAATAATGAACATGTAGCAATATTAATTACCTCTTCGGAATACTACTCTAACAATTTACCAAGGTTTGTTTTCATAAACTACTGTTTCCTTTCATTTAGTTCAGAAGCATATCCTCATTAGAAGCTTCAGCAGCATTAATTGGCCTCTATTAGTTTTAATTGGGACAATTTAGTTTAGATGCTCTAAAATCTTGCACTAGATAACTGACAGGTCAGAGACACTGAAAACCTAATCACTTTCTTTTTTTACTTTAAGCTGGGTAAAATTACTGTGGAGATCCAGATCTCTAAATGAGGGAAAATATTAACAGGTGGAAAACTTTACAAGAAGGGATGCACTAGGTCTCCTTTAATTAAGGGCTTATTGTAAAAAGAAATAATTAGACTTTCTGTATATATTTTGGATGGAAAATAGTTGTCACAAAGCTTGGGAACTGAAGTCATGCACTCGAAGTCTAGCTCTGTATTTTGCTGGTGATGTGTTTGCAGCTAGTGGCCAGCTTGGAAATCAGCTGATTCCTTCAGTAAACATGGTTGCAATATTGCAAATGACTATTCTAGAGTTCATGAAGTAGAATTTTGACCTGTCTTTGCTGATAGGTTGTAATGGGAAAATGTATTTAAAGATCAAAACATTACAGTTTACATATTTTAGGATTTTCAGATACAAACTAGTCCCACATAGAAATGTGGCTCAATTTTTTAAAATTTATATCTTTAACTAAAAATAAGAATTGAGAGAAGGGGCAGGGATGAGATTCAAAAATTAATGCTAAAACAAACATATGTTAAGAAATATTGCTATGAACAGTGGATGAATTTGACGATTTAATTATTGAATTTGAATTGAACTGAATTTGAATTAAATCATTAAATGAATTTGATCACTGAATTATTAAATCAAACTGAAGAGCCAGTTTGGTCTAAGTGATTAAGGTTCCAGGCTAAAAATTGGGATATCAATTTAGTAGAAATTAGTACTAAAACTCATATGAACATGGTTTAATAATGCTGCAAATTTTCTCTCAAAACAGAATTTAGCACTGGAAATGTTGGAGCTCAGTTTTACTGGATTCAGTTGGTTTTTCCATGAGTTCAGAAGTCTACCTTTATAACTGGATCAATGTCAGGAATTTTTGACTCCACAGCTATATGAAATTGATAACTCCCTTTACACATATAAGGGGGTTACCAACCTGCAGATGTAAATGAACTAATATTTAAATCTAGTGTAATCTACTTATTGTACTGGTTGTGTGATTTCTAAAATTAATTTTTGAAGATTATATGTGTGATGGTTGAAAAAATGCTATTTTTCCTATAAAAGGAAAGTTAACATAGGTGAATGTAAAAACTGGAGGATTAATTTGTTAAGTGTGCCTAAGAAGATACGTGATTGACTTTTGATTGAAAAGATATGACAATGAACAACATTTAGAAAATGGTCCACTAAGAGTCTGTAAACAGGCTTTTATTTTTTTGCCAGTCAATAACAGTATATGATAATGACAAATAAGTTGGACAGTTGTTAATTTAGAGAAAAATGTATGATAATATAAGTAGGCTTGAATTATGAAAAGATTTGCACAAATGGAAGCCTGAACATTGAATGTACTAAGAGCAGTATGTGAGATAAGTAAAATGTGTATGAGAATAAATGGAATGCTTAGGGATTGGTTCAATACTAAGTAGAGAATAAAAAAATGATGTCTCCTTGTTTATTTATAAATTATAATGAATTCTGGTAACGTTGGAGTTATTTGAATGGAATGTGAATGTGCTTATATGCTAATATTATGGGATTTGCTAAAGCCCAAAGGATTTACAGCAAACATTGGATAGAATATGTGATATATATGAATATATGATACAATGAGGACTCAATTGTAGTGACAGGGAGAATGGAATGAATAGTTGCAAAGTATACATACATACTTGATGAAAATTAAAGATAGTAGATGCATTTATGTAACAAGATACAATTTTATTAAAGATAGGGAAATTGAAACATTTCAAGACACATAAATGTTGGTGGAATGGTAGTCAGTTGTCTACTGCAAGGAGTGAATGCTTGTCAAAAGACTTGAAAAAGACTATTCTTCTCCCCATTTTGTTGTATGAAATAGAGTTAAATATGCCAGGACAAACATAAAAGTAAGCTGAAGGCAATGGGAATTGAATGTTTAATAAATCTTTGTGGGGTAAAACAAAGGGAGTTAAGATCAAGTATGAATAGATACTGAATGTGGACTCATACAGAAAGAATGACTTGGATAGAAATAGTACAGCAAGGTGATTTGATCATAAAGAAAATGAATGAGGGCCGAATCACAAAACAAATAAATGAAAGACAAGTAAATAGAATGAGAAGCAGGGAAAGCTGATAATATGGTTAGATGAAGTAGATGAGATCTTCAATAAGAAATAACTGAAAAGATTAAAGAATGTGAGATAATTTGTTTATTTATCTATTAAATTTAAACAGCCATCCATCTTATCAAAGGCAATTCTAGGCAGCGCACATACAAATGTATGAATCATTGTATGAACATTGAAAGAGGGCATTAGTCACACAAATGAGATATACGTGCAGAGATATAATGAATGTTGTGGGTGTAAAGTAGATTTACATAGATTTCCTTCCTCTTATTTCCTGCCTTTTACTTTGCTTGCTGTTTACTATCTATTCTCTTTCTATGTTATGCAAAATTTTGTTTACCCCAAAAGGGAAGTATTAAGAAAAACATATTTGTACATTCACTTTCTGTTATTATGCATTTTTCCTCTGGCCACATTTAAATAATTGTTTTTAGATATTCCAGATATATCTTGATCTCAAAATGTTTGCCATGAAATTCTTGTGTTTGCTATGGAGAACTTTGAAGTAAATGTTTCATAGAATTCTTTATTCCCTGGAATTTACTAGATTTTAATTTTTTTCCCCTTGAATTGGGCAGCAAAATCCAGAGTGAAGGCAAAATTTTATAATGTGTCTAGATGAATTAATAATTAAGATTTTTTCAGATGTCCTTCAAAGATCTCCATTACAGAACCAGGTGTTTCTATTACACTGAAAATTATAATAGGATTATGGAAAGAAATATGCAAACTGGAAATAGTTTTGAGAGAATATGTAAAACGTAAGATCTTTTAATGTAATTTCAAGCAACATAGACTCCTATATTAAACAGCTCAGAAACAAACATTTAATTCCAAAGCAAATCTTTCAATTTCTCAGATCTTAAATGCTGACAAAAAAAGTGAATCCATTCAGTAGAGTGAATTAGTAGTGTTTTTGATCATGAAATTCATTCTCAAAGTTTTCACATATTCCTTGTTTAGCTTTAACTGTCTGAGTGTAGGTAATTACCAAGAAATTAAATAGCCAGTGCTTTATGAAAAATTGGGCTGACACAGTATTAATATAAACAGGCTGGTACTGTGGCCAAGAAAACCTTGGTATAGAGAGATTCTAGCTATATCATCTGAAATAAATGTCAGCAGATGCGGCTTTGGTTTTGTTATAACACAAACAATGCTTCAGTGTAATTTGTTTTTCACTATTTCAATTCACAGTTGTCTTAAAAAAACCCAACCCCATCCATACCCTTTCATTTTGAAAAGTTAATTACCACATTCCAACTTGGACTTATTCATTGCACACATTTTTAAAAATAATTCTAGGTAAAGATATGGCCTTCATATTTATATGGATGGAGTAAGTCTTTTTTAGGAGAATATTTCTTGAATTCCTAACTTATGTGGTTCAAATGTATTGGGGAAAAACCCACTCTTCATTCTCTCTCTCTCCCTCTCCCCCCGACCCTCTCTCTCTGAAACAGACTTGTGATAGTAAACGGTTTGGTTGTAATAAATATTCAAATGGAGACACTAGCGTGTCATGCAAATTTATGCTAAATTTTGAAAGATACATAGTATAAGTAGCAGACAACTTTTCACAGCAGAATGTGGTCTTCCTTGCTTTCATTCTATTATAAAAAAAAACCATTTAAATATTACTTTAAAACAGTGCTTTCCTTAATTGCTTCCTTATACCATGCATCTGACAGCATCTAGCATGACCTTCTCAGCCATTAATATTAACCAGAGCTGTAAGGAAGGCTGAGTTTCTTAGATAATCTTGTTTTTTTCCCATCCTGTTCTTTCCTCCCAAAGTATATGTACTTGCTGTAATCTGCAAGTTAGCATTTACTTTTCTGGCTCATGACTCCCATCATGCTCTCTGACTGAAAGATCCAGGTTACCTCAAAACACTGCCCCCCCCCTCAATCGCATGATCCAAATTGCTAAAAATCTCATAAAACATGATGCAAATCTTATGCGGTTTCAGGGAAATATCAAGAGATTTCAGAATTTCCCCTCAAGACACCATAAAATCTCATTATTGCTAATGTCTCAAATTTTCATGTAATTTTAGAAATCTATAGAGGGGTGGACACTTCATGTTTTAGTAGGCATATCAGCATCCAGATATCTTGCACAGCTGGCTGGCTTCTGTTCTAATTCCTTATTCTGTTTTATTCCACATCCATAATCTGCAACTGGAATGTGCTGTCTTTGCATCCCTCCATTGTGATTTCAGGAATTTTTAAGCATTCTATTGCTAATTTATAGGAAGGCAACATTTGCAGATTCTCTCTTACCTCCCATACACGTTCTGATCCAAATATATTCAAATGTTACATTCCAAAATCAATATAAAGCTACTTAATGCTTGGTCAAACAATAGATTCATCAATCCCAGTGTCATCTGCCCAAGCAGCTGAAATTCAAAGCTTCAAACAAAATTCTTTTGGTCCAGCTAGCTACAATCTTTTTAACTGGAGATGACAGGATTGAACATGCAATAAAAGCATTATGCCATTCAGAATTGCCTTCTTCTCATGAAACAATGGGAAATGATACTTTTAATGAACCCTTTATTCTTCACCTGTCCTTCTCCAGCCTATGCTACATGCTCATAAAGCCTTCTTAGAAAAGGAGTAAATAAGGCACATCCTAGTAAATGCAATTAATTAGGATCTTTTCCAGGTTTGAGATCTCAGCACCATGCAAGAGGTGAGCCCCTATCCTCACCCCAGCTCTTGCCAACATAGAAGTTCGAAAGTATCCAAATTTGAGTAGATAAATAGGTACCATTTAGGTGAGAAGGTAACAGTGCCCCGCAATGTCATGCTGACTACATGACTGTGGAAATGTCTTTGGCCAGCACTGGCTTTCAGTGGTCTTGAAATGGAGATGAACACTGCCCCTATAATTGGCACTGGCTAGTGGAATAAAATCCACAGGGACTACTTTTACCTTTCTTTTTACTCAATTGAGAATGCATGTGACTAACTATCTCTGGGCAGTTTGTGCTGGAACTGTGGAGTGCAAAAAAGGAGCAGGTATGTTGTAACACTAAGTAATATTTGCAGACCATGTCCCATTGAACCTGAGGCTGGTATGCAGGTTTTAGACATAGATTTTATTATGGACTGAGAATTCCAAGAGCAGCTGGTACCACAAGCAAAGTTGAGCAAATGGTTTCTTGCCATGGTCTTCACAGGCCTATCCAACAGTAGGAGGAACCCTAAGGTGTGGTCTTTGGTTCTCCTTAAGAAAAAACAATTTATTGTTTCTTTTGTTCTATTTTTAATAGTATTTCTCAGAATCATATTTTTTGAGTTGAGCAGCTATATACATTGTATAATGAACTATAAAAAATTCTAAACAACAGTAGAACCAGAGCTATTGTTGGGAGGAGTTCATGAGTTTTTAAGAGTGAAAAGGTTGTCTTACCCATTTAAATGATTTTAAACTCTCATTTTTCCCCTGGAATTCTCCTCTTAATCCAAGATTTTTTTCGGTCCCTTCTGTTTTGGGGAAACTCTGAAGGGATGCTTGTTGAACTTCATACAATCCTGAGTTTTGTTTCTCTCTGTGTGTTTCTGCCTCTGCCAGTGCCTCTGTCTATCTCTCTGTCTCTCCCCTCTCTCTTTCTCTCTGTCTCTGTCTCTCTTCCCCTCCTCCCCTCTCAATTCAGTACTAGAGACTCAGTATAAGACAAACTTCCGGGCTGAATACAAGTGCTCTATCATTTCTATTCAAAGTACCTTCCACTGAAAATGCATTTTAATGTGCTGATTGAATTCAGAACTGGATTAAAATATTGATAAAGTATGAAAGGTGATGGATAACTGAATTTCAGTATGCATGTTTGTTCTAGTCATGTGGATCAGATCAATTATTACTGACATTCACAACAGGGAATTCTGCAAGCATTTCTTAAGCCACTTGCACTGCTTTGCATTTAATAGGGTTTACTCCTGTCTCAGTCAATATAGTTAGATCCATTAATTAAATATAGTTGGCTACCTGTAGAACATCCTGTCCAAATGACTTTTTAAAGAGGTCACATGAAATTCAAATTGACTTCAGTTTTAAAAGGATTATTGAGTTTTTTGGGGCCAATTGCATAGGTACTTTTAAAGGATAATGTAAACATTTCTTTTTTTTTTAAAGATACAGTAAAGGGACATATTTAGAAAAGATTTTAGAGTGCTATGAATAGTTAGTAACCAGAGCAGGGTATTTTGTGATGATGTTAAATTTATAAAACAATTAGCTGGATACCCATGCTTCGCTACGAAACTATGTGATCGGGCTTGATAAATCGACACTTACAGCTTGAAAATTAATGAGTAGTTACGATTGGCCCCTCCTCTCCACTTCTCTCCCTCAGCTTTGCGCCACAGAACCCTATCCTCTCCTATCCCCTTCTCTTCCTCAGGTTTGCCCCACCGAAGCCTCCCCTATCCTATCCCCTGGTTGCTGCTGTGAAAGTAAAACTGAAAGTGAAACTTCTCTCCTCTGCTTGTGTTTTGCATTTGGAACAGATTTCTTTTCAGGTGGGGAGGGGGAGTAGGACTCCTTAGCATCAGAGCGTGTTAATCATAACATAGGAAATACTAATGTTCTGATGGTCATTTCAAAAAGTCCTTTTTTAGTGAACACCTAGAAGTCAAAGCAAATTTCAAGTTTGTAGGCTTTACGGTTCTGGAGATTTCGTGATTACCGCGTGAGTGGTTTTCGCTTTTATATATCTAGATATTTGTGAAAGATGAAAAACAAGACAGCTTCCCATGAGGGAAAGAAACTGTGCTTCAAAATGTTGAATTATGGAAATCAAACAAATGCTTTTACTTCTTTGCAAATTCATAGTTCAAGATATTTTTTAGAAGAAATTCATTTGGCTTATACTGTTATACAGTATGCATTCTCCTTGGAAATGCTATATAATCTGGTACATAACTTGACATTTAGATCATAAATGCCATGGATATTAGTATTTCATTTCTTCCCTTTCAGTGTGATCTACACAATCCAAACTCTTTTAAAGAAAATATTTTTTTAAAAAAAACTCACACTCACACTAGATGAAGTGTTTGAAAACTATAAAACACCTGACTTCATTTTTTATTTATTTATTTTATTTATTTATTTATTAGATTTATATACCGCCCTTCTCCTTACGGACTCAGGGCGGTGCACAGCCAATTTAAAAAACAAATACACAAAAGTTAAAAATTTCGTAAAAGAACAAATATAAATAGCCATAAATTAAAACTAATTCAATTAAAAGTAATAAAAACTCTAAAAGTGATAAAATATTTACAGGAATCAGGCTAAGCCGGCAAGCTGAAAAAGATGAGTTTTTAAAGCCCGCTGGAAAGTCAGGAGGTCAGAAATTGTTCTTAACTCTGGAGGCAGATCATTCCAGAGGGTAGGTGCTGCCACAGAGAAGGCTCTCCTCCTGGGGGTCGCCAGCCGGCATTGTCTGGCTGATGGCACCCTAAGGATGCCCTCTCTGTGGGAGCGAACCGGCCGGTGGGAGGCAATTGGTGGCAGAAGGCGGTCCCGTAAGTACCCTGGCCCTAAGCCATGGAGCGCTTTAAAGGTGATAACCAACACCTTGAAACGCACCCGGAAGTCCACCGGCAACCAATGCAGCTCACGCAGGAGAGGTGTCACGTGGGAGCGCCCCGTCGCTCCCATAATCCCCCGCGCGGTGGCATTCTGCACCAGTTGGAGCCTCCGGGTGCACCCCAAGGGGAGCCCCCTGTAGAGAGCAAAGATTCTTGGTGTTATCTCACATGTATAGATATATTAAACTTTTGTGGGAATTTATTTATAATCAACGTTACCATTGAAAAATCCAAGTATTACAAAAGTTTACTAAGACTGAAAATAATTCCCTTGAAAAAAGATTATATTGTTAATGAGGTAGATTGCTATTAGTCACTTAACCAATTACAAAATTCTCAAGATTCTCATCAGGAAATTTCTTTTTAAAAACATCCATATGCTGTTTATTTGAATCTCCAGTTTTACTGACAACATAAATAATAATCAAAGGGATATATTTATTGACATCTGTTGTAATTTGTATAAGTTATTATCTAAAAACTGGTTTGTGAATTCTGCTAATCTGCTTACAAGTGGTTTTTTTTTTTTTTTGCTATTGATATTCTTGAACAGAAATGTAACAGTTGATGCATAGTTTTCTCTTTCCTCTTCTCATGTTTTGTCTTAACTGACTATTTGCTGGAAGAAAAATTATTCTAGCAATACCTAGTTATGCTATTTTAGATCAGAACACTGAAAGTTGTTCCAGATCAGTTCTACTGATTTACTGATACAATTACAATAGAAATGAAATTTATGATTCAAAAATGAGACATTAAATATTCTCATGCTTGCCATCCTTTATTTTTATCTTTTATGTTTTACTGATGTTACTGTAATTGTTTGATTATTGTCAGCCACTCAGAGTTATGGAGATTCTGGCAGCATACAATAAATTATTATTGCTATTATTATGGTTGGCAGCACAATCATCCAGATGTTCAGATTGGATTTGGCATTTTTATCCACTTATTGAGTCCTTTCCAAAGAGCTGGGATAGGCAAATGTTGTTTGATGGTGTTAAATGTATAATGAAAGAATGTAAGTAAAGCTGCCTTTTGCAATTGATAAAATGAATGATTGTTTATTGGGAAGGGAATGTATAATTTCAGTATTCAGTATTAGTTCAAAAGGAAATAGAGGTTACTGATGATTCTTTTGCATTTGATAGCAATTGGAAACTTTTGTGATTAGAATTATCATACTTCATGATCTATATTTCTATCTATTGGTAACTAGATTTTTGTAACCTTACTTTATATAAGATGTTCCATGGATGGAGGAAAAAAGATACAAGGAGTCAAAACTTCAAGGAGGGAAATAGAAATAACATTATTCATTTTATTCTGTTTTTTTTTTAAAAAAACAGTTTAGGGTAGATTACAATATTTTTTGTTTTGGCATGTTGCCAAGTGAGGTTATCTTGGTCTCAGAAACAAATAACTATTGTACATTTTTCTCATGCCTGTCAAAAAGCACATTCTGCTTCATTTTTTATAAAACATTAGAAACATGGATGGGCATATTAGGAGGCATTGTAGATTTCTAAAATGAGCATTGAAAGCAAAATTAGTTAGTCCATATTCAGAATTGAAAGAAGCAGAAGTAGTTCAGATTTTGAACAAGGATCCTCACTGCTTTTGTCAACAATGTCTTAAAGCCGCCACATGATGGCCATGTAACTGGGCTTCTACAATGGCTATGTAGTCTTAGAGTAAAAGTGTTGGAAGGGTCCTTGGAGGTCTTCTAGTCCAATCCCCTGTTCAGGCAGGAAACCCTACATCATTTCAGACAAATGGTTATGCAATCTTTTCTTAAAAATCTCCAGTGTTGGAGCACTCACGACTTCTGAAGACAAGCTGTTCCACTGATTAATTGTTCTAACTGTCAGAAAAATCCTCCTTAGTTCTAGGTGGGTTCTCTCCTTGATTAGTTTCAATTCATTGCTTCTTGTTCTCAGATGCTTTGGAGAGTAACTTGATCTCCTCTTCTTTATGACAGCCCCTTATATTTTGGAACACTGCTATCATGTCACCCCTAGTCTTTCTTTCATTAAACTAGACTTCCACAATTTCTGCAACTGTTCTTTGTATGTTTTAGCTTCCAGTCCGCTAATCAACTTTATTGTCTTCTCTGCACTCTTTCTAGAATGTCAACATCTTTTTTTATATTGTGACAACCTGACCAGATGCAATATTCCAAGTGTGATCTTACCAAGGCATTATAAGTGGTACTAACATTTCACATGTTGGCTTTTTTGGTAGCTGCACATACTGCTGGCTCACATTCAAGTGATTGCCCACTAGGACTCAGAAAAATATTCATCAGAGCAAAGAAAGCATTAAGGGGATGGCCACATGTGGTTGAACCCAGCTGCTGCCATTGAAATATGGCTCAAACTCAAGCACACATTTTCCTGATCCCTCACAGAAAGCAGAAACAGCTATGAAGAAATTATCAGCAGGTACACTGAGGCTGACCCTGCCAGATCCAAGGCACCACTGGTTGCTTTAGATCGTAATATTGCATACTTTTAGATGAAAGGCAGGCTTCTGTTTCAGAAATATCTTGTCTGAATTATGTCTATGCCTTATTTTCTCCTTAAAAAGCAACATGTAAAACCAAAAACTATGTTACATTTTATGTAACAGAGGGGATGATCCAGTTTCTCTTTCTTTATTATCCTCATTCTTATAAAACAGAATTTTTTACCATCACGCTTTTCTCCCTGGACTCATCTAAGCAAAGCTTTGTGTAGGCATTGCCATCAGCAGGAGATAAATTGGGTTTTTCCCACACATTTTGTTTTATCTCAAGTTATTATGCAGTGTGAAATATGTACTGTAATTGAATCATGATCCATGAAAGAACTAATCAAAGTCTAAAATGTGACTGTATTCATCAATTGATTTAAAAGCTATCTATCAATTTATATCTGTCTCTTTATTCATACATACTGTCCTAATGTGATTCATATGAAACAATAAAAGAAACACTATTCAATGAAGGAAAGGGGGACCAAAAAATAGAAATATATTTGGCAAGCACTTACTAAATTAATGTTTCTTCAGTCCTGGAACTCAGTGGAGGAAAAACAATGCCAGGAGTTCTACAGGAGTTAATTCTTCTGGTCAATGACATTAAAGATCCTACACATTAAATACACACACACGGTACAAAATTTGGCCTGAATAACCTATGAATTCAGATACAGAGAGATGTCTTGTACCATCTCGCAATCGAGGTCATATCTTGAACTTAGTCCCACTGTCTGGAATTCCCAACTATTCTTATTTTTCTCTGCTTCACTAATCACACCATTGTTTCTTTGATTAGCATTTTTCTCCTCAACCCCCAGTTGGATTCTCCTTATTTCTAGAGATGAAAATAAATATAGAAAGAGAAAAGTAGACTAATGTACCCTGCTACTGACAAGGTTAAGTTTCCATTTGAACAGGTACAGATGGTCACAAGAGTTATTACATTCTTCATCCATTTGAAGAAGTATATGGATGGCATTCTTTGTTTCTGGTGTATTTTTTTCTATAGAAGTTGTTTTTAAATTCATAAACAAAAAGCCGGTGATCTCTTTTACAGATACATTGTGAAATGATATAGTATATATTCTGATGTATTGAAAGTAAAAATGCTGCTCAATTTGACAAGCAAGCACAAACTGTTCCATGTTACCAATGCACAAGTCAAATTTAATACACAAACAAATCTATTTCACTATTATGTTACAATGATTTCCAATCTTTTCTGCTTTTATTGTTCCATCTCTTTGTAGTGCAGCCAAGCTTTCTATAGAGCTTAAGAATGGACCTTACTGGCTTTGCCGAATAAATGATAAATCTAAAAGCAGGATAATACACATAATAGCTTACTGTTTAAGTAAACTTAAGTAAGCTTACTAATATATTACTCATCCATTTGCCATCATATAAAAAATTAGGTGATAGTTAAATACTATAAAGAAAATAGACATATTTATTTATATCCTGTCTTTATTATTTTTATAAATAACTCAGGATGGCAGACATACCTAATATTCTTTCTTTCTCTTATTTAACTCATAACAACAACCTTGGGTTGGATTGAGACAGATATAATATTTAAAAATATTTTAAATATTTTTCTGGCCTTATAAATATAGAATATAGTAATCAATTAAAATTATGTATTAATAAATTCAGAGAAGACTTTAACAAATAAAAATTGGTATAATGTATTTTTGCTGTATGGGATTACCTCTATAAATTGTATTAAGATATCTTGAATGTTTTGATATTCATGAATAACAAATAGCTGCTTAATAGAATTTTTTTGGTTTTTTGGGGTGGGGGGGAGAAGATTTTTCCTGTCTTTTCCAAAAGTTGTTTCAGGCATATATAACTTTTTAACATTCCCATCTTCCAGCCTTTTCTTCTGTTTTAAGTACTTCCTCTAGTTTGTTGTGCATGTTGTTGTTTTTAACTATTTAGTCTGACTCTTGGTGACTTTATAGGCCTGTGATGGAGAACCTATGGCACACGTGCCACAGCTGGCACATAGAGCCCTCTCTGCAGGCATGCAAGCCATCACCCAGCTCAGCCCCATTGCGCATGCGCGCCTCCTGCCAGCCAGCTGATTTTTGGGATGGGGGCAGGGTGCATGTGGGAGACTTGTGTGCATGTGCAGGGGGGCAGCACCTCCCACAGCCCATTTTTGGTCCCCGGAGGCTGCAGGTGTTTCAAATAGTTTTAATCAAAATGCAGTTAAAACACCATACAAGCCATTGAGAATATAAATACAAATATACAACAGAAACAGGAAGCAAATAGAGGTAAATCCTAGAGAGACAGGAAATGCATCACAAAACAATGGAGATAAATGCTAAAGAGGATTAAAGCTGCTTACAAGGCAGACATAACATCTGTAACAGCAGGGAGGCCTACTAGGCCCAAAATGGAGCGGGTGGTCCCGCTCGCATGCGCCGGGGGCAGCATTGCATTATGGATGCCAGCATGCGTGCATGCTGTTGTGCACACGCTTTTGGCACAGATGAAAAAAAGCTTAGCCATCACTGTTATAGGCAAGTGCTTTCCATGCTGCCTTGTCAAGTACAACTACTTTCAATTGTTGTATATTCAACTTTGCATCAGATTTGATGTTATCAAGCCAGCCTGTTCTTTGCTTATCCCTTCTTTGTCTACTAACCATTCCTAGCATCATTGCCTTCTCCTATGAATTTGCATGCACAATATAGCCAAAGTAAATCAGACATAATCTTATGACTTTAGCTTCCAGTGGTGTGTCTGCTTTTATATGATTTAACACCTTTCTGTCAGTTACATATTATAGATATAATCTATCTAATATGTTTGTTGTGCATATTGGATACTGTAATTTAGCATTTGTATACAGGTAGATTTTGATGTATGCTCACAATTTCCACCGGAATTTCCATTGTCAAGCAAGATGGTTGTGAGTCATGCCCGATTGATGACCATTTTTGTTAAGCAAATCACTATAGTCATTAAGTGAACTTGGTTTCCTCCATTGACTTTGCTTGCCAGAACTTCTGGATGCTGGAATTATCATAAAACCATGCCAGTTGCCAAAGGCCCACATTTTGATCACATGACAACAGAGATGATGCAATTGTCATAAGTGCAAGAATTGATCATAAGTCACTTTTTTCAGCATCAACATAATTTTGAATATTCACTAAACCAATGGTTATACATTGAGGACTACCTGTATGTTGAATTGTATTAGAGTTTTGTCAGCAGTTGATAAATACTTTGGCAGAATTGCAGTCTAATTGGGCAATACTTTGTAGCAGTATTCAGAAGTAAATTTCAAGGGCTGAATATAACATTTTCAAGCACAATGGTAGGATTAAAATAAGCATAAGGTTACTATAACCTGGACAATTAGTTGGTAGTAAAGAGAATATTCTATATCACTTTGGCCTAATAGTCATAGAGATCTTTGCAGTCTATATTTAGTGGCCATAATTTTTTTCTGATTATATTTCATACTTCCCAGTCTAACAATTGGTAAAGGTTGGCTCCTTGATTCATTTGAAATACTAAATCTGATACAGAATATATAAGAAATCTATCTGAAGACCGCTGCAGAAATCTTTGTGGAAATGTTTGGTAATATTCAGGAGACATTTCAGGAAGGAAAAAAGATTTGAAAAAGAAATGCAAATGCAAAACCCCCCACCAAAGAATATTATAGTCATCAACAATATGAAAGTCATCATAATGGTAAACTATTTTTTAAATGAAAAAATCATTTAATAAATAGTTCTGAAAAACAAGTCATCTTAGCAATAAAGAATAGGAAGGTTGCATTGAATACAGCATTTGTGAAAAGAGGGGCAAAATCCCTCTTTCTCTAAAGAGAATGGTAATAAGGAAGCATTGACAGTTTTAAGGAAAATAATTCAAGACATGTTCTATCTCTACTACATGGCAATTAAACTAGCAGAGAAGGAAAGCAATTTTCTTTGATTTGCAGGAGGTAAGCTCACTGGTGAACCTGATTAAAGGAAGCTGAAGAAACACTTGGCCAGCTGAAAAGCCATGGCAATGCAATGCAAATTCCCTTGTCAACTTTTCTAAAAAAGATGAACTTGAAGTTGGACCTGTAACACCTGCATGGGTAGCCCTTGTATTTTTAAAATAAATAATAATAATTACAAATATTTGTTTTAATGCTGAAACAGTAAGTAGTAGTTTTAATGATGACATGGCAGTGGTGGGTCTTATCCGGGATGACAATGAAGATGCTTATAGGCAAGAGGTGAAGGCTCTGGTCGACTGGTGCAATAAAAGTAACCTGGTTCTAAATGTTAATAAAACAAAAGAGATCAGTGTAGATTTTGGAAAGAACCAGCATAGTCATACCCCACCCAATATTAAAGATGCAGCTGAAGAGGTGATCAACAGTATTAAGTATCTGGGGGTACAGATAACCAATAATCTGAACTGGTCTCTCCAGATGTCATCCTTAGTGAAGCATGCAAACCAGTGTCTGCATTTCCTGCATTGGATGAGGAGAGCACATCTTTCTCTTTCTGTCTTGGCCACTTTTTACAGAGGCATGACTGAGAGCATTTTAACAAACTGCATCACTGTTTGGTTTGGTAGCAGCAGTGCCTCAGATAGAAAGCCCATACAGAGAGTAGTGGGAACAGCTGAGAAGATTATAGGAAATTCACTTCCCTTTATTCAGAATACTGCTTATAAGCGCTATGTGCTTTGAGCTCAAAGCATCGTTAGAGATCACAAACAGGCACTTTATGGTTTATTTCTGTTGCTCCCCTCCAGGAGGAGGTTTCATGTCTCTAATCAGACATGAACATAGGAAGTATGACTTTGTTGTAGTCTGCAACTTCATTATGATGTTGGCCTGCCATATACTTTTCTTACAAGTACTACTAAGTTTCCATGTGAAGTGCTATGATATTCAACTAATAATCACTATTGCCTCAATAAGTTAGGGAAACTTAGTATTTGTCCACCCTCAGTGAATACCAAAAGTGTATGTTAAAGTGAGTATATCTTTTAACAGGTCATAAATCTAAATGCATAAATCCATTTTTTGATAGCACTGAATGATACACCAAGATACTCCATGTTTGCATGTATAATTTTACCCGTATCACATTTGCATTCATGTTGGAAGCACCTAGGCTGTTTCTGGGTTGAAAGGATCAGCTGGTGACATCACCATTGCCCAGGGAATGTCCAGTTGGGTGTTCCTTTCATGTCTCTATTAATGTGCCCACCAAAATGGTACCTATTTACCTACTTGTGATTACTCACTTTCAAACTGTCAGATCAGCAGGAGCTGGAGCAAATGATAGGAGCTCATTTTGAGACACAGTAGCACTCAGGTCTCAAACGCAAGCTTGCTAATCATCAACCCAGCATCCTAATCATATGAGCCATCATGCTCCCTGGGTAATTGGGAGATAGATTATCCATATTTTATGCTTTATTTCATATTTATTCCCCTTTTTATTCCCCTTTTTATTTAACCTTAATATTTGAAAAATCCTGTTCTGAAAGTAGGATTAAAAATAGTCTGAGGCTCTTCCTGATTCACATTTTTTTTCCCCAACCTGAGAAAAGTAGATATATACACAAATGAAGGGTAAAATTGTCAGGTTTTTTTCTTTTTTGCAGGCTCTTATTCATTTCACCCCAGTTAGTGAAATTAAAAAAAAAAACCACTCCAAAATATATTTTCTTTAGTATTAGAGATTAAAGAAACAATTTGCTAAAATAGCTCATGTTATACCTTAATTTCGATGTTTTATGTGAGCTAAATTATCAGAAATTTAAATATTGAAGAAATCCATCACATACTGGTTTGGAAAGTGTGAATTTATTTCAGAATGTGAAATAAAATCCTATTCCCTTCCTAATAGGGGCAGATAGATATATGGAAACTTCAATCAGCAGCTGTTTATATCAGAAAATTTTGACATCAAATCCATAGGCAAAATAAAATAAAAAAAATAGCCATTTCTTGTAGACATATAGTATATCCCACAAAATTGCAAATTATAATGACAGCTTTCATATTACATATCATTTGTGTTTGCTATGTGTCATTTTTTATTTTCCCTGCATTTCTTATCTTTAAAATTACATTTTCTGCCCTGCTGCTGTTAAAGAAAGGTGAAAAATTGGTAAATCATTGTTTAAAAAGATGTCACAGGATTCCTGATTAATATATAAATTTTCAAGAATGATATTTAAGCTAACATATAAAACATCTCAAAAGTTTAAATTATCTTTTAATTTAATTCAAGCATAGTTTAACTAGCAATTTTCTGTACAGTTCAGAAAAACAAAGACAAGCAAAAGCAAACAATGCATAAATAAATATGTTTGTGGGCAAGGAGTTTACAACAATAGTTACTTATGCATCCTTATGTATTAAGTCAGAGATATAGAGAGAATTCTTAACTCCTTAACTGTCTTCGGGGAATAATCTCATTTTATATCTTCCCTTTGCATCACTGCATGACCTAATTATACTTAATTACAATTCTTGTAATGTTTTAAGGCTACAGACATGGAGTTTCTAGCACACTGAAATACATGTTTCCTCATTTTTTAAGGTTATCCTAAGTGTTCTAGCACTGATGACATTTTTTAACTCATCCTTTACACTATTCCTTTCATATATGTGGGACTATAATTCACATTCTCCTCTGTCAGCAGTATTTTCCAGTACAGCAACAGCATTGTCCTGCACTTTTCCAAACTATTTCTAAGGCCACCGTGTATGTGAGTGTAAATGTGTTTTGATAATTTAAGAATGCCTTTTTCATCAGAAGTGAAATTGTACTTAAACAATGCTGGCAGATTTTTTTTTTCCCTGTTAACAACTTCTCCTATCCAGATCACTTCCAAGAGACTGAAAGAAAGCATAGGGTACACAGTGTTAGGCTTCTTTTCATTAGATTTCTGATACCTATACTTAGAAGATAGGTCTGTGTGGAAGTGTCTACCCATTTCCAAGTTTCACCCAATGAGGCACAAAAGAGGAAAAAAAATTGACAAGTGCACATGTAGTAGAAGTAGACATTCTCTCTAGCCCATGCTTTCATTTGTCAGGAAATAGGATTATATCTGGTGTAATTTTGGATCTGATTTTTAAAAATTGCCTTGAGCAAAGCTAAGTATCTGTATTCTATTTGATATTCAGAAAGTATCTATTTTATGTTACTATTGTAAGCACAATATGATATTTCAGACTGATACATTTCACAGGTCATCATCCATGTTTTATCCAGCACTGAACATTGGTTCTTGCTTGCCTATTGCCTTCCTTTACAAGTCTGCGACTTACAATAGCTCATTTAGTGACTGTTCAAAGTTATAACAGTACTGAAAAATGTGACTTACGATTGTTTTTCATAGTTACGATCTTTGCAGCATCCACATGATCATGTGATTTACATTTGGATACTTCACAACTGGTTCATATTTATGACTATCCCATGGTTATGTGATCATCTTTTGCAACTTTAGGACAAGCAAAGTCAATGGGGAAGCCAGAGTCATTTAACAAGTGGGTTACTAATTTATCAACCACAGTGATTCACTTAACAATTGTGGCAAAAAAAGGTAATAAAATGGGGCAAAACTCACTTAACAAATGTATCACTTAACGACAGACATTTTGGGCTCAATTGTGGTCATAAGTCAAGGCACTACTTGTACATGAGGAGTTATGGGATTATCACATTTCAAGCAAATAGCAACATCAGTAGTCAACGTCAGTAAAGTACAACATCACTGTGATGTCACAATAACTATGCCATACTCTTCGGGTACAGAGCATCAATACAGAGCCAAGATTTTTCATTGAAACATAAAGGCAGAATCAACAAGAGGCTTCCATTTCACCCAGCAAAAGCAGGGGTGAAATCTACTTACCTTCCTTACCGGTTCGGAAGTGCATGTGCCCCATGTGTGCGCGCTAGTACCTCACATGCATGCATAAACCCTCTGCGCATGCGCAAAACCTTCTGCACATGTGCAGATGATAAAAAACACATGGAAGAAAAAAAAGGAAATAACGACTCTGGGTGGGTGGGCAGAGCCTCACACCACCATTGCTACCAGTTCTCTGAACCATCTGCCACAATCGCTACCAGATCACTCGAACCGGTCTGAACCAGGAGGATTTCACCCCTGAGCAAAAGATAATGCTAATCTCTTTTCTCAAGTGTAGCAAATTCATAGTCAGGATTCTTTCACAGGATTTCAAAGGGTGAAATTTAAATATATTTCCTTCATCATGAATAGTTTTAAAACTTTAAGCAAATATTGCCTTCAAGATTTTTTTTCCAGCTGTATCTTTTGCCAATAAAATACCATCCAAAAATGAGAGAGATTCCCCTTTTCCCATCTCATTAACAAATGCATATCTCATCTGCCAGTTCTCAAGTAATACTCTTTAGTAAGTACATCTTGATTCTAAATGTTATAGAAGGTTAATTTCTATATTATCAGTGATGAGAGTTTTCTCTCAGAAACCAAGGTGCTAAGCACACTTGGAGATTAATAAACTTGGGAGAAGGGGAAAGCAACCTAACTAACTAATAGTTTCTGTGGAAGCAGAATTAAATCAGAAAATTATATACCATCATAGTGATATTTTTCTGCATTTTTTTTCTGAAGCAAGCATGCCTATAATGTTTAACTAATTTAAAAAAATACTATCAAGAAACTTTAAGAAAGGAAGCATACAAATCAGTTTATTCTTCAAAAAAAGAAAGAAACCTTCAAATATCATTTCTGACCATAAAAACAATCAATAAAACGGAGCAAAGTAACTAAGATAGATAGTTTTAGATGTAGCACTCTTTCATAAAAGAATAGATTCACAAAGGAGATAACTTTTTAAAAAATCTTGACTAAAAACATTTTTCTGTTCAAAGTAGGAGATATCACGGAGATGAGGTTCTATTCAGAGATACAAAAGTTCTTGTGAAAAGCTTGTCTTTATAATGAGACTTTTAGTAGGGGTCCCCAACCCCTACTAATGATGAAAAGAAGGATTAGGGGTGACATGATAACAGTGTTCTTGGCTAGTCTAGAAACTAGGGTTGACAGGATAGCAGTATTTCAGAGGCTGCCACAAAGAAGAGGGAGTCAAGTTATTCTCCAAAGCACTTGAGGGCACGACAAGAAGCAATGGGTGAAAACTAATCAAGGAGAGAAGCAACCTAGAACTAAGAAGAAATTTTCTGACAGTTAGAACCATTAATCAATGGAACAACTTGCCTCCAGAAGTTTTGAATGCTCCAATACTGGAGGTTTTTAAGAAGAGATTGGATAACCATTTTTCTGAAATGTATAGGGTTTCCTGCCTAAGCAGGGGGTTGGACTAGAAGACCTCCAAGATCTCTTCCGACTCTGCTATTCTATTGTATTCTAACCCCCAGTCCATGGACTAGCACCAGTCCACAGCATGCCAGCAACTGTGTGCAAATAAGTGGTCCCATCTACAGAACTCAGGCAGCACACAAAACCACACCCCCTCTGGTCCACGGAAAAACCTTTCCCCATGGAACTGCTTCCCATAGGCATGTGGAAATTAATACAAAATTACAAGATAAACAGCAAAACAATGTTAATAATACATGTAAAAGGATTAGGGTTTTAAAGTATTTCAGTAGAAAATAAATGCTGTTTGTCCCAAATAGAGTAGACAAACTCAAATGATCTTCACCAAATTGACACAAATACCTGAGAAGGTTGAATATATAATACTTGTGATGCATTTTTTTGAAATGCTTTTTTATGGATATTTATACAAAGCAGAGATTAGGAAAATTTCAAAATGACAACTGTGCACTTTCAAGCTATTTTTCTTAAAAACAGAGGCACAACTTTGATGATTGGAGTTATAGCTGTGATTCTGACAGAGACCTACTACTCTTTCATAATCCAAATCTTAAAGCAATTCATATGTAATATAAGCTCCCCCCTCCATCCTGATTTTTAGCAGTCTAAAAATGTAGAGATTCAAGGAAAGCCATATATGAACTAAAGGGACTAAAATCTTTTAAATGACAAATTCTGGAGGTAGAGAGGAAAAAAAGTGGAATTTTAAAAAACATACATTTGATCCCAATGTAAGTTTTCTAATACACAAGTTTTATTTTACACAACATGTCCAATTACAATTCATGATTGCAAAATCCATGGTATAGTCTCAAGACATCCTTAAATCAAGTTAACTGCCTTTGTTCATCTTTATTCCTTGGCATCCTTGACTATCCATCTCGCAGTGATTTTCATTATCTCTTTGACAATAAGCTTTTTGGACCAAGTCATTCCTTAATGGTTTTGTTTACAAAATTCTGTAGTGCTATGGGCATGTATAGGTTTATATTAAAAACAACAGAATTAATATAACATAAACAGTGTGAGCTTGGTGGAATGTAGTATTTTGATAGATTGTATTATTGCAGTGAAAGACTGAGGCAGTTTGAGATAATATTTAAAAGTGCTCATGGCTTCCGGCTGATGATTCGTGGCAATATGGTGCTGTGAGAGCGATCACCGCTCCTCAGCTCCTTCTTTTCACCGTGCTTTGGGGACCTCAAGGGGCGAGAAAGCCTGGAGAGCTTCTTAGACTATAGAGGGAATCCTAAAAGCAGGAAAGCGAAGTGCAAATGTTCCCCACTTGAACAGATACCTCTGTCTAACCGGCGTGGGTATGTCCGCCATTCAATGGTAGACCCAAAGTCATGATAGCCAGCAAACGATGGGGAAGCAAAAAGATCAGGGTGGCTGACATGGAGAGAAGACCTAAACCCCAATCGCTGGTGACCATGGAGATTGAGCTCAAAGGAGTGTAGCAGACTGTGCTGGGAGGAAGAACTCATGGTGAGTGGAAAGGCAGCGAAAGTGGCGTAGCAGACTGTAACTGATTGAGCTGCCAGCAAGCCTGCAAGGAAGGAGCTGAGATCATTTAGGTGGGGTGACGGCGCAGTTAGAAGATTGAAGGGCTGATTTTGACCGCGAGGAGAGAGACTTGTGGAAAGAGTCCTGTGGTGGTGATGGTGATCATTAACTGAATGGATTGAACTGTAAGTTTCTGGAGGAAAGAGAAACTGGAAGTGCAGCCATCATCTGAGCTTGGCAGTTTGACAGCAGCGGAGTGACAGTGGGAAACAGCGGAAGGCGACATATTGAGTTGTGATCAACGAACCCCTGTGGCAAACAGACCCTAGGACTGTTGGAGGCTTACCTGCAAGGAGCAAATTCAAATTAATATATAGGGGAGAAATCCTTTGACTGCTGCAAGAATTTACGTACTATCAAGGCTCTTTAATCCTAACTCTTACCTATTAACAGTCTTGTATATATATATCTCCCTATTTACATAGACACTCTATAGATTATTTCATGGCATCTTTTGAGTAAATTTGTATAACCTTTTTATATAGCTAAATAGATTTAGACCCAAGTACATATATACATATATTTATTGAATTATTTAACTATAATATATATTGATCATATTTATTTTAATTAATTAATTAATGCACTGTGTATATAATATTTAATATTTTAATAGAATTGCTGTGTTATAACTGTGGGGAGAATATAGAATAATTAAGGACAGTATATCAAGGAATTAACATCAACTCACTGGTTTGGAAAGTATAGTTAAGTATAGCTATCTTATACTTCGCAGAGCATTGATAGTTATCAATTGAATGAATTGAGAATATTATTATAGAGGTGTATTGATAACCTAAGTGACTCAGATCTAAGTAATATATAAAACAGATAAACGAATTAAATTGACATTTCTTATATTCAGGCGAGGAATAGACAGGAGGAAGGGAAGAAAAAGGAAGAAATTTCTGTTTTTCTTAGTGGATGATAATCTGGAGAAGCATTGAGAAAATAGTGAGGGAACAGAAAAGAGTGCTGAAGGAAATGACTACTGTCTCATCAACCGTACTTAAGGCAGGGAAAAAACCCCAATAATAACAATGACATCTCCAGCATTACAAAAATCTACCGAAGGATTAACAAAACCAGAAAAATCGGTGATGCTACCAACTATGCAGGCAATGCAAGCAACCCTATTGACAATCCAGGAGACCATGCTTAAAATGAAGGATAAGATGTTAAACAACCACGTAAAATTGAAGTCAGACATCCATGCCATCAACCAAAAAATGAGCGAGATTCAAGAGTCCATATACAATAATGAACAAAAAATTAAAAAGGTTGAGACCAGAGTGGAACAGAATGAAAGAGACCTTGATTCCACCGACCAGAAGCTGATAGCTCAAAATAGGGAGCTTGAGGACTCTATAATCCAGCTCAAAATGGATAAGACAGCCTGCTATTTACGTTTTCAAAACATGGTGGAAGAGAAAGATGAAGACCTGGGCCAAGTAATGGCAGACTTAATAGCAGAGGCATTGCAGCAGGACAAGGATGATATGATAAAAGAGTTGGATGAGATCTATAGAGTGCAAACTAACTACGCTAGGAGAAACAAACTGCCAAGGGAAGTGCACGTTAGGTTTGCACGGAAAAAAGTGAAAGACATCCTTTATAATATGGTAAGAGATGAACCTATGACCTACAAAGGAAAAGAAGTAACAATTCTGAAGCAGGTCCCCAAGAGAGTATAAGATTTGAGGACAGACTATAAGTTCCTGGTGATGCAGCTAAATAAGAGTATTATTCCTTTCAGGTGGATCCTGCCGGAGGGAATGCTGATTACCTAGAAAGGGAAAAGAATTAAAATAGACAGCTTAATATCTGCACAAGAATTTTTGGATCAGTTGAGGGGTGCAGAAGAAGACCAAAGCAGTAAAGAGGAACTGGAAGCGGTCTCTCAAGAGGAAGAAAGCGTACAACAAAGAAAAGCTAAAGAAGGAACACCAGAAAGAAAGGAGACAGAAGAGAAGGAAACCCAAGAGACAAAGGGAAAGAAACAAAGACTGCAAAGAGCTGTACGAGCAAACAAGAACTAGCTAAGTTTAAGAGGGAGATGGGAGGTTGGAAAATACTATCCATTAATGTCAATGGTTTGAACAATGGTAGGAAGAGAAAACAGACATTTTTGAAACTAATAAAACAAAATGCTGAAATAATTTGCCTCCAGGAGGTTCATATCAAAAGAGAAAAGGGGAAATACTTAGAATTTAATAAATTTGGGAAGACCTTTGTCTCCTTAGGTGAAAAAAAAGGGGGGGAGTAGTAGTGTATGTAAAAAAGGGGATCACCACCGAACTTAAATATACTGACACTAAAGGAAGAGTATTGGCAATTGAGATCATGAGGGAGAATAATCCAATATTAGTAGTAGCTATTTATGCTCCGAATAAGAACCTGGGAGAATTCTATAAGAAATTGGGTGAAAAAATAAGCAATTTGGAATATAAAAATATTTGTATAGTCGGGGATTTTAATGGGGTAGTTAATTCGGACAAGGACTATAGGAGTGGGAAAACAAAAAAGAAAAAGAGGGAAAAGCTACCAAAAGCCTTCTTTGATGTAATGGACGAATATAACCTAGTAGATATATGGCGGGTCATACCCCTGAATGAACAGCAATACACCTTTTACTCGAACCCCCAAAATTCTTGGTCAACGATTGACATGATGTGGGTCTGTAGAGGACTGGGGATGGAAATAGATTAAGTGGAAATAACCCCAAATATATGGGCTGATCATAGCCCACTAGAGATAAGATGGAAAAGCTTGCATAGGAACCAACAGAAGAGATGGAGGCTAAATACCCAAACCCTGAGGGATAAGGAGTATATTAAAAAACTCAAGGAAGAGTTAAAACTATTTTTTGTGGCAAATGAAAGTCAAGAGACCTCCTGAGTGGTAGTTTGGCATACAATGAAGGCATACCTAAGAGGGCTTATAATATTGCACAATATATACAAGAATAAAGAGAAAAGGAAGAAACAGAAAGATCTGGTGGAGCAATTAGGTGAAGCAGAAAAGAGATCCAAGTGACGAGGCAATAAAAGAAAATTGGATGACAATAAGACATAAATCTATTAGAACAGGAAGAATTGGCATGTAAGATTAAACAATCTAAACAATATTATTCTGAGAAGGCAAACAAATCGGGGAGGTGGTTGTTGTACAAATTAAAAAAGGAGAAGGAAAAGGGAATTATTTAGCAATTGGAGGATCTGGATGGAGGATCTGGATGGAAAATTGGATGGAACCACACAGAGGGACCTAGTGAATGATCTGCAGAGAGCTGGGACCAATATAACAAAGGCTACCATCAGTAACACACTATGCCGCCAGGGACTCAGATCCTGCAGTGCCAGACGTGTCCCCCTGCTTAAGCCAGTACATGTCTGGGCCCATCTGAAGTTTGCTAGAGAGCATTTGGATGATCCAGAAGAGAATTGGGAGAATGTCATATGGTCAGATGAAACCAAAGTAGAACTGTTCGGTAGAAACACAACTTGTTGTGTTTGGAGGAGAGAGAATGCTGAGTTGCATCCAAAGAACACCATACGTACTGGGAAGCATGGGGTTGGCAACATCATGCTTTGGGGCTGTTTCTCTGCAAAGGGACCAGGATGACTGATCTGTGTACAGGAAAGAATGAATGGGGCCATGTATCATGAGATTTTGAGTGCAAACCTCCTTCCATCAGCAAGGGCATTGAAGATGGCTGGGTCTTTCAGCATGACAATGATCCCAAACACATCGCCCGGGCAACGAAGGAGTGGCATTTCAAGGTCCTGGAGTGGCCTAGCCAGTCTCCAGATCTCAACCGCATAGAAAACCCTTGGAGGGAGTTGAAAGTCCGTGTTGCCCAGCGACAGCCCCAAAACATCACTGCTCTAGAGGAGATCTGCATGGAGGAATGGGCCAACATACCAGCAACAGTGTATGCCAAACTTGTGAAGGCTTACAGAAAATGTTTGATCTCTGTCATTGCCAACAAAGGATATATAACAAAATATTGAGATGAACTTTTGATATTGACCAAATACTGATTTTCCACCATAATTTGCAAATAAATTCTTTCCAAATCAAACAATGTGATTGTCTGGATTTGTTTTCTTATTTTGTCTCTCATAGTTGAGGTCTACCTATGATGTCAATCACAGGCCACTCTCATCTTTTTAAGTGGGAGAACTTGCACAATTGGTGGCTGACTAAATACTTTTTTGCCCCACTGTATAGGCCGATCTCCCTACTTAATGTAGATTACAAAATATTTATGAGCATAATCGCGGGCAGAATGAAGATGATTTTAAATAATTGGATCCACTCTGACCAAAATGGCTTCCTCCCAGGAAGGCAGATTAGAAATAACCTGAGGATAGTGTCAGATGTTTTAGAATATTATGAAACACATTCCGAGGAACAATTGGCATTAGTCTTCCTCGACGCCCAAAAGGCATTCGACAATTTAAATTGGGGGTTCATGATTCAGCAAATTAAAGAGATGAATTTTGGAGAAAATTTTGTGAAAGCGATTACAACAATATATGACAAACAAAGACCAAACATTATACTAAACAGTGACATGACAAAATCTTTTCAGAACAGAAATAGAGTGAGGCAAGGTTGCCTGCTATCACCGCTTTTATTTATATTGGCATTGGAAGTTCTGCTAAGGAAAATCAACATAATACCGAGATAAGAGGACTGAAAATTAGGAATGAATATTTAAAATTCAAGCATTTGCTGATGATGTTGCATTAATTATGGAAGAACCTTTAGAGATGGCAAAAAGTATTGGAAGAAATAGATGAATATGGGAAACTAACTGGATTTAAACTGAACAAAACCAAAACTAAAATATTAACCAAAAATTTGTCAGGGGGGGCAACAGAGAATCTTAGAAGAAACTTTGGGTATGCAAGTCATTAAAAAGATAAAATACTTAGGGATTTGGATAATGGCCAGGTGCTCGACCTTAAAAGAAGATAATTATGTACCACTATTAAGTAAAATTCTGCAAGATTTGGAAAGGTGCGGGAAGTTAGGTAGGATAGCCACCATAAAGATGAGTATCCTACCAAAACTGATATATTTATTCCAAATTATACCAGTTAATATAGACAAGAAATTTTTTTTAGACTTGAATAGGGCCATAAGGAAATTTATTTGGGGAGGAAAAAAGCCAAGAATTGCACTTCGAACATTGCAGGAAAAAAGGAATAGAGGTGGATTTGGCCTCCAAGTGTGGGAGATATATCAGAGAGCTGCCAACCTAGTGTGGTTAAGAGACTAGGCTACATTGGGAAATAAAAGACTCTTGACATTGGAAGGGTACGACCTACAGAAAGGCTGGCATGCCTATCTATGGGATAAAGGAAAAGGGGAGAGACGCACTTCCATAGACACAAAATTAGAAGCGTATTAATGCGGACCTGGAAAGAAATTAGATATAAACATTATACAAAAATCCCAAAATGGACCTCCACAACGGAGACAATGATCTATCCGAATATGGTAGGAATGGAAAAAATGTATAAATACCAAGACATATTAGATAATAGCGGCAACCTTAAAACAAATGAGGCCTCAGAGGAGCAAGGGATCCACATCGACTGGTGGCCTTATTTACAAATTAAATCACAATATAGAAAAGATAAGGAGGAATGCAGCACTGAAATGGGGACGAACGGATTTGACAAAATATGGTTGGGAGTAGAGAACAAATTATTAGCTAAATTATACTCGTATATGCTTGATTATGATAGGGAAGGTGAAATACTCAAAGACCAGATGATTGCATGGGGGAAAAACATTGGCCACAATATAAATGTAGGTGATTGGGAAGAAATGTGGAATAACAACCTCAAATTGACTAGAGCAGTCACATATAAAGAGAACCAGTACAAAATGCTGTATAGGTGGCATTTAGTGCCAACTAGGATAGCGAAAATATACCCGAATGCAAAACCAATGTGTTGGAAGTGCAGCTACAGTCACGGTACCTTCTACCATATGTGGTGGACCTGTCCAGAAGCGAGGAAATTCTGGAAAATAATACAAAAATGGATCCAAGAAATAATAGAGGAGAATATCAATCTGGAACCAGAAATTTACCTCCTGGGAGTACTAAAAAAGGCATATGAGAAGAAGAAATACTTGATCATACATATCATCACAGCTGCTAGATTAGTATATGCGAAACGATGGAAAGAGAAAGGAGGCCCAACTGAAGAACAGATAACCAGTAAAATATTAGAACGAGCTGAAATGTGTAGACTGACATATATACTGAATGAGAATGAAGATTCGGAATTCTACATGGTATGGGATAGGTGGTATAGGTGGTTGGAAAACAAGCATAAAATTTGATTTGAATTAAGGGGGTTAATATTAAACTACTTATGTAACCTATATACGTAAAGTAATAAGATATATCACAATTGGCATTGTAAGAATATATAAATATTTTATATCTTAATTTTTAGAACATGTATATGTATATAACTATATTAGATACCACTTATATAATGTACATAGCATGACTGCACGTAGCCAAACCTGAAATGTCGAATTGTAATAATTTTGTTTATTCAATAAAATTCATTTAAAAAGTGCTGATATTGCAAGTAATCCATTACAATATAATATTCTGCAGTTTTTGAACATGCGCTATAGATGCTTTTGCCAACCAAACTGGTTGTCCCCCTCTATTGATTAGAAGTAGCTAAACAGAGGCATTCTGAGTTATTGTTTTTCTCAAATTTCCATTAAAATGATGAATTTGTAACTCTGGTTGTATTATTGCTCCATAAAAGAATATAATTTTAAGAACAGTCTCTTCCTTTTAAAAATATAAAATTTGTCCAGAAAACCTAAAAGAGATGTCAATGAATGGACTTTCCAGAGGGACCATTTATTTTCTTGAACTAGAACTTTTTTCAAAGCATTTCTGGAATTCTAGTAATTGTGATTTTATCCAACTACATTCCAAGCAATTGCAACAAAAATATTTAGAGAATTACAAAACTCATATTTAGCTAAATGTCTGTGGAGATTCTCAGTCATCCAGGTCATGATTGTCCCAAAGATGCTTTTTCAAGAAGCAACTGGACTTTTTGGTTTTTCTTTGAAGACGTTTCACTTCTCATCCAAAAGCCTTCAGCTCATCCTAGAGCTGAAGAAGCTTCTTGGATGAGAAGCGAAAAGTCTTCAAAGAAAAATCAGAAAGTCCAGTTGCCTCTTGAAAAAGTAGCTTTGGGTGCTAATAAGCAACTGAATAATGTACAATTGGAAATAACTGAAGATCCATAGTTTCCATACTTCAATTGCCTGAAGTAAGAGGATTTCATACATAGAGCTGTTTTTATGAATTTTTCCATCCATTAACATCCTTTCTTATCAGGATACCTCATGTTTAGCTCGAACAAAGGCTACATGTTCAAGAATAGCATCCAAAAATGTTTTTAAACTAGCAAAGAATAACAACTCCTGTTCATATCTCCTTTCAATTGTTCAACTCTATGTGGAGAGCTGCAAGCCTTAAATGACAATGACCTGACCATCATAATACACGCTTTAATAACTGGCAAAGCTGAGTTATAATCATGAGATCCCCATTATGAAGACTTATCCAGAAAAGTCAGTATATTTATATTACAACCACCATTTTTTCTCACAAAAATTAAACTATAATCATCACTAATTTACAGTATGTGTACAGTGTGTTACATTACTTCTTAAAGTTAGGTCTTCAGACCACCAGCACTCTCTCATAGGAACCATTCCACTGCTCCTAACTGCTAACTAACTGCTCCTCAAAGATTCCATTGTCAACGTTCTTTAAAGGCGTGGCCTCATAGCGGTGCCTTCCTATCACACCTGACCATAGCTGAAACTCCTTAATTTCATGTTTTCTGATACGATGCTAAAGGGTATGATCTATCATCTTCCAACACAATTCTTGCTATAGATTCAGGCATAAATTCAGGTACTTCAGCAGTGGCTGTAATGAAGTAATCATAGACTGGAATCAACTCAGGCATTCCTCTATCAGACTATTTGGTTTGTTTTGCTAGAGTGCCACGATACTGAGAGAAGATGAGGTGAAGCAAATTTACTGGAGGGTATGGTAGACCTCTCTTTAAAAAGAGGTCTTTAAAGCGGTTGAAGGAAGCAGCTGTAACAAGACCTCTGCGAGGATCAAGTGCCACCTGAAAATTGGCACAGGATATTTATTTTGTTTCGCTACTGTTAAACTAGCAATTAAACTAGCAACAGTAGTTGCTGCTGGAGGAAGAGTGCCAATTCTCTGATTTTCAGCTTCCCATTGCTCAAGAACTGAAATGGCTATATACTCAGTTGATTATGGGGAGATAGATAGTCCTCAACTTATGAGCACAATCGAGCCCAACATTTCCTTTCCTTAGCCAGAAGTTGTTAAGTGAGATTTGCCCCATTTCATGACCTTTCTTGCCACTGTTGTTAAGTGACTCTTCACTGTTGTTAATTTAGTAATACGATTGTTAAGTGAATCTAGCTTCACTTGACTTTGCTTCTCAGAAGGGAACAAAAGGGGATCCTGGAACATTACAGCCATCCTAAATACATGCCAGTTGCCAGGCATCCAAATTTTGATCACATGAACCTGAGCAAAGATCATAATTGTGAAAAAAGATCATAAATCACTTTTTTCACTGCCATAACTTCAGATGGTCACTAAACAAATAGTCGTAAGTTGAGGCATGCCTGAATATTGTACTCTTGTTATGATAAATATATTGGTACCATGTTTGTTTTTGAAAATAATTCAAAGTGGTGGTATTAAGTATTAATGGTTTAATACCACAATCATGAATTATTTAATATTATCATATTATTTTAATCTGACACTTAAATAATGGAGGTATGAGATGAGCTCTTTGGGAGGCCTTTGTTAATAGAGATCACCTGGTTAAGCACTTGTTTCCGGGAAGGGAAGACATCTTCCACTAAAAACAGGCAATAAAGTTGCTGTGATCATCTGAATAAAAGCATACAATTAATGCTCCATGATTTTATATTAATCTATTTCTTTTTACTGAATTTGTCTTTGTTTACAAATATTGCTATAATTTTCTTAGATTATGGTGATGTTAACTTTTATCATTTGTGGAAGAGTTTTCAAAATATTATAGTTTTTCTGTTAGATCATGGAAACAATTTCCCCTTAATATATTCAGTTGCTACTTAGCCCTGCAAATGGATACACAGTGAGCAGCTGAAAAGTACAGGTTGCTGTTTCAGTCTCATTTTTAGAAATAAAGTATCATCACTCAAAGGAGAACATTTTTTTTAACGATTGCTATACTTGGTGGCAAATTTTTAGCAATACAATTTTCTTATTATACGCATATATTGATGCACTGAGAGTTTCCATGATACATAGATCCATGTTGTTCATCTTTCTGATCTTGAATTTTCTTGACTCATTCAGCAGAGTTTCCAAATCATTAGCATACCTTCAAACTGTTCTTTGTCATTGTTCTTCTAAAATGTACTGTGGTATGAAGTATTCATAAGGACTAAAAAAATCTGGAAAAAAAATCTGCCGCCTCTTTGAGACATGATATTACACCACTACAGTGGTTAAATATACTAAAATAGAGGAAGATACATGACTGATACAGAGGTGCATAAATTAACCAGCCTGGGACTTTACTACTGGGTGCATCTATTGGGTTGCAGGTGGTGAGAGACCCATTAGATAAAACAGCTGCTAGATAAGCTTTGCCAAGTAAGCAGCTGTGGATATTTAGCAGCAACACTAACTGGATGTAGTAACAGTAACATCTGGGAAATATTACTGATTTGACAGAAGTACTACATATATCCAGGGATAGTACTGGGCAAGTAACACTGCTGGAAATATGCCTACCACTGATAGAAGTTAGCTGTTCTACCAGTAACAAGTGACAACATATAACCTGGAACAGTTGGAGGGGCATATAAAGTGGCAGGGATAAGATTAATTAATTAATTAATATTTATATTTATATACCGCCCTTCTCCCTGGGGACCCTGGGAGCGGTGTACAGCCAAATAAAAACATGAGAGTACAAACATTAAAATATGATTAAAAAGATATATGTAAATTTGGCCCCGTAATTAAAAACAATAACAAACCAATTAAAACATTTCAAAGTGTTAAGCCAGCCTGTCTTGCTGAAAAAAGAAAGTTTTAAGGGCACGGCGGAAGGTACCGAGGTCTTGGATTCTCCTTATCTCTGGGGGAAGTTGGTTCCAGAGGGTAGGTGCCTCCACAGAGAAGGCCCTCCCGCTGGGGGTCACTAGCCTACATTGTTTGGCTGATGGCACCCCGAGGAGGCCCTCTCTGTGGGAACGCACGGGTCGGTGGGAAGTCATTGGTAGCAGCAGGGGGTCTCGAAGATAACTAGGTCCTATGCCATGGAGTGCTTTAAAGGTGATAACCAACACCTTGAAGTGCACCCGGAAGACCACTGGGAGCCAGTGCAGCTCACGCAGGAAGGTGTTGTATGGGAGCACCAAGCAGCTCCCGTAACTACCCATGTGGCCGCATTCTGGACCAGTTGGAGCCTCTGGGTGCCCCTCAAGGGGAGCCTCATGTAGAGAGCATTGCAGTAGTCCAGGCACGAGGTGACGAGGGCATGAGTGACTGTGCGCAGGGAATCCCGATCAAGAAAGGGCTGCAACTGGCGTATCAGGCGAACCTGACAAAAGGTCCCCCTGGCCACAGCTGTCAGATGATCCTCCAAGGACAGCTGTGTATCCAGGAGGACTCCCAGATTGCAAGCCCTCTCAGAGGGGGGCCAAAGACTCGCCCCCAATAGTCAGAGATGGAGTCATCTGACTATATAGGGATGCTGGGAAGCACAGCCACTCAGTCTTGGAAGGGTTGAGTTTGAGACTTTCATGCGGCAATATTAATAGTGGTGGGAAAGCAATGACAAACTAGTGCAATATGTTTCCCCAAGAGAATTATTGATAGCTGAAAACATCAAAAGGACAAACAGAACAGATGATTTCTAATTTCTGGTAGAGGATGTGAAAGAAGAAAACTGGGCAGGGGAGAGAGAAATTCCTGATTGAAACAATAACGAATATATTTATATATGGATTATTAATTAATAAAATTTGTGTAGCCATCCATCTCACAAAAAGCAGCTCTAGGAAGATAAGAATAAAACAACAGATATAAAATAGTTATAAAAATATTTTTAAAACCACATTAAGAGAAAAATATTATAAAAACAAATATACAAACTCTAGGCAAAGAGCTGATAAGAATGGCCACTTTGACACTGTAGTCATCTAAACATGCCTCGGGTTCTTTGGGAACCCTCAAATAACAGATCTTAAGGGACTTTTGGCACATCATAAGGGATGGAACTAGAAGAGAATATTTGCAGCTCAGGGTTGAAATGTAAGATCCTTTCATTACCAACATCATCAGTGCATTACCTAGTTTGATAATGAAAGGAATGCAAGAAAAGTGTTCCATAAAGTGGGTACCATAGCAGAGAAGACATGTCTCCTGGGATCTGCCATATATATATGTGTCTCTCTGTGTGTATATACATATACATATACATATACATATACATATACATATACATATACATATACATGTATGTGTGTGTGTGTTTTCTGAGGTTTTTGCAGGTGTTTGTATGTAGGTCTTTGGTTATTGTTTTCTCCCGCGTAAAATTGGAAGTATCTTGGCAACGTTTCGACAAAGTCTCATTCGTCATCTTCAGGCTGGTTTTCTTGGCTTCGTGCTTCTAGGAGCAATGTGTGATCACAGATGTTTCTTCCTTTTAACTGCTAGTGGGGATGTGAACTGATTGGGTGGAGGTGTGTACTGATTGGTTGGGGGCTTGGCTGTGCTCTGATTGGATGGGGGTTGGCTGTGCTCTGATTCACTGGGGTTGTGTTCTGTTTGGGTGGGGGCTTGGTTGTGCTCAGATTAATCTGAGTTGCAGGGGGATTTGAGCTGGTGAGCTGCATTGCTGTTGTTTGGCTTTGCGTTCGTGGTCGTACCACATCTTCATGGTGGGTGTCAGTCTGCTTCATGTATGTATTGGAGGGGTTTAAAATGGCTAATGATGTAGCTGTGGTCTGGCTTCTGGTCCATGGTCGTGCATCATCATCAGTGTGGGTTTGAGTCTCCTTTCTGTGTGGATGTGTGGTGATGATATCCTGTGTGGCCCTCATGAGTGTGGGTCTGGTGTCATTCCTCGTGTTAGAGACTTGTTTGTCAATAAGGATGGGTTTCCAAATGGCTGGTAGGCAGGAGGTATCATCTCATTTATTCATGCTAAAAACGCCCACAAATAAATGAGATGATAACTCCCACCTACCAGCCATTTGGAAACCCACTAGCAGTTAAAAGGAAGAAATAGCTGTGATCACACATTTCTCCTAGAAGCACGAAGCCGAAAACACCAGCCTGAAGATGACGAATGAGACTTCGTCGAAACGTCACCAAGACTCTTCCAATTTTACGTGGGAGAAGACCCGAATAACCAAAGACCTACATACAAACACCCGCGAAAACCTCAGAAATACACACACACACACACACATATATACACATACACATACATATATACACTTATACACACACATCCATCCATTCATTTGGAAATAAGGTAGGATAAATAAATAAATATACTTTATTGTCATTGTATGTATATACACATTATACTCATACAACGAAATTCACATAACACCCAAAGACCAGGCCCAACACACATAACAATCCCCAAACAAACACCCCACCCACCACAAATTCCGCACCCCTGAACCACCCAAACATCCACACAACAGACCAAGTAATTCTATCCATCAACTCACTGAGGGGGGCCCTTTAGTTCATTATTGAGTGCAATTATAGCTCTAGGATAAAAACTATTCAGAAAATGTGTGGTTCGAGTTTTAATTGTTCTATATCTTCTGCCAGAAGGCAACATATATAAATATGTTTTATAAATTTATATTTTATATATAATTTAGATTTATATATATATAATTTATTTTGTTTTCATAGATTTTCATGGGTGGAGGTATGCAAGTTTTGGTATATTTGGGTCTTTTCCTGTGTAAGATCGAGAGTATCTTGGCGACGTTTCGACGAGATCTCACTCGTCATCTTCAGACTGGTGTCTTCGGCTTCGTGCTTGATCTCGTCAAAACGTCGCCAAGATACTCTCAATCTTACACAGGAAAAGACCTGAATATACCAAAACTTGCATAATTTATTTTATATATATATAATTTATTTTAGATATAATTTAGATTTAGATATAATTTAGATATTCGTTTTAACAAAAATATCCACTCGTTTTACTTTGGCATTAAATATTGTGTATTTTTACACAACATCTCTCTCTCTCCCTCCCTCTGTGTGTTTGTGTGTGCATGTGTTGATATCTTGCCCTAAATATCCTGATATATACATGCTTTGTCCCCAAGCTTTTGACATTGATCTGACATGAAAATCTGAAGTGCAATTTTGAGTGCACTTGGCAGAAGGCACTTTGTATTTTTGCTAGGAACCCTGCATTATTAAGAACTCTGACTAAAGATGTGCATCACCCTCTTCAGATCTACCCTCTAAAGAGGGAAGGTAGGAGGTTAGGGTTGATTAAAATGGCCCACTTTATATTATTCACTGATAAAACGGCCCACTTTATATTATTCACTGATATCTGGTTAGATGCTTTTTACGTATATTGTACCCTACAGTTTTCTGATAACAAAACTGTTTTTGCAGTGTAAAGAGTGTTTTTGTGAAAATGTACATATGCATACAACAATAGAAAAAGAAACCTTGCAGAGGAAGCTCAGAATATGGCAATAATGGAGCCTACTATGTACTCAAATAGACCACTTTTCCCTAAATAGAATTCCTTAGAATAATTCTACTTCAGGATGTGCTACATCATAAAATGATAATATTCCAATACCCAATAATGTATGATGGAAATACAGTATACAAAAATGATGTCCTATTTTTAGGATTAAAAAAATGACAAGGAGCCAGAGTAACTGGCTGAAAATCAGGGAGGTGTCATGTTGATCACCTGGTAGAACTGTGCAGAGAATGTGATCTAGTGAGCAACATTTCACATATAATTTCAAAATTCGATTGAGGTGATTGGTAGTATACCTGTGTCTACACCATTATAGAGTAGATGCCAAAGACTACAGCTGAAATTCAACCATGGATTGGGTTGACTCCAAACTAGGAAGCTAAGGTGAATTGGCTTGAGAGAGAAATTGGTAATTCCCTTGAGTTCTACTCAAACTACAAGTTTATCCTCAATACCCTTGACTCATAGCACATATTGAGCTATGCATAGGGCAACACTCCTCTATTTTTATGTATTAACCTTTTAGCTGACACATTCTCATCCTTTTGGTATGTATTCCTTGTGATTTATTGACTCTCTATCATCTCTATTTTCTTTTCAGAGAAAATAAAATCCAAAAACATTTAGCAAGAAGGCCTATACTTCAGCTTCACCTCAAGTGTTCATTTGTCTCTTTCCAGAAGTAAATGCTAAAAAATTGATTGATTCTGATTTAGTCAAATATTGCATCTGGATATCTTCAAAGTGCAATTATGCTGCACTTACCCAAGCAGTTCCTTTTTGGGTTGTAACCAGCAATTACATTTTCTTCATTTGTTATAAGAAATAAAAATGGAACAATCAGCTTTCTAGCATCTGCTTGGGAAGACCCAGCAGGCTTCACCTTTTAAAGAATGAATGAATAGAGCACATAGAAGACAAACCTATAGCCACTTGGAATCCATGTATGAATAGAAATGGTCACCTACAGCTTCAAGTTATTTTAGCTGTCGTTGCAGTCTCTCTTGCAAATTAGCCTGAGAACAAGCTGTGCATGTAGAAGGTCAGATGCAGTTCCAGCATTTCTGCAAGAATCTTTCTTTTCCAGTTTTCTTTTCCCAGCCTTGAAAAAGAGGGGATGGAGCAAAGAAATTGCTTTTTGTCTTTCTTCTGCATGAACTTCAAGGAGTTTCCTTGCTGCTTCTCAACCAAGGACTAAGAAGGCTTTTCTGAAAATTATTATTGTCGAAATTGTTAGAATAAGATTTGGCTCACCTCAAAAAATCAATTGCATAATCAGGCTTATAGTTCCATCCATGAATGTAACATTATGAATATGTTTCTTAACATGCTCTCTGCTGTACATTTTATAAAACATCCTTAGGAATGGAAGTTTTTATTAATGTATCAAGCTGTGCCTACTAACTCATTACACAGTTCATGCCTTTAGAGGAGGCAGCTAATTCAGAGCATTTTCTTATCTCTCTTCTTCCCATGGTAAAATCCTGGGACTGCTTATTAGAATAAGAATTAGAGCTTTGGGTAAGTCATACATCAAAGCTGTGATGTTGTACTTCAAGTAATCTATCTATATTTTTTTCCACATTCTGTAGTTTTCTTATTCCTTTATCAGTTGTAAAGCAATAGTTTCCATATTTGGGATTTCTTGTGTGCTCAAAGTGTCTGAACAACATTCTATGTATTACCTACGTAACTTACACCTGGCTTTTTCAGGTGCAAAAGACTCATTGTACCCTGCTGAGGTAGGGCCCAATCAATCATGACACATGATTGATTGGGCCCTCTCCAGTTGGTGGCATTTTTGGTGAATTATTTAGCCAGGACAAATTATTTGGTCATCCATTTCCTGGGGAGTCTACGTGAGGGTCAAAAAAGTTTAAAATGTAGTTGCAACATCCAACTGAAGTGCTATCATTTTGACATGTACTGCCTGTATGTCATCCCAAAAAGTATGGGGCTTTGATTGTGCAGTTGTAGTTACAATATTGACTTCTTCACCCTGCTGTGGTCACTCCTGGGTATTCCAAATTGAGTGCAATATAATCTCCTATTAAAGTAAAATTAGTGCCCAGTTGTTAAAATTAATGCAAATGTAATATCCTTGTGTTTGCTTCTCTATTCACGGTATTCAAAAGGTATGGTCATGACCCACTCATAACTTAGCAGTATCCATTTTATGGCCCTAGAGTTCCTGCCAAGAATTAACTGTTACTAATTTGCCTTCTTTAGCAGCACTGAACTTGTGGAGGCTTAAAGGCTAAGACATTTACCCTAAGCTTTGAAGATGTTTAAGGTACCCTTTTCATCTTTAACAACTCCTGAACCCCCTCTTAAAAGAGGCTCTGGCTCCACTCATTTTTGGAATGCAGCCTTTACATGCGACAAGAAATTGCATACTCCTGTTTTATATAATGGGAATGGGTGGGGAAAAAAGATGTCAGCACATCTATCTGAACATATCTTTAATTTTCTTCGCTGGGAAGTGAAGTTGCCTAAAACTTAAAGATCAAGCTCATTTTTAATGTAGCAAGTATCTCTAGTGCATCTAAATTCTCAGGAGCCTATGGCTTGTCTTTAAATGATAAGAATTTAGATGATTATTTCTCCGTAAAGCCTGGAATTGGCAGTAAAAGTACTTATTCTTGAAGATACCTGTTCCAATGGTAAGAAGGTATTTATTGACAGTTCTGGCATCTACTCAGTAAATGAGAGCAATTGTGACCACTACATAAAGTGGTGGCGCAGCAGACTAAAGTGCTGTTAACTAGCACCAGCTACCTGCAATTACTGCAAGTTCGAATCTCACCAGGCTCAAGGTTGACTCAGCCTTCCATCCTTTTGAGGTAGGTAAAATGAGGACCTGGATTGTGGGGGCAATAAGCTGACTTTGTATAAAAAGGAACACCACTTGGTGGGGGGCTGAAAGCCCTACTAAGCAGGTATATACAAAAGTATGAAGGCTATTGCTTAACTCATTGTAAGCCGCCCTGAGTCTCCAGAGAAGGGCGACATATAAATTGAACTAATAAACAAACAAGCAAACAAACAAACATGGGTATATCTTCACATTGCTTCAGATATCTTTATTATTATAGTTCAAACATAGGGTTGATAAATTAGAGTCTCAACTGTTTCTGCCCATTCATTCTCTTGGACACAAACATCCTGTTTTTTAAGACAGGATGATAATTTTATGTACATTTGAGAATATAACACTAGTTTAAAATACCTGGTACTAACACACTACTGAACAAAATCACTGTCCCTTTTTCTTTGCTGACATAAAATTTAGTAGCCACAAGGGAAAGTATTTATAAATATATAAACACTGAAGATGGTCAAGAGATCACAGGGATATTTGTAAATGCTTATTTGTTTTAAGTTATTTATCAAAAGTTTGAAATTCATAAAGAATACAGCATGTATATTGCATGTTTTTACATAAAAAGGAATATTACACGGCTGAAAAATTTCCCAATATCTAGCAATTATATAGTGCTCTTATTCTTTGGATAGAGATCAGCTGAGAATTGCAAGGAAGATGAATTTTTGGTAGGATGAAAACCACTTTAGAAGAAGCTAATGGCAAATCCAACAGTGTCTATCAAAAACAAAAAACAAAACACCTAGTATTGTGATTGTGCAGTTGAAGTTCCACTATTTGGTATGCACATAATTCACTATGAAAGAGGCAGGGCTTTGATGTGCAATCACAGTCACCACTTTCATAACATGGTGAGAACATTGCAATAAAGCAGTCAACAAGTTCAACTGGAAGGTATATTTCTTTTTACTGAAGAGTTCATCTCATTACAAGTCAACAGTTGATTCTACAGAATTGTTTAGATATTTTGATTATATATATATATATATATATATATATATATATATATATATATATATATAATCTTAATTATAGTTTAATTTCTCTTAGCTTCCTATTGTAAACAAATGAATAAACATTCATAATTGCAAAAGATTAAATTAATAGTTTTGTTTAATAAACAGAAAATATGGATTTTTATATGGGTTAACTTTTTCCCCCTTCAATATGTTCTCTTCAGTCCTTTATTTTGGTCATGGACAAACAAGATTCAATTTCAATGCATTAAAGCCATCCCATTATAACTAATAGTTTAACCTATACACTAGAACAATAACAAGGTACCTATACATATATACATACATACATACATACATACACACATACATGCATACATACAGCCAGCCAGCCAGCCAGCCAGCCAGCCAGCCAGCCAGTATGGTGTAGTGATTAAGGCATCAGGCTAGAAACTGGCAGACTGAGTTCTAGTCCTGCCTTAGGCATGAATCTAGTTGGGTGACCTTGGACAATTTTAAGAACATACCTGGTGGCCAAGAAGTGGAGCTCTTGCCTCACAATCAGGAGGTTGCGAGTTCGATCCTAGGTAGAGGAAGATGTAGGGTCTCCTGCTTGGGCAGGGGGTTAGGCTAGATGACCTGCAAGATCCCTTCCAATTTTGTTAATCTGTTAAAAAAATTATTCTCTTTCAGTTATAAGAAGCAGGCAAGAATAAACCACTTCTGAAAATGCTTCCAAGAAAATTGAATGGGCTTGTCCAGACAATCACCAGGAGTCAACAATACAAAATGATTAAATATGCATGTTCAGTTAGGAAGCATTTATGAGATAATGCAAATATTTTAGAAAAGTTGGCAGCTAAATAGTCAACTGCAGAACTGAAATTATTCTGTATTAGTCGTGTGACAATAAAAAGTTGACAACCTTAAGAAATACCCACAAGTTTCTGTAAAAATTCTTAATCCTAAATTCCTATAGATCCAATTCAATGAAATATTACTTTATTAGGCATATATTCCATATTGAAAAGTTAATTGATGGAAAGGAAAGCTAGATTCATTGAGCCTTTTTTAGGAACAATAGCAACACAAAAACAGTGATTAGATGGAAAAGGCAATTAACTGTATGTCCATGTTGACTGAAAAGTGCATTAAAAAATAACTCTGGAAAATTAAAGAATTCTGATCTCTGTGCAGGGATTGGTCCTTTTGTGTGGGCACAAAATGCAAATGGGGCGATAGTATCAGTGGTATTTTATGACAATCATCTTCAAGTGTAGAATGAGTATTTTAATATCTTCAGTTCAGTGCCTCACATCATTCAACGGGATAGAACATAGGGCTTTAACAATCCCTTAAACCTTTAGCCACCTTACAAGTTAAGGTTGCTAAGCAACAACAAAATAGTTATTGTCACAGTTCTGCTGAAAACAAAAAATAATCTGCAGTCAAAATAAAGAAATGAAAACTGATATAATCTCCCTTTACCTTTTTTAAAAAAGTCAGTTTATCATCTTACACATTCATATAAAAGCATATAGGCAGACTGCAACATCTCAATTGCTGACATTGTTGTGTGTGTCCAGGCTGACACAAAAAACACAGAATTGATTTTTATTTTAATTCAGCCTTAGAATATTTTGGGCTAATCAGTATAATACTACTGAAATGTAAAATATACAACAACAACAACAACAACAACAACAACAACAACAAACCCACCAACCCCTAGAATTATTTTATTTGCTGCAGGTCAGTACAGGTTGTCCTTAACTTAGAACTGTTCTAAGTTACAATGGCACTGAAAAAAATTGATTTAAGATTGATCCTCACACTTATGACCACCACAGTAACCCATGTGATCAGAATTTGGGCACTTGGCAACCAGGATGTATTTAAAAGAGTTGCAGCACCCCAAAGTCATGTGATTTCCATTTGTCTCCTTTCTAGCCAGTTTCCAACAAGCAAAGTCAATGGAGCATTCTCTTAATGACCACATAATCTACAACTGCAGGGATTCGCTTAGCAACTATGATAAAGTGGTCAGAAAATCAGGTGCAACTCACTTAACAACTGCCACATTTAGCAACAGAAATTCTGGTCCCAATTGTGGTTGAGATCACTGCTTGTACATAAATTTATGGCTATCTCATTAATGAAAGTGATTGGTTAATTTAAAATTGGAAAATTTTACAGCACAAGAGAAAAACTAAGTTCAAGGGTGCATCCTATCATTATTTTTCCAATTACCTTTGATAAAATTCTAGCTAGTTCAAGAAAAGAAAAATAATTATTTTTTTAAAAAATGGGCAGATTTCAAATCAGTTACCTTGCAATAAATTGTATTTCAACAATAATTGCTAAAGTGAATACCTTGCAAGCTATTGCCAAAGTGTCTTCAAAGGACCTTCTTAAACTGACACAATTTAGGTACAACTGCAGTGGCATGATACAGATATATGTGGACAAGGAAGTTCTGTGTGCACAATGCCCAAACTGAATAGAAAGAAAGTGGTCCTCCATCTCAGAGAGTATAGCAGAAGCAGCCATGTAACACCTAGAAAGTATTGCTTCTCCCAAAATTAATGTCTGTCTGTCTGTCTGTCTATCTATCTATCTATCTATCTATCTATCTATCTATCTATCTATCTATCTATCTATCTATCTATCTATCTATCTATCTATCTAATACATGTTCTATACTAAAACATGGATCAGACAGATCAATGACACATTTGTCATCCTAAATTAAAATATAATCAAATAAAAAAATCCACATCCCGAAGGATGTTCACCATAGATTGAGAAAGCAAGCAAGCTCCCATTCCTTGACTTTCTTCTCACTAAACAAAACATTAAAAAGGGGAAACATGGGTTTACTGAAAACCGACATGAAGCAAGAGAGGCCAGAGAATTCCTGGTCTAGCATTCAGATAAATGAATGGAACTGAATACAAACTCACCAACCATTCAAGCACCTGATCCAGGCACACACAACAAGCGAATGAAACAGACCAAACAAAATAGAGACAAGACTATTCGCAGCAACCAATTTATTGAATCTCTCAGGAAACCTCCAATCACTAACTCATCTCTCTGAGTTCAGCTCTTGTACAGATTGGAATAGTGCAAGCAATCCCCAGTTCTGAACAGGGAGGAAACCTTGTTAAGCTTGGAGGGATGATGAAATACCTGCGAGAAGCCTCATCAATATTTATTTCCCAAGTCTAGGTGACCTGACCACTAAATAAAGGAAACCATTTGCTGTTTTCCAGCAATTGTAGTCTAATCGCTTGTTTAGAGTGAGATATTCTACTACAATATATAGTTTCCTCTGATTTTTGAACTGAGTTAGCCAGAGAATGGTTTCTAGCCATTCAAGGTGGCTAGAAACATCTCTCTTTCTCTCTCTCTCTCAATACTTACCAGAGGTGGGTTTCAGCAGATTCTGACCAGTTCTGGAGAACCAGTAGTGGAAATTCTGAGTAGTTCAGAGAACCGGTAAATACCACCTCTGACTGGCCCCACTCCCATCTATTCTCTGCCTCCCGAGTCCCAGCTGATTGGGAGGAAATGGGGATTTTGCAGTATCCTTCCCCTGGAGTGTGGTGGGAATGGAGATTTTACAGTATCCTTTCCCATGCCCACCAAGCCATGCCACACCAAGCCATGAGACGCCCACCAAGCCACACCCACAGAACCAGTAGTAACAAATTTTGAAACCCATCACTGATACGTACCGTATTTTTAAAATAAAAACTAATACAGAGAAATAATCTCAAATATGTCACAAATGTCCAATGGCTTTTCCTGCTTTTTGTTGTTTCCCTTTCATTATGCTGCCACTGTTTGTGAGAAAGGAAAGCCAGAGAAAGCATTTTTAGTTTAAATACCCAAGCATACATTATTGCTAGATCTCCCCCCTCCCCCGCCCCAACAATTCAACTCATGGGAATTTTGGTCATAAATATGATGTGAAGGATCACAAGGAATTTTAGATCTGCTCATAACTGCTTGCAGATTTTTTGATCTTCTCCCTTACATAGTGGATGAAATATACTGATGATTAAGGTGCTAGATCAGAAGAAGCAATACCTAGTTTAACTTCAGTTAGAAAGAAACTTACTAGGAATCTTTGAGTCAGCTTCTCTCTCGTAGTTTAGTTTACCTCACAAAGTTGTTTGGCAGAAAAATAGGGGTTAAGTACTACACATATGAGGGATGTGGTGGCTCAGTGGCTAAGACGCTGAGCTTGTCGATCGAAAAGTCAGCAGTTCGGCAGTTTGAATCCCTAGTGCTGCATAACGGGGTGAGTTCTTATTACTTGTCCCAGCTTCTGCCAACCTAGCAGTTTGAAAACACATAAAAATGCAAGTAAAAAAATAGGGACCACCTTTGGTGGGAAGGTAACAGCGTTCCATGCACCTTTGGCATTTAGTCATGCCAGCCACATGACCACGGAGACATGTTCAGACAGCACTGGCTCTTAAGCTTTGAAACAGAGATGTGCACTGTCCCTAGAGTCAGGAACGACTAGCACATATGTGTGAGGGGAACCTTTACCTTTACTACACATGTTGTCTTGAGCTCTTGAATGTAATGTATTACATAAATCAGCCCCTCCATCAAACAAATTAATAAACAAACAAATAAAATGTAAACTCCATCTCATATTAATGAAGTTTAAATCCACAGGGGATTAAAAATAATAAGAATAAGAAAACCAAGCCTTGCTCAAATATGCCTGAGCAACTGGTGACTTCCCAAGACTCCAAATTACTATAGCTTCTGATCCTGGAGGCCTCCTCTCATCAATATTGACAGCCTTGGCCATTGAGGCCAAGTTAGCCACATGTGGAGAGCTGCCATACGTGGTGAACTTGGTGGGTCCCAAATTATCCATGTCAAGTTGGTATTAAGTATCAGATCAATATGCCAAATTCTAGCTTTGCAGAGTAATTTTAGCTGGCAAATATAATGGGAAATTCTTTCATGAATCCCTCTTTGAAAGCTTTCAAGTACTTCATGAACTTTAATTAGGATTCTTACCACTATTGAGAGACAGCTATGTATTTAGCTTTTCTGCTAATGGTGAGCCTGAGACAGTGAGTAGAAGAGTACACCAGAGTACCTTTCGTGATCTTCTCTGCTCACTATAATAAAAGGTATAATTATCCAAGATACAGAGCACACAACATGGCATTGATAAATGAATTCCAGTTATCTGAGTTAACAGGAACAGGCTTGAGCTACTGAGTCTTTAGTAATCAATCACTGTGATATTTTGATATAAATCCTAAAATAATTTTGTTTTTAAAGCGATCCAGACAAATGGTCCACATTAACCTCCTAGACTGTCTATTTGGTAATTATCCACTTGGACCTCCCTGCTGGTAACCAAATTGGATTTATATTGGCTTCTAAGCTTATGCAATGGCTGGCACATACAAAGTAGCCCCTACTTAATGTGGTCTAGCTATGATTGAGTGAATGGGTGTCATGGAAAGAAGAGCAACACAAATCAGACAGTCTTTATTGTTTTTTCTATACTTCTTGTTAATATTTCCCCCCTTTTATTCAATTGTGTGTTTGTGTTCGATTCTCAGGCTGCTTGGACAAGTCCCTGCAGTTTTCTTGGCAACATTTTTCAGAAATAGTTCACCATTACCTTCTTCTCAGAGCTGAGTACATCCAGGAGAATATTTATTTATCTATCTTTATTGTAAGGTTACAGTAACAGAATCTTGCAAGACTAAAAATATTTCTTCCCTCCTTTCCTTTTACTCTCTGGAAAACTAGGGAGGGCTCCTTCTGAGACATTTCCCTCATCCTTCCTCTTTCTGTAGACTGAGATATATTTTACACATTGGTTGTCCAGCCTACAGCTCTCCCTCCTGTCTCCCAAGGTCATTTATGCATTCATTACAATATGCTTGCTTCCTGTTCAGAGGTTTAAAAAGGCATAACACCTCTCTCTGTAGTTCTTTATTTTAGTTTGACTCAATCTGTGACTAAACTTGTCAATCAACAACAACAATGACATCACTTCTGGGCAACATAGATGCAACCAAGTCACCCATCTACTCCCTGAAATGAAGAACACTGTCAAACTAGTTACTAAATCTGCACTTAGTAACTAAGTGTGTGTGTGTGTGTGTGTGTGTGTGTGTGTGTGTGTGTGTGTGTGTGTGTGTTTTACTGTACTGTATAAGATAATGGGAAAAACCCTGGATAATGAAAGCTAAATAAAAAAAGATTAAATTTAAAATCAGAGTTAAAATGAATATAAAAAAAATTAAAAAATAAATTAAAACTTCTGTTAGAATAATTAATTTTACTGTCTCTATATTACAACTGATAATATCACCAAATCAAACTGTAAAATACAAGTAAATTTATGATAGAAAATATTGATGTTAGAAAAATGATCTCTGCTTGGAGAGATAAATCACGGGAAATGATCCTGAGGAATACAATATTATTATAGATTAATGTCTAACTAACTGTCAATACTATATATTCTACTGTGCTAAGATTTGGCAAAGGACATATTTTAGGTATTCTTTGCTACCAATCTGAACCTGAATCTGGAATCATTCAGTTTCAGGAAGGGAGAGCAACCCCCTTAAATATTGTTTTTTATTTCCTTGCAATTATTATTTTTTAAAATTTTGTATTAGTTTATCAAAATATGAAATACAAATAAAAATGAAAATAATGGGAAAGTAAGGGAGGAAAAAAGGGAAGATGAAAAAGTGCAGGGAAAAAGGGGAAAAAGAAAGAAAGCTTTGATTTCTGACTCTTTTTAGCGCAGTAGAATAAGATAGTAACATACAACTACAACTTTTTATTTTTACATAGTAATATATATTAACCATTTCTATAACAGCAATCTTATCTAATCAGCAAAACCCACATTCAAAATTTCATTCCCCCCCCCCCCACTCCAAGCATAAAGCGCAGAAGTGGTTTCCAAGTGGAAATAAAGTTAGCTCTGCTTCCCTGCAATTATTCTACAAAACTATACAGAATCTGGAAAAAGGCACTATGTCACCTGCAAGATTGATGTCAGCTCTTTAGGGGAGACAAATCAGGAAAAAGACTCCATAGAAAGTTGAGAACTATATTGAGATTTGCATTAATAAGAGAATCCGGCATACCTGATTGTGTTTAACTACCATCCGTCTTGTATCCTAGAGAACCAGGGAGAAGCCTGCCTGACTCTCTTTGGAGTATTATGTTGTTTCCAAAAACTTAAGGAATATTTCAGTCTCCTTTGCTTATATAACAGTTGTTGCCTATTTTGCTCAAGATCATACTGTATATGCTTGCCTTAAAAATATCCCTCTCACCTGTATATGGCTGACTCTGCTCCTACAAATATAACTGGAAGACATTTTGCCAAATTTTAAAGCAGAGGAATCATTTTAAGCCATGGCCCTCAGCATTTCTTCAGTTTCACTTATAATACTAACTGTGATGGTATTAGATTTTGTTTTTTTTTTAATGCAAGAGAAGGTAATAAAAGTGATAGGAAAATAGTAGCCATGTATTTATGAGAACATGCAATTTGTTCATTTGGAAACATGGCTCATAAAACTAAACAGATTGGATAGTGAAAAACACATCCATTTTATATTCATTATGAGCAACAATTAATATTTTTTTTTGCTTCTAAACAATCCCTGTTATTTCCAAATATAATGTATCCTTTTTTTCCTGGCCTTGCTTTCCACCTTCAAAGGCCCAAGCAATTGCTTCCCATAGCAGCGACTGTGTATTTGCTTCACTAATCTCTCCTGACAGAGCTTTATTAATTGCCATCTGTCTAAAATGAGCTCTGCAAATGCCATCAGTCTCCAATTCCTAGTATCTTCCCAAGCTAAAAATGTAGCATAGTTCATTGTTTCAAAGCCCCTGATGTTCTGATACAGGATGCTCATGGCACAGTTCATATTTGCTGTGAGTATAATAGGCAAGAATAATAAGAAATGGGCTCAGGGAACAAAGGCCAAGAATAGCAAAAGTAATAAAGAAGATCCATGTTTTAATGTACTTAAGAATTAGGATATATTTGCCTCCAAAGGGCAGAAACTGTACTGTACAGATTGTAGCATCTGCAAACTATTCCAAATATTCCAGTAGGTTGCTTTCTGCCTTAGCTCAGTTTATATTTCATATTTCCTCTTCATATTATAAGATTAAAAACTCTAAGGGAATAGATGAAACATTCTTTCAAACAAGATTCCAGTGGAGCATAATATTTGTATGATTATACCAGTTAAATGGCATTTTTAAAGTGTTTGGATTTCAGGTTTTTTGTGCATGTAAATATATAAGAGTATGACTTTTGTAGCTGGAAAGCCTTCCAGATCTATATAAAGAATTTGATTTTAGTAATTCTGCTAAGTCTGAAATAATTTTAAAGTTATATCAGTTTTAAATCATCACCTAGGCTTCTGCAATAGCAGACTGAGCACAACCACTTCTATAAGTAATTTTTTTTCGAATGATTTATCATGAGGTCGCAATCACCTTATTCCATAACCTAAATATTCTAGATGTATTGATGTTAGGACACACAATCCAGAAGACTATATGTGCTGTATTCACACATCACTTATAAATCATGTGAAAATTTCCTTTTTATACAGCTCGCCATAGAAATTAGTCTTCTTTATTTTTTAAAGGAAACGGAAAAGCAATATCACCAAAGTTAAGTATTTGAACCTCCTTTATTTCAGGGGATCAGGGTCAGACATGCATTTTAATATATTATTGCCTTAATCTGAGTTACATTTTTTTGTTGAAGAGCAAGTATAAGCCTGTCACCTGCTCTTCATCCTTGAACAAATACATTTTTCATTAAATAAGAACAACACTGTAAAGACCAACAAACAGCCTTTGTCCTCCTTTCAAATATTGTGTGGCCCTTATGCTTAGAAAATTGATTTTTCCCACCATAAAGATTTTATGAATTGCAATTCTTTCATCAAATGTATAGAGCAATATTTTGCTGTAACCTCATAGTGAAGAAGAAGAATAAAAAAGAAGAGAATGCAAAACTTAATGAAAAGTACAAGTTGCAGAGAGCAATACTTGATCAGTACAACTATTCTGGTAACATTGTTCAGTATTATGTAAACTCTGTGTTTTTATGATTTACCTGACTGCAAACTAGACAACCACATTTTAAATCTCACTGGTTGTATAATCCCAGCACATAGATAGTAAAACTGTCGGGAGGCTCTGCCCACCAACTCCAACATCATCAGGAAGCTTCATGTGCAAACACGGCCATATTGTGAACTGGTAGTAAAGGTAAGTAGAACCCACCCCTGGATAAGACTACCTGTGATAAGCAAAGTTTTGCTCCAAAGCTTTTATAGTCTTTTATAAAAAAAGAAGAAAATTGCCATCTCAATCTCTTCTTTTGTTTCCTCCATCCATTGGGAAAGTTATTCAAGAGAACTGCAAAGGGACAAGCAACTTTGGTCTCCCTCCCCCCCAGTTGCTAGCCTTATCTATTACAACCTCCTACCTTTGATTTTAAATAAACGTAGGAGGTTGTAATAGATAAGGCCATGAAAAGGACTGGATTTGAGTCCAGCAGTGTGACTCTTAATCAGAGGTCTTCAAACCTGGCAGCAATAAGACTTCTCCAGCCAGCTATGCTGGCTGAAGAATTCTGGGAGTTGAAGTCCCCAAGTCTTAAAGCTGCCAAGTTTGAAGACCTCTGCTCTTAATGTAGGCCAAGATCTATCAGGATCTTTCATTGAGTGCTGTCCCAAGGAGGTTATTTGACCTTATGGAGTTAAATCAAACTCCTTCGGTATGTTTCATTCATAGATTGTAGAAGTAAAGTCTTCCTGGGCCTCTGAAAAAGTCCTACTGAAAAATAGATTTAGAGTCTGGAAGTTGATCAACTACTCCAGGCTCAGCCAATGTTCTAGTATAGTTCAGAATGAGTAGCTCCAGAAGCAGATTCTTTATATAGATTACCCAAAACATGTAGACCACAATTTTCCTTAAATTGTGAAGTTCAGTTTCACTGAGGTGGGTGGGTGGGAGGGATAAATGATAGGCTTGGAACTAGAAAATTCACAGTTTAATTATGTATCTCTTTAACTTTTGTGAATTGAACTGAGAACTGTTTAAATGCTGCTAATAAATAATCAAGTGACCAAATAAATTTATCCAAATTCCAGATTTCTTCCCCAGGGTTGCTGAGAAAAATATAAGTTTGTATTTTTTTATCTGTTGTGAAGGAAAGAAAACCATCTCAATAGTGCTGAAGTGCAATGTTTATCAGTGCGCTGGATTGATAGGTATTCTTGCCATTAGACATTTGAAATAGTGCATTATTTGAAACTATTTGAACATCTACATTTTATCCAACCTCAGTGTAATTTGGTGATTCTTGGTTGGATTTGTAGCTTTCATTTCTACAAGGACAAATCTTTTAAACAGTAAGCCAACTGGCCTACTTAGTTTGCATAATATAGTTTTAATCATTCTTTTTTTTTTAATTAGATTTATATGCCGCCCTTCTCGGGAGACTCAGGGCAGCTTACAATGCGTTAAGTAATAGCCTTCATACTTTTGTATATTTTTTTATACAAAGTCAGCTTATTGCTCCCACAAACTGGGTCCTCAATTTACCTACCTTAGAAAGGATGGAAGGCTGAGTCAACCTCGAGCCTCGAACTTGCAATAATTGCAGACAGCTGGATGTTAATAACAGGCTATCTAGCCTGTTGAGCTATTTGAGGCTCTCAAATAGCTCAATTATTATCCAGATTTCTCTAAAGAAGTCTTTAACGTAGAGGTAGTTGTCAAGGCATAACTGTTTGTCTAACATCTCTTCGTAGTTATAACTGCCTCAGAAAGGATGCTTTACATCTCATAAAGCATTTCCAGCCATTGTAAAATATCATGCCACTCCCCCTGGGTCACATGACTGCAATTTGGGCTCATGGCAACTGGCTGACATTTGCAAATGATTGCAGTTATATGACAGCATTCTGAAATACTTTTTATCAATTTTTGGCATTTTTGCAAAAATGCCCATTTGGGGAATGGTTTCAGGGTTACAACCATGTGATTCACTTTACAACTGCTGTAGAAATGATTGTAAAATCAAGTCTGGCCCTTTGGGTGCCATGAGTTACAACCATAAGCCATAACACTGTTGTTGTTTTTTTACAGAAATATAGCCATATCACAAAGAAAAAGACAAACAAATACCAAAACAACAGGATATTGTTTCTGTGCTGTGCCTTGGCCAGTAAGAAGTGAAAGCTTAGAATGCTAATGACATACTTTAATATCCCAAGACAATAAACTTGTGCTCTTTAAACATTGATAGCCTAAATTTACAACTAAATTATCTTTAAAAGATTAGCTGATATGATGAAATCTGTACATTCTGTGAGAGTCTGAAATGATAGCTGTTCATATGTAATATTAAAATATATAATCACACATAGATTATATTTGATTTCATATTAGACACATTTATATATTGAGTAATATAAATACATTTAATCTAAGTTGCTAGGCTGACCTAGAGAACTATATATCAATTAAAACCTTTAATATCAAAATATATTAATAAAACTATTTATTATGGCTCCTGTTATAATGACATTTGTTCATACCATAAAAATGGCATGAAAAAGTGTGTTGGGAAATCAGCAACAATTTACATGAGTTGGGAGAATATCGATGAGTAGGAAAAGTCAAAGGTACAGAGAAAAGTTTATTTAGCATTAGCCTGCCCTGCAGGAATAGCTACTAACCTCAAAATGGCTACTGTAGTTTAAAACATGTATAGAACAATGTGTCAATTTCTCATTAGCTTTGTGTGCTTTTACATTATATAGCTAAACTTTACATGTTGAAATATATAAAGATACTTTGATGTCTATGTGGTATTTTGAAAGATTGATTGGGAACAACTTGACATGTATACCGCTGTATTAGCTTGTTTTTTCTTTGTACCTGACAAATGGTGTTAGAGATAATGGAGAAGGGTCTTTGATTGTGTTTTCATGTGAACTGCATAGCACACTAGCAAATCCTGCATGAATCAGTTCATGAATTTCAGATGAAGGAGGGAAACATAGCTGAACTCACTCTGCTACTATTCTATGCCTGTTCCTACCTAATACACTGTAGGTGTGATTAAAAGACACCTGATCATTCCATGTTATGTCCTGCCTAGTCTTCAATGTGATAAGAGACCCAAAGAACCATTTTCTTTGAATGATCCTAATGTGTCCTGACATGCATTCCCCATAATCCTAAGCACAATGCTTAGAAGAATAAATTGAGAGAATCACATTTTTTTAAAAAAAAAACCTAATAACATTCAAATGATTGTCCTTAAGTAAAATAAAACAATTGGAATATGTTGGGGAGAATGATGAGAGAGGGATAGAAAATTGCTAAGCAAACCATTTTAAGGAAGATCAAACAAGTATGTGAATGATAATAAAAAATTATAATTGGTTTTTGTGAAAAGAGAGTAGCCTCATATATGCAAATGCACAAAAAGATCATCTGTAATAATAGAGTATAATTTCAGTGACAATAATTGTATACACATCTGGTTCTTTTTCTGTACTCATGATTTACCATATGTCAAAATGGTCACTGCAAGAGCCACTCTGGTTTGAGGGCAGAATTGTTAGTTCTACAACATAATATCCCCGCCTCCAATAAAGGCATTAATTGACAAAGAATATGTTTAAATCATTCTTTTAGTGAGTAGCATTATTTCCTGCCCTTGTTGCCTGTTGACATCTGGAACCATAGAGGATTTTGATTTGGAATGATCTCAGTTCACTTCCTCTTCTTTGTGGCAGCCTCTCAAATATAGAAATACTGCTATCATGTCCCCCCTAGTCCTTCTTTTCTTTAGACTACCCAAATCCAAATCCTCCAACCATTCTTCCAGGCCTTTAATCATCTTAGTTGCTCTTCTTTGCACTTTTTCCAAAAGGTGCAAAGAGCCTCGGTGGCACAGTGGTTAGAGTGCAGTACTGCAGACTACCCCTGCTGACTGCTGGCTGCCTGCAATTTGGCAGCTCAAATCACACCAGGCTCAAGGTTGACTTTGCCTTCCATCCTTCCAAGGTGGGTAAAATGAGGAACCAGATTGTTGGGGGCAATATGCTGACTCTGTTAACCACTAAGAGAGGGCTGGAAAGCAGTATATAAGTCTAAGTGCTATTGTTATTGCTAAGTCTCAACATTTTTTTGTAATGTGGAGATCAAAACTGGATTCAATATTCTAGATGTGGTCTTACTAAAGCTTTATAAAGTGGTACTAATACTTCACGTGATTTTGATTCTATGCCTCTCTTTATTCAACCAAGGATTGTATTAGCTTTTTTGGCTGCTGCTGCTGACATCCACTAACCGATCATCCACTAAGTGATCATCCACTAAGATTCTGAGATCCCTCTCACAGTTACTGTTTTTGAGCCAGGTTTTGCCTAATCTGTACTTGTACCTTTGGTTTTTTTCAGCCCAGGTCAGGGGTGAAATGCTCCCAGTTCAGACTGGATTGCCCGATCTGGTAATGATGCTGGTAGGTGGTTCAGAGAACCGGTAGCAAAAATCCCTGCCCCCCCAATGCCCAGCTGAGCCATGCAATCATCAGAGACTATTTTTTTTTACTTTTAAAAGCACTTTTTCTACAACGTCTTCAGCCGAAAAAATACTTTTAAAAGTTTTTTAAAAAGCCTCTGATGATCCCGCGCAGGGCTGGATTTAGATGAAAAGAGGCCCTAGGCTATTCCACTTATGAGGCCCTTTCACCTCCCATTTTTAAGTTTGTAAATTTTGCTAACAATTTGAATGTAGGCCCCTCTTGATCTTGAGGCCCTAGGCTGAAGCCTAGTTAGCCTATAGGAAAATCTGGCCCTAATCCCGCGGCTCAGCTGAGATCATCAGAGGCTTTTAAAAGCATTTTTTCTACAACCTCTTTGGCCGAAGAGGCTGTAGAAAAAAAAATGCCTTTAAAAGCCTCTGACAATCCCAGCCAAGTTCCTTGATCACTAGAGGCTTTTAAAAGCATTTTTTTCTCCAACCTCTTAAGGTTGTAGAAAAAATGCTTTTAAAAGTTAAAAAAAAAGTTGGCCATGCCCACCCAGTCACATTACATCTCCACCAAGCCACGCCCACAGAACCGGTAGTAACAAATTTTAGATTTCACCCCTGGCCCAGGTGTAAAACTTTGCTTTTCTCTATATTAAATTTCATTTTGTTGGATAGGGCCCATTGTTCAAGTCTGTCAAGATCTTAACTCAGCTTGGTTGTATAACTTCAAAAAGTTATACAAAAAAAAAAGTATAATTTTGTCCCATTTGATGCTAGTTAAAAACCAATCAAAATCAGCCATTCTGTGTCTGGTTTGTAATTTGCACTGCACTGATGCTCAGCTTTAGTATCTAGCACATCCCACCTTCATCTGATTATAGAATAATTGCATGCCTCCAGCGGGAAAGAAGCATGATCTTAAAAGCAAACAAGAATAAAAAGTTATGCATTGCAATTTTTTTATTCAAAAGTTAAATCTATTGTTTTCAACGGATCTTAGAATAGTTTTAGCTTAGTACCAATAGAAGTTAGTTTGCTAAATTTATCAGATTAGAAATCTAATTTCTAATTTTCAGAGGAAAACAGAGAGGAAGGAAAGTGTTCCTGTACTGAGAATGACGGGTTTAAGAGTGGAGGTGAGACAGAAAGGATAAAGCTAACAGGCTTTATTGCTAACAATGGTTGTCAACAAGGCAGTTTACGTAGTGCCTGCTCAGCTGTCAACAACAGCTGAGTTCAAGCAAGCCTGCTCTTTTTATACCGGGCTGTCAAACAGAACATCCAATCAGAAATGAGGGTTCTAGGCAGTGGACCAGAGTGAGAACTGCGAATATAGCAGAAAGATTAATTTTCCAACCCAATATAATTCAATACTTCTTGAAACCTCCTTAATATTTCTTTCTTTCTTGACAACACCTCCAATTCAACTCCCCCTTCAATTCCCATTTGTCAGAGAAGATTTCTTAGGAAGAGAGATATAACTTCATAGGAGGAAAGAATTAATTCCCATTTTGCTAAATGTTGACTCAAAATGCACGATGGAATGTATATCGAATAATTCTCACATTGGAAAGGAGTTCTTTTTCTTTTTAGTTTACAAACAAGAATTATTTGCAGAATGCCCACTATATCAAGGTTACAAGCGAACAGTAAAAAAAAAAATTAAACCAATTCTATGAACCAATAAAAAAACCCCTAAAATCTAATCAGAATTATTATCAGTATATCATGTTATTTTTATTTCTTTTCAAGTATGACTGGAATGAGCAGTGGCACCCTCAGCAAACTACATGCTGCTAAAATGATGAACATATAAGATAATTTAAATTCTGCCATTATGTATTTGCATCCAGATATGTGACTCAAATTTATAAAATGCCATAGTTGCATGATACATATTTTGCCACTTGCTCCCTCTATTCTCCACCAGATGATAGTGCCTATGGAGTTTTGCATTGGGAAAGGAGTTTTGCAAAAGAATGCACAACATACTTACGAATTTTTTAAAAAGTGGATTCCCCCCCCCTAAATCAGTATAAGTAACTCATCTTTGCATCAGATTTATATAGCTCTGCCCAACATAGAACATGCAGATTTAAGTTAATTTTGCTACTAAGATTAAAGAATGCAAGGCTGATTAAATTATAGCAAAAATTTGTCAGAAGGTGAAAATTAGAATAAATCACACATGTTTTTTGAAAAAAACCAAACAATATCAAGGTGGCTTGCCTGCCTTTGGAAGCCCAAGTATCAGCAAAGGAGAACTAAAATAACACAAATGAAAAATGAATTATTTCAAGTGTGGTATGAATAATGGCAAGAAGTTGTGACATTTCAAAAGGAGAGCATTAGAAGTATGTAGGCTGACCTTGTCATCCTCATCTCTCCTGGCTGAATACAAAGACAGTGTAAAGTGCAAAGTTTAAGTACTGGGTGCAGTTGGTACTCCAGAAACAATTATAGATACATAATTCTTCACTCCTGTGTGAAGAACCTTTGTTTAAAACTCTAAACTCAGTAATGTTTTTATTAGGGAGTTTATCTATATATAAACAAATAATTAACTTGTATGATTTTTTTCATCTTCTAAGGGATGATCTAAAAGAAATTTTAATGCAATTAATTTAATATATTATGACCAATTGAATTTAGCATATTTTATTTTAATGTAAATTAATAATAAAATCAGTAGTGCTGCATTCCTGTGTATCTTATAAAAAAATTGATGCTGCTAGACCTAGTAGAGCATATTTCCAAATATTTATATTTACTGGATTGAACAAAATGTCAGAAAATGTCTTACTCACTGGAGAAAAATAAAATACCCTGAAAAATCACAAGTGTGTTTGAAGATTTCTCTGCATTTTTAAAAAAGAAAGTGGGACTGTGAATTCTTTTGATTTAATTCCAAAGTTCAGTATTTCATGTGCAACTTGGAACAAAAACATAGCATTTGCCTACAAAACCTTAAAGCAATCTCACAATCCCACAAAAAGACACAGTGGCACTGTTCAGGTTGCCTATGGGTGCTGTGTTTGTGCTCTCATACACTCTAAAGCACTCTTTGGAGGTTGACTCTGAAGACCTCAGCAACTAGAAAGGAGTTTTATTTATCTGTTTATTTAAAAAAAATGCATGACTCATGCGTTAAGGTAAACCTTCCAAAAATGGCAAAGGAAATGTCTAATTACAAAACACAATAATAGAACGGAATTTAAAATTAATGCTAAGGCTTCAGTTGCAAATATTTAGAAGACCATGAGATGGCAGCAAAGGGACACATAATACGCTAACTGTTTGCTGCCTCTCATGGTCATTTTGTTGCAGCATCCCTATACAAAGTAACCAAACATTCAAGTGAATCTGGGTATAAAATCCAACATGCTGAAAAACAGAAGTAAACACGAAGAGGGTTGTAGTGGCATTCAATATTTACAGCTCTCTAAGAGGTGTAGTATCCCAATAAACAGGACCCTAAATTGCACAGAAATTTATATTTGCAGTAAAATGAATCTTGTTATATTTTCTGGCAGTAGATGTGAAGGCCAAAAAGAACAAGGGTAAGATGCACATTACCCTCCTTTCATTACCAAAGTTCAAGGCCTCAGGTACTAACTTTCACTTTGGGAGTGCAGTTCTGTCTAGATTAGGTGGTATGCTGTCATCTAATAAAATTGAATTTTCCACATAGAATCTGTCTTATTATGAATAATTACAAGTTGTTCTGCCCATACAAAACCTTTTTCTCCAGCTGGGATAAGTACAGTTCAATTAAAAAAAAGTAGGCCTACTGTCATCTACATATTAATAATATCTCACCTCAGACTGCCAGATGATTTTCCTCAGTAGTATGTATTTTGGGTAGTATTATATCTATCAGCCATGCCAACTTTGGAATTATGGATCTACCACTTGGTAGGGAGCCATGTAGTACATCTTTCAAGAACTTGTTCAAGAAAGGAAAATCAAAAGTAGGATAGTCATTATTTTAAGTAATAAAACTCAATTTAGTTCCTTTAACAAAAGACTCACCACACTGTAATAAAATCACAGAGATATTCTGTGACTCAATAGGCATATGCTGCTTTGAAGTCCTTTATCTCTAGAATTGTCAGGACAGGCATGGATCAGGGAAACAAAAGGCAATCTTCCATATAATCTATCTAGTTTTTCATACTGACTTGAAAAATATTGATAGAAAACTTTGATACTGATAAAAAAAATGACTACAGTATGTTGCATGCAGTTATATCAAATTATTTTAGAACAATGGTAGATAAATCAGGCTAGATATAAGTGAGTTTCTCTGGAAAATAGATTGCAAATTGTGTGGTTTTAAAGATTCAGATTCCTGCTCATGATTATCTGTATGAAAAAATACTTTCTTAAGTGACTCCAAGTATATTTGAAATCCATCAGTAAAGCACACCTGTTCTTGGTACTTGGAGAAGATTTTCTGAAAAGCTTCTTAAGTAGTGGCAGGGAAATTACAACTACTTAGCCAATCCGATTTCAAGAATAAGATATCTAAAACATTATGAAACAATTATAGTAATTTATCTTTTAAAAGGGAGGGTTTTGATAAAATGCCATGGAGGCAGCAGGCATGTTTTTTTATATGCAAACTTTCTTTGTGCAAGTTCATTCTCCTTTTTGATAAATATGTAATTTCTTTTTAAAAAACAATGCTTTGGAAATAGGCTTTATATCAAACTACATCTTTAAAGAAGCTTGAAAATCAAAGATGTCCAATGTTTTATCTAAGGCAGGAATCCAGGTAACACTGCAGTTGTTAAGAAGGTCATTTTATATTGACCAAACAGTGGTAGAAATGTTTCACATTATAACCCACAAGGTATCTGGTTATAGGTGTGCCAGTGTTTTTTTTTTTTAAAGACAGCATTGAATTCTCCCATCTCTTTCCATAAAACATGGGGGTTGAAAATATACAGATATGAAACAACACAGAATGTTTTTTTTCTCTTCCTCTTCTTGACTAATCTTCTCTCTCCCACCAACAACTGATAATAGAACATTTGCTGTTCACAGATAATTACCCTTTTCTATCAGCTTCAAAAGGAAAACAAAATTGGCTTCTTTAAAATAAGCATAAAAGCAGCCATCACACTAGAAAATGCATGGACTGAACTCGCAGTGTGCCTCACTGAGCCCACCGTGAGTACCAGATAACTATTTTATTCCAGAAGAGGCTGGAAGACAAGAAAAAGAGGGACATCCAGTCACCCCAACGTGGCCTCCTCCAATTCATTTCTTAGATAGTGAGTTCCATGGAGAAGTTCAATCTTTTACTTATGTCCCTCCGTAAACTGCCACTTCTTGGAATGTGCTACATTAATTAATAATCCATCTACATTCTTTTGGTTGAGGAGATAAGATGCAAATGAGGATTACATTTGTGTGATCACAAATGTAATCCAAAAACAGGTTTGGCTGGTATAATTTTTTTCAGTTCCTGCATGACCAGCACAATTTATCCAAATCTCTTCATAGCTATGTACAAATGTCCTGTTTTTAGTTTAACAGCAGAGGAAGAAACTTATAACAGGAAGTGGCAAAGTGTATTAACTATGTTGCCTGTCTCCTGACTTTGAAAGAGTAGAACAGGGGTTCTCAACCCCCGGTCTGTGGACCAGCATCGGGCTTCAGCATATCAGAAATTGGGCTTTGCAAATAAGCGAAGCCTCATCCACAGGATGCAGGTAGCACATGAAACCATACCCCCTCCGATCCATGGAAAAACCATGGAACCAGTTCCTGGTGCCCAAAAGATTGGGGGCTATTGGGGTAGAAGATTTAGCCCAATGCTGCTGGATCTAATTAAGGCCCCTCTCCCTTTGCAACATGAACCAGATGGATTACTTGCTTAACATGTCGTGAAGGTAAAAGCCCAATCATTCTGGTTTTCTCTGATACTTGGAATTCAAAGGAAAACTTATATTAAACAACAAAACTATTTATCATATCTAATAAGTTTTTTAAAAATAAAAAAATCTAGTATGTTTCCAAAACCATTTAAGTTAGTGGTTATCTCCATATCTTGTAATAATCAATTGTGTAAGTCACTGTAGAAAATATTAATTTGTAGACTAGATCAGGATGGAGATATTCATTATCCTGTCACACAACTAAAGGCATTGAAGTCATTGTTTTGCTTAGCCTTCTCATTCCATCACTATGCTTTCTAAAACAATAAGCTAGAGAGATCACAAAAAATCTAAAGAAGATTCTGCAATATCATTGTCGCTTAAAAGGAGAAATGAAGTGAAAAAGAAAAAAAAACATTTACAGAGAGCAGGTTCTGTCCCCTCTTTTCCAGATTAAACCATTATTGCAAGCAATCCATCAGAAGAAAAGAAAATAGCAAGCATTCTGCTTAAATACTAATACACCCAGCATGCAAGGGAATGAAGAAACATCATTGGCATTTAAAGTGTTATGAGATGTGACTCAGAGGTAGTGTGAAACTAAAGTTCTTTTCTCAGATTTGTGATAATCTGCTGGTCTATCTAGAAACCTACAATTTTACAATTGCTGCTGCACTGGGTGAAAAGATAGAAGACAATATACATCCTCTGGGTGTAGTCACAAGCACCATGGGATCCTGAGATTTGATGTACATCATTTCCTCACCACTAAGCCTGGATGCACAATAAGAATTTGAGGGAAAAAGTGGTCAGGGCAACTCTTGCAGTTCAGAACAGTAGAAAAAGAAAACAAAAAACAAACTATTGCAATGAGCCTTGCAAGGAGAAACACTGTCAAACTGGGGCTTCCATTCTGCAACAAATAAATATCACCACTGGTTCTATGAAAGGCATTTCTAAAACTCTAGCCTACAATCAGAAATTGTGGCTACATTAACCACTGGATGAGATGTTGGGACAATCAGCCAAATTCCTCACCAGCTCCTGTTGACTAAACATTTAGACTGACTCATTCTCTCTCTTTCTTTTTTTAACCCCTGGTTTGGAAAAGCCACTTAAACTGTTACCTTGTAGAAATACTAGAATTTTACAGTCATATATGTAAGGTCTAGTGTGCAATTTACTGATTCTCCATGTTCTCAAATCTTCATTAGCATATGCTCCATTAAAGATATACTAATGAAGATTGGAGAACATGGAGAATCAGTAAATCCCAAAGTAAATTATTTCTAGAATAAATTGATATGTTTAAGAAGGGACTCCTCTATATTGTGGATGATAGGCTACAAGCTGAGGTTCACATCTGGCCAGTTCATCCAGACAGATACAGACCTAGAATCAACATCTTCATGAGGGAGAAGTGCTTTTTGTCACCCATAAACAGAGACACCTTGTCCCTTCTTGCTCAAGATTTAAAAAAAAATCTGAATCTTTTAGAATAAGGTAAATTTGGAAGGCAAAATTGGAGAGGAAGCAATTAGATGCTGAGTCTGATAAAAATGACTAATCATCATACCTCTCATCCATCTTTTGTGGAGGAATGTATTTGTCCTTTTCTAATCACCATTAGCAGTAACAGCATGAAGATATACTTAAGAGACAGAAAAGAGAGAGAATATCAGCAGGGCTGAGTTGTTGGAATAGAGACTGCAAGTAGATAAAAGCTGTGCTTTGGAAACAAGCACCCACATGCACCCTCCAGGTATAAAGGTTGGCAATCTAGAATCTCAGTAGAAGAAAAGAATCTAAACCTGCAATCTAGCAATTCTCACACACAGTTGAACTACTGTGCTGTTCATCATGTTGCCTGTTCTTTGCTATAAGAAAAGAGGATGGTGAATAAGAGTTGTGATACTGCTGAGGAGCTAATATGGTAGAAGCTGAAAAGAGGGTTAACAGAGGGAGGAACAATGGCTGTCTAATTTGTGTAGAGAATGAAATAAGAGACGAAGTGTCATAGACACCAGCAGAAGCTTATCAACCCTTTTTGGGATCTCTGCCCCTCTCTCCTCAAGATGCAGGATGGATGTGACTATTCCTTCAGATAAATGAACTGTAGCAGATGAGGTAGTCAAACTGTCACCATCAGTTCTTGAATAGAAGGATAACCCCATTCCCTGGGTCTCTGTAGGTAGAACAGGAAATCATTATTATCCAGGAATAAACATCATATAAATGGTTCCAGGGTTCCAGATTCTTGGAAAAATCTCCAAGCTTGTGCCACAGGATATTAGGATCCATCTGACTTCTGAGGTTGATCATTTTAATCAGTCCCCCCCCCCCAGACAGTAAAGATCATGAGCAATGAGGAGCTTCATTCAAACAAGGAGTGATCTAGTCACTTGTGTAGTGCAGAGTGCAGAGTTACAATTCTAGGACAATAGGGATCAAGACAGGAAAATCTCAGATAACAGATCAGCTGCTTCAAGTTACACAAGTCTAAAGCCTATCTCCCAAAAGTAGAAAGCATGAATATGAGAAAACAACCTCAGAGAATAGGTATAAACTAAGGTTATACCACTGAGCCAAAGCAACACTAGGAAGAAATTTTATAATTCTTGGGCATCTGTATTTCCCCTGCCAATTTTACTTTTTCAACATTGAAACAAATGTTCTCTTTCCTTGATTCTTTGAGTCTTCTCAGCAAAGGGGACTCAGAAACCAAAAAAAAAAGGTCTAACTTTCTTTTTCTAATCTCATTTAGGATAATGTTATGTTTATAGCCTTTTTAAAACAACAGCTTCCCAACTTTTTAGGCTTTTTTCGAACCTGTTAACAAAAAGAATGCCAGCAGCCCTGCTCAACAGGCAAAGCTCTAATGATAGAACATTTTCTGCCTTTGAGTAAACACTTTCACCACAAAAACACCTTTCAAAAAGTTTGACTCGATCCTCAGCTAGCCAGCAGGCCATTCATTTAAGAATTACCAGATACCTGCAGGGCTTTACATCTACTACAGAGAAGTACTCAAACAGCTTCAGCTCCTTAGTGAGCTTATGCTTCTGTTTTCTCCTCCTAAATGTATTTTTCTTTGTGTGTCTGATCCAGGCATTCATTTCTCATAGTCTCTTTTACATTTTCTTATTACAGAATATTCTTTTTTTACAGGAAAATATCACTGTGCAATAGGAAAAAAAGTCTTCCAGGTTGAACTTTGGTCCTACTGGCTTCAAAGCTGTGTCCATGAACCTTTTTAAAGGGTTTTGCTATTGATTTTTTTGACTTCCCAGTTTAGCCTACATCCCTGTCCAAGTTCTAACCAGGACAAGGCCATTCGCAGAAATCCAAAAACTCTAGACAGCACACAGAGATGTGGGATTGAAGCAGGGGTGAAATTTAGCAGGTTATGACAGGTTCTGGAGAACCGGTAGCAGAAATTTTGAGTAGTTTGGAGAACCGGCAAATACCACCTCTGGCTGGCCTTAGAGTGGGGTAGGAATAGAGATTTTGCAATGTCCTTCCCCCAGGAGTGGGGAGGGAATGGGGATTTTGCAGTATCCTTCCCCTGCCATGCCCCCAAGCCACACCATGCCCCCAAGCCACACCCACAGAACCGGTAGTAAAAAAAATTGAATTCCACCACTAGATTGAAGCTTCAATCCTTGCTCATTTGTGTATGATTTGTGTGTGAAAAAACAGCCAGGGCTTGTCAGCCACTGAATTGTCATGCACATCTTTTTCTACTTGGTTGTGGATGCCCCCGTCAACTCTACTTAACCTTGGAGCCCAAACAAATAGAAATGAAGTGTAAATGGGGCATTAGGGCAGATCTGAAATAATTTACTTAAGTTCTTACAAATATATAGGAAGAAGAATTCTTAGCAATTTGTTGTCTCCTCAAATGAATATGTCTTCTTTCTTCTATAGTTATTTCCCCAGGCAACCAGGACTTTCTTTTTTAATTGTATTGTCTTCCTTTTTATTCACAGTTAGTACAGTGCAATTAAATGGGCCATGGTAGTCCACATGATCTTTTTGAAGATATCATAAAATTAGGTCAGGATATGGGTAAGGAAAAGAACCAGAATCAGTCATGATATTAAGTTCCTGTTGCAACCCAAGGAATAAAACAACTCCACCCCTATTAAATAACGTCAGCACATAAATGTAACAGGTGCAATAATTTCTTCAGCTGCATGGAATATGCAAATTTTGAAGCAAATTTTGAAATTAACGAATATTTGGAATAACCCAGTCATGGTTGGGCTTGGTTTGACTTTCCACAAAGGAAATTTCATTCCAAATACACCAGCACTAATCAAAAGAAAATTGCACAGAAAATTGCACAGAAAATCATTTTATAAGACATCTATCTTTTGCAAAAGTGCGCAGGGAAATGGAAAGAGAAAGTTCTGAAGAGAAATATAAACAAGCAAACAACATGCAGCTTTCCTTAGGGTTTTAATACAAGTTTATGATGAAAAGGCACCCAGGTTTTAAAGGAAGCCAAATAGCTCAGCCCTGAAATATGGTTTTGTGATAGGGCATAGCTTTAAACCATATGAAACATGAAACAGAAAAGAACAATGACATCTTTTATAGCTTCTTCTAATCACTGGGCGAACGAACATATAGGAAATTCTGAAAGAAGCTCTGAAGCCAGTAAAATCCTGATAGTAAACTTTGCATAATTTTAGATTGTCAATTACTCTGTCTAATGCAAATCTGTCGAAAGTGTGAATATTCCTGCTCTAGCAAAATATTTGCACATTTTTGAGGGAAGCTTGAAGTATAATGATGACTAGAATTACTTAGGGACTGTAGGCAGATTATATGTATAAATCTTTACAGCCAGCAGCAATTAAAGTTTGGTGAATTTCTTTTCTCTCTAAAGGGATATTATACATTAGTTACTGAACCAAAGCATGAATTGTACTGCTGTGTAAACATCCACAAAGATTAAAAGCATGAAGCATTGCATAATATCAGGAATATCATGCAGACTAAATAAATAAATTCATAAATAAATTATGAATATAAAAATTTGGAAGAGAGTTTTAAATTAACGAAGTTGTAATTAACAGATGCTTAATTACCCACTTCAAATCTAAAGTGACTCATTACTTTATTTATACCATTTCAAAAAATTGCTGTCCAAAGATTAAGTTATATAATGGTGGAACTTTCCCGTGTTCCCCATTTATTTTGTGATGCCACACTGAAATACAGAATATGATACACTGACAGTTGTACCCTAGAGTGAATGTTGGAAAACAAAAAACAAAAACAAAACCAATCCTCCAACCAAAAGGATTCTTTAAAATAATGAACAAATATGATTATGTGTTATATTTCCATTTTATACTACTATTTTGAATAATAAGAACTTGAAATTCACTTAGTATCCTTGGGCAGGAAATTAAAATAAGCTCTCATATCTATATCAAATCAAAGATACTGTATATGTATGATGTACTCCTTCATAAATAAACCTGAGTGAGATAAACCCCAAGGGATTCCAGAAGAATGTTTATAGTTTGTTACATAACAATAAGGTATGGTTAGAAATCAGTTTCAGATAACGTTCTGAATGTTAAGAATAGGAATAAATATATATTATTCCATTTTAATCCAATTGTAGAGTATGCAGGACCAGATGGATATACTGTAGGGCTATGTGCTAAATTTGAATGAGAGAGTTGTAAATCTTATTAAGTGGCCCTTGGCAAATTTTTCTGCCTTTTCTATAGGTATTTCCAAAATTAAAATTTTGGAAATACCTATAATTAAATTTATTTAATTTAATTTAAATAAATTAAATTAAATTAATTTATTTAATTAAATTTAAACCTAATTAAAATTAATAAATAAATACAGTAGATAATTGCATAGTTATTCCATTAATGCTTCTGACAACTTGATTTTTCACATACAGTGGAAACCTACATGCAGTAGCCCAAGGAAAATTAAAATAATAAGTCTGGAAGTCAAGAGGGTGATTTACGAACAACAGGTATTTTGGGAGTAGTGCCTCATTTGTTTGTTTGTTTTAAAGAATAGGCACCATGCTAGACAAGAGAACAGATTTTGCAACATGATTAGCCTCCAACAGTGACTGTGTCTCTATCTGGCACCCACATGCTTCACTCTGACAAAACTGTGCCAGCCAAAAGTATTATTTACTAAGAAAAATGACCAGAATTTTAAAAGTTACGAGGCTCATTTTGAAAGAGACACATGTATCTGCTAAACTCTTTTTTCTTCTGCACTTTGTGAAAAAGCTGGAATGTCTAAGTCATTTTCATAAAATTAGGATTTATTACCAGTCATTACTCAGCTTGCTGCCAAATGTCTTCCAGAGAAACAACAGATGAGGAAGAAGAATGATGCCCTTCAAATCTTGGAGCTTGTAGAATAAAAGAGCTAATTCTCAATGGGAGTCAGATGAAACCTCTCAGTTTCATAAGCTTCAGAATTTATATTTGAGTTCTGATGTCACAAATACCATCATAAAGATTGTTCTGAGCATGACCAGCATGAAGTTCTCTCTGTGCTAAAGTGATTTTATTGGCTCCTCCATTTGCTTTCTCTTTTCTCAGTTACTTAGTGCTTGAAGATTCTTAGCTTAAGGTAATTTGAGAGCTTTTTCTGACTTTTGAGTTGTCAGGCATACAATGATGTATCTGACATCATTGATACACGGTTATTATTTATTTAAAATTCATGACGTATAAGGAAACAAAATGGAAATGGTCTTTCTGTGACTAAGGGGATAAAATTCTCCATCCTTTCTACAAAGAGAAGAAGGATTTTGAGAGAAGCTAATTTAAAATTAGTTGAGAGAACTATTTGGGGACACTTAATGAGATGATTAAAAATGCAGCGCAGATTCACAAAAGTCTCTTAAACCAGGGTTCCCAGTCATAGAAAGGATAAGAAAATTTGTTTGTATTTGTTTTATTAAACATTTATCTTTATATGCTTAACTTTAGTGCTCACAACGAGCTATCACCCTAAATTTCACACATTGGCAAAGTCCCAAACTTGTAGGGAAAAAAATGCCTAAGGAGAAAAAGTCCTGCTCCTGGGAAAACCTAGACCCTAGTTGATAATCTACAACTATTGTGAGGACTTTTGGCTCCTCCACAATTTTGAAACAGGCAGATTTTTTTTTCAAAAACATCCAAGAAGAGGATTGGGCACAAACTGATTGCTTTCATTATACAGTAACTATATAAAAAAGGAAGGTTTTCTCATTTGTATGTCATTGAAGACATTTAGATGAGTACAAACCGTCTGATCTTAACTGCAACTATTTTATATCCTCTGGACTAGAGTTTGATTACTTTACTTTTAATTTATAACCGACATCCTTAAATATTAATGTTGCTATTTTATGAAGGCATCATGTGCCAGCCAATGCAAGACAGGTAGGCAAATATAAGTTTGAAAGATTTTATTGTCATGTCAACATATTCCTAATAGTAGTCAGGAATCTGTAAGTAATTAGCTGGAAAACATTTAAGACAGATTCCTAAGCTAATAGTTTATATTATTAGTGATGTACAAACGGGAAAGAAATGTACTCAGAGCTATGAGAGTTGACTGTAATAGCTCAGAGGTGTAAGAGCCAAAGAATTCCACAAGGTGGACTGAATGTTAAGCTAAGGTCCAAATGCAAGCCAAGGAGTGAGAGGGATGGACATGTAGGTCTGGAGTTGTTTGCAATGGAGATGCAAGGTCCTGGAGATACTGCAGATACTGGGGTGTCTTGATTAGGGATGTGGCTCGGCTTCCCTCTCCTATCAGGGACACCTTTCATAGTTTTCATAGTTCAGCCTTTCATAGTTTCACACCTGCTCTGAAGCTAAGAAACCTGCCAGAATCTGGTCTTTCAATATCTGAATCAGTTGTCATTTGCTCAATTGAAGCTACAAGCTGATCTGCTTTTCAGCTTCTGACTCAGGAGATTCAGACCAGAAGAGATACAATGATTATTTCCTCCTTTAAGAGTATTGTTTCCACAATGCAACCTAAAACTATTTCCCAAACAGATAAATGATGAATAACAACCTCTTTTCCATAGGCAAAACTATGTTTGGTAGGTCTGTAGCAAAGGCTGATGCTTGTTCCAAGTTTACTGCAGGAGAGTTTGGCCTTTGGTTGCCTGTCTTGTGGCATAAGAAGGAGGTTGGTACCTTTCTGCAAGTTGGAGATTTTAGGAAGACTGGCAGCTGGAGCTAGAAATTTATCTGGTAGAGAAGATTGAGGTGCTCCTCCTTGGATTTATACAAAAGCCTGATTAATTTCTCCTTTGCTCTCCTTACTTTACCATGTTGCCTCTCCATTCTCTGTTTGGATTTTGGCTCCCTGTCATCTCTGGGGCTGGCTGAAAGAGCTGCCTGTCAAAATATTTCAGCTCTCATCAATGTGTGCAGGACCTTCAGCTCCATTTCTGTACCCTATTACAGGTGCTCAGCTCCTCAGGCAGGCAGCTCCTTCAGTCAGCCCCCAGAGATGAGAAAAAATCCTCTTGGCATGTGGCAGCAGCTTGGAACCTTCCTTATTACCAAAATTACAATCTTTAATTAAATCACTATATATATATATATATAATTAATTTCTAATTTCTAATCAGATTTTTGAAAAAGTGATATCTGTGCAAGGCAATATGGTTCAGGGATTAATTCAAAACACCTTAAAATCTAACTTCAAAACTGAATATTGCATAGTTCTGATATAAAGCTAAGGATGGCCAAAACATTTAGCAGCAAAAAGTCTCTGAAGCCTTTCCTAAGAAAAGAATAATAGCAAGTTTTCAGTTAGGCATGACAGCTCCTAAACCTCAAATTTCTCTTCCAGAATATTTGGATGATCATGAGAAAGAGCAGAATACTGCATCGCAATATATTCTAACACTTCATCTATTTGATGTCTTAACTTTAGAAATGCAGGAAAATACATATTCATGTATTTATGCATCTTTATATGGCCATTATTTGTTCATTGAGGCCTAAGCTCTGGACCCTTAAGTGCAAAAGAGCACTTGAAAACCTAACCAAATTAGAGGCATGCATATTTAAACAGTAGTTTAAACATCAGTAAACATCTGTAGTAGCATTTACATAGGTATAAACGGGTATAAAAGATAGGGGCTCTGGGCTCTGTTGTCCCTAGATTGCCAGGTAACAGCTGGATCTAAAAACATCATCAGTCAATTAGGAATTCTCAAATGGTACAGGAATATATTGTGTTTGCATATCCTATTTTTTTTCAGTGACTAAAGGGATAGATTGCCTTGCAAAATTGTCTCATGAAAAGGATAGTTGCCTACACTTGGTGCAAGCAAAGTGACAGAAATTATTCAATTTTTCACACACTGTACTTTTTAAAAAATGAAATTTACAGTACCTATGGCTGCACAGCCTCTTTTCCAAAAGAAAAGCCAGGTACTGACAAATGTATAAAAATGTTATTATTGTGTTGTCATTCCTGTTGTAATGTTAGTTTTTAGAAAATGTACATTTCAGCAAATTTGATATGGTCTCTGTATTGCCTGCAATATACTTTTTGCTAAGTCATATCACTGCCATAAGGTAAGTTACAGTGCTATCAAATGATATTTGCTGAACACATTACATGAGAGAGAACAGGGAGGCAATTTGTCATTTAATGGAATTTCTAACATAAGAGAGAACAGCTTTGCATTGTCGAAGGTGATCATTTGGGAGACTTTCAGCAACTTGATGTCATCTTTTTAAAATCAATATTTCATGAACATTAAGAAACCAAGTTGTGAAGTATATCAGATGTTCTTTTTTAATAATTGGAACAAAGAATGTGGAATGCCTGTTCACACCATTTAGCATCATGCAATTAATCAATTACTCTGTTTATTTTGTGGGTCCCCTCTTCTCCATTTGCACCTTATATTTTTCTCTGTGGTTTCTTAATTCTTCATCAATTTATTATTTCTCCTAACTATATAAATTTAATTGTTGTAATTAAGCTCACCAAAAAAGGCTGATGATGAACAAGGCCAAGGGCAATATCCTTTTAACTTTTCTTGATCATCCTACTGCTGTCATGAACCCCATTACTCTTACAGCTATTATAGTTCCTTTGAATTGCACTACTTCCCCTCATTCCTCTATGCTCAGAGGACTTCAAAAAAGATAACAAGGGGAATGTTTCCTCCTTTCTTACCTTTTGATGTTGCATAGAAACCCCTCCTCTTCTCATGTTCCACTTTAGAACTTATCTTATACCTTACATTTTCTTGTGCTTCTTCTCATAATTTCAGTTATCCAGGCTTGTCCCCATTATTATGATGTTCTGCGCTAAGCACATTGGGCTAAAAGTGTACTCCACAGTTCTTGGTCCACAGTCTTCTCCTACCTCTACATAAATTGGGACAGGAACCCTCAGAGTTATCAGTTACCATTAACAGTAGTTTAAGATTCCATCTTTATATCCAAATACTTTGAGAAGTAGGTATAATGGTAAGAAGAAAGCTAAAATAATGAAGGAAAACTCTTGATTGTGTGTATACATTTCTCCCAGAAGTGACTCACAGGCAACTATACAAGTGTCACTCCCAGTACAATATAGGACCTTATCTGGTTAGTTTTCCAGCAAATGCAATGTTGATTTTTCCAAAGATAGTGCTGTAGAATTCAACTATTATATCCTTTCTTCATACTTCCTAATTCCTTGCTCCCAGATTAATAGATCGTCGAACACCACCCCTCTCCCAAGTTGTCTGGAAAGGTCACTTGTATTTTGCCCTTTTTAAAAAAATTGGAGAATTAAATTAAGCTTTGGTAAAATGTAAATTTCAATGTAGTTTGTGTTTTGATTTGAAATATCAAGCTTATGTACTAAAATGTCTCAGTTTGCAAGTTATTCCCTGAATTTTGTCACAGCTTTTGTTGTTTTAAGCAGGGCTTTAAGGTAATGTTGCAACAAAGGAAACAAGTCTATTCATGCTGGTGAGAGATGAAGTCTACCATACCCTTGTGAATTCTTATTCTAAAAATAATAACATTTTTCAATCCCCAAAGAAATACATCGCTGAGAATAAGCTGCAGAATCTGAAATAGCATTAAGTGAATTTGTTAAGGAAGCTGTTTCTAGAAGAATGCTCCTCTAGCAGACTGCAAGAGTATTAAGTTGGTTACTAGTTACCTACATTGATGATAATGCACTTATTGCAAAGCTAGAACTGAATCAGACTGCACATTAAATCTTCTTTCCTGGAGAAAGCCTTTGATGCTCGGTATTTCTGTCAGTTTTCTCATTCCACCTAACCTTAAAGCAGGCACGGCATTAGGAATCCTGGAAAATTGCTGAAAGGCATTGAATCTAGTGCCTTGATTATTGAACAACAACAATCATAGATGGAAAACTGAACCTTCACTTGAATGGTGTCATTTTTAGTCAGATGGCCTGTATTCTTTTTGTGTTATTCTTTCTCTAGTGTCTTTCATAACTCTGAAGAAGTCTTTTAAGTAACTGATGGATGTATTTGACAAAGCAGTGAGTAACAAAAGGGTAATTGACCTTGCCAGATCTCCTCTGTGTGTATAACTCCATTCTCTTGCTGCTCACTTAATGATTAATGATTTCTACTTGTGCAACATTACATCTGGTACATTCCGTAATATATAATATTGTTGGATCATCACTATTACTGGACATACTTTATTGTAATAATTTTGTGGACCAGTTGATTTTAAATGATTACATTTCACTTATGTTCCACAGAATCTCCCAAGTAAAGCTAAAAACAATGAATAGAGGTAACCAGTTTTAGGTGAATGTCTAATCAGCTGTCACTAGACTTGAAGCTTTATGAGAATCTGCACTTTTTATTTCTTTTGGAATAGAAGTAATGTTTCGCAACTGGACATTACTGGTTTTATAGTAATTGATTTAATTGAAACTTGCATACTCTGCTCATAGCTTTTACCTTAGATAATGTGCCAGGAACAATTTATTAACTTGATTTTTTTCTAGTTCTGCAACTAAAGCACTAACAAATCCCCAAATCCAATATTATCATGAACTTAATTAAAGTTTTCCTATTAAAGGACCTTTGGAAACAACCTTTGGAAAATATCCATTTGCAGCCAATTCCTTCATTTTCACCAGTGGTGAAATCCAAATAGTTTTACTACCGGTTCTGTGGGCGAGGCTTGGTGGGTGTGGCAGGGGAAGTATACTGCAAAATCCCCATTCCCTCACCACTCCTGGGGGAAGGATATTGCAAAATCTTCATTTCCATCACACTCTGGGGCCAGCCAGAGGTGGCATTTGCCGGTTCTCTGAACTACTCAAAATTTCCACTACCGGTTCTCCAGAACCTGTCAGAACCTGCTGGATTTCACCCCTGATGTTCACTGTCTATTTCAGATAAGAATAATGATAATTTTCTTATATGTCCTATTCTCAGTGCAATGTGAAGTAATTGTTAAAGCTGGCTCTCTTTTTAAAACAGGGATATTAGGTAAATCTTCTCTGGTTTTAATTCTTCATTTGTAAATATCAACAACTGTTTTCAGACAATTACTGTAGGAATGTCAATCTTACCTAAATATCTGCAGACTGGTATTCTGTTACTCCTTTGGCAATAGCACCACTTTCTTTTATTATCTTAGATCACATTAATTGAGGGATAGGTCAGTTCATCATTATTTCCACTAAAATTTTATTTTTTTTGTTTCCATGCTCTGCTTAGTTTTTATTATTTACACACTCAGCAGAAAAACTCTGAAGCAATATTCATATATTTGTACATACATTTCTGTGCATGTCTTTGAACATTTATCTTTCTATATCCTTTTCACACTATACACACTTTTCACAGGTCATTTTTGTATTGAGTTCCAGTAATATGGACATTTTAAGGCATTGTTAAAATTTGTGTACCACACCACAAAATTCTAAAACATATGAAATTCAGGAGATACTAGCATTATAAATTCCACTATACATTCAGTAAATCCAGAACTGTTTTAACCACACAAAACGATCATGCAACCAATTTCTTACCCACCCCTGGATTTTAAAAATCTGATTTATGGCATTCTAAATGTCAAGGTACTTACTATAGTATGTAATAGTGTGGTCACACTATCAAAAAATAAGCTGCATCTCTACAGTATGAATAGGCATTACTCAACAGAAGTAGTCCTCTCTTAAACATACACTTATTCTGCGATCTTTTGAAATTATGACAGTGCTGAATGAGGAGCACTTATGATGGGTTCTTATAGTTGTGATTGTCACATTGCTCCCATGATCATGTGATTGTGATTCAGGCACTTGGCAACCAGCTAGCAGTTACAATGCTGCAATCATTGGATCCCCATGTGTCATCTTCACTGTTGGCTTCTGGCAAGTAAAGTCAGCAGTGGAAAGGCAACAGGAGGTCAGACATATGATATTGCCACCATGCAAAATTTGCCTAATGATAGCAACTGGGGCTATCAGAATTGCTGTCACAAGTCACTATGATCATGTGCACCTTATGCATTATGAACATTACACCTTATGTCAGTGTTGTTTAGCAGTGAAGTTCCTGGTCCCAATTACTGTCAGTAAACAAAGATTACCTGTAGATACTGTGCCTCATTTGGACATTATATATCCTCCATAAGTACTCCTCATTCAGCATGCCCCAAAATTCATATATCATTTTCTGTTGGCTGGAAGTATAGAGTTCCAATCCCTGGAGAATATACAGGTTCCTCTCTCTCCTGGTGATTTCCTCTAGGCTCCTTCATTAAGCTGTTCCCTGTTATCTTTATCTGAACAACCAACCATTACAAATATATATAGTTAGTATTAACCATGCTCTCTTTAGCCATTAATATCCTCTGTCATTGCATGATTCACCTAGCACAACTATGTTAGGTGTGTTAGAACCTAGTTCAGCTACTTTTTCAATGCCTCCATGCCAGACCAAAAATTTTAAGAGATACAAATCTTTCAATCTTGATTCTTAGGTCAGAGAAATCAAGAGGTGTATAGAGTTGGTTTAGACTGGAGCGGACTCAGAATTGTAGAATGTTATTGAGTGGGTATATAAAGCTAGCACAATTGCTTCCTTGCACAAAGTTTATGAAAATGCATTGAAATGTCTGGGGAATGGTGTAAGAATATCAATATGCAGTTCCCATTAATTTCATTAAGGTTGCAGTTGGTAGATTGTAGTGTATTAATATAATTGATATAATTGATGGAAGAAGGTGGAAGCCATCTCCCTTTTTCATCGGCAAAATATCTTGGGCTGAACCTGATGCTTTTGAGCTTTTACAGTAGCATCCAGAACACTCAACCTTCTCAACAGATGGAGACAAGCTGCTACTACAGGAACATTTTGGCACATTTAACAGCATGTGCTATCGTGTTTATCACTGCCTTGTCCTCTTTGGAACAATTTTCTCCATTCCCAATTGAGTGCCAGACAGTAGGCTTTGCTAGATAAATTATATTGTGATTTCATCTGAGAAAATATTACTATTTCTGCCAAATTGTTACTGGCACCAACCACACAGTGTAATAAAAAGAAACTCTGTGACTATGACAGATACAATCATGACATTATAAACATTTTCTTTTTGGGTATGTAAAGTATACCTATATCTTAGATGTCTGTTTCAGTCCAACTCTGGATAGGAAATGACTGGGTTTATACTGATAGCAGTTGATGTTTCATGATTTATCCAATTACAATTAATCTGCTAAATTAAAATGAACTTGGAATAGGACCTACTACTGAGTAACTGCTCTTGCAAGTACCTAGCTAACAAATCATTTATGACTTTGGAAATTAAAACTAGCATTTTGAAATGCATGCAGAATCCTAATGTAGCGCATGCAAGATAGGTCCAGTTTTGGTTGCTAAACAAGATCTACCTATACTGCTTTTTAAAATATCTACTTTATTAAATTTATAAATTTTTATAAATCTCATCCTTCATTTGGGTGCCAATTGGATTCAGAATTATCCAGGTCAGACTGGAACATGTTAAAATATCTGATTTGGTCACAGATAAAAGAGGACCTGACATGGGGCGCTCACATTGCAGCACTGGTCAAAAGGGCCCAGCAGAGATTATGCTACCTAGAACTTCTCAGCAAACAGCAACTGAATGAAAAACTGCTGGTGACCCTCTACCACTGCACCATTGAGAGTATTTTAACTTACTGCACCTGTGTATGGTTTCCAATTGCACAGATAGGACAGCACTCCAGAGGATTAACATCATTGCCCAGAGGATTATTGGTTGCCTTCTCCCCTCTTTGGAAGAGCTTTATAGCTCCTGCTGTCTTAAGAAAGTTTATAACATTCTTAAAGATCCATCTCATCCTGGGCACCATTTTTTTGAACTATTAGCATCTGGTAGATGGTGCAGAACAATAAAAACAAAAACAAATAGGCTGAAAAACAGCTTCTATCCCAGTAACTTTATTGAATTCTACTGTATAGTGCAATATTAGTGCAACATCAGGGGTTTTCAATTCAATTGTATAGAATGCGAAGGATGTGTGTTTTTGTTTTTATGTATAATGTACACTGAAGATGACATTTAATTTTGTTGTATGAGGTGCAATGACAATAAACTAAACTAAACTAAACTAAACTAAACTAAACTAAACTAAACTAAACTAAACTAAACTAAACTAAACTAAACTAAACTAAACTAAACTAAACTAAACTAAACTAGATCAGGATCAGGTAATTTCTGCACTCAGCCAACATGAAATTTTTAAATCAATCAATCAATCAATAGAGGTTTCCTGTTCTACTAATCAAAATACATGTTCATTCCCACAAAAACTATAGACCTAGGATCACTCCCAGAAAAGTAGTTTTTTCTGCTTTGAATGTGGCTTAAGGACAGCAGTCTACACTTACCGAATAGTTAAACAAGAGTTGACTGTTGTAATTCCTGAACTACTCCATAGAATTAGAATGGAAACAGAAATAAACTAGGAGGGAAAATTTAAAAACATATAGTACACTGGAAATTAGAACTATTTGTACCTTAAATGTTGATTTGTATCCCTTTCAATACCCAGGTAGGTTTAGCATTTTTCCCCACAGTTAATTTTGTAAAATTCTCAAAGTTGATGGTTACGTGCATTGAAAATTAGAATTCATTGCTTGCACTGTGAATCATCTTGTGCTATTATGAGTGCTAAATATTATTCAGATACTTTTCAGTTGAGTAGTGTCTTTGAAGGCAATGAACCTCCTGGAGTAAAAGAATGTTGAAGAGCCTCATGAGAATTTCCATTTCTGACAACCAATTGTTTTATTTTCCCAGAATAAACATTGCTTGTTAAGATCTGATGTGCTGCCAAATCCCTAGGGAACAGCATCTCATGACAAAACAGTTCTTAAAAATCAAGATAGGTTTTTAACAAATAGTCAATACTGGCAAACATAACTGAGTTTTAAATGCATCTAAATAATATTTTTCTGACCTTATGGCTAGAAATTATTTGATTTGACTTAAAAAAGGAAAAGAAAATCATAGGTGGTGATATGGAAGTATAATATTTTCCATGAATATTTTTTTTTGACAAATGTATAATGTGATCCATACTGGGTTTCCTATCAACTGATTGGACAAGAATAAATTTAACTGACTTATTAAAAAAGGGTAGGTTGTACTATATTAATATAATTGGTAGCATCTCTATGCTGTCATTGGAAGGTGACACAAAGAAACAGAATGAATGTCTATTCTCTTCTTGCCAGATTTTGCAATTAATTGTAAATTCAGTTCAGCCTAACTTGATTTTTAAATGCCTATAATAATTTTTCTGCTTACCAATATTTTTATTGTGTTTTTTTGCAACCTTGTACGTGCTGCCCTAGTGTGACAAAAAAATAAGATGGGTTTTTTAAAAGACAAAAAGTCATAATGAAACCCTTGCATATTAAGGGATGACTTTTGGATATGCAGTAGCTATATTTCAAAATTACCAATAAACATTTCCAGGAGAATAGGCTTATTCAACTTTGTATGGTCATGGAAGGTTGATTTGCATGTAACCTCAGATAAAAGATCATTAATGGAAGATTAATGTCCCGTCCATTAAATTCCAGAAATGATTTCTGGTGGAGTCAGGTTATAAATGTAGTTGTCTCTAATTAAATATGATGAAAAGAAATGATATGAGTGAAGTGATTAGTTAGCGTTAGAAACCTTGTTTAACCAGCACTGACATTGCAAGCATTTCTCAAGCAACCATATTGAAGCATTGTAAAGCTATTACAGATTTCAGGAGGCACAATTGCAGGGGCCATATTTTTTGGAAAACATTTACAATCACAACAGTGAACAAACAAAGTCGTCTATTCTTAGCTCTCTCCTAAACTGAAAAGTACTCTACTTTCAAATTGACCCCCCACACCCGAAAAAACATTAAATTTGTCCTACCTGCTTCAATGTGTTAAAAAAAAATGCTATTCTAATCTTTCAAGTGAAGCAGTTATCATCTTCTGGGATACTTGAACGGATGGATTTTGAGAGCTAGGAATAGAGATATATTTTTGCATGCCTATCGGCTCTGACATATGCATGCACAGGCAATGATAAAGAGCTAATTTTTTTCTCCATGAATTTAACTTTCCTCCCTTGCCCCAATAGTCAGAATGGTATGACCATATCTGATCAGAGACTGTGCTCATATTGGAAAATGTATATAAGAGCTCACTGAAAAAAAAGAAGAAATGCCTTGTGTCATATGTGTACAAAAAGTATTACAGAAATGTGAGCAATCAATAAACCTGTGGCTGACAAAATTTGCAGCAATTGTATGCTTTATTGTTGCTTAACTATTATTTAAGTACTCTTGATTCAACTCTTGGTAACTGCATGAGTCAAATGCCTGCCCATCCAACCTAACAACAGGTAGTTCTCTGAAGGACATTTGAGCAACACTTTTAATTGTTACTTATTGTACTCCATTCTTTCTATATCCTTTAATCTTGCCAGCACAATTCTTTCTTGTACATTATCCTTTCACATCGCATGTGTCTGCTTATTAATTATTGCCTCAAAGGAACAGTGAGACTTTATTGGATCTAGAAGGATTTGATTGCTTTTTCTTGAAATTCCTGGAATTCCTAGTAACCATCTCAAAATCCCCAATTGAAAATATTTTTTTTCCATAGATTGTTAATTCTCAATATAATACACATCTTTATATATTCTGGAATCCCAAAACACAAAATTATCTACCATCTTCACTTGTTTTCAGTCAAATGTAAATGCATCAAATATAATACCTTTAAGTTAACCTGAATTTTTCACCTTCATAATGAGCTTTCTATGTATTCTTTACTTTAAGCTAGCAAAGCACTGCCATCACATATCTGAAATTGTAATTTATTTGACTCTGTCTCAGTCTAATGATGTTCATGTATAGACCATATACATGTTACTTTAAGCAGATGTAGGCAATAAACAAAATTTTGCAAAATTCTATTAATCTATTGCTTTAATCCAATCCAATCTAAGTACCTTCATTTCTTCATAACATTTTCTTCATGTTATTTGTCCATTAGGAGCACTACATGAAGATACATCTAGATGTTTCAGTTAGAAATAATTGCAATTAGCCATAGCATTCCTTGTCATCATCTTTTACGACATCTATATACTTGATGCATGGAGTTGTATGATCTTCATGTAAAATGTGTATTCTCTAATTCTAATCCATATGCTCTTACTATTCATTGAATTAAAGCTTAGAAATATTGTTTTCAGCATTGCTGCCTTTCCATTTTTATGGACATCAGGCAATCATCCAATTTAAAGTGGCCAATTCTGATCCATCAAAATTATTTGTACATAAATGCCTTAATATTATTTTTCAAACATCTGTTTCTTAACAGCTAAAATCCTTGGTTCGTGCCGCTCACATACCATATTCCAATTGTAGGTATCTTTGTAAAATAAAAGAATATTACAGCACCACCGGTGACCAGATTTTCTTATTCATTTGGCAATATCTCCACTGTTCCTCAGGAAACTACAATGTTTTTCCAGACTAATTACAGAAATATCTTCTGTCTTGAATAAGTCTCATTATCAGCACCATTCATTTGTGTCAATGCCATTTCCTTCTTGGTAACATTGCTATTACCTTTGTGCAGGTATGATTTGGAAGTTGCTTTACCCAGGTGGTTTGTTTCTCTGTTTAATTGTGTTGAGCACCCAACTCCAATGGACTCTGACCTTCCCACATCTCACCAGGCCCCACCTACCCCATCCCATTGTCATTTATTTATACATTTGATTTCTTTTCAATTTTAGCAGTAATGGTGATCTTGCAGGAGTACACACTCCTGCTGGCAACTACCTTTTCTCCCCAAGCAGAAATGGTCTATGAAATGTCTTGACCTTGAAATACCTTATCACTAACATGCTATTTTCCCTAGACCTAATAAGGGAGCGTGTGCCATTTTTTACTCGTGTAATATTTTACTAATGCCAGCAGTATTATCCATTTGTAACTATTCTCAAATTCTAAGGGCAAAAATCTATTGTTAGAGCACTATTTCCATTTTGGTAGCCACATCCTATTACCTACTGTATGTAGTAGATGGGTCTACCATTATTTAAAAATTACTTTTTTGTAAACCCTTCTAATGTTCTTGCTATTGTTCTACAAATCTCAATGCAGTTTGCAATTTTGTTTGCTCAACTATTTTGCTCAATTCTTTTATTCCAAATTTCCATTTTTCCCCATGAATGTTTATGGTACAACTCATGAAGAGTTTATGGGCACATTATCCTAATATTATTGCTGGCTACCACCAGAATGTTTTTGTCCTGCTGACGTGCAGATTTCTTTTTAACTCTATTTTTGCTTCCTAGTATTTTGAGAGTCTTTGTACAGATCAGATCTTTAACTCAGTCAGATAGAATGCCATCTGTATTTTTTCCAAATAACATTGTCAAAAATGTGCAGGACTATTATTCATTGATACATATCACCACCTTCTTTTAGTCAGTTCAATTTTTTTTATAGAAAACATTTATTTCCCAAAGCACTTTAAAATGCAGATGGTGATGATTTATTTATTTAGAAATCAATTTTATATATTCCAAAGGGGAAAAACTGGCAACCTGGGATCCTTGAATGAATGTACACATTGAATATAGCTGTCAGAACTGCTTCAACTTAAACCTCTAAACCAGTGGTTTCCAATGTGGGGCCTATGCCCCACAGGGGGGCAATTTGATTTTTAATGGGGGCAATTTGGAACCTTGTTTAAGCCAAGTTAATGGCCTTTTAGGCTTCCTTCGCGTGAGTAGGAGTTCACTTTTTGAATAGTAAGAATTATATGTCATGGGGGGCTGGGGGCATAAGGATTTTAGAGATGCTTAAGTGGGGCATGGCCAAAAAAAAGGTTGGGAACCACTGCTCTAAACAGAAACAATCCTTGGCTCCATTTGTTGAGAAAGGCATAGTTTTATTAGAAATCAAGTACATTGCAGTAGTACATAGCCAAAACTGAGAACTGCACACCAAGTTCAGGATAAACTTTTCCCTCCCATAGCTGCCTCCCATCACTGCCTTCCCGGCCAATCAGGTGCATGTGTTTTGAGAATGTTCATTTCAACCATGTACACAGCTGCATTCTTCTCCCAACCATGTGACCTTGAAACAGCGTTCTGAGGAGATACAGCAAGCATGGGTGTCATGGGTGATGGTGGTGGGGAATATAGCTCCTCTCTCTTTTCCCAAGCAGCAGTCACTTTTGATTTCCCCCAAGAAGCCCCCCCCCCCATCCACCCTCCTTGTAGTTCATGACAGACTATCACTGCATGGTATCGAAGCACAAGTAAGAGTGAGGTAGCAGCTAACATTACCTTTATTATATATTCCCATAAAATATATAAAGAAAAATATACAATCAGAACAGATTTTGAAATGTTCAAATACCTGGATAAACCATTTTATTTCACATGCAAAGAGACCAACTAAATATTATTTTTTAAAGACATAAAGACAATACCAAGACTTAGTATGCCTATGTGAAGCAAGCCATTTATTTGTTTATTAAGCTACCAACTCTGCACAAAATACAAAAAAAAATGCAGTAACAACTGTAACATCTGCTGTGAAATCTAAAGCAGTGGACCTTAACATAACAACATGAAAATGTTCATGCTAATACATTAACAAATACAAACCAATAATATCCTAAAACTCAGAAACATTCTAATAAATTGTACAGCCCTCTCATGTTATACCATGATAAGATCTTAGTATTAAACCTGAGTTATTCTTAAAACATCCATACAAGAACCTCAGAAATGATTCAGTTTTTAATGCTTTTTTGGAGGGCCATTGCATTAGGGAGTAAGCCTGATATCTAGAGAAAACCTATTCCTTATTAACCTATTCCTTATTAATGGAACCGTAAACAAGAAAGTCTAAAGACTTTCTCCACCTCACCAAAACAGGATTCCAAAAGTGCTTCTGAGCTTTCAGATCTGGTTCTTAGGTAACCCAGGTGAAACTATAGAAGATTCTGGTTCTAGTTCTTTTAAACATTTCTAATACAAGTGAATAAAGAAGCCTAAATGTGATGACATGGATGAATAGATCTACTGTAATTCTAAAGTGTCAGTGATCAGATTATCAGACATTTCCAAAATAATGTTTTCTATCTTATCTACTTCAGAACAACATAAATTTCATACACTATATACTCACAAGAACTCTATTAGATGGGCTAACTGAATAGCAACATTCCGTAGTCACTAAGTAGGTTTTATGTATATTCTTAAGATGTCCAATTATCAAGAAAATCTTTATTTTGTGGAAGAAATTTGAGGGGAGCCAGACCTCCTTTCTCCTCCTTTTCTATTTTTGAGATTCACATATATTAGTTATATTTATATTCTGCATTTTCAGCTGGACCTCAAGACATTGTATGTCATTCTGACTATTTTAGTCTCACAAAAGAATTCTTTTAATTAGGAATGTCTGTGATATTATAATTAACAAAAAAAAAAAGTCAGATAGTAGATTCAATGACTGATCATGAATTAAAACTTAAATCTATCCATTTGAAATTAACCCTTTAACCACTATATCATAGTGGCTCTTAAACCTTGCATAAATCACTACAGCTGTCTTGGATTTAGTCTAGTTGGCTTTGAAAGTGAAGCTAATGTCCTCCAGGCATTTTAGACTTCAATTCCCATCAATCCAGGTAGGGTGTTATTTATGTTGAAAACTTCTGGAGGGCATAAAGCTGCTTAGCCTTCCTTAGAAGAAAATATTCTGAGGGAATGGCAAACTGTTTATATGGTATATTTTTAAGATTAGAATAATACCCCATACCAAAATATAGATATATAATAATCATTACTTGAGTAGGCTGTATTTATCCATACCACATACATCATGCCTGCACTTTGTTGGTCAATTGCATGAATGTATTCTCTGTTTGCTGAAGCCAGGACATGAAACTATGTTTCAAACAACATGATTTGTAATCACAATTGGCTACATCAGGGGTGTCAAACTCGCATCGTCACGTTGTCATCATGTGATGTATCGTGACTTTTTCTGCTTCATTAAAATGGGGGTGGGCATGGCCAGCATGTGATGCATCCGACCGAGGGCCGCAAGTTTGACACCCCTGGGCTAGATTGATAAAATTTGCGAAATCAACAACAAACTACAGTAAAGCTTAACCTTATTCTGTGAAGAAATCTTTTGCTTATGTGTGATTTAAACTTATGTCCTAACCCCTTCCACACAGAATAATATCAAATTTTTTTATAAATTACAAAGAAATATTATGTGATGCTTATAATAGTAATTATTTGCATTACTGAAAGTAATTATAGCTGAGATAAAAATGTGGAAGTTGATGAATTCTAGACCAGCAGCTCAGTGGTATGCAGCTTATATAGGAGTAAATCCAATGAAGTTCAATAAGTTTATTGATGGAGTAGCCTGAGGGCATTTGATCAAAAGCAAGACACAAATCAACATTTCTTTTATAAATGAAACCCATCCATTAGTACTCTTCCACTAATGCCAGAACTCTTGCTGATGAATTTAAGGAGTCTCTTAGATGGTTTACCCAGCAGTTATGTAAATTGATTGACAGGTTGGCCAAGTCAGTTTTGCTTAAGGCAAAGATGTATTTTTTTAGGAGAAAAATACTGACAGCCTTAAATTTGTGATCACTGAGTGGCACATAATAATTCCCTATTAAATATTTAACCTTGCATCTGTCCTGGAGATTACTGGAAACCAGCAATTCAGTTCCATTCATTTCCATTTTGAAATTCTTTTGCCACATTACTCAGTTATAATGCTAAAAGGTTTTGTGACAGTTCTTTAGAGAAAAGTAGTGATAAAGCTGTTGAAAGTGAAGGATCTGTTTATTGAAACACTTTTAAAAAAAATCTTAGGGAGCCAACAATAGATACAAAGAAAAAGCATTTTATTCAACTTACTTTGTTCTGCTCTTTTCAGCCAGAAATATCCATATTGCTCTATTTTGTTTCCTCCCATGAAAAAAGGGTTTGAGAGTCTCCATCTGAGTGGAGTAAAGAATGACTCCTGGCTGAGTTCATTGTCCGTTCCATAGTGTGAACAGTTTGTGATTCCTAATTGAATCAAATAATCATCTCTTCTCATTTAAAGAAGTATGGAACTTTTGAGATTTCTTTGCTTGATCTCTAAAAGCTGATCTTCATATTATCCTGCACAGCCTCAGTAGAATTATATGTACTTCAAATTATGTTCTTTGTTAAATTTGGTTCTTTTCTTGCAATTAATCCATTGGTGTCTTGGGTGTATGTGTGTGACTGAATATTGAGGTAGATTTAAAGGATTTGTTGAGGCTTCCGATGCACCTTGGAAATAGCACATCTTATATTATGGATAGAGTGGCTGAAAATAGTCTCTCTCTCTCTTTCTTTCTCTCTCTCTCTCTCTTCCTCCCTCCCTCCCTCCTTCCCTCCCTCCCTCCTGAATACATTTCACTTGTTGCAATCAGCTTTTCCATGTCCCCTCAACCTTTTGACTTCTTCGGCCATATTCTTCTTCTCATGCCAGGTCACCATGGAAACAATGCTACCTAACATGGTTTCCAAGGTGATCTGGCACAGGAAGAAAATGCAACTGGAAGGAAGTCAGTGGGATGAGAAGATAGAAAAAATTCTCCCCAACTACTGACCATACCTAGCATGATATATTTAGTGGGGGTGGGGAGGGTTAGTGGGGAAAAAAGAAAAAAAAATATTCACAATTACATCATCTAACAGAGAAACATACTCCCTTGAAATGGATAAAAATTAAGGGGGGTTGTGAAGAATATGTTCCCATGAGAATTGCATTTTTCTTCTGTCATTTATGTACAGGAAATAATAATTTAAATTTAGCCTGCATAGTTAATATGCTTTCCCCATGCTATTTTTATACACCAGGTAGGGGAGAGGTATATTTTTCCTTTACAATGGGCATTATCCCAGGAAAGTTGAACCTTTTAATTTTTATGCAAATAAAGATGCTTTTTAGGCCTTAGCTAATAGTTAGTTTATTAGGAAGGAAAAAGTAAGAAACATTTTGGAACATGTTAACATACATTTGTAGAAATGAACAAATGATAATGTTAGACAAATTCAATATATTTTCAAGAGCCCCCTCTCTTTTTAAAATCATATGTGCTGCTTTAATACACAAGCAAATGCTATTCCCTTGTGGAAGGCCAATGAACTGAAAGTTTATATCTTTTCATGTGTACTCAATCATATGAAATTGTTTAGTGAAAGCTTTTAAAATGTGACATTTTAAAGAGATTATCATCATCATCATCTCTCTCCCCTTCTCCTCTTGGTGCAGAAGACTGGATATATGTGAAGTACAAAAATGTCCATAAATTTGATTTCGCTGATTACATTTTACTTTTGGCTCACCGAAACCTGGGGAATATTTCCAAGATTCAAGCTCAGTAGCAGCTTCATCTTGCTCAAACCCGCTTTTAATTATTTACTACGTGGATGAAGACCATGATGTAGAGGTATGATGAGAGCAGCCCAAACCTCAACTGGTTTTGCCAGTACAGTTCCTGCTATGCAGCAGTTTCTGTTGTCCGACTCCTTAGATGTTTGACTGAGGCCTCATTCATATTTGGAATTACCCCCAAAGAATGCAAATTTGAGTTCGATTCTGGGTATAAATAGTGCTCACTTAACAGCCACAATTGGGATTGGAATCTTGGTTGTTGAGTGAAGCAGTCATTAAGTAAGATGTCTCATGATGGTTTCACTCAAAAACCCTAATCCCAGCACTCCTGCTTGCAGTCATTAAGCAAATGGATCCTTGGAAGCCTCAGTAGTACCAATGTGGCAAAAGACATCACGCTCTGTGAAGCACCAAATGCCTGGGAAACTCCAAGGACATGGTGTAAAGCAACCACTCCCCACAAAAAGAGTCAAATGCTTGGGAAGGGTTACTCAAGGGTTGGGGCAGCTGACACCAGCATTCACCATTTGCAGCAACTCTGGAATGGGAAGGCAGGAAGCAAACAGATCACAGGAATATGGTTGCTGTTAATACCACTCCAGCCCAAGCCTTTCCTGATGCACAATGACAGAAACTGAACTGCTCCCATCAGGGGCTTTCTTCATTAATATCAGGGATGTGCTTACCCCAGCCTTTGCCTGTTCCCCCACCACCAGAGTTGGGTTATACCCCATCTGCTCCCATCGGGGGCTTGGGTCCTACCTCACTACATTTGTTATGGACTTTGTATGGTGGATGGCTCTCTGTCCTTGACTCCCAGAGAAAAGAATGATGTTGTGTCTATCTCTACCCACCCCATGCAAACCCCCTCCTGTCCAATGAGCTGCCTGTTACAAAAGTAGGAAAAAATAATTGAGTATGCATAGGGGTGAAGTAGTGTATGACAAAACAAGGTGCTAGAGAGAGATAGTGAGAATGGAGAGAAAACTAAAGAATAACAGACTAATAGAGTTGGAAGGGACTTTCAACCCCCTGCTCAAGCAACAGACCCGATACCATTTCAGACAATTGGTTATCCAATCTCTTCCTAAAAACCTCCACTGTTGGAGCACCCACAACTTCTGAAGACAAGTCATTCTAACTCCTTAGTTCTAGGTTGCTTCTCTCCTTGATTAGTTTCTATCCATTGCTCCTCATTCTGTCTTCAGGTGCTTTGGAGAATAGGTTGACCCTCTCTTCTTTTTGGCAGCCCCTTAGATATTGGAATACTACTATCATATCACCCCTAGTCCTTCTTTAGGAAAGCAATTCTTCCAACCTCCTTCCAAAAATCATTGACACGTCCTCTTCAGTGATGAAATCCAATTTTTTTTTACTACTGGTTCTGTGGGCGTGGCTTGGTAAGCATGGTGTAGCTTGGTGGGTGTGTCATGGAAAGGATACTGTAAAATCCCCATTCCCACCCCACTCTGGTATTTGCCAGTTCTCCAAACTATTCAAAATTTCTGCTACTGGTTCTCCAGAATCTGTCAGAACCTGCTGGATTTCACCCCCGGTCCTCTTACTGGTGGATTTCACCCCTGGTTCTTTCCTTACTGGATCAAAGAGGAGGAGGCTTGGACTCCAGTTGAAAAGGAAATCTCCCTTTCCTTCAAATGGTTTTTTGGAAAAGGAGGGGAAGATCTCCTTCCTCTTGGATCTCTCTTCCTCCTCCTCTGCAAAGCCTTAGGCACAGGAAGGAGAAGAAAGAGGCATGCGCTAAAGGAGGCAGTTTAGTTGCTATCACCATGTGTTGGGAAAGCCTCAGATTGGAGTGTCAGCTCTGGAGGCCATCTTTCTCTTTGGTTCTTCAAGGCTGCCACACTTAGTGCATAGGCCTGCTGTGGGAAACTAGGAGGGGGGTTGCATGGAGTGGGTAGAAATAGTTAGCCACAACAACATTCTTTTCTCTGGGAGTCAAGGATGTTCAGCCTGCACCTGGAGAGGCATGACTGGGGAACATCTCCAATTGGGACGGTGGGTTGATTGGACCATGTGATGGACATGTGGGTGCAGGGAAAGGGATTTTGACTTTCCTTTGGGGGAGGAAACCAGGGGACTTTCATATTTGGGTTTTCCCAGATGTGCCAATATGACATCTCTAATAAAATGGAACTTTGAGGAATTGCCTGCCTCTGAGTCTTACTTGGTTGGAGGTGTTACTTGGCTGCTGACATGGAGCAGCTTTAATGTCCACCTCATCCCTTTGGCCTGCTAGCTTCCTGCCTTCCCATCCCAGAGATGCTGGGAGTGATGCAGACTAACTTGCTGTCCTCATCCTTGCGTTAAACTGAACTGAGGCTTCCTAGAAATTTGGCCTTCCTGTGTGGGGATTGTTGTTTCACACTGCACCATTAGAGCTTCCTGCATGTTAATGGACATAGATGTCTATGGGGAAGATACATGGGTGGGGGAAGTTGCAACACCCCTACTGACATAACAGTGGGCAGACTGCAAAGAGCCCAAATTTTCATCATGTAACTGCAGAACTGCTGCAATGGCCATAACTTTGGACACAATTCATAAGTCTCTTCATTCAGCACCATTATAATGATGAACAAATAGTCATTAAGTGAGGATTACCTGTAGTACAAGATAAGGAATAATAGTGTAAGTTTTGTTAAGGGCCGATATCATCCCTTCTTCCTTTTTCAATGTGTCTGCTTATACAAAATAAAAATAAGCAAAGTCTTTCCCTGACTTAGAAAATAAGATGCCTGTTTAATCTATACTAAAAAAAAATGCTGCAATTAAATCCTCTGGCCCACAATTTCCAAGTCTTTTTACTAGATTGAGACAAATGCCTTAAGTAAGGTTCTGCTGTTTCAGACTCTTCACCTGCCCACCCCTATTATCCAATTGATGTGTAAGGTCTGAGCACTTAGGGAACTGTCATATAATTCTGTTTTCACTGTATCTTTTGAAATTGAGAAAGATGGTTATGATATCTAGGAAAGGATCTAGAGAAAATGTACTCTTTCGAAAAAATATGGGAGATTGTTTTCAGCATAGTTCCTGCTATCATCAATGTATGAAGAGCAAAGAATTCTGAAATATTGATGCCCTTGAAAGAAGAGGACATACTATTGTTTGAGTCCTTAAATAATAATCTAGATTGATTATTAGAGACTAAAAGGAACTACCTAGATTAGTGACGCAACTCAGAAAAAAAGATCTCTTTAGGGTTAGAATTTTTTTTTGTCCCCAAATCTTCATTGTCATTGAGCCTATAGCAGGTTCATATACAGATGTGGAAGAATACATTACTATGGAAGAAATATAGTTTGGGATTGGGAATATCTTCAGAAAGAGGGGAGGGAGGGGCTCAGTGACATGAAAATGGTAGTTTTAACCAGACAATTGAATCTCACAACACCTCTGATTAGGATTACCAGTAAATTCATTATGGGTTGCCCACCTCCACCCCCAATAAAAACTGCAAAATTAGACTGCATATTACACTTCAATGAATATTTTCACTTTATATAAAGAAAAGCTTAATTAGTATTGTGTGTCTTTTCTATATATCTAGCAATACATTTTATTCCATTAAGAATATTGAACACAGACATTTTCCAAATAACTATATTAAGTATTATAACTGAAATAAAAGCAAATGCAAATTACAAAAAAATACAAACAGAAAAATATCCAAAAGGTATGAAAAAGAACAAAGGGAACAGAAAAAGAGCAACCTCTCATTTCATCTCAGCAAGTAAAAAACAATTTTGATAGTTTGTCACCATCTTAAATAAAATATAATCTTTCTTCACTCCATAGTTTACCTCTTAAATAAAAAGCACAAATCCATAGACTTCATCATATTTTCCTTGTCAGCAGAAATCCAGTAAGAAAAAAGAGATATAACTATTTTCCTTTTAGACCTGATCAAATAAAATGATTTTATAAATATTTCCTGAATTTTTAATCCTTTCAGAAAGAGCCTCTAGTTTTTTCTTCATCTGTTTTTGAGGTCACTTTATCTAATTTATTTTGTATATCCAGTAAATAATATTTGTAACAACTTTTTTTGCTATGGTAATTTGTCCCCTCCAGAGAAATCATTGATACCTTAACAAAAGTCTTTTGTATATCCAGGGAAAAATATATCTGAATCGATTTCATGATTTAATAGTTGTACATCTCCTTTAGGGAATAAATCACTCATCAATTCCATTTATATGTCCATATCTTTTTCCAAATCATTGCTTACCATGGTTAAATCCCCCTTCAAAATAATTTCAGATTTCTATTGAGCTTGTTCTTGAACTGTAGCTTCAGTACACTATGCTCTATCCATTTTATTGAGAATTATGATGGAAATGTGAGTTGGGAAAAATTGGGAAATTGATCTTGAGAAATACTTTGTCTACAATTAATATAATAAAACTGGAATCTAAATATATTCAGTTTTTTAAAAAATGGCCAAAGTTGCAATAAGATAGAAAAATTACAACCGTAAATTATGTTGCAAGAAACACATGCTCTATTTAATGAACGTGTTACCGAGGCTCAGCAACTGAATTGGGCAAAGCTATATTAATTGATATTCATATTAATATTCAGCAACTGGTATAGCTATTTATGAAATGGAATATGAGCATTGTGATAGTGAAGGACACTTTATTTTCTTAATAATAAAGATAACTAATGTCACCATTGCTCTGATAAATATTTAGGATCCCATAAAAATGAAATATTTCATTTTCAAGCCATATATTACAATAATAGTAAATGTTAACTATAACACAAACTAGGAAGCTAGCAAAAATAATACCATAGTCTGGATTTATCAGGGGGAAAAAAGACAAGGATTTGATAATTTTAATTTGGCAAATTAATATTTTTGGCATCATACCTGATATATTGGAGTCAATTGCTTTAAACAATGGAATGTGAAAAGGCTTTTGATATGGTTTGGGCAGTATTTTTAAATATGTTCTAAGAAGATATGGATTTTCATCATCCTCTATCTATTAGGTTACAATTTAGTATATCTTCACCCTGTGGCTACAATAATTACAAATGGATTTGTTTCTTGAAACATCACGTTATCTCATGGAATCTATCAACAATGCCCCTTGTCTCTATTAATCTCTAATTTGGTTACTGAACCTTTCATTTCATTCATTAGATAATTTCAAGATATTAATGATATGATGGCACTTGATAGCGAATATAAATTGTTCCTATGTGCCAGTGATAACATAGCCAATTTGTATAATTGTATGGTGTCATTACCAAAGCTTATTGAAGTTGTACATTAATACAGTTATATAGTTCCATTATCAATTTGAAAAAAAGTCTATTTTGCAGCCTTTGAGATCTAAAATTTTGATAGCGTAAGAAATTAGGATTTATCATTTATGCAGCCTTCAGAAAATATTGTTCTCAAAATATATTACAATAAGATGAATCAAATATACTAAATGTATACATGCAATTTCAACAGATATCACCTGATAGGAAAATTTTCTGTTATATAATTGTGGAATATACGATTGGAATACCAATCTTGGAAAATCAATAGGTCCACGTTTTAAGAAATGTGAAACAACCTATGGCTGAAGTATGAGATAAATTCATAAGCATGTACTATATCATGCCCATTGAATCCCTCCAATAATGTTTTTAAAGAGTTGGATATCAGATTTTCTTGTGAAGCCTTGTAATAAATTTGATTGGTTATATGTCATCAAATCATTTTCACCTCTTAGCAACCATATACTGCAGACAGTTTTTGCTCAGCAAGAAAACCACGTGGATCAAATAGATTTGAGGGATGTCAATAGGTTTGATCTTCTTCACCATAGCTCTTTTTTGGTTACAAATCATAGGATATGTTAATAGAATTTTAGAAAGTAATATAATAAGATATAATGGAATGTTAAGCTATATTCCTCAAACATGGAATTTATCATTTCATGCAGAGCTTTGACTCTAACAAGCCTGGGGCTCAACAAAGAGGATAATCTTACATGAATAGGAAAAAAAAATATCCTCCTGTTAGCAAGAAATGAATTCAAGCTATGAGACTGTTGTTTATTTTAAAAAAATATGTTTTAAAAATGAAAAAAATAAAACAATGTATTTTCATATGGTCTAGATTTAATGATAAGCTTAAGGACTGAATTATATTAAATGGATATTATATGGGGGTTTTTTTTCCAATTCCCCCGATTCTTTAGTTTATTTTAATAACCACCAATGTAGGTAGGTTATTTTCCCACTGTATAACTACTACCATACCTTTTTCTGTTGGTGTTGTAGTTTTTACATTATACTATGAAATGTTTTCAAATTGAAAAATAATAAAACCGGGTTCTTACCCAGCATTAACAGCACTAGAAATCCATAAATCATTTGCTAGATCATTAACTTTTCACTCTAAATACAGAAATAATTCAAGATAGAATGGTATCAAAAACATAGTTCCAGCCCCGGGTGATGCAAATGTAAATTTACCTCAAGTCAAAATATATATTATTGCTATAAAAAATAGAAAAATTAAAAACAGGGCAAAATAGAAAATCTCAAGTAAAATGAAATGAAACGTTACACAAGTATACTGGGAGCACTGTGCTCACCCATAACTTGCTCTGATTTTCCCAGCAACAGAAATATTGCCCCCTATTCTGTATGATTAGCCAAATCCTTTTCACTAAAAGAAATTTTACCAGAAAAAAATCCTCAGCTTCATTCAGTTATTATGACCAAGATTACTCTAAACCATGGGTGTTAAACTCACCACATCACATTGCCATCATGTGACCTATTGCAACCTTTTTTCGCTTCGCGGAGCTGGGGTAGACATGGCTTGAGCATGATTCATCCAGCCTGCGGACCACCAGTTTGACACCACTGCTCTAAACAGTGCCAAATTTCTATCATCTTAACAGCATTAACTTCTACACAATTATTTGTATAATGTGTTTTTTTTTCCTCTTAAGATGCCTGAAACTTATTTTTAAAAATGTAGGAGTCAAAATGCAGAAACACATTATTCATGGAATTTTAACACATTCCTTCTATCATGCATATTCTTTCTTTACAATGAAATGTATTTCCTACAGATTTCATTGTAAAGCACTACCACTGCTCACAGTAAATGCTGAATATTCAAATTACATCATATATATCATTATGGTAATCATTCAATATTCCTGTGAGGAGGATTAAAATCACTGCCCTGGAGAAAGGGGGAATCAAATATCCTCACCCCCAAATTTTCTAAAATTTCTTGTCTAGTTGCTCCCCTCTTGGAGAAAACTAACAAATAATACATTTCTCTTTTCTAAGTTCCAAAGGAGGATGAACTAAAAAAAAAAGATTGCTTTGTGTTTAAATGACTTCAGATAAGTTGCTATTTCTCCTCAATATAAAGATCCAAAGATCCAAATACGATCTCCCTATATCCTCTGAATATATAATAAACATGCACAATATGTACATAGCCACAGTATTCTTTGAACTAATGTTCCAAAAATTATAGATTAAAGCAGCTTCTTGCCAGATTCTGTGGCAACCTCAGCTGGCAGATACATGTTGTATGCCATCTTGTGTCGCTACAGGCAACAGGCTGAACTCCAGTTCTCCAAGGAAAAAAGGGCTTAGATTTACCCTTATCTTTAAGATAATGGCATATTAATGATGTCTCCAAATAATTTGAAAAAAGATGATAGGAGGCATCTTGGTAACAAGGCACCATAGAATGATTTCATTATGCTGATTTCTCCACACTGGGCACACTTCTTCTTTCTCTAGCAAGATACTTTGCAGGAGCTATGTTAATTTTACCTGAGCAGTGGGACAGTTCCATACAGCAGGCAACAGCCTTCAGCTATTCCCTGCAGCCAGAACTAGCTCTTTAACATCTTTTTAACATAACATTGATTGCAGTTGCAAAAATTACAATTTGATTCCCTTCCATTTGGACTAAACCTTCTATGCACAACTTGAAAGCAGCCTGGTAGGAATATAATCCTCATAGATCAGAATATGTTTGCATTTGTAAGGAAATAAGGGGAAGCCATTTAAAGTGATGTGGTGAATGTATATACCAAGATATTCATGCTGTAAGATTATAACTTGTTACAATAGACTGTCATCTTGTTTCTCCCCGGATAGTATTTAAATATATCTTCATTAATGATTCACTTTTATCAAATGGGTGAAACAATTATTCACATATTTTTCCTTATGAATAGTTATTCTGTCAAATTAAATAATGATTAGATATTAGCATGATTGTATTTTTGTTTATACTTTATGGGAAAATCAAAATTAAAACAAGAAAATAGGGGGGGAAACTAGGACATTTTGAGCACATGTGCAAATTAATGAACATTTGATTTATGTAACCTTTTATGTGTATAAAGAGGAACTTAATTCCTTGACATAATTATTCCAGGGTATTTAAAAGAAATAAAACAATAAATGAATTCTATTATCACAACATTATAGAAATAATAGAGTCTATAGGAAGTATACAAGGGACGCAGTGGCTCAGTGGCTAAATCGCTGAGCTTGTTGATTGAAAGGTCGGCAGTTCAGCGGTTCGAATCCCTAGTACCGTGTAACAGGGTGAGCTTCCGTTACTTGTCCCAGCTTCTGCCAACCTAGCAGTTTGAAAGCATGTAAAAAATACAAGTAGAAAAATAGGGACCACCTTTGGTGGGAAGGTATCAACATTCCGTGAGCCTTTGGCATTTAGTCATGCATGACCATGGAGATGTTTTTGGACAATGCTGGCTCTTCGGCTTTGAAATGGAGATGAGTACCGCCCCCTAGAGTCAGGAATGACTAGCACATATGTGCGAGGGGAACCTTTACCTTTATAGGCAGTATTTAATATTAATTCGGGTAATGGAATAATCTGATAAATTACCAATATCAGACTATTTTGGTGAAGAAATAATTATTGATTAAGTACAATACATTATCAGATAATAAATTTGCATTCCACTGCAACCTTTGTTATGTCCCAAACACCTATGTTTAATACAATAACTTAATGATTCCAATACCGAATTAAAAAGAAGAAATAAAGGATATGTTTGATGAGTTCAAGAGACATCTTGACAAATGAATACATGTAATAACCCTAACAAGTGGAGTAGATTAATCCAATGATGGTTTTAAATTGGGGGGTGGTGGGGGAAAAGGGGGAGGGAAAGCTAGATTTGTTATGCAGATGAAATAGATTATGTAACAATTGTGTTAAAACCCCATTGTGCTTTATTGAGATCTTCCGAGTTTGCATTTTTAATGTTTGTGAGTTCAACAATATCTTCTTTGATGATGCTATTTAAAATTGTACTTTTCAGAAACAGTTTTTTGGGGTCCACCATAGAGTTATTTTGAGATCTACTATGCAGGATCAGGACGATTGAAATGCTCTTATTTTGTCCTGTTTTGACTCCTGATGTTAAGCTTGTGTATATTTATTTGTGTATATATGTGTGCATGTATGTTAACTTTTTAGGCTTCTTAAATTATTAACTTTTTACTTTTTAACTTGTACATTTTAACTTTGTTTTTAACTGTGCTTTGGTCACATTTTTATATTATTTTATGATGATGTTGTAAATCACCCAAAATCAGTTAAGTGAGATTACCAGTGTAGAAATTTGATAAACAAATACATATACATACTGTACATGCATACGTATGGTTATGCAATTTGTGGTACATAGAATCCAGAGAGGCGTTGCTGGCAGCTGATGGCTTGTATCACATTGGCAGAAAAGCATGGATAAATGCTTTTAATCTTGTATGTGTTTTGGGGGGGCTAGTGATGGTACTATTGGCATAGATATGGGTGGTGGGGCAAAGTAAACATTTAGGTGGTGGTTTGTTTTTTTTTCCTCAGAAGCTGGAGTTCATGTCAGCATCATTGTTTTTTTTTAATTAATTAATTTATTTTTTGTATTGCTTGTGCAAATCTACGTCCAGTTGGTAGTTGTCTGTATACAAGTATAGGCCTGCCATTCAGTGCAGGCCCTAGCTTATTAATAATCAGTTTGAAAGGTTTGAGCTATAAGCTACAAGTGACAACATGTTGTTCTGTTTCTGTGGTCTGTCTTTTAATAGTTCCTCCCAGGAAATTGATTCAGCTCTATTGATTTGTCTACTGATCTGCTTGAGTGGGAATTCAGTCTTCTGAATGTCTGGTTTAACTCGATCAGGTTTAGCATTTCTTTTAGTGGGCCAGAAGAAATGTTATTGTCATATAGATGCTAGCTGTAGATGAAGAATTGGAAGTTTTTGAAAAAAATGATTGGCAACAAGAACAGAGCAGGCAGCAATGACTGTTGAAGATAGATTAATAGTTTTAGTAAGAACAATGAGAGTTGGTAGATCTGAGTTGGATTGGGCAGAGTTTCTGCTGTGCAAGATAATTATTGGTGACTAGAGCAGTACTGAGGGACATCGCTAACTGATGCAGAAGGCATAGTGGGATGTCAGAAAATGACAGACAAAAAAAAAAAAGATCAAAGATTTATCAACCAAGGAAAAGCTACCAGATTGAAAAGCTGAAATTGCCACTCTTTTCTGTAAGGCCTTAACTCTAAAATTAGAAAGTAGGCAGAGTTAGAAATAAAGCAATGCATGCATAAATTAAAATCACATCATAATCTGCAAATAACTCTGCTGACAAAAGCTTTGGATTGCTGTATCTGAGAAGAGAAAAACACTGTTCGAAAAGCAAGTGTAAAGATCAAGCCTTGGACAGAGATGAAGACAGGACAGCAGAGATGATCTGCCTCATTTAACTAACCCTTGCTATCACTTACTAAGAAACATATTTGGGAAATTAAAATTTTAAAATGCTGAAAATAAAGGAACTTGCTTGCTTGCTTGCCCGGTGCCTGTTTGTTTAAAAAAGAATCTAAAAGAATTTGGATTTTCATGCTAAATGTCTATTGAATCCTCAGAACTGAATCAGGATCCCTGTGGCACAATTTTTGTGTATGTGTATGTGCTTTAATATAACACACTCCATCTATAGCAACATGCACGCCATATCTTACCAACTAATGTCACTTTCATCAGACCAGTTTGATCTGAAACGCAGTGGCACTGACAACATTCTGCTCTGATATTATCTTGGAAAGCTGACATGTATAACTTGCATGTGCTTATTTGAGTCCCTAAAAATGGTTGAACTCACCATGGAGATGAGATTAAATCTACTTTAAAGAACAAAAGGATCGTTCTCCAGATTTCCTTTTTTACCCTTGAGGTGTATATTAATTAGAATTGGTCAAGTAACCAGAAAAAACAGCCTGGATTGATTTTGTGTCCTTAACAGTGTCATGACATGTACAAAGAAATGCAGGTAATCCTTGACTGGTTGCATAGTGACACTCAAAGTTACAACAGACCTCTCAAAAAGAAATTATTACATGGTTCTAAAATTCTGATAATCAGGTTCCCCCTTTCCCAGGAATGTGACTGTATTTTAGATGCTGTGCACTCCTCCCATATTTATGGCTCTCTGTGGTGTCATGAACACAACACCATGATTTACAATGCTTTTGCCCATACTTGGCATTTACTTCCAGTTTTCAGCAAAAACGCCCCATAGAGAACAATGGGTTTAGTTAATGACTGTTGCATTCGCTTAATGACCACCACAAATTTTTTTGTAAATTTTGGTTGAGTCATATTGACCTGCTTTACAACTATCTTGACTAATGATTATAATGGGTGGGTTCCATTATGATCACAAGTGAAGGATTACTTGTAGATTAATTTGTACAACATAAGTGCAAAATTCTAGATATGCTCAAAGACTAATAATATAGGTGATAGTTTTCACATTATGCCTATACAGTTTTGGTACATGATTGTATAAAAGTTAAAATGTTATCTGCTAACTACATTCACTTGCGTTTTGTGGCAGGTACTAACCATGTCTTTTGTCAGGCAAAACTTTGGGGCTAAGGTGTACAGACATTCTATATCATGGGTGTCAAACTCACATCATCACTGCAGCATCACGTGACGTATCAGGACTCCCCCCCCCTTTCGCTAAACTGACATGGGCAAGGTCAGCATGTAATACATCCAGCCTGTGGGCCGGGGGCTCTGTTCTATATGCATGATGATGTAACTTCTTGGACTTTCTCCCTGTGAACAGGAACTCTAATTAGCTCAGGATTTCCATGTATTTGGACATATGCTTCAGGAATCATGCTTGCGTCCATCTTATTAATGCCGAATGAGTAGAGAGAATTTATTCTATTAGTTACAATTACTTGTCATAATCTGCATATCTAGCTTGCAGTTAGTAATACAGACCCACTGAAATAGTTGCTCAGTGGCAATTTGATGTTCAGTGCTAATGCCTTTTGCTTATTTTCAACTACTAATTATTACACAACTGTCCAAGTCTAACACTGCAGGCACAATGGTCTGTTCAAATACCACAAGGCCTTGAGCATGACAAACCCCTTGCTAGGAGACCTGCATGATGAGTCTCAAACTGACATGATGAGGTTGATTTCTCATGGCAGGATGTCAATCATAAATTATATTCCCTTTGTAGGGCAGACAAGGGATGCTTGATGAGTAGTCTAATGACAAGAACAGACTTATGCAAGTCACAGATTTTTCTTCTCTGTCACAGTTACAAGAACATGGGGAACAATGGCACACTGTTAATACATGCCTAGGATTTGAAATTTGCAAAGTATTTGAAATACTTCAACTCTTTTCACAGTGAATCATCAGAAGATTCATAGACAGTGACTTTTCTTTTCCTGGTCTGGGGACAAGTATTTACTCAGCTTCACAAATACTAAGAATGTAGGGTTTTAGTCATTTTAGTCAGGAGAGGGGGAAATGTCACATTTCAACTATGCCTTACACTCAGTAAATAGACCAATTTCAAATCATATTCCTATATTAAATAATAAACTATGCTTCTCTATGGTAAACTGAAAATTATGTATCTCTATTTCATCCTTGTAAAAATGCCAGTATGTAAGATTTTTCCAGACAATATGCTTACTAATATGTTGGCAATTCAAATGTAACAAGTATAGGCTCCTAACTACTTCTCTTGGGATCTTGTGCTATCAAATAAATATCTTTTTGAAAGACTGTTTTTTATTCCACCTAGATTTTCCTTCCCTCAATATGATCACATTACTACTTTACTATATTTTTGCTACTCTATTTTTTCTTTATTAGTCTGAACCATTCATTGCCGCTCATTCTTTTCATGCTTTCATGACTGTGACCTGTTATTGTTGCTCATTGTTAAGCTAAAAGCATTATTTAAATAATAAATAAGTCTTCCTCATTTTATCTTTCATTATCATTTAATCACTATAATGACTTGGCTTCTGCCAGGATTTCTGAAACAATTCTGTCCAAACAAGCTGATATTGAAAACTACACTACAGTCTGAAGACATAAACATTACTACCCATTTAAGTAGTATCATCTTCAAAGTTCTTGCTTGTGCATTTCATTGGGAGTTATTTGCTAAGGAATATACAGCTGATGCAGAACGTGGCAGCCACTTAATAACTCTCAATCACATTTTAAGATGCGCAGTTAACAGACCATCCTAAACAGCCTGAAATTAGTCAGAAAGGGGAAATTTTTTCTCATCTTGCAGTTACACAGAAGTGAATCTTTGCAATGATGATGCCCCTCTTTTGGAATGTCATGTAGGAAGCACCAAGATGGGAGGAAAGTTAGAATCATAAATAATGTTTCTCTATCTCCACTTATTGAGTACCAAAACTCACTATGCTGATCAAAATTCAACCAAGACTAAAATAGGATGAAGGAAAGCAGAATTGTGACATGACATTGCCAAACCAAGCATATCCTCTTCAACTATTATATATTTAGGGGAGATAGTGACACAACCATAACTCTCCTGTAATGATATTCATTTTAATATGTTTGTATTCTAAGCATGTGGTAAATAAGTTCCCAGTTCCTCTAGATTGTAAGTGTATTCATATGATTTTCATTTCAGATCTTCCCTATCAACACATGGTAGTGATCACAGAATGCCCCCCTCTATGTTCAGAGTTTAAATGTTAGAATTTAGAATTATTTACAATTTATATTAATGTCTGGATAGGGTTCTTCTTTGTTGCAGAGTGAATATATCATGAGAACAACAAAGGAGTGCTTTTTTTCTTCTTACCAGATTTCAGGTGTGTTTTAATTCATTTATCATTCATCATGCCTTCAATGTATAAGTTCAAGATTAGTCCACACCAGCATTTTGTTTTCGGCAACATACCACCAAATAGTTCTGTTTATCTTGTCCCAGCTCATAGAAATCACAGACACATGGTTAGTCTTAATTAAAAAGGTTTTCTAACAGAACTTTAGTGGCAAAAAGAGTTGAACAAACAATTGTAGCCTCTCATCCATAAAATACTTTGCCCACAAAACTCAGCCATCTTAAATTAGAGGCAAGAGAAAGTTCATATTATATATAAGGTACTAGAAGGTCAAACTAACTTGGCATGAAAATCTAGAGAAAGCAGGCTAAGGATTTGAGAAACATGGTGGTGAGGTAAATGGAGAATTGTCACCAATGGATCTGGGATGTGGGTCTACTTATATAGGGGCCATGTGATCTGGATTTGTTCCTTGGGTGGGGCAAGGTTCTTTTTTTTCTTATAATCTCCTGAGCACCTTTGTTCAGTCCTACTCTCTTTGCTGTGGGTCACTGCATGTATATGTGGGTGTGGGGGGAGAGTGCTAGCTCTGCCTCTTTGTCATCTGAGACCAGCAAGATTTACCTTTCCTGGTTGATGGAAATGGTGCTTTTCCCGATTTGTGACTCTTCCAGCTGAAACTCCTCAGGCTGATAACTATGCTGTAACTCCTCTTCATCTTCTGAGTCTTCCAGATTTCAGCTCTGTGTCTTAATTCATTTGTCCCTCACCATTTCTTTATTGGATGAGTTCAAAATCAGTCTATCCTACCTTTCTGTTTTCGGCAACATATCTCTAATTGGTTCTAGCATTTCTAGGCAAGATAGGAAGATTTTGGCTTGTTTTGCTATTTGCCTCCAGGATTTCATATTTGAAATAGGCATTCTTTTATTGGATGAATATCACCTTCCACACATAATTAAATCGGGGTAAATGATACATTCAGAGAAAAGCTTTCTATTGCCTATTGCACCAGTGGTGGGATTCAGCCAGTTCACACCCTTTGGGAGAACCGGTTGTTAACTTTCTGAGCAGTTTGGCAAACTGGTTGTTGGAAGAAATCATTAGGGCAGAGAACTGGTTGTTAAATTACTTGTATCCCACCACTGTATTGCACCACAGATTTTTCCCCCATCTGACCATTCAGAAATCTAGATCTTGTTTACACAAATAAGTGACTTGTTTTTGGATGACACCACATTTCCTGGACTCGTTTCCTGGAGTATACCACTCCAAGTTTGAAATTGGGGGATTGATAACTGAATTAAATGCATTGAAAAGTATTATCTGGTATCTAGTTTTCTACTCTACAATAGAATTATTTTACAAAAGTGTAAAATAATTGTGTGTGTGCACAGCATATATATTTTTGTGTGTGTATATATATATATACACACTCCATATGGAGGAAGCTAAAAAAGCTCTTTGCTATGAATTACATTTTGATAACTTTGATAATTTTGTTTATAGAATTAGTGATGGGAAATTTATGGAGGAAAGAGATATGTAATCCAGAATATAATTATTACATCAATATACCAAGTGGGATTTTTTTTTATATACTGCAAAAGCAATTATGTACTGGGAAAAACAAAAAATCAATCTTCCTTCCTTCTTTATAGCAATAAAAATCTTATTCCTAAGGTAAACTATAAGAGGAAAAGTTGCTTATATTCTTTATTGCTTTTATACCTTTTTATAGCTCCTTTATAGTATGCAAAATGGATTCCAGGTTAACAGGAAAGTGGATATTTCCCTCCCTATTTTTTAACTGCATTTTCCTTTAGTTTTATGTACCACAATCAACATAGTTTAGTTTGCTGTAAGAGCCTGTTCTTCCTTTAACAACCTGGAGAAATCAAAGCATTATATGGGAAATAGTAAGGAATTTCACAAAAATGAAGAATTCTCATTTTGTTCATAACTCTCAGGTGTCTGGCTTTTTAAAGACACATGGGTATTATAGATATAATATTTGAAAACCTAACCATTCAGTGAAGTACAATTTTGAGCCACCTGTATAACAATCTAAACAGAGCAAAAGCTTTTATGTTGGCAACATGCCGAGCACTAACCACTGTTGTTTTGGAAGAAAAATATAAATATAAAAAATATACTGGAAAAAGTGGTTGAACGCCTTTGTCTCTGTAACACAGGAGAGGCAGAAACTCAGGAATATGGCATCCTCCATTGCCCATTTTACAGAACTGTAAGAGCTAAGTTGATTTCGCCCCTGATTAATGGCTGCCTTCATAAACCAGGTTCAAACTGTACCCAATTTCTAGTAAACAGTGATAGTCCCTGCATCACAGCTAATGTTACAAGCTACTAGCCAGCTATTTGCAAAATTTGGTGAACCCATACTGAATGTGGCACTACTTAAATACATTGATTTTTTGCTTACTCCATTCTTATAAAGAATGGAATGGAATGGAATGGAATGGAATGGAATGGAATGGAATGGAATAGAATAGAATAGAATAGAATAGAATAGAATAGAATAGAATAGAATAGAATAGAATAGAATAGAATAGAATAGAATAGAATAGAATAGTTGGAAGGGACCATGGAGGTCTTCTAGTCCAACTCCCTGCTCAGGCAGGAAACCCAATACCATTTCAGACAAATGGTTGTCCAATCTCTTCTTAAAAACTTCCAGTATTGGAGGATATTATAATACTATATATACATACTATATATATAATATTAATGTTGGCCTTATTCCCTTTTAACTTTGATAGAGCCAAACCAGTTCTGAATATTTTCCATTGCTTCTTGTAATCTAGACTGCTATTAGACATAGAGACTTGGCACCTTTCATGCATTTTAACTTTGATCTGGTGAGTAAATGGGAGCCACTGTTTATATTGCTTTTACCATCCTGTTTATACTGTTCTAACAATATAATGTCTATTGACAAATAGTGAAGACGTAGATCTGCATCTGAGCCTAGTCCCAAATATTATCTGCTCATATTAAAAAATGTATTTTATGCTCTTTGACTGGCATTCTATCCAATTGTGGCTATCTCCCATCTAATTATAAAACAAATACAGTTATATAGATAAAAAGTTCCATCTATAAATACGAATAACTGTATAAAACCTGTGTTAAGCCACTCTGTGACAGGATTTTACAATATAACTTCTGAGAAAAAGGTGCAAAGCAGACTTTAATTTCAAACATGTTTTAAAATGTACTTTAATGGAAATTCATAAAAGTTTAGACAATGAAATTTTGCAACTTTCTTCGTCAGCACTAAACATTTTGCTGTTTGATCTCAAGAGCCAATGCACACAATGATCAGAGTACACAATATAATATGACTTTCTTGTAGGGCAGAATGATTAGAATAAATATCATCTGCTATTTCCCAATAATATTTTTAAAGGGGATTAGGGTTTCTTATTTGTTACTGTTTTGGTCGCTCGCCCCAGCTCAATGGATAAGTCCTTATCTGTAAATAGAAAGTCCCTAGCAACAAAGATCTATCTCTTCTTGAAATTCTGAGAACTAAAAACAGAAAGGCAAAACTAAGCTAGACTGAGAATAAGGGAGAAATTACTTCATTTTGTGTTACTTTCAATAAAATTGTACTTCCTGAACTAATATGTGAACTAAAATGTGATTATCCTTCTGTATTCATACTTCATCATAATTTCATTTCCCGGGGGGAAATGTGAACAAAAAAGGCAGTGTATGCATAAACATGTATGTGCTGTATGTATGTATGCATGTATGTATGACTGAATGAAAATAAAGCATCAGAGTATTTCTTTTCTTCTATCCACCAACAAGCTTAGGATAATATGCACTATGATCAGAGCTACACACTGATACTCCAAATTTCCTTAAATCATTTAAATATGAGCCAGCAGGGTGGGGCAGCAATCAAAAAAGCTAATACAATCCTTGGCTGTATAAACAAAGCTATAGAATAAAAATCATGTGAAATATTAGTACCACTTATAAAACCTGAGAAAGATCACACCTGGAATATTGCATCCAGTTTTGGTCACCACACTACAAAAAAGATGTTGACTTTGGAAAAAACTGCAGAGAAGTACAACTAAGACGATTAAAGGCCTAAAGACTAAAATATAGAAAGAACGGTTGCAGGATTTGGGCTTGGCTAGTCTAGAAAAAGGAAGGATTAGAGTTGACAGGGTATCAGTATTTCAGGAGCTGCCCCAAAGAAGAGGAGGGTCAATTTATTTTTCAAAGCATCAGAGGGCAGGACAAGAAACAATGGATGGAAACTAATCAAGGAGAGAAGCAAGCTTGAAAGGAGAAAGTTCCTACCAGTGAGAACAATTAACCAGTGGAATAGCTTGCCTTCAAAAGTTGTGGATGCTTCATCACTGAAGGTTTTAAAGAAGAGACTGGACAGTCACTTGTCTGAAATGACCAAGATCCCTTCCAGCTTTATTCTATGCTGATTGTTTTAGTACAATTATGTTTGTCCCACTGCAATCGACATAACTTTGGCATGCTAGAAAACATTCAAGGTCCCTTCCATCTCTTCTCTTCTCTTCTCTTCTCTTCTCTTCTCTTCTCTTCTCTTCTCTTCTCTTCTCTTCTCTTCTCTTCTCTTCTCTTCTCTTCCCTTCCCTTCCCTTCCCTTCCCCTCCCCTCCCCTCTTCTCTTCTTTTCCCTTCCCTTCTCTTCCCTTCCCTTCCCCTCCCCTCCCCTCCCCTCTTCTCTTCTTTTCCCTTCCCTTCTCTTCCCTTCCCTTCTTCCCCTCCCTTCCCTTCCCTTCCCTTCCCTTCCCTTCCCTTCCCTTCCCTTCCCTTCCCTTTCCTTTCCTTTCCTTTCCTTCATTCTCTTCTGTCATGTAAAATGATTGAACATGGCAGATGCCAAACAAAGCAACTCTGCCAAACAAAGCAACTCACCACTTCACCAGGATGCTTAGTTTGCTTTAGGTAGAGTCAGGTGGCACATTTCTTTAAGGAAGATTGACTGCCTTCTCATCTTTCTGATGTTAAATGTAATGTACTATGCTCAATATTTGAAAATTTCACTCACCTTAATATCTTTATATATTTTTAAACCAAATGATAATGGGGGAAGTAAGTTTCTTATAAAAATTATATTGAAAATGGGATTTCACCATAAAATCTTTTCTACAATTAATTATCTAACTTCACTGGAATAAGCAGCAATTAACATCAGTAAACTAGGCTTTTTTTCCTTTTAAGTTCAACACTGGCATTCAAAAAATGTGGCAACGTTCTTATTTTCTTTGGTCATTATAGAAATTCAGTACAAAATATGTGGAAATAGAAGTAGAATAATGTAATGCAAAATTAAAATGCAACTGAAGTCATAGCAACATCTGTCATGAATAGTGCTTGGCAGAATAGCTGCAGTTGCAATAACTATTTCTAAACCATTTTAGTTATAAATGCTATCAGTCCCATTTCCAGTACTTGGTTTTCTGATTGCTAAAGATTTTTCTCCCAAATGAAGGCAAATATATATGTCTCAGAATAATGTTGCAGGATCCAATCTGAGTCAGTCACTGGGACCAGACATTTATTCTTCCAAGCTTTCAGATTTTTCCTGGAGCCCATTCTCAGGGAATTTCTCATTCTCCAGAATGTGTGCACTGGGCTGTTCTATGCATTGTATTTATGTGGTGCCTTGTTGATTATTGTTTCCTTCTGCTGCTGTTTACTGGATTCCCTATATAGATTGCTCTATGACTGTGTAGGAGAAACAGGGAGGAAGCTAATGACTAGATTACAAGAACACAAGCAGGTGGTTAGACAAGGAGACCCAAACTCATTGGTAGCCTCACATTGCAATGAACAAAGACATACATTCAATTTCACAGCTACTAAGATTGTTGGCTGAGCAGGGACAAAAATAGCCAGAGAAATGAATGAATGAGAAATAGACCCTTTGTCAGTCAGGAGGAATTCTGATTTACCAGAATTTCTCCTGGTAACCTGGTGCTGAATTCCTTCTGGTAACCTGGTACTGAGGAGCTGAGCACAAGGAAACAACAATCAATGACTTAATAACCTGCTATCAACACTCCAATTAACAATTAAATGCCACACACAACCAGGCACCACATAAATGCTATACATAGAACATCCCAGTGCACATATTTGGGAAAGTGAGAAGTTTCCTGAGGATGGACTCCAGCACGAGTCCAAAAGTTTGGAGGAATAGACCTCTGGTCCCAGTGACTGAGTCAGATTGGCTCCTGCAAAGAATTTTCTCTACATTTGGTTATAATATAGCTCAATGCAATGCCATAAATATAGAGGTTTCTTAGTCTAACCCCCCTGGAGATCTTCTAGCTCAATCCTCAGTTTCTCCAATTCTCCCAAATCCCCCAAAGTTACATTTTCAAAGTTAAGGATACATTTGTTCATTATGGGAAGACAGAGGATCTATGGATTTAGTAACTGACTTCATTATGGAAGTCTTCTTACTAGTGAATATATTTTGCAAAAGTATACAGAAACAGTAATTCCTGATGACTAAATGGTAACATGTAATTATTTTGGCAACTTTTACCATTGGCTTCTTCCTCCTGAACTTCTCAGTTTAGTCATCCATCCTTGAAATTTCTAGTAGTTTCCAATCCAAATACTTGGACTTGGACTAAACAGTATTGAATCTGCTTAGCTTCTGAGCCCAATCAAAGTTGACCAGTTGCCACTTTCTACTGTGGTATAGTGGATGCTACATTCTGGTAAAATTAAATTATACAAAATGTAACATTTCTAGAATTGTGGAGTCATACATTTGTAACATCTTAGGTGGCTATGTGAAATTAGTCGGTCATTTGACTGGAAAGGTTATTTAGAAATTGCGGAAATAACCAATGTACTTTCATAATGAATCATGCTATTGGCTCCCAGCCAATTCCTAGGGCATATAAATTAATGCCACATAAAGAAAACTGATGCAGTTCCTTTTCTTAGCTGCAGACAGGTAGTGTTAATGAAGTAGTGATCTTTCACTGCATCAGTGACATTTAAAAGTATGGGAAATTATGCTAGATAAAATTAATGCAACAATGAACTTTGAAAACTATATGGTGAAAAACAATTATTCAAAGCTGATCACAGTATCAGATTTACATTGATAACAAATTATCTGGTAGATTATTCTCCTTTGTGTAAATGTTATTATGGATAGAAATATTGAACATGGATTGTATTTCTCTTTAAAGTCATGTATATAGATTTACAGAAAGCATTTACACATTCATATATGCATGCTTCCAATTTTTGTTCTCTATATATTTTGTTTTTGTCTTTGGTTTATTTTTCTTTTTAGTATTGTATTTAAAAACACAAGTCATGGGTCAGGATATGGATTCATCTCCCTGTATTATAATCTCTGCACAAGAACTGAAGGTTGTCCATGACTTTTTGTACCTCTGCTCAATTATATCTGACACTCTCTCTTTAAATACTGAGCAGAATAAATATATTGTTAAAGTGGCCACCACATTTTCCAGACTTACAAAGAGAGCTTGGCTTAATAAGAAGCTGACAGAACATACAAAGATCCAGGTCTATAGAGCCTGCGTCCTGAGCACACTCTTGTACTGCAGTGAGTCTTGGACCCTTTACGCACAGCAGGAGAGAAAGTTGAACACCTTTCATATCTGCTGTCTCTGATGTATTCTTGGCATCACCTGGCAGGACAAAGTTCCAAATAGCGCAGTCTTGGAATGTGCTGGAATTTCTAGCATATATACACTATTGAAACAGTGACGTCTATGCTGGCTTGGGCATGTCATGAGAATGGCTGATGGTCAGATTCTGAAAGATCTCCTGTATGGAGAATTAGTGCCAGCTCAGGTTTTGGGGGGCACTCAGTCTCTCTCTCTCTCTGCCCAACCCAGCTCACAAGGTTGTTGTGGGAACAGAAAGAGAAAGAAGTATTATGTATGTTTGCCATCTTGAATTGTTATAAAATAATAAAGATGGGATAAAAATGAATGAATGAATGAATGAATGAATGAAATCAATATAGTATTATTTTGGCCATTAGTCTTTGGTTCTACTCTTTCTCAAGAACCCATTACTGGAATCCTTATACTGGACAATTTTTGTCCACTTTTTCACCTCCCTTTTTTGGGGAATGTAGTTGTGCAACAACTTCAGAGGATCTTAGAGAAAGTGGATCCTTTTCAATCAGGATTGAGACATGAGTAGGAAGCAGAAACAGCATTGGTTGTGTTTTGGATGACCTCTGCCATTGGGCAGGGTAGCAGTTGTGTATCCATCCTTACCCTATTTGACCTCTTGGGGGCTTTCAATACCACAGTATTCTTCTGGATTGATTTAGGGGATTGGAAGTTCATGGCATGCTGTGCTGGTTCCTTCATAATCAATTCCAGTCAATGATGACCGGGGAGGAAAGGTCCTGCCCTTGGTTTCTACTATGTGGTGTGTCACAGGATTGGGTTCTTTCTGATGATATAATATTTACCTGAAACCACTAGGAAATATCAGGTTTCCATGTCAAAGGAAAAGCAACGAGACAAATGACTAGAAAATTCAAAGCTGGCATTTGGAGAAAGAAAAACTTGATCTAAAAATAATGAAGAGATAAATTGAGGAAAATAGCAATGTGTTGACAAATAAAGAATAATTTTGCGATCAATCACTCAATGAAGCACATTAAAATTAATTAGCAGAAATTAATTTTACCAGAAATTTTCTGAGATACTATTACTGATATGAAGCAAGTCCCAGAATAACGAAGGAAGTTAAAATTAATATTACTTATGCACAGAAGGAAAAGCTAATCTCTAACTAAGCAAGCTATTAAGGAAACTTACCTGAGTTTAGGGGCTTTGGTAGTTAGGTGTTCTTGGTATAGGCATTTGTTTGACTCTTTCAATTGCATGCAGGTAAAAAAGAGCTGTACCTGCTGATTTGAAGCTTTTATCATATATCTTTCCTTATGGGAGTAATAACAGGGTTCCTCCTCTCTGTTCTTCCATTAATCATGAGCCCCAACTGCCAACTGCTTTGCCTCAAAATCTTTTATCCTTCCCCACCTTCTTGTCCAAAAGAATGAAATTAACTCCTTGGTGTATACTTCACCACATATATTCCTCTATGATTTCCTCCCCTGAAGAATGATAGCTATCTGTTCAAGAAATCAGGAAAAAATATACTCATGCTTTTGTCATTTCAGAAAAGATTTTAAATGTTCCTGGTCTGATATATAAAGAGAATGCTATCTGGAGGTAGCACAGAGTTAATGTTCCAGCCAATTGGTCATCTTTTGTAAATTTATCAAAACAGGTTGATTTTTCCCACACCTCATTCATGTATTCTAGATGATTTCCTGAACTCTGTGGTATAGTTTTGAAATGTTCTGGTTCCTCTGTTCCTGGAATTTATCTTTTACCTGACTCCTCAAATATTTGAGAACATTTATAAAGGCTACAGTTGCCAACTTGGTGAAGATCAGAAATGGTGAACACATGCAAAGAGAAACTGTGTTTTCACTAAGATTTCCCTATAGGAGCTTCACATTTTCTTATATTCTCTCATCTTTATACTCTGCTTCAGGGCTTTTTGGAAAATAGATAATGCAATAGAATTCTTCTCCAATAAAATTCTCATGTGAGTTCTGCTCGGGTGTTACAAGTACTGTTAAGCATCACCTAAAAAACAGCAGTAATATATTCCACCCACCTCGTATTGCATGCCAACAGCTATCTGCACAGTATATAGTAAGACCCCAGCACTAAAGAAAATAGTTAATGTTAAATCATATTCACACGGGATTCCAGTAAGCCTCTGTCAGGATTCAGTCTGCATGAAAGTCTATGTATAGTTACAGTGTGGTATCATAGGTATGACATTATCACTACTCAGATGTGCACATCTTTACTGTAGTGCCATTTAGATCCATATGTCAAGCCCTATGCAGCTGGGCAAAATCAAAGAAGTAAAAAAGTACACATATTTCAGCAAGTTAACTATAATACTGGGGTTATGAAGAATTTCCCAGTCTCATTTATAGTAAGCTAATTAAGGTAGTGCCTCTTCAATTTGAAATCCTTCTCTGATTTCCTTCCATGTGATTTACAGTAACTTGCTGTTTACAACATAAGCCATCAATTGTCTCACCCAGCATTTCTTAAGTGTTCATGTCTACTCCCTATTCTAGGCCTTTCCCAGCCTCCCTATAATTTCTTCAACTATATTGTTTATAGAAACTGCTGCCAACATTAGCTTCATGAGAATTCCAAGAAAGATCTGCGATTCTTCTTTGTATTAGAAAAACATTTTGAAAATTTCTTAATTTTTCCAAATGTCTATGTAGTTTATCTTACAGGTATAGTGGATAAAGAGAAGCAAACTTTGTTCTAAGAGTTATTTCAAAGTCTATTAGAGTGGAAAAGCCATCTGTTTGGGGGGCTTTTGTGCAGCCCCCCCTCCAAATATGATGCTGCTAAGTAAAAGTATCCTGGAAAAGCTGCTTCTAGCTCTCTGCAGCACCTTGCTGAAGTTTGACTTTTAAAAAGCAATTTAATTGGTCAAAACCAAAATGTTGACTATATGGGTTATTTTTGTGAACCATGTCCCCAAAGAGGTAAAAATAAATAAATGGCATGAGGTTATTCAGTTATACAGTATCAGAGCCTGTCATGCCAGAGTTTTCTGACATTAATTAAAAGTGAGACACAAGAGGTCAGGCAGGTTAAGGAATATGGACTTAAATTTATACAGAACAATCAATCATATATCAGTCCATTCATGACAGCTGTAAAGGTACTTATTGGTAAAACAGTATCATTGTGGTTGTTTTGAAAATGATTGGAAAGTACCGTTTCTTGTGGTAGTGCAGCATCTCTTGGTAATTCAATAAAGGAGGTTGACTTTTTTCAGGCTTCCAGTTCAGCTTGAAAATTTAGTTTCAGTGTGTGGAATCTTTAAAACAGTATCCTGGGGTGGGAGAGAGATCTCACATGGCAGCCTGTAAAATATCAGGTTATTAAAGATTTACAAAGACTATGGAATACGAGAGAGCTCTAAAACATTTCTTCCAAATTACAGCTATATAACATACGGAAATGTAGAATATGTTTTTTTAAAAAAAAATTCTAAATATGTACACTGCCTATTCAAGATAGCTAGCTGGTAAATCACATATTTGGTTTTTATAATGGAGATTCACATTGCTGCAGTACGTTGCATATTATTATATCCAATCAGCTTAATTGCATACCATATTTCTCATTGAAAAGCACATATTTCTGTGCAGTAGCCTGTAGGCATGAATCACCGTTGTAGATTGCACTCACAATTACCTTAATTGCACCCTTTTCACCATTTCTGTTTTAAGCAAATGCAAAATTATACTAAAAACAATGTTGCATTGTATCATGCAGAGCTGATCAGAGTTCTGGATAGCCAATTTCTCTTGACGCACCTCTTCCCATTGTATTCTGTCTTTAATTTTGTGTGTGTGTGTTTCCAATGACACTTTTAAATTCTATAGGTGCTGCACATTATATTGCATGCTTCTTTCTCATTGGCTCCATTTGGTTAATTTTTCAATTGACACTTCTATTCAAGGTTGTATACAGGATGTATATAGAAAAATTGGTCAATCTAGCAGCTAAAAATAATACTGGAGAGTCCCAAAGAGGCTCTTTTTCAAAAGGAAAGTAGTGTCTGCAGCAATGTCATTTTTTAAAAGGGAAAAGTCACTTAATCGTTAAATCTTTATTGCATGTAGATTTAGTGGTTAATGCACCGGGCTGTGAGTTCTAATCTTGGTTTAGACATGAGAGCAACCTGGGTAACTTTGGGCTAGTCACACTATCTCAGTTCAACTCACCACATGTTGTTGTATTGAAAATAAGAGTAAAGAGAATTAGATACTGTATGTTCTCTGCCTTGAGCTATTTATAAAAATAGTAAAGGCAGGATAATTTTTTTTAAAAAAGTTGCAATTTTAACTTTATCTAGTTTCTTTACTCCCCAAACTGCCTGCTAATCAAGAAATATATATTACTAAACATTTTCCCCCCTCCCATTCAGAACATCCTCACCATTCTAAACAGGATTAGGAGCATATCTTTGGAAATTTCATGTTGACCTGAAGGATTAAAGATGTTTTTGAGCCAACCACTGTTTTTACCTTCATCTGGCTTTCCTATATAAACAGAGTCTTGAAATCTGCACAGATTTGGCTGCTGAACTGCCAGCAGTTTTCCATTCTCGCTCCTGTCTGCTTTAAGAAATGTGCAAGACAAAGCTGTTACTGCTTGTAACCATAGTGACACCTTGACAGAATCCAAAGAAAACATTGTTACTTCACAACCTAATGGGTTTGCCTCTTGAGCAAAGCCCCTGAGAGAAATATGCCTGAAATAGAAAAGCCATTCATTATGAAGTGTGGCTCATTTTGATATGCATTGCATTGGATAGTGATAAGTGAGATCCAGCACAGTGTTTAGAAGTGTCAGAGGCAGAGAGCCTTTTCTTTTCCACAGATCTGTTTAGCTCGCTGAATTCAAGGTTCATTTATGTTCTTGATCTCAGATAAAATACCTCCAGAAAACAATCCATTTCTCTTGCAGCCTGATAAAGGATGGATTGCAGAAGAAGGAGGCAAGGAAAGTGGAATTAAACTTCACTAAATATGGAAACTTGAATCATGGAAACATGGAAAACTGTTACAGTGGTTAGCAGTGGTTAGAATGCAGTATTGCAGGTTAATTCTGCTGGCTGCCAGGAGTTCGATCCTGACAGGCTCAAGGTTGACTCAGCATTCCATCCTTCCAAGGTTGGTAAAATGAGAACCCAGATTGTTGGGGGCAATATGCTGACTCTGTAAACTGCTTAGAGAGGGCTGTAAAGCATTGTGAAGCAGTATATAAGTCTAAGTGCTATTGCTATAAAAGAGCCCATAATCCAACAACATCCACATCAGTGTAAAGGCTCAGAGGTCAGCCCCTCCTAGATGCTTGTTAAGAAAAAGAAGAACAAAAGCATACACAACTAATATGAACCATAGTAGAAAATATTTAAAACCAATAGACTGTTCAATCATCCACATAACTCTGTGTCAGTAATGCAATATCATCTTAGGCAAGATTGATAAAAAAGCTTTGTAACCTTCAGATTTCAGGTTCGGGGGATATAAAATTAGGATCAATTCTTCTTAATATATATAGTTTCAAAAAAAGAGATGTCTTCTATAATGTTTCACATGGAACATTTCAAGCACTTTCTCTTTAATGAGAATGAATATTCAGTCTAAAAACATTCCAGGTTATTATTAAATACTCAGAAGCAGCAAAATCCCAGGTACAGAGGTAGCAATAGTATTAACAAGTAGCATTAATGGTAGTCAAGCTTCTGTTCTCATCATTTTTTATCAAACATCTTCCATAAATTCCCTCCTGTCCTGTGCTGAGCTTTTGCCATAAATGTCTCTATTGGTGAGAGAAGTTGTCATAGCAATTACCCTTAAAAAATTGACAAGCCCCTAAAATCATTATAATTCACAGAAATTATAATCTTTTGCATGTATCATTTTAAAATATAATTTTATATCTCAAGGAGGAGGAAAGATAGCACAATATAAATAAATTTCAAGATAAGTTAATTACAGAAGGCAGGGGGGAGCCAGCAAGTTGGAAAAAGAAAAAAAAACCCATGAAACTCAGAAAAGGCACTGTTACAAGCAAATTTCAGGTGTTTGTGCTTTGGATCAAACAACAAAGGTAAAACTAAAGGTAAAGGTTCCCCTCACACATATGTGCTACTTGTTCCCAATTCTAGGGGGTGGTGCTCATCTCCATTTCAAAGCCGAAGAGCCAGCACTGTCCGAAAATGTCTCCGTGGTCATGTGGCCGGCATGACTAAAAGCCAAAGGCACACGGAATACTGTTACCTTCCCACCAAAGATGGTCCCTATTTTACTACTTGCATTTTTTACATGCTTTCGAACTGCTAGGTTTTGCAGAAGCTGGGACAAGTTACAGGAGCTCACCCCATTACACGGCACTAGGAATTCGAACTGCTGAAATGCCGACCTTTTGATCGACAAGCTCGGCATCTTAGCCACTGAATCACTGTCTCCCCAAAAAACAAAATCAAACTACAATTTCTTTATTAGTTTGTGGCCACAACTATTATTATTTTTGGCTCCAAACTAGAACCCACCCTGTTGTTGAGAATACCTGGGAAGACCTTTATTGTGTATGCCATGTTTTATCTTTAACTTTTATTGATTTTATTGGGGGTTTTTTCCCTTTGTTTGATTGTTGTGAGCTGCCCAAAGTCATTGAAATTCAGGCACCCTACAAGCTTAATATATTAATGGCATTGGTTGCCCTGGTGAATGATCTCTGGCGGGCCTGGGATGGGAGTTGTTCCTCCATTCTGGTGCTACTTGACCTCTCAGCAGCTTTTGATACCATTGACCATGGTATCTTAGTGCGACGGCTCTGGGGGTTGGGAGTGGGGGGCACTATTTTACAGTGGTTCTCCTCCTACCTCTCAGGCCATATGCAGTTTGTTTGGGTGGGGGAGTCAGAGATCCTCCCGAGGCCCCTCACTTGTGGAGTGCCGCAGGGGTCAGTTCTCTCCACCCTGCTTTTTAACATCTAAATGAAGCTGCTGGGTGAGATCAATCATAACTTCGGGGTGGGGTATCATCAATACGCTGATGATACCCAACTGTACATCTCCACCCCGAATCAACTCAGGGATGCCCTTTCCGTGATGTTGAAGTGCCTGGAGGTGGTACAGGTCTGGATGGGCAGAAACAGGCTCTGACTCAACCCCTCCAAGACTGAGTGGCTGTGGATCCCGGCATCTCCTGATCTACCTACCCCGTCACTTATGATGGGAGCGGAGTTGTTGACTCCCTCTGAAAGGGCTCACAATCTTGGCATCCTCCTTTATTCACAGCTGGCTTTAGTGGATCATCTAAGGCTGTGACAAGGGGGGCTTTTGCACGGGTTCACCTAGTGTGCCAATTGCGGCCCTTCCTGGACAGAGATGCCCTTTGCACAGTCACTCAAGCCCTCATTGTCTCTCAGTTGGACTACTGCAATGCCCTCTACATGGGGCTGCTCTTGGGGTGCATCCGGAGACTCCAGCTGGTCCAGAATGCAGCCATATGGGTCGTTACAGGAGCTTCCTGCTACTCCCAGACAACACCTCTCTTGCGCAAGCTGAACTGGCTGCTGGTGGCCTTCTGGATCCGTTTCAAGGTGCTGGTACTCACCTATAAAGCCCTTCATGCCATGGGCCCGAGGTACTTACAGGACCACCTTCTACCGGCCTCCCACCGCCCTACGTGGTCTCGTAGAGCTGCCCTCCTCCAGGTGCCGTTGGCCAGACAATGTCAGCTGGTGACCCCCAGGATTAGGGTGTTCTCTGTGGCCGCACCGACCCTCTGGAATGGGTTATCCACCAAGCTCCGGACAGCTCCTGATCTCTATGCTTTCTGTGCTGGTCTGAAGACATGGCTTTTTCATCAAATTCCCTGACCGACTATGGTGTTTAAACTTGGGGATTTTAAATTGCACTGTATTTTAGAATTTTTATTGTTGTTGTTTTTATTATGTGAGCTACCCGAGTCCCATGGGAGAAAGGTGGCATATAAATTTTAATAATAAATAAATAAATAAATAAATAATAAATAAATAAATAAATAAATAAATAAATAAATTATTGCTACCATTATATTTTTAATCTGGAGCAAGGATCTCTATCCCGCCCCTAGTTGTATAGAGAAAAGCTTCAAATGCACGAAACAGCTCAGTAATCCTCTTTGGGCAGAGTAAAAATATTGCCTAAAATTAGCATTCTATGTGAGATTGTCAATATACAGGTAGTCCTTAATTTACAACCATTCATTTAATGACTGTTTGAAGTTATAACAGTACTGGAAAAGTGACTTATGACCATTTTTCACATGACTGTTGCAGTATCCCTGTAGTCACATGATCAAAATTTGGTTGCTTGGAAACTGGCATGCATTTATGATGGTTGCTATGTCCCAGAGTCATCTGATCACCTTTTACTAACTTAAGTACAGTGATTCATTTAAAAACTGTGGAACAAAGGTCGTAAAATGGGAGTAAGACTCACTTAACAGCCATCTTGCTTAGCAATGGAAATGTTGAACTTGTATTAAAATGTCAAAGACTATTGACTACTAGATAAAATTCAGAGAATACTAGCTAAGTGTCCAAAACAACAATAATTTAATTATAACTTTTAGTAGCAGGCAAACTTACTTTTGATTGTATTGACATTACAGTCACATTTAGGAAAGGCAGAAAGATACCTGGATCTAGCAAAATGAAAATGAAATTCAACCACTCACTAATGAAAAAGCAGCTAAGACATTTCTATGCCATGAAAGGAAAAAATAAACAAATGACATCATAGCAATGCCAAGATGACACATTTCTTTGTTACATACCCCATGATTTTTCAAGATACGCAGTCTCCTTCTAAAAGAAGATTGCAAAATCAATTTTGCAAAAGAGGGCTCATCCTCCTCTTTTTGCCATCTGTCTTTTTATGAAAACCAGACTCTTGACTCCTATCAATGATATAGTGGCACCCTAGGTGATATATGCAGATTTAATTAAATTTTCTGCCAGGCTGAATTTGAACCAAGCTGCCAATCTTTTCCAATGGGCAAGTTCTGGTATGCTTCCCCATTGAATTAACGGTGGCATCATTTAGTCAGGAGTTGCATGTGTGAACAACAATAAAAATATCATTTACTATGAAAGACATTCTTTTTAAAGTAGTCAGTTCACACGATAGGGAGATGAGTTTGCATGACTGAACCAGCCTCAAAAACCCAACTGGGGTCAATTCTTTTATCAAAGGCACACAAGTACTTCTACTCATCATACTTTGGGAGAAACAGCTGGAAGACATGTAACTTTGATGCATCTCACAGTATAGGAAAAGAGAATTAACACAATATTCCAAATGTTTGTTTAAAAACTATTGAGTAAATTGTTCACATTTACTCAATGGCTACCCAATCATTTGGCATGGCTGGGTAGCTGCTGTTGTTTCTTCTCATTTCCATATGTTTTAACTGCTATTGTCTTTTGTGATTAAGGGCAAAGTACTCTTTACTGCATGTGATAACCACTTCAGTACTGGGCGTAGAAGGAGGAGAATGAGATTACACTTTAAGTGGTACAAACAACCAAAAAAAGCACATTATCTTCATTTTCCAGGTCTCCTTGTATCTTTTTTCTATTTTATGGATTTCCTGGGAGCTGTACTTCAGAACTACAAAATGACTATAATCTTCATCAACTGGTCTGAGTCAAAAAAATGATTACCAAGGCACTTCGACAAAGCCCTCTTGCACTTTGAAAGTTACATGTAGGCAGTAATACTTTAAGCATGGTTTAAATATATATTACTAAGAAAGTTTCTCTGTGTTGATTGCTTGATTGTTTAAGATTTTTTTCCCCTGTACTAATCACAAAAAAGGAATATTTTTAGGGTGGAGATGCCCACCTCAAGAGGGAAAACATAAATTCTTATAGAAGAGAAGTGGCCCAAAAATTCAGAGATAACCTAAACATCTTGATTAAAGAATCCTCCACGTTTCTGCCTGAGAACCATGTAAAATCCTGTTGTTCAGCAATCTAGCTGTGCTGTAGTTGTGATCTGCCTCTCAGCAGCAGAGCATTCCTTATAAAGAAACTCCTTCCACACAGGAGAAAAATTGATCAGTTACGGTAACTAAAATTGTCAGTAGATTTTTTGTTTTTTTGTTTTTAGTAAAACCTTGCAATGACATTGGAGGTCTCTCCTTAGGAGAAATACTCAGGAGAATTTGGAAAGCAGCCAATGAAAAGAAGCAATAGTAGCAGAATAATTTTGGAGATTTCCAGTCATTCTGACTCAAGGCTGATCCTCCCATGAAATAAAGTAAGAGGGTTTCTCGGAACAAAGCTCAAGAAACAGTTACTTAAAGATACACTTTTGTCAGTTGGCTTATCATTGGAGGGCAGGCAATGAGAGATGTTTACTTGTCACTCTTCCACGATAATTTGTTTTAAAGCTGCAAGCTTTTGTGCTCAGTACTAGTTGCAGCCACTTGGCTGCTGCCTCTATCATAATTCTTCAGAATCCATAATTCTGATACTGCTGTTCCATGATATATATATATATATATATATATATATATATATATATATATATATATATATATATGTATGTATGTATGTATGTATGTATGTATGTATGTATGTATATGTATGTATATATATATATATATATATATATATATATATATATATATATATATATCTTGAAGGAAGAAAAGAAGGAAAGGAGGATCATCATTAGAATCATTTACAACATTCAGCTTCCTGGTGAGATTCTGTGGCGGACTAGATATCTTCAAAAAGTCAGACATGGCACTGCAGTATTGGCAGCCAGTGGTGGTTTCTGGCCAGTGCAGTCTTTCTGGGTAAAGGGGAGACTAAGAGATTGCCTACCTACACCCCAGACAACTACTCCTCGTGAGGAGATCATGGGATAGAAGTCTTTTTGTGAATAAGTGGCTGGGTGATAAGGGCGATACAGCACACTCACACCACAGCACTGCTTTGTAAAAGACATTAAGTTTGACCAAACCCTCACTTTCATAACCATTTTTAGATACAATAATGTTAAAATTGAACACAGGTCTTTGAAATAGCTGAAGAAAGAAAAACAACCACTTGGGGAGTCAGCTTTCCTTCTGAATTATAAAAAGTAAAGCAAAGAGGAAATAATATTATTAAAAGACTTCAAGGGTAAATAGCTTAACAAGATTTTGATTAAGAAAATTACAAATGGATAAAGGGGACTGTATAAATTTGAAAGATTAACGTTTTGGCGAAAGTGTGTTAGAGGAAATTAAATAAATAGATCAGACCTTCACAGAGTGTTGATTGTTTGACATTGAAGGGAAAAGACAATTGGTGGATTTTACAAAGCAAGAAAGTAAGACATGCACAAACCAAAAGGCTTTGAAACACCCACAATGGCAAAATGGTTGGTGAAGATGATGGAATTAGCAAAGATGGCAAAATTAATTCGCTTGCCTAGAGAAAATTCAACAACTAAGTGTCTGGAAACCTCTTATAGACTTTGCTGAAAAAAGAGGAAAAAAAGTTTTTAGATTTGATGATTAGAAAGTGTTAAATTATGGAAAAAAAGAAATTATGATGTAACTTTAGAAAGAGGGTAAAATATTAATGCATTTGTAACTGTTGTTAAGAAGATTGGAAGCCACTTCTTCGTAACTTCTTCTCTTTCTTTTCTAAACAATTCCTTTCTTTTTCTTTATCAATTTTTTTGCACTTTTTATTTGTTCTCTCTATTTCTCTTTTTCTGGATCTAGTTTGTATTTGGTTTTACTATTGTAATTCAAATCTTCGATAAAATTATACACACACACACACACACACACACACACAATGTGTGTGTGTGTGTGTGTGTGTACCACATTCGACCACATTCTTGGACCTATACTCGGCTCATTCTTCCTACAGCTCAGCAATTTTTAAATGATGGTCTGTGATTCCTTGCAGTTTTTTTAGAGATCTCTTTGCTTCTAAAATGGGAAAAATCAGCCTTGGAAATAAGCACCCTTCCTCTGTTTTATAGAAAAGCTGTATTTTCAAAGCTATAATTATAAAAGTAAACAATGTAATATTGAACATAAACATGCTAAAACATTTTTAAAACTCCAGAAGTAACTAGCAGCAAGATGTTAAGAGAGTTGCAAGGCATTAGAGTAGATTAGTTATGTGGAGGGTTTTCCTGAGGCAGCATTTCTCAAAGTGTGGGTCACAACCCGAAGGGCATGGTGAGACAATTGACAGAGGGTCACCTTCCTTCTGAGTCCTTTTCAGACACAGTGGCTTATCAGTTAGATCCCAAAGTATGCTAAATGCAAAGGAATATGTTGGTTCCAGAGCCCTGCATGAAGTCTGAGTGTCCTTTTCATTTTATTCTTCACTCACTGTATTTGCTTTCCAAAGGAGAAAGCAAGTGACTTCTGCACAAACCTTTGACCATTTGACCTGGTTCTCACTGTGCAGAAGGAATTTGATGGAGGGGAAGAAGGGTCAGACTGGGAGAGAGAGCTCCAGCAGCAACTTCCTGTCAGAGTTTTGGAAGCCACAGCATTTTAAGAGCAGTTTAACAAAGGTTAAAAAAAACAACACCATTTTACTTCTGCCTCTCACTTTGGTGAATGACAATGGCTGCCTTCAGAATGAAACTCAGATTTCAGGGTTGTAAGTAAGCAAGCTCATCTCTCCCATTAAAACAGAGATTTTAGTTTTGTTTCTTTATTTCTAGTGGAAGAGTTTAAGTTTATATAATTTTAAAGCTCGATACTGTTTAATTTGATAGGTAAATCAAATGTAATTATTAAACTAGGAGTTATATCAATTTCTTTGTGAACCCTAAATGTAATAAAGTCATTTGTTTTCCCTCCTTTTTTTCTGTGGGGCCATGATATTGGAACCTTTGAACGTGCTTCCTTAAAGGAAGATTTACCAGTCACTTTGAAACTTACATTCAAACTAAATGTATGGAATTGGAGAAAACAAAAGTTCTTATTTTAGCTAACTACATCAAAAGGAAAACAGCTTAGGTTTTTTATATGGATGCTCTGGAAATGTTAGTGTTCAGTTTGGAATTCTTAATACTTGTCTATCATACACACTATGCTGTCATTATTCCATCATCATGCATATCTATTGTTTAAAAACTGACATTTGACAAATCTATACTATCCAGGCAAGGACCAGGGATGGATGAAGTATCCATCTTAAATATTTATGAATTGACTGTGCTTTTTAAAATTTACATTTTCTCAACTTGGAATTGAAGTTTTTCTTGGGGGGGAGGTTAAATTAGGAAAAGTACAGAAATGTGTATGGGACAAAGAAAAGTCACAAAACTATATTAGGAAAAATTGCTCCAGAAAATTATATGTTAAGAAAAATGCATTATTGTGTCCATGAAAACTTTCCAGTTTTCTACCCATAGCTATGAACAATCTAGGTTTTCAGTGTTTTTATAATGTCATATTTAACAAACTGAGAAAATGAAGGAAGAAAGAGGGCCATTATAAAAGAAACTTCTCATGCTACTCACAGTCTGTAACAACAGCCAACTAACAATAAAGATCTTTCCAAGAATCACAATGGCTTTTGTTTCCTGACTTTCCAGCTTCATAAAGCCTGCTAGAGTTTCCCTCTTTCCCATCACAGGAATTCTCTGTTACCTCTTCTTGGATGATACTCTGGATGGGCACTGAATGCTAGGCAACAACAAGAGGGACCTAAAGCTATCTCCATGCCATGGAAATGCAAATGTTCCATTGAATATTGGACATCTCCCTTCTTGACCACATCACGAATGACACCATTCGACAACATTTTGGTGTGGCACCAATTATAGAGAAGATAAGAGAAGGCCGGCTTCGCTGGTATGGACAAATCCTGAGAGCAGTGTCTTCCACCATTGCCAAGACTGCCTACGAACTAGAAGTCAATGGACAGGTGCCCAAAACAGAGATTGCAAGACATCAGCAACAAAGATATGCAAGCTGCGAGCCTGTGCTCTGGAGGTGCAGCTGAACATGCAAAGTGGTATTCAATGATCCTAAAAGCGGACCCTGCACTTGCGGGAATATGCTAGGAAGAAGAAAAAGAAGACTCTGGATATGCTATACATAAACGTGTCTAATGTTTCATTCAGGTCAAAGCAGAGCAGATGATCTATAAAATAGTCACTGCAAAGTAATTGGGTCTCTATAGTTAACAAGAAGCTATCAAGTAGCACTGTGGGTCTATCACTGATACCCACCAACTATTTTTCCTTGGCTCTAAGATAAAGGATACTTCTTTCTTCCATATTGCACTGACATGGATTATTTATGAAGGCTGACACCTTATATACTTTTCCTTATTTTGACATTATCTACTTTTTTAATCTATCAGGCACTGGGTGCATCCTTATTTTTCACGAACTCAGTCCCTGCTCATTATAGAAGACACAGGGATGTCATCCTCTCTCTCCCCACCCTTCCCATCACAATTCTGATTACATTAAAAAAAGTGGATGTAATTTAGAGCATTGAGCTCCAAAACTTTGTGTCTCAAATTCTCAAATTAAAAATAACAACACTTGACTGTAATGATTATTTTTGCTCTGTTGCTCTGATTTGAGAGCTTGTGCCTTCCTATACTGATATTACAAAGTATGCTGTCTATACTTACATTACAAAGTATGCTGTGTTATTCCTATGAGTCTCAATTCAGTGACAGATTTCATGCCCTCACATAAGAAATAGAGATTTACTTTACATTGTTATTTTTTTCTAAGCAATGTAAATCCATGAGTATTGTGGCAGAATGCACAAATTGCAGAGGGGTTAAAATGGCAGATAAGGAATGTAAAGTTGCTTCAAGTGGCAAGGTTGAGCTTTGCTTGTTTATCACAATTATATCCTGCCACAATCAGTATGATTCTTGGGGGTTACCATGATATAAAACAAGTTAATATTGTTGAGAATTGTTTTCTGTGAATAAATGAGAATGCTTTATCAGGGTTGCCTGTACAGCAGTGTTCTGGAAATCAAACACAATGGTAAAATGTGCTATGTCTGAGGAAGATCCTATATTTTTTTTGTTATGTTATATTTGTTGATGCTTGAAAAATGTGATTTCTTCACAATAGATGAGCAAAGAGAAGTCAGGGAGTTTAGGAAGGCCTGTATTGACTTAGAGCCTTGAAACAATGATTGAGTAAAATCTATCTGTGTGAAAGCAAATACATGAAACATATGTGAACTTTTTAAATTTTAAATTCTCAAAACATTTTGTCTATTTGGCATTGCTACAGAACACCTGGAGATTTCTACTCAAGCAATATTTTTGAATTTTAAACAGGGAACATAGATTGGATTTCAGAAGAATTGGTAAAATCTCTTTAAACTTGCATATGCTTATATTCCTTATATATATATGAAATATCATATAAGTACACATGCATAACTGCATTATTTCTCAACCTTTCTTCCAAATTTGCTTTTTGTGCTAAATGTCAGCTGTTGCTCTTTTCTAATTGTAGGCTCTTGGTTTACTTGGTTTAAAAAAAAAGTCTCTGAAATGAATCCAAGGTGGCATTAATTTCTATTGCACAGAAGCTCCAGCAATTTCCCTGGTGCCTCCCTGAAAGATCACAAAAGGAACTAAGGAAGTCCTCTGGCATGATGTTATGGAAAACTAGAGACAAAGCAATACATAACCAGCTTTGGGCTGAGGAATGCTCTTAGCTTTCTAATGTGTGTCAGCAATGGTCTTTTTGATGGTGGTTTCATTGTTTCATATTTTTATTGCTATTTTTATAAGCTGTCAAGGGTTATTGCTCATAGTGTGAGCAGTCATGTAAATCTTTTAAATAAATAAGGGAATGGTAAATAACCATTCCAACTACATTCCAACCAACTACAGCCATTCCAACAAACTACAGGAAAGGGATTGGCAAATAACATAGAATTACAGTAGTTAGGAGGTGGGGAGGTGGGAATTTTAAGATTAAAGATTAAAGTTGATATGCTTTCCTCTTTTGTCACATTAAAACTCACAATATGGCAGCACCTTTAGGAAATGTTTTGAGGCTGCATAAGAATTCTGAAATTTGGAGTTCTTGGTCATTGAGAACTGCCGTGGTTGGAAATTTTAAGATGAATAGACTACAACTTTCAGAATCCCCCAGCCATTATTTGGCTGAGGAATTCTGGGAATTGAAGTCCATTTATTTTAAAGTCAGAAAGTTTGAAAATCACTGAAAATATGTGGGATTGGCGATGTTTGTGCCTTCCACTCATGTAAGGCACCTTGATCAAAGACACAACTTCTTTAAATTCATGTATTTGTTGCCCCAATTCAGAAGTGTTGGGGGAACATATATTTATACATTTATACCTTACACTTCTGGATATGCATATTTGATACATACAGTTTTTGCCATTTAAGATGAAAGTCAAAATACTGTTGCATTTAAAAAAAAAAATAACTAAAATGGCAGGATTATGGGGACTAAAATGGCAGGATTATGGAGACTTCAAACATTCCCATCCACATCTTTTTAATTCTTTTACCCTACATTCACATCTGGCAACTCTGAGGAAATGCTCTTTATTTTGTTTTCTTCTGTTCAGAAGAGAAGATGTGCAAAAGTCTTTGATGAGCAGGTACAAAAAATATGCTTATGACCTCTCCATTGTCGGGAAGCTTTTGAGACTGAAGAAATGAATTATTTCTTTCTGCAACAATGGACATTTACCCAGGATGAATAATTTATACTAGCATATTGTGCCTGAATTATTTCTCTCTCTCAAGAGAACGTGATTTTTGTATACACATAAACATGACAAAGAAGAAAAATGCACATTGTTAAATTTCCTCACAGATAGGGAATAAACAGAAGTTTCCAAAGGGTCAGGATCCTGTAAAAGAAGAGGTATTAATGGTGTAAAGTAATTGTTGGTTGATAAGTTGTTTGAAGAACTATGGGTTGAAAAGCTTTCAATATCTTCAGATACTTTTTTCTCTGCAATTTGACCTTACACTAGTTGCTGTTTCTTATCCACCTAGTATAAGATAATATTTAAATGGTCATGATAAGATGAATTGGATAATTAATTTTATTTTAATTCTGTTTTGAATCATTTGCAAATAATTCTTCACAATCCTCTGTCAGGGAGCTTAAAGCAGAACAGACGAGGCACGTATTGGCTGGAGCAAACACCACATTAACCTCTGTATGTTGTGTTCTCTTGATTAGGTGGCTGTGGGGTTTGGGGTTTTTTTGTTGTTTGTTTGTTTGTTTGTTTGGTCTGAATTCAAAGAATTATAAATGCACTTTTTTTTCCTTCTGGGTTTGGTTTTCAAACTAGAAGAGAAAACTAGAGAAAAATGCACAGGAGAACCCCTATCCTAACTTCCAGGTGATTCAAGAGGTTTTGTGAAAAATAATTGCCATCTCCCTCCCCATTTACAATAGAAATGAAGGTACACACCTGTATACAAAAGTAAAATTCCCATAAGTCCTTGTGGAGGAAGGATTTATGGAAAGAGTTATATTCATTTATCTGATTGTGCCAGCTCTTAAAATTGCAGCTATTAATTTAGAAGTAAGAGTGCTCTCAATTCATCTCCCTGTCTTCTCATTTGGACTAGCCTTTGTCACAAAAAGTAACCCTTTCCCCAAAACTGAGGAAATCAACCGACTTCAATGGGACTCTTCCCCCCTTTTTTTTCTTTTAAAATCTTCTCATACTTAGCAATGAAAGTTAAAGGTGCAATGCTGTAATTTAGAAGACAAGTTTATAAATCCTTTTACAGAATTTTTGACCCTTAAACACAGTGCTATTGAGCTCCTGAGCTAAAACACATTCCTCTATAATGACAGACCACATAGTAAGAGAAAACTGCATGGTACACACTGTAAAATGTAAGCAAGTAAATAAATAAATAAAAAGTTGTACTGTACTCACTATGGAAGTTAATAGCTTGTAACTTGACTTCTAATACTTCTGCTGAAGTGCAGGCCACTTCATTTAAATCTTTGCTGGTAAGATTGTGTGCCTATTCCATCACCAGATGTTAATTCAAAGTGATGTCCCGATCTTTGGCGGACAGGAAAACATTGCTTCTTTTAGTATGGGATTACTGTGGTAATCTGATTTTTTTCTTGCTTTATTATATTCATTGATAAGATAGGAAAGGTTTAAAAAAATACAGTATTATATTTTAGGAAACCAAGAAACAGTCTTTGCGCTACACTTCTCTAAGCACAGCCATTGTGCTGTGCTCTGTTTATTTTCTACACATTATAGATCTAATAATCAGAAACTATATGATTAGAAACTTGTCAATATACCCAAAGGATATGTTAGATTTCTGTTTTTTAAAACAAGTCATATAGTATAATGGTGATTATGAAAAACATGTGTTACTATTGATTTATTAAATGTACTTACCTCCCAGGGATGGGTTCTACTTACCTTTACTACCAGTTTGCAATATGGCCACGCAGGCTTCTGCACATGCACAGAAGCTTCCTGATGACATCGGGGTTGGTGGGCAAAGCCTCCCACCAGTTTTACTACTGGTTCTACAGAACCAGTCCAAACCGGGGGCAACCCACCACTGATACCTCCACATCTCACCAATGTACTTCTGGGTGGCATACAATGAAATAGTTAAAACATATAAAAATAACACAATGAAACACAAGCATAAATAAGACTGTGAGAGAATCCTATACTTGGTATAACCATGTCATGGGCACTCCATTTTCCTGGGATCCCCAACTTTCTGGAAAACCATATTTTCAAGTATTTCCTAAATGCCAATAGAGTCAGGCTAATCTCACCTCATAGGCGATAACGTTTCAAAGAGTTTAAGGGACAACAATTAAAATGTGCACAATAAAATATATGAAATAAATCAACTAATTAAAATTATCTCACTAGCAATTTCACAATTAACATCCAAGGGCTTTCGGGGATAGTCTTAACTAGCTCCTGAAAGGATACTGTTGCTGGAATTTGGGCAATCTCAGAGGAATATTGCTTCAGGGCCTTGGCCCACTAACTTCCTAGAAACATGACAATGCCCACAACTTCTGATAGGAGAAGTGCCTTGGATCAAATTCATTTGGAAATGTTGATTCTGAAAGAACCCAGGTCTTTATAGTTTACTATATAACTATAGTACTTAGAGTTACATCTGGAAACCTATTGACAAGCAGTGCAGGGCCTACAAATTCTGTCTGTCTGCCTGCCTGGTGTATCATAATGTAATGTGGTAGATTACATCATACAAACAGGTGGTGATGACAATATGAGTCACTATAACAAGGTATTCATGCTGAGGGTAAGGCCATAAACAGTGCATCAAGAGTTGGGCAAGGACCTTTCTGGTCATAGCCTTTGTGACTTTCCAGCAGTAATCCAGGAAGACCTCAAGTCTCTGTCGGGGTCAGCACTACTTCACTGAGAACAGTGTCAGAGCTGATGGAGCTGTCAAAGCAAAAATCTGTGTGCTTGAATTCAACTTTAGCTTGTTTTATTCCATCCAGACTAAACAGCCTCCAGCATCAAGACAAAATCTCCACCGAATCTCCAACTGAGCTGAGAATTGAACATAACATGATTGGCAGGTGTGTGTGTGTGTGTGTGTGTGTGTAAGACAGGAAAAGGTGACTTTATATTCTTTTTGTGTTACGTAGGAGACAGCATTTATTTTTGGTCTGTAGTATTTATTTAATATTTTCCATATTTAATATCTTCCATGTTTATTTAATTTAGTTGTAAAGCTAAATACCAGCTGATTAATTTACTTTATATGTCCTGTGATCAGGACCTTTTGAAATGTCTATGAGCAGAACATCCAAAGCTGTTGTTGTTATGTCTAAAAAGACAATAGTGTGCCAAAAAACTAATGGAAAATAGCATTAAAGATTATTTGAAGGTACAATTGGCACAAGAGAGGAAAATGGGTTGAATAATGGTGACTATCTGACAGCCTCTTGGCACAGTAGAAAAACCTATATCTGGGAACAAAAACATAAAAAACCTGAAAAAATCCCAACAACCCTACCTATGAAATATCTTTAAAATTAAATTGCAGTTAATTTTCACAAATGAATACTTATTTCAATTATAGGCCTTTGGGATAATCCAATCATATTATGATTGGAAAGTACTATGTGCTTAAGTTGAGTGATGGATCGAATACTATATATTCAAAAAGGGTGATGTATAAACTAAAGTAACAGTGAATAATCTTTTTTCCCCTTTTCTTTCCAAAGCTGACATTCAAGACAGCCAATATAGTTGTCACATCTGCCAATGTTGTTTGGTGCCCTCTTGTTTCCCTTCTCTGTCTCAATGTTATAGCTTCTTTTTTGCCTCTAGTATGTTCAGCTTCATTCAGCCATAGTACATTTCATCTTATCAGCTGTAATAAACTACCTGATTTTGCTTAGCCATACTCTATAATATTAATATATAAAGGCATCATTGCCATGCAATTCAAAATAAAAATTAATTCTAATATTTATTATTTGGTAATAGCCACTGATGCATTGATATGGTTATAACACACCAGGCCAGGAGGAGGAGAAGGAGAAAGTGGGGAGGGGAGGTTTTTGCCAGGCTAATAGGAAAAAGAAATTAGAGAAATGGTTTTAATTTCTTGCACGTTGGATGATTTGTAAAAAATCAAAATGATATTGAATTGCACGATTGAAAAGAGATTAAGAGAAGATCTAGTTGGGTTTTATAGGTTGACATATTTCCTCCCAAAGAGATCATCACTCTTCTTTTTAATGCTTTTAAAATGTCTTCTCCATGATCTTGTTTTCTTTGATTTTGAATGCACGTATAAAATATGTCATTACAATTTCCACATCTGAGCAAAAGGCAAGAGTTACATGGAGACCCTGACTCCCAGCACTTAGTAGATGCATTATTCATGTAGAAAAGCTTTGATGTCAAAATATTACTTTGAGGCATGCATCAAATGGGTTGGTCAAGCAAATGTATAACATATACTCAAATACAGCCTTTAAAATAGAAGTGCTTCTCTCTGAAGCTTGAATGAACTAAACTGACATGTTCATGTAACAAATGGGAATTTACTAGAATTTTTCTACACTGGAAAAGGGAAACACTTATTAATAATGCAGCATTTAAAAGTTTATCTGAAAAACGTAATTTAAAATTTTCCCCACACCCAAAATGGTTGGATTGTTGTGCTTAGGATTTTTGAAAAATGTTTTATTTATTAAGACTCTTTTAATCACATCTTTATTATTTTTATAAATAACTTCAAGGCAGTGAACATAACTTCAAGGTGTGGATGGAACTCACAGTCTCCCGGATTCCAACACTTTAGACCAATGCCAAAAGAGGCATTTTAGTTGGATTGTTTTGAAAAATAAAATGTCTAATTGTCCTTTTAAATATATATATATTTCTTTATTTTATGTATTGTTTCCTAGGGAAACCCAACAGAAATTGACCCTGTTTTCTTTTGGAAGGGAAATTTAAATGTCTATTCATGTTGCCATTTGACTTTGATTCAAGCTTTGATTGGATTTATTTTAACAATATGGAGTTGATGGAATTACAGCATTAGGTTTTTGTTTTCATTATAATTTAGTGTTCAATGCTTTGGATTTCTGCTACGTACCCCAGTTAAGTCTTTATTATTAGCTTTTATAAGCAGTTCTGCCCTTATATTCTCATTTACAGTCTGTGATCTGTAATTTTCTTTAGTTGAGCTTGATCCCAGCTCAGCTTGTGGTAATGTTAGTGTAAACAGTTGCTTCCCATCTTTCTTTCTTTCTTCCTTTTTTTGTAAAGTAGTTGCCAACTCATTTGGCATCCAAAAATGGCTGAACTAATTCTTGAATATTTCCATAGAAAATGCATATATTGTCTAAGATACTTAATTACAACTAATCTATCAAATGCTATTCATTGGAAGGAGTTAAGCTCTTAGTTGGCTTGTAAATTAAGCTTTTCTGCAGGATAACCTTTTCTTTATCTTTCTGCAGTTTTATTGAATGCTTTGTATCTTTATATTCTTTATTCTAAGGCCCTGTGCAGAATTACAAGAGAAATGAAATTGTTACAGTTTTTGATAGAACTATCCATTCTATAGTTAGTTGTTTTTGCACATTAATGCACTATTATTTATGCACATCAATGCAAGTCATGAATATGGAGAAAAGAGGACTGAGGGGAAAATAAATCAGAAAGGAAACATCTAGTGCTTAGAAACTGGCAATAATAACTTGGATGCCAAAGAAATCCAAAGATGGCATAGTGACAAGGCAAATATGGAAAGTCTAAGACCTTTTCTAAGCAGAAGTGCAGTTAAAACTGACATAGGGCCAAGATAAAATATGAGTGAGTTTGTAACAACTCTTATCAGCTGAGGCACTGCAAAGAAGAAAACAATAGCAAATTTCTTGACATATATCAAACAAATTATGGAAAGAAAGTCAAGAAGAAAGAACATTATATTCCTGGAAGATGAAATCCTCAAGTCTGGCCCTTAGGGAAGAGAAAAGTGGTTTATTAAGTAGGTCCAGGCCATGTGATGAGACTGGATCAAAGCCTTTGGGAAGTTCAATTGCTGATATAGCTAGAAATGAAAGAAAATTTCAGAGCTTATTGAAAACACAGAATATAAAACCCACACACACCAAAATAAATAAATATTATAAAATCCATATAATTATTATCTGTAAGCTGCTATATATGTCATCTTTGTTTGCACTTTTTATACTATATGAAAGAACGTCTTACCTTCTGGTCAATTTTTGTTTAGTAGGAATACCAAAAAACAAGGTTGAAAAAAGCAATTGTGTCACAAAGCTTAGGTTTTTTGTTGTTGTTAGTTGCGAAGTCATGTCTGACCCATTGCAACCCCATGGACAACGTTCCTCCAGGCCTTCCTGTCCATTTAAGTTCACACCTACTGCTTCGGTGACTCCATCCAGCCACCTCATTCTCTGTTGTCCCCTTTTTCTTTTGCCCTCAATCTTTCCCCAGCATTAGGCTCTTCTCCAGTGAGTCCTTCCTTCTCATTAGGTGGCCAAAATATTTGAGTTTCATCTTCAGGATCTGGCCTTCTAAAGAGCAGTCAGGGTTGATCTCCTCTAGGACTGACTGGTTTGATCACCTTGCAGTCCAAGAGACTCGCAGGAGTCTTCTCCAGTACCATAGTTCAAAGGCCTCAGTTCTTTGGCACTCGGCCTTTCTTATGGTCCAACTTTCACAGTGATACATTGCAACTTGGAAAACCTTAGCCTTGACTATACGCACTTTTGTTGGCAGGGTGATTTCTCTGCTTTTTAGAATGCTGTCTAGATTTGCCATAACTTTCCTCCCCAGGAGCAAGTGTCTTTTAATTTCTTGGCTGCAGTCCCCAACTGTAGTGATCTTGGAGCTCAGGAAAATAAAATCTGTCACTACCTCCATTTCTTCCCCATCTATTTGCCAGGAAGCTTATGTTATATATGTGCAAAAGAGAAAGGAAGACATAATCTGGCAATTTTATTTAATATTCAGGGGATATTACTGAGTGTACAGTATTGTAATACAGGGGTATATTATACACATTAATTATTTTGTTGAATATTGTCTTCAGATCAAAATAACACCATAACTACAAAATCTGACTTCATGTTGTATGTCAGTCAAGGATCTTTCAGTACCATTTATGAAGAAATATTGTGGGGAAGGAGCTGTCATTCCATTCTGGACTAAGGCTGTTGGGATTGATTGTTTCTGACTGACAAGATCTACTCTGACAGTCTTATTTATAAATTGTCTCCACAAGGACTGTCAAGTGAGGAAATTTTTTACTTTGACTCCATTTCAATCCAGTTATTTTATAAATGATGTAATGGCTAGAATAACAAGAGATGATATGTTCTGTAATGGATGAGTCAAATAGTTAAGATAGTATAAACTGAAATGTGTAATATTCTGATATCCACAAACAAGTAATATTGCATACAAATACTTTATAATTTTCATTTTTTAAAAAGTCAATTTTAATAACATTATGTTGTGTTGGTTTTCTTTCTAAGTAATCCTTCCCTTCTCACTTCCATGATCAAATATACATAGATTTGGTCTGCTAATAAAATTAGTTAGGAATTTTGAATATGTGTGGAGCAATTTTAATAACTGCTCCTCACATAATCAAGTTGAAATCAGAAAGGGCTTAGACAATTTGTTCATTTTTAGATTTATACATAGGCAATCAGATCTTGCCCAGTGTGAAAATCTTTGATTAAAAACTTCGCTGTGTTTGTCTCAGGTGTCTATAGGTTACGGTAAAAAAATGTAGTGGATATAGCTCTATACTGGCATATGTAGCACAGATTTAAAAAAACAAGAGGAACTTTGATTGCACTGTTGTGATCACCATCTGGACGCTCCAGGCACTCTGCACAGCATTAAAAACAGCTTCTACAGAGTCATGCAAACCTAGATCATTTCAAAATATGATTCCTAGGCTTGGGAACTCCACAAGGACTCCTGAGAAACAAATTTAATGTTAAATCCCTAGAACTGCACATATATAATCTTCAGATTAAATCCTTTGTAATACCATAATGCAGACTGCTTAAAATATACTTATGGGAAGAGAAATGTCTTAAAACTGAATTGCAACAGCTGAGAAAAAGAGGAAAATTCAAGGGGTAACAATAGAAAGAATTTTCAGGAATGTAATAATTTTTGAGAGTGTATAATAGGAAGTGACAGGCTTTTTATTAAAAAAAAAATTCCACATACCATTTGAATGTTAAAATGTATACTGTTAACAGTTACAAAGTTGGAAGGGACCTTGGAGGTCATCTAGTCCACCCCTTGTTCATGCAGGAGACCTGTTCTAGGGATTCGGACCACTGAACTGCTGACTTTTCTGATTGACAAGCTCAGTGTCTTAGCCACTGAGCCACCAAGTCAGGCTCTTGTTCCAGACACTGAAAGGGAAATTCTAAACAAACATTGTGTCTTCTGTTTCAAACTCTATATTGCTTGCTTGTCATTCACATTATGTTTCTTAAAAATAGGTTCTTCTAATGGTGCTGATTAATATTTCAGCCCTTGCTATCAAGGTGTTTTATTAATTAAAAGGTGTTTGTCCTATCTTTAGGTTGTACACATTCAAATTAATTTAAGGCCTTCATTTCCTAACTTATTTTCAAGAAATCATCTTTAATATGAACCACTCAGTCAAGAATGTCAAGATAATGCCTAAAAGCAATTTGTTGCACTAGCTGGTTCCTCAGATTATGTAAACAATTTATTTCAAATTCCATTCAGTATTCTCTCTCCTCCAGTATTAGCAAAGAATAAATAATAAACACAATTCACTTTATAAATTGATGAAGTAGCTTATTCTCGTAAACGCCAAAGAGGAATGTCTATGGAAATTCTCAGTCATTCAAGTCATGGTTGTCCCAAAGGTGCTTTTCCAAAAAGCAACTGGACTTGGTTTTTCCTTGTTTTGCTTCTCATCCAAGAAACTTCTTCAGTTCAGAATCTCATTGTACTATTTTGGATTGTGAACTAAAGCAGATAACGATAAAAAATGATTGTCAGATTCTTGTAAGAGAAGGGGGTCCTTCAAATATGTAAATATGCTAAACCATTTATGGGAGTTCATTGTATGGAGTTTTGCCTTCAGAAATACAGTAGCAAAACTAAGTAGAGCCTGGATAGCAAAACTAAGGAGCCTGGATAGCCCAGCAGACTAAAGCCTCTTATTAACATTCAGCTGTCTGCAATTACTGTAAGTTCAAATCTCACCAGGCTCAAGGTTGACTCAGCCTTCCATCCTTTCTAAGGTAGGTAAATTGAGAACCCAGTTTGTAGGGGCAATAAGCTGACTTTGTATAAAAATATACAAAAGTATGAAGGCTATTGCTTAATGCTTTGTAAGCCACCCTGAGTCTCTGGAGAAGGGCGGCATATACCGTATTTTCTGGTGTATAAGATGACTGGGCGTATAAGACGACCTTCCTCAGAGCCATTTAAGGCTCGTCAGAGCCTTTCGGGTTGGTCTGCCTGGTTACAGGAGAATGAGACCCGGCGTATAAGACGACCCCCAACTTTTGAGAAGATTTTTGTGTGTTAGAAAGTAGTCTTATACGCTGGAAAATACAGTAAATCTATTTTTTTAAAAAAAAAAAACCTTCCTCAGTTCAATATATTCCAAATGTGTAGGGGTAGCAATTTGCAGATTTCTCTCCAAAGCAATACATTCAATGATTAGGAATGAATTTCATTATCATCTGGGAATTTTGGAAATTCTAATCTTAAATTATATGAGGGCATCGGGCTTGAAAAAACAATTTTGCAGTGATTCAGACATAGCCTACATGAGTGAAGCCAGAAGAACAGATGAAAGAGTCTAAAACAATCTCAAAGTTCATAGGAGAATGTCCTAGCCTGGGGAGAATAATGAAAACAATAACAAAAATGATATCCATTTCTTGACTGCCATTTGTCAATTGGTTTAGTAAAAATAACAGAGGATGTGTATCCCTCAGCTATTATCAGCTTCAGCTCTTTTGCTGAAAAAGGTACCTCATTTCTGTATTAAATATTTTTTTTCAGGTTACCTGTTTATAACAGTAACAAACATTCTCTGAGCATGATACCTTTCTTAGGAAATATTGCTACTCATTGCATCTAACCTTTCCACAAGAATACCATAGTTAGTCTAATCCTATTTGCTTTACTTTATAGCAGGAAAAAGTTAGAGTAGTGTCCAAAACATAGATGGTTGCCTCAGAGCTGTGAGTCCATCAGGAGGCCATGGGTTAGAAAAGGCACTGCAGAAAGATGAAGTTTCATAGGTTACTGCAGAAAACCTTTACATGCTGCATAGAAGAGAGAGCATTATTTACAATGTTTTCTTCCAGGCTTGGCAGGAGGAGCAATAGAAAAGAACGGATTTAGCTCTAGAGTTCTGTTTGCTGTAAGTGATGTTACATCAAGTAAAATTCTTTGTGTAACCTCTACTTGTGCCAGTTCTAATCCAGGTTTTCTTGAAATTCCTGGTAAATGTCTGCCCAAAATAATGTTCATTAAGGCAAGAATGTTGCTGCCGTTCAACATACACCCAAGTTCTGGATCTTATTCCTTCCTCCATGTTGCTAACAAACTCCAAGATGGGGCTATTCTGTTGTAAGCAGAGCTATATTCTTTGCAAAATGAAACATCGGCAACTGAAACTCAAGCTTTTCTCACAGAAATGTAAACTTTTTTAAAAAGCTAAAGAGATTAGGAAAAAATATTCTTTTCTCTAAAATATGTTAGAGGACACTTTGTTCTTATTTTACAACAGTCTTCTGATAGTCTTAAGCTACATGTTCGCTAAATGAGAGATCCATGATCACAAAATGAATTTCATAATCATGGCAGGGTTAGGAACAGTGGTGGGTTGCTCCTAGTTTGTTCCAGTTTGGGAGAACCAGTAGTGGCGGCAGCAGGAGGCTCCGCCCACCTGCCCAGACATCAAAAACAGTCTGCGCATGCACAGAAGCGCCATGTGCTCACAAAGCAAGTGCAACTCTCCCCGCACACTACCAATAGTGAAACGGTAGCGCCAGGATTTGAAACCCACTACTGGTTAGGAACCTAGACACTATACACTTAGATTAACATTAAACAGTAAACCACTCTGGTTTTCTTTAAAATAAATGAATGTGAGAATCAATAGGCAGATTGACAAGTCTGAAAGCACCATGTGAATTTTCATACAATCCTTAGTGAAAGAAGTTTTATTTTATTTTATTTTATTTTATTTTATCTTATAACTCCAACAAACGTTAAATCTATAGCGGTCTACATCACAACGCAAGAAGGAAAAAACTTGTCCCATTACATATATAAGGTAACGTACAAAAGTCTATTCCATATACCAATTGACATGCTTATCCAATATTTCTATTTATAGCTTGATTTGACATCCAATTATACCATTGATTCCAAGATATATAGTAATCTGTGTCCCCCCGTCCTTTTAGTAACATAGTAAGCCAATTTGATTCTGCACAATTCATTATTTTCTGAATTACTACTTGTTCGGGTGGGCTAACATCCATCTTCCAGCATTGGGCCCATGCCAATCTTGCAGCTGTTGTTATATGCAGCAGCAGGTACCATGCCATTCTATTAACATTTGCGGATCTTATCCCTAATAAAAATACCTCAGGATGCAATTGTATATGCTGCCCCAACATTTCATTGAGCCACTTCAGAATATTCTTCCAAAATTTCATTGCCTCTCGGCAGGTCCACCATTAGTGGAAATATAACGCCACATTTCCAACAGACTGAGGGTGTTCCAGGGAACATTTTGATGAATCTGGCCAGTGGTAAATGCCATCGATATGCCATTTTATATATATTTTCTTTATATCCTATTGACTGGGTTAATTTCATATTCTTAGGCCAAATTTCGCTCCACCTCTCAGGCTCTATTGAATAACCTAGATTCTTCTCCCAGACATGAACCGAAGTCTTTGCACCTTCCTCACCTACCTCCATAGCCATAAAGAATTTATAACATTTAGATAACACCTTTTCATCCACTCCCAATAATATTCTATCCAAAATCTGCACCTCTCGGCTAATCCCAAATCTCTGTCTATCTCTCATATACTTATTGCTAATTTGCATGTACATCCACCAGTCTAGGTTCACTCCTTGTTCCTGAAGTAACAATTTAGTTTTTAACTTCCCATTCGTATCTAATATTTCTTTGTAAGTCAATTTTTTCTTTGGATTATACAGACTCGGATAGATCACAGCTTCTACACATGAAACCCAGAGTGGTACCTTATTATAATATGTTTTCCTAATTTCCATCCAACTCTCAATCAGGACTCCTCACACATGATGTTTCATAAAATATGCTGAGGGTTTGCCTCTCTCCCACCATAGGTGGGCATGCCACCCTGTTGGAGATCATGACCTTCAATTGCTAACAGACATCTCCTTTGTAGTGTAATCCACTCACGGATCCAAACCAAAACCGCCAAATTATAGTAGTACTTCCAATTTGGGACCCCCAACCTGCCTTGTTCTTTTGGTTTCTGCATCATTTTCAATTTAATTCGAGGCTTCTTGCCCTGCCAAATAAATCTATTTGTAGCCATGTCCAGGTTCCTTAAAAAGGTTTTATCTAGTCTAACTGGGACCATTTGAAAGAGAAATACCATTCTGGACACTAAGTGGGTCTTAATTAAGGCTATCCATCCCATTAATGACAATTGTATCTTGCCCCATTTCTCCAAATCTTTGTCTAGTTGCTCAGTTAGTTTTAGATAGTTATCCGCCTTTATTGAGGAGCATCTATCAGACAGCCAAATCCCTAAATATTTGACTTTACGAACTACCTGGAGGCCCAAAGTGTTTTGCAATTCTAATTTTTGTATTTCCGTCATGTTTTTAACTATAATATTTGTTTATTTGTAATCCAGCCACCTTACCAAATTTCTGTATTATGTCAATAAGTCGCCCTCCAGAGGTTAATGGCTCTTCTAGAACAAAGTCCAGGTCGTCCGCAAATGCCTGGACCTTGTATCCTTGTTCTCTGATCTTCAATCCTCTTATACTCACCTCTTGTCTTATTGACCTAAGTAAAGGTTCTAGCGTGAATATAAACGGCAATGGGGAGAGTGGGCAGCCTTGTCTCGTTCCCTTCGCTATCGTCACCTCCTCCGACTCTTCTCCATTGACCAAAATCTTGACCTTCTGTTGATTATAAATTGCCTGGATTGCATTTATGAAATGATTGCCAGCCTCCATATATTTCAATTGTGATATAAGATAATTCCAATTGACCCTATCGAAGGCTTTCTGGGCGTCCAAAAAGAGGAATGTCACCGCTTCTCAGGGTGAGCCTTGTAATATTCGAAGGCATCCATTATGATCCGTACATTATCTTTCAACTGTCTGGCCGGTAGAAAACCATTTTGATCTATATGGATGAATTCGCTAAGGTATCTCTTAAATCTAGCTGCCATTACAGCTGCAAAAATTTTATAGTCAGCATTTAAAAGTGAGATGGGCCTATAGTTATGTATCAGAGTGTGGTCTCCCCCACTTCCTTTGGTATTTCTTTAATTGATGATTTGGGAGCCTTAGACTCCATCAATACTATATTAAAATTTTATTTCATATATTTTATGTGTAGATCTGTAAAGGTTTTATAAATCTCTGCAGACAAGCCATCAGTACCAGGGGTTTTACCGGCCTTCTGCCTCTTGATAGCAATCTCTATCTCTCCTTCCGTAATCTCCTTATTCAACAGGTCCTTGACTGAATCTAGAAATTTGCGAAGATCCAAATGTTCCAAGTATACCTTAATTTTCTCATCCGGTACTTGCTCACTAGCATAAAGTTGTGAGAAGAATTCCTGTGCAATCCCTTTTTTTCATTCATTATCTACCCATATGACTCCTGTCTTGTCCTGTAATTGATCTATCCGCCTATTTTCCCTTTCCTTCTTTAGTTTATAAGTAAGCCACTGGCCCGCCTTATTAGAATATTCAAAATAGCGCTGTCTGGCCATTCTAAGATTATGTGCTATTTCCTCCTGGTCTGGTAATATGAGTTGCTGTTTACTTGCGTCCACTGCTTCCTTAGCTTTAGCATCTAGTGAGTTAATTTGTAAATTCCTCTCTACAGTCCGCAACTTCGCAGTCCAAGTTTCCCTCTCCTTAAATTTCTGTCTTTTCTTCCCTGCTATATATTTAATCGCTAACCCTCTCATATAGACTTTCGCTGTATCCCACAAAATCTGTATCAAGGTTTCCTTATTATTGTTGACCCTAAAAAAGGCTTCCATTTCTCTCTTTACCATTTATTGAAATTCTGTCTCCTTTAAAATACTTGCTCTCAACATCCTTCTCTTATTTCTTTTGATTGTCTCCCTCTTCCACCTAATCAATAAAGGACTATGGTCTGCCCAGGTATTAGGTTCTATCTCTGTTGCTACAGTTCTGGTCTTTAAATCTGTAGTTGTCCACATCATATCTAGCCTTGACTAAGATTTATGCCTGGGAGAGAAGAAGGTATATTGATTTGTCTGAGAGTGAAACGCTCACCATATATCCGTAAGACTCAACTCATCTCTCATATCTGCACATACTTTTGGAAGAATTCTCCTATTTCTCTCTTTTGACTGTTCCCTGGTAAATAATCCAAATCCCTGTTGATTACTGCATTAAAAATGCCTAGTATAGCTATATGGTCATATTGCAAATCAATAAGTTTTTGATACACCTTTTGATAGAAATCAGACTGTCCATTATTTGGGGCGTACATTCCCACCAAGAGGACCTGTAACCGGCCTATACGGATCTCCAACATTAGAGTCCTTCCCTCATCATCTATATAAATTAATTTAGGTTCCAGGCAATTCTTAACATAAAAGACCACACCTCTTTGTTTCTCGTCAGCTAACGTAGCAAACAGCTTACCAAGTTCAGGACATTGCAAAACACATTCACATTGTTTTTTAATATGCACTTCCTGGAGACATATAACATCCATTTTCAGTTTTAGTAAATTTTTGAAAACCCGCTTTCTCTTCACCTGTGCATTCAAACCATTTATATTTAATGAGAACAAACATATTTCCTCCCCCATCTTTACTTATCTGCATTCTTTGCCCTAGTTGTCTGTCTGGTTACCCATTAGTTGCCCTCTTCTTCCCTTTCCCTTACTCCTACCTCTCCTTTCTCCTTCTGCCCTCCTTCCTGACCCTTACTATCTACCACATCTTCACTTTTCCTTCCTCCTTCCCTTTCCCAATTTGTAAATTCACTTTCAAGAAACTCATCAGCTTCCTGCAGGGTTTCAAGATGTACTCTCTTCCCCTGCCATGTCACCAAGAGCCCATCTGGAAGTATCCACTTATATCTCACATCATATTTTCATAGTTGTGTTGTCAGCGTTTGGTAGTTTCGTCTTCGATCTCGCACCTTCTTTAGAACTTGCCTCAAAACGGTGATCTGTTTGCCAGTGTACTTTATCACCTGGTCCTTTGATCTCTGGTATACTTCCTCACGTAACGATCTCTTACTAAATTTTATGTGGACTTCCCTTGGGAGGTTCTGTCTCCTTGTAAATGATGTAAAAACCTGAAAATATTCATCAATACCACTGTGGATCATTTGCGTGTCTTTCTGCAGCATCCCTGCCACCATCTCAACCATCTTATCTTCCAAGTTTTCTTCCGGCTCTTCCCTAATATTCTAAAAATCTCAGGATGTGGGCAGACTTCTCCATCTCAAGCATAACTAACTATATCATCTTCAGGCTGCTTATTAACCAGTAGCTGTTGCACCTTGCACCTCTCTATCATCACCTCAACCTTCTCCACCTTTGTAGCTACCTCCTGGATCTGGCCCTTGTGCTTTTCCATTGTCACAACACATCATTCAATCTCTCTCAGATTTGTTTCACCTCCCCTCACATGCCTCCCATCTCCTGTTTCAATTCAGCCAAGTCCTTTGCTGTGGCCTCCTGGTTTTTTGTCATAGTTTCCTGTATAGCACATAACAAATTCTGAATACCTTGAAGTGTGGAGGTCTTCTCACCCACAGCTACTGCCTCTAGAGATTTATGCGGAGTAGGAGTCATAATTGGAGCCATAGTTGATGTTGATATCAGAAGCTTCTTTCCGGTCTTAGTTGAGGAGCTAGACATTTCTGCTAAACAGAGGAACCTCCTCCAAAGTACCATATAAAGAAGATGAACCCAAAAGTGCTAGTTGTTATTCTACCCTATCCCAATAATTAATCAATATTCTAGTCTGTTAGCGAGTTATTTTGCTATTTAGTCAATTATCTACCTTACTTCCTATCCCCCCTTCAGTACTCTCAAATGATTAATAGTTAAATCAGTTAATTATCTAATTATTGCTCTAGGATTAATCAATACTCTAATCAAATCAATTAGTCCACTTTATATTAATTTTCACCAATACATTAAACTCCTAATCTTCCAAAACAAATATACCCCAACAAATTACTTATAATTTCAATCAGTAAGATGATCTAAGAATTAGTAGAGATAGCAAAGCTATTCGTGGCAAGAGATTTCAAAAAAGGAAGCGCTATTCGGCTATAGTATTACTGTTCTCCCACCGTGCAGGTATCAAGTATAATTCTTCAAAGCAATCACATTAAAATGTCTTAGTCACCACTGAGTCCACCTCCAAGTCAGGGGAAAGGTTGATAGAAATAGCTCTTTCAACACTTACCAGCTAATTATCAAATCGCTTTTAAAAAGCGCAGCAGTAGTAAAGTAGGGGGTTGAGTCTACGAAAGCTCCAATTACAACCAAAATTAAGAGGAAACAGCGCCCATCTGACCCGACAGGCCACTCGGCACCTGATCTCTCCGATCTTTCAATATCGCCTCCAAGTTACTCATGAAACCAATCTGCTGCTTCCAGCCAAAAAATCAGCCTTGCGCCTTTCCAAATCTTCAGCGTTAATCCTGAGAGGACAATCCATTCCATGAAAGAAGTTTTAAGTACAAGTTTAAGGGTTTAAAAAAATATTGGAACAAACGACAAAAGATTATTATAACTTTGATTTTGGAACGCACAAGGGTACAGATGGATTTGAAATAAAATTTTGGAATTAATTATAAGAATCCTCCTTATCAGAAAATGATTTGTTTTGAATTCCATTAAGAAAACATCATAGGATGGGACTTTGAAGTTTGGACACTAGAGGAAATTAAAAGGAACTAATGATTACAATTAAAAGTTTGTTTATTTAATCAAGGTTAAAGCAGATAAGTTATCTCTGGTAATTCTTAATGGAATTTTACTGATCAGGACAGAAAAAAGGAGCCTTTAAGGATTTGTTTATAGAAAAAAAGATGGGATATAGAAAGAAGAGACACTTTATTACATTTTTAAAAAGGTGATAAGTTACTAAAATTGTTTATACCTGTTGTAGTGAGTATACAGCCTTAAAATATTTTCCTAATAATTGCATTCCAGAAACAGTCTATTTTTAAGTGTCACCATTTTGCTGCTGTGAATAAGGCAGCATTCCTCATTCTTTCAGCCATGGTATCTCATGTAAAGGCAAGTCCATTTATCTTGCAATATTATTTCCTGTTGATGGTTTGAACAAAATATGGTCATATGTAACATACTTTCTCAACGGATGTCAATTCTTGAACTTCTGCTTAGATTGATTTTTTTTTTGTATTTCAATCAATAAACCCATGTTAACATTTCTACAGTTATGTTATGAGTATAAAAATAACCCTTACATATGATGTTGCTTTGCACCACATTCATTTTGCTAGTTTTGTTCTCTCTCACTATCAAGAAAACCTTTCATTTCACCATTCTTCTATATGTGTTTTGCCCTCAATTGAGCAAATACCCAAAATACAGCAAAATCTGAATAATACTATGGAGACTTTATACAGCTATGGAAATAATGGACCCTTAATTATGAAGTTACTTGTGGCACAGACAATAAGTCACACATTTATGGAATTATACAGTAACAAAAGTTAGCTGTCAGATTGGTAATGGGTTAAATCTGTACTCAATCTCTCCTTTTGGACTCAGTTCTTTCTTTGTAATGATGAAGGATGGCTGTATTTATTATTTATTTAAAACATTTATCTGGCTGTCCAACTCAACCAAAACCACAATACCACTTACAAATCATAATGAAACAATCAAACAGTAAAATGGTGATCTAAACCGCAATAACACCAGGATAAAATTGGGGCTGCAGCATATCATAACTAATTGGCCCTGGAAAAGATCCAGATCTTGACAGCTTTCTAAAGGTACTAGTACCAGGGTCAAACATGTATGGGTAATGTGGAGAAAGATGAGAAAAAAGGAAAATGTCTAAGTGCATATTAAAAGAACTAAATGGGGCCCAGTTTGAGCTATTTTACTCATTTCTTTCTTTTTTTAAAAAAAAAAGCTATTTGGCCTGCACTAGTTTTCCATCTTTTTCTCAAACTATAATCTCTCCATTGACCTTGAAATTTTACTTTGAGTAAGATTCAGTGGTAACTCTCCTTACCTGATGCTACATAAAATAAGTAATGGGGTAAGTCACGTTATTAAAGTGTTTGTAACTTGAGGAAGTTTTTATTGCCTCAACGGTTTTAATTTCTCTTTAAGCAATTTTTCTACTTCTTTCAAAAAAGAAGAAATGGGGATATGTTTTGCCAAGATAACAGTCGGCAAAATTATAGCAGAATCGGAGACTTAATCTTAATACAGTCCCATAAGCACTTAACAAGGACATGGAAATAGAAAAAGATTACAGCAGGCTCCTTTGTACATTTCTTAGGAATTTGAATGTTAGTTATCATTCAAATTAATGTTGAATTGAATGAAATCCGTTGAAATCTGCTTGCTTTATATATATATGTATCCTATAAGCGATTGTTTCCTTCAAACTACTGGTACTAGTATTTACATCTTCTGGAAAGTGTATCAGAAATTTTTCCTAGATTTTTAAAACAGAACATTTTATACAAAGTGTGCACTATTTTCACAATTTTCTATAAATAACTGTACTTCCAGTTCATCCACCTGGTTCTAACCCTGTATTGTACATGGTAATTTATATGACTAACTAAATTTGAAGATTGATACTTGCCAAACATCAGTCAATGAACCTGTAGCTCATATATATTTAAATAATTTCTCTTTTAAAATATGTATTTCAGTCTAAACTTCATTTTTGTTACTCATTTAGTATAGAGAGCTGTAATGCTCAGAAAAGGAATTGCACTGCATGAACCTTTTTTTAAAAAAAATAGTATAATTGGCACTATATGGATAAAAAAACCAGAGTCCGTATTAAGCTGGAAAGCAACTTATCCTGTGTTTTATTTCTGATAAAATTCACATCTCCAAAGCTGTTGCTTGCAAAGAAAGGATATAATCAAAGGCATAGGCTGGTTTTTGTTCTCAGCTAGACTGAATAGAAGATTGATGATCTGAAATGCAGGAAAAGAAGATGAGAAGAGAAGAGAAGAGAAGAGAAGAGAAGAGAAGAGAAGAGAAGAGAAGAGAAGAGAAGAGATTAAAAAAGCATAAACATTGTTTCAATAGGTTTCCACAACTGATTTTTTCCCCCAGATTAGAGGGTATCTTTATATAAGGGGGGGGGGATCTTCAAACTCTTGTTGTATCTTTTATTAAAAGTAGATTCTTCAATAATGGTTTATTTAAACACCATACAAAAATATGAAAACTTTTTCCAATGCTTAGATATAACAATAATTTCCATATTGTATTAATTAAATCTGTCAACTAAGGTCTGAGACTCCCAAAAATAATTTAGCTGAGAAACAAGTCTGATGCAGAGCTGAAAAAAAAATGTGGGTTTTTTTGCAAAGGTTTTTAAAAACTTTCATCTATTAGATTAAACTCTGACATGCAAGCTTGCAATATTTCCTATGTCTGAAAATTAGATTTAGGTGGAGCAACTTTGCAATCTAATAAGCTATCTAAAACATGATTAAAATATCTGTTCCTCAGCCAAAATAAAAAAAAAGATGTACTATATATCTACGTAAAACATCTGAAACATCCTTAGTAAGACATCTTAATTAATAAATGCAGAATTTTTATTAAAACACTTAATCATTTCTGCATCACTTATTTTTTGTTCCACCCCAAATTACATGGGGTTATGCTTGAAGAATATTCAAAAGCTTTAGCTGTTCAAGAATGCAGCAACACCTGCAATGTTGAGCATATCATGATATGTCCAAGTAACCCTTCTGCTATGTTAGCTGTACTGGCTCCCTGCAAGCTTCTGTGTGCAATTCCAGGTCCTTGTGGTCACTTTTATAGCTCTACATGTCATGAGGCCAAGTTAATTGTGGGACCAACTCTTCCCCTCTCCCCCATGGTTTCTGCCAGTCCCATCAGATTGGGCACATTCAATGTTCTCTGGGTTCCACTAGTAAATCAGTGTCAGTTAGTGCATCCTAGGAAGTATGCTGTCCTTCTATGATCTTTGACCCTGATACTCTTCTGGAAAGCCTTGAAGAATCTATCTCTTCACCAGATACTCCAACCAGGTTGTTAATGAAATCCTGCCAGGACTGCAGCTCTATTAATGTTCAAAATGAGATGTTTAGAAGCCTCCACCTAGTTTCTTCAATGGTTTTACAAATGTTGGTTTGTGGTCTTATCTCTGTTTCCTGCACAAAGTTCTTCTGGTAAATATATTGCTGCGTACACTTGTTTAATAAATAACAATAAATATTTTTGTTAATCAAATTATATTTCTAAGAGATTATTAATTTGTACTGCCAATCAGCCTGCTCACTAGCTAAGACATCTTTCTCTTATGTAAAAGTTTTGTTTTTGTTTTTTTAAATAGAAAATAAACTTCAGGTTTTAATTTGTCCCTATTTGGTAGGTACCTCATTTCAGATGGATGTCAAAGGGCCTTTTTATCCTATAAAACCCATGCTAAATGTCTTGGAACAAATTAAGAAAATTATATATAAAGTCACATGCACTTTTTTTTAAGTGAAAGAAGAGATAAAAGGGGAAATTAAACTGACATAATTTTTGATAAACTAAAAAAGGAGAAAACAACAACAAAGACAGAGGGAAAACCCAAAGAAAAAGTACATGTATAACAGAAAAGCTAAAATGGAAAGTTTTTTTTTTAAAAAGAATCTAGTAGAACTTTCAGAGCATATTCCTATCATCACACCAAGCCAAGTCTGCTTATCCCCCTCTACTGCAATTCCTTTGATTCATATGATCTTACAACTGGAAACTTCTCAGCAGTATCTGGGGCACAAAATTTCTTCATGCCAATATCCAAGGATTACCAAAAAAGAGGGGGATACTGTTTAGTGCCAGTTGAGATTTATTGAATAATTTCTACTTCTGCATTATTTAAGGAGGAAGATCAGAAAAGACAGGGGAAAAGAAGAACTTCCATGGCTTCCATCCAAGAGTTTTCCGTTATTGTGAGAAATGCAGAATACCATCTAGTACAGAGTATTTCAGGAACTTCACAATAATGGAGATAGATTTTTAAGATGAATGGAAATGGAAGATCTCATAATAAACAACTTCAGTTTCAAGCTTCTACTCTGACCACAGTGGCAAGCCATTTCTATAAATTTTAGACAGCATTATAAGGAATTTTTATAAAATATACAATCTGCAAGAAAAATTGCACTGGAAGTTCATCCTAAAGAGCTGCCTATTTTCAAAATATTTTCACATCCATCATAAGTTCTTTATCAGCATTTTCAAATGGAATAAATTTTGTTTTACATCAATCACCAAACTTGCTTGTTCTTTTATCTTCAGACTAAATTCGACTAAATCTGTAAGCTGCTCTGCCGCGCCCTTAGGAAGCTCTTCTCACCCAAGGGGTGGGGAAGATTTATTTTCTCTGCCTTTTCAAGTTTGGACCCATGTTAAATTATATGAAAGTCACTCCTTGTCTGTGCTTTAGATGTTGTTTAGCAAATAAGCATTAAAACAATCAAAGGTAACTTTACTATCTAGTTTGGGATAAATTACAGTTTGCCACTCTTTTGCACATTAAATAACAAAAATTCCCTATAACGTTGGGTGTTAAAGAATATGTTTCTAGCTTTTCAATTGTAATTTCCACCTCATTCTTTTGAAGATCCAAACTGAGCAGGAAAAGCACTTCTTTACTTTTGGAGCATGATCTTTACTCTCTTTGGGCTTCTCTGTAAAGCAGTAGCATAAGAAGTATTGCAAAATATCTATTTATCACAAAAGTGTGTCCTCCCGCCAGCATTCCTGTCATTTTTTATTCTTTTCTCCACCGTGCAAGGCATAGGTCAAAACTCTGATAAGTAGATACTATTTATGATAGTAAATAGCACTAAACATTCAAAAGTGTAATTAATCAAAACCAGGCAGCAATACTTAGATGACATGTCTAGTTTATGCTCCAGTGGTTTATACTGACTTACAGAGTTGTACACAGATGGAGCTTGATGATGCTGTAAAAATAATTGGCCTAAGACATTCAACAACTTTCTTCAAATCTATGAATGTTTCCCTATTTCAAATTTAGTCCTACATTCTAAAGCACTTTGGTTTTTTTACATTTTGCTAGATTGCTTCTTCTGACAAATGGAAAAAAATTGAAAAAAAAACCTTTTCCCTATATGCTTCCTGCTCCATGAAGAGTAGAGTGTCCCCAAGGTTGCAAGAACTGTAAACCAGATATATGCATCCTCTTTATCAATAGCAATATATGCATTTTTCCCCTGAAAGTCGCAAAGAATACTTCTTAGGCAGAAAACTGCAACTTACATAGGAAGAAAAAATATGGTATACATTTAAATACTTTTAATCAAATGTTTGTGAAGCCTGTGAAGCAGCGGTGAAATGCACTTACCTTCGCTACCGGTTCAGGAGTGTGAGTGTGTGCGCCTCTTCTGCGCATGTGCAGAGGCTCAGAAACGGGATGTAATGATGTCCCAGCGGGTGGGCAGAGCCTCCCGCCACCAGCACTACTGGTTCGTGTGAGCAGATAGATCCGGCCAGATTTCATCCGTGCTGTGAAGCCCGCAAAGTGAATTTTCTACTGCTTCTGCACTCCGTTTCTCAAAAGATAGCACTCATGATGATATTGTTGCTTCTTTAATTTCCAAAATGTTAGCAAATTCTTGTATAAAAACCTCCTTATGTAAGTATTCAAAAAAAAATTTTTATTGAACTCTATGGGCCAAGACATCTGTGCTGCTTTCTTCCCTACAACAATGCTCTCAGCAGTCTAGAATTCTCAACAATGCCTCAGAATCTCTCTTAAGAAGATCCTAATTCTTGTCTGACTTAATGTCCTCCAGCAGAAAAAATGACAATATCAAGAATTATTTTACAGTAGATGGGTCCAATTTTGGTTTGCATTAGTAATGTAAAAAAAGTTTCATTAATATGAAAATATAAATTCTCAATGAAGCCTACCATCAAAGTATAACCCACATAGACTAAAATGGCAGCAACAAAATGATTTTTAAGATTTTTAAACCTTAATAGTTTAAAAGAAAAACATTTTAAATCTTCAGGTTTTTATTCGGTTATGAATATACTATCCAACTGGCAAGAATACAGAGAATGTCTTCCTTAGTAGTAAAGAAGCTACCATCCACAATATTACAGTATATTTGTAATTTTATGTGATAATTCCATGTCATAGCATATATTAGTTAGTTGTCTCATCAAATAGATTGACAGTCTAAGACTCTCATTGTCATTAGCTATTTCTGCAAGATTAGGCAAAAGCAAATAAACACCTATTTTCATTTAGATAATAGTTCTAAATCATGTATTTTTTGACAAATCCCAACCTAGAGTTTTCTATCTTCTCTCTAGAAAGTTTAGAGAATTTTGTCAGATTTCTTTTCAAGTGACACGGAAAGATCTGCCAAAATAGAATATTCTGTAGCATGAATAAGTATGCAGTTAATCACATCTAATATTCTCCACAGCTAACACTTCCTTGGCCCCAAAACTGTGTGCACAATATGTTTACTTATGGAGGGTCCAAATAAAAATGCATTACATGTTTAGAAACTTGTATACAAAAATCCATATATTAGGAAAATATGTACCTATAGTTGGCAATGACTAGTGGAGTAAAATATATAGAAACACTTTTTATATTATCTCCACCCTGATTTCAAAGTACATCAAATTGTCTGAAGTTGTGTAATTTTCATCGGTCAAGACAGGAATCAGCAAATACTTTACCGTTATCATTTTATTATTATTTACAATTATTTATTCTATTATGATGGTAATATTTGTATATTACTGATCTACATGGTTTTACAATGATGAATGGCAACATAAAGATATTCTATTAAATGAAAACTATACCCCACTTGATTTCCATGGCCAACAACAATATAAATCAAATGCTCTTTAGAATAGTTTGTCATCATCATTTATTGTTATAGTCAAAAGGCATTGTATAGAGTAGACATACATAGATTAAAATAGTCCAAATACACATAATTCTTGCTCAGCAATGCTAATCAGGTAGTCCTTGCTCAGCAATACTAATTGGGAGTGGAAACTCCATCATTTACCAATACATTTACCATAAATCAAAAAAGAACTTGCATGTTTTCATTTAGATACCTTCCAGACATTTTTAATGTAGGAGGTTCAAACATAAAATGAAATTGTTACTTTGTACATGGATCTTGTACTTGCCCATCCAGTTAATGCTTGAATGGAAAAAACAAGTTTAAGATTTTCATAGGTGGATTTACACATTGTGCTAAAGTATGATTTGCATAATTATAGTATATTGAATAAGACATCTGCTTTCAAACTTCATACTAAGAGAAACTATGATTTCTATAAAGCATGATGTTTAGGGTCATGAAACAACCTACCATAGAATCAAATAACTATCTTATGAACCAGCATGCTCATACTGACTCACATTTGCCATGTGACTAAAGTGACAGATGTACTTGTTTGACAGTTTTCAATCCATAACTGACATATAAGAGCAAAAGCACCAACATCAAATTTTCCGCTCTACATATTTATGTTCCCCTTACACTGAAATAAAAGCTACTATTAAAATGATTTCTGCTTTGCACATACTTCATTAGTTTAGAATTGTGGGATAAGGGCAAGTTTACATCCCGGAAGATTTTACAGTACCTCAGTGCATTTCCTTTCTATTTTGTGCATTTTGGTGATTCATCATCTCTATGGATTCTACCATGTGGAGCAAGAGCTTCTCAGTTCTAATACTGACAAGATTGCTATGTGGAAGGAAGACAAATGGTTTGCTTGCTTGTTTTAATTAATGAATATATATCCATAACAAGGGAGCAGAGACCCTAGTCATGTTCTGTGCCAAAGACTTGAATTGGTAGCAGCTAATCATGACATAGCTGGAATTCAATAATTGTCCTTGAACCTCATATAGACAACAACTCACGGCAACAATTATGCTCTATTTAGTACGTGTGGGGCAGGGGGCATTATCTATTTCTCACCACCCCCAGTTCAGTGAGCTCTGGGGGAAAATGCTTTTGAATTTCTTGATTTAGCTCGATGGATATTTAAATTCAATAAATATTTTATGATAAAGTTATCCTGAAACCTCAATTCTGAAGCTGAAGAGGTGAGAAACAAGTAGTAAATGACTAATGATATTCCACATGGCTAGGTGTGCGTGTGGGTGGGTGGGGGGTTTCAAACCTTTGAGGTAACTGAGTTCAAGAAACAGACACAGAAGGAATGCTGTTTAGAATTCTAAGACAGAATAAACAGAATCTTGAAAGCCTTTCCTAGTTCTTCTCAGAACCATTTTATATTGAACAAAATCAAGGTAGGGTTATTTTGATTTGTTCTTCTCATCCTTCCATCTCACAATTGTGTAACATCCTCTTTAAATCCTCCTTTAATGGCTTAGTTAATAAAATACCTTATTTCATGGGAAGTTTTAATTAGCAATTATTCATTCAATTAGGAAACTGTGTTTTTGTACTGGCTCAGCCTTTGGGGATGGAGAAGCTATGTCTTTTGGCAGGTGTAGATGCATTCTTAAATATACAAGCATGTGAGTCACATTTATTGGGCAGATAGGAGGGTAAATTTCTTCTTCTTTCTTCTTTAATTTTTTCTTTGGAAGGGAGGGCGTCTCTTAAATTTAGAATTGTCCTCTATTTGGGTAAATATGGTATGTATTAAATGTATAATAATAGCTAAGGATTTTGACTGAATTTCTACCCTGCCTTTTTTCAATCCAGAATATGGTTGTAACTTGGCAGCTTAATTGCAGTTAACTTTCTACAAGTGTAGCATGTAGAAAATAGCAGTTGTAGAACTTTCCTCCCATGCAAGAAGCGTAAGGAAGTCTCCTTGTATTCAGAGCCTAATCTTGTGAATATTTACTATGTCTGCAATCCATATACTACAGGGACCAAAGCTGAGGTATATTTGTAATGGCCATATGCAAGCTTAATGATGAGGTGTTAGCAGTAGAAGATAATTATAGCCAACGTTCCTATAGGATGGCCCTTCAAGTAAAAGGGAAAAGAAAAAAACCCCACAGCCTTATTGACTTTCTTTAAGCTAATATTAACTTTTTTTACCCTGTGAGAAACAGCATACTGAAAAGGAGTTAAGGATAAATTACCCACAAAGCTAATCCATCAGAGAAATTCATCCAGTATGCAGTGATACATTCTTAGTACAAACAAGGAACAGAAATCAAGGAACATTCTGATAATTAAAAGACAGAGCTATAACAGAGACTGGTCACTACTCAGTAAAAAGGTAACAATTTTCCTGTCCAGTTGTGTCCAACTCTAGGGTGCAGTGCTCATCTCTGTTTCTTGGCTGTGGAACCGGAGTTGTCTGAATAAACTTTCTATGGTCATATGGTACATGGAACATTGTTACCTTCCCAACTGAAGTGGTACTTATTAATCTACTTGCATTTGCATGCTTTCAAACTGCTAAGTGGGCAGGATCTGGGGCAAGGAACAGGAGCTCACCCCATTGCACAGGGCTCAGGACAGAAAAATCAAACACTAGAATCACATGGCATACTTAAACAAGGTGTTGTAAATAAATATTTGCCAATTTCACTCAACAGACTAATCCATAAAGCTTCTGATCCCAAATCTAACTAGTTCTCTCTCAATCCTTCTCTTTAAACATCAGGCGCCCAATTTAAAAATCATCATGACTTTGCCTACTTATTCATAAAAAGTGAACAGTATTGTGTTTTGTATTTCCAAATGTCCTGCCAACCAATGCAGAAAGAGCACCTTCTGCTTATCATTCTCTGCCCTGAAGCACAAAATAGAAGCTGTGTCTTTTTGTTTTGAAGAAGCAAATGGCTTTAAGTCTGACTGGTATATTCTTGCTCAACTACCTATAAGAGATTAACTCGAGTCTTTTCTAGGGAGGTTGCCTCCCTAGAATCAACACCAAACATTTCAGACAAAGATTTTGAGGGGGGGGAACACATGCTACTTCTTCCCATCAGCTGACGGATCTTGGCGTTGGCCAGTCTCAATAACATTTACTGTTAAGCTATATTATTTGAAGAAGAAATCCATTATGGCACATGAGCCGTCTCTGTGCTGAACCATGGAGCACACAGATATTAATCTACTAAAGTTAATCTCCCTCAAGAGTTATTTAGGAGTGTTACCATTTGCAATAGATTACATTGGATTATTATAGAAGAACAAGTGGCAAGTATCAGAATAAGGCAGCCTCAGATGCTTCTGTTTATTTGTGTTAGCAAAAATGACTAAATTATCTGAATTAATTAATCAGAGATTGCTGCCATCATGAGATATTCATAGTCCAATTAGCTTGAAAGCACAAATCCTATGATAAAATGAAGATTATACCTTAAGATGCATTTTTGTAGCATTCTGTCTAGCATACAACTACCGCTTTTGGTATGTTGTAAATAGTCTTCTCCATTCAGAACACTGATTTACCTTTTATGGATTCTCCCTTTAATTCTAGGAAGCAAAATAATTTAACATGGAAATCAGAGTATCCTTTTGGAAAATTCTAATTTTAAGTGTTCCAAGAACTGAAAGTTTTATCCCAAAGAGGATGAAAGAAGGTGGCGTAGTGGTGGGAGAAAAGTTCCTTTCACTTTTTGTTTGAAAGAGAAAGTATTTACACTGGCTTCAGAGATAAAATGCACTTCTCCCAAGCTGTTTAGAATTTAGAAAAATAGTGAGTCTAGTAGGTTATTTAATCCTTGCCCCGCACAGCAGGTTTTTTTAGCTCTTAGCTGCCATGTTTTCATGTCAAATTGTCATCCCAGACATGAAGCTTTTATATCTCAGAAGGAGAATATTTTTTTTAAAAAAAAAACAATTTCTGTTTTTTGTGATATCTCTCCCAGAAATCGTTAAGATTGCAATGTAAGTGCAGATCCTAGGGGAATATACAAAGAAGGACAGTGGTCTCTGGTTAACTCAGTAGAAAGTGTAGCTGGTCCCTTCAGGATAAGATTAAGCACATCAGGACCGTTTTTACTTTGCTTTATTGCCTGCTTTAGGGGACAGAGTGAACATTTGCAGACTTTTTTAATTAAAAAATTGAAATAGATGCTAGATTGGGAAGTTGGAAAAAAGTTACTTGTTAAAATTTATGTGATGAATGAGGAACTTTACCTTTAAAAAAAACCAATTACAATAGTCCCAAATTCAAGGAAGAGTGGGGACTTCTTTTCTGTTACTTTCTGGGTCAACTATGATACCATATAAAACTAAGAGGCTTTGGATTGAATCTGCAGCTGTGTCTGCGATCCTTAACACGCTGCAGAGCGCTCCAAGTGGATGGAGCAAATACAGGTAGTCCTCGACATACAACAGTTCATTTAGTGACTGTTCAAAGTTACAACGGCACTGAAAAAGATGACTTATGACCGTTTTTCACACTTATGACAGCTGCAGCATCCCCAAGACCACAGGATCAAAATTTGGATGCTTGGAAACTGATACATATTTATGACAGTTACCATGTCCTGTGGTCATGTGATTGATCACCTTTTGCAACCTCCTGTTAAGCAAAGTCAATGGGGAAGCCAGATTCACTCTAAGCCAGTGTTTCTCAACCTTGGTAGCTTGAAGATGGGTGGACATCAACTCCCAGAATCCCCCAGCCAGCAGCGCTGGCTGGGGAATTCTGGGAGTTGAAATCCACCCATCTTCAAGCTACCAAGGTTGAGAAACACTGCTCTAAGCAGTGTTACCGAATTAACACCTGCAGTGATTCACTTAACAACAGTGGCCAAAAAAAGTCATAAAACAGAGCAAAACTCACTGAACAAATGTCTCACTTAGCAACAGAAATTTATTTGGAATTTTATCTGGAAAATTTATAGAGCTGCCTACTCGCTCCCAGCAACTCTAGGTGGCTTACCGAAAATAAAACACAACGCGGAAGAAATAAAAATAATCAAAGATAAAAAATAATAAAATAATAATAAAAATAATAACACCCCCACCCCTGCCCCTCAACAACATCACACATGCATATCAGCCATTTAATGAGCTCCATCACACTCTGGGTTCCCCAGGTTTGTTGGCAAAACCACGTCTTCAGGGCCCAATTGTGGTCGTAAATCAAGGACTACGAGCAGTGCTATCATATCTGGCCTGAAAATATCCAGATGACCTTTAGATGGCAACAAGGGAATACCTACAACTATCGTTCTCATTAGTAGCCTTGTACTGCTGATACAGTATCTGCAGTCACATTACATACTTAAAGAACTTGAGGTCAGAAGAAGAAGGAATAAGTGCAAGCAAGAACTGTTAAATCATCTCTCCTAGATTGTCAGGGATGAGACGACACTTGAGTTTGTTAGTGATCCACTGTTTCTTTGTGATAGTGTTCCTTTTTTAATTAAAAGATTGTGAGACAAGTAATATAGAAGATTATAAATGGGGCATTATAGCTTTATGTTTGCACCCTTATCTATCCTTCCTCTAATCCCTATTTATCAGTAATAATATATTATCTTTCACAATGGAAGATGCTTTGTTTTGCTTTGCTTCGGCTCTACTCCTGACATCTTGTAAATTACTTATTTCTTTGTTTGTGTTATAATTAATCTAATGATAACATCTTCATTTTATAGGATTTAGTTATTTGTATTTATATTAAATATGATGTCACAATATTGTGTAACCTTGACCCCAAATCTCTGTAATTTTACTTGCTTACAGCTCTTATACAAAATGCAAAAAAAATGAAAAAGCGAATTTTAATAATTTCATTGCAACTTTGAAAGCTCTGCTGAAAATCAGCCATCTTCAGAGTAAAAATATCTAATGATCATTTGTGTCATATCGTTCATACCACCCATGGCTTTTTCTCTCTTCTTTCATTTATCATTTATATAATATTCATTCGGTTTATACCATGGGATTATTTCAAAATAAAGATCTTATTCTTCTGTCTATTAAAATTTGTCAGATCAGGCTAAAATAAAGCAAGGAAAGCAATAGATCCCCAACAGTTACCAGAACATTATACTAGGCAAGCCATAACCACTGAGTCATTTTTCCTTCCACCTATAATATAAATTTGTGTCTCCTTCTCCTCAACCTTGGCTGATCCACAGAACTCCCTGCCACTTTGCTGAGGGGAGGAGTAACAAAGGGAGCGATGGACTGACATCTGAATCCCTCATTCTTCCCTTACCACCCACTGCCATTAAGAGTTTTCAAATTTTGGCCTCAGTTCCAAAATAACCAATGGCCATTTACCTATTGTAATAGAATGTGTGGATGATTTGGGAGAACAAAGGGAAGAGATGCTGTCTAGGAAACAATCAGACAAGAGAGGCAGGTGCCCCTCATGGTTTAACAGTTGGAGAAATGCTGGAAGGTCCTGCCGTAATGGATCAAGCAGTTAAACATAGCAGTGGGAAGTTTGCAATAAAGTAGAATTAGTTTATCTAGTTATGTTTGCTGTCGGTTTACCTGGGAAGGCTGACATCCATCAGGCCTTGCTTCCTGCTCAGAATTCTGCTCGGGAACCAGAGGGAAATGGGAAAGACTGTGAGGATATGCCCCTCCCATCTTCCTTTACACCATGCAATCTATGGGTCTCTAGTTAGAAAGCATGGTGGCACTGAAGCAGCTACAACTTTGTCAAACTTCAATCCCATGGGAGTTATGGATCCTGGATTTTGGATGCATTCTGTAAATTAACCCATTTCAGGCATGTTGATTCAAAATCATTGTTCTATGATGCACTGTTTAACTCAATAGAAAGTTACAAAGCATCAAACAGATCTGAGGATTTTAACAGTATATAGATAAATAATGCTATTCCTTAGATGTTTACTTCAACAAATGACACTGAAATACTTACAATGAGCATGCAAATTTCATTCAATTGTGAGAATAATAGAAATTCCAAAAAAAAAAAAAATCCTATCATGGTTCATAGTTGCTGCTTTTTCCATATTCATCAATATATGCAAATAGATTTGGCCATACTAAGAGTTACTCCCAGAGCCTCAAGTCATGTTTCACCAATGTGAAATTCAAGGATCTGCCATGGGTTTTAACTTATTGATCTTAATAGAAAAGAAAAATTAAATCTGAGTCCCTGATTCTGGCCCTAGCTAGGTACCACATGCTTTGAAAAGTTGCAAAGAATGGATCTACTATTTGACAAATGCAAACTAAGCTTTTCATATAAATTGAAACTTTTAATAATACAAAAATTAGCTACATTATCTGGGAGACTCATTTAAATGATGTTTCTATTTGTTCAAAGAAAGGAAGTAAAGTGAAACACGTGCTACATTGTCGATTACAATGTTGCATTTGTATTTTAAAAATACTAAGTATCGAATTCACACTATTTTCATTTCTTTACATTCTGTCAGGTATTAATATTGTTTAATGGAATGCTGTACATTTTCTTTTCTTCTTCCATTTGGTAACCAACAGGGAAACCCCCCCCCCTCAAAATATGGTATCTCGGGATGGGAGGATGATTAAAGTAAGTATTGTAGTGAAACAAATCTTCAGAGATTTTAAGCAATTCTAGAAAGCCACTTATCTAAGAAAATGATGGAATTACTATCTAAAAGCAACCTCTGTACTGAAGATGAAAAAGCAGTCTAATAAACATTTTTTGAAGTATCCAAAGTTTGTGCTTGGAGATGTGTGCTATTAAAAGTTGCCTGTCATAATAATATGGAGAACTTTGCAGGAACATTTATTAAAGTAAAGTAAAGAGCCTCAGATAGCTCGACGGGCTAGATAGCCTGTTATTAACACCCAGCTGTCTGCAATTATGCGAGTTCGAGGCTCAAGGTTGACTCAGCCTTCCATCCTTTCTAAAGTAGGTAAAATGAGGACCCAGTTTGTGGGGGCAATAAGCTGACTTTGTATAAATATCCAAAAGTATGAAGGCTATTGCTTAACGCATTGTAAGCCACCCTGAGTCTCCGGAGAAGGGCGGCATATAAATCTAATTTAAAAAATAATTAAAAAAAACATGTTAATAAAAATCTTAAGAAAAAAGAATCAGCATAGGTTCTGTCCAGCTAAGTCATGTTTCATGAAACACAGACAGACAGATGGATAAATAGATAGAGAGACCTTATGGCCATTGACCTTCTAATAGAAAACAACAACGCTCATGGTGAAGTTATAAAGGAATAAGATGGCACTTATTTGACAAAAGCTCAATAGGCTTTGACCATTTTTACAAAATATAAAACATAATCTTGAAATGTTTAGAAAAATGGATGTATTTCTGCTGGGAAATAAATAATTGAAATAAAACAAAGTCTGTTAATTCTTTTTTTTTTTATTGAAAAAGTTTTACAATACAATTTTAACCCCATTTTCCCACCCTCCCACCCCCCCACCCTCTCCCCCCATCCCTCCCCCCCTGACTTCCGTTACAAATAGAACATAAATTTTATATATCAATCATTATTAAACATTAGATATAGGTGAGATCCAAAAAATATATCATAAACTTTAACAACAAGTAAAATAGAGTTAATCGAAAATTCTTTACTAATAGAAGGAAAAGCTTAGACGAATAAAAATTATAAATGCCCCATTAAACCTAACTCAAACATAAATCATTGTCAAGACAGCAGTATAACCAAAATATATAAGTTTATATCAACTTAATAATTATCTAAACAATAATATAATATATATATTTAACATAATAATGACTTTAAAATAATTCTATATATATAATCTTCAACATATATATTATACCATACTAATAATTTCAAACCCCTAATAATTATGAATCAAAAAGCTAACTGAAGATTCTTAGTTTGATATTTATTCCGCACATAATCAACCCACTTCTTCCATTCCCTAACAAAAACTTCATGGGTCCTATCTTTTAAGTATGCAGAAATCTTAGCCATTTCCGCAAGACTAGCCATCTTTGACATCCATTCAGCTATCGTAGGCACACTATCTTTTTTCCAATATTGACCAATCAGTAGCCTAGCTGCAGTAATCATATACAAAATCAATCTCGTATCACTCTGTGAACAATCCTTAACTATACCTAACAAAAACAGTTGCGGAGAAAATTGAAGCTTCTTTTTTAAAACATTCTGCATAACCCACCAAAGTCTAATCCAAAATGCTTTCACTTTTCTACAGGTCCACCAAATATGAAAGTATGTAGCATCCAAACAATCACACCTCCAACATTTAGGTTGAACATTTGGAAACATACATGATAATTTCTTAGGATCTAAATGCCATCTATAAAACATCTTATAAAAATTTTCCCTCAAATTCTGTGCTTGTGTAAATTTAACATTCTGGACCCAGATCTTTTCCCATGTTTCTAACATCACTGGTTCTGCAAAATTTTGTGCCCATTTTATCATGCAATCCTTAACTAATTCACTCTCTGAATCTCTTTCTAGCAATAAATTGTACACCCTCTTAATATGCATCGGCCCTTTCTGTTTCATCTGTATCACCAAGTCTTCTTCATGTAGCATTAATCCAATTTTCTGGTCTTCTCTCCATCTCGATTGAAGTTGAGAATACTGCAACCAAGTTAAATTCTTCCCGTCTTCCAACAGAGTTTTCAAAGATTTCAAATTCCATCTGCCCCCATCATTAAAAAGCATCTCTTTGTATAAAATCCCCCTGAGTGACTTTATATTTGGCATAATCTGCCCAAGATCCAACCACAAAGGTATTTTGTAATCCAATTGAAACTGGTGCTTCTTCCAAACTCTCATCAATGCCTGTCTCAATATATGAGTTTTAAATACATTATCCAACTTGTCTTCATAAAACAAATATGCATGCCAACCAAAATGCAAGTCGTGGCCTTCTATATTCAGAATGTCATTTTTTGTTATTCCAAACCAATCACCCACTTGTATCAACACTGCAGCTTCGTAATATAAATGTAGGTTTGGAACTTTAAGGCCACCTCTTTCACGAACATCTTGCATAATTTTAAATTTAACTCTTGGCTTTTTCTCATTCCAAATGAATTTATTTAAACCTGATTGCCATTCAGCCAATATTTTATCACTTCTAAGCACTGGAATCATTTGAAACAAAAACAGAAATCTAGGTAGAACGTTCATCTTAACTGCTGCTATTCTTCCAAGTAAAGATAGTTGCAATTTCTTCCATGTTTCAAGGTCCTTTTGAATCTTATGCCACAAAACCTCATAATTGTTTTGAAAAAGTTTCATGTTCGACGCTGCAACCTGAACTCCTAAATATTTCACCTTTGTAGCTATTTCAAAGCCTGCCAACCTTTCCAGTTCAGTCCTTTGTGGTTCCGACATATTCTTAACTATCATCTTAGTCTTTTTCTGGTTTAGTCTAAAACCTGAGACCAAACCATACTCCTCAATAGTGTTTTTCATCTGGATGATTGATTCCAAAGGTCGTGTTAGGGTTACAACCAGATCATCTGCGAATGCTTTTGTCCTATAATCTTTTTGCCTTACAACTATTCCATTCAATTTGTCCGAATCCCGTAAAGAATTCAACAAGACTTCTAAAGTTAAAATAAACAACAGTGGTGATAACGGGCAACCTTGTCGAGTTCCTTTCTGTATATGAAAATTGGTGGTTAAACTTCCATTAATAACCATTTGTGCTGTCTGTTCTTGATAGATTGCTGCAATTGCTTGTATAAACTGATCTCCAAAATCCATTTTATACAAAGTCTTTACTAGAAAGTCCCAATTGACTCGATCAAAGGCTTTTTCTGCATCCAGAAATACCAGCACCGCAGGGATCTGTTTACTCTTCTCAAGATATTCCAATAAGTCTATGACTTGCCGCACATTATCCTTCATATATCTCCCCTCTATAAAACCTGCTTGATCACTATGAATCACCTCTTGAATAACTGGCATCAATCTGTTGGCTAAAACTTTAGCAAAAATTTTATAATCCGTATTCAGGAGAGATATTGGTCTAAAATTTTCTGGTTTTGAAGAACCATCTTCCTTTGGTATAAGTGAGATAAAAGCCATCTTCCAAGAGGGGGGTATTTTACCCCCCCCCCCCCCGCTGTATACTGCAAAATAAATCCTTAAGATGCTCTACCAATTCTGATTGTAAATTCTTATAATATACTGCTGTCAAACCATCCGTCCCAGGTGCTTTAGCTGTTTTCAGTTGTTTAATTGCAAATAAAATCTCTTCAGATGTTATTAATTGATTCAATCTTTCTCTTTGTTCCGATAAGATTTTGGTAACTCTCGTCTTTCCAAGATATTCATCAATAAGATCCTTTTGAATATTATCTGTACGATATAAATTAGAATAATAATCTAGAAAAGCTTGATGAATTAAAGTCTGTTGAAAAACCTGTTTGCCTTTATATTCAATAGTATCTATTATACGAGAACTTTGTTTCTTTCTTAAAGTGTATGCTAACCATCTGCCCGGCTTATTGGCATTGCAAAAGGTATTATGCCTGGCGAATTGTAAGTTAGTTGCCGTCTGATCAGCCATAAGCATCTGAAATTGATCTTTCAAAAACTGTATAGTAACTTGCAATTTCTCATCAGCCAGATTCTTAATATGCAATTGTTCTTTCTGCTTTATTTCTTGCTCCAAATCCAATCTTGTCTTTTGTCTCATTAACTTATACTTAGAATTCATATAAATCAGTACACCTCTCATATAAGCCTTACTTGCATCCCAAACAACTTCAATAGGTGTACCTTTATTCAAATTCAGTTGAAAAAATTCCTTCACGTGTTTTTTAAGATCATCTATATTCTTCTCATACCTAAATAAATTCTCATTCAGTCTCCAGGATCTTCTCTCCCTCTTACCAAAGTCCATTTCCATCCATACAGAACTATGATCAGTCAAAGTTCTTGGAAAAATCTTAGTCTTAATCATGTTAGCAAGTAAGTCAGTAGAAACCAATATAAAGTCAATCCTAGAAAAGGATTTATGTCTATCAGAGAAAAAAGTAAAGTCCAATTCCTTCGGATGGTGAATTCTCCATACATCCTTCAGTTGTAATTCTTCTTTCAATACAAAAAAAGACTGTGGTAGTTTATTCCCCTTCTTAGCCAATGTCTTTTTATCAAAATTTGTATCAATCACTCCATTCCAATCTCCCATAATCAAAAAAGACTTATAGTTCCATTGCAGTATTTTACTATGTAATAATTTATAAAAAGTTTCTTGCTGCTGGTTAGGGGCGTAGATTCCTATCAAGAATGTTCAGAACTGAACATTCTGTATATTTATTTCAACTGCAATATATCTTCCTTCATCATCCGACTCTACAAGTTTAGCTGGTATTCTTTTAGAAATATACAACACTAATCCATTTCTTTTCGCCAAATTAGAAGACATAAAATGTACTCCAAGTTTTGAATTTATCAAATATTTTTGGTCCTGGGTTCTAATATGAGTTTCTTGCAAACAAACAATCTCATTTTTATACTGCTTCAAATAATGAAATATTTTCCTTCTTTTCTGCGGGGAATTCAAACCATTCACATTCCACGATAAAAATCTAACTGTCATCTAAAGATTCGCAAAGCTTACCGAGCATTTGCCTAAGACCCTGTTCAACGACAGAAGTCTTTGGTCTGGCTCCTCCCACTGCTTCAGATTTTTGTATTCTCCCATTTGTCCCCTTCATTTCTTGTGGCACCTCGGACCTCTGCTGTTTTTGCTTCTCTAATTGCTTTCCTGCTGCACGAGTTATACGTTGATCTTTTGGTTCTTGCATCAACAGTTCAAGGTCCGGATCCACCTCTCTTGTCGCTCTAGTATGTTTGGTTCTAGGCTCTGGGAGGTCAGCAAAAAAATCCACTGTTAGGCCACCTTCTGCTCCTAAAATTTCCTCCGTTGCCATAACTTGAAGTGCCTGTTGTTCTTGTTCCCTTGGGAGTTCTAAAATCCCTTCCTCATAATCCTTGTCTTGAGAAACTCCTTCAACTGATAACAGTGTAGATGAACGTGGTGGTGTTGGAGATCTTTTAAGAATGTTCTGATAGAAATGTTCTGCTTTTGCAACGAATTTAGACGGTATCTTACATCCTCATATCTCAAAATAATTCCAGCTGGTGCATCCCATCTAAATGGAATCTGTCGCCTTTTCAATTCATTTACCAGGAAACCATAGTCTCTCCGATCTCTTAACATTTTAGGTGGTAACTCTTTAAAAACTCCGATTTGATTGCCCTCAGCTTGAATAGTAGTATGAAAAGAACTTTGCAAGATATCGTTTCTCAGCATTCTATCAGTAAAATAAATCACAACATCTCTGGGCAAATTCCTCTGTCTCGCTACACGGGAGTTAAACCTGTAGATCTTATCAATTCTTTTATCAATTAACTCAGGTTCCAACTTCGAAATTTTGGCCAACATCTCCACACAAGCAGCCCTCAGGTCTTCTCTGTTATTCTCCCTCAATCCCCTCAGTCTTATGGCGAACTCCATGGTGCGAAATTGTAACATGGTGATTTCATCTTCTATCTTCTGGTTCCTCACATCCACTTTAAAAAATTTCTCCTCTGCATCCTTCTTATTCTTTTCCACTTCTAAATTTAGATCATCCACTTTTTTTTCCACCACCACCAAGGCATCAGTGAGAGCAGTTACTACTGTAGTTACATCCTGGTTAAACTTCTCACTTTTTTCCTTTACAAACTGCTTCATTTCAATTTGATTATTTTCTATCTTCACATTCAAATCTTTAATTTGATTAGCAAGAGTTGCTGTTAAATTAGCCATAAAAGCTTTCAAATCCTCATTCCCTCCTCCTTGCGTTTGACTCTGAGGCTGGGTTAATGTCTTAGCTGATAATTCCTTTGTCTGGTGAGAAGGGGAATCCCCACCAGCTTTCTTTGAAGCCATGCCTGGACACAGTCTTAGTTTCTTAAAAAAAGAAAATCTTCCTCCCTTTCCTGAAATTCCAATCTTTCTCCCCAGTTTTGCAGAAAGGGGGAACAGCCAAAGTTATATTTCTGCTTTAAAGTCTTTTTGAGTTAAAACCAGGCAGGCTAAAACACTTTAATTAGGACTTTCACTTTCTGCTTTCACTTCCTTCTTTTTAACCAGGCGCCATTTTCCATTCCTTTCACTCCAGAATTTAAACTGCAAACTTTTTTCCTTTGACTCTCAGCAGGCTTAAAAGCTTTTAAAAATCCAAATCTCACCCAAATCTTAAGTCAATGCAGGATCTGTAGATAAGGGGTGGGGTTGCTCCAGTCGTCTCGCTCTGCCGCTTGACAGAGGTCCCTCGGCGCACGGAGCTTCGGCGAAGTAGAAGGGGAGCCTTCACACAGAGCACCTTCCAGGGCAAGGAAACGACCCTGTAGGTGCTTCTGGGGGCTCTACCTGGGCTTCGCCGGCTCTATCCCCCTTTTTAAACAAAAAGGGGATTTTATGAGCCGCCTGACAGCTGCAGCGCGGCTCTAACGCGCGTCGAAGCCAGCAGCTATTCAAAAGCTGCCCGGCGACGATGAAGCCTCCACCCGGAGTCTGTTAATTCTTTATCTAGTTTACATCTTTAGAAAATATGTGTGTTCTTTTTCTTCTAAGCTCTGATAATTACCTAGGTAGGAATGAAATTTTAAAGTATCTTCTGTGGGTCAACATATTGTGATTCTCCTGAAAGAGGAATTCATTTTTCTTCTGTTTGTAATAGGTTAATCGTAACCCTTCTTAATTTTCACATGAGCCAAATATTTTTACATTTGTTTAGATATAACTCAGTTATGCCCTCCTGCATATTCTATCAATATCTGCTTTTGAAGTACAATTGTTTGGATAGTTTATTTTAAAATATTGTTCAGTATATAAGCATCCCTTTGAAAATCTGGCAAGGTTTGTCTTCTAATTCTGACTGATAAAATTGTCCTAGTCAGCATTGATTACATGTCTTTTGTCTGTTATTTATTTGCATTCATGTACATTTTACTAAGTATATTAATAATTAGCAAAATTAAAAACAAAACTGCTTCAATTAATTCCTATAGTTCAGCTGTTAGACTATTTAGTCAGCTAAATTGATGTATTTGTTCTCATTATGTTCATTGTTTATTGTTCTGTTACTTTACTTTGTTCTGTTTAAGCACCTTTTCATTTTCTTTTCCGAAGATAGGTAGCAAATAAATTTAATAAATTTAATAATATCAAAGGGATGTGGTGGGTCAGTGACTAAAACACTGAGTTTGTCAATTGAAAGGTTGGCAGTTCAGCGGTTCAAATCCCTAGTGCCACATAACGGGGTGAGCTCCTGTTACTTGTCCCAGCTTCTGCCAACCTAGCACTTCGAAAGCACGTAAAAAATGCAAGTAGAAAAATAGGGACTACATTTGGTGGGAAGGTAACAGCATTCCGTGCACCTTTGGGGTTTAGTCATGCCGGCCACATAACGACAGAGATGTCTTCAGACAATGCTGGCTCTTTGGGTTTAAAATGGAGATGAGCACTTCCCCGTAGAGTCGGGAACAACTAGCACATACATGCGAGGGAAATCTTTACCTTTACCTTTAATAATATCAAAGTTGGTAGTTTATAAGAGTTGCAAATAGCCCTGCAGAATTCATTGTTTCCAGCAGTGACCAACTAAATGAATTATAAAGATTCCAAGAAGACATGCAAATGAGGGTTAGTTCCTGTTGTGCTAAGTTTATCCCAAACGTTCCTAGCAGAATTTAAAATAATAACATAGTTTAATTTATATGTTGTTTCTTAGGGGCAACCTATTTCCCCAGAAGATATTTTGCAATGCTTAAACTGTGTGAGGAGGGATGCTGTTACGATGATTAGAGCCTCTGGAATTAATTATCACAAGTTCATTTTACCCAAGAGAAGACCGCGCTAAGTTATATTATTTTTATATTATATTATTTTTAATACACTTTATTTACAAATGGAAAAACTAAGGACAGGGAAGAGACATGAACCAAAGAAGTTAATCTGTAACACCATATGTATTTTTCCAGCATAATTTTTGAGTTTCTCCAAAGTATTTTTTTTTTTTTTTGGCCAGAAAAAAATTCCAGGTTTGCAAAGATAGACACAAAGTTTCATCGTTCTTTCCTGCATGAGCTAGTTCAATAGCGAAAACTCAGTGCAAGTTGCAACACCTTTTCTCCTCTATTTTTTTTTCAAATGACCTATGTAAGAACAAATAGCAAATGGAGGCAGCATTTGTAGCATTTAACAATCTCACAGTTAAATTCTGAACTATTAATGGAACAAAAATATAATCCTGTCTTAATTTACAATGGTGGAGCTCTGGAACTTTAAAGTTTAAAATTTTTAAATAATTAAAATTTTATTTTACAAAGCTGCCATCTGCTGACATCGTCAGAGTATTAAACTACCATTACAGAGATCTCTGCCTTTATATGCCATTAATCAATTTTGCCCTTGTGTGTTCAGCATGACGACAGCAAAAACTACACAGCTGATTACAAGTGGGGGACAGCTGGAAGGGCCTATTACATGCGCAAGGGCCAAATTGAGCTCGCAGGATGTCTGCTTCTTTCTTTAAACACACACACACACACACACACACACACACACACACACACACATTTTCCTACGATAAGAGAAGAAAGCAAATGTATGTATGTATGTATGTATGTATGGATGGATGGATGGATGGATGGATGGATGGATGGATGTATTTCTCTTTAGCCAGGTTCTTCCTATATAAACCAAGATTTTTCTGCAGCTCTACTTCAGTGAAATCACAATCCGCTGCCAGAAAAAAAAGCTTAGAAACTAATGGATTGTGATTTCACTGAACTAGGGCTGCAGAGAAATCTTGGTTTACATAGGAAGAACCTGGCTAAAGAGAAATACACATAAAGCCTACAAAAAGGAAAGAACACACACACACACACACACACACACACACACACACACACAAGTTTTGGTGTAGTCGGGTCTTTTCCCATGTAAGATTGAGTGTATCTTGGCAACGTTTCAACGAGGTCCCACTCGTCATCTTCAGGCTGGTGTCTTCGACTTCATGCTTGTGTGAGGAAAGTGTGATCGGAGCTGCTGTCTCTTTATAAATACTGGTGGGGAGGTGTGGAAGCCTTGACAGCTATCCAAAACAAATACAACCCCCTAAGAACATCCTAGTTCTGACCAACCACTGCCTAACCAACACATACTTCATCCACAATGGACAAAGATACAAACAGATAGAAGGAGAACTTATGGGATCACCCCTCTCAACCGTCATTGCAAACCTATATATGGAACACTTTGAAACCAATGCTTTAGATAAATCTGAACTCAAACCCAAACTCTGGCTTAGATATGTAGATGACACTTTCGTAATTTGCCCACATGGAAAAGAAAAACTGGACAACTTCCTCACACATCTCAACAGCCTACACTCCAAAATACAATTTACTATGGAAATAGAAGCTAACAACCAACTCCCCTTTCTGGATGTCCTAATCTACAAAAAACCCAATGGCTCCCTAGAACACATCTTCTACTGGAAAAAAAACCACACGCCAATTGTTACTTAAACACCCAATCACATCACCACCCTGCACAGATCAACTCCGTAGCCAAGACTCCCATCTCCAGAACCAAATGCCTAGCTGACAAAGACCACCTGAAAACTGAATTACACACTCTCACAAACGTATTAAACTCTAACGGATTCCAAAGAAACACAATTACCAACCTAATCCAAAGGGAGACACCCCCCAAGAACCAAGACACAGAACAGGACAATGACATCACCCACCCCCCTTACATCAAAGGCACCACAGATAAAATCAGCAAAATTCTCCACAAACACAATATCAAAACAGTGATTCTGCACTGACCAAAAAATAGCCAACATCTTAAGAAACCCCAAAGAAAAGATCCAGCTAGAAAACCAAGGAGTCTATGAAACACTATGCAAAATCTGCCCAGCCACATACATTGGACAAACTAATAGGAGAATAAATGCACGCATTGCAGAACACAAGAATGCAATCAGAAAAGAAGAAAAAACTTCCTCTTTTTTCCAGCACCTTAAAACAACAGGACATGAAATTGACTTTGAAGGAGCCAAATTAATCTCCAAAACTGAACACTTCAACAAGAGAATAATCATAAAACCATCGAAATAGAGAAACACCCCCATCACATGAATAAACGCATCGATTCCTCCCGCCTACCGGACATCTGGAAACTAGCCCTAGTCAACAGAAGAGTCCCAGCCATGAAGATTAACATCGGACCCAAGATAACACATGACACCACCACCAATCATCCTCATTAGATTCAAACCCAAACCCATCCCATAGACGAAATACAACCACCATCCAGAAGCCAGACCATGGTGGCATCATCAGCTGCTGCACCCCCCTCCGATCCCCACACAAAGCAAACTGACACACACCATGAACACATGGCAAGACCTCAAACTCAGAGCCAAACCAAAGCCCGGGATGTGGCATCACAGCCATCTGCTCAGGACATTACATCAAAAAACTCAGGATATCACAATACTAGAACTCAGGATGTTAACACACAGCCCATTACCCAGGTCATTAAAACACAAAAGACTAATGGGCACACATCAAGGACCCCACCCACACAGGATGTTACAAAACACCTGACTAATCTTCAAACATCTACTCCATCAACAAATCAAGATGTAACAACGCAGGCAACCAACCCGCTCACAGCAACAAAGCCAGCACCCCACACCTCCCCACCAGTATTTATAGAGAAACGGCAGCTCTGATCACGCTTTCCTCGCACAAGCATGAAGCCGAAGACACCAGCCTGAAGATGATGAGTGGGATGTCGTCAAAACATCACCAAGATACCATATATACTCAAGTATAAACCAACTTTTTCAGCACATTTTTAATGCTGAAAAAAGCCCCCCTCAGCTTATACTTGAGTGAGGGGGAAAATGCCTTTTTTCCTGCAACCCATTTTGGCTTCCAGGGGCTGCGGAAAGGCTTGCTAAGGCCAAAACGGGACATGGGAGTGCCTAGCAAGACTCCCTGCAGCCCCCTGGAAGCAAAAACGGGCTGGGGGAGGGGCTTTACAGTCTATTCTATATTCTATCCGAGTGCACTGCGGTTGAGTTGAGAGCTTATTGTAATAGACTGGCTGCTAGCTATCCTTGCTCAGGCTAGGTTAATCACTAGTGGAGCTCTACAAATGCCAGATGAGAAGGAGAAAGGGAGGGAGGGAGAGAGAGAGAGAGAGAAAGAAAGAAAGAGAGAGAGAGGGAGGGAGGGAGGGGAGGGAGGGAGGGGAGGGACGGAGGGAAGGGTAAACCCTTTTACTCACACTTCATCCTCATTGTTTGGGGATCCCTAAGTTCACTGAACTTGAGTTGAGAGCTTATTGTAAGTGCCTGCACTAGCTATCCTTGCTCAGGGTAAGCTACAAAACATTTCAAAATGTCTGGCTTTTCTTCCTCCTACCAAGACCTTCTGGGGTTCTTCAGAGAAAGGGAGAAAGGAGAAAGGGAGGGAGAAAGAAAGAAAGAAAGAGACAGAGAGAGAGAGAGAAGAAAGAAAGAGACAAAGAAAGAAAGAGAAAAAAAAAAAGAAAAAGGGAGAAGGAGAGAGAATGCAGGTATCTCTTAACAGAGGCTTGGACTTGCCTGAAATTAGATCAAGCCCTACATCGCTTAACCCAATGTATCAGATTAAATTGTTATTGAATTATTTTTGGTATATGTACTACATTCTCTTGTGTAATTTAGTTATAGTGTAGTTTACACTATGCACTTACAGAGCTAGTTTACTGTTTTTCTTTGAAATAAATATTCAGAAACATTTAACCTACTGATGCCTCAATTAATGTAATTTTATTGGTATCTATTTTTATTTTGAAATTTACCAGTAGTTGCTGCATTTCCCATCCTAGGCTTATACTCGAGTCAATAAGTTTTCCCAGGTGGGGGGTGGTTGTTTTTTTTTTGGTTTGGTGGTTTTTTTTTTTTTTTTTTTTTTTTGTTTTTTTTTTTGGTGGTGGTAAAAATTAGGTGCCTCGGCTTATATTCGGGTCAGCTTATACTCGAGTATATACAGTACTCTCAATCTTACACAAGAAAAGACCCAAATACATCAAAACTTGCATATATATATATATCAGGCTATGGTTCCTCTTGATTTTATTTCTTATAGTAGCTAACCAGTTCTTGTACTCACAAGATATGTGTTGTAGACATCTCTCTTTCCCACCATTATTACCATGCAAGTGACACCAGAAAACATGCTTCCTTCAAGAGCTAGCACTGGGTCTTCAGTAGTGTCCTTCTGAATGTATTATTATTATTATTATTATTATTATTATTATTATTATTATTAATTAAATTTATATACCGCCCTTCTCCTAATGGACTCAGGGCGGTGTACAGCCAAGAATAAAAGCACTCCAATACAAAATTTAAAATATTAATAAAAAAATTAAATAATTTTGGCCCAACAAATTTAAAAAACCAATAGACAATTAAAATTTAAAACCCATAAAACTTTAGACTTAAAAAGAGGGGGGGGGGTTACGCCAGCCCAGCTTGACAAAATAAAAAAGTTTTTAGGGCACGGCGAAAAGCCCGGAGATCAGGTATCGTACGGATCTCTGGGGGCAAATCGTTCCAGAGGGCTGGTGCTGCCACAGAGAAAGCTCTCCCCCTGGGTGTCGCCATTGTCTGGCTAACAGCATCCTGAGGAGTCCCTCTCTGTGGGAGCGTACTGGCCAGTGGGAGGCTATCGGTGGCAGAAGGCGGTCCCGCAAGTACCCAGGCCCTCTGCCATGGAGCGCTTTAAAGGTGGTCACTAACACCTTGAAGCGCACCCGGAAGACCACCAGAAGCCAATGCAGCTCACGCAGGAGAGGTGTCACATGGGAGCACCCCCTTGCTCCCATAATCCCCCGCGCGGCCGCATTCTGCACCAGTTGGAGCCTCCGGGCACACCTCAAGGGGAGCCCCATGTAGAGAGCACTGCAGTAGTCCAGGCGGGAAATGACGAGTGCCTGAGTGACTGTGCGTAAGGAGTCCCGATCTAGATAGGGACGCAACTGGCGTATCAGGCAAACCTGATAAAAAGCCCCCCTGGCCACGGCTGTCACATGCTCCTCTAAAGACAGCCGTGCATCCAGGAGGACGCTCAAGTTGCGAGCCCTATACATGGGGGCCAATGACTCGCCCCCAATGGTCAGTGATGGAGTCAACTGGCCATATCGGGACGCCAGAAGACACAGCCACTCGGTCTTGGAGGGGTTGAGTTGGCACCTGTTGCCCCCCATCCAGATCCTCATGGCCTCCAGGCACCGGGACATCACTTCCATGGCATCGTTGGGGTGGCCTGGGGTGGAGAAGTGCAGCTGAGTATCATCAGCATACTGATGGAATCTCACCCCAAAGCCACGGATGATCTCGCCCAGCGGCTTCACATAGATGTTGAACAGAAGGGGCAAAAGGACCGACCCTTGCGGCACCCCACAAGTGAGGCGCCTCGGGGTCGACCTCTGCCCCCCTGCCAACACCGTCTGCGACCGGTCGGAGAGATAGGAGAACCACCACAAAACGGTGCCCCCCACTCCCAGCCCCTCCAGCCGGCGCAGCATGATACCATGGTCGATGGTATCAAAAGCTGCTGAGAGATCTAACAGGACCAGGATAGAGGAGCAACCCCTATCCCAAGCCCTCCAGAGATCATCCACCAACGCGACCAATGCCGTTTCCGTGCTGTACCTGGGCCTGAAGCTGGACTGGAGTGGATCCAGATAGATAGCTTCATCCAGATACCCAGGAAGTTGATGCACCACCACACTCTCAACAACCTTCGCCAAGAAGGGAAGGTTGGAGACTGGCTGATAATTAGCCAAAATAGCTGGGTCCAGAGAAGGCTTCTTGAGGAGAGGTCTCACCACCGCCTCTTTCAAGGCAACTGGCAAGACAACCTCACTCAAAGAAATGTTAATAATCCTCTGGAGCCAGCCTCGTGTAACCTCCTGGGAGGCCAGCACCAACCAGGAGGGACACGGGTCCAATAAACATGTGGTTGCGTTCAGCTGCCTCAGTACTCTGTCCACGTCCTCGGGAGCAACAGGATCGAACTCCTCCCAGATGACATCCTCAAGACCGGCCTCCGTCATCCCACCCGTATCTACCCAGTTGGAGACCAGACCTTCCCGAATCTGAGTGATTTTATTGTGCAGAAACTGAACAAAATCCTCAGCACGACCCTGCAAGGGGTCCTCCCGCACTCCCGGATGAAGGAGGGAGCGGGTCACCCTGAACAGGGCGGCTGGGCGGTTATCTGCCGATGCAATAAGAGTGGAAAAATGGTTACGTTTTGCCGCTTTTATCGCCACTAGGTAAGTCTTAATATGAGCTCTTACCAGTGTTCGGTCGGACTTGGAATGGCTGGACCTCCAACTGCTCTCTAGGCGTCTTTTCCGGCGCTTCATCTCCCTTAGCTCCTCAGAGAACCAAGGAGCCAGGTAAGCTCGGCGACGGGTCAGAGGCCGCAAAGGCACGACTCGGTCTAAAGCATCAGCGGCCGCCCTATCCCAGGCGGCCACCAACCCTTCAGCCGAGCCATGTGTCAGATCCTCAGGAAATGGCCCAAGCTCCGTCTGGAACCTCTCCGGGTCCACAGGTGCCTGGGGTGGAACCATCTAATCTGTTCCACCTCCCTGCAGTGGGGTATGGCGGTTAGAAAGTTGAGCCTAAGGAGGGAATGATCTGACCATGACAAGGGCTCAATCACTATCTCCCCTAATTCAACATCATTTATCCACTGACCAGAGACAAAAATCAAGTCCAGAGTGTGTCCTCCCATGTGAGTGGGTTCATGAATTAATTGGGTCAGGTCCATGGCCATCATGGAAGCCATGAACTCCCGAGCCAACTCAAACGCCTCACCAACGGATGGCAGGTTGAAATCCCCCATGACCATAAGCCTGGGGGTTTCCACTGCCACCTCGGCAATCATGCTTAGCAGCTCGGGCAGAGCAGCCGACACGTGGCAGGGAGCCAGGTACGCAATCAGCAAACCCATCTGCCTCCCATGTCCCCACTTCACGAGGAGAGACTCACATCCAGCTATCTGAGGTACAGTGGCCTCCCTAGGAACAAGACTTTCCTTTACAAGAACCACCCCCCCCCACCCCTCCCCTGGGACCTTGGCCGATGGAATGCAAAGAAACCCGGTGGGCACATCTCTATGAGGGGGACCCCCCCTCCGGGCCCAACCAGGTTTCCATAATACCTACCAGGTCCGCACCCCCCTCCTGGGCAAGATCACAAATGAGGGGGGCTTTATTTACCACGGAACTGGCATTGCACAACATCAGCCGAAGGCCCGGGGCCTGAGAATCTGAACAACCCGGAGAGCGAGAAAGGCATTGGGGACCGGAGCATGCGATCGCTCGCAAATAGAGAGCACGTCCTCCCTTAACATGATACGGCCCCCTGCCACTGCTATATCTGCCCCTCCCACCCACAATGCCAATGGAAGCGCCCTCCACAGTGTAGGAACTAGCCCTCTCAGCCCCCCCCCCCAATAACTGTGGGTTGCCCCCACAAACCCATCCCAGTCATACACATGTCATTTTCCCTCCCACCCCTTAAAAATGCGTTAAAAACAAATACAATGAACTTTTAAAAACCCCAACGCCTTCATGCCACCTCTCGGGATCCCAGGATCTGTCCTTGAGGTATTTCTTAGCTAGGCCGGTTGGCCACATCCAGGAATGGGGGGCATTCCTTAAAGCCAATAAGTCAGTTCTAAAATAAAATCGTGGAGCCATAACCAGCCATAAAAAAGGATGTGATGAAAATGGCCGTCAGGAGATAATATTAGCAGACTAGGGACTGGGTGAGAACTCTTGCAGACATCAGAATCTCCCCACCCAGGCGTCCTCTCACAACACCTGGATGAGGCATAGTTGGTACACCCCCATCGTCCTCTCACTACGACGGTTTCTCAAAACTTGTCTAAGAGTTCTGTTCGGCGGTCTCCTTGACAATGACAGGGCTCTCACCCCTGCACAGTCAGTTTGATGTCCTAGAACCACAACTGCCCTCTCACGGCAGTGGGAAGTCCTGCCCAGAATGCACCAGTTCCATAAAGGAGGAAAGACCAGAGCCATCCCGGCCATCCAAGTCTGAGTTCAAATTCGCTTAAACCTGGGTGGGGCCCCAAAAGATCTAAAAAGGGGGGGCAGGGTCCAACACCCCCGCTGGAGGTGTAGAGAGGCCTCTCAGGGTCGACCCCCCAGAGGTCTTTCATGCCCGAGGTGTGCCCAAGAAAGAACATAGGCACAGCCGATGCAACAGCAGGTATTCTCAGCAGCGACCAGCAGAGGGCAAGGTGGTCCCTTGATAGTTCATGGGTACAGCAGGTCTCAGATTCGCCGTCGGTGGCAGGAGAGGAAAAACCCAAGACAGCAAGCCCCCTCCAACTCCTTTGGCTCCACCACTCCGGCTCTGGCTCCTCTCTCCTCCATCCGACCGGCCCGAAACCTCCCAGACTTGCCAGGAAACCGTCTCCAACATTCCAAGAGAGGGCCCGCTCCGACCATGCTCCTCGGCCTCCCAACGACCCGGCCCGCCGGCTCCGTCACTCCAGCCTCTCCAAGGCCCCACAACTCCGCCACCGGCCGCTGGAAATCATCGTTGGAAGCCCGGACGCTGTTTGCAGCTCGCTGAGCTCCGCTGCAGCCGTCGGTCCTATCCCTCGCCCAGGAACAGCGAAAAAGAAACTCAGAAGCTCACACCGCCCCCCCCCCCGGCTGTCTGGTAAGTCCTCCTTCCACCCATGTCGGGGGGGGGGGTAGTAACAAACAACCCCCCGAGGGTCCTTTTTTAGGCCAAAAACATCCACCCCCAGCAGAGACTCAACACGCGGTGGCCATTTTGAAAGCAGAAGTGTTCCATATCTATGGAACTTCCTATGTATCTTCCTTAATGAATCAAACTTGCTTTTAAAGCCACCAAGTTAATGGCCATGGTAATCATGTCCAAGCTATTTGAAATTCAAATAGGACCAAATGAATAATTAACTTTCAAACCAAGAGAAATTCATCAGTCAATATAATTGCTACCAGAAGGAAATAGTTTTAGAATTTAGAGATACTACTAAAATGGAATAGATTTAAGACATGGAAATATCATTTTAGAAAGGAAGAGAACCAGACTTCATGCTTTGTACTTTCGTGGTCTGCTATATTGCTAAAAAAAAAAAAAAAAAAAAAAAAACACCCTTTTCATCCTGTCCATCTGAGGAATCCCTTAGCACAAAAGGAATTACCAGGAGATCACTACTTTGTCACTCTCCAAAGCTCCAGAAGGAATGTACAGATAAAGTAACTAATGCATCTTGAATGGCAGCAGGAGCAGACAGATGCAAGGGGAAGGGGGAGAGATAAGGGTGACATAAAACTGTTGGAACTAACCAGACAGTTTTCAATGAGATTAAGCCCAGATGAATGTAAACCCCCAGAAGTAATTTACATTTGATGTCGGTGAAAGCAAACTAATGTACATCTGAAGAATAATTCATATCTACTGCTGTGTAATAAAATTACTTAGGTATGTTAAAAAAAAGGAGGTGTCACAAAAGGAAGAGTTAAGAATACACATAGACACACATATACACACCAGACAAAGTCCAAAGGAAGCTTGTTTGAAAAGACTGAACAGTCAATTATGTCTGGAAAGTGAATAGGAAATAATATTTGGACTGAGCTTTGTGCTAAGAAAATACAAACTGGCTCCACTATCAAACAAAAAGGGGCTGAAATATCTGCTGCTTAGACATACATCTAAATGCATGTATTAGAAAGGTTGGAAAATATTACGTCTGAATCACAAATACCCATTTTGGCATCTCAGGAAGCATAGGAAGAATGATGTCATTTCACATTTTGGTAGACGTTTGCCGCTTAAACATCCTCTCCCAAAGTAGGAGAAAATTGCCTAAAAATGTTGTTTTTAAAACAACCAAAAACAAAAAGGCAGAATAAAAAGGCTTTCATTTTTTCAGGTTTTAAAATCATTCAACACCTCCCTCCAAGTATAAAAATAAAAAAGATTCATTTATTCCACTTGTATGGACAGCAAATGTGGCCTCGTGATCTGCTTTATAGCCATAATAGTTTTATATCATTCTAGAAAAGGAGCTGGTCCAGAATTAAGAGGTCAAGGAAACAAGCGGGGCCTATTTGGTTCTTTTGGTGATAAAAATCACTAGCAAGCACTGCTAGTGAAGGCTGGTTCCTTTCTACTCGTAGATCCCACATAGCTAGATCCTATCAGGATTCATAGGATCATTCTCAAATCCAAGGAACAGGCAAGGACAGATAAAACTATCTAGATGTCTGAGATGCACATTTCTGATGAGGCATAGTGAAAATTCAAGGTGAGCTAAGTAGGTTTTTAGTCACAAACAAATATGAGAGCAGAAAGTGAGCTTGCTTAAATAGATCAGGTTGGACATTTTCCTGAAGGACTGTTAATTAATCAGTTGGGAGAAATCATGTTTCTGTACACCTCAGATAGTGTTGCACTGTTCTTGAAGCTTGAGTTGTCTTCAATCTATCTTGATTGATAGTTGTTATTTAAGTTATTTCCTGACTTCTTTTCTTTCCAATTTATCATGTTTTTATTCCTATGTGGCAGCTGTATTTTTCTATGTTTCTGCCACCAACACCACTGGTGGAGCAATTTGGATAAAACTGTAGACCAGTTGAGACTTGTGATTCACAAATTGACAGTGTTATTTTGCATTAGAAGATGCACATGCACACACACAAAACACACACACACACACACAGAGAGAGAGAGAGAGAGAGAGAGAGAGAGAGAGAGAGAGAGAGAGAGAGAGAGAGAGAGAGAGAGAGAGATCTTTGGAGATATTATGATCCAAAGACTCAATTAAATACATAAATTGCCATTGAAACAGCATGGATTGCTTGCCATTTAACATATTTGTAAAATCACAGGTGGACAGGAAAACTAATTAGTTTGAACCAGTTCTGATAATGAAATTGTGCATATCAAATAACTATCTCCTTACCGTTCCCTACTCTGTTATGCTCAATATCATATTAGATCACTACAGTTACTACTGGTATATTTCTCTGCTGTTTAGCAGGGAGAAAGGAAGGGTGAGAAATTTGCTGAACTCATCAGGCATTTGAAAGACCCTGTGTGACACCTATGAGTTACAAAAGAACACAGTCAAGATGCTGGTTGCCAGAGAAGAAACAAAGGGGGAGAAATCACCATTCAATGCAAAGGACACTCTCTAGAAAACCTAATGGGGTAATTCCCTTCCTCCTGCTGTTTTTGAGCATATGGCAGATGCTGCTAAATTTTCACTTCTCCTGAGAAGATCTCTCTCTCTCTCTCTCTCTCTCTCACACACACACACACACACACACAGACAATCTTAATCATTAGAGACAGAGTGTTCATCTGTTTGGAGGACCAGATTAGACGTTGTAGCAATAGTCCATCATTACCCAACTCAGTTTGAAGACAGTCCATTTTGATTCATTCTCAGCTTCAGATTCATGAAAATGGAAGAGAGGGGCGATGGTGATGACGATGATGTTCAGGAGTTTGTATTTTTCTTTTAACTAATAAAGTGATGGAGTCCCAGCTTTTCAGTGCAACCAGATCTGTTTATGTCTCCCTGGCTGAACAGTCCAGAAAGACTCAAGTCTGTGATTGCAGCATTTGTAAGCAACTCCTTCAAGAAATTCTATATTTACCTGGATTCAAATGGTAACATGGACATCTATGGACAGTTAGTATTGCTTTTTCCCTTTGAGAGTTGGATTGTTGCAGTTTTATTGCAGAAGCCATATCTACTGCATGAGTATAAAAGATCTATTGCAAGTCTCCAAAGAGAATTGAAATTATTGAAATGACAATTCTCTCTCTCTCTCTCTCTCTCTCTCTCTCTCTCTCTCTCTCTCTCTCTCTCTCTCTCTCTCTCTCTCTCTCTCTCTCGCACACACACACACACACACACACATTCTGATAGCAGCAATGCATATCTCTTTCAATTCTTGTCATCACAACTCTTGCTCTGAAGCTAATGCAGCTTTTCATAAGTATACATCTGTATTTTCCTTTTTGTATTTTAACCATAGCAATCACTTGCTCAAAATAGTTCTATGAACTTTCTAAGCCTCCTATAATCTTTTACAAGATTTGCCTCTATTGTGTCCATCCTTAATATCTCCTTTAGTCTCTGCGTACTGTCCAATCAGTTCAGACAGGCTAATCCAATAATCCTATCACTGATCCCAAGGCTGTAATTCGAGTGACTAGTGGTAATCTGATCTCAAGCATAACTCTGAACTGAGGACAGATCGAGCAATCACTGAATCCAATATAATTTGGCACAACTCATACAGATGTCTTACACCCACCCACACCCACCCACACATGCTATTCATATGCACTCTTTGTTCAAAAACCTATAACTATAGCAAAAACTCATAAGTATAGGTTGATAGGACTGAATATGATCCTATCATTGTAAAGTGCTGCTATACTTACGAGTTTTATGCTATCCATTCTGTTAGCTTCTGTCAATTTTATGTAATTGGTGGCAGAGAAAAAAATATTGCAAGTCAGAATATTGTTCCCTTCCTCTATAAGAGGAAGTCTTATTTGTGAGATGTGCAGCTAGAGAGTCATTTGGTCTTATAGTTAAGGCACCAAGCTAGAAAGAGGGATATGGCAATAGCTATCCAAACCAAGCATTTTGAGGAAGTAGGATACATTCTTACTAAAGATCTCAGGTCATCAAGTGGGAGATTATGAGAAGTGGAGGCTATACCCTAACCCAAATAAAACTACAGTATGAACCTTCCATTTAACTAATTGTACAGCAAAGTAAGAGTTAAACATATCTTTTTATGGAAAGAGGATAAAACCCAACTGCCATCCAAAATATCTCAGAATAACCCTTAACCAATCCCTTACATTTGGAAAACACCTTGAAGTAATCGTACAAAAATTGAAAACCTGGAACAACTTTATTAGAAAAATTGCAGGAATAGGCTGGGGAGCACAAGCAAAAATAGTGTGTATAGTGGCACAATTATTAGTATACTCTGTTGCCAAATGCTGCGCACCTCTATGGGGAAGAAGTTGTCATACCAACAAGATTGATGTTCACCTTAAGGACACAATGAGAATAGTATCTGGAACCTTTAAATCCAAACCATACCATTGTGATGCTCTGGAACAACAATAACACATATAATTCAATAATGTTGATCTGTCCCCCTCTACAGATACCCACAAAAACACAGCCAGTCGAGGGTTAAAGAAGCACTTGGCACACTCCACAGTTCTTATCTCAAACTTGGCAGCGACATGCACACCGTCTGCCAAGGGCTTTAATAGTTCACAAAAAGAAAATCACCTACATAGCTTTGCCCAAATCCGTTCTTTTAGTTCCAAAGACTACTAGATTGAGTTTTTGTTCATCACAGAGATCATTAACCACCACCCTGTCTATTATATAGTCTCTGGGTGTGGTCCAGTGACTCATTGGTCCTGTGACTCAAGTCCAGTGACTCAGGTCTATTCCCTCGTGTGTCTCCGCAGCTGCTGTAAGCGCTTATCTCGCCTTCTTTGACGTGCGTCCAGGAATGACGTCTCTCCCTCACTCTCATCTGAGACACCTGTTTCCCCACTACTTTGCTCTCTTTCAGCTGGCACCTGAGACGGTGCCAGAGCGGGGGGGCTGGGAGATCTGGCTGGCTCCTCTTCCTCATGCTCAGAGCTTCCTTCCTCCAATGGGATAGGCTCGGAGGACGGGGCCACAACACATGTCTCCTCAGGAAATTTCAAGGCACTTGGGATCATCACCGCCACACCAGAAGTAGTTAGCTGGTTAGTTTCCTTAGATGTTGAATTATGATATCTATAAATTCTATGACTCCATATTATGGTGATTTTATTATGGTTTTACCTTAATGTAATATTTTATTGCCTATATTGTATTGTCTGTATACACATATATACATATATCCATATACATACACAAATATACATACACACATACATACATACAGGTTCTGTGTCATCATCATCATCATCATCATCATCATCATCATCATCATCATCATCACCAATACCATCATGGACCAGTCCATTGTGGGATGAAGACCTCTTCTTTGACCGAATATGGACCAAGCCCACTGATCCTGCATGGGTTTCTAATTATATCACTGGGGTTCCAAGTAATAGTCCCATAGCAAGCAAAACTCCAAGGCAGGTGAACTACTCAAAGAATAGCTTTATTGGAAATATCATATTGGCACAGATCTGGTGAAAACCAACTCTGAAAGTTCCCGCAGTTTTCACCCAATTAAAAGAGAAAGTTTTCCCACAATCCCAAATAATCAGTCACATGATCCACTGAAGATGCTGTCTGGTTGTCTGGTGACCTCACTTCTCTTTCCATGGTTCAGATGTGAGAAGGTCCTTGGTTCCCAAGAGAAAGTATTTTGTTTTGGCTACACAGCCCCAGCTATCGCTAATCCCCCCTCCCTATCCCTCAGTTCCAGTGTGGCAACACTGAAGCTCCAAGATGCCTCCGGTCAGTTCAGCTTCAGGGATGACATACACATTGCTAAACTTACAGTGCTGAGTGAGACTGACAAGTCCTTCAACTGACATCTGTGCCTAAGGGAGGACTAAATCCTGGGTTTTCCAGTTCCTAATCTAGCACCCTAATCACTACTACACACTGGCTCTCAGTAATCACTATACCGAACTGGTTCTCACATGTCATATATACCAGATCTGAAAGTATTGGACTGCTTTCTATTTGTTTAGTTCAGGAGTAATTGCAGCAGCCATTAAAGTGAAACTTTGCTTATACGTCTCCTCAGAAAGATTGGAGATCTAGAAAACAATGTTAAAACTTTTAGATTGGCAGAGATGATGACAAGCATGATACCCTTCAAACCATCCATTCTTTTAACTTGCTTTGTTCTCTAACAAGCTTCATTAGTTTCTGATTCGGTTTTAACTCTACTATTTTGATAAGTACTTAACCAAAGAACTTATCAAAGTAGCAGGCTTTCCCTGCGTAATTTCAATATTTTCATTTGCTAGGTGAAAACAGGTTTTGGGGAAACACTACAGGGCAGATGTGAGGGGAGTAAGTGCATGTCTCTATTCTTTTCAATATCATTACCTTTGCTTAAATGTTAAATTTCCTCTCAGAACAATAATTGCATGTTTATTGTAAATAGAAACCAAATAATGATTTGCTTTACAAATGATACATTTTAAAGTTTTAAGAGGTAGTAGTTTGATACTTTTTTTAAAAATGGGATGATTGCAAAAGCTAGAATTCATTCTGATTATTAGAAAGCTAATCCTGCTGAGATAATAAGTTAAATGCACATCTATGAATAAAGCTGTATCATAACATACAGTACAGCTATTGTAACGGAGATGCCAATCAGTAGAGAATACATTCCTTTATTCTGCCAAGTAAATTTGGGTTTTTTCCACAACCACTAAAGATAGAAGTCCTGTCTTTCTTTCCCTCTAATTCCCTAAAATTAAAGAAAGGAATAATAAAAGAGGCCTAAGAATATAAATTCAAGGTCACGGTTTTGTTTTTACTTGAAAATTACATTGAAAGGGTTGGAAAGGAGGGGAAAATGTAGAACATGGCCATCTAATAAAGAAATAACAGTCTGATGGCCCTTTCTAGGACTTAAAAGGGTTCTACTACAAGACCAAAAACAGAAAATAATGAATATGCTGATGTCAGGATAAATTTGATCCCTAATCCTCAATGGTGATTTAAAAACAAAGCAGAAAATAGAAGCTTTAACTTTAATTAAGCTTTTTACTTGTAGGATTTATTTATGAGCCCTGGTTATTCAGTGTTTAAAAAGCAGTATTGCAAGCTAATTTTGCCCACAGTCTGAAGTTCAATCCTGACTCAGACATCCATCCTTCTGAGGTTGGTATGATGAGGACCCAGATTGTTGGGGGCAATATGCAAATAATGCTTACATTGTAAACCCCCCAGAGAGTGCTGTAAAGTGCTGTGGAGCAGTATATAAGTCTGCATGCTATTGCCATTGCTATATCCCCTTATTGCATGTTGTCTGGTGTTTCATTAATCAAAATATGAACATATGTACATTTGTACCAGAGGTGGTATTCAGCTGGTTCTGACCGGTTCTAGCAAACCAGTAGTGGAAATTTTGAGTAGTTTGGAGAACCGGCAATACCACCTCTGACTGGCCCTGCTATTGGCTGCCTGAGTCCCTGCTGATCAAGTCTCAGTTGATTGGCTGGGTCTTCTTTTATTGCCCTGCACAGGAGAACGGAGCTGGAAAGCAGGTTAGTGGTGTGGGAATGGAGATTTTACAGTATCCTTCTCCTGGAGTGGGCTGGAAATGGAGATTTTACAGTATCCTTCCCCTGTAGTGGGTTTCAAATCCCAGCGCTACCGGTTCGCTATTGGTAGCAGGCAGGCACACATGCTTCGTGAGCATGCAGCGCTTCTGCGCATGCACAGAGCATTTTTGATGATGTCTGGGTGGGTGGGTGGAGCCTCTCACCACCGCTGCTACTGGTTCACCTGAACTGGGGCAAACCGGGAGCAAGCCACCACTGATCCTTCCCCTGGAGTGGGGTGGGAATGGAGATTTTACAGTATCCTTCCCGTGCCATGGCCACCAAGCCACGCCCACCAAGCCATGGCCACAGAACTGATAGTAAAAAAATTTGAATCCCACCACTGATTTGTACCATTCATTTTCAAACTTGTCTTGCCCTGGCTTTAGAAAGAAAAATATATTCACTTGAAACTAACAACTTCCATAATAACCTTAAATGGAATTTCCTCATCCTCATTATGCAACTATTCCATCTAATTCAGAAACAGTCAGAAGGAGGATAGGCTGAGTTTTAATGGATAGGAAGAAAGTGATCCATTCACATCTTCTTTTACATGCAGGCATTTATATTAGCACTTCTCAGCCCCTTATTGCCAAAACTGTCAACAGAAATACCCAACAATTCACCAAAAAGGTAAAAAGAAGTACGTTTTGGGGGAAATAGTAATAATAATCATTTACGTATGTATCTGTCTGTCAGTCAGTCTGTCTGCCAATTCATCAGTTTGCTGATCTGTCCATCCATCCATCTGTCTCCATCTATCCATGCAACCCTCTATCTGTTCACCCATCCAGCCACCTGTCCATCTATCTGTTAGTCCATCCATGCATCAATCCATCTGTCCATTTTCTTTCAGTCTGCCCATCCATCTATCTGCCTTGAGAGCTGTGGTGATGCAGTGGTTAGAATGCAGTACTGCAGGCTAATTCTTCTGACTGCTGATTTCCAGCAGTTCGGCAGTTCGAATCTCACCAGCTCACGGTTAACTCAGCCTTCCATTCTTCTGAAGTCGGTAAAATGAAGGACCTAGTTTGTTGAGGGCAATATGCTGATTCTGTAAACCATTTAGAGAGGGCTGTAAAGTACTGTGAAGTGGCATATAAGTGTAAGTGCTATTGCTACTACTACCTATACATCAGTCAGTCCTCTGTCCATCCATCTGTCCATCTATGTGTGTCCTTCTGTGCCTATGTGTCCATTTGTTGGTCCTTCTGTCCATTCATCTGCCAATCTGTCTACCTGTCCACCAATCCAACCATCTATGTATATCAGTCAGTCTCTATGTCTATCTACCTGTCCATCTATCAGTCTGTCCATCCACTTGTCTATCCATCTGTCTGTCAGTCAGTCTATCCATCTGCTCATCCTTCTATTTGTCTGTCCATCTATCCTGTCCTTTCATTTGTCTCTCTGTCCATGACTGTTCATCAGGATTTATCTGTCCTTTCAACCATCTGTGCTATCCAGCCAATGGCAAAGATATCAATTCATATTGTGTAGGAGAAGATAATAGTAAATCATTTCTACATTTTACCAAAAAATCCCACATAGATAGAAAATATAAAATGTCAATATGGGGCCAATTTGATCTAGTGATTTAGATATCAGTCTAAAAATGGAGAAACTGTAAATTCTAGTCCCACTTTAGGCATGAAAATCAGCTGGGTGATCTAGGTCCAATCACTATCTCTCAGTCCAACCTAACATCCCTTAAGCCTTGCTTGCTGACAGCCATCAAACAATATCATGTTGTTATTGGTATCTTTTTCAATATTTTGGTAGCTCTTGTTCAATATTTTGTTGAGACTGGATTGAAAAATCTAGGACATTATTTTACCAGTATTTGAGATAAGCACAGTTGTTCAGATGTTCCTACTGTCCCTTTTTGGTGTTGCAATATAAAATGGTATTTTCCAGTTTCTTGACCACTGTTATGTTTTTGATATGTATAAGTAGTACTTTAACATTATAAGATTTTAAAGATTTTACTAGAACCTGCAGGTTCTTTGTATTTTTGGCTATCAAGTTAGTGTTATCAGCATAGTATATGTTGTACAAGTTTCTTCCTCCAGTTTGAAATCCATATCCATCTTCTTCCAATCCAACTTCCCTTAATATGCATTTAGTATTAGGTTGAATAAATAAAGGGAAAGTAAATAACTTTGTCACACTCCTTTGCTAACCTTGAGCCAGTCTGTTTCTTCAGGTTCTGCCTACTCTGTGGTTTCTGAACTATATATAAATTTCTCATGAATACAGTGAGAGGTTCTGGGATTCTCATTTTTCTGAGGACATAATCACAGCCCTTTGTACAATCAATAAATCATATACTTTTTGATATTCTTTGGCTTCTTCAATTATCCAGTGTGTATCAGTAGTAATGGCTACTTGTGTTCCACAGTCTTTTGTAAAGCCAGCTTGGATATCTGGCATCTCTTTTTCCATGTAGACTCTACTCTTCACTGGATGATCCTAAGCACTATTTTGCTAGCATGTAAAATTAAGGATATGTATTGTACAATATTTTGCACACTCTGTAAAGCCTCCTTTTTCGGTATTGGAATATAAATTCACATCTTCCAGTCTTTGACCATTGTTATTCTCCAGATTTGCGGGCTTAGCTTGCTTAGAAACTTGAGTGATTTGTCTTCTGTTGCTTGCTATATTTCTGTGGGTATTGCATCACTTCCTAAAGCCTTCCCACTTGGTAATGTATGGAATCCTGATCTAACTTTATCTTCTAGCATTAGAAGTCCTTGTAAGTAGGTAATATCTTCTAAGATATCATGATTTCAATATACTCCTTCTATCTTTGTGTGATCACCTTTCAATCAGTTATTATATGTCCACTGGTGTCCTTTAATACATCAATTTGAAGTTTGAAAGCCCTCCTGAGTTTAGATATCCATTTTTTTAAGTTTCAATTTCTCCAACATTTTTTCAATCTCAGAGGTTTTACCCTTTGCTTTTTCTTAATGTCGTTCCTTGTTTTTCTCTATTTCCATTTTGTATGTCTTCATGGATGTTGTAATATTGCTACTTGCCTATTTTCCTCTTAAATCCTTTGTTAAGTTTCTTTTTGTCTTTCTTAGCTTTGGTTTCTCTTCTTAGCAATTTCTACTTTGTTCTGACATCCATGAGCACCTCATGAAATTGATATTCTACTTCTGCATAAGTTTTCTTCATTTTAAACCTCTGCCAAAGTCTTAATACTGAATTCCATAGTTAATTTCATTGGCTCTTCTCATTGAGCTACAAAAAAAAATTAAGTCCTTTGAAGAGCTGATGAATTTCATTCACAGCTTTACAGCAGAATATAATTCCATTTATCAAAGTGCTTAAGGAGACAAAAAATTATTCAAGCTTTGAAGACAACACACCTGATCAATTAATAACACCTTCCAGGTACAATGGTGAAAACAACTGGTCAGAGAAAAAAGCTATTCTGATTAATTGTTCAATTGCTGTGGCTTGGGAGCTCTAAGGATGATCAGGAGAGATGAGGGCAATGACGGATGCCTCATGCCAAGGAAGATTTGCCCTTCTTTCTTTCTGAAAACAACAACAACCCTTTATTCACATTCTTACTATTACACTGAATCTATATATTACTAAAATTCCTGTGTATGTTTTGTTTTATTTTTTGTAACCTTCAGTTGGGCAAAATGGCATAATGAGACAACAAATTTTAAATCAACATAATCTAGGTTAGTTAATTTACAGAATGCATCCAAAATCCAGGATTTATGACAGCCATGGGATTAAAATTTGGCCAAGTTATAGCTGCTTCAGTGCTGCATGCCATTTTTTGTGGTAAGTCACAGTCAGTGATTGCCATTTCCAATATTCTCTGCCAGCGTCTCACAAGGCAAGTCAGCAGGGAAGCCGACAGGAAATCAGAAATCAAAATCTAGCAGAGAGACTACCATTAGCAAGTGAATCAACTTCCTTAGATGGCAGATGCTTCCTGGGGTGGGAAGGAGGGAGGATGTGCATAGGGGTTGTGAAAGAGGCATCAAAATACAAGGTAGTGTGTGACGGCCACCAGGTAGCTTGAGGTGGGTATGCAGGAATACATGAGTGTTACATAAGGAATATTTCAGAAATGATGGCCCAATCCCAGTGGTGGGATTCAGCCAGTTCGCACCACTTTGGGAGAACCGGTTGTTAACTTTCTGAGCAGTTTGGCAAACTGGTTGTTGGAAGAAATCATTAGGGCAGAGAACCAGTTGTTAAATTACTTGAATCCCATCACTGCATATTGTGTAATAAATATATAAATCCACAAACAGCAGAGAAGAACAATAGAGTGAGTCAATCAGTTGCCAGAAGAAACAGTCCAATATAGTAAGAGAAAAAGGAAAAGATTGAGACAAATGGAGCATTGGAGAGAGATAAAGGTGCCTTATAGCAGAAGAAGAACCCAGTAAAAGAGTGGGTGGGGAACAATTTTCTCTTTTTAATAATAAAACTAAAGAACTGTGAACGTTTGAATTGGTTGCATTAATGAAATCCGTGATGGATAAGCATATTATTTGTACATTTGAGTTTAAATTGGATGATGCTGAATTTAGAATTAGCAGTGAGCGAGAGAGAAAGCATGTTTAATCATCCTGGTCAAACACAAGAGGAGGAAGAATTTTGTGTGTGAGAGTGTGTGTTCTCTTACAACCCTGTCTGTACCAGTTCCTTTTCTTATTCATAGTTGCAATGCACCAGAAGGGAGGGAATAGCGTCAAGGTACGTGGCTGAGAAACCTAGATCTTTGTGGCTTCTGCACTAGTTTTCATACTAGCACTAATTCAACAACATTTTCTTTGCACATTGTCATCTTATTTTCTTACTGCATCTTGGGGGATGCAACCCAACTTGATATATCTTCTTTGGTATGAAGAAAACCAAACCAAACCAAACCAAGAGGCCTATCTAAAAGCCTGTCAATAAATGTGAATTTGTACCACAGACAGCTTAATTCTTACCGTTATTTAAATGCTATAGCTTTTATTTCTTCGTACAAGCCATTTTATATTAAAGGTTCCAATAACAGAACAAGTCCTGGGGGAGGCCCCACATACATCTACTTGTCAAGATGAGGATTCTTATCTAACTACCTCTACTTTGGTACAGGAAAGCCAAAAAACAAAAACAAGCCATTCCAGTCAGACAATCCAGATGGAATCACGTAATTAATGTTTCTATAGCTACAAAAGGAGTCACTGTGGTGTGAGCTTTTTATACAAAGACACTAAAGCAGTTTGACAAAATACCGGTAAAACGGTGGGGATGGAAGGAAAACTGGAGGAACTCGAAAAGGTCAAATCCCAATTTGGTGCTTGTACAAAGCATGTCATTTTGATTTGATTATGAGAAGACCTGAAAATTACTATGTCATTTCCAAATAGGAACATCCTGTTTCAATACATAACTGAATTTATCAGAGTCATGTTCTTAAAAACTAAACAAATTTATTTTATTTATTTATTATTTCAATTTATAAACCGCCCTTCTCCTTGCGGACTCAGGGCGGTGAACAGCCAGAATAAAACATGGTATACAAAAGTTAAAAACAATTAAAAATTATTAAATATTATTCGGCCGAGAATTAAAACAACCCAATTTAAAATCAATGTCAAATTTAAAAATGAGGATGGGATCAAGCTAGCCCAGCTAGATGGAACAAATGGGTTTTAAGGGCCCGACGAAAGGTCCGGAGATCTGGAATCCTGCGTATCTCCGGGGGTAGGTCATTCCAGAGGGCGGGCGCTGCCACAGAGAAGGCTCTCCCCCTGGGAGTCGCCAGCCGACACTGTCTGGCCGACGGCACCCGGAGGAGGCCCTCTCTGTGCGAGCGTACTGGCCGGTGGGAGGCTATTGGCGGCAGAAGGTGGTCCCGCAAGTACCCAGGTCCTAAGCCATGGAGCGCTTTAAAGGTGGTCACCAACACTTTGAAGCGCACCCGGAAGACCACCGGGAGCCAGGGCAGCTCGCGCAGGAGAGGTGTCATGTGGGAGCGCCACGTCGCTCCCATAATTCCCCGCGCGGCCGCATTCTGGACCAGTTGGAGCCTCCGGGTGCACCCCAAGGGGAGCCCCATGTAGAGAGCATTGCAGTAGTCCAGGCGGGAAGTCACGAGAGCATGGGTGACTGTGCGTAGGGAGTCCCGATCTAGAAAGGGACGCAACTGGCGTATCAGGCGAACCTGATAAAAAGCCCCCCTGGCCACGGCCGTCATGTGTTCTTCTAAAGACAGCCGTGCGTCCAGGAGGACGCCCAAGTTGCGAGCCCTCTCCGTGGGGGCCAATGTCTCACCCCCAATAGTCAGCGATGGCGTCAGCTGGCTATATCGGGACGCCGGCAGCCACAACCACTCAGTCTTGGAGGGGTTTAGTCGGAGCCTGTTTCTCCCCATCCAGACCCGCACAGCTTCCAGACACCAGGACATCACTTCAACGGCATCGTTGGGGTGGCCTGGGGTGGAGATGTACAGCTGGGTGTCGTCAGCGTACTGATGGAATTCCACCCCAAAGCCACGGATGATCTCACCCAGCCGCTTTACATAAATGTTGAACAGAAGGGGCGAGAGGACCGACCCCTGCGGCACCCCACAAACAAGGCACCTCGGAGTCGACCGCTGCCCCCCTGTCAACATAGATTGCGACCGGTCAGAGAGATAGGAGGAGAACCACCGTAGAACGGTGCCCCCCACCCCCAACCCCTCCAACCGGCGCAACATGATACCATGGTCGATGGTATCAAAAGCCGCTGAGAGATCTAATAGGACCAGGATAGAAGAACAACCCCTATCCCGTGCCCTCCAGAGATCATCCACCAACGCGACCAATGCCGTTTCCGTGCTGTGCCCAGGCCGGAAGCCGGACTGGAGCGGATCTAGATAGACAGCTTCATCCAGGAACCGGGGAAGCTGCCGTGCAACCACACTCTCAACAACCTTCGCAACAAAGCGAAGGTTGGAGACTGGACGGTAATTAGCCAAAACAGCCGGGTCCAGAGAGGGCTTTTTGAGGAGGGGTCTCACCACCGCTTCTTTCAAAGCGGCCGGCAGAACACCCTCACTCAAAGAAGCGTTAACAATCTTCTGGAGCCAGCCTCTTGTAACCTCCCGGGAGGCCAGCACCAACCAGGAGGGACACGGGTCCAATAAACATGTGGTCGCATTCAGCCGTCCCAGGATCCTGTCCATGTCCTCGGGAGCCACAGAGTCGAACTCCTCCCAAACCACACCCCCAAGACCTGCCTCGATTATCCCGTCCGGATCTACCCAGTCAGAGGCCAGACCTTCCCGGATCTGAGCGATTTTGTCATGCAGATACTGGACAAAGTCCTCAGCTCGACCCTGCAAGGGGTCATCCCAAGCTCCCGGTTGAAGGAGGGAGCGGGTCACCCTAAACAGGGCGGCTGGGCGATTATCTGATGACGCGATAAGAGCGGAAAAGTAGCTAGACTTTGCCGCTTTTATCGCCACTAGGTAGGTCTTAATATGAGACCTCACCAGTGTTCGGTCAGATTCGGAACGGCTGGCCCTCCAACCGCTCTCCAGGCGTCTTTTCCGGCGCTTCATCTCCCTCAGCTCCTCAGTAAACCAAGGAGCTGGCTGAGTTCGGTGCCGGGTCAGAGGCTGCAAAGGCACGATGCGGTCCAAAGCCCCGGTGGCCGCTCTATCCCAGGCGGCCACCAGGTCTTCAGCTGAATCATGAGCCAGAGTCTCAGGAAATGGCCCAAGCTCCATCTGGAACCTATCAGGTTCCATCAGGCGCCTGGGGCGGAACCACCTAATCGGTTCCGCCTCCCTGCGGCGGGGTGTAGCGGTTAGAAAGTCTAGTCGAAGGAGAGAGTGGTCCGACCATGACAAGGGTTCGATGACTATATCCCCTATATCAAAACCACTCGACCACTGACCAGAGACAAAAACTAAGTCCAGGGTGTGTCCGCCCGTGTGAGTGGGGGCGTGAATTAACTGAGTCAGGTCCATGGCCGTCATGGAAGCCATGAACTCCCGGGCCACCTCAGACGTTTCACCAGCAGATGGCAGGTTGAAATCCCCCAAGACCAAAAGTCTGGGGGTATCAACCGCCACCTCGGCTATCACGTTGAGTAGCTCAGGCAGGGCTGTTGCTACGTGGCAGGGAGCCAGGTACGTAAGCAGCAGACCCATCTGAACTCTGCGACCCCACTTCACAAGGAGGGATTCACACCCGGTTATCTGAGGTACAGTGGACTCCCTCGGATCAAGACTCTCTTTTATGATAACCGCCACCCCCCCGCCCCTGCCCTGAGCTCTCGGCTGATGGAATGCATGGAAGCCTGGAGGGCACATATCCACGAGGGGGACTCCCCCCTCCTGGCCCAACCAGGTCTCCGTAATACCTGCCAGGTCCGCTCCCCCCTGCTGGACAAGATCACAGATGAGGGGGGCTTTATTTACCACGGACCTGGCATTGCACAACAACAGCCGGAGACTCGGGCCCTGAGAGTCTGCGCAACCTGGGGAGCGAGAAGGGCTTTGGGGACCGGGGCGCACCATCACTCGGAGATAGCGAGTGCGCGCCCCCCTCACATGATATGGTCCCCTGCACTCGCCATATCTGCCCCTCCCACTCAGCGTATTGATAGAAAGGCCCTCTGCAGAGTGAACTTCAATGTACCCCTTACCCCCAGAATCTACACCCCCCGTAGCCCCACTAACAGCTGGACCCGACCCCTCCTCCTGTGGGTTAACCCCCACACCCACACAACCCTCCCACTTCCCAGAACCCCTTAAAAATTTATCTAAAAGTTTACCCAACAAACCCCTCAGACCCCTTTTTGCTCCATGCCACCTCTCGGGGCTCCAAAGCCCGTCATAAAGGTAGGCCCTCGATAGAGTGGAGGGCCACGCCTGCGAGAGGGGGGAATCTCGCAGAATCAGAAGTTCTGCTGCTGAATACATTTAATACATTTAATACTCGGGGGAAGTCCATGGCAGGGGGTTAATCAAGATGATCCAAAATTCCGGCAAAAAAGGGGTATCCACTCAGGTTCAGTCAATAAACTCCACTGCTCTCTCACCACAGTGGATAGAGTCTTAAGCCATTTCGGACCGGATGTCCACACCAGCCGCCCTCTCACGGAAGCTGGGAAGGGCCAAGAAACAGCAGACTTGGTCCGACTCCATGTTAGACTTGAAAACCAGGGTGAATCCCTGGTTTTAAAAAAATGCTTTTTTTAATCTGATACTCAAAATCTTTATTTAGTAACAGCAGTAGATCTTCAACAAGAATGCTTCAAATACACTTGTAATTAACTCCAGGTACATTTCCAAAGTATTTCTTTCCCCCATAGTCAAATTAATGTAGGTTATGGATAGACAAATCTGTCAATTTCAGTTTCCACTCCATCCAGTTTTCATAAACTTTACTTTTTTTCCAATCTCAGTTTGCAAATTTTAATACATTTTTAACAAACCCTCCAGAAAGTTCTCAGTCATTTGCACTAACTAAATCCAAAAAGTCGAACTATTTTCACTCAGGAAAAAACAATGTGCTGTTTCTTGGTATCTCCATGTTAAAGCTAGGGAAATTGTAAAGCTGGGGAACTAATTTAGCACTATAAACCTGCTTGAATGCACATGAAAGCAGATATAGAACTAAGCATGCTAGTACTGCTGTCTGCATCCATGTTTAAGTTTCAATTTCTCCAATATTTTTTTCAATCTCAAGGGATTGGCCCATTACATTATTTTTTTTAAATCAAATTTGTGTAAATTAGTATTTCAAACCACAGCGAACAAAAGTTTCACTAGACTCTATAGTGTAATCAAACCAATGGCCTTATAATTCCGTTTTCTAAGTGGTCCTTTGGGCATTTCATAGAATAGGCAGGAGGGATGGCTTTTCCTTGCATCTATATTCATGGGTAGCTATCTTGGGAAATGAGGTTCCATTGATAAGTTTAATATTAATTTATTATTTTTATATAAAGACAAAAGCAGGATGGGGATAGGAGGGGTAGGGAAGGGACAGAAAGGAAAAATACTGTAGAAAGATACATTATATCCAGTTTCAAAAATGAACACATTCTCACATATCATAAATCCAAAATAATGCTGATGTCTCACTACTTAGTCTTCATCCAAGAATAACCTTTGTTGTTGAATTCCATATCTAATCCATACTTTTTCAAAGGGTGATTAATTCCCGTTTCTAAGAATTCAAAAGTACCTCCATATCTTTAAATTATACTGACCTTTACAATACTATATTAATAAACCTATGAATATAAAACCCAAGTGGAACAATAATGAGATATAAATGTTCATTTAACTTTTGTAGCATAATGGGACTGGCAACCCAGTATCTTTAAACATTCTCTGAGGACCAATAAAAAAAAATTATGATCTGCATGATAGTGTACAGCATACTGATAAAAGCATAAGACAGAAAACTTCAGTTTAAATTGCAACTTGGGCATGAGTTCATTAACAGCACAATTGGGCTCTAAGGATGGGGACAAGAGAGAGGTAAGTAATGAAACATTCATGCTAATGCCATCACACAAATATTAAAACTTACATACTTACATCGCATAACAAAGTTCAGATATATAATGGCCATTTTTCTGCCATATTATTGCATGAATGGCACTATTTTAGTATTTTCCTGGTTTGTTGTGACTATTGTTGTATATATCCTATAGATCCAAAGCAACTCCTGATGAGTTGAACGGTGCCAATTTCCAAATAACTGTGCAAAGTAAAAAAAAAAAAAAACCCCTTTGAAAATTCATGAAAGACTGAGAAATGTATAACCATTCAATAATGCTAACCACTATTGAATGCTTTTCCAGCTATTACAATAGGTCAGAATAGAATAGAATAGAATAGAATAGAATAGAATAGAATAGAATAGAATAGAATAGAATAGAATAGAATAGAATAGAATAGAATAGAACTTTTAATTGGCCAAGTGTGATTAAACACACAAGGAATTTATCTTGGTGCATATGCTCTCAGTTTACATAAAGGAAGATACTTTCATCAAGAATCATAAAGTACAACATTTAATGATAGTCATAGGGAACAAATAAGCAATCAGGAAACAATATCAATATAAATTGTAAGGATACAAGCAACAAAGTTACAGTCATACAGTCATAAGTTGAAGGAGATGGGTGATGGGAATGATGAGAAGATTAATAGTAATGCAGACTTAGTAAATAGTTTGACAGCATTGAGGGAATTATATGGATTATGATAGAAACAATCATGATATGAGCCAGTTTGATATAGTGGTTAAGGTGCTATCCTAGAATCTAGGGATTGTGAGTTCTAGAACTCCCTTAGGCATGAAAGCCAGCTAGGTGACTTTGGGTCAGTCACACTGTCAGAGCCCAACATTTGGTCAAGTTAATTCTGTATTTAGATAAGCATTTGCACTCTATGGCACTTCCTACATGCAATTATTCTCATAATACTGTAGTATCACCTATTAAAGGCTAACAAGATCTTTCAGGATAAAACGATGTCCACGGAATCTCAATTTCAAGTCCATTTTATGCAAGTAAAGCAGGGCCAAATGACTTCCTTTATGTGGAATTCTTCACACATCAAATCTGAGCTGTTCCACATTATCAGCAAAGATATAAAGAGGATTCATTGCATACATATCTCTCTTTTAGGACTGCTGATAGGGCATTTAGCCATTTACTGCAGTTTGTCCTGCTTACCATGAAAATTGATTTATTGCCAAGAGTCCCTTTGATTTGAACAACTTCCCAGGAGGAAATTTAAGTCCTACATTATGTTGTGCTTTGTGCTTTTTAAGATTACAGTAAGAAAAGCTAAGTATGTACAACGTTGCTTAGTTCTTTGAGAATCCTAGCTATGAACATGTCTGGTTACTCACAGAAAGCGTTCTGAACATCTTCCACTTTCTGGTACACATGAGAGAGCCTTCTTCTATAATTCTCCAATTCTATGGATTCGCTCCTTATAGAGATGAGTTTGGCCCCCACTTTCCCAGAGTTAAATGGGAAAAGTGCATAAAGGTAAAGGTTCCCCTTGCACATATGTGCTAGTCATTCCTGACTCTAGGAGGCGGTGCTCATTTCCATTTCAAAGCCAAAGAGCCAGCACTGTCCGAAGACGTCTCCGTGGTCATGTGGCCAGCATGACTAAACACCAAAGGCACACGGAATGCTGTTACCTTCCCACCAAAGGTGGTCCCTATTTTTCTACTTCCATTTTTATACGCTTTCAAACTGCTAGGTTGACAGAAGCTGGGACAAGTAACAGGAGCTCACCCCATTACGTGGCACTAGGGATTTGAACCACTGAACTGCCGACCTTTCGATCGACAAGCTCAGCATCTTAGCCACTGAGCCACAATGTCCCTCTGAAAAGTGCATAACTCCTGCTAATTTATTTAATAATTGCATTTTACCTTGCTTGTTAATTAATGTATTTAATGCTTGATTGAAAGGCAGGCCATACAACTTAATAACAAATAAGTGTAAATGCTTGTGAAAAGGATTTGGATATTTGAACAGTTTTCAGGCATCTATATTCTCTAAGATTTGGATGGTTTGCAAAGATTATATTATTGTCTTGTGGAAATAAACAATAAACCATACCTGCTTTGGATTTGAGCTGATGTTAAGTTTGAAAGACTGGAAGCACTGCTAAGTTTTGCTATTGTGCCTATTTGGAATTCATTTTATCTCTAGTTACTAATCAGGCATATGCTTATTTTAAATAGTTGTCTTGTAAACTAAAAAGGAAAGGTTATAAATTGCTTTTTTGAAATGATTAATTGCAAATGCTAATTGTTATAATCAAAAAGTAATTTGAGGAATATGCATGTATAATGCACTCACTGTGTATCTCAGTATCTTTGTCTGATTGGCTGGTATCACATATGTTTATTTACAATAGCAAATATAAACAAATTGACATGAAGATGACAACAACACTGGAGCAAATGCAGCAACTAAAATGAAGTTTCTTAATCAGAGAAAAAGACAGAATTGCTTCAGCCAAAATACTTTTACCAAAATGCTTTTTCTAGTAAAGAATAACTAAAACATTAAAAGTAGATACATAAAATTGCTATTGTTCCCATATTTATACCCTGCCTTTCTGCTTACAATAAAACAAAATACAAAACAATAAACAGTAAAAGTAAAAACAATGTAGTCAAAACTAAAATATCATTGAATAATACAGCATAAAATACTAATGTTTAGCAAAGATTAGTTCGTCTGCCTTTTTAATAATTATACTGAGTCATGAGTCACAAACATGTGCAAAGATAACAGAATTTGGCTGTTCAGCTTTTTCCAACCACAGAGAATGTATAGCAGAAGAAAAACCATTAACGATCAGTTTCATTTAAATTATTACTATGTTAGTTTGTTGGTTAGAAATTGAGATTCTATATTGAATCTATGTCCTGACTAAACATGCTAAATGTATCATCTTATTACTACGTTTTCATGGCAACATTATTTAAAATATGAACAGTATTCCTTAGCAATCTCATTTCATACCTATCAGATAGAGAGTCACACTACTATTCATCCTTTTTATTGCTACATTTCATTTATTTATTTGTTTGTTTTTTATGTTTTAGAGTGCTCAACTCCCTCAAGGAGGCTCTGGGTAGTGTAGAGTATAATTGACATATAAATCATCATCATCTTCATCATCATCAGAGTTGAAAGGTACCTTGGAGGTCTTCTAGTTGAATCCCTTGCTCAAACAGGAGCCCCCATACCAGTTCAGAAAAATGGATAACTTTAACACTAATATTAACATTAATTTAGGATTTTTTTTAAAAAAAGTAAGATTATAACATAAAATTTCAAAGAAATAAAAATAAGAATGCCAAGATAGTAATTTAATATTGGATAATAAGGCAGAGAGAAGGCTCTAATGGCACCAACCAGCCCCACAGTAGCGTGGACCTTTGTGCATCCTATGTAAGGCCATGGAGCCAGGTTTTGACCTCTTTACAGAAGGCCAGAAGATTGGGGCCCATCTCACCTTTCTTCTTAGACCTCACCAGTTGAAATTCTTTGACAGACAGCATTTTCAGCATACCCTCCATATCTGATGGAGTGGGATGGCTTGATGTGATGTCAGGTTACCTATAGCCGAGTCTATAGGTAACCTGACTTGATGTCATGTAGACGATGATCAACATTTTGAATTGAATTCAGAAGCAAACTGGCACCCAGTGCAGTTCATGCAGCAAGGGTGTTATATGTGCCCTTCTTTGGGCACCCAATATAGCTCATCTGGCCACACAGCAACAGCTGAAGATTCCAGATACTTTTCATGGTAGTCCTATGTGGAGCACATTGCAATAGTCCAATGAGGAGATGAGCAGGGATGAATGGCCAAGTGGAGAGTCTCACTTTCCAAGCATGGGCGTAACGGGTACATAAAACACAGAGTTGGGCAAAGGCCCAAATTATGCACCAGGTGTCAGGTTCTGAGTCAGGAAGTGAAAAGAAACACCAGAACACAAGAGGGATGTTGTTGTAAAGGTTTTTCTTCCGAGATTTGGCACTTTCCAACAATCACCCAGCTTTTCTGTGAAATACTGTCAGCTCTAACCCTATTGGGTTCCCATCACCATTTTTATACTCTGTGCACCCTGCCCATCTACTCCACACACTAGCTCCACCCCATACTCCAGCATTGACTGGTGTGTTCCAGCCATTCCCTTCGTTCAGGCATGGATCGCAATTAATCCAGGGCTGTCAGCCCTGAGAAGCCCTCATTAACACTGGCTAAGGCGGCCAAAGTGGTGTTTGCATAGGTGAAGTTCCATCTGCCTCTCAGCTGAGGGGTGGCAACTCATTCGATGGTGCTGGAGGATACGGAACACCTTGGAAATGGTGGGGAGAGTCCAGGGGTAAGCAGGCAGCATTCTTGTGAGTGTTTTCGTTTTGGGAAGCAAGGCGGCACGATCTATCAGTCGCCGTCCTCCCTGGAATAACAGCCCAGTGGCGATGTAGGGCTAACACCGGGTTTGTCTGGAGAAGGATGAAAGGACATCCTTTTGTCTCTTTTCTGAGTGATAGCATTGAAAATGTTCCTTTTGCTGAACATCTTGGTGAGCACTTTACTTTTTGCAGTTTTATTGCGAAGTTTTAGCAGATTAAAGTTTGTGTCTCACTTTGGGGCTTCACTGCATAGCTTTTAAATGTTGTGGTACTTTTTAATATGATCATTGTAATCTTCCTATTGGCCACTGGAAGCCAGACTAGATGAATCACATTTTATAAGAATAATTGTACATCCATTTTCTATAGGTCATGTCTTAAATCTTCCCACCCAAACTAACAGATTTATTCACACATCAGTAGCTAGGAAATGAATATTTAAAATAAGAAAATGATAAAACAAGTATTATTTACTCTATCTGTAGAAAAAGGAAAACCCAGCAAAAATCATGTTTTGTGAACACTGAAATGGATATTGAGAATAAAATGTCCTTGAACCTTCAAATGTGTGTCTGTTCTATGAAAACCACTTTTAGAAAGCACTAAGTAGTTAATGGAGTCTAGGCATTGCCAAATCAATAAACAAATAAAAACATTTCTGTTAAGAGCACACCAGGAGTTCCATGAGACGTGTTGTAACTTTTTCAGAGTTTTTTCAACTCCAGTTTCAGCTTTATATTCACAGATTGAAAGCCATTTTACTTAGCAGGACTTAAATATTTGCAAATGTATCTTAAATAACACTGTCATTAAAATCAGTCAAGTCATGTGTGAAAGTTTAACTGAGTGCTGTACTAAGTGTTTTTCTTCAAACAGTAGTCAGGGAACAAACTGAAATGTCATGCAGACTACTTAAGCAGTAGAGGAAGAAATAGCAAATAAAAGAGTTTCTTTATGTAAAAAAATGGAGGATGGGATGGCAAAATTTGTGGGACACAAACTATCTTCCAAGCCAAAGAATGCTCTCCTCTCCCACAATAAAACAAGAATAGAATGAGTAAATGGAAGAAAATTCTACCCCTTCTGGATCATAATATGGTCATTGTAGTTTATGATCTGCTTCAAGAAGATTCCTATTCCAACCATCTGCCATTACACAGGGCCCCCAGCCACCATGCAGGTGACTGTCACCCAGCAATGACCCAGCTCCTTTACCAGTTGTAGGAAGGATTCCTCTATTGGGCCAGACATTGTTTCATGTGCTCCTGTTCTAAGTCTTTCAAAGAACTATCAGGAGATATGAATCTCACCATTGTGACAAAAAAGAGTATTGTCTGCATTAGGAAAAGCCTGAAAAACCACATCAACTCTCTATTTGCCAACACTATATAGCATATATAGTCTACAACACATACCGATGCACCCACATGTATGCACACACCCATACTTTCAAAGGAGAAAGAAAACTAACAAAGCTAACACAGAGCTTCTGAAAACAATTAACTAAATTGGAGAACAATTAACTAAACTAGTGCAGTCCAGAAATGTCCTAAGTGATGAAGTATTGGAGCTATTGGAATGTAGTTTGGAATGTGATGAAAGAGAACAAAATGAGTGTTAAAACACATAAGTTGTTTTGACAGAGAAATGTGTTGGAGTAGGAAGCAAAAAAGATGGAAGGGATGTAATAAATGGTTATGAACACATCTAAAGGGCTTTTGTGTCGCTGGATACAGTTGGGGAAGGAGAAAAAGTTTGTAGTGCTGCAAGGCATGAAAACTAAAAGTGCTAAAAAGGTTTGTTTGAACCAGAAAGGAATAGAAATATATGTCTAATCACCATAGGTCAAGGGTGTCAAATTCGCAGCCTGTGGGCCGGATATGTCACGCGCAGGACACACCCATCTTCATTTCAGGGGGAAATGAGGGGGAAAAAATCACGACACGTCACATGATGAAAACTTGACGCTGCGAGTTTGAAACCCCTGCCATAGGTAATATAAGCAAAGATGGTCCTTGCACTAATGAGTAATGACTCATGCCTCCATGTTATGGTCATGTTTTGATGTTCAGAGCTGCCATGGGGAGAAATGGAGGAGAAGAATACAGGATCTATAATCCTGAGCTGCAATTCAATTTTCAGGTTTTCTGTTTTGAAGACCAATATTACATTTGTCAATGAGCTAGATCCAAGTTTAGGCCTCTAATATAACCTCTTTCCTTTCTCATCTTACCTTCCCACTTCTAATAAACCTTATTGCTATTTCCAATATCTTCATTCCTGTGTAGCTGGGCAAGAATTAGAAGTAAGTCAAAAAGAGGGCTCTAGGACAGGGGTGTCAAACTCACATCATGGTGGCGTCACATGATGTATTGGGGCTTTTTCCCCCCCTTCACTAAACTGGGTGTGGGTGTGGCCAGTGTGTGACACATCTGGTCCATGGGCTGTGAGTTTGATAGCCCTGCTCTAGGAGATATAGAGCTACCGAAAACATGAAATTAACATAGGGTTACCAAATGTCTTGAATTTTGAGGACAAATCTGAGAACACTCCATCCAATGCAAAAGGAGCTAAAAATCCATGATGATCAATCCTGTCTACATTCCCTAAATATTAGTCTCTTTCCACGTCTGCTGTTTCACTGTTTTCTCATTAGCTGTTCAGCATTTGCCTTCTTATATTCTCTGCTTTTTCTGTCCTATCCCAGCCACTGTATTCTTTCCCTATACTGTTGCCTTGCCTTTGATGCTTTTTCTCATTCTTCTCTGCGTTGCCAGTTCTAGCTCTCATTCTAGGATCTTGTTCATTCTTACTCTTCTTTGCTTTACAGCCAGAATAACATTTCTCCTGTCCAGATTTCTATTTCCTCTTAGAGAGAAACTGCATATTCTTCACCAAAGACACATACACTTCTCTCTTGGATGGTTAACTTCTTCGCTGAGCATGAAGCTTTGGGAAGGATGCTCATGGAGCAGTGAGGGAAGAAAGGAATAACACCTAGCCATCCAGATCAGGCTAATCAATCTTGGCAATCAATGGCATGCCAGATGTTGCAGCCAGATTTCCCTCGCATCCCTCATTCCTCTCGTCAGCTCAATGCCAAATTCAGACTGTGTCCCATTGTTCTTATTCCCTTGTGCAGGATCCAACCTTCCTTTGCTTTATTGTTATTATAATTACTATTATTTTGGGGGAAAGTTTATTTTTACATAAACTGAAGAATATTACTGTATTGATGGATTTTTATTTTTTATTTATTTTTTATTTTTTATTTGATTTATATGCCGCCCTTCTTCGGAGACTCAGGGCGGCTTACAATGCATTAAGCAATAGCCTTCATACTTTTGTATATATTTATACAAAGTCAGCTTATTGCCCCCACAAACTGGGTCCTCAATTTACCCACCTTAGAAAGGATGGAAGGCTGAGTTGACCTTGAGCCTGGCTAGAATTGAACTCACAGAATTACAGGCAGCTGGATGTTAATTGCTGCCTTTAGTAGGAGGCATTAGCCCCCTACGCTACTCAGGCTCCTAAGACTGATATTGATAATTTGCAAAAATTTGGGAATAAAGAATTGGAAATCCTATTATGATGAATCAGTGATCTTATGTTTTAAGGCATATAAAATATATTTCATTCATATCAGGGATTCATACCCTGATTGTGAGGGAACCTGGCACATTCTCAGCCTAAAGTTGAACATGTAACGGTCAATCACCTGAGAGTGATGAGTCAGACTCAATGCAGATGGCTGCTGATTCTGATAGAAAGGAATCAGAGACTCATTGTCCCAAAAATGCTGATTTCAAGAGCCATGTTTAAGGGAATTATAACTGAAAAAGATTAGCTAGAGAGTCCTTAAAAATGGCATCCCTTTGAAGAAGGGAGTGTGGATAATGCTTCTATTTCAGTTCTTACAGATTGACAGACTCAGCTCTTTCCATGAGTGGACCTTTGAGGACAGATGGTTTCCATTGATGGACCTTTTGTATGAGCCTACCCACTCTGCTGATTCTATTTTATATTTAACACTTCCCCATCTGGCATAATATTTCTGCCCCTTTGATTAGAAGGAGAAACTGGACTCTTAACAATTTTACCTGGTGAAGAAGGAAAAAAGGAAATGGTCACAGTTTTTACCTGAATTTGTAAAATCCCTTCAGAAGTCAGTAGGCAGCTCAACAGCCAAGAATAAAATCATCTCAGCAGCAGTGATTTGAAGAAGGCATCTTCCAGCTATGGAACACAGAACCAGGGAGAAAAAAAACCACTATTTTTTGTTGTGAATGAAAAAAAAAAGACAGGTAATTGTTGACTTTTCAGTTGGCTTGGGCTGAATTGAGGGCAATATTGTGTGTTCCTGAGCTTGAGAAAGCATTAATAAGCCTGAAGGTGGGGCAAAAACAAATGGATTAGTTTTTTAGTTTCATAAAAACATCTTTTTTTTTCATTCATTAAACCATGCTCTCTTTAATACGTCTTATTACATTCCAAGTTGGTCATCATCAGATAGGTCCATATATAACAAACTCAGCCATTAATATGGTTTTGATTAACCATGGCTTTCACATAATTCCATGTGGTTAATATTAGGTACAGGACTGCAGGTTTTGGCACATTTTGGCTAGTATGCCCAAGGACCAAAAAAAAAAAAAAAAGCCCATTTTTTACCTCACTCCTTCATTCACTATTCTATGCAAGCTAGGATGTCTCTAAGATAGACATTATCTTGTAAGAAAATATATTGTTGCCCAAATTCCATCAGATAGGAGATACATTCAGTGTACCAACACACAGGATACTTGCTCAGTTTATGATATTGATTGGGTAGGCCTTTTTTGGACATGTGTTCTGCATGTGTTTGTGTGCGAGAGAGAGAGAGTCCAAGCATATGAGAGAGCATGTGTGTGTTCCTGAGAACAATAATCTGATGTAAGGAAACATTAATGAAGCATGTTTTATACCCATTGTAGAACGAAACTTTATTTACAGGAAATACATTATAGCAGTAATAGAAAAGCCTAACACCTAGCTCAGTGAAGGTGAACCTTTTAGACACTGAGTGCCCAAACTGCATGCATGTACATGCCAGTAGTGGGTTCTACTTACCTTCGCTACTGGTTCAGAACTGGAATCACTCACGCATGGTGCTTCTGCACATGTGCAGAGCATCCATGATGATGTCCGGGCGGGTGGGCGGAGCCTACCGCCACCGCTACTGCCAGTTCACCTGAACCAGGGCAAACCAGTAGAAACCAGGGGTGAAATACTCCAGGTTCAGACCAGATCACTCGATCCAGTAGCGATGGCGGCTGGTGGTTCAGAGAACCAGTAGCAAAAGTCCCTGCCCCCCCCACATGCCCAGCTGAACCACACGATCATCAGAGGCTTTTTTCTTAATTTTTAAAAGCACTTTTTCTACAACCTCTTGGCTGAAAAAATGCTTTTAAAAGTAAAAAAAAAAAAAAAAAGCCTCTGATGATCCCGTGGCTAAGCTGGGATCATCAGAGGCTTTTAAAAGGAAAAAAAGTCTCTGACGATCAGGCAACTCAGCTGAGATCGTCAGAGGCTTTTAAAAGCATTTTTAAACGACTTCTTTGGCCAAAGAGGTTGTAGAAAAAATGGTTTTAAGAGTTAAAAAAAAAGTTGGCCATGCCCACTCAGCCACATTATCCCCCCCCCCTCCTCCAAGCCATGCCCACAGAACCGGTAGTAACAAATTTTACATTTCACCACTGGTAGAAACCCACCACTAGTGCATGTCCATTGCGTGCACAAGCAAATGAATGCACACATTTGTGGACATCCACACATGTGCAGCAGAGACCCCAAAACCAGCTGGCTGGTGGGAGGTGGGGCATCCCAACATCAGTAGTGCGGCAAGAGGTAAGATCTTTTTCTTTCCTGAGCTTCTGTTTCATCATTTGCAGGGAAACATAAGCCCACAAAAGAAACGCCATGGAGATCTGACCTGGGGCGACAGTGCATGTGCCAGCAATGAGGGCTCTCTGCGTGCCACCCTGGCACACATGCCATAGGTTCACCATCATGGACCTAGCTACTAGCATTCAACCAGAAAGTAAATCAAAAAGTTTTGCTCTTGTGTGCCTTGGAAGAAAGGCAAAGGGATATAATCTGAAATTAGCAATTTTTTAGGCAAAGAGCAGAGAGACAGATACAAAAGGAATATAGAGTACACTCTTACATCTTGCACTACATTGCACTGTTTGTGGTCATTAGGTCAGAAAAGCTGGTGCCATGGGATATGGACTTCCAAAACCTTGGGCCAATTGGTCTCTTGCAAATGCCACAGGAGGAATGAAAAAATGATATACAATATCCATAAACACCAGCTTTGGTTCATTTAATAATAAATGTACTGGATCTCTTATCATATTTCACATAACTGTATATTGTAATATATGAATCTTAATTATACCAAAGCCCCAAATATTAATTTAAATAGTCCAAACAAAATGGAATGTTTTAAAATTGCTATGTTAGAAGACTTTTCAAGATTTTTCAAACCTTGAAGAGAGTTAATTCATTCTTTCTCACTCATTCTCTTTTTGTGGAGGGAAGTATTACTAGAGAGAGTTCTTTTTAATCGTCTGTTTTCTTTTGCCTATAGATGCTGCTGAACAGTTGAACTGTAACTTTCATCTTAACTCACATTGCCAACCTTTTGCTGCACATTATATCTTCTGCCTGAAAATCCTTTTATTAGGATTTTTGTTTGAAAGCTGTATTTCCTTGGCCTTAAGCTTTTTGAAAATACCAGTCATTCATTTCCTAGTGACAAGCATTGTATGAATTGCTCTTTCTTTCCAGTGAAAAACTTTCAATACCAGTATTTATCACAAAAAAAAAGGAAGAAAAAAATATGTTTGATGTTTCAAACAGACACTCAGTGATAACTTTTCAAATTAAATCTGTTGCATTACATTTTTAAAACGTGTATTTTAGCATATCTGCATAACACCAGAAAAAAATGCAGTGTTTTTTGGTTAAATGGTCATCTTTACTTGACTCTATGCAATAATACTATGAGCAAAACCAATTAACATCTGGACTACAAATGTACTACTGCTCTTCTTCTAAAATCTAGTTATGGCTTACCCTTATGAAACCTAAAATGGTCTGGCTCCAGCTTCTTTTTATGTAAACCTCTGCCAACATCAGGCACTCTATGTGGCTGTATTCAGTTTGATTAATTTGCCCTCTAAATGACAAGGGAAAATGAAGGAGTGGGGATTTGTCTGAACAACTGCAAAAATCAATGGAGCAGCTTTCCTCCCAGAGTTATGTGTGTGCTCTATTGCTGGAGGTCTTCAAGAAAAGATTGGGCAGCCATTTAACTAGGATGCAAGTTAAGGTCTCTTGCCTTGGACAGGAGGTTGCTTAAGAAGAACTTGAAGGTCCCTTCCAGTCCTATGATTCTATGATTATAATTTTCATAGCTTTCTCTGGGGCAGGGAGCGTGGAATAGTGGTGAATATCTGTAGCTCGGGTGTAGGATGAGGGTGAGGGTTCATTCTCTGAGCTTGTGGGTTTGTTTCCAAACATGTCATTACCAGGCTAGGTAGCATCTTTAGCAGGGTTTAGGGGATGTCAGTGTCAGGGTTCTTCTGTTCATAAGGACTTCAGGTGTGGGTGTGTCAAGTAAGGGACTTGTGAGGGTCATCAGTGAGACTTGTGATGGGTCTTGTGATAAGGAGATTACATCAGGTGAGGGTCATTGGGAGGTGAACAACTAGTGGGGCAGCTGTGTGGGTTGGTTGTGGGTCAGTGCTGTCGTTGGTTGGCTGTGTGGTTTGTTTTGGATTCTGAGGGGTTCGTAGACTGGTTGAAGGCAATGTGCCTATTGATGGAATTGCTTGTGGAGTGCCAGGCTTCGATGAAGTCACGAGCATGGCAGGTGGTAGCGTGGCCAATGATTTTTGTGTTGCTCCAATTGAACTGGTGCTGTTTGGTGTTGGTGTGGGTACAGATTAAGGATTTGGGATCGTGGCATTTGACTGCCAGCTGGTATTCATGGATCCTAGTTTATAATTGGCGTGATGCTTCTCCCATGTAGAAATGGTTAATTTTGTAGATTACATTGCTTCTTTCATTGTTTCAGCATGGATGTATGAAAGGAAGAGAATACTGCAAAAAGGTGAAAGGATTAATGTATATATGTGCACAAGTAGTTCTCTTTAAGATGAGATTTGTATGTTCTACACCCTTGCAATAGGTCCTTGGGATTGCTCATGGAGTTTTGGCTACCGAAAGGAAGATGTATAGACAGCTTATGCTCTCTTCTAGATAGCACACTTAATTGCCTGCCATATGCATAAATACCCACCAATGGAACAAAGTAGGAAATACACTGATGTATATGAAAGATAGATACAAACTCTTCCATGAGAGCCTTTAAGAATTATGCCATGTAATATGGTTACTGCATATACAAAATTCAAAATACAAAATACTGCAAAACAAAATATTGACAAAACCAGTGCTGTAATAATACCCACTTCTCATCAGCATTAGGATACTTTCTTGGCTGGGACTGGGTAAGAAACTTGCCAGAATAACAGAGTTGGAAGGGATTTTGGAGGTCTTATAGTCCAACCCTCTTCTCAAACAGGAAGCCCTATACATTTCAAATAAATGGGTGTCCAATCTCCCCTTAAAAACCTCCGGTGTTGGAGCACCCACAACTTCTGGAGGCAACTTGTTCCATTGATTGTTCTGCAAGGAAATTTTTCCTTAGTTCTAGGTTGCTTGTCTCCTTGGTTAGTTTCCATTCATTGTTTCTTGTCTTGCCTTCTGGTGCTTTGGAAAATAGGTTGTCCCCTCTTCTTTGTGCAGTCCTTCAAATATTGGAACACTGCTATCATGTCACCCCTAATCCTTTTTATTCAACTAGACATACCCAATTCTTTAACTGTTCTTCGTATGTTTTAACCTCCGGTCCCCTAATCTTCTTTGTTTCTCTTCTCTGCACTTTTTCTAGAGCCTTAACATCTTTTTTATATCATGGCAACCAAAACTAGGTGCAGTATTCCAAGTGTGGTCTTACCAGGGCATTATAAAGTGGTATTAACATTTTGTGTTTATCTTAATTCTGTACCTCTGTTAATGCGGCCTATGACTGCTTTGGCTTTTTTGGCAGCTGCAGCACACTGCTGGCTCATATTTACTTTACTTTACTTTAGTTTATTCAATTTGTATACCGTCCTTCTCCTAGTGGACTCAGGGCGGTGCACAGCCAAGACTAAAACACATACCAATACAAAATTTTAAATTTTAAAAGAATTACATAACTTTGGCCCAAAATTTAAAACATTCAAACTAAAAACCCATTGACAATTTTAAAAAGCTAAAACTAAAACGGGGGGGAGGGGGGTTTACGCCAGCCCTGCTTGATGGAAAATAAAAGTTTTTAGGGCATGGCGAAAGGCCCAGAGATCTGATGTTTAAGTGATTGTCCACTAGGACTCCAAGATCTTTCTTGAAGTTATTGCTATCGAGCCAAGTTTCATCTAATCTGTACCTGTACATTTGATTTTTCTTGCCTTTCTCATTTTGTTAAATAGGGCCCAGTGTTCAAGTCTATCAAGACCCATCTGGATCTTAAGCCTATCTTCCAGTGTATTAGCTATTCCTGCCAGCTTGGTGTCATCTGCAAATTTAATGAGTTCTCCTTCTAACCTTTTCTAAACAGTAGGCTAGATTCACCACTTATTTCTGTCCAAAAGTTGTAAAATCAGAACTTCTATTAAGAAACATTTTAGCACTTCTCAGAGAAGCAGAAAAAGTTATGAAAGGAAGAATGGCATTTATCAGAGAAGATGCCACACATTCCTGCCTAAAACATCCAGCCATTAAGAGGTCATCATTTCAGTTTTGTAGACACATCCCCACTCCTTCATTTCCCCTTGTCATTTACAGGGCAAATTACAAGCCTATACAAAGGATCTGTTCCTTTAAATTTATATTCTTCTTTATGTTTAAAAAAGCCACGCTAGCATATAAATGGAAAATGGAAAAAGAGATTCATTTTCCACAAGGAAAAAAGGTCAGACGCACTGAATTAACTTCAAAATTTAGCCATATTTCATTTAAGGATTAGAACTAAGGATTCTACTATTTCTTAGAGTGATAAAAGGATAATCTGCCAGTCCCCATTTAAGTCTCCTTTAAGCTTCTCACAAAGATCAAATGAAGTTTGTCTGCCAAACCTTGAGGTAGGGAAGCCTATTGTATTAAACTTCCAAATCTGTAAAAGAAAAAGGACAAGAAAATGTATATAAAGCTCTGTGAATCAAAGAGGCTCATCCAGGCAGTCCTTGAATCAGGAGGAAAATAGGTCAACATAAACTGAACTGACCCCAGAGTCTACCTATTATGCTTGTAATGGTGTGTAGGAATGACCTTGGGAGATAGGAGGATGAGTTATGGACTGGACAAACTATCACTGGACAAAACATCTCAACCTCACAAAAGAGAGGACATTTCAGAAGGCTCCCTCCCTAGTTTTCAGGAGAGTTAAAAGAAAGAAGGGGAGACATGTCTAAGGGGAGATTTTCAGTCATCTAGGTCATGATTGTCCCAAAGGTGCTTTTTCAAAAGGCAACTGGACTTTCTTCCTTTTTTTTTTCCTTCCTTTTTTTTCAGTCCTAAAAATGCTTCTTGGATGAGAAGCAAATATCTTCAAGGAAAAAAACCAAGAAAGTCTGGTGTGTGTGTGTGTGTGTGTGTGTGTGTGTGTGTGTGTGTGTGTGTGTTTTAAAGCATCTTTGGGACAAGGGAGAAATATTTTCAGTTGCAAGGTTCTGTTAATGTAATAATAATGTTCTGTTAATTCTGTTAATGTTACAATAAAGACAGAGCTAGTAATCCTGGTTGTGCTTTCTGTCTGCACTATCTTGTTGAGGTAATAATGCCTCAATAAAGGCCTTTTAATTAGAATGGAGTTATAGCTCCACCCAGAAGGCACTTCAGCCCAAGGGCTTGCCTTTGCTCCACCAGCAATCCTACTGACTTTTCTTTCAGGCCCAGTTGCTGTGTGGCTGAATAGCTTTCCCGGAATATGTTGGGGTCTTGGAGATGAAGCTGCTTACACAGGGCTCTTGTAATTAATGGCCATTTGCTATTCACAATAACTTGGTGAGATAGCCTGGGCTGATAAAGAGTAACTGGCCCACAATCACTTAGGGGACTCTCTGAGCAAATAATGATTGGAATCTGCATTTCGGGCTGAACTGCAGATTGGTGGTGTGCATTATTTCAATGAATAAAATTAAATTATGTAGCTAGGACTACAAAGTTTTAATTCCTAGAAATCCACCCTCAAAGATCCATGTCCTTTCCCTTCTCTCCCTCATTGTAATCAAAAGGATGGTCATTTGAAGAGTTTGATTTAATAAGAAATAGGGAAAGCTTAAATGGTAGCAGAAGTCACTCACACAATGCAAAACCTAAAAAAGATTTATTAAGCAAAGCATGGCCAAGGAATAACTTTTATTGCAAAGCATAACATAGGAAATATCCATATGCCAGGTAAGAAAATAAGAAAAGGTATCATTCAACAGAAGAGGGGAAATTCAGGACAAAATGTCACATCTTTCAGTAGATGGAAATCTCTTGTCCTCACTCAATGCACCTATGGATATTCTCCAGATTATTCCAATCAATGAATATTCCCAAGCAGATCTATCCTGAGATTCATCTCCTATGGTGCTTTAAATAATATATACTTTTCTTCCTAGGCACTGATACCTGTTGAAGACATTTAATCATATATGGATAAATAAATAAAGCATGATTGATAATGCCAGTCTAACTCCCTATGAAGGTAGCTATCTTTGTGATTAAGAGTTTAAGATTACTTGATCATATAATTAAGTGTCTGAGAGAAACATAACATACTATGCTGATGCCAGGTCACCCAAAGCAAAGCATAAGAAACAAAATTAATCCTTCAACTACTAATTTACAATTTATATGTACTTATCTAAAAAGAAAAAAAATCTTAACACATAAGAAAAGGATGCACCCCAGTAACTTCATCATATGGTTGTCTGATTTTTGAGATAAACTTTTCTGTGAACCCAATCACCATGTAAATTATAGTTTAAGATTTAATATTATGTGTGTGGGTGTGTGTCTGTGTGTACATTTACATATGTACTGTGTGTGTGTATACATACATACATACATATTTAGATGTTTTTACCAGAAGGAATCCATGCCCCCAACTTTTATGTTTCTTGAACAAAGCAAGAATAGAATAAGTATAAAGGATTGAACAACCTAGAATCTAAAAATGAAATAGTAACACAAAGGTTGCAGAAAATCTGTGCAATATTATAGCATCAGACTAGGACTGGAAATATTTCCAGTTTCAAAAACTTGCTGGTTCATTTTGAGATTAGAGCAATATACAAAGTGGAGACACAATGTCAATTTGCTAATTTTAGATTCTGGATGAAATTTATTGTGTGTTCTGTTTTTAAAGGTAATATATATTACCGTACTTGAAATTATAGTAAGCATTTTGGAACAGTCTCATCGTACTGTGTAAGATCCTGAACATCTGTCCCAAGATTTTACACTAGTGGTAACATAATTTCCAAAGGGTGGGGTTTTGGGGGGGGGTTGGGGGGGGGTTGGGGGGGGGTTTAGTTTTACCGGGGCTTTTAGCATACTATTTGGAAACTACTTTATATGCTTTTAATTGCCAGAATGACATTTGCTGCCACATAACATTTCTCAAACTGGAGTCTTTGGATTATAAAATTCAGCACTGAAGAGGACTCATTCCCCAAACTGTTCATGAAAATGCAGCTAATGAACATAAAGTAGGCAATAACACTAGACCAGGTGTGTTTCTTGGCCAATAGATGCCATAGCGTAGCTGAGCCAAAAAGCACATTGCGATGAATGAATGTTTTAACAAGCCCAAAATGAGGATACAGTGACTGGCAAACTGGCAAACATATCACGACTCCATATATATAAACATGTTGAGATATCCATGTAGAAGATACACTATACAAATTTGACATGCCCAAAATAGTTTCTGTAGTGTAGCCATATTATAGAAGAAATTTTAGATATTCCTGGAATGGGTTATTATCATTAAAGAAATGTTAATGAGATACTGAAAATCACATGGATACAGCTGAGAATGCAAAGATCCATATGTCTACAGAATCATTCCAAATGCCATGCATGATATCTACTGCATATTTTATGTCAAGCTTCCCAAAATGGGTATTCTGTGTCTGTTGTACTATATCTCCCATCATACTCAATCACCCTGGTTGGGAAAATGGGAGATGCTGTCCAAAACATATGATGTGTAATTGTTATGGAAGGGATCTATGAAAGGGGAGGTGATGTGATAGACTATAGCAACACAGCAGGTTTCAGGAAAGAAGGAGCACATTCCAGGGAGGTGGGGGAGACAAAAGACAACCCAGCCCAGAGCTGGATCATTGAAAGAAGAAGATATTGAGGATAGTGACTCTAGATGTTTCCAAGATATATCCATGAGCTTTGGGTAATATAGGTTTAACCTGCAAGATTCTACTTATATGGTATATGCAAATAAAGAACTGAACTTTGGCTTGATTGTTTTATATCATTCTTGGATTGAGCCTCACATCAATCTTCCAGTCCATCATATCACCTTCTCTTTCACAGAAATATTCCATAAGAAGTAACAGATTGAATAACAGATTTCCTTCAGAATCCCTCCCATTTTCTACTTCAGGAAGTGGCTTACCACAATAAATCACTATACAATTATTGTTCCATTATATATTTGATAGTTCTCTGACAAAAATACAAACTTGGTGATTCTCTTTTCATTTAATTCCAAAATTTACTTGACAGTACTGTATATTCTAATGATTTATTCATCTATTACTGTTTCTATGGTGCTCTACTCCCAGAACCTCTACTCATTTCCCAAAAAAGTGCCTTCCAAATGACTTGCATCAACCTAGGGCATGTTGCTATAAAGCAGAGAGATCGTATTTATTTTTCTCTATTGACTGTTCATATACTGTGGTACTGGGTTCTGCAAAGTTTTAAAGAAATGCTTTGATTTGATGAGATTTCAGTTGAATCACTCTGTCAAAGCAGATGCACAGATTAAATTGGGTAGCTTCAAAATGGATTGGATTCCTTTGAATCTTCTTGTAAATTTAATGATTTTTTTTTCTGCTGCTTCTGGGATTGTTATGAACATGTTCAATGTTGCAACATCATTTTGATATATGGGAAATACTGGAGGATAGAGTGATGCAGTTGGCTTTATGGCATGGACATGAATGGTTGGTCAATAAGATTTATCATCACATTAAACTTCCAGCCTATTAGACCTCTTGTAGCAGGATTAATATAACACTGCTGAGCTCTACTTATTTTTTAATATGACCTGTCACAAGCCTTAACTTTACTCTGTCTTATATTCATGGGTTGTTTCACCATTGTGGTACCTTGTCTATGTCATTGTGTTTTTATATTTACCAGCAGAGCTATTATTTCTGAACTGTCAGACTTACCGTAGTTTGCCAAATTTCTTATCAGCATCTACTGTGCATGTACACATTCTTTTACTTCTTCTAAAAACTTTTCTTTGTTCTCCAGCCAGGGAAGTTCATGGCTGGAAAAGCTTCCAAGATGTAACTAGTTAGATTAGTAAGATTTTTATTATCTTTACAATAAATAAGAGTTTAATTAAAAGATGTATTCCGGTTTTATTGATCAAAGTATATACAAGGAGAACGTCATGATCCAACTCAAAATGAGGGCAATTACCCCACGCAAGGTAACGGGGCTGATTGCCATTCTGACAGTCTATACAACTAGCATTCTCTTCTCTTAACACTGTGAATTTATGCTCAAGGCTGATTGGTCTAATATGTAATCTTGTTTTAAACTGCATTTTAAAATGTGGCAGGATTGGGATGGTTTTAATCTTTCAGCAATCAGTGAATGCATGACAGTTTGATACAAATACTGGCCTGAACACTGACTCCTTCTAAAAAGGCATAGGAAAACTATGAATGCTACTTGTTTTGTATCAATCTCTTTCATTCTGCCTTCTTTGTGGAATTGCACTGCATTGTTACAAGGTGCATCTGCTGCCTTTGCTAGCACAGAATGTTATCAGCAAACAACAATCCTGCACAACTCTTTTCTGCCACTGAAGCCTCCTGAGATAAGTAGCTATAACTAGAAATAACATCCTCTAAAAAGTGTATCAGCCTTGAAGTCTTTTGTTCCACACTAGTAAAAGCTAAAACAATTACAGGTGTTTTAGCACTTCCCTGTTAGAGCTGATAAATTATTGTTCAAATCAAATTGTGAATCTCAAAGAATCTTGAATGAAATGAAATTTTGTTCAAATCTCAGGTCACAAACTTAAATTGAATCATGTCCTCTTCAAGTCATGTACTTTCAATCTGAATGAAATCAGAGATAGTTCACAAAAATTTTGCCTGTAATTAAAATTTTGGAGACACTAGACAATGCATGCCCTGTTAGATCATCCTGGTGATGCAGTGGTTAGAATGCAGGTAAACTCTACCCACAGCCAGGAGTTTGATCCTAATGAGACTCAAGGCTGACTCAGTCTTCCATCCTTCAGTGGCCGGTAAAACAAGGACCGGATTATTGGGTGCAATATGCAAATAATCAAACTCCCAGGGAGTGCTATAAAGTGGTATGGGGTGGTATATATGTCTAAGCGCTATTGCTTTCAGGAATATTTTCTTACCAGATTCTGCTTCAACAGTGACAGAGCTTCTAATATACTGCCTTCCTGGAAAAATTGGGATACATTCAGGGATGCAGGTGCCTAGAAAATAATAATAATAGTAGTAATAGTAATAATAATAGTAATTATTATTATTGGTTAATCTGTAGTGAGATTCACAGTCTTTGAGGCTGGTTAATAGCTCAGCAGCTCGAGTCCTAACCAAGGACCTAGGAACTGTTAAGATATCGTCGGAGGATGTAAGCTGTTCCGAGTAAGGTGGTTTTTTGTAGAGTCAAAATGTTCAAGTCCGGTAAATTTAGAATTTCTAAATAGCGGGGTAGCCCTTTGGGTATTGCTCCAAGGGCTCCAATTACAATCGGAACAACACATGATTTCTTTTTCCATAGTCGCTCAACTTCGATTTGCAAGTCCCGGTACTTTGTGATTTTTTCTTGCTGCTTATCTTCAATCCGTGCATCACCAGGTATTGCAATGTCAATGAACCATACTTTTTTCTTTTCAACTACTGTTATGTCAGGTGTGTTGTGGACCAAGTGCCTGTCAGTCTGAATCTTAAAGTCCCACAAGATCTTGAGTTTCTCATTCTCTAGAACTTTCTCAACCTGATGTTCCCAGTGGTTTTTGCTGTACTCGAATCCAAACTTCTGGCACAATTTCCAGTGAATGATCTTAGCAACACGGTCATGGCGTTGTAGGTAGTCGGTTTGTGAAATTTTGCTGCATCCACTGATCAGGTGGTCGACTGTCTCATCTTTCTCATTACAGAGGCGGCATTTGCTGTTGGTGGTAACATGTTGAATTTTTGCCTTCATGCAGTTTGTGGCTAGGGCTTGTTCTTGAGCTGCCAAAATAAAGCTTTCTGTTTCTTTTTTCAGTACTCCTGATCTTAACCAGTTCCAAGTTAGTTTCTGGTCACCTTTGCCTTCAATACTTTTCAAGTATTGGCCATGCAGAGCTTTGCTTTTCCAATTTTCAGCTCGCTGCTCAATTACTTCTTTCTTATATTCTGCTTTTGTTTTAGTTGTCTTTAAAAGGCCTCCTTTATTTACTTCCTTAATCATTGGTTCTTCACTTTTCTGGATGTAATCATTCAAGCTGCATTTTTCTTCTTCCACAGTCTGCTTTACTTGTAGGAGTCCTCGACCACCCTCTGCTCTTGGTAAATATAATCGATCAACATCACTTTTAGGGTGCAAGGCATGATTCATTGTCATAAGCTTCCTTGTTTTTCTGTCCAAATTATCTAACTCCATCTGGGTCCAGTCAATTATTCCTGCAGAGTATCGAATCACAGGTATAGCCCAGGTATTTATGGCTTTTATGATGTTTCCTCCACTCAGTTTGGACATTAATATCTTACGAATTCGCCGAATGTACTTGGCTGAAGTTATTTCCTTGACTTTATTATGCATTAAGTCAGAGGCCTCTAAAATCCCCAAGTACTTGTAGCCTTCTTCTGATTTTACTGCCTTTATCGTTTCTTCATTCTCTAGTTCTATTCCATCCTCTTCTATGATTTTACCTGCTTTGGTTGCTATTGTTGCACATTTGTCAATTCCAAACTGCATACCAATGTCTTGGCTGAATTCTTTTGTGTGTTCAGTTAATAAATTCAGTTCAGCTTTCGTTTTACCAAATAGCTTCAAATCATCCATGTACATCAAGTGTGAGATTTTCAGTCCTTTCTTTGCAAGTTCGTATCCACAGCTCAGATTTTTCAAAATGATTGTCAGTGGTAGCATTGAGAGTATAAAAAGTAGGGGGGAAAGGGAATTGCCCTGGAAAATGCCTTGTTTAATTTCAACTTCACCTAGTTCTTCTTCATTAGCCATAAGTTTTGTTTTCCAGAGGTTCATTGAAGATTCCATGAATTTTTGTATGTTTCTGCTGATGCCAAAGATTTCCAGGCATTTCTTGATCCAGCTATGGGGAACTGAATCAAACGCTTATTATTATTATTATTATTATTATTATTATTATTATTATTATTATTATTATTATTTTATTTCTATACCACCCTTCTCCCGTAGGACTCATGGCGGTGTACAGCCTATTAAAAGCACAAAGAGAAATCAGTTAAAAAATAATTAAAATTAATAAATAATTTAAGCTCAGATTTAAAACCAACATTTAAACATCCAATTTAAAAATCATCACATTGATAGCCCGGCCTGGCAGAATAGCAGGGTCTTGAGGGCACAGCAAAATATACGGAGGTCGGAGAACTTATGAATTTCTGGGGGCAGTTCATTCCAAAGGGCAGGGGCTCACACAGAGAAGGCCCTCCCCCTGGGTGTCACCAGCCGACATAACTTGGCTGATGGCACCCTGAGGAGACCCTCTCTGTGGGAGCGGACTGGCCGGTGGGAGGCTACTGGTGGCAGAAGAAGGTCTCGAAGGTATCCAGGTCCGATGCCATGGAGCGCTTTAAAGGTGGTAACCAACACCTTGAATTGCACCCAGAAGACCACTGGGAGCCAGTGCAGCTCACGCAGGAGGGGGGTCACATGGGTGCAACGAGTTGCGCCCATAACTACCCGAGTGGCCGCATTCTGGACCATACAAATAGCCCATATTGAACTATATAGCACAAACATCAGCACAGGAAATGTTTTATGACATTTTGTATTATGTCATTAAATGTTTTATGATAGTGCTTATGTCATAAAACGTTTCATAAATTTTTCCAAATTGCAATTCCACAGGAGTCATGGGTCCTGGACTTGGGATCATTCTGTAAATTAACTCATTTGAGGTACTTTGCTTCAAAAATTGTTTCCCTGATGTACAATTTCACTTGGTTAAAGGTTATGGGAACAAGAATTTTAATAATTAGATGATTTAGTTAGGTTGTTTGGGGCACTAATAAACTTTTGTGAACTTGTTGGCAAGGTTATAGTTGATCAAAGTGCACATTTCTAAAAGTTTTGGGATGTTTAAAAATATTTCTCTTTAAATTTCTACTGCAAACACTGCAGGAAAGTTAATTTAAAATATTACTCTGAAGTAAATTACATATTTATTTTGGCTATGTGGAGTTTCTGGGTGAGGAAATTGTCTGCTAAAATCAATCCACTGTTTCATTGTTAAAAAACAAAGCAAATTAGTTATATAAGCATAGCAGTAAGGGAAGAGGAAAAGTCTAACAATATTTTTTTCATTCTGTTAATCAGCCTGTGATTGCAAAGTCCTGTCAACAGTATAGGAGAGGAAAAAGGGAAAAAATAAGGTTTTTAATGAAAAATTATAAAGAGAAATCTATGAAAGTTTTTCCATCCCCCATTTCTGCTCTAGTCTGTACTGAAAAGGGAAAAAGCAGTATGTTCTCTTTCTAATATGAGCTCACTCACTTCTTTCTTATCTATATTCATCGGTTTTCAGGACCCCAGCAGATACATGTCAAAATGATGAGTCTCAGCCTTGTTTCAAGAGAAAGTATCAATCTGCTAGTACATATTCTGTCTGACTTGATAGAATTTAAGAGTTACTACAGGCTCTACAGTTCCACAGCAGAATGTAATTTTGAACTCAGTCCTTAGTGATGGACAAGATATTCTATTAAAGTGGTTGCCTCAATGAATTCAGGAAAGAGCTTTCCCAGAAGTATGTCTTGGGAGGTTTTGCCAATCTATTGTGCATTTGTGTGGGAACTAGCAAAAGAAACGAATTCCTTGTGTGTCCAATTATACTTGGCCAATAAAGAATATTCTATATTTTAACATGTTTTCTCTATTAACAAATTTCTTCTGTTTTCAGCCCTCCTTCCCACTCCCCATCATTCCCACCCCCATTAATTATAAACTGCCCAGAGTCACTAGGTGGCATATAAAGTTAATAAATAATAGTAACAGTAATAATAATAGTTTTCCTTTGCTTTTCAGGCAATATAAAATGTATTATTTTTCATGCCTCTCCCTTTCTCATGCCCTTGTTTGAGAAATAATTGTTTCCGTCTATTGGAAATATAATAATTTTTTTTACAAGAAAGCAGATGTGTCCAGGTGGAAAAATATATATTAGAAATAATAGAGGAACACAAAGAACAATATTTGTTTCTCCATAAAATAGAGAAAAGTTCATTCCATGTCAAAAAAATCATTATGCTTTGCTTTCCCCAAACCCTTAGCAGCTGGTGATAGCAATTCAGATAGAAGAACATACTGGGATTATTTTAAAAGTCAATCTTGCTAAATGCTTGACAATTAAATCACATAAGTAGACATCTCAGCCAGAGAAAATCCAGCCCTTATGTCAGTTTAAAGTATATTCAGTCATATACTTTATATACTGTTTTCTCTGTTACACATCAACCTGCAATGTATTTAAATCTTAATAGCAGCACAGTTCTTTGGACAGTCTCCCTGCAGAGGTCAGGCTGAAAAAGAAATATTCTGCCAAATTCAGCCACCTCTGCTTCTATGTTGAGTTGTATTATCTTGGCTTCTTATGTTATTATTTAGTTTGGAAACCTCCTAGGAATGCTTTAAATTGTTTACTTCATATAATTTCCCTTTATAGTATTGAGATATGTCAGGGGGCATATAAGTTTGATAAATTATGATTACTATTTGTAATACTAATATGGTAGTACTAAGTAATAAAATACCATTTATTACTATCTTTGAACCACCAAGAATCATTTGATTGGACCAGAATTCAAATATAATAGGTGAATAAATAATATGTACATTTACCCATGCACCATTTCCTTGATACTTTCATCTTTATGCAATTTCTGAAAATAAATGTTTGTTTTACACCATTAATAAATGTGCTGTAATTCACATATTATCTCAGAAAGGTGAATACAGTTGACATACTTTAAAAAACCCAAAAAACCTAGATCAGGCCAAAAATCAGGTTTTAGAGTTTTCCATTATATAAGGCTCTTGCATGAAACATCTATCTCTCTATCAATGTATCTATCTCTATTTCAATCATTAAGGCATTTAAAATATTTCTATTTTTGATTCTTTGAGGTAAGAATAAGAATAAGAATCTGAAATACAACTCAATAATTAAATGTAAAAGAGGAACAAATTACATTTAACAAAATAAAACAAAGCAGAATCAAGCAAAGTGTAATGCGCCAACAGAATGAAACAATATATGTTGGGGGAAAAAAATCAAAATTGTCTCCCAGCAAACTTCAGTTCATTTAGGTTCTAAATTTTCAATTTTGCATTGAAATGTATACAATATTTTAACCCTGTCTTGATTTTGAAATATCAGTGTTATGGTTGTGATTTTATGTTGCTATATAACTGTTTTTCTTTAAAACCAGCCAGTCAACCAACTTTCTACCTGTCTGCCTATCTATTTATCTAGCCATCTATCTAATTTATTAGGAATGCTTATGTAATTTATTCTTTGGTTAAATACCTCAGTGTGGAAAGAGGATGTCTGATTTGGCCACAGGAGAAAAGTAATAATATATGAACCTTGAGTGCTAATTGAAGCCTTGGTTACAGTTGCTAAGGTGGTCACAATCCTTGGCACTTAGCAGTACTGAATCTGAATGTCCTTAGTGGTACAGACCATCTTCTTGCTAAAGGATATACAATTTCTGACACTGCCTCCATCTTTTTCCATCATTAGATAGTGGGTTTTGCTGATTTCTGATTTCTATTTTCTAGACCTGATTTTTCCTCAATGTCAGGCACAAGACCCCACTTTTGGAAGTAGTTCTCCATAGCTAACTGAACGGAGAGAAACATTATGAAAACTCTTCCAATATTGGATGGAGACAGCATTTGCTGCTCTTTTTGGTCCACCCTTTGAGACAATGGGAGAATTGATCCTGTTTGACATTGATCATTACAAGAGTCCAAAGGATTTATCTTCTTAATAGCTAAAGCTTTTAACTAATAGAAAATAAAAGATTGGACAAGAAACTTTCAAAACCTTATAGAGGTAGAGTGAGGCAGACAGAAACTAGAAATGTCAAACACAAAAGGATAAGCAGATACATGCAAAAAAATAAATAAATAAGGCTGAGTTTGAATATTTTGGACATGAAATGGAGCTAAAAAATGAAAAGAGCCAAAGCCATTAAGTTTTGCCACAAAATTTTCATGCGTTGTCCTTAAGAAAACAGAGAAACTTCAGCAAGCAAGAAGAAGAGAATGTCAAATGTTGTGGTATTGACCCAGGTGGAAAAATAGTTTTCATTGTATTCACCTATGAGACTGGGAGAAAAGGAGTGGAGCTTCAGGAAGACACCAATTCTGGAACCAAACCTATTCTGTGAGTTCAAATGAATAGAGAGCTAAATAAATAATTCACTTGATTATATAAGAGAGTAAATAAAACATCCATGAAAACCAGCTGGGCTTGCCTTTGGGCTAGTCACATGTATTTTGTTTGTTGTGGGAAAAGTAGGAGGATGTTGTGATGGATATGCTTGTTGCCTTGACTTACAGTATTTGTAAAAATAATAAAGATGAGATTCACTTAATCATCCTGCTGACAATGAATTATATGATGGGGAGTTAAATTGAGCTTAAACAACTCTTTGCTTTAAATCAATATAAAACAGGTGATTTCTTTATTCTTATTGCAAGTATGGATGCTTTTGAAATTATAACATTATCCTAAAATCTTTCATTAATCTTTTTGGTTCCTCAATATATTCCTACAATAAATATTTTTTTTAAAAAAATTAAACTCTCTTAGGCATGAATTAATCTTATAGTTTATTAACTAAGCTACTATTGGGAGGCAGGAGGCATGATTTTAGGAGATGGTTTATTTTAGCTAGCATTATAGCTGCAGAAGTTATATGGGCTTAGTTAAAGGTTATAATTTTTTTTCCAGAGCAGATTATAAATATCATAAATAAACCATAGGAAAAAAATTATAGCTATTTTCCTACCATGTATTGGTAGCAAATCTACAGTGGTTGTTCGAGGACAGCCTGAAATGATATAGAGGTGGGAGCCTATTACTGGGTTACTAACAAGGGTTAAAAATATTACAATGCAAAAGCAAGGCAATAAAAGAATTCAACAGCATTTTTAGGAACTTGTTGCAACTGGCTAAATAATTATGTTTTTTGTGTCTTAATATAGTGTTAAATTAAGATTAGTTTAATTTAACTACAGTTTCCTGAATAAACTACAATTGGCTATTTATAGTTTACTCAAAGCCATAAACCAGTGTTTACAAATCCAAAACAGTGGGTTTATTTAACAGATTGATTGAACCAGCATTATGGCTTAGTGTAACACATGACTCCAGTCCCTCCTCATTGTGACACTGTCATTTTTTTAATGCATGGATAATGCCAATCTCACAACAAAGAGCCCATGTATTGAGAATGAGGATGCTTTATAGGAAAAGGTGAATAAACAAGCTTTGTTTTGACTCATTTTATTCTATAAGAAAGATGGCAAAGATTTCTTTTTAATTGCTGAGAGAACATATATTCAATTTTATACAACTCATCTTTTTCCTTCACCAAAAAAAGACTATTTTAGTATATGAATGGAAATAAGTAGACAAAATAATGTATTTAAAATATTAATTAAAAATCTGGTAAAATTGCTGTGGATCAATGTGTCTGGAAGAAGCATGTCCTTGAAACATGGCAGTTGACTACTGCTCCTTAGGTTCCAAGCAAGGAATCCTGAAGAGGCCATTTCATATTGCACAATTATGAGTTGCTTCTCATTATTTTTCCTGTGCCATTTGCTAATATCACACCAAAGTTTTGGAAAAATAACTACTAACATTACATGACCATTACTACAGAGTTTCTTAATCCGACAGAATCTGTCCAGGAAAAGAAACATCCTAAGCAAGGTCTCAAGAACAATGCATTGGTAGATTCAAATGCAGAATAAAGGAGCGGAGAAGTTCAGTGAACTATTTCACTTAAACATTTCCACTGATTGTCATGAAGTATTCATGCTGCACATCATTAACTTTTAGTCTAGTCCATCAACTGTGAAATTCACAGTTAGCATACAGGACGTCTAGGCACTGACTGGTTGTTTTATTCGTAATATAAATCTGAAGATGCTTGATCTTTCTTAAGGTGACATCCCATTTCAGAAATAAAGGACAGTAAAGATTAAGGGAACTTTGAAGAGAAGAACAGTTTTCTTACAGGCAGCAAAGCACTATTATCTCCAATTATATGATGGAGAGCTCTTTTTTTTCAGTTTCAAAGGACAAAAGCTAAAAAAAAATAGTTTTGAATGAGGGACTCTTTTAGAAATGCAAAAACATGAGCTGGACAGATTTTTAATTCACAGTGCCAACACAAATAGAGATGGAATGTATGCCAATAAAGAGTTGAGAAACACCTTGATTGGCATAGGAGGCTATCATAATAATCCAAAACAGCAGCAGAAGAATAAAAGTGGCACCCCTGGCTCACCTTCATTTCACCACTTCCATTCTCCCTTTCATCCTGAAATTATCATTTACTGAAAACCCCACATTTAGGCAAATAGCAGCCAGGGAGAAGCAGTTTTAAGCAAACAAATTTTTTCTTGGCTGGAAATAGTCCATCTAAGAACAGTCCCTGCCCAGTTGTAACAGAATGTGGGAAAGACCTTGAGTGATTGGGCCCAGAGATGCTGCTGAGGGAAACATCAGATAAGAGACAACATAACCCATAGGCACATAGTGGGTGTGGCAAGAGGTTCAGAAGAGACCCTCCTTAGTTTTTTGGGTGTAAAGGGGATAGGAGCAGTGGTGGGATACTGCTGGTTTAACAACCGGTTCAGTGATTGTGCATGGACACACACTTTGCACATGCGCACACAGTTTTACAAATACTAACCTTCTGTGTTACTACTTGGGAGTAACATAGCTGAAGCACTGCAATCTACTCTGCTGCCCCAATCAGCTGAGAAGATAAAGGTAAGTAAAGTGCAGGGCAGGCAGGTGGGGCAACCTGATCATCAGAGTGAACCGGTTCACTCCCAGCTGATCATCAGAGCTACTGGTTCGCTTGAACCAGTCTGAACCAGTAAAATCCCACCCCTGGATAGGAGGGAGAACTGTACTGTAGATTCTGCTGATGTAGTTTTGCAATAAAGAAGAATTAATTCATCTGGCAGTGACTCCTAACTGGTTTTCCCTGCAAGGCCTACGTAAGTGTAGAAACCTCATCATATTTCTTTTTCTTCCAAAGAGAAGTAGGTCTTTTAAGCATTAAAAATGTGAAATTGTAACATGTACTTAGGTCCTTATAGTCTCCAAGTAGACAAACAAGTCAAATAAATAAATAAACAAACAAACCAGAAAGGAGGAAGGTTGGCAGTACAGGTAGTCCTCAAGTGGCAACAGTTCATTTAGTGCCTGTCTGATGATGCAACAGCACAGAAAAAAGTAACATGGGCATTTTCACACTTACAACCATTGTAGCATCCCCAGGGTCACGTGACCAAAATATTGATGCTTGGCAACGGGTTCACATTTATGTCGGTTGCAGTGTCCCAGGGCATGTGATCCTTTTGTGACCTTCTGACAAAGTCAATGGGGAAGCCAGATTCACTTAATAACTATGTTACTAACTTAACTACTGCAGTGATTCATTTAACATCTAGGGAAAGAAAGGTTGAAGAATGGGGCAAAATTTACTTAACAGCTGTTTTGATTAGCAACAGAAATTTTGGGCTCAATTGTAGTCATAAGTCAAGGACTCCTTTCTCCTTTTTATTGTAAGTTATGATACATCATATTATTTCAATATAATGATATTAATATAGTATATACTTGATATCTGTTATTTCAATATCTCAGAATATTGGAAATAAAAAAGAGAAAAATAAAAAAGTGTATATTCTATCAATATTAATTATAATTTAGGACATTGGTGTCATGAGTGCTATAGTTACTTGCTTTTCCATTCAGATTTAAATACAGGAAGGAAGAGATGAAAACAGAACACATTGTGATATACATCAAATATTTGTTACATAATAACTGTTTTGGTCTTAAATTACTTGAGATTGAAATCTCCAGTGTATTGTTATGGAAAAAAAAATAATAACAGCACAAAAGTTGGTAATATCTAGCTATCTTTTAGCTGCTACTGAATTGATCCAGAAGGACATTTCAGAGTGATTTTGAAATTTCCTGTTTGGGCAGAACAGCCAAGAAATTTCAACAGAGGACAGAGAGCTTTGATAAAATTGCACATTTTTCAGGGAATCTTGCATTTTCCAGCTTTTAATAGCACTTAGCAGCCTCTGTCTTATTCCATGCAACAATATGGCTCTGAGTAGAAGTTAGCACATCGTGCCTCAATCTAGAACTTCCTTCAGCCAGGCACTTCAATTTTTCCGCTGCCATTCCAGGATAAGTGTAATAGTTTAGTTTACAAGATTATTTTAATGAAGTTTGTGGCAGCATACATGAAGATAATTTCCTACAGTTGAAATGTCAACACAACAATCATGCTACATCACTGTTGTAAAACCAAAGTTAAGTTATAAAAATTTGGAGAACAAAAAAAAAAAAAAGTCAATGGATAGCTTAGTCCTGCTCTTCCACTAGAACAGGAAAGATTTAAACACAGTTCTTCCTCCTAACCCAATACAAATTTGGAGCCTTAATGCTGATTAACTTCTTGTTCCTATCGTTAGCCACCCTGCCTATTACACTAAGGACAAAAGCAAGGCGCTACAAGGGCAATAGTAAACTATAGTGTATAAATATAAACTGCTAGCTATTCCAGTGTAGTGAAAGTATTGATGGTGAGATGGCATGATTAGATCGCTTGATGGTTAATCAAGTTCTGAACATCTGTGAGATGATTGTATGTTTTTTTATGTCTGTTGTCTTCTAGCACATTGTTCAAATTCATATGCACTGGTTTGGTTTACAGCCTCGATGCTCCTCTTTTACCCAGTATGTTTCTTTTATAGTGTATGTGTGTACATTTATCCTATTAAGCATGTTGCTTTATTTGTATTATGCCCAGATAGTCAAAGCTAGATAAAGTGATCTCCCAACAGCAGCCTTAAGTTCCTGGCATGGTAATTTAGTTGTAATTTCTGTTTTGTTCTTTTAGTTTGTTCAGTGGTGCATTGAGCTATTACTCACTTTTGACCTGTCATGAAGTTAGTGTCAGTCTTGCCTGATTGTTTTCATTCGAATCCTACCTGGCTGTGCCTAATTTCTATTCATGCTTTCATATAAATCCTGGGAAGAATAACTGATCCTAAAGAGGCTTCCTAAGGCCATTTCTTGCAAAGGTGCTGAATAAATTTCAAAACATGAAGTTCGTAATAATGAGGTTTTGACAGTGCTACTGATAGTAGCTGGCCTTGAGAAATTATTTCAAAATGATTTTCCCTTGGAGGAGATAAAACATTTTACTCTAACCTGAGTTGCATACGAGCAGTGTTAAAAATAAGTTCTATTAAATGCTCCATTCAAGGAAAATGAATCAAGGGGTAATTACCCCTTCTTAAGAAAAAGTCAAGGATCTCCATCAGTAGAAAGAAGAGAGACTGCATTTCATTTCTATTGGGCTAACGGAGAGTTAAGCTTCCTATTAACTTTCCAAAATTCATCTGCTGGTTATTGTTTTGCGTTAAATGGTCAAGTCTGTAAGACTGAAAGATTCACTATGTCAAGTAAAAGCAGGCAATAATAGTGATGGACTGTGAAGTGCCTATATCTTCCAAAGCTTTTTTTCTTTATAAAAGTATGAAGATTCTGACTGCCTATTTGTACATCTTTATTTCTTATATGCCGTGCTCATATAGGTTTTAGCACATAAGAAGAAAGAAAGAAAGAAAGAAAGAAAGAAAGAAAGAAAGAAAGAAAGAAAGAAAGAAGAAAAATATTTTTATGTAGAAACATATATTTCTATTATATACATGAGTACTATAAAATATGTAAACTATATGAGGAGCCAATGGGATTGGCCCACTCCACCAGCATTGGCAGAAGGGGCATGCTGTGGACCCTGTCAGTCAAGGAATTCCAGCTAATGGGGTCCAGAAGAAGAGCCTTCTGCCATGGCTCCTACCATCTGGAATATCTTCCTCTCCCCACAGGTGAGATCTGCACCAGGGGTGGGTTCTGCTTACCTTTAGTACCAGTTTGCAAGAGGATCACATGCTCAGATCACTTCTGATGATGTTAAGATCAGAGGGTGGAGCCTCCTGCCAGTTTTATTACTAGTTCTATAGAACCGGTCTGAACCGGAGGCAACCCACTACTGATCTGCACCTCCCTTTTTGACCTTCTGAAAGGGTCTGAAGATCTGGCTCTGCCAATTGGACTCAGACCCTGATGGGGGCATGTGATTCTGGAGGTGGTTAATGGATTAAGGTAAGGTAGTTCATTATAAGGTAAGCCCCCCCCCCACCTCCTCCCTGTGTATCTTGCTCTCTTTCTTCCCATCTTTATTCATTTTAAATTCAATTTTAGTAATATTTATTGTTTTAATAGTTTATCTTGTTGCTTTTATTGATTGTAAGCCTCCTAGAATCTCCTCCAGGCAAAATAAGTGGCATATAAGTTTAATAAATAAATAAATGACTATATATCAGGGATGTCCAAAGTTATCACCTTTAAGACCTGTGAACTTTAACTGGGGAATTCTGGGGGTTGAAGTCCACAAGTCTTAAAGTTGACAGGGTTGGATATTCCTACTATATATGTTATGCCATGCCATGCCATGCCATGCTACATGTTTGATCCTAGGTCAGTGTTTCTCAACCTTGACAACTCTAAGATGTGTTGACCAATTCCCATATTTCCTGGAGAATTCTGAGAGTTAAAAACCATACACCCTAGATTTGCTACATTGAGAAACACTGCCTTAGATTTGTAATTCTTCTTTTTCCATCAGTGACATTCCAAAGCCCAGATGGTTCTATCTCTCTAGGAAGGAACCAAGGCATTAAGCAACTTGAAAAGGTTACCCATTCTGGGTTGTAATAGTAGCAGCTTTGGCCATGGCCAAGCCAATAAAATTTTAACCGGTAGTTTTAAAAAAGCTACCAGTTCGTCCGAACCGGTATTTCCAATAATCAGATGTGCCGTGTGGTTTATATTTGCTAGAAAGCAGGAAATCCTGCTTTCTAGTGAAGCTAAATCATGCGGCACAGCTGTTTCCCCCCCCCCTCGCTGTTCTACTTACCTTCCCAAGCCTCCCTTTTCTGCGTGCAGCACATGTTTGGCGTGCAGCACACATGCACGGGCAGTGAACTGATGGCAATCCACAAAGGATTTCACCACTGAGATAGATAGATAGATATAGATATAGATATAGATATAGATATAGATATAGATGATATAGATATAGATATAGATATAGATATAGATATAGATATAGATATAGATATAGATATAGATATAGATATCCTAAAATTAAGGAACACAGAAAATAGTTGCAACGAAACATTATAGAAGCCCATCATAGGAAATTTTTAAAAAGTCAAGAAGTTAACATTTAATCACAGTAATGATTTTCTGTGCAAAATTGCAAATATGTACGTTTCCAGGACTGCAATCATTTAATTTGCCTATCATTCTGAGTAAATCAATGTTCCTAATACTAATACAGCTTGAATGTAAAAGAGAAAAATATTAACTGGCTGCAGGAAAGGTGACTGCCCAACAGAAAGTAGACAGTGTCTCCTTATCCATACATTATATTTTTACCTATTTTTGTATAGCTTTTTAAGAAATCTGCTCTAAATTGAAGGCAAGAAAACATACTTTTACTGATCCACACATCCTTAGATGATGTTCATTTCACTCTACACAGTTATAACATGCACATTTCAAACTTCATTGTTAGGCTTGAAAATGTTAAGAACAATTCGAAATCTCCATTGACCTTTTGCACTGATTTAGCAAGAGCTCCATATGATTGAGATCAGCAACAATTGTAAATATCTCTAGTTCAACTCTTAAAACAGTCTTGTCCAGACCGGTTCTGACCAGTTTTATAGAACCGGTCGTAAAACCAGTGGGAGGCTCTGCCCACTGATCCTGAAGTCATGAGAAAGCTGCTGTGCATGCGCAGAAATGTGCACAGCCCCCTTGAGAACTGGTAGTAAAGGTAAGTAGAACCCACCACTGGTCTTGTCTCTTATATAGAAAGCTAGGAAGAGCAGCAGTAAGATTTGTACAGTAATATTCCAGTTTTGTTCACCATCTTATATATTTTGTGTTGCTGGTACTTACTTGTAATATTGAGCTGCATTTGCAACTTATTGTCAGGCTATATCTACCTCATTTAATCCTAAAAGGCAATTAAATTTCATCATTACTATTATAGTTCTACATATATGTTTACCAATCTACCAAAAGGTACAATATGTTTTGCAGTAATATAGCACTAGTGCCAAATAGAATTCTATTACTGTTTTAAACAAATAAATCCTAATTTCTCTGCTATGAAGGAGCACAGAGATGGATCTGAGATAGAATGTGATAACTACTAGCCCCTAATTGTCAGTTCTTTCTCCATTTCTTTGGTTGATTTCAAACCTATCTATCAGGAAGTAACATGAGAAATCAGGCCAAAGGTTTCCCTATTCCAAGTTCTCTCTGGCTAATCAATTGCCTTGAATAATTTATACCTATGATACCATGTACATTCCAAAATTAAGTATATTCTGTGTTTAAATAATGGTGAATTGTTTCTATTCTTATACCTAAAGAAAATATATGAATGAAAAAAGCCTAAGGGAATTAGAGCATTGAATCACAGGAGGGGTTTGATGAATAATTTAAAGGAGCAATTAGCCACACTGTCATTTAAAGTATATCACCACCAGTTGATTGAAAAAAAATTACTTTCTGGCAATATGCCTGGGACATCCCATTAAAGACATATAATTTGTGTGTCTGTCTACATGCATGAATGTTGTTGTCTCATTCTTTGACCAAATGAAGCTTTCTCCAAAGAAGATAACACAAAGGATTGCAGATGTGTTTTTTTACATATCTATTGAAATTGATCTCTAGACAGCTACAGACATCTGTTCCAGCAGGTTCTGACCAGTTCTGGAGAACTGGTAGCAGAAATTTTGAGTAGTTTGGAGAACTGGTAGTAAAAATTCTGACTGGCCCCACCCCCAGCTATTCTCTGCCTCCCAAATCCCAGCTGATCAGGAGGAAATGGGGATTTTGCAATAATCTTCCCCTATCATGCCCACCAAGCTACATTCACAGAACCAGTAGTAAAAAAATTTTAAACCCACCACTGAACTGTTCTTATGTCAACACATTAATTATCTGCCTCTGTCACTTTACCCACAACACATCATTTGAATTCTATCAATTCCATTAAGTCTTTTTTTATTGGATGACCTTCATTGTCTTTATGATCCTTGGCAAAATGGGGCTAGCCCAAACCTCACAAATTAATTATATTAAAAAAAATAGATTTTTTAAAGAATAAAGTCTTTCCACAATTTTTACAACAGCTATCCTCATTCTATTTTGGGTTTACTTCTATTTTATTCAGCAGTAATTGCAAAATACTAATGTTGGGCCATTATCTCTGATTCTCACACTTTTCATATGGAAAAAGTAGATTCTCTCACACTTTTTCATCTGGAGGCTTTTAAAAAGAAACTGGACAGCTGCTTGTCTAGAATGGCATAAGATCTCCTGATCAACAGGGGATTGGACTCTTCCACTCTGTTATTTTGTTATTCATACTGAACTTTCTCTGTCTTTCTCTCCCCCCACACCCTTTACTTTAGCTGTTGTGATGCTATTTTATTAGATGCAACTCTGTCCTTGAGTAAAGAAACATCTGTAAAGCAAATGTATTTCTCCCTCCACTTACACTTGTCTCCCTGTGCACCATCCTACTTAGCTCTACAGGATTTACAGCAGATTTAGAGGAGAGTGCAACAGGCCACAGGGGAAGGATAGGACAAACTTATATAATGTTGGATGTCAGCCTCTGCATGGAAAACTATTAGAATATATTCTATCTTCTAATACATTTCCATGCATCTGTCATCCTGACAGATGAATGCAAAATGGGCATAAGAAAAGAGGACATGGAAATTGCTTAGAACAGAATGAGAAAAATTGTAGAAGAAAATGTCACAGAATGGCATTAAATAAATGTATTGAAAGTAGCAAAAAGTATATTTGATGGATTATTTAAATGAAAGAGGCTTTGGGCAAGAAAACAATGTTCACAAGGAAATGGTTGTTGCAAACAGTGAGGATGGGAGAACAATACACTGTAAAATGTGTATTGAAATAAAAAAGATACCCTCTGTGGGAGAGATGGGTGATTAAAAAGTTAATAGATAGTTGATAGATGGAGACAGACAGACAGACAATTGTAAAGAATATAGCAAGAAATTATAGAGATAGAGTGCTTCAACTCCCACCACCTAGTTATCTCCCACATTTATGCCCTTTTGGACACCTTGCACAATAGCACTTCTCAATTGCAGTGGCAGGGTTGGGGCTAAAATAGAGGTTTGGGGGCCTTCAGTAGTCTCAGCCAGCTGCCATCACAGTCTCAGCCTGCTACCCTCCACAGGCCTCTACTTTAGCCCCAGTACTACCATTGCCACAGAGAAATGTCACCTCAAACTGCGGACCATGGCCAGCTAGCCTGGTTGTGGCAATTGAGTGAAAAGGCACAGGAGCTCAGAGGAATAAAACACAACTGGTTACTGCTATGTGTCTTCCCCATATAATGTTGGCCAAGTTCACACACATAACAAAGAATAGACTGGTCAACCACATTCTATTTATTGTCTTTTTGAACTCTGCCAATGTAGTTAGTTAATGATTCAATGTGTTATGTCAGCCTAGAACATTGGTTTAATTTGTAAGCCAGAGATTCTTGAAACTGGTAATACAGGGACCTCCTAAAATTACTTTATTTTTTAACCTGCCATGAATTAAACTTAGGAGTTCACTGGGGTTAGAGTGCAAAAAATGGTTGTGCTCTTTACCTTAAATTAAATTATACTTTCTAAATCAAAACAATGAAAGGACATTACAGCTTTGTAAAAGAAGACTGCTTCATTGGAAATAAGCTAAATGAATAGCCAATAAATTTTAAAACACAATTTAAGAGGAAGGATGAGCTTGATTATTTTTATGTAAGTCCTGACATCTGGGGTTCATTCATGCTCAGGTGAGGGAAGGGAAGAGTATCTTTTACCTTACATCCACTTCCTATAAACTATTCTTAAAATGCTGCAGCTTGCAAAACACTGACAGGCACTTCAGCACTACCTGTCTTAGTGTAGCTCCATTGAAATAACAGTCACGTCCCATATTCCTTTCACTTTTATCATAATTCCCTCTGCAGGATAAATCTCAAGTGAGATGATCAGAGCTTTGCATAGAAGCCTCATGTCTCCCAAGGACGATTAGTCCTCCTTTGAAAGATAAACTGAGTTAGAAACATGGAACATAAAGAGCTTTGAAACAATGGGGTTATTTTGAATTCAGCATATATATTTTTTCATCAAACTGACAACCCTGCTTGGAAAGAACATTTCAGGAAGATGCTCTCCGATGACCTTCCATGTATTGTCTCATGACCTCCCATGGGTTTTGCCCAGACTTACAGAAATGTTGGAATAAGCCACAGATACATTGACTATAGAGAACCAGTTTGGTGTAGAGGTTAAGACATCAGGCTAGAAACTCGGAGGCCATAAGTTTTAGTCCTGCCTTCACAGAAAGACAGTTGGGTGATCTTGGGCCAGTCAGTCTCTCAGCTCTAGGAAGAAGGCAACAGCAAATCACTCCTGGAAAATCTTGCTAAAGACACTGCAGAGATAATCTAGGTCAGGGGTGTCAAACTCACATCGTCACAGCAGCATCACATGACATATCAGGACTTTTTCCCTCTTTGCTAAACCGGGTGTGGGTGTGGCCAGTGCATGAGGCATCCGGTCCATGGGCCAGGAGTTTGACAGCCCTGATTTAGGTGGTCTCCAAGAGTCAGATATGATTGAATGGAAGAAAAAGAAAATGATGTGATGGGTTAGCAAATCAGGTGAATAAACTTCAGGAGTGCTGTAGTTCTTTGAAAAATGAGTGTTCTGTATGGTTAATGTCTTGATCCTTGCAACACACAGTGGTAGTGTCAGCCATCCTGATACCAGTGGTGGCCTGCTACTGGTTCACCCCGGTTTGGGCGAACCAGTAGCAGCGGCGGCAGGAGGCTCTGCCCACCCGCCCGAATGTCATCAAATATGCTCTGCACATGTGGAGAAGCTTCTGCACATGTGCAGAAATGGCGCACACACGAGTGAAGTGAGCGAGCGAACCAGTAGCAAAGGTAAATGAAACCCACCACTGCTTGATACCCTCAGTTCTTGCATTACCTATTCTCTCTGTTTCTTGGTTTTTGGTGAAATTACTACACTAGTGCAGAAAGGAATAGAAACTTCCAGTTGCAACTGAAAGCAAAAGATTTTCCCTTATAATTTCTTAACATTCTTCTCCTATTATTCATGGAAGCACAATAAAAGAGTCAAGTGGAGAAGGGGTAGGTTGCCTTCATCTAAAGTGAAAAACCAGAAATACTTGCTAATTATCTATATCTGTATGACAGAAAGCATGAAATATTTGAACTGCATTAAAGAATACCCAGGGCTACCCTAAACAGCCTAAGTAACATATTTATCCAAATTTCATCCAAATTAACAATTGTATCCATTTAGTTTCAGAACCGATAGTTTTGATAAATTAAATCTGACAAGGAAAATTAGCTATGACACAAGTAATTAATTCACATTTTCTTTTGATTAAAATGTGGGAGATTATTTTCTATGCATATTCTAACATGTAAGGAAATTGAATTGCTTGATTTCTGATGTGTTACTGCCTATATGGTAATTTATAAGGTCATTCTATTATTCTGTTATCCGTGAGCAGGAAACTGTTTTCTAAAAGTACTTCTGCAAAAATTCTAATTTGCACTGAGGACAGTTGAGGTTGGACTGTAATAATTACATTTTTTTAAAAAAAAGTATTCAGATATAGTCTAGTCTCTTAAAGATAGTGCATTAATTATATGTTAAGTGGAAATATGGTTAGTTCCGAGATTAATTTTTTTCATTTAATTAAATGAAATATTCGTGTTTGCAGAAGTAAAAACTCTTAATTTTCTCACATGAAGATAAAAAAAAAATTCAAATGCCAGATATCTGTATAATGGAGACAGCTGTTTATCTATAATGTCATCAGATTCTGTTAATAATACTGAACTTTTATCAACCTAATATTAAGGTTTATACATCTTCTTTCTCAACAATGAACAGAATTTTCAATAGATGCTGAAATACAATATAATGTTTTTAAAAGAGTAAATCAAAACATCAGGGAAACAATATATTTTTCCAATTAAAACTAGCTGGGAATAAGTAAGACAATACTATCTTACAAAGAATGGATCTTTATTTCCATTACCATCTGATTTTTTTACATATTAAATCTTTTATATCAACAAGATGTTTGCCTACAGGTATTTCTTCTAAATTTTATTCTTTTGTATCATAACATCCTCTGGTCTATCCTCTAGCTACCATTTGATAATACGCTTATGAACTGATTCTGCCAGGAGGAACACAATTACTGAGGCATGCACTACTTCAATGTACTTTGATCAACTTTTTTTTTTTTAATATAGGGCTTAGAAGGAAAAATAGAGGAAGCCCAAGTATATTACTCATTTTCTTTCATGGAAAAGTTTGGAAGGTTACAAATAATGTTAATAAATTTTATTTATTGACTTCACATACATCTCATGGGCAAAACGCTACTTCTTTGTCATTGTATGCCTTGTCAAATAGTCAGTTATGGTTTCATAATAACTTCTTCCCCTTTATTCTGTCTGATGTTGTATTCTGATAATGATTTTTTTTATCATACTTGACTGGCCATACCAGCCATAACTAAAAAGCAGTATTCATGTTGCTAAGGTACATTCATAAATATAAGCAGACTCATTTCAGCTGACCAAGATTCATTACTATTCAGAATTTTAAATAGAAATTTGAAGTAATTTTTAAAAAAATTGACAAGGCATGAACCCATGGTTAACAGATTACATTTATAACCACAGCTGTCATTAGGATATATTGTAATCCTCTTTTATCTGATGGAGGGAGCTTCTTCAGGTGAAGTAAGTCCTTCCTCAGATACACATCTAAATTTCCATATTCCAGGAAAATTATATCCCCACAACATTCTCCTTTCCCTCTTTTCTACTGTATTGAATTAATGAGGAGTTAGAGCACTTTTTTTACACATTTGCAGTTGCCCAAGCTTAAAGTGTGCTTTTCTTTCTATACCCATTGCTACCTCTTTATGGCTGTCTACAACATCATACCTCAGTCCTAAAGTAACCATTAAGCAAAATAAGCATGTAGCTGGGGTTGCAAGGGAATGGGAGGAGGGGAGAAATTCAGAGTTTTTATCTCTATCTGTCATGCCTTTAATTCTTCCACTTATTGAGTCTAAACGTCTTGTCAGTGAGGAAGTGGAAGAGCCAAGGATCACCATTGTAGGATTGTACTTAGAGCACCAATTGGCCTTAACCTGGCACTGCAACATTTGTATTTAAAAAGGGATTACAACTAATATGCTTTTAATGGTCTCAGTGAAAACTAAACAGTTAAGGAATCAACTCGAGGGGAGGGCACAGAACTTACCATAGCTCATTATCATTCTCCTGGATATAAAATGGGTCTGAGTATAACCCGCTTAAGAATATTGTGATGAATATGGAGACTGCATTGGAATGATAATTTAAAAGCCTTAAGAGCCTTGGTGGCGCAGCAGACTAAAATACTGTTAAGTAGCACCAGCTGCCTGCAATTACTGCAAGTTCAAATCTCACCAGGCTCAAGGTTGACTCAGCCTTCCATCCTTTCAAGGTAGGTAAAATGAGGACCTGGATTGTGGGGGCAATAAGCGGACTTTGTATAAAAAAAGAACACCGCTTAAGGGGGCCCGAAAACCCTACTAAGTAGGTATATACAAAAGTATGAAGGCTATTGCTTAACGCATTGTAAGCCACCCTGAGTCTCCAGAGAAGGGCGGCTTATAAATCGAACCAATAAATAAATAAAAAACATTCTTGAATCTGTCAACATTGGATTTTTTAATTTTAAAGTCCCTTGAAAAATCATCACCCTACCTAATGAAGGTGGGACTTTTGTTTATAAAGATACACTGAATGTTTACAGCATGCTGTTTACAAGACATTCAGTACTATATTACATATTAGGAAGTGCTTTTCTGAAATCATTTACACAAATCAGACAGGTTATTTTCACAAAAAGGAAGATGAAAGCCAACAGCAGATTTATCATAAATACACTAGAATTCATCAATATTAAGAAAATGAAGGCAGAACTAATATTTCTAGATGCAGAAAAAAAAAAACTTTTGACAACTTGGAATTTACTAGAGGTCTTGAACAAAATTGATCCCGGGGAAGAAATCAAAACTTGGGTGGAAGATAGCTATCAATGGCAAATAGCAAAAAATACGGTGACTGGAATACTTTCAGAAAGCTTTTCAATTTGCAAAAATACATGGCTAGGGTGTCCACTCTCCCCTTTACTATTAGGGGAGTGATTGCTCTGGAAATCTTGGCCCACAAGATTTGAAAAGGTAAACAGACCATTGGGATCAAAATTCAAGGAGAGGAATAAATGTTATGCAGAATCAATATCATTTATTGGGATGTATTTACATAATCCTCAAATACAAAAAGAAAGAGAACAAAATAAAAACTCTACAATAAAATGGAAAAAAAACTTTAAAAACGTAATAACAATGGAACAATGGGAAGAAGTCAATAAAGCTTGCACCATGCTGGTATTTGGGGAAAATGTGGTACAAAATGCTCTACAGATGGTATACAACTCTGTCAGTGATTGCCAAGATGGACAAATTGTGCAACTATAAATGTTGGAAATGCCACAGCGAAGAAGGAAAATATTGCCATATGTGATGCTTATGCAAAAAACACTCAAAAGTACTGCAAAGAACTAAATCAAAATATTCAAAAAATTCTGAAAATAAAATTAAAAGAACATTTTAATTAGGTATAATCCCAGACTATATAAATAACAAGCAAAGCAATTTATTAAGATAAATGTTGACCATGGCAAGAATCAATCTGGTACGGCATTGGAAAAGAGAAAATTTGCCTTCAGTACAAGAATGGGAGCCTAAAATTGAAGAATTTTAGGCACCCAATCTTGGCAATGGAAAAAAAAATTGCCTGCATATTTTCAACAATAGAAGTCTAACAAATTCAAGCAGGAATGGTTTCTTTATGTACAACATATCACACACCAAGGTTAGGTAAGATGCTTAGAACATGATTTTTTAAAGAAAAAGAAACTGTTTAAAAAATAATTAACAATTCAAATAGAAATGAGTAATGTATCTTAAAAGCATAGTAAAAAAATATTTAAATAGCAATTAGTAGTTGGGAGAAAAAAAGAGTAGACGAGAGTTATTAGAATGCTTTTGCCTATACAGTGGTACTTTGGTATTCAACTTCTTTGAAACTCATTGAATTTGATACTCAACTCATTTTGATGTGAAATTTTGTCCCATCATTTGTTTGCTACTCAATGCACAAGCTAGAACTTGTCAGCGTTGGCTGCCTTGTGACTCCTGATATTCCTTATGGGAAAATTTTGTTTGGTATTCATCGTTTTTGGTATTAATTGCATCTCTTGGAACCGATTAATGATGAGTACTGACTACCGAGGCACCACCACAGTAATGCTTTTTCCCTTGTTTGTTTATTTTGCTTTTATTTTTTAAATCATCATATTCTCACTTTGCTCTAGTGTAAAGTTTATTTTACATAAATACATGTATTTCTGTTCTTTGCTTTGCTTTGTTGTTGTTGTTTGATTTACCTAATCACTAAAAAATAAAACCAAGAAAATATGTCATCCCTGATGTAATGAGATACGTCTTCAATACAGTCATAGCACTATACAAATAGAAGCCAGGAAAATGTATTGATCCTAATTTATGGATGATACATCCAATGTTACAAAGTGTTGAATTATCAGGAGCTTCCTTTGTTTTCAAAAGAAATCCTTTACATTAAGAAAAAAGAAAACCCTCTGGTAATTGTGTCTATTATGATGCAGCAATATTCATATTTTTAAGCTTTTTAATCACATTTACCCCATTTATTCACTCGACCCCAATTTGAAATAGGCATTCAACTGTAAAAAGATACTCATTACAATCCAGTTAGCTAGCATGGAGTGCAGTTCATGTTAGTTAACAAATGCCTGGCAAAAAATATGATTGTCAGTGTCTTTTATTTTAATTGTCCTCTCTTTCCTCAATTATTTTATAAACCATGAGATAAAATGTGTGGCATTTATTTCTTCTCTTATTAAAAAAGCAATGAGTTCTCTAAGGTCAGTTATAGATGAATAACTAGAGGCCATGAGAGTAGTCTACCTTGAGACAGTACTCAAGGAGCGTACAGTAGCTCCTTGAGAGATAGGAGGCAAACATATCATAGTAATCCCCCCAAAAAACAGCAAGGAACTTTAGTGTGAAATTTGCTGCTTTCCCATCTCTCTTAAAAAATATTGAAGCTATTCAAAGTTCCTACTGATACTACTTTTGATATAAAACCCCTAGGTATAAGACTGAGAAACAACTTGCAGTACTGTTTAAGGAATTGACATAAAAAAACATATTCTGGACCGACCTTAGAGACAAAGCCAAAAGTGTGACTTTGGGCCAGTCATGGTCTCTCAGCCCTAGGAAGGAACCAACAGCAAACCACTTCTGAAAAGCCTTGCCAAAGAAACTGCAAGGAATAATCTAGGTGGTCTCCAATTCTTGCCCAGAAAACTCTAAGGACTTGTTTAGGCAGTTGACTGACGTTGACAATGACTTGAAGGCACACACAGAGAAAAAGATGTGGAATTATTACATCTAAATTCTCATCATTTGGCTAGTCTTTGGCCTCATTGGAAAGCTGAATTAAGCAGATCTGGATTCTGATATATATGGATTCATACTTGTTAGAAAAGTCATAGCATTTTCTAATACATCAATAGAAATATTTAAATGCACATTTTTAAAAATTCCACTGATCCCATTTAAGAGACAGCAGTCATTTAGGAGTCCTAAATGAAATACAGTATTAGCATCCCAAAGGAAGATATGTAATTAACAACTCTCAACCTTTTGAATAGAAATATGGTAGTGTGAGCAATTCTGTTTTGGTTTCCATCAAAATTCCTCAGATTCTGAACTTGAAATAGTCTTTATTTAATTGGCCTTTGACAGGCTAAGGAAGGACACAGTCCTCCCCTGCAAATGTTGGCAGTATTATTGAAACACTTTTGGCCTCTTTGGATATTTTTGAGGTATCACTTTGGAAACTTCCAAGATGGCCTTATAAGCCCTGGCATTTTCTAGAATTGCCTGCAACATGTGTATTCAGTTAAATGGTTATCTGTAATTTATTAAAACTGGAAAAGTTATTCTGTTCTGATTACTGGAAAGGGCTTGAGTGTTGTTTGTTTGAAGGAACTCTGTGGTTCAATGGTTAGGATGCAGTATTGCAAGCTAACTCTGCCCACAGCCATGAGTTTGATCTTGACCAGCTCAAGGTTGATTCAGCCTTCCATTCTTTTGAGGTCAGATTGTTGGGGGCAATATGCTGATATTTGTAAACCATTTAGAGAGTGCTGTGAAGCACTATGGAGCAATATATAAGTCTATTGGTATTGAATGCAACAAAGTTCTACCACTATCTTCCCTTTAAGGAAACAAATTTAACAGCTACTGAAAAATGCTATGGCAATTTTGGGGAGTTAAGGGAGGATACTGTCACTACGTTATGTATTTGCCAGCTGAGCTTCCTTCCTAAGACTTACAGTAGCCTGCCATAGAACCTTATCAGAGAGATAAGACTGTCTTGTGATGTCTGAGCTACTGCGCATGTCTACATTCTTTTTCTTTCTTTTCTAATTTCTTGATTTATACTTACTTTGTCAATGAGATAACTACCGGTAAAATGTAGTTAGCTTTTTTTTTAACTTTTCTAATAAAATGTTTCTTAGAATATATTCGCGTTTTCTTTCTTTAAAGTATACAACATGGAAAAACAAGATCTGTCCATCTCTAATCAAGTACAATTACCCCAGGGGGGAAATGGGCTGATTTACGCTCTAACAGATACAACTCTACAGGTACTAAATAGGATGGGTACAAACAGAGCAATTGGAAGAGCAAGGGAAGATGTACTGAAGACTAACAATAACATATTATTTCCCAGAATAAAATAATATTCTAAGAATCTGTCGATTAACATGTAGTTGGAATTTTAGAATGCTGAAAAGTGCCAGTCTGTTGTCTTTATGAAAGTTCTGATATATGAGGTTGTTCAATATGTATCAAAAGAATTCATCGGGTTCCAGTCTCTCATTTTTGTACCACTAGTAAAGCAGGCCCTCTTATTGTGACATTTTCCAGATTTGCTATGAAATATATGGAGGGAGGGGAGGCGGAAGAGGTCCAACAAAAGCAGTTTCAACTTCAGTTGTGAAAAGAATCTTCAATATTTTATCTCATTCTCTACTGATTTTGTGTCTAAATCAGCACTCACCATCTGGTGATATTTTCATGAAGCTATGGAAGTTAAAACGTTGATTGCTGCTTCACATTCTTCATATTGCCAGTATTTTGCTAGGATGTCTATTTTCACCTTTAGCCTACAATTTTTTTCTCTCCAGCTCTTAATTAGATATTTGTTTAGTTGTTGGAGTTACAACAACAAAAATAAATAAATAAATCAGAAAATATAGGGCGGTTTGTTGGTTTTCTTAATGGCTAGGTTCAACTCTTCCTCTTCCTCCACACCGAAACTTGATTTTTGTTCTTATTCCTCATTATTTCAGGCATGTTTATTTCAGTATGTCACTCAGCATGGAGAGGACATTTTCTTTTCTTTTTTCTTTTCTTTGTAATGTATTTTTTTCTGTGTGCAACATTAACAATAATAACCAGTTTATGAAAATTGGGAATATTGGAATACTTGTTACATATTTTATTGTTCTCACTTATTTATCATTTATAGTTTTTTTAAAAAAATCTGGAATGAATATATGTGAATAGAATAGAATAGAATAGAATAGAATAGAATAGAATAGAATAGAATAGAATAGAATAGAATAGAATAGAATTTTTATTGGCCAATTTTTTATTGGACACACAAGGAATTTGTCTTGGTGCATATGCTCTCAGTGTACATAAAAGAAAAGATACGTTCATCAAGAATCATAAGGTACAACTTTTAGTGATAGTCATAGGATACAAATAAGCAATCAGGAAACAATCAATATAAATTGTAAGGATACACGCAACAAAGTTACAATCATACAGTCATAAGTGGAAGGAGATGGGTGGTGGGAATGATGAGAAGATTATTAGTAGTGCAGACTTAGTAAATAGTTTGACAGTGTTGAGGGAATTATTTGTTTAGCAGAGTGATGGCATTCGGGAAAAAACTGTTCTTGTGTCTAGTTGTTCTGGTACGCAGTGCTCTATAGCATCGTTTTGAGGGTAGGAATTGAAACAGTTTATGTCGAGGATGTGGGGGATCTGTAAATATTTTCACAGCCCTCTTTTTGACTCATGCAGTATACAGGTCCTCAATGGAAGGCAGGTTGGTAGCAATTGTTTTTTCTGCAGTTCTAATTATCTTCTGAAGTCTGTGTGTCTTGTTGGGTTGCAGAACTGAACCAGACAGTTATAGAGGTGCAGATGACAGACTCAGTAATTCCTCTGTAGAACTGTATCAGATGCTCCTTGGGCAGTTTGAGTTTTCTGAGTTGGTGCAGAAAGAACATTCTTTGTTGTGGTATTTTGATGATGTTTTTGATGTTACAGTAGCTGTCCATTTTAGGTCTTGTGTTATGGTAGAAATTTGAAGGATTCTTGTTGATACTCTGTTGTCTAGTATTGTGAGAGGTGGACATATGGAAGGATTTCTCCTAAAGTCTACCACAATTTCTACAGTTTTGAGTGTGTTCAGCTCCAGATTGTTCCAGTCACACCACGTGGCTAGTTGTTCAACCTCCCATTTGTATGTGGATTCATCATTGTCTCAAATGAGACCGATCACTGTTGTGTCATCTGCGAACTTCAGTAGTTTAACAGATGGATCATTAGAGATGCAGTCATTGGTATACAGAGAAAAGAGAAGTGGGGAGAGCACACAGCCTTAGTGGGGCTCTGTGCTAATTGTACAAGTATCTGATGTGATTCTGCTTAGCTTCACCTGCTGTTTCCTATTTGTTAGGAAGCTTATGGTCACTTACAAGTGCATTCAGGTACCTGTAGCTGGTTTAGCTTAGTTAGAAGAGTGTCTGGAATGATGGTATTGAATGCTGAACTAAAGTCTACAAAGAGGACCCTTGCATAGGTCTTTGGATATTCAAGATGTAGTAGGATGTAGTGCAGAGCCTATTAACAGCACCATCTGTTGATTTATTTGCTCAGTATGCAAATTTCAAGGGGTCTAACAGCGGATCCGTGATGGTTTTCAAATGGGACAGCACTAGCCTTTCAAAGGTTTTCATGACTACAAATGTTAGAACAACAGATCTTTAGTCATTCAGTTCCTTGATGGTGGGCTTCTTTGGCATGGGATGATAGTAGAGCATTTGAAGCAAAGAGGAACATAGCACATCTCTAGTGATTTACTGAAGATACTTTTCAGAGTAGCTTCTTTTTGCTGCTCTGATCTCCCTTGTTTATTTATGGCCTGATTGTACAGCATTTTATCACCTTTTCTGTAGGCTTCCTCTTTGGAATGACGTAGCTGCTTAAGTTTAGCTGTGAACCAAGGTTTGTTGTTACTGTATATAGAAAGTATATTCTATACTTTGAAGATGAATACTATGTATGCTTTTTGTTTTTCTGCTTTTTAAAATATTGCTTCCTACGGCAATTTTCTCCACAGCATGGAAAAAGCTAAGATCTTCTAAGGATTGGAAAGTGCTGCCCAGTTTTAAAAAAGATTACTGAAATCACTTTCTATAGGAGGCTTGCATGCTTCAAAAGAGTAACTAAACCATAGAGAAAGCTGGAGGGAGGGAGGTGTGTGCAAATATTAATTCTAAACTTATAAATAATTTTGATCAACATATTTTGTGTTGAAGCAGAAATAGCAGATGAATAAGATTGTTTTTAATGTATTTTAGATTAGGAATTCAATATCTAGTGTTGTTGAATTCTTATCATTCCACTACAGTCCCCAAGAACAAATACATAATGGTTTTCAACAGTAGATGATATAATATTAGGAGGGAGATCTAAAGCAAGGGTCTCCAACCTTGGCAACTTTAAGACTTGTGGACTTCAACTCCCAGAGGAAGCTGGCTCCCAGGAACTCTGGAAGTTGAAGTCCACAAGTCTTAAGACCCCTGATCTAAAGGAAATACCTGTTCACTTTCAAGATCATAACGCCATCCCACATTCAAATTTTATTGGATTTATTATATTTTGCAACGTTATAAACAATCCAGAGGATATCTGGCATTGAATTCATTCTTCCCAATATCAATTTATTTTGCATTCAGAAAAGCTGTATTTCTTTAGCTTATTCCTCGATATATTGTTTCTTAGTGTCTAACATTAAAGCATACACAATAAATGCAATTACTGGGCCCATGAAAAGCTTGGAAACAATTAAGTTTCAAATGAAGCACCCTTTCAATGCTTTACAAAGTAGTAGGCCCCCCTTGCTTCTAAGGTTGAATCAAAGGGATCATGCTGCTTTCTCATGATTTGTTTTGAAATCCTTCTGAGCCTTCTTCTTCAAAGTTTGCAATATGGGAAAAAGTCAAGAGGTGCGTCCTTCTCCTATTGGAATTGCTTGCCAACAGCTTTGGTGGCTGTGGCAGAGGAGGCACTGTTTATCTCTTGAAGATCAGTCAAGAGGATAAGAACAGAATATCCAAAAAGCCACACTTGGATATCGTTTGCCATGTATCAAGGGGACTTCAAATGGTGAGGCTTTAGTGTGAACCGTGAAGTGCAAGTAATCAGACTTCCATCAGCTAGTCTAGCGCTCCCTCAATGCACACCAGTGATCATCCAGGCTCAGCAGGTTGGTGTGCAATAGAATTAATCAGCTTTTTTGTTTTCTTTTTCTATACAGTATTGGTAGCATCTTTGTTTAGCAAGTTCAACATGTTCTAAACCAAAATATTCTACAGTGGCTTATTTCCATTTATTTTATTTTACATTTACATTTTCTTGGAAAGTCTTTCATCAGACATACTATGAGCATATAATTGTTTTTGGGTAAATTCTTTTTAGCAAAAATATTCAGAAAAACTCTTCTTTCCCAGTGGTTGTTTATTCAAAAGTGTTTAAATGGTGCTTAGTTCCTCAGCTAAATGAGGGAAGACAACTGGACAATGAGAGAAATGAAGAAAGATGCTTACTTTACCAAGCCGAGAGAGAGAGAGAGAGAGAGAGAGAGAGAGAGAGAGAGAGAGAGAGAGAGAGAGAGAGAGAGAGAGAGAGAGAGTGTTAAATGTTGTCAGTTCAGGTTAAGTGTGCCTTCTTACTGTTTACCGATTTGAGACATCCTTCTAAGTATTTCTGAAGCACATTTTAAATGAAGCCACAATGGGAAGTCTACAGAAATGCAACAGTAGCTATTCAATGTAATATTAAAAAGCTGTGAATTTACCTTAAACAAAGAAAGCATATTTCAGCAAAATATAACAATGGTATAATATACTAATGGTATACTGGCCAGAAAAATGAGAACTTCCAAACAGCTAGTGTACGTAGCCATGCCTTTTTTAAAACTTTGAAATAGTATGACATACTAAGCCCCCTTTATAATTTAGCAGCCTAGAATTTAAATCAAGGATCTGGCCTCCACCAAGTGTTGTAGAAATAGCTTCACTCAGCCTCAGGCAGTACCAGATTTAGGCATAAGCTAAGTAGGCTACACCTCACAAAACCTCAGAAATTTTATAGGGGCCTTTAGAATTTTATGTGGCTTTTTATATGTATTATAATCTATCAGAGAGATAATAATCTGTCAGAGCAATCAAGCCAGCCAAATGGTAAATATGTAATTGGTAAATGCATACATTTGAAAATAAGTTGTATTTTTCACTTTAAATACCATGCTGTTAAATGATTTTAAAAATGTGCATTCACACAGCTTTGTGCAATTATTTTGTGGCAACTCAACGTCTTCCCTTGGTACACACCTCTGAGATCTTCTGGTGTAACTTTTTAGCAAGGAGTTTCCAAGGTTTATACAGGTTAGGACCTCCCCAAGTCTAAATCTGGCACTGGTTCTAGGCAAATGGTAACATGTTATGGAAATTGTGGCCCCAAATATGGGGCAGTCACCATGTTGTCTATCTCTATTTTAGTCAGTGTGGGTGAGGCTGTTCCTGACAGTTTAGCTCATTTCTTAGTGTTCTGCATACTAAAGTCTGGTTCTGCAACACATGCCACTGGTGACTCAGTTAGAAACTCTCTTGGTACGTCTCATTCATGTGGCACAACTCCAGTATACCTATGAGGTGATTTTAAAGCTGCCCAGTTTTGGCTAGTGTTGAGGGAAAGAGCTGAGGAACATTTTCTGCATGCATACTTTGAAGTCTTTTTCAAATTTCAGAGTGCCTGTCGAATCTTGTAAACAGCCTACTTTATGTTACAATTAAAAACATATTTCATTTATAAATATAAATGCTATTTTTTTAACAACTACCTTGGCTTACAGCTCATAGTTCCTTCTTCTAAATATTGTGTTTTAACTCATGCAGTGTTCATATAAAGCTATTAAGGATCTGAAATCTCTCTCTCTCTCTCTCTCTCTCTCTCTCTCTCTCTCTCTCTCTCTCTCTCTCTCTCTCTCTCTCTCTCTCTCTCTCTCTCTATACCTGCTTTTGTGCCGCATTTGCACGTAAGGCAGCCTTCACTTCCTGCCGCTTCAGGCTGGAGTTGGTGCCCTCCGCCCTTGATCGAAGAGCTTTTGGGGATGGGGGATGACATAGCAAGGAGATGGCTGGAGCATTAGTGCAGGAGAGAAACTGCATCCTGTTGCGTCCTGTTAAGACCCTCCTTAAGCGAGTGCCCACCCACCCCGTGTGCCTTTGCTGCGTTTTGGTGCTTGCTTGAGGAGGTGTGTGTGCACACTCCCAGCTCAGCCATAGCTGGCCAGGGGATCACAAGAGGAGGGAGAGGAGGAGGATGGTCACTCGAAGGGAGGGGGGAGACACACACACACACACACATACAGAGAGAGGGGGGGAAGAGAGAGAGAGACAGAGACATACACAGAGTGATACACAGAGAGGGGGTGAGAAAGAGACATAGAGAGACACATACAGAGTGATACATAGGGAGGGGGTGAGAGAGGGGAAGATAGGGAGAGGGAGAGAGAGAGAGATAGAGGGAGAGAGACACAGAGGGGAGAGAGAGGGGAAGATAGGGAAAGAGACAGAGACACAGAGATACAGTAGGGGGAGAAGGGGAGAGAGATAGAGGGGGAGAGAGGGAGAGGGGGAGAGAGACATAGAGAATTATTTTGTGGCTAGGGGGTCATGTAACTGGATGGGAGTGAGTGACATCGAGTTGGCCATGCCCACTCAGATTTTTGTGGCTCCTGGTATATTTTTTTTCTGTGGGAAACGGGTCCAAATGGCTCTTTGACTGTTTAAGGTTGCAGACTTCTGGCCTAGGTTCAAAGGTGCCTTGTGTTCTACTTCTTTATTTCCACGATGCAAGCAAAAAGAACCTGAAACATTTAAGACTACTGCCACATCCACCTCAGTGCAAATATGTTTTTTATCATCAAGCAAACAACTGCAAACATGTTATTCCTGCATCCCAAAACAGCTTGTTAATATACTTTGTAGGTTTAATTAGAAATAATTTCTAAAAAAAGATTGAAAAGACATGCACAACTCAAATTCCGAAACCATAAAAAATGTTTATCTTCTTGCCTCTGATAAGTTCAGAAGCACTGTCATCTTGAATGACAAGACCGAACTTTTGCAATATTTCAGTGATCAGAGTACATTGTACAAGCCATCACTTGAGATCATGAAAATGGCATTCACAGCCTGAAGATGTTGTTCATCTCTGATTTAAATAATAAGGCCCTTTGGATGCATTCTGAAAGTTCCATGAAGTACAGTTTGTGCTGAAGGCAGAGAACCTGTGGTGTTCCTGAGTGAATGCTTTATGAATACACAATGGTAACTGTTTTTAAAGTCCATTTTATAACAGTAGTCAGTTAAGATGCTCTACATCAGGGGTGTCAAACTTGTGTCGTCATGGCAGTGTCACGTGATGTATAGGGACTTTTTTACACTTTGCTAAACTGGGCAGGGGTGGGGCCAACATGTGACCCATCTGGCCCTTCGGCCACAAGTTTGACACTCCTGCTCTACATGTTGAGCAATAGGACCAAAAATCACAGAATCTGGCACTCAAAGGTATAAAGCATTTGATCATGAGTTTGAACCCCCCCCCTTTTTTTTTTGCATTTTGTAAAAAGAAACCAAGACCACATCTAACAATAATTCTAACAGAATAACAGAGTTGGGAGGGACATTGGAGGTCTTCAAGTCCAACTACCTGCTCAGGCAGGAAACCCTATACCATTGAGCTCTAGTGGCTCAGCAGACTAAAGCAGTGTTATTAACTGTTATTAACATTCAGCTGCCTGCAATTACTGTAAGTTCAAATCCCACCAGACTCAAGGTTGACTCAGCCTTCCATCCTTTCTAAGGTAAGTGAAATGAGGACCCCGTTTGTGGGGGCAATAAGCTGACTTTGAATAAATATACAAAAGTATGAAGGCTATTGCTTAATGTATTGTAAGCTGCCCTGAGTCTCTGGAGAAGAGCGGCATATAAATCAAATTTTTTAAAAAAAATCAGACAAATGGTTGTCCAGTCTCTTCTTGAAAACCAGTGTTGAAGCATCCACAGTTTCTGGAGACAAGTCGTTCCACTGATTCTGTGCTTGCTTGCTGAGAAAACTGCACGGAGGAATAATTAACAGCAAGGAAGTCTGAAAGGATAGAGTGAAGGATTTACCACACATTCCTCTGTCATTCTTGACTAGGCTATATATCTGTCCTTTGGCTCAATCTGTGAACTGAGTCAGCATTTTTCTGATTCCATGCTGGTCTACGAGAAACCAGAAAAGATAAATGCAAATGACCAAAACCTGGGGTGGGGGCAGTAATTATTTGTTTCCTTTTGTATAGATTGGGAATGGTAGGATTCCTAGTACAGAAGCTATGGCAATTCAAGAAAGTTAGGCAGTATTAAAGCGACATTTTAAATATGCTTGTGTTAAATAACAGTAGGATTGATCGAATCAAGTCATTCCCTCTTGTTCTCAGTGTTTCTCAACTATTAGAAAGGAAGATTACTGAAGTTCACACTCAGACTGGTTGGTGGGGGACTAAATATGGAAATAAAATGAAAATGTTGTCATATAGAAGCTACCTGTGTATCAGGTAACTAAGTCAGTTCCGAAATTCAGTTACAAGATAGGAAAATAAGTTAACCAAGGAAAAAAGAAGAAAAAATAGAGGGAAGTTAAAGAAAGAAGCACTAGGAATGAGAGATGCCCAATGTTGTAAAATGCTGAGAATCTATAGAGATTCTCAGTCATCCAGAACTGAGAATCTCCATAGACATTTAGCCATGCTCTTTGGGATGAACACCCTTTGAATGGTGTGGGAGTGGTAATGGATTTCCAGAAAAATTGCAGACCATAGAAACCATTTGCACTTCAGTTTGAGATGCAGACATCACAGATTCATCCCCAACAGTCTGTGCTTGTCTTCAATAGTGAAGGGACACAGGGTAGAAAACATCCTGCAGCCAAGAAGACTCCATAACTATTTGCACAACTCAGGTGACCCTGAGCACACAGATAAATCTCAAAATGGCCTCAATCCAGTGGCGGATTGCCCCTGGTTCGGACCAGTTCACAAGAACTGGTAGTAAAACCGATGGGAGGCTCCGCTCACTGACTCTGACGTCATCAGGAAGCTACTGCGCATGTGTGCGGCCCTGTTGTGAACTAGTAGTAAAGGTAAGTAAAACCCACCCCTGCCTTAATCACACTCTAAAAGAATGCAAATGATCAGCTATCTGCAAGGAATATAAATCTCTCCATTTCCCACCATCTAGATGGAGTTGAAGAAACTTTTTGGATGAGAAGCGAAATCTTTGAAGAAAAACAAGAAAGTCCAGTTGCCTCCTGAAAAAGCACCTTTGAGATAAAGTCCTGAGAGTTAGGATAGAATCAATTATATTTATGATTTTAGGATCTGAATTTAATTCAGATCATTGATACCTAATTGATCTTAAAGAAAAAAACCTATTTTGTAAAAAGAAAAAACTCTGAAAACAGCATTCTTGATGCCCCTGAGCTATTATACAAGAACATTTTCATGTTCCTGTTAATATGCAACCATTCCCGAATGCAAAAGTGCTCAAGAGAAATCCGCATAGGATTCTATTTTCATCTGAATTCACTTTAAACGATTTGTGCAATTGTTTATCAAGTGCAAATCTGTAACATAGTGACTGAAGATGGCAACATTATTTTCCAAATGGGAAAGTTACCAAAGGATTTTGTGAGAAATGAAAAACTGAAAAGCATTTTTCTTGCATGGAGAAATAAATTGGTTTTTTAAAAAAATTTCCAATCTATCATACTATAAATTGGTTATACATACAGTAAACAAAAAAGCTGAATTGACTATCAAATTCTCGGTGATGTGGAATACCAATTGTTGAATTCATTAAAAGGAAAACAAAACAGAATATGAAGAAATTAATTCTATATTATCATTTGTTTCCAGATGTCTTTATCTAGGCATGTGTATTCAACCATCATGGGAGACATTGCATGCTGCTGCAAACATGATTTCCAGCTTCCTCCAATTCTATCAGATACCTTTTTAAATTCAATGGAGTTTTAAAGCAGACTGACATGAATTCTGATTTCTGTTGGATTAGAAAGGAAGAAGGGAAAACTCAGTGTACAATCCTTTGGCAGCCTTGAAATAATACATACCATGTTTCAGAGTTTAATTCTCCAACTATAACTAAAAAGGGCTTTTGTACTTCATTCTCTCTAGTGATGCATGCATAAAAGAGGGTTACTTGACCAAACTTAGCACTGAATTAGCTAAGAAAAGAATGCACCCACTGGGTCCAATAGTCATTCTGTTGGTCAAAGCATGTCCATTTGCAGAATAGCTGCTGCTCTTTCACTCCTTCAGTATATACTGGAGAGAATTGGAGAATTCTCCAGAGAGATTCAGAACATTCATAACTGGGGTTAAATAGGCAGGAGAGACAAATGTGCCTTTCAGAATGGTGGGTGTAGTTCATGATCTTTGGTAAGAATTGGTCTTTTTCCTTTGAAATATTAGCTTATAGCAGTGTTGTGGTCTTTGGAAGTACTGTACTTGGTTTCTTTCCTAGGGTTCCCTGGAACATCCATGAGACTACACATGGTGATGAAATCATTTGGTCAATCCTGGAAATGCCCTGAGAAACTTTTCAATTTTTCAGACAGCCCTAGCTTTGTAAGCAGTGGTGGGTTGCCCCCAGTTAGGACTGGTTCTATAGAACCGGTAGTAAAACTGGCGGGAGGCTCCGCCCACTGACCTGGACGTCATCAGAAGTGATCTGCACATGTGTACAGGCACAATGCGAACTGGTAATAAAGATAAGTAGAACCCACCCCTGTATGTAAGCATACCTTTAAGCAATGAGAATGAACTTTAGAGCCTTTGAGGCAAAGAGATAGTTTATGAACTTGTTTACTGAAAATAATTTTCATTTGCAAAAGCTCTGTGTTTATGTGTGAAAACTGCTTGTTGCTCTGTCATAGTTTACACAGTTTATGGAACTCAAAATATATGCAGGGGGCATGCTGTTTGAATAACAAGCAGATACAGACAATATTTAGGAAGAAAAATAAATGGAATCAAAATTCCATTAAAGGTCACAGAATTAGTTCCATGGCCTTTTTTTAATCACTATTATTCTGGCTGCAAATATGGATCACTCTTAAGAAATAGTTCCGAAGCAAAGCTCTTGTTAAGCAACGTACTATATCTTGTTTTTCAAGAATTATCACATTGTGCTAAAAACTTATATTTTGACAATTCGGTAGTTAATTACATTTGCTGCTAGCAAACTGCGACCTTTAGCTGACACATTAATACTCTCATAATCAGCTAAAGGTCACATCTAGCTTAGAGTTGGAGCCTTTCCTGTACGGTGTTCTCTGAATACCAGAAAACTGTCTGATATGCCAGTTAGAAGTGTTAATGTGGCAGACAAAGATCACCAACTCTTCACTGGTTAGCTGGTTCAGTACTGACAGCATAAAGAGCTATGACGAAAGTCTCATCCTTAAAAAGCCTTCCTGAAACACACTAATGGGAATATTGGCTATTTTAAACTGTTACCACCTGGCTGAGGTTTTAGTAGGATCTGAATAACATCAAGACTGCTTCCATAGAAAAACTTGTTCATGTACAACAAGGCTGCCAACCAATTAGGGAAAATATTTGATATATTCTTTCTCCACAACCAAATTAATCCAATAATTTTTAATGCTTCAATATTATGAAATCATTTATGATGCATTTATGATTCTCCAAATGAAGTGCAATGTTATCATTTGCAATTTCAGTTGATTTATCAGTTATTGTAGTATTTGAAGACTTAACGTATTTCAATTTTAAATAAGTACTGTAAAATTCAATGATTCAAACAGATATCCCACAAGCATATAATACAGTAAAAACACATTGCTGAAGTACTTTATTGCATTTTGATTTAGCACGCCAAATCTAAAAATCATTTCACTAAATTCACTAGTTGAAGTCCACACATCTTAAAGTTGCCAAGATTCAGAAACACTCTCTGGGTGAAGAAGCAAAATATAATATTCTTATATATGTTACAGCATATCTATCAGAATAGTTATATGGCAGAGGTTTGCCATAAGATATCAAAAAGCACTATAATTTTAAATGTACACACACAACTGCCTGTCAGGTGAAAATATTCTACCCGATATGTCTTCCTTGACATTTTTTTCTCTCATGAATCGAAAAGCAGGCTTTAAAAATAATTGGGAGAAAACGTTGAGCTAGTTATCTTTACATTTACTGCTGATAGCAGTGATGGAGAGCCTTTTAGAGACCAAGTGTCCAAACTGCAACCCAAAACCCACTTATTTATCGCAAAGTGCCAACATGGCAATTTTACCTGAATTATGAGGTTTTATTATCTAAAATAATGATAAACAAGGCAGAGTTCAGCTAATTGTTCTGAAAAACATAATAAATGTGATTGCTGCGGCACAGGAGGGCAGAAGGGAGCTGGACTGAAGAAGGGCGAAGCTAAAGAGTCCTCCTCTCCTTCTCTCCTTTATATTGCTCTGGTGAGGGCTGCAAATTTGCAAGGTTGATTTGAAAGGCACTCTGCACATGAAGGCACTCTGCACATGATCCGAAATAATCCTGCCACAGGAAAAGAACACACCAAGAAGACCAAACACGATGCAAGGAGGAGGGATCCATTATTGCTGCAGAGATAGAGAGCAATGTGCCAGATCCTTCTAGTCGAGTCTTACACACCCACAAACACACACCATTCTTTGCAATTAGGTCTCATCAACACACAGGTTATTTGCTTGTGTATCTGTGTAATTTTTGAAAGAAGGCAAGCAAATGACGACTACCAGAGGGAATCAGGGGTGGAAAAAGCAAAAGGCCGGGGAGGATTTTTCAAGATAGAAGGAAAGGAGCAGGGACCATTCTCAAACAGACCCCTGGTTGTCTATCAATTTAAACAGGGGGTGCAAAATGAAACCACATCCACCAATCCGAGCCCTATTCTGCCCATTGCTTGTTTCAGTGCATATCCAGCAGTGTTTTGTCTGTGCTGGGGTGATGTGTGATGGCATCACCCCAGCACCTGTGGCATGCATGTCATAGCTTCAACACCACAGGCCTATAGTATAAGATTATGGAAAATATCCATAATCTTAAATTGTTCATTTCAAGAATTTGGGCACGAAACAAGGCACTTAATTTACAGTGTGCTATGCTAACACCTCTTACTAACCTAAAAAAAAGCTTTAGCCATGGAAAATTGGAAAGCACATTCTCCAATAAAACCACAGGGACTGGTTTCATCTTTGCTGCCATCAGCTGGAGCAAGTTTGAGCATGGAGAGAAGGTTGCGGAAAAGACAATTAAGCACATGTTCAGAGAAGGTAGCATATTAACAACTACCTGGACATTTAAAAAAAAGACGGCTGCCTATTGACTGGTAGGTAAATTTTCTGCTGTTTTTAAATTATTCAATGTGAGGAAATTAAGGTTAAGGGCTGTTATTTTACACTTTTATTTTTCAAGCAGATTCTCAATGTTCTTTCCCGATAGAAATAAGAAATGGATCCTCAAAATCTATGTTGATTATCAGGATTTTTAATTTATTCATAAATATAACTGTAAGCAGCAGGTTGGGCCAATTTTGGGTGATACCAATACTACTGAAATAAAAAGCCAAAGGTGATTGTAAAGACCTCCTTAAACTGGGTGAATGGTCAACCAAATGGCAGATCCAACAGGAATTTAAATAATTATAAAATAGTACATACTTTGGCAAACCATCCACATTCATAAAACACCTTTGAATTCTGAGCTGTCTGTAACTAAACAAGTAAACAATTTTAAGATCATAGTAGATAATGAAGTGGAAGTTGTTTCAAAGTACATCTGGCATTGTACACAGTTCTGGAGACCATGTTTAAGAAAGGGTGTAATAGAGCTAGAAAAAGTTTTTACCTGAAGGGAAAGGATGGTAAGAAGGGTTTTAAAGAATGAGGAGAAGAGTATTTTCCCCTCTTCTCTCAAAGGACTAGGACTACAACTCATCCAAGCATTTATATATATTGTTGGTTTCCTTCATGAAGCATATCTTCAGATTGGAATTAAGAAACTTCCTTTTCCGGTTCTATGTGGATGATTGTATTTAACTGCATGGCAGATTTTGTGCATCTGAGAACAGTTAAAGAAAACAGGACGGCTGCTTCAATATAGCCATTAAAGAGGTCTGAGTTGTTCAACTGATTTGCAAAGAGAGAAGCATGCGTTTAGTTGGAAAATGTAATGTTTTATATTACTCTGTCTCCATTCTTCTGACTCCAGAGAAGCCTCAAACTCCATGGATCTGTAAAACTCAGGGTGGTCTTAAGTCTACTCTCAGTAATCATAGCAGGGGGGTTGTGGTTGTGATAAGCAAGTTTTGCTGCCCTTGGTTTATTGAAGGAAAGATTAAACAGTGCAGTAAATAAGCAAGCAGGAAACTACTTAGAAATGCAAATGTATTTATAATTGTAGTCCTGTTTACAATACACTATACAGTTCAACAAATTAAACTTTGATATGGGACCATGTATGCAAATGGTATACAATCCAGGCACCCCTGTTTGATATTTAGAACACCATTATTGAATAGAAAGAAGCCAGGATATTTGGAACAGCAGGAATCTATTTTGTAGCATTCATGGAAATTGTTAGATGACCTTTTTCTTCATATATTGGTTTAAAGGCTGAAGAACAAGAAACCAGAAAATGGTTTTCATTAAAGTCCATTTGCATGAGTTGGGTATTTAATACTGTAAGTTTGCAAACTTTGGGAAATTTGGAAAGCGACTTGCATATTAAAATAAATCAGAGGGTTAAGAGCCTGTAAAATTTGCTATAAATTCCAATTGAGATAATGGTAAAAGGCAATTGTGTGCAGTAATAAACTACTTGAAATAAGTGACGATTAAGCAACTTTAGACTGAATAACTATACTTTGTATTAAACTTTTACTTTGTCCACACACATTTTACTTTGTAATGTATTTATTTGGATTTTTATGGCAATGCATACTCATGTGTAAGAAATTGAAGTAGTATTATATATAGTGTATAGATATTTTAATGCTGTTAAAAATTAAATTACTTGGCCACTGTTACAGAAAATCCTATAAATACATTTTATAAAAAAGTTCTCTCTTATAAAATAGTAAACATAATTAAAACAGTAATTCTGCCCATGTGTTGCAGGTACTGTATATATTATATAAACACATTTATATAGTAACTGTGGCTTTCACATTGTGCCAAGCACAATTGGGTTAGGTAATGGGGTATATTAAAATAAACCACAAACAGTTGAATTCATATAACATGTGAATTCACCTTTTGTTTACAAACCATATTGGGTTCACGATATGCTAAGCCAAAAATAAGCCATACCAAAAACCAGCCTTAGACTTTATATGGGGTATATGTGAGTAAATGTATGTTTGTCTGTATCACAGGCAGATAATCATCAACTTACAACAGTTCATTTAATGATTGTTCAAAGTTATGATGGTACTGAAATATGTGGTTTACAATTGGTCCTCACACTTACAATGGTCACAGAGTCCCCATGGTCATGTGATTAAAATTCTGACCTGTAACAACCGACATGTATTTACAATAGTTGCAGTGTCCCAGGATCACATGATCACCATTTGCAACCTTCTCAGCTGTTTTCCAACAAGCAAAGTCAAGAATTGCTTAAAAACCATGTGATTCACTTAACTGTAGTGATTTGCTTAACAACCATGGCAAAGGTCATAAAATTAGGCACGACTCATTTAACCATTTCATTTGTCAACAACTTCTTCAGCTTCAACCACAATAATACATGGGCAAACAATCGATACAAACACAAGGTAAACTGCTCCAAACTCTATTGCAGAAAATACGGCTTCAGCAACAGTGGTCAATGCCTGGAATGCTCTACCCGACTCCATTATTACAGCCTCAAACTCTCACAGCTTCAACCTCAAACTGTCTATTGTGGACCTCACCCCATTCCTAAGAGGTCCATAAAAGGGGCGTGCATAAGCGCACCAGCGTGCCTACAGTCCCTGTCTTACTGTTCCCATTTATCTGTACTTACTTCCTTTGTTTATGTTTTACCTATACCTGCTATCTTGCACATGTTTGACAAATAAATAAATAAATAAATAAATAAATAAATAAATAAATAAATAAATAAAGTAAGTAAGTAAGTAAGTAAGTAAGTAAGTAAGTAAGTAAGCAAGCAAGCAAGCTCTGTACTTGATTGTAGTTGAGGACTACCTGTATTCCATGTTTAGAAACTACTTGAAGAAATTATATTCTTAACTTGCAGTGTCTTTAGCTTGCTGGTGACACCTACATCTTTTTTCCTTATATCCAGATTCTGGTCCAGGGATGTTTATAGAAGTTCTAAACTAATATTGATGACTGGGTGAGTTTTAATCAATTTGAGATTTACCCCTGACAAAGTGGTAGAAAGTCTGAAGGGGGCAAATGGAGAAAAATGCAAAATGACCATTATACTGTCATTGCAAAATCTTTCTCAATGAGACATTTCATTCATGTACAAAAAAGGTGAAGCTTGTGTTGTGTCATGACATCATTCATTTCATCATTTTGATGAAATCATTGGATACTGTCAGAAGTAAGTCCAAAGATCACACTGTGAAATCCAATCGAGTCCAGTTCTTTGCTTATAACCAATAGATAGCATTTTTCCAGGCTAAAGCTATAACTTTCCAACCTAATAGCAATAGCACTTAGACTTATATACCACTTCACAGTGCTTTACAGCCCTCTCTTAAGCGACTTACTGAGTCAGCATATTGCCCCCAACAATCTGGGTCCTCGTATTACTGATCTCGGAAGGATGGAAGGTTGAGTCAACCTTGAACCTGGTGAGATTCGAACTGCCAAATTGCAGGCAGCTGTCAGTCAGCAGAAGTAGCCTGCAGTATTGCATTCTAACCATTGCGTCACCTATGGGAGATTCTAGGGTGTGACTACCTTGAGTACTTTCCTCCCACTTTCATCTAGTTCAGGACTGCTCAATCTCTTGTCTTGGGCCCCTCTCTGGAATGTGCTGCCTCCTTCCTAGAAAGCCACAGTTCTATTGTCAAAATTCACCCCCACTTCTTCTGCAGCTGCACATTCCATCACAAATACCAAGGGTACTCCTGCTTATGATCCTGCGTAAAATAAATTGGTTAGTTTCTCACGAACTCACAAATTTACAGTCTGGGACAACTTCTGGACATGGCATTCATTCTTATTTATGTAGTATTTCACTTTATTCTTTTCTGGAGAAATCTCATCTTTCAAGATCTGGTCAACCTCTGAATCCTTAATGCTTAATGCTCTCTGCATATACTACTGAAGATCTGACAAATACCTTCAAAGCACTCTCTCCTTCTAACCTGAATATCCTTGTAATCTTAGTCACGTTGATTATAAACTAGCATTCTAGAAGTAGAATTCTTTTTTTCTGGAATAATCTCTTATGTTAGCAATTGATGGAGGATTCCCTTCTATTTTTATTGGATTTTTGTTTGTTTGCTTCAGGTGCATCTTCACACACTCATGTAGTATCCTGGCAGGATGTGGGTGCATATTTTATTCATTCCCATCCTGCATCTGGATTCCAGAATTCATTCAACACTTAGTAACACCCTTATTATGAAAATGGAACATTTTTCCAGTTGAACAATGTACACAAATATATTGAAGAACTCCAAATAATGGGTTCAAAATGCAGCCTCTAGCAAGACTATAATTTTGTGTATTATAAACAATATGGTGCAATAAACTGAAGGTCATAGCATAAGAAAGAAATTATATCTATTACAAGTTATCTATGAAGGTTATTACAAAAATACAATTTGCTATTGAAGTAATCCAATAAAGATGACATTTAAAACAATAACTTTGTCTCTATGTTTTCAAAGAGCTTGCATATAATTGCTTCTTTTTTTAAAAAAAATCAGAGCAATTATATATACATTTCATTTAGGCAGTAATTTCTTTCAGAATTGATATGGAGTATCTTCTTTGTTCAATATTCTTTAAATTTACTCTTTTTTCTCCTAATGGAAGTCAAATAAATGTTTCATTAGGCCAGTTGGATAACTTTAACCTTGCTGATAAACAATGAAAGGAAAAATATCTCTCAAGAAATGCAAAAACATATTTAAATTCATCACATGCATTCATTTTTTTCTTTTGGGATTTGCATAACCATTTGGCATAATTATCCTCTCTTTGTATGATCTTCTAAAAGGAAATAAAACATATTTTATCTTTGCAAGTAAAGAACAAGGAGACAAAGCATATTTTGTTCCTTTCAAATTCTAAGGGTGATGATAAGGAGCCATTAGATAACATTGTAATTAATTGTCACATTTTCTAATTGAAAAATAAAGTCATAGAGCAAAGGAAGCAGGAGTCTCTTCCTATAACTTTCATAATTTGGTATATGTTTTTCTATTTCCCTTATCAGTTTTCAGTCATGAATGCACATTTCTATTTTATGACTTACATTGCCACTTTGCAATTATCCCATCTCACTTATTCAGCTGGCAAATAAATTAACATCTCATCCTCTCTACACCAGGCCTGCAAACTACATAGCAATAATTCAGTGAAAAGAGGAATGGGAATGGGAATGTAAAGGAGCAAAGAATTAGTACAAAATCAAGAAACTCCCCCCAAAACTATTGATTTTTTTGGTTACAGTTACGAAAATTCTAGTTAATCGCTAATAGTAACCATATAGCCAGTGGTGGGATTCAAGTAATTTAACAGCCGGTTCTCTGCCCTAATGATTTCTTCCGACAACCAGTTTTCCAAATTGCTCAGAAAGTTAACAACCAGTTCTCCCACAGAGGTGCGAACTGGCTGAATCCCACCACTGCATATAGCTATATTTTGAATAAATAAGTTGAATAAATAAGTTTACAGTAAATCATCCATGGCAACTAAATGGACAAAATGTGACAACAGTTTAACTTGCCAATAACAGATACTATTGCTCTTTTTGTAGGAAAGATCACAATTGTATACCAAATAATACCAAATAATGAAAATACTATGTTACACAGGTTTTACTTTGGTCTATGGAATATTGTTGGGTCTATTTGCACCCCTAATTATAGAGCACTATCCTATGGGCCCAAATTTTACAACAACTTGAGCAATACTTTTTATTCAGAAGAATCACCTAGTAATGGAACACCTGATCTTATCTGTTACAATATATTGGAACTTCTGTAGTTCATTACTGATCGAAGATTTAATTTAGGCCAATCTAAAATACACCTGAGTCTGAGAAGACCAAGTACAGCTAGCTAGATGATATCAGCAAATCAACAACACTTCAGTATAAATAGAAATTTTAAATGTTCCATGCTTGTACTCCTCAAATCACCAAGGATTTCATAGGGTTATAAAGTTTTGTGAGACTGCGGTGATGTCAGATTTTACAAAAATCTCATAGATTTAAAACTATTTTTATTTCACTTTTATTTAAGAGAAGGTGCAAGTGCCAACTTTTGGCTGTAGTATTCATGTTTATTGATCAAGCACACTGATCACTAGCTCTGCAAAGCTTTATTAAGTAAAAAAATAAAGCAGTACTGAAAAGAGAAATGCTATCTTTCCTTGACACATTGCCTTTTGTCTCTCCAAAACTGCTCAGGAATGATAACATCAATAGTTAATACCATTTCTTATTCTATACCAAGATTGGTCTGATAAATTGGACAATGGAAATTCTACAAAAGTCACACTGCTTGCTTAAACCAAGAAGGATATCTACTCCTATCTGATCAAATGATGGGTTTGAGAGATAATGGTTTACAGGTAAGTTTGTCTGCATTTTCAATTTCTTTTTTTTAAATTTTATTTTCAAAACAAAACAAAACAAAACACAATATAAAAACCATTATCATTCCATACAATCAAAGACAGTGTAACAGTCAGTGATATTTTTTGTGCTCCTCCTCTCTTCAATTTATCACTAAACATGCTAACTTATTTTCAAAAAGTTTCATCATTTATATCATAATTATTTCCAATTCTTATTCTCTATCCATTGATAAAATAAATCCCATATCAAATAATATTTTCTATCTTCCTGTTCTCTTATTTCAAATGTCAATTTGCTCATTTCAGCACAATCCATCATTTTCTTTATAATTTCTTCATTGTTAAGTAACTCTTCTCCTTTCCAGTTTTTAGCAAACACAATTCTGGCTGCTGTCAAGAGATTCACAATTAAATATTGCTCTTCTTTATTATATATCTCCAGTATGATCCCTAATAAAGATATCTCCGGTTTAAAATCAATATGTCTCTTTATCATTTTTTCTAACCACGTGTGTATCTTAGTCCAATATCTCCTTGCTTCTACACATGTCCACCACATGTGGTAGTAGGATCCCGGGGTCTGATGACATTTCCAACATTTTTCTGATTTATTCTGGAACATTCTGGCCATTCTCGACAGGGGTAAATGCCACCTGTAAAACATCTTGTACAAATTCTCCTTATGTGCTGTAGACATTGTCATTTTATAATTATGTGACCATAATTTTTGCCATTTCTCTAAATCAATACCATAACCAAAATTCTTCCCCCATGCTATCATTGATTCTTCAATTTGTTCTTCCTCCAGTTTAACTTCTAGCAAATAACCATATAGCTTTTTAATTACGTGATCATCAGAACCCATCAAAATCTTATCCAAATTAGTCAATACATTATAAAAACCTTCTTGTTTAAGATCTTCTCAATATCTAGAAAGTATTTGCATATATTAAAATTATTCAAATATCTCTTAAATCTTTCTGCCAATATCATAGGAAAGATTTTATAATCTGCATTTAGCAGGGAAATCGGCCTATAGTTTTTGACTTGTTGTGGGTCTGTCTCTTCTTTATGGATCAAAGTGATATATGCCTCGGTCCAGGTCTTGGGTATTTCTTTTTTTATCATTACTTCATTCATAACCTCCAGCATTGGAATCAATAATGATTCCTGTAAAGTCCTATAATATTCGCTGGCAGTCCATCTGGATCTGGTGCCTTTCCATTCTTCTGTTTCTTAATTGCCTCAGTTAACTCCATCATTGTTATATTTCCATTCAATAACTCCTCAACCTCTTTGGGGATTTTTGATAAATTACCTTGCCACTTTGTCCTCTTCTATTGCAACTTTCTTGTACAGTTGTGTATAATATTCCTGTATTATTTCCCCCATCTCTTTATTTCCAAATCAGCTTTGTCCTTGATGATCAATTAATTGCGTTATTTTCCTTGATTCTCTTTCTTTTTTCAATTTATATGCTAACCATCTGCCAGGTTTATTTGCATTTTCAAAATAATTCTGTTTAGCATTTCTTATTTTTTGCGCTAATTCTTTCTTCTCCAGTAGGTCCATTTTGTGCTTTATAATATCCATTTTAATTTTAACATCTTTCTTATGTGGATCTTTCTGGAGTTCTTTTTCGACACTTTTGTGATCACCTCTCAATATTTTAAGGGTTTGTCTTTTCTTCACATTTCTTTTTCGTGAATAATCAATGATTAATCCTCTGGCAAAGGCTTTCATTATATCCTAATGGTTTTGTATCAATGTTTATTTCTTATTCTCCTTGAAAAAATAGTCCAATTCTCGTGTCATTTTCTGTATAAAATCTTTCTCTTTTAATATTGTATTGTTCAATGTCCATCTAGATCTGCCTTTTCTCCCTTTCCAAATGGCAATCATTGGATTATGGTCTGCCCATGTATTAGTGTCTATATACACTTGTTCAATATTTAAAGTCAATTCCATTGTTGCCCATATCATATCCAATCTGGACCAAGATAAATGTCTGTCAGAGTAGAAAGTATATTGTCTATTTTTCCCGTTTCTCTCCCTCCAAGTGTCTTTCAGGTTTATTTCCTCTATCATTTTAAAAAAGGTCCTCGGCAATATCTTTCTACTATGTCTTATTGCTCTACTTGTTTTATAGTCCAGTTTTTCATCTACAATTCCATTAAAGTCCCCCATCATGCAGATATTTTCATAGTCCATTTCAATTATTTTGTTATGTAGTTTCCTATAGAAGTCACTCTGATTATTGGTAGGGCCGTATATTTCTACTAAAAGTAATTTTGTATTGTTATCAATTAATTCCACCATCAAAATTCTGCCTTCTGGATTAGCATACTTCTGCTCAGCTATAAGTGTATTTCTAATATACAGAGCAATACCTCTTTTTTTAGTTTGCGCCAATGATAAAAACATTTGACCAAGTTTTGGTTGGATCAATAATTGTTCATGTTGCTTTTTAATATGCACTTCCTGTAGACAAATTATATCAAATTTTAGTTTTTCTAATTTGTGGGAAACTGTTCTTCTTTTATTGGCTGAATTGAGTCCACTAATGTTTATTGAAATTAATTTCCTTTCTTCCATATTCATACTTCATAGTTAGGTTTTATTGCTCTAGTTGATCTGGCCTCACGTTGCTCTTTGTGTTCCATAACTCCACCCATGGCTCCTTCTATTTCTCCCAATATTATCAGTTCCTCTTCAACAGGTTTTATTGGAGCTGGCTTTGCTTGTATTCCAGCTTCCACATCCGCAGCCATCTCTTTAAGCACTTCCTCATAGAAAGCTTTTGCCTTATCAATTGTATTTAGTCTGTATCTTCGAAAGTTCCATGTTAAACCTACTCCCTCTGGAAACAGCCATCTGTAATTAATCCCATTTTTGCAACAAAACTTTGGTCAGGAATTGATATTTCCTACTTATCTCTCTCACTTTTCTTGGAATTTGTCTCAGAACTGTGATTTCTTTCCCTTTGTATTCCAAAGCCTTGTCACGAGCAGCCTGAAGAATCTGTTTCTTAATTGATTTCTTAGTAAATCTTATGTGTACTTCTCTTGGAAGCTTATTGTGCATCGCATATCCATGTAGACTTGGTAAATTTTGTCAATTCCTTCCATCATCTTCTCCTTAGGCACTTCTAAGGCCTCCGCTAAAAATGTATTCATAATCTTGGGGAGGTCCTCCCCTTTTTCTTCTGCAACATTTTGAAATCTTAAATAGAAATCTGCTTTGTCCATTTCCCATTCAATTAAACCAGATGTTTCTTGTTCGACCTCTCCGAGTCTATTCTATTTCCTTCATTTTTTCTTCTTTTTGGCCATCTTTTTCCTCCAGCTTGACCAGTCTTTCTTCATATTTCATCATTGTTGTATGCTAACCACCTTTTCATCTGTTTTAAGTAACTGTTGCTTCATTCTTTGTTGTTGCTGTTTCATTCTTTGTGGTTGTTTTTCCATTCTTTGAAGAGTTTGTAGAATCATTTGTGTTGTCTCTTTCTCTTTCTCCTGCTGTAACTTTGTCTGGATGGAGCGTTGGCCTCCAGATGGTGATGAGGATGGTATGGTCACTGCAGATCCCACCATCACTATTTTTTTGCTCATTTTAAAGTTGGCTAAATTCACTTTAAATTCCAAAGGATTAAAGAAAAAAAATGGGGGGGGGGGGGAGAGAAAAGAAAAAACAGTAATAAAAAAGAAAAATAGTAGTAATAATAATTTCTCCAGTTCTTCTGGTTCTTCCAAAAACCCCAATCCAAGGGAAAGGAAAAGCAAAATAGGAAAAGACAAAAAATTAAAATGCTCCTCTAAATAAAAAGCCAAAGTAAAAAAAATAAATAAATAAAAAATATATTTTTTTAAAGATTAGCAATAATTCTACAGGTTCTTGAATGCCTTAATCCAAAATTTATATACAATCCAAGAAAAGAGAAAGGAAAACAAAAGCAAAAGCAAAAGCAACAACAGAAAAATTAGTTCTTCAGATCCTTTATGTCCAGAGAACCTACAGGGAGTAATTTTTCCTTTTGTCTCTTTCCAAGCCACACTTCTCACTGGGAAATAATTACTCAGCAAAAGGAAAAAAAAATATGAGAAAAAAAAAAGATTTCAAAGCCTTCCAGTATATTCCCAGGCTTTAAGAACTTAGATAGAAGAGCACCTGTATAAACAACATTCAGTAACGCTTCAGTCTGTGTATTTGTTTTGGCTACAATGTTTCCTTTCTTCTGCAACAAAATTTCTCTTCTCATCCAGTGGGTGGCAGCACTACACACTCCCCTAGTTCTCCTATCCTGATAGGGGGAAAAGAAAAGGGGGGGGGGAGTAGGGAAGACTTTCTTTTAAATAATCCAAAAATAAAAAAAGTAGAGCCAATCCAGATGTATTAACTCAGCAAACATTGCAAACCAAAATCCACATATTCCAAAAATTTCAAAGATGTCCCAATACTGTTTTTCCTGCTTTTAATCCAGTCCAATTATCCAAAAACAGAAATAGAACAATTAGGCAATTTCAAGTCTTTTAAAATATATTGGGGAAAAATAAAATCAATCCAAAATAGGTTCGCCGCTTCTCTTCATTTACTATCCATCACAGTCCCATGCATCTATCCGGTGTTCTTAGTAGGGAAAGAAAGGGAAAGTTCTCACTGCTCTGATTACTGTCACTCTGATCTTTCTTCCTGAAGTTGTCACTGTCTCCGCAGCCTGATGGCTGCTGCTCCGCTTTTGGAAAAAGGGCTTTCCTGCCTCGACCAGGGACTTAGCGATGTCCCTGGGAGTCTCAGGACGTGCCCTCCACTGACACAGTCAAAACGAGACTGTGTGGTCCAGTTCAGACTGTCCAGCAGTGGAGTTTCTCAGCAGGGTTTTAGGAGCCCTAAAAACCACTGCACGTCTTGCTGTGGTGCCAACTTCCAATCTCTTCATTTTCAATTTCTATGCTTGTTTGTCTGATTTTTTTTAAAGTGCAGTAGTAAATAAATCTAATCTACATGAATCAATCCGCATGTTCTTAGGAAATACTTTAGGAACTAGCAAGGGAATATTTAACATCTTTGAAGTTTATATTTGAAGTTTACTTCAAATACATTGTGAACCATGACTATTTTATAGCTGTTCCCTTTTTATAATCCTGGATTTTCAAAAGTCTGTTTAGGGTTAATTGTCCCTTAATTCTCATCGTGTCTCCCACATCTTTCCTTGCCCACAATAATCCATTAATGCTTCTATATCCTGTCTTGCAGCAAGACAATTCTTATCGTAGGATGACCTGATAGGATATATACTTGGGAACGTGACACTATCACATGTCACAGGAGCAAGATGCAGAGCTCTCTTCTGCATTCCAGGAAATTACAGGCATTTATTCAAGTTCCTGATCAAGCAGATAGCATGTCTACTTGCCTAATTCGTAATGATGTAAGCTCCAGAATTCCAGTACTATCCATATCAGATGATCTTGAATCAAACAGGGCAACTGTCATTTACATTTCTAGATTTTTCAGGGGTGAGAAGAGAAAGAAGACACAGTTGTCTGAAGGAAGAGACATTTTCCATGTACATATTTTTAATATCCTCAGGGGAATGTTTGTCTTCTACATAAACATTAAGTAGAAGTGATAACAAAGATCCATACCATCCATTCTCAGGAAGTATTTATTCACTCATTGTGATAGATTAGAAATTCTGGTACTTTGTTATTTCTTTTCATACAACCTTCCAAGGGTATTGCTGAAAAATAATGAAATTGTGATTTATGAATTTCCAGTTTACTTTATCAACTCTGTTATTTTTTTTCTATTAGTAAAACCTAATAGTAAATGTTAAACAGTACTACAATTCATTGTTTTCTGTATATTATTGACAATGCCATTATAGCAAGTGCTTTTTTGTTATTATTTCCTTTAAGTCTTTTTCTTTTTTTCCCTTTACATTTTCTTTAAAAAAAAATTTTTCATTCCTGAAAATTTTACTCATAACATTATAAATCTTTAAAAGAAAAGAAAAAACTGGGAGGTCAGTTCTCTTGCCCACCCCTTGTTATTTACTGCAGACTTCTTCTTCTTTTATTTCATATATCATTTACAATTTGCTGCAGTGAATCTTTGGAGGCATCGAAACTTGAATTTAAAAGAAAGAAGTTTTCTGTTAGGTTCTGAAGATCATGATTAGCTGAAACCACATCTTTCTGAGATGAGAAAAGTCCTGATTACTAGGCATGAGGAAGAATTGTCTTTAATTTTTACAGTTTTCTATCTTTTCTGATACAATTTCATGATTTTGAAAAATAAAAAAGTATACACACTGACTCATTGAAGAAAGCTCATGAGAATTTACGTATAAAATGTTTGCAAAAGAAAAGTTTACTAAATTGGTTAAAAGTGACCTACGGATCACTGTAGGGATGGAACAACTTATGTTTAAAAACTGAGCTCAAGAAAAATGAAATGAATTTAGGTCAATCTGTACTACTCCAAGTTAAGAGGTGTTTCAATACTATGTATCTTGGTACCTTGGGGGCATTCCCCCCCATCCACAACCCAAAAAAGAGGAATTAAAAAAAAAAAAACCAACAACAGCTTGGATTAATCTTCCCTAGTAAGAAAGCTGCCAGGTGCTATTGTTCAATGAAGTCAGGAATAGAATTTCTAAGCGGTTTGTAAATGTAATCAGCAAAAAAACATTTCTGGCTGTCAGGCTAGCACCTGGAAGGCATTTATTCACTGTTTGCAAATAACTCTTCGCACCATTGTCTATACTACTTAAACTCCTGTACTGAAGACACCAGCCATGCTGACTCTTACACATGGTTTGATTATCACCCTAGCATACCTTTACAAATTTCAAATCATAACATTCTTAGCAATGGCAATGCTGTCTGAGGAATTCTGGTATTGAAATTCAAACTCATCCTGCCATTCTGGTTTGTGGAAGGCTGTCCTCACCTTGTTTGAAGAATTTATATTGTTCTGGGAATTTAGGTGACTGAGGGATTCATGATAGATGTGAACAATGGGTTTCAGAGAGAGTATGCAAGGTCTACCGTGTTTCCCCAATTGGGCTTTCAAGTGCATGCACTAAAATACCCCCCCCCCAAAAAAATACCCCCCAAATATTTAGACACATGTGCAGGGGGGAAAGGGAAGGGGAACATCAGAGCTGCTACTGCCCGAGATCAGCAGGCCAGATCTGATGAGCCGGATGCACTGCTGCCACTCAAGAGAAGAAGAGAGAGAGGAGGCACTGTGAGAGCACCCAATTCTCACGTTCTTTTCCTCCCGGGTGGCGGCAACCCATTCAGCTCCCCAAATCTGGCTTGCCAATCTCAGCTGGTGAAGGGGAGTGGCAGATGGGAAGTAGTGGGGCAGTGGAGAAGCAAGAATTCTGCCACTTGCCCAAACCCCAGATCTCCTGTTGGCTCTGCAGGCTCTTCAAGAGGAAGGCGATTGAGCCAGTCCATGGCTTTTGCAATCCAAGCCAGCACTTCTTCTCCTGCTCCCCTTTCCTCCCCCCCTCCCCGAGCAGCATGTAACTTGAGAACTTGGTTTCTCTCTTTTAAACTCATTTTGTTCTCCTCTTTGGCTCTAGGAGCTGCAACCAACCTCCATCCCACTCTATCACTGGCTGGGGGGGGGCTCGGGAGAACTTCAGCAAGATTGGCCAGTTGGCCTTTGGGGTGGAGACCATCGCCCTGGCCCCCTTGGCTACTTTGAGAGTGGCTGTGCAAAGCCCAACCTAGCCCAGTCCAGCCAGCCTCCTTGGTTGGCAGCTGGGGAAGTGGGGTGGGGGGAGAGAAGGTCCAAGACCCCCTGGCTAACCCGCTGAGCTTCTCCTGCCCTCTCACCCTCCTTTCACATACAAAGCCAATCGCATGGAGCTTGCTTGCATACAGGCCTGCCAGAAACTCCGCCTCTTTCCCGCTTTGTGCTCCACAGCCTTTCTTGTCCAGGATGTCACAGAGCCCGGTAGAGCTAGCTGGAGAGGGGTTGGCCAATGTCAGCCTGTCTGAGCCTGAGAAGACACGTGTTGTTGGCCTTCATGCCCACACCAGGTGAGCCCCGCTCACTTCCCTTTTGACTTACACTGGGCATCGCCTAGGCTCAAGAGTCAGACTTGAGACCCTCCTCTGGGGTGTCCTTCCACCCAACCAAGCCCTGCCAATTTTACAGGAGTGGAGGGGGGTGGAAGAAAATAAAAGTTTCTGGGCATTGGGCAGCTGCCACAATTGTTAGAGGCAGTGACCTGAGCAGCACCAACAGAGCACTCCAGCACCAGTCCCCCTGCTGGGGGCTGGGGTTTTGAGGTTCTGCACCTCAAAAATAATAAGACCCCCAATAATAAGGCCAAGGTGATATTTTGGGGGTCAAAAGAAAATAAGACCCTGTCTTATTTTCGGGGAAGCACGGTATCACTGAAGGAACTAGCATTCATAATCTATATGTCCTCTACTGCAAATGAATCATCAGGAGTTGAAGGTACACAAGGTAGCAAATAAAAAGGATGGCTTTGAAGAACAGAAGATCCCCTATTAAGACAACATTCAGATAAACAAAAGTTGAGCCCAAGTCAAAAAAATAGTTTATGAAGGCAACAGAGGAAAGTCAAAGAATATGAATAGCTATTCAACAAAAAGTTAATTTGGAGCATAGATGAAGAAGGTATCAAAAGCTTTGTTAGTTCCCAAAGACACCTATCTTTTTTTTTTGACTGACTTGATTTTTTTTTTAGACTGACATATCACTATATGATATGAATAACTCTGATAGAGCCACTTCTATCCACAGCTACCTATCCCAGTGGCACAGAGCATTACGAGTTGGTCAGATTCATTGTTTATTTCTGCTAGAACTTTCTTTGTGTGGTAATATCAAGATTTGTATTTTTCAAATTCCTTCATAAAAAACTGAGAGCTGCTGTATAAATAAATATGTACACTGATTACATGCATTCTAAGTTTATTTACACTGATTCAAACTATCTAGGTCAAACTGTCAAAGGACATCAGTACATAGATTTTCATTTCTCCTGCACAACTGATGCTCATTCAGAGCAGCCACACTGTACAAAATAAGGCAATAAAAGTCTAGATAGAATTGCTTTGTGTCTTCATATTGCAGACAGAGTGGTATCTGGGTAGATAGATAGGACTGTATATGTCTGCAAGTGCATATAAAGTCTTCCAGTTCAAAAGAAGCCCATATGGTCACTATAAGGAAGAATGATTTAGCATAACTAATAGTCAATATCATTTCAATTTCAAGCATTTCATTCAATTAATTCTAACTTAATATTTCACTGGGGGAAATCTGGAAAACAAATAAAGATTAAATAGAATATAAAGTATGATCGTCATATATTTCACTACAGAGCAGGGGTGAAATGTAAAATGTGTTACTACCGGTTCTGTGGGCATGGCTTGATGGGGGGGTAATGTGACTGGGTGGGTGTGGCTAAGTTTTTTTTTTAACTTTTCAAAGCATTTTTCCTAATGCTTTGAAAAGCCTCTGGCGATCAGGCAACTCAGCTAGGATCATCAGAGAGGCTTTTTAAAAAATGCTTTGAAAAGCCTCTCTGACGATCAGGCAACTCAGCTGGGATTGTCAGAGACTTTTCAAAGCATTTTTTTTTACCATCTCTTTGGCCAAGAGGTTGCAGAAAAATGTTTTGAAAAGCCTCTGAGGTTCCCAGCTGAGCTGCGCAATCATCAGAGGCTTTTTTTTTAACTTTTAAAAGCATTTTTTTGTCAGAAGAGGTTGTTGAAAAAATGCTTTTAAAAGTTAAAAAAAATGCCTCTGATGATCGTACGACTCAGCTGAGCATGAATGGGGGAGCGCAGGGATTTTTGCTATTGGTTCTCTGAACCATCCACCGCCATCGCTATTGGATTGGGTGATCTGGTCCGAACCGGAAGGATTTCACCCCTGCTACAGAGTAAATCCCATATGATTTGTCTGCATATACTCTTTTAGGATAATAGCCACCATTTCCAAAAGCCTCCTATATAGCAATTTTGTTGGGTAACAAAATTACAAAATTGCAATATTGTGCAACTGAAATTCTTTTCCAAGTGCAGTTTTTATACTGTATAAGTATACAGATGCCCCTTTTCATATTTAGTCAATGTCAATCCAACTAGGTATGCCAAACTAAGAAATCAACTATAGGAAAGCTAAAATTATCTTGCAAAGTCTTATTGTGTTGTATTCTCCATCCTTCTTATAGTTCTGAACATTATCTAGACATTTTTTAAAAGATTTTACTCTTGTTTGCCTTGCCTAATGGAGCTTAAATATTTTTTTGCCAAAGTCATCTTTCTTATTCTACAGTCAAGAGTTAACAGGAATGAGGTCATCCAAATACACTTCTTTGAACTTTCTTACACGGTTCTTATAAATTCCACAAACTCCATATACATTTTCTAAATAAATAAATATTTCTCAAATTCTCAGGTTGAGGTATGTGTTGATGCTTATTAGTCAATTCACTCACCCATTGTTATGGAAATATCAAGAGACACAGCCAAACTTCAGACTATGAAGAATTAAAGAAACAAAGTGGGGGGCCTCTCTCCTCAAGATCTTGATGGGTTCATGCTGGAGTCTTCTGTCTTATTGCTTAGAAATCTCTCAGGTTGACATATTTTTGTTAATCAAATTCTTCCACAGTATTTCCTGTATAAATGTGTTTCACAGTTATGTGAAAAAATAAATACACCCCATTTAAAGATTTTTCTTTTTTAATATATATGAACAATATTTTATCCCAATATTTTATTTTCATTCAAACACTATCTAAAGATGACTGTGAGATAATTTCTTCTAGATATTACCAGCTATATTTTTCTTTTTTGTTCTTTTATTATAAGCACATGTGGTCTACTTAACTACACATTGTGTATGTGTTCTCCATGCAAAATCAGGTTTTACAAAATAAAAGAAATTACCCAATAACCATTCCTTGGCAAGTATGGCAATGCTAAATTATGTACTATAGTAATTGTAGGGAACATTTTTCATGATCCTAGGAATTCATAAATATGAACCTATGTTGCCTCAAATGTTATAATCCATCATTTTTCTTCCAACATTTATTAGTGGAAAGTTGGTATAATCAAATCTATCAATTTGTTTTGCATTATAATGCAAAACAAATTGATAGATGCATGTTTTGCATGCATGTTTTGCATGATTTGCACACAAAACAGATCACTGTTTTGTGTGCAAATCAACACCATAATATTATCTACCTTAAACTGAACTAGTTAATTATTTCTTTCAATGTAAATATGTACCTCTGTTTAGGATTATAACAAATTTACATGCTACATTTGGATTATTATATATATTTTAATGGAGCACAATGGCTCAGTGGTTAAAAGACACTGAGCAGCCAGGGTTTGAGACCCAAGCACCATGTGATGGGGTTCTTGCCCCAGCTCCTGCAAAACTAGCAGTTTAAAAGCATGCAAATGCAAGTAGATAAATAGGTACCATTTTGATGGGAAGGTAACAGAGTTCTGTGTGCTTCAGCATGTAGTCAGTTTAGCCACATGACCACAGTGACTTTAGACAACACTAACTCCCTCAGCTAAGAAACGGAGATGAGCACCACTCTCTAAAGTCTGACATGACAAGACAGGGGAAACCTTTACTTTTATCTATACTTTATAATACTTATAAAGCAAATTTTATTATTTATAATATAAGTGATGATTTTTTGACTAATTCACTTTCATCCTACTTAATATTATCTTAATTTTAAATATTGTTTATTGCCTGAATCCATCAGGGTTAAAAATCTTTTGATCCAATTAATTTGTCCTCACAATAAGGGACAAATAATTACCTATTCAAGGGAAAAAATAATAGATGTTAATGACTATTTTATATGGGACCATATGCAAGGGGAAAACATGTCTGATAACTGCAGGTTAGACACAAAAATTAATACATACATGATTTATCTCCATATATATTGGCTAATTAAAGCAGACATATATTACTGCCTTTAATAGGAGTGTAAAAAATGCATTCACTGAAATAACTAATTACAAGGCATATTAATAAAATCTGAAGTGGATCTTCAAACATAACCCTTTTTATAGGAAGAGTATTATTCCAAAACGTTGATTATATGCTGTACATTTTCAAAACTTATATCTAAGAAAACTCTATAGCATTCCATTATTTTGAAAAAATTGGTAATGAAAATATCTGTATCGTCTCAACATTCAGTTCTATTTACTAGAGTTGCCACTGAAAGCTACCTATAACAAAATTCATTATATTTCTAGCTAAATGATTCTTATATTCCTAAACATTTGCATGGCTTTAATAATGCTGTTATAAAATAACACTTAGCAGTAGCACTTAGATTTATATACCACTTTACAGTGCTTTACAATCCTTTCTAAGAGGCTTATAGAGTCAGCATATTGCTCCCAACAATCTGGTTCCCGTTTTACTGACCTTGCAAGGATGGAAGGCTGAGTCAGGAGCTGAGGAGAATTAAACTGCTGGCCGGCAAAATTAGCCTGCAATGATGCATTCTAACTACTGCGCCACCATGGCTCTTAATGATTATTAATCTGCCTTTGAAGACAGAAAATACTTGTAGTGAAATTAACTATATTTCCTTTAGAAGTATTGTAAAGTATTATAAATATTGATGAATCCACTTTTATTATGAAGGTACTGCTCCACAAATATAATGCAGGAACTGATTCTGGAACAGGGAAGAGGATAAAAAACACAGTTAATTTATTTCATTTGTTTATAACCTATTTATATGTCTGACCATCTCACAGAAAGTCACTGGACAACGTACAATAAAATCATAAAATAACAGTTTAAAACTCTGCCATTAAAACATTGATGTTGTTATCAAAAAAGGGTAGGCAGCAGCACTGGATATTAAAAACAGTGGAACCATCTCAGCAGATTCCTTTGATAGACCCACGTCTGTTGACACCACTAAGGTTTGAGGGATTTCCAGAAAGATGGCAGAAAAGGAATTGGTGCTACCTCAGAGTGCGGAGAAAATGTTCAACAAGGTGTCATGGCAAAAAAGATCCATTGTAATATAATTTATATGCCACCCAACTCATACTTTGTGTCCTTGAATATAAATTAAAGAGGGCTGATTTTTCTTTTGGTGTTATGAATGCAATTAATAGAAATTATGTATATTGTACATAAGGCAGGCCAAACCAGGTTTTTCCTGTGAAAATAATTATAAATCAGTAAGATAGATAATAATTGTCAGCAGGAGCCACCAGTCAGATTTGTGAATGAGGAACACAAATAGTGAATGCTCTTTAATACAATCTGATCAATATTAGTCATATGATTTCGAAAGAGCTATGTTAATCAAGTCCAATTTATACAGCAGGGGAGAAAAAATTGATTTTTCCCATTTTTTTTGCAGAAAGCCCTGCTCTATAACAACCTCAACTGCATCTTCTCATTTCCAAAGTTTGATGCCAAAGCCATAAAACTTCCTTTCATGCCCTGTTCTACTACCATGCTGATATCAAATATTTATGTCTTCTTATTTATTTTGTCTTATATATGTACTTAGCCTTTTACTAACATTCCAAGGTCATCTGTCAAGTGTACTGCATGATAATGGCTGATTATATTATGCAAATTTACAACCTGGTATTGCACAAATTTTCTAAAATTTTTAATTTTGTAAAGTGCAGCAAGAGATGAAAAAGTCTGGGCCTTATTTTTGGAAGTATTTATCTTTGGCTCATTCATGCCCCTTAATCTATGATAAATATAGGCACTAGACCAAATATAGCAGGAAGAGTTATTATTAAAACATAAACAACTATACATGGGTACTAGAATCTAATTTAATTAATCCATATTTCAAAATGTCTTCTCACCATGATGTTCTTTGTAAATCCAATCTATAATCATCAAAAGCAAGGTAAACACCTCATATTTCACACCTGGTACAATACAATGTTGTGTATCTTACCTATAGAACAAATAGAGCTATTATAATTGTCAATATAAATCTTAAAAATGAAAAAAAAACCACAGCAAAAACAATGGGGATGGAAAACAAGCAGCAGTATATTCATTACAAGGTTATCAAGCCAAAAAGAGAGAACGTCCTGTCCGAATGATGTTTTAAAAGAAACAGCACAGAATTTCCTCAATAAAACTTCAGAGTCTCTGAATGATCATAGAAATGCATATTTGCTTATTTGTCTTCTCTAGCTCAGTTTATGGCTCAAATGAATGCGTTTCAGTAAATATTTGGAAAGACAATTGATGTCTCTCTGGATATTCAGCAAATCCTAGGATTATTTTTAAGAAACTTTGCAGTGAAATAATTTATGGTTTGATGCATTTTTCCCATAACCATTCATTTTAGCCATTCAGAAAGAATTAATTCACCTCAGTATTGAATCAGTCAATATAGGCCTTTTGCAATAACTGTTGTTGTTGTTTTGTTGATGTTATATACAGTAAAGCATATAACTAGATGCAGTAGAAGAAAGGATTGATCTAATCCTTGTGATTAGCTCTTGTTATAAAATATAGATTAATTGAATCAATGATACTTAAAAATAGAGTGAAACTCTTTTGCTTTGGTTGAAACACAAATACAACAATAAAGAATTCTGAAAAAATCTATAAATTAATATTTTCCCTATCTATTTGGAGGTTTATTGTTTCTTTTCCAGTTTCTTTTGTTTTGTTCTGAGATTATCTTTTTTTTTTAACTTGGGCTTTTGTTTTATCCTGATAGTTTGTTTGTCAAAAAAATAGAATGAGTGAGAGAGAAAATTTATAGTTCAATTTGAATTTATGAACAAACACTACTTAGGAAAAACATAACTCATCATAGTCTATTTCAAAGATCTCTAAAACTACATATGATTTCATACCCCAAAATAGGTACTTATACTAGCACATTTCACAAGAATTCTTTTAATAATCCACATAATTACTCTATAAATACAATCAGTATTAATATTCTCACATTGCAGTTGTAGAACAGATTGTGAGGCTAAGTATATAGTAAATTCATCCAGCAAGTTCATGGCTGATAAAATTTGAATTAGGGACTTCTAAGTCACACATCAATTTCCTACAATAATGTTAATTTCCTATAGAATACTGCAGTACATTATAGCATTGTAATTCTAGACTATAGGAGCAGATCCAATAAGATAAGTCAGTATAAGTTGCTATATTACATTCCTGTTCCTTTGTTGTATACAGCCTCTTACAAGGGAATGTCAAAATGTCATAGTTCATTATTTAATTCTTTTGCTGATAGATACTACTCCACATATTCTCCTTTTGGAAGGCAATGGACAGGTTTTCTTCAATTGAGGCATTGGGAAATGGGATGACTTTACTTCAGGTTTTGTGGACTAGAATACTGTAGCTAAAAACACTAAAACCTTCATTTGATTTGTTCTTCACACAAAACCCAAAGTCTTAGACCAGTCCAAGAATGGACAAGAGTGGCTAATGATAATTACATTTTATATTTGTCACATTTACATTTGGGTTTTCCTCTAGGATCTTAAGGCAGCACACATAGCACTTCTCCTATCTTATGAAGTTGGTTGAACTGAGAGAAGGTCACTAACACAAGGTCACTCTATGTACTTCTGTGCTAAGGTGAACTTTAAAATGGGTTTCCCAATCATAATCCAAGATCGTAGCTACTATATCAGACAGTTTCTTACTGAATACAAGAATTTTGGAAAAGAGAGACTCCAATTCAGAGCTAATTCAGGACAGCCTCAACTGCAGATTGACTAAATGGCTTCAGGAAAGCTGCCTTACTACAAGCCCACTGTAGTATTTTGGGTATGGTGGTACTGGATTGTTGCAAGCATTGCAACAATAAAATGCAGAAAGACTCTAATACACTATAAAAACTTTGAAAGAGTCTTCATCTCCCCTATGGCTAGAGACATAACAATTCTGCAATTTTGTGTTATAATTTGATAGAGCATCATGTAATTAGTGCCAGGCAAGGTACAACTATCTGTAAATGGAACTGTGTCACAAAAGCAAGTCCCTGTCCTGTGTTGAATTTCTGTTCCATGTTCTCTTCTTCTCCGAATAGTCTTGCAATATTTTCAGGAAGCAGTGAAAATGTCATTCCCAGCTTTGGTATGGAATTTTGCTTCTTGTCTCATAGTGTCAATTTTCTGATCTCCATGACAACAAAGAACTTTGAAGACCTTTGAAGGAATGTTAAGCTTAACTGTGAATAGGAAGCTTCAAAATGGAAATCAGCTGGGAAATATCTGGGATTTCTTGCCTTGTAGGAAAAGGAAGGAAGGAAGGAAGGAAGGAAGGAAGGAAGGAAGGAAGGAAGGAAGGAAGGAAGGAAGGAAGGAAGGAAGGAAGGAAGGAAGGAAATCTTCAGCACTTGGAAAGTATGGGAAAAAAGAGAGAAATAAACATATTCAAAAGTAATATTAAAAATATTATTTCATAGAAAGGTTAGTGGAACCAATGTACCTCCAGTGAAGGTAGTGGGTCAATCTTCAGTAACTGAGTTTAATCATGCTTAGGATAAACAAAAATCATCCAACAATAATTAAAAATAAAATTAAAAATAGAAAAATAGAAATTTAAAAATAACAAATAAACAAATTAATAAATAGGAAAACAAAAAAAAACTACATTCAAAGGGCAGACTCGATGGACCACTAGGCCTTTTTCTGCTATAAATTTTCTATGTTTCTATACATAAAGTAAAAGAAATTGAGGAAGAAAGTAGTGGAAATGAAAAATAACCAAAATCAAAGGTGCTTTTTTCAAAAAGACAACTGGACTGTTGGAAGAAGAAGAAAATGTTGCTTCTCATCCAAGAAGCTTCATCAGTTCTGATCGTGGGAGATGGAAGGATAGGTAAAATAAGAACCAATGGCAACTGTCATGAAGTAAATATCTGAGAAATGCAAACATGGGAACTTTTTGGCCTACTTAGTGAGTGAACATAGGGAAATCTGATTTAATCCATGATATGAACTAGAACTATTAATAAACCAATTTTAAAGGGCTTCAATTGAAATTATTTTTAGAGAAATTGTTCTTATTTAAAATCACAGCAGAGAAATATTCTAAACTGTTCAGAGTCACACACAGTGAGATGGGCAGTATATATATTTGATTAATAAATAATATAAATGAATTCAGTGTTATAGTGCACTAAGTTGAACAGATATTTGATAATGACTTTTCCAATAAAAGAGAGAGAATGATTTAGCAGCTAAACTTTAATATCTTTTCTTTCATTTTTAGCTGAGTGTATTATGTGAACCAAAGCAATTGTGATTAATTTCGAAAGGGAAGATTAAAACAAATTTGATTTTGTAAAATATCTGAGCCCAGTCAATATAGCTGAGTGATTCAGAAAGTAATTGTCATTTACTTCTAAATTAACTTCTGGACATTGAATGTCGTATTTCAGATTGTGCCTTGCATGGGTAAGACAAAGAAGGAAAAATTTGGCTGTTCCTCAGGAGGATAGAGACATTGATTGGTGTACAAGGGGGACAGAGGTTGGTTCAAACAATCATGTCTTCGTATTTCTCTTTTATCCCTTATTGGAACTTCCATATTTCAATGAATGTAGAAAGGTAAAATAAGTTTTTTAAACATTTTTTCCATTGCAGACACAATTTTCATTGAAATCAGGGTGGCTCCTATACATCAGAAACCCAAACATACTCTCTAGTACCAGCAAATTATTAATAAAAATGTCACTGTACATTAGCAAATCACAAGATATATGTTTGACTTGATGACAGTTGCACTTTCCCAGGGTCACATGATCACAATTTGTTACCTTTCCAGTCAGCAAGCAAAGTCAATGGGGGAAATCAGATTCACGTAATGATTGTACAATTCATTTAACAACTGCTGTGATTTGCTTGATCAATGTGGCAAAATAAAGGTTGTAAAATGAGACACAACTCATTTAACATCTGCCTTGCTTAGCAACAGAAATATTGGGCTCAGTTATGATCATAAATTGAGGACTACCTGAAGCAAAATAAAAACACAAAGATCTTATATTCTGATGATCAAAAATTTCAGCTCAAAAATTGTTGGTGGAAAATGCATACATATTTTCATTTGTACTCCAAATACAATAATACATTAATTTATTTAAGTCTGAAGACCAATAATTTACTGAACTCTCTTTTCTTTCCCAATATTATTGTCTGCTGCTGTGCCATAAGTAATCTGTTTTAAAAGTATAAAATACATTAACCTACATTCAAAGCAGATTACAGTATACTATAAGTAATAGACTATCACTTATCTTCTATTTTCTATTATCTTCTATTTTCCAGTAGAGTACAGGCATCCTATTTCCGCCTGCAAGCAATCTGAAGCTAGAAGCATTACATGTATCTTCAATATTTTTTTATCTTTTCTTATCTTTTCCTCAATAGCTGCCAAAACGTTTGCCTTAATTTTGGATATCAGTGTTAAAACTGTCTTTGGTAACATCCAGGCAGGGGAAAAAAAAGAAAAGAAATCTCATCCAATAATCAACTTTCCTGGTTCGGATAATAGGATTATTGTAGCAAATGAATGGTTGTCAGAATTAAAATTATAGGAGATTTCAAAAACTACCATCCAGCAATAGAACCAGCTTGACCAGAAGGGTCATTATAGTATCAGAGCATTGTAAAAGATGTTAAAATGCACATGGTTTAAAATTCTATTGCTATTGCTTTGCTTCCATATAGAAAAGTAAATAATACCTGAACATGAATAGAGCGAAGGGTGCTAGACCCTCCAAACCATGCCCTTAGGATTTGCCTACTGTGTAAATATTTGTATATTCTAATTATGGGTGATATAATACTTCTGATAGTGACTACCCAATTTCCTGAGGAAAATAAATATCTTAAGGCAGGGCTGTCAAACTTGCGGCCCATGGGCCAGATGCGCCACGGGCTGGTCACACCCAGTTTAGCGAAAGGGGGGAAAAGTCATGATACATCACGTGACGACACCATGACAACACGAGTTTGACACCCCTGTCTTAAGGCAAGGAGAGCCTACTAACACTATTTTATGAGAGAAATGAGGCTCTTACTCTCTGAACCATTTACTGTACTTGCTTATACTAGGCATAATAATGCAGTTGATGATGAAGATTGCGATGATGATACAGTAACAACAACAACTCTGCAGTGTCTAATCATTAAGGTATGTGGCCAGAGAACAGCAGGACGGTCTATTTATCAGGAGGTGAAAACAAAAGAATTTATCCTACCATTTATCAATCAACTTTATTAAAAATAAGAAACAAGAAACATATCTAAATGTCTTTTAGGCATAGGTAATCAAGTACGTAAAGAATTATATTTGGTGGAATATGTCTTTTGGTGTTCATAAAAATACAAAATAGCCATGTGAGTTTCAAATATCCTAGGCTGACATAGCCTTTACTAGAAATGAATATCACAAATATCATATGCAATAATCGTCATAGATCCACAGTCTATGAGATCTGAATCAAAGTTTAAGATGGGGCAAAAACAAATAAGAATGGGATTTGCATAAAGACAATACATTTCTGAAGCATAAATCCAAGGTAAATTCCTTTTTCAAGTTGTCAGGCATTTTTCAGATTATCAGAATCCATAGTTCAGATGAGCACACTTTAAAGCAAAGTAATCTGATTGCAAATTCTTACCTGGAACTCCACCTTTATTTTAGAGAGTGGGGATTTCCCCCAGCTTGTGCCTCTAGCTAGCTGATTCTAACTAATTGCTGACTCTTAACAGACTGCAACTTTCAATCAAAGTTTTGGTTTCTCTTTCTCTTAGCTTCTTTCTCTTAGCTTCCAGTGACTCTCTAGTGATGTCTGGGTTATGGTTTAATGCCTTATATTTCACCTTCAGCCCCAGATATTTAAGTCTTCCCTTACAATGGGTCCCAGGCAGTCCATTCTGTTCACCAGAGAGTGTGCTTCCTTCCTATTTAGACAGGTCTTATTCTTTGTTCTCTGAAAATTTCTGGACTCTGATTCAGCAGTCCTCTTTACTGTAAGTCCCAGAGAAGTTTACCTTCACTTTTTCTTTAGTTCTCAAGAACATACAATCCTGCTCCCCTGCTCAAGTATTATTTAACTTTTGGCTTCTTTTGGAAACTGAGTCACCAAAACCATGTTTCTGTTTTCATTCTTCCTTTTGTCCACATCTCTCTTTCTCCTTCTTCCACTTGTCCTATTTTTCTTGGTGGTCACAATTATAATTTGAGTTGTTAATGATTGTAGTATTAAACTTGATCACTTTTGGGGGCACAGGAGTTATTTTAAATAGCATGTATGAGAAAGATGCTACTTTCTGCTAAGTCTGAACAAAAACAAGTTTAACTTCCATGTGGGATGTCAACATTGAACTGAACTTGGCAGAAGCCATTTTTCCTGTTTGTCATTGCCACATACTGTGGATGGGGGCAGACTGAAGGAATACTCTACTAGACACAACATAAAGCTTTCCCATGAGAACCAAGGTCATCTCCCAGATGATGAAAGAAGGAGGAGACGAGTGACTGAGAAGCCCACCAATTAACCTAATTGACCAATGTGACAAGTGACACTTGGGGGAAGGGGTTATTGCTTGTTTGGATTATGCTAAAACATGGGAAAGACTCAGAGTTGGTTTTACACTATGTAAGAGCCAAGGTGGCGCAGTGGTTAGAGTGCAGTACTGCAGGCTACTTCAGCTGACTGCTAGCTGCAGTTTGGCAGTTCGATTCTCATTGGCTCAAGATTGACTCAGCCTTCCATCCTTCCGAGGTGGGTAAAATGAGGACTCTGATTGTTGGGGGCAATATGCTAACTCTGTAAAACCATTTAGAGACGGCTGTAAAACACTATGAAGTTGTATATAAGTCTAAGTGCTATTGCTATTGCTATGCCAATATGATGTGCCTAATGAAGGAATTCTTTGAAGAAAGCAAAAATTCTGATTTTCTTGGGTTCATTAGGCGGAACCTTGACATGGCAGGCTTATACATCTACTAGTTCTAGTCCTCATAGGTAGTATTTCAATTTAGACCAAATAAATAGTTTCCTCTATGGAACTCACATTAAAGAAATATCTAGGGTCCATCGAGAGAAGAGGAATGATTATACTATAAAAAGGATGGGAGACTTTGGCTCTGTCATTTTGGTTATCTAGATTTCAAATCCATTCAGTTCAGTCAGTGTTTCATCAAGTCCCAAACAGGTAGTTCTGACAAAGTGAGACTCTAGTATGGCAAATCATCATCAATTTATATCTACCAAGATGGGATGGATACAGGCTCCCCAATAGGCTTGCTTCAATCAAAATCTAAGTTGGCAAAGATTTAATTGTTAAAAATAATTTGGACTTGTATTTCCTGTAATGCTAATTTTTTATTGTTTGCTCTAAAATATTTTTCAATTCTGTTCCAATAGTACTGCAGAAATAATAAACAGCAAAGAAACTATATTGAGGAAATACATGAAAAATAAACTTCTAAAAGCAATATTTCCCAGATCTTTGTTTTGTAATATTAGTTAGCCGCTGTTGATTGTTCTGAAGATTAAACTCCTGATATACCCGTCAATTATTTAGAAGGAATGGAAAATAATCTAAAACAAATTTTATTTAAAATTTTGCACAAAGCTGATTTATAAATTCACTTCTATGTTATATGGTTGGGACAAAATAGATAATCTAAAAAATATCACTATTAAAATAACTAGATATATTTGGTCTTAATTTATCCTAATGAATTATTTTAAAAACCGAACCTCAAATGGACAACTAAAAAATGAATGCCATAAATCTTCTCTTTTTTAAGGTTGTTTAAGAGAAGGACAAAATTAGAGATGAAATAGGTAGATGAGAAAAATAGAGCTTTGAATAACTATTTTATTTATTTTTATTTTTGTAAGCATTTTCTTTTCTTATGTCCATTCATCCCCTTAATTATTACATTTTATATATCTTTAAGACTTTCTGGAGTATTAATTGACCCTAAACTATCATGTCCAACCTGCAGTTGTACTTCCAACCAGATCTGCATACAATGTATTCAGAAAGTATTCAGACCCCCTTCACTTTTGTCAATTTTATTATGCTGTAGCCTGATTCTACAGTTATTGAAAATCATTAATTTATATTCAATACCCAATAATGACAAAGTGAAAATAGAATTTTAGAAATGTCTGTAAATTTATTAAAAAGAAAAAACTGAAATATCATATTGGCATAAGTATTGCAATAACACATGAAATTTATCTCTGGTATCTCCCACTTTTCTTGATCATTGGTGACACATGAAAGCCCAGTGGAGGTTGCAAAAAAGCACCTGAAGGACTTAGGCAGTGAGGAACGAACTCTAAGCAGGCTTTCATGTCTTTTGCACTGAGGAGTGGTTTGTACCTAGCCACTCTGCCATAAAGCCCAGATTGGTGGAGGGCTGCATCGATGGTTGTCCTTCTGAAATTCTGTTCCATCTTCACACAGGATCTCCAAAGTTCAGTCAGAGTGACCATTGGATTCTTTTTTTTTTATTAGAAAAGTTTTACAATACAATTTTAACCCCATGTCTCAGTATATGACTTTTAAATACATTATCCAACTTGTCTTCATAAAACAAGTATGCATGCCAACCAAAATCCAAGTCGTGGCCTTCTATATTCAGAATGTCATTTTTCATTATTCCAAACCAATCACCCACTTGTGTCAACACTGCAGCTTCATAATATAAACGTAGGTTTGGAACTTTAAGGCCACCTCTTTCACGAACATCTTGCATAATTTTGAATTTAACTCTTGGTTTTTTCTCATTCCAAATAAATTTATTTAAACCTGACTGCCATTCAGCCAATGTTTTATCACTTCTAAGCACTGGAATCATTTGAAACAAAAACAAAAATCTAGGTGACCATTGGATTCTTGGTCAACTCTCTTACTAAGGCCCTTCTCCCCCGGAATGCTCATTTTGACCAGGTTACCAGCTCTTGAAAGAATCCTGGTTGCACCAAATTTCTTCCATTTGAGAATTATGGAGGCCACTTTGCTCTTGGGAATCTTCAGTGCAGCAGAAATGTTATTGTAGCCTTCCCCAGATTTGTGCCTTGCAATAATCCTATCTTTGAGCTCTGCGGGCAGTTTCTTTGTCCTCATGGCTTTTGTTCTGCTATAGTATGCATTGTCAGCGTGATGGTGTTTGGGGAAAAAACTGTTCTTGTGTCTAGTTGTTCTGGTCTGCAGTGCCCTATAGCGTCATTTTGAGGGTAAGAATTGAAACAACGATAGAACCAGGCTGCAGCATAACAAAATTGAAGGGGTCTGAATACTTTCTAAATGCACCGTATCAGTGGTGAAATGTACAATTTGTTACTACTGGTTCTGCGTGCGTAGCTTGGTGGTGGTGGTGGGTTAATATGATTGAGTGGACATGGCCAACTTTTTTTTTTACTTTTAAAATCATTTTTTCTACAAAAAAATGCTTTTAAAGCCTCTGACGATCCCAGTTGACTTGCCTGATTGGCAGAAGCTTTTTTTTAAAGCCTCTGATGATCCCAGCTGACTTGCCTGATCAGCACAGGCTTTTTTCCTTTTAAAAACATTTTTTCTATAACCTCTTCAGCTGAAGAAGTTGTAGAAAAAATGCTTTTAAAAGCCTCTGATGATCCCAGCTGAGCCGCACGATCATCAGAGGCTTTTTTTTTTCTTTTAAAAGCATTTTTTTTGGCCAAAGAGGTTGTAGAAAAAATGCTTTTAAAAATAAAAAAAAGCCTCTGATGATTGCGCGGTTCAGCTGGGCAAGGGGAGGGGTTGCTACCAGTTCTCCAAACCACCTGCCTCCATCGCTACCAAATCGGGCAATCCGGTCCGAACTGGGAGCATTTCACCCCTGCACTGTATATAGTATTATCTGATTTGATAGCTTACAATTCAAGCTTAGTAGCACTTATGTGTTGGACATGCACACTTAGGCAATCATTCTATTTCTAAAAATACAAATAATACCACAGTCATGCTGAAAACCTGCATGAAAACATTGTTGATAAAGTTCTCTGTGTTCTGTCCTGACATGCAAAGTAGGAAGACAGTACAACAAGGTAAAAATAGAATACACAATTCTGTTATGATAAATGGAATAAAAATGGAGCTGAATGATAAATATGAAAACCATACTATATCATAATTAAAAGACAGATTTAAAATGTAAAACATTAATAAAAAGATGAGATACTGTGAAAACATTTATATTAATTCACTGTGGTTAATTTTTCCATTGGGAACAGAATATGATTACAATTAATGAATTCATTTCAAGATTGATTTTCAAATAAAAACAGGTTTAATACCCATATTTAAATCAACCATTCTGCTTACAACAGTGAGATTCAATCCACAACACTATGGAAAACTGTTATTTTTTCTAATACTATCCTCCTTTTTAGATAAATGATTAAAAAGAATGGCTGAAGGAATACAGAACTGAAAAACAAGACGCAAAATATGGTTGAGGGTAGCAAATTTGGCACAGTGAATAGATCAAATGGAACAGAGAAATGTAAGGGCACCTTCTCAAATAGAGTACATCACTGCACAAAAATGCTTTTTCATAGCACGAGCCTAAGCTGCTATGGAGTATACATCAAATATATACTAGACAAATATATTGGGTGGAGATTATGGCAGTAGTAGAAAGAGGTTGTTAATCAAATGGGAAAGAAATAAGCAATCAACATTTTTCAACAGAGATGAAAAATTAACATGTCATACTTAACTTCTTGAGTTTTGTACCAAGTAGTATGATATACTCTAGTGTAGGGTAGGGCATGGTAGTGTAGTGTAGTGTGGTGGAGCATAGCATAGCATAGTATAGCATAGCAAAGTGTACCGTATCATACCGTACCATACAATATTTTGCTTGTATTAATTAAATACAAAAAGGAATCAGAAAGAGAAATAAATATATAAATTTATAATATTGTTTAGAGTTTACATGGTTTTTATGTCCTAGGCCAAAATAGTTTTAGGTCCAAACTGTAATGTTAATAAATATTGCAATTACAAATATTGCCACTGAATCAAACCAGGAAATTAATATTTGTCATTTAAAACAGGACATGATAACAACTCAGCATTTTCATCTGTTAAATGATTTTAAAAGATAACTCCCACCATCTATCTATATTTTCAGTATACTATAATATGATGATTAACTCTGAAATCTGGCTTATGCTTGTTGGGTTAATTAAAATGAGGGAAAGAATCAAAATGCCATTTCCTAGAAATGTTGAAAGATAATCTTGGAGTTGAACTAACAAGAACTCTTTGAAAACATTATACTTCAATCCCAAGACAGCCCACATAACTAAATAAATATATGAATATTATAAAATGACCTAAGAAGGAGAATTTCTACTAAAAAGAGTCATCTAAACTTTCTTAGTGGTAAATAGATGTACAAAATTACACAATTCTAGAATTGAAATCCAAATTCCACTTCTTTAATAGACTGATGCATGTGTTCTAACGATATCCACAAAAGTGCATGAAGTTCATTTTGCAGATATGTATAAGAATTTCATATAAAATGTGTATTAAAGAAGAATAAGAAATAGGTTCCAATAACATTTTGAGAACTAATAGATTTTATCAAATCATAAGCATTCACGAGCAGCCATTCATTTCATCAGATACATATAGTTAAAATTAAATTAATTTTAAGAAAATTAATTGAATATCCTACTCTTTCCCCAAATATATTTATCATAGCTGGTATTGAGACATGAAATTCAGATAATAGATGTCATTGGCATATTATATTTACACACTAAAGATCTATGATATGAATCATAACTATTAAGATTTTGTCTAAAATAGAAGCATATTAAAAATCAAAGGGAAAAATGGGAAATTTGCCCAGTGCCTTGATAAAGTGAAAAAAGTAAAAATAAATGAAAATTGCTACTTTAGCTATAGGAATCACATATAGAATCTGGATCCAATTTCTACATTCATCAAAAAATCCCAAACTAGTTAGAATATCTATCTAACTATCTATCTATCTATCTATCCATCCATCCATCCATCCATCCATCCTCTATCCATCTAAATATATGTGTGGGTCGGTGTATGTGTGTGGCCACACTTTCTTTAAATCATGTGATATACATGCAGCTTGTTCCTCTCTGTTTACTTCTCAATCAGATTTACTACAAGTTGAAGACTAATTCTTTTTTAAAAAGTAAATGTGATCACATTTGATCATGGAAAATACTGAAGATTGTTTGTATTCTACTTGATAAAACAGCGGTTAGAATTTCAATATTAATTAAAACTATAGGGCAATACACAGACCATAAACCATTATCTCTTCTGATTATGGTATAATTTCAACATAGCTCCATTAAATGATAATGATAAAATACCTCTTTCAAAATAATATATAATAAGTCATCAATTGATGACATTAGAATTTATTAGAAAATGTTTTATAGCATTCCACGGGAAATCCATTGAGTCCTAGTTCTCTACCATCACGCAGAGCTAAGATCAGATTCATCAATACTCAGAGGCTATGAGTTCTTGTAAAAAAAAACATATTGTTGGGGATCAATGGCATGCATCCCTGAATATGTAATCATGAAAGGAACTGTAAAGACTGTTTTGCAATGCATAAGCAGAATCACATAAATTTCAATACATGAAACAAATACAAATGTCTGGATAAAATTATGTACAAAAATAATTTGCTGAGCTTGGTTTCAATCAATAAAAATCCAGTCAATAACTCCCCCCTCCCCAAGTTACACCAGTTGCTGAAAAATAGTAGGATCCAGTTAGCATATTATATATTTAAATCAACTGAAGGATAATTCAGACTACCATAGGGTTCAGTAGTTAGTCCAAATTTTCTAGTAACCATTGTCTGTCTTCACTTCAAGCATCTGAAGCATTGGAATATAGCTCCTTCAATGTCTGTGCATGCCGTTAATGCTCTAAATCAATTTTGTTTATTTTGATCATGGCAAACCTGTATATTAAAAAAACATACAACTATCATATTGATCTGGAGTTTTATCACTATTAAAAAGAGAAATATTGTTTCTCTGTGTTTAATCATTGCACCGTGCTCACTTTTTTTATATTTGCCTGTTCTGCGGGGTTAGGAGTGGACTCAGAACATGCTTTATAGTTTGGAGGAGTTGTTTAGACAAAACTGTCAGCTATTACTGTAGATTGTCAGTATAATTGCAAAAGAAATCAGTTTATGTACTCATTATTTATTTATTTTTCAATATTAAGAAGCAGATCCTAAAGCAGGCACAACAAAGAATGATTTAGAATAACTTTGGAAATAACTGAAATGTCTATTGATTGAATTATTTAAATAGTCTACAAATATGATACTTGAAAGCAAAATGAGCTTGTGAAAATAATATGGTGCAGCATTGAATCAGTTCAAAACCAGTTCCTGAAGAAGAGGAGAGCCACAATGGCAGGAATGCTTGCAATGCTTGTAGATATTGTAGTCCTTTCTTCTCCTAACAGTTGAAAAGCTACAGCTGAAACCAGCCCCAGCAGACTGTTTCCTTAATTTCCCTAATCACAACTAATCAGCCTACTCTGAAGATGCCACAACAGCCACAGGTTATGTAGTGGTTAAACTATCAAGCTACAAACTGGGAGATTGTGAATACTAGTCCCGCTTTAAGCATAAAAGCTTAAGCTGGGTGATGTTGAGCCATTTACACTCTCTCAACCCTAGAAAGGAGGAAATGGCAAACCACTTCCCAAAATGCTGTGAAGAAAATTGTAGGGACCTGTCCAGGCAGTCACTGGGAGTCAAAACTTGAGTCAAAGACACATGCACAGTATCTTGTGTATCTGTCTATTGCACTGCACACAACATACACACATAGATAGATAGATACACAAAATAAAAAAGAGAGGCCAAAGAAACCTAAAGATTTGAGTGCAAGTTGGTTCATGGGGTAAAAGTAGATTTATAGAGAAATAATAATGAAGGAAAATTGGAAATTAGTATAATGAAATAAGCATAAGAATAATAGAAGGCAGATCTAAGAAAATAAAGGATTGGCATAGATATTGCACAACAATATAGGAATAAGATAGATGGTAGATAAGAACTATCAGAGCAAGTACAAGTAATAAAGGATAAGAAATAGGAATATTATGCTAAATAAGGAATTATATTATTGATTAATGATAAGCAAAGATCTTTATACATATTCCTTTGTAATTAAAACTGTCCCAACAAGAGTTGATCTCATTTGGATCTCATCCAAATCTTTAAGAAACCCTGCTGTATCTCATAGTTTTTTGCCATGAAGTTGGCATCAGCAGGATTGACATCAACGCCTGTCATTGATGTCAAACCTGACCAATTGGGCCAAAATATATTTTGTCTCTGATATCTCAGATTCTCACTGACAATTTTGTGTCTTCCTGGCCCAAAAAATTGCTTTAAAAACCCCCTAGAATTCTTTGAATTGTCATTAACCCAATTCTCAGGTACAAGCATGCAATAAAAAGATGAGGCAGCAGATTAAAGATATTGATATCTAATTAGATCTGGCATCTCTTTCCCAAGATACAGTCCTGCCCAGTTCATTCACCCTTCTTAAATCTGCTTGATATTATATTAATCACAATCCCTAAAATTCACTTTGTCTCTCTGATATCTTTCCTACTGCAGTTTTAGAAGAGAAATACAAAACACATTTTATTTTGGGAAAGGTGCTGCTCATAGAGTAAAGGAGCTATTAAAAAATGTTAGAGTCACAATGGCAAAAATAATACCTGTGCTGAACTGATCATAGATACTGTATTTAAGCAAATTTCTAGGTCATTCCAATCAATAATATTTACAATTTTTACTCCCAGGTATCTATTATTCTGGTACACTACCATTCTTCCCCAAAAATAAGACCCTGTCTTATATTTTTTTGAACCCTGAAATAAACCTTATTGGCCTTATTGCCATGCACTCAAAAGCACGATTGGGCTTATTATCAGGGAATGTCTTATTTTGAGGGAAACAGGGTAAATTTAATTGAATTCTGCCATATGCAGAACGTGTAGCCAACCAATTAATAAGCCCAATTAATTTTACAATCTCTTCCTTTTTAGATATAGTCTGGGTTTTTTTACTTTTGAAATTTGTTTTGTGTTTGTTCTTCACTACAATAAAACTCCTTGAACATATGAAGCTTGGCTGAAGAGAGGTCTCTTTAACTAATGCCAAAAGCTTAAAAAGACTATCACCAACAGTTCCTGTGAATTCTACCCCCACCACTGGGCACCATGATAAATTTAGTTTTAAAACTCAATAAAACACATGGGTGTTTTATAAAAGTAAAATTTGTACTTAAAAATGCTTTTAAAATCAAACATTTTCAAAACTGGAAATGCAAAACTATGTATGATGTAGCCTACTGCAGCCTTTGCCTTTCCCCCACTAAAATTAAATGAACCCCATCCCATCTCCCAAACAAAGTCCATCTCTGGTTTAAAATTCTGCATCCTCTGAGGTAAATCCCCTCTAGAATGGTTACACTGCATTTCTCACTGGTCTGATACAAATGGATCAAAATAAAGTCTCCCACCACTGCCTTAATAATAGGAAAGCAGCATCAATATTTCTAACAATATCCCTATCTAATCCCTAGTCTAGTTTCTGCATGTTTGAATTCCCTTCATTGAAAACATGCATTTTTATGAAGTGCAATAATATATACCAGTCTTACAGAAAATGAATTTGAAATTCTCCTTCACTAACATGAGGATTTGTCTCCTGAAGCAGATTTTTTTGTCTAAAGTAATTTCTTAGCATTAGCAATATTCAATTATAGATGATACATAACAATAAACAGACATCAATTAATTACAATGTAATAGTATATCTAATTAGCCCATTTATTAGGACTGTGTTGCCACATGCAAAATTTATATGGCAGACATATACATTAATACATCTCTAAATTAATTTGTGGACTGCCATGTCCTTCATGCATAATTTTTTTTCTGGTATAGTTCTAAAAATCATACTCCCACATTCTTATCCTGACATGTAGATTAATGGGAAGCAACTGGCTTGATGACTGAATTTCAGTGAACAATAAGCCTCCAACTTTGAAATGAACTTGATATATATTTTGTTGTATGGAGTTTCTGGAAATGCAAAGTGCAAGTGAAGCATAAAGATTTAGTGAGGGCTGTAATTTCATAGTAAAGCTTCACTGTCATTCAACGGGCTTTAAGTAAGTCCTTCAAAGAACCTTTCAGCATCTGAATAATAATTGCATGGACAATTTATATGCATGCTGATACCATGAGAAAAGATGTGGTGTAGGTGGCATCTGAATGCCTTTTTAAGACCATGTTTTTGGGTATATGGAAGTGTTAATATGGTGCAGTAATTAAAATGTTGGATTGGGATGAGGAAGACATGGTTCAACTACATGTGCAGCCCTGAAAAATTGATTAATGGCTTTGAGCTAGTCGCTGTTTCTTACAATATTGTTATTTTGGGAAAAGATAAAGATTTTCAAAAGCCAACTTTTGAATTCCTAATTAAAATGAGGAGGAAAAAAAATCCAACAAACAAATAATAATAGACATTTATTGTTAGACATTGATTAAATCGTTGATATTTTTGGAAATGTATATGGATATCTAATATGGATAGATATTTTTTTTTCTTTCATGACATACAAGACTTCAGGTTTGAAAAAAACCCCAAAGTATTATTTCTTCTGCACCCGCCCAAATTCCAAACGTTGCCGTTCATGAGACTGAATTAAAAATAAATGAAAGCAAATTACTTGGGCAAAGCATTGTGGGTGTTAGGAGTATTTCCTTGCATTGACTTCAACTGACTGAGATTTGCATTCCTGTCTAAGTGAGTTTTACAAATTTTCTTTTGAGAAGTAAATGCTTTAAGGAACCCCGGGAAAATATATGTGCTTTCCATATTTCCAGGTTTCTATTTTCTGAAACTCTATTTGCTAGAAGAGGATTGAAAATGTTTAGTACAGATGATCCCAAACTTTATTTATCAACTTCAATAGCTAATTCTACTCATCATGTAATGACAGATAAATTATTTCTCCTAAATGCTTAGATTTGAACTTGAAAACCTTTTCCTTTTTTCTTCCAGAAGTACTGTCTTTGTATTATTATTGGTGATGGTGGTGGTGGTGGCAGTAGTAGTAGTAGTAGTAGTAGTAGTAGTAGTAGTAGTAGTAGTAATTTTCTACAATTCTTTTTCCAAGAGAGAAAAAGCATGGTACAAGAATGATAATAATCTTCCATAAAATATTTCAATCAAAGCAATAAACAGAAAACAAAATATCATACAACAAAAGAGTGTGAGTACAATAAGATAAGTTTCATTAAAAGGCAGTCTGGTCCTGGGTAATTGTTACAATGCAGTATTGACAGGAATGAAGGCAGAAACCAAGTAATGATGTTCTCTTTTATGCCTATTTTTCTCCTTCTCAAGAATTTGGACCACTTTGATGGCAGTGTTATGAGACCTCTAGAAGACTTTCCCCAGGACTCTCATCATCTAAATGAACATCAGGTGCACTAGGAAATTACATTTCCTAATGTTCCTGTCACTTAGGCAACATTAATTTGAAAAATGTCCAGGGAAGAGAAGGTGAGGTGAGTGGTGAAGTGAAGTGGTAACATCTTGTCAAGAGAACAGCAGGAAAGAAGAATAGAATGTATGGATAGATTTATAAAAGGGGTAGTTTTATTGCCACATATTCCCTAATTTAATTTGCAGTTGCCTGCTCTAAACCAATCCACACTCTATCTAGGGGATATAAGTAGAGCTTAAAGTATGCAAGTAAAAACCATGATTGCTAGGGAGTTTTGACCATCTTGCTTCCCATTTTACTGTCCATAACTAGCTGGTCACATAGGTAGGGGGTTGATACACACTTCTGTTTCCAAGGTAATTTGAAGCTCAATGGACTGTCAGACTAGCATTCAGAATAAAACATTCTTTATCATCTATTTCTTGTTATGCAGATATAAAATGCATTTCCATTTGAATCTGTATAATCTCAGTTTTGTTATTTCAACCATTGAATAAAGGAAATATTGAATTTCAACTGCCAAAGAGAGAGGATTTCATTACATGGCACCATGAATTCAGCAATTGCTTCCAGCAGATATTCACTGATTTGATTCTTGATGCTTTATACAAGGAAATGAAATGTCTTTTCAAAACGACATTTTAGATGGATTGTCCAGTCTCAGTGACAGTTCTGTTACGTGATTGGCCTGCAAAGTTTTCTCAGATGTTCTTAAAATAATATTAGCAAAATAGAAAGCATATTTACATAATGGTAACTCTACAGACGTCTTCGGACAGCGCTGGCTCTTCGGCTTTGAAACAGAGATGAGCACCACGCCCTAGAATTGGGAACGACTAGCACATATATGTGAGGAGAACGTTTACCTTTATACTTTGGAAGATAGACATAAAAGGCCCTTTTGAAAACATGCACAATATGTTTCTCCTGAAAACTCCTCAAAAAGTATTTGTTACTTTATCTAACATATTTTTCTACAACAATAAATCTATGTAGATTTTCTATTATTAAGTTAGGTAACATTAAATAATGGTCAATTCCAGGTGGCTGCATGGACAAATACTCATACACAGTAATTCACAAAAGGGGTTAGTCAGATTTAATCATTCCCAATTTCTAAGGATATTGCAGGACATTTTTTATCCTATCTATATTTTTACGTATTGTCTTTCCCTTCTTCTTCCCTCATTCTTGCCAAGTTTAATTATTTGTTAGATCATTATCTAGATTATCTGCCTACACTATATGCCCAAAGGACATAAATTTCTGCATATTGAGCATCATCTAAAGGGAACAGCCAGCCTTTATTTCCTCTAAGGCTGTTTGGTTCTTGCAGTCTATGGTTCTCTTAATAACAGTCTCTAAAGATACAATTGAATGGCATCTATCTTTTTTCTCTTTTCTCAGTGTCCATCAGCACTAATACTGATCAATAGCAGGATAAAATGTCTGCAGGTTTGATTCAAAGGCACTCCTCTGACACTTCTTAAAATTCAAACATTAAAAGCTTTAATAATAAAGAAAACTGTAGGAAGTTCTGCAAACTACAAGATTCAAATAATAGTCTTGTCAGATCCAAAATTCAAATTTTATTTTTTTTCTTTACTCATGCATTGCTCATTACTCATGAGAACCATGATTTCTCAATAGAAAAAGTGTTGACACTTGTACATAAATATTATTGTAATGGGTCAGTTTGATTTGAGACACTTTGTTTTTGACCTTGCTCATTTTAGCCTCTCAGTAGTTCCAGTTTCCAGCTGAAAAGACCATTATTATAAACATCTTATTGTCACTGAAATGGTATTTCTTCATGATCTTGTCAACATTTGTCATTGCCCTTGTTTTAGGATTAATATCTTTTTTACTATTCTACCACACTCTCTTTATATTTTCTGGAGCTCAAGAAAACAAAACTATCTATCACTCAGTTCTTTCATCAATAACTGTGTGCTGGTTAAGTATGCTGATTGATATGGTCTTTGTCTCCTTAATATTTAACATTCACTCTGATTTTTTCCCTTTCTAATTCTTTATTCCCACAAATATTCTACATTTCTCCCTTCAGCCAGCAAAGTATTGCCAGCTGTAACTCACACGACTAGTGTTTTGACTTCTAATTTTGATTCCAGCATTCATCTCTCCTATTGTATTATTCTTACAATATATTTGCTGTGTGTTAACAATATGCCTTATTTGGTTTGGCCTGATATGTTATATGCAACCAGTCAAGGCTACTGTAGTCAATAAACTAAAGCTAACTTTGATTAACAGTCGTAATTTAGCTTGATTGTAAGGTTACCCAGCATTAAAGACTTTTGGTTATAAATGGAAAATAGCCTGTTTTTCTAGGCCATCCTACATCTACTTTCCTCTGCCATTATATTTATATCCCATGTCTGCCCTTTCTGTGGCAGAATGTGAATCATTTGGAAATATCATTGTCAGTGCCAGTGCTTTATAGTACTTTGTCTTTATTATTACCAAGTGAAGGTGATCGTAAAGAAAGAAGCTGCACTAGATGAGAGGCACTGTTTCATGTGGGAGCTGTGCTGGCGCAGAGGTTAGAATGCGGTATTGCAGGCTAATTCTGATTACTGCCAGGAGTTCAATCTTCACTGGCACAAGGTTGACTCAGCCTTTCATTCTCCTGAGATCAGTGAAATGAGAACCAAGATTGTTGGGGGCAATATGCTGACTCTATAAACTGCTTCGAGCGGGCTGTAAAGAACTGGCAAGTGGTATCTAAATCTAAGTGCTATTGCTAAATGCTATTGCTATTTCTTATTCTACTAATGAAGAAAGGAGGAAAGAATGATCTCAGCCCACAGTTCTGTATCTTCTCTTTCTGTTCTATTTATCATATAAATATAAATTTGATAAATACATTTATTGACTGAGGCAGTGAAAGGCAACTAGATTCTGCAAATATGTATACATACAATAGTGAATCAAGAATCTCTATTGTGGGTCTTTGAGTTAAGGCTGTGCATGATGCCTCCAAAGATATGACCTTCCCGGCTTTAATCACATTCCTAGACCTAGACCAGTTACTACCCATTGGCCTTGATATGAGCTGCACGACAACAACATTCACTTTATAATCAGTAACAGAGGAAAAACTGTCACTTTCATAAAACCTTTTTAAAGTACTTCTAAATACTGTATCTTAGCACATTTTATCCAATCAGACACCCTTTCCCCCAAAAAACATCTTGTAGATGACATGCATGTATAATAATTACTATTTGACAATACCTTTTTAGAGTACTGGGAACTACAGCTGGAAACAGTAATCCTGACTAAATTAGCTGTAGCTGCAGTGCTCACAGTCAATTATTTCAGCTAATAACAATGCACTGTCTGTTCTACTGGACACATACTGATGAATACTGCCAAGAGTGGGTCTCTCACACTGCGAAGTGTTAAGTAAACTTCTTCCTGCCACTCCTTGAACTTCTTTTGCAATTACACTATAACAACATCTCAATTGCTAACAAGGAGGACCCTTGGGTGTGATTGTTCAGCTTAGCAGTTTACCATCAACTGTCCATCTGCTGACCTTTAAAACCATTAACTGCTTTTCAAAATATATTGCACATCTGCTAGGGCAAGTTTTACAATAATATTTTTTTTTCTGCACAACTAAAAAGTACACACACAGGAGAAGGAGCATATGGTACTGAAACTTTGGCCTTTTAAAAAAAAAAATATTTTTCTTCAGACTGTTGCATCTCCTACAAGGGCTGATTCTCAGTATCTTTCTCCAGGTCATCCTTTGTCACATTATATCTTATGAAAATCTGTGAGGCGGTGAACCCTTTTCTGTTACCCTTGGAGTGTGTAGGTGAAAGGACTGAGTTAATTGTATAGTCAATTGAAGAGTAAAAATGAGTCTTCTTGGAAAATTTTGTTTTTACAACTTATCTCCATTTTTGTAAGGTCTTAATGCATGGCACTTGGTTATCCAAATCTGCTTTCCAGGAAGCACAGTCTCTGCATGTTACCAAATCAGTTGTTATGTTCCCTGTATTTCTCATCCACACTTTGATGTGAAGGGTACACAGAAAATAAGGCCGTATTCAAAACTTCAAATAAATAGGTATGAACAGACATTTAGACCAGCTAAACAGAGGAAGCTATTTTTTAAGGGGGCAGGGTTCCCCCAAAGCTTTTTATGGCATTGAACTGGGCTAGCTGTTGGATTCCCTTTCCCCAGTTATTTCAACCTGCCCTTTTAGATCAGGTATATTTTCCCCCAAATAGCTGCATCCCTTTTGTAATTCCAGAAGACCCTCAAGATCTGGCTATGTCATCAGGCCTGAGGGCCCCAGGAACCAGAGATAAGCTCTAGTCTAATGGCTTATTGTTGAGGTGGCCATTTTCATCCTCTCTTTGCTGAGGGGCTTACATATTTGTTTTTTATACCATTTATTTCTTCATTTATATATGTCACTTTTGGTGAGATGGAAGGCTATACAAATATAATAAATTCAATTAGCAAATTGTTTCATTGCATTATTGTTGTTTTAAAAAATGTCAACTCAGTATGAATGCATATACTTGCGTTCTCTGAGTACCCACACTGATGGTAGCTGATACCTACATCTATCTTGTTTATTTGTTAGGTGTTGTTTATTTGTATTTTGTTCTTTCTCCAGGAACATAAACTGCAGTTGCCTTCTTTTAATACCAATAACAATCCTATGAGATAAAGTGGGCTAAATGTGAGTGACTGACCAAAAGCTGAGGTTGGACCTCAATCTCCGTATTACTAGTTTAACTCTAACAGTTCAGGAACAATATATTGCAGTTGTAAGAGAGCAACAACTAGTTGTTTAAATGGATGAAATTAAATAAACATGCTTAAATAATACTTAGCTATTTCAATTAGCAGCAGCATAATATAAATATGTAATAAAATGAGAATTACTATGAATCTCTTCCTTACTATAAGTGGATGGGGAATTGGAAATATTAAGCAATACTATGAAAATGAGACAGAAAATGGAGGCTAGGATTTTTAATTTTGATTAACTATAGTATGATAATATTTAATTGTTTTCTATACATATAATTGCCACTCACTGGCAGTATTTATAACTACATTCTTTATTTCAGCCAACACTTTAGGTTACTTTTTAGGAGTAATCGTTATTGATAAATCAAGTTGATATAATATGCAAATGTTAAAGGTTGAATGGAATTGGAAATCCCCATTTTATCCAAAATAATCCAATCCACTTTTTAAAAGATTAATCTCAATAGCAAACATTTCTATAAATTCTAGGTTATGTATATTGAGTAGAAAATAACATCTTGGATGTACTGAGCCTCTTTATAAAAAGAATGAATAAATCATCATGTTGCTGGAGATACAATAAAGCTTTATTAAAACATAGTTTTACAATATCCCATTGTTACTATGTTATAAAAAATAATTATATGTTTTGACTTTGAAAAAAGTTTTAATATTTTCAGGCATCCATAATCTTTTGAACTATAGCTCTAAAATATAGTAGCTGGTCAGAGAAAATAGATTCCTCTAAATCACACATTAGTCCTTCAACATTGGAAAGAAACATTTATGGTTCGAGTGGATTGAAATCCTAATGTTACTTGTGACGAATGAATTGTTTATACAGATTATGTGTAGTACATATTGAGGTTTTTTTCCTGTGTTTTATTTTTTTCTAATAAAGCAAAACCATTAAAAAAAATGAGGCAGCACCATTCATAAGTAAGAGATGGTCAAAAAAGAACTGAAGTCCCTAAAAGCCAGATGACAAAATCCAGGGTTTACTTTCCTTTTCCTTTCTTAATGCAGTTCCCTGGAACCAGTGAAAGAAATTGGCCACGTTCCATTGATGGAAATGCATAGCTGGATATGGACACAGAGCTCATCTACACTCTTTTCAGATCTATTGTCATAGGCCTGAACAAGCAAACAAAGCTAGAATTTTAAATATATTTATTTAAATATAAATACATTTTAAATAGATTAACAGAACCAAAAGAAAAAGCAACAACTAATGGGAGCTTCAGCTGTTTCAAAGAGAAAATGACCTGTGTTTTTCTTTCCACATTTTGTCTGAGAAGGGAAAAAAGAAACCCCACTGTCTTTAATGGATCATAGTGTTGAATTAGCTGATCAGAGCTGCCAAATCTGCAGCAGTTAAAAATAAAATGTCTTTTTGTCTTTTCCTTGGCCAGAAATCTAAGGTTACCTGTGCTTAACTGAATCAGAAAAATAAAAGGGGCTTACATTTACTTAGTAAGCTTAAAAGATTAGTAAAGATTATATCCCATGCACCATGTTTTTGAATTTACTATTTCTGACCTCTGGAAGGTTTGTAATACTAGTTCTCTGTCAAAAAGGAAGCAAACCAAAATCAATTTTCTTTAGTCTGTATTCTCAGACAGCATAAATTCAATGTAGATAGTTTGTACTGCTATGGCTTTACTGTGCCTATCTACAATGATGCTTCATTTGAACAGATTCAGGAAGAGCGTATTGGGGGAAAGCATGGATATTAGTGCTAATGTTTTAATAACGCAGCATTGTATTAGCAATGGGCTAAATGTCAAGGTAGGTTATGACTCTTCTGCTTCCCATTAACACCATGTCCATGTTTCCGTTCCTATGCAGATTAATTTAACTGCCCTTCAAAACACATTTTCTTTACCATCTAATAATTGAGTTATAGTTGTTCTAATTACTATATTACTTTCACTAAATTTGCGATGTATAAGTCTCATTCTGACATTCTAGTTCTCCAACATGCAATATGCAAATGATATCATTACAATATTCCACCATTTCATTGCATGAATAAAATGACAAAATGTGTGTGTGTGTGTGTGTGTGTGTGAGAGAGAGAGAGAGAGAGAGGGAGGGAGGGAGGGAAAGGGAGAGATTCAGTGCTAAACAGCAGTAGGAATGGGCTACTGCAAATGGCTTTTCTAAAGTCCAAATGTGAACACACACACACACACACACACACACACGATGAAATGTTCTGAGGAACGATGATAGATTCTAACAAAGGATTATGATCCATCTGATTAAATATCAGGATCCACCCAGAAGAGACGACCAGGAAATTACAGTAGATCATTGGTCTTTGCACAGTCCTGTTCTTACTTTTGCTTTATAGTTAGTTAAGCTGTTTACTAAAAGCAAATAGAAGAAAGATTACTACTGTGGATTAATATTCACTGCCAAATATATAAAATCTGTTTTTAAGACACTTGAATATGTATGCACCTTTGATTCAGGGGTAAAATGCACTTATCTTTGCTACTGGATTGGAGATGTGAGAGATGCATGTGCAGAGAGTAAAAAAATGGGATGTGATGACATCCTGGCGGGTGGGCAGAGCCTCCCACTGCCGGCCCTTCCGGCTTGCATGAGCCAGATAGATCCGGCTGGATTTCACCACTGCTTTGATTCCAACTCAACTTCTGGATGACTGCCCAGACTATGCAGTTTTCTTGGCAAAATTTTCATAAATGGTTTGCTCTTGCCTTCTTCCTAAGACAGAGAGAGAGTGGCTGGTCCAAGGTCACCGAGCTGATTTTGAGCTAAGGCAGAACTAGAACTCACATCTTCTGGTTTCTGGCTCAGCATCTTTCACCATCACAATAAACTGACTAGTTTACAGCTTGAAAGATAGAATACATATGGAAGTCATTATTAAGAGGTGTTACATGCTATTTTTCTGTCATTACACAAAGATCTTTTGTCCTCTTTGCTTCACTTATCCACGTAATCCTCTCTTACTGTCTGGGCTGTTCCTGTCAAATGATCTTTGCTAATTCCACCCTTTGATTGTTATCTTGTGCTGTTGTTCACAGGTGAATGCACCTGAGTCTTATAATGACTGATCATCCACCTTTCTCTTTCTTTTTTTCCCTATAATGCTATCATGTGATTGACAATCAAAAAGACTATCAGTCAAGGAAGGTGGAAAACATTAAATGATGTATTATACCACTTTGCAAACTTGTGAGCAAAGTCAAACAAGACACTGAAAAAGAAAACACTACTGAATGAAAAATAGGCTATGGTGCATGGGTGAAGACCAATTATGCTTCATGAATATATAAAGTAGCCAAATTGCTCTCTAAAGACAAAGCAAAACAAAAGTAATGTTACAATGCTTTGTAATGTTCACTTTATCTAAATGAACCCTTGCTTAGGGATTCCTCTCCCCTTATTATATACTTTAAAGCGGCCACTGGAGATTTCCCCCTGAATTTTTTTTAAAAATTTGATTTATATGCCGCCCTTCTCCGGAGACTCAGGGCGGCTTACAATGCGTTAAGCAATAGCCTTCATACTTCTGTATATTTATACAAAGTCAGCTTATTGCCCCCACAAACTGGGTCCTCATGATGATCAGGAGCGCCAATTTGGGCTTTGAAAATAATTGGCCTTTATGGACCTAGAGGGTTAAGGATAGGACCTGGAGGAATTGGATATATCAAGCATAAATAACTGGGAGTGGGGGATAGGGGTTGGGAATAGAAAGCCTCAAATAAACATGTGGTCCATAGGTAGAAGGCTGTCCTTCTATCCAGTGGTCCAGTAGTCCATAGATAAAAGGAGAATGTTTACTAGTATTTCACACATCCGGTAACTTGTTGCACAATATAACAATTTTACTGGCTTGACTAGAAAATAAAAGATTGTTGGGCTAGTAGCCTTAATTACTTTGCTTAGACATCAATTTCCAGAATCCAGCCTAGAATCTAATACTTTGCTTTGCTCTTGTTTTTCTTCAGCGTTGCTCTTGCTACCACAGTGTTCTTCTAAGTGATGATTATGCTTTTTCTAGATATTGCCCTTGATTATTACTAAACTAGCAAATGTTATCATATTAATGAATGATATGCATTATCTATTGCAAGGACACCATAAAGGTGCAGTGTTCACTTCATCCCACTACAAGGAACCCAAACAGTAGGAACTAGGTCTCCAGTATCATGGTGGGGTTGCAATATTTTTCACTCATGCGTAATACTCATATAGATATCATTATAATATCTGCAATTATATTACTTTGCTTTGGGGGGGGGAATAGTAAATGTGACCAGAAAAAAGAAGTGACATCATTATAAAGGGATAGTTGATCTAAGAGGTCAAGTCTAAATTTCTTTATGTCTGTTTCAGTGCCATTAGGGCCAAGCCACAAGGTACAGAACCCACAGGCTAGGACAGTCCCCAGTTAGAATTTATGTAGGGAGCAGGCCATGCACAAGTTGTTTTTAAATCTGTATTTCTGTAATGTGAAGAGCTGGTACAATAGTCCAGTGTTTCTCAACCATGCTGACTGGGGAATTCTGGGAGTTGATGTTCACATATTTTAAAGCTGCCAGAGTTGAGAAACAATAGTCATTGCTTTCAGTACATCATTAACTGCATGTACCTCAAGCAGCAGTCCACTGGATCAACTTTCTCCCAGACTCAGGGAATACTAAGGCTTTTGGGCATGCATTCTACCATTGGAATGGCACAACTTGTTATATGGCCAACTCACCACAGCCATCTCACTGCAGGACAATTTGCCATGGCCAACTCATCACATGACAACTCGCCCAGGACAATTTAACAATTCAATTATTTAAATGAATTTAAAAATTAATTTTTGTCATTCACATTTTATTCTGTCTTTCCTTTTGCGTCATTTCTTTAATGATTCTATTTTACCATTTCTTTGATATTAGTGCAACCTTTGTCCTTCAGCAAGTTGTCCCATGATGAGTTAACCATGGCAAGTTGCCTCACAGTGAGTTGGCTGTGGCAGGTTGGCTGGGGTGAGTTGGCCATGGTAAATTGGCCGTAGCTAATTATCAAAGACTTGTCTGCCACAGCCTTGAGTGGCTGGCCAGCAGCACACTGTTTATCCTTCTATGGCCAGTTGACTGCAGCAGGAGAGGCAGTATTACAAGCAAGAAGACAGAAGAGGGAGGAATAGCAAGAAGGGAGAGATGAGAGAAGGAAAGAAAAAGAAAAAGAAAAGAAGTGGGGAAGGAAAAATAATAATGGTGGAGTGGAGAAGAGGAACAGGAGGAGGAAAAAGGAGGGAGGGAGGGGAGGAGAAGATTCAGCAAGGAGAGGCGGAAGGAAGAAGAAAATAGCAGTAGTCATTTCAAGGAGGGGGGAGAGGGCAGCTGGTAGAGAATAATACACTGTGAGCTTTTATTTACATTGTCAGCTCTTATTTCTAAAACAGGAATAACAAGGTTGCCTTATACAACTTTCTATTTATTAGTTTTTAATAAGTAAACAAAGAAAAATAACGTTGCTTTATACGGAGGCAAAATACAACTTCTGCAAGAAAACATGCCTATTTTTCAATCCATATCAGTGCTGTTATGCCTTCAAATTGTTCATTATTTTACCCTGAAAATAAGTTAAAGACATCGAGAGCCCTAGCTTGTAAACTATTATTTTGCAGACTGACTCAGATTGTCTAGAGCTGTAGCTGTGGTATAGCACATAAAAAAATCAATTTGGTTTATGGCAATCATGTATCAAGGAACTTGGTCTGCCACTTTCCTACTATCAATCGTCGAGCAAGGGACCATAATTTGTTTTGGCAAGACAGGCCACGCAAAATGCTTAACACTCCTTTGCCTGTTGCATCTTTTGACAGGCCTGTGACTTGACTCTCCTACAAGTCAACACACTCACCTTAGCCGTGGAAAGGTAATCTCCAGAATCATTTTGGCTTCCTATCTCTATTTTCACCTTTGTTTCTTTGAGCATTTCAGATATAGCATTTATATTGACTTTATTTAAAAATAATTGTCAGTGCAAAATACACATTGCTTGTCTCCTAAATTCAGACTCTCTTCATATAGCAAGTTTTAACAAACTAAATTGAAAAGGCTTTCAAAATGAAAGTACAAATTAAACAGCTGTCTATTTATCTACTAGCATTACATAGTTGAAAGAAACCAAGGAAAGTATTCAATTATTTTTTATGAGGCTATGATTTAGCCAAAGCTACGTTATACATTCTTGATAATTTTTTTCCCAGCAGCAACAGCAACAGCAGCAAACACAGAAATCAATGCAAGGAAATGTTGAAGCTTTTTAAAGGGTACCCTTCAAGAAAACAAATAATCATGATTTTGAGATTTAATAAGAAATGCTATAGAATTAATTGTACTTTGTTTATGCGGGGGGGGGGAGGGAACCAATACTATGATGTTTGTAAGAAAGAAAGCAAAGAGGTCTGTACAATTTATTTACTTATATTTCATATTTCTAGACCACCCATGTCTCCCAGAGACGTGTACAATATATTTAGATTGATGTGATGAATGGGGAAATACATCCCTGCTTTATTTTCATTTCCTCCCCATCTCTTCCTTTTCTAGAAAGCAGATTTAAAAAACAAAAATAAAAAGTCTTGCTGGGGCGAATAGAATTGAAATGTACAGAGTTAAATTTTAGGGCGTGTCAAATTTTTCAACTTTCAGTTTCCATACATTTGGGGCACTCAATAGTTGTGACATGCCTTGGGGATTGTAAAGATACTTTGGTTACTTTAATATAATTTAGATGTGCTTGGTAAGTAATTACATAAATATAACTTTTTAAACATTTTGTTTGTTTCATTTGGATGTTGTTGGACTTCCTTAGTTTTGAGGTATCTATGAGAGCCTGTTTCTCATTGTACAGTATTGGCCAAAATTGTGGAAACCTTTTGAGAAAAGTATATTTTCTAAAACTAGCTAATAACACCACTTTTTGGGGGGGGGAGTACTATCATAAAATTATATATCAATGGAAAGATAATTTAATCAAGAATGTAATGCAACAACTTTTATGAAGGATTTGCTATTAGAATAGCAGTATAAAGAATAAACGTGAAACACATTAAAAAATGAGATATACAAAAATTATCATGTCAGTTAATACTTAGTTGGGTAACCTTTAGCATGAATTACAACCTTACAACATCTTCCCATGGAGTGAACCAAGTCTTTTGGTTCTGCAGCTGTTATAATGTGAAACCAAGATTCAATTATTGCTTCTATTAACTAGGTTTTATTTCTGGGTCACTTCTGACTAGAAAGTTTCTTTAGTCGGCTCCATAGATTTTCAATTGGGTTAAGGTCTGGGCTATTCCCAGGCCATTCCAGCAGTGGAATATGATTATCTTGAAATGCAAAAAAATGGTGTTATTAGGCATCAAACCTCAAAAATACACTTTTCCCAAAAGGTTTCCACAATTTTGGCCACTACTGTACAATTGATCTGCAGCCTGCATGGCTTCTCCCTCTTCCATAAAATCCTAAAAGAAATACGAACAAGAAGCAATGTAAGAAGCCACCTGCATCAATAAGGCAAGCTAAAATGCAGGGATTTGGAGGGAAGAGGTAGGGTGCCTCCTCCATTAGTGTATCAACCACATCCAGCCAGCATCTTCTCCTTCAAGACCCCATGTCAGCCAGCATAGCCAGTTTTAATGACTTTCCTGAAGGCTAAAAGACAGAGGGTTATTTATTGAATAAACCAAACTGTAAACTCTGGTTAATAATCCACAAAGGTTGTCTAGACAATTTGCACGAAGACAAAAACAAATGAACACAATTGTAACTTAATTTGTTGTGGGAACCCAAGTGCATTATCTCAAAAGAAAAGAAAGTTTTCAGGGAGCTAGGTTCCTCTGGCTGCAATTCCTCAAAGCAAAATGCATCAGGTTCTATTGGATTATTCTGCAATTAAAACTTATTCCCACTTGCATTTTAATCCTGCCATGTCCTCTGAATGCAGGGGCAGTTTACAAACTGGATGAGAATTTAGCTGGAGTGGGTTGTTTAGCACTTGTCAACAGCTGTCAAGCGAAAGATATTGAGCTCCTGGGAGCTATATCTAGAAGACAGAATGAGCTTGCAGTTGTGAAAGATGTTGGAAATCTGAGACAAATTTCCTATTACTAGAGGTCTGAGCTGAAATGATAACAAAGCAGGACTCTTAAACAATCAAGCTTGCCTTAAATATTCTCAGGATTTAAAGTAACACAACATTCAGCACTTTGCAGCACAATTGAGTGTTCTCTAGTTGCACCTTCCATTTTCTCTGTTAAAAAAATAGTATGGGTGAAGGGACGTAGTCAATTTATGATGACAAGCACTGGATTCTGATTTCTTGTCTGAATTCTCCAACACTGTATGTCCAGAAGTAACATCAAGCATGTTATCTCTTCTCTCTCTTGGAATAGGACTTTAGAAAATTCACTTCTGTGGTATCCCAATGGTAGGGATAGATCTTTGCCTGGTATATTTTTACAAAAGACTCTCCTTCCTAAAGAATACGGTGTTATACATATTTGAATCAGCATGGTCATTGTCTGTTCATTACTTCTGTTCATTACTATTGGAATTTTTTCTATGGTAGTCCAGCTATTTCCTCCCAGCAAGATAGACAGAAATTGGAATAAAAAATATCTGAAGGGCACCAAGTAGTATAGTTTAAGTGTAAACTGTTTTGGGTTCACAGTAAATTTTAAGTGTTTTGCATTCAAAACTAAATACCAGCTATTCACCAGAAAGTGGAGATATTTGAAGTGACATTGTTTTGGGTATTACATATTGACAGGAATATTTTCTTGAATCTTCCTTTTAGAGTTTTTTTAAAATGTTTTTCTTCCTGTGGATACTGCCTCTATTGTCACTAACTTGGCTATGCCGGGTACATAAAATGCTTGCTTGTTTATCAGAAAGGATTGAATTGTCCCATTTATATATTATAGGTATAGTAATTAGAGTCATCACTGTATTTGCTACATACTCATGGACCAGCCTTCTTCTGGAATTCAGGTTGGTGACAACGTCTAACTTTTTGAAAGGCAATCAAAACAGGATTTGAAGACTGATGTCAGGGCCTCTTTCAAGTGAAGAAAAGCTACATATAAGATTGAACAGGTGCCCTATGTGTATATATCTTCTAAGTGTTGGGAGATTGAACAGTGATCTACTATCAGTGTCTCTTACTGAAATCAGTTTGCTCATCTTGTAAAACTGTGTTCTCATTCTATCCTGTTACAGAGCTTCCAGCATAAATGCCTTACAATAATTTGCTGATTGTATTCAGAGTCTGATGACTTGTAATTTGCCAGCGTGTTTCTATCGTCTGTTTTTTAAAATAGAGATAACTGTTGCAAAACAGCAGCTTTCTGAAATGTTCACAGTTTTATCCATGGGAACAGGCTGGAATGCAAGAAGCAGGGCTAACTAATCACCATTAGTCCTAATTAGTTCTGCTGGGATAAAATGCAACATCTGAATAATAACCACACTGGAGGGAGATCTCAATAGCTGAGTTTGTACAGATAAACTCCATCATTTATATCCTGTAAGAGATGGTGATAGTTATTCTTGTTCACTTAGGGTAAATGGGCATATTTAACTAAATTCTTTTCATGTAAAAAAATTTCTACTCTGAAAATAGACCATTCACATTGGAATGTACTTTTGGCTGTTCTGGTTTATGCACATTTAAGGTTTTATGAGTCACATCTTATTTTAGGCATTTTTACAGGACTGAGAGCAGTATTTCTCAAGCCTGGCAATTTTAAGATGAATGGACTTCAACTCACAGAGTTCTCCAGCCACTACAGCTGGCTGAGGAATTCTGGGAGCTGAGGTCCACCATTTTAAAGTCACCAAGGTTCAGAAATTCTGACTAAAACTGTTTTGTGCCCCTCAGTATTTTGGGCTTTATATTATTTTCTTCTGCCCCAATAAGCAGCTAATATACTAGCTGCACCAAAGATATGTTTATGTGGCATACTTTTTATTTTCTTGTTTGCTTAAATATTCAATATCTACAGTCCCCACTTTTAATTGTTCTACTATATTCTTATATTCTTATTTATATATAAAAAAGTGTGCTTTACTTCACATTGTGTTTTATCTTGTTCTCTGAATCTTCCTAAATTTGCTCTTTTGCTGTAATTAATTATTTCACCTCTAGTTCTGGCACACTACATTTATTAGGAAAAAAAATAGCAGGTTATAATAACTTACCATGGCTACTCATCTCCTTTAAACTCTATCTTTACATTTCCTGGTGCCTCTTCATAGGCCTCTTGATTCTTCAACCAAGCCCCTCACCCATCAATCAAATGTGGAAATAAAATGCCTTATACAAACAAGCACTGTTTTAATTGATCTGAAATATTGGAGGTATTAAAGTAGTTAGCAGTTTTCTTGCCAAAACAACCAAGTTTTTCTGAAATGAAGAGGATCTTTTCTAAACTGGAGCACCACACTATATAATACAAATTATAATGTTTCTAACCTACAACAACCAACCTTCACAACCATTAATATAGATATGCCTTTTTGCCAATACAAGAATCCACAAAAGTCCTCTTTCAAATAATCCTGCAGTGTGCATAATCACTTCCATTTAACTGTCCCCCCCCCCACCCCATTATTCTGGCACTTTAAGCATATGTTCTTTTTGGCACGGTCCCTTAAGGACTAAAAGAAACTGGCCAAGATGTTTTACATGAGGCAGCAAATCTAAAACCACCCATTGCTGTTAATATGGTTGTGAACTACAAACATGCTGATCATAACAGAACAGTAAACTGTTAGGCAGAGGATACTAGGAAAAGTGTTTGTATGTGTATGGGTGGATAGATAGATAGATAGATAGATAGATAGATAGATAGATAGATAGATAGATAGATAGATAGATAGATAGATAGATAGATAGATAGATAGATGGATGATGGGTGGATAATAGAAATTGGTATTCTGGTATCTGCCACTTGCTTGCTGGATTGGAATTGTTATTTAAAGATTCAGAAAGGGCAGATACTTTTATTTTATTAAAATCGGGGATAAATAGTTTAACCAGCTGACTCACAAGAAGCTGCCAAGTCTTTTCTCTGAAAAGTAATTTTGAACACTGAAGGTATAAAGCCTTAGGGGCAGGCCACTTATTTGGAAACAGATTGATCAAATCTAGTTTGGCCTAGCTTTCCTGGCATGGGAAATAATTCTGATCTTTTACTGAAAAGATCAGTAAAATTCAGGGAATGTACAATATAAGTAGGTAATAGTATGTTCAATAGTTTGTGAAGTGTGTTCTCAATCAACACTAGACTATAGATTGTTCAGCTTCTTGCATTTTCCATCAATGTGTGTTTGATACTCAAAGTTCAAGACAGAAATAAGAATCATTGCCATGAACTAAACTAATTCTCAAAAATTACACAAAGAATCTTGCCTGTAAGCAACAAATGTCAAAAAAACTGATTATACTTTGTAATTACACAGGATTACACAGGAATTAAGGGGATCAAAACTTCCCCTTCCCCTTATCATCCCCAGACTGATGGTCTGGTGAAATGATTTAACCAAACCCTTAAGCAAATGCTGAAAAAAATATGCTTTAGAGACATATTCTGACTGGAACATGTGGCTCCCATTCCTGTTGTTTGCTTATCAGGAGGTCCCTCTGACACAGGAATCTCTCCTTCTTAATTGTTATATGGCCAAAAAGTCAGGGAACTTTTCCAGATGGTTAAAGAAACTTGGAAAGGAAAGGAGGGACAAGCCAGACCAGATGAGGGAACTGGCTTCAGAGAACCTTTACCAATCCTAAGTGCACCAAAAATCATATTATCACCAGCATTCTACACTGCAAGTATTTCAGTCAGGACAGAAAATGTTACTGCTTCTCCCTTCTACTGCAAGCAAGTTGTTAGCTCAGTGGCAAGGGCCTTTTTCAGTTTTCTGACATTAAGAATAGTCAGTTATGAAATTCTCATGCCTGGGCATACAGGCAGTCTATGTGAACCTTGCTTCCTTGATTATACTCCAGTTAAGCAGCTTGTCATTTAAGAAAGACAAAGTATTTTGAATCTAATGAAAAAAAGTCTCACTGATATATGCAGTTGCATTATCCACTTTAGCCAAAAAGACAATTGACTGTTCACTTTTTTTCTTCCCATTGTTCTTTACTCTTTTCCCTTATATATATTCTTTATATGACAGAACTTGTCTCATCCTCAAAAATGAAAAGGTAATTGGAAATTCAAACACTTTAAGGTCATTCAGACTATTAGAAACCTTTAAGAGCAGTGATAAAAAACAAGGCAATTCATTCAGTTTTAACCTTTAAAATAGAAGATATGCTCAGAGTAATCCTGGTACTTTTTTTTTTAGCTGTTCATCAATAATTATTTCAATAAATTATTTGTCAACTTTGGAATGTCAGGTTACTGACAAGAGAAATGAATGATATACTATATTATCAACTTATGTGATATTTGATCCCATCTCAAATGGAGAATAAAATTGGGGGCGGTCCTGCTTCCTTTGGCTCTGCATTGTTCATTCAACAAACATAATTCTAGCTATTTTTCAACTGTTTAATTCAGCAAAGAAACAGACTATGGTATCAATATCAGTGTCAAGGGGAAGCAAAAATAGATGCAAACAAAGGGAAATAACAGAAAATTCACTATGACGTGACAAACATTGAGAAGATATTTTCTTTTATTCCATAAAAAGCAAAAACGAAATGACTTATTAATTTATAGTAAATTATTATTTTTTTATTTGTATTGTTTCTTCATTTTTACCTACCACAAACATGTTTTTAGAATGGACTCTCCAAGGAAGAGGTTCCAAGGCAGGAAAGAAGTATTTTGTCTTAGTTAGGCAGTTCTGTCTTGCAGTTCAAAACATACCTTATTTGATTCATAATTATGTGTTGTTTATTATGCTCTCTTTGCCTTTTTTTTGTAGAATAGAACAAAAGAATACAAGAATGAAGAAAAGAACAAGTTCATAGAGTCACTTTTCTTGTATCTGTCTCCATCCAATCTTCATTTTCAACTTCTTTGAGGTTACCCTTTCTACCTAGCACATTGCTGCCGCTGTGAGTTCCTAAGAACAAATGCTTTGGCTTTAAGGATCAAAGACATATAAATACCATGCTTCTCAAAGCCAACCTGTCATTTCTGTGACCTTAGCAATAGTACAAAATATCTCCTTGACATTGATCAGTCACAAAACAGATGGCAGGTGTGAAACTGAGTTAGAATTCATCAAAAGGTACATCTATATCTGCTATGGACAAAGACAAAGTTCATATCAAACTACATATGGTTCATCCAAGCAAGAATATTTGTTCTGGAAATGGTTGGTTTCAAGGCTGTAATTACCACTATCTCTACTTCCTATTTTTATTTCCTTGGACCGTGTTCCTCAGTATTCTATCCATCTCTACCCTACAAATAAAGAGTGAAATGTATGTATACTGTATACTCAGGATAATAATTCATGCACCTGATAAACTGGATTATTGGCCCTGAAAACCTATGATATGAGAAATGTTTTTAGTCTTTATGGTGTCACAAGACTTCTTTTTGTCACTGCATATTGAACATATTTTCAAAAGTTGTATGTAAATTATTGTACATCCAGGGGTGAAATCCGGCAGGTTCTGACAGGTTCTGGAGAACTGATAGCGGGAATTTTGAGCAGTTCGGAGAACTGGTAGTGGAAATTTTGAGTAGTTTGGAGAACCAGCAAATACCACCTCTGGCTGGCTCCAGAGTGGGGTGGGAATGGAGATTTTGCAATACCTTTCCCCCAGGAATGGGGAGGGAATGGGGATTTTGCAGTATCCTTCCCCTGGAATGAGGTGGGAAGGGAGATTTTGCAGTATCCTTCCCCTGTCACATCTAACAAACCACACCACACCCACCAAGTCACGCCCACAAGAACCGGTAGTAAAAATATTTGGATTTCACCCCTGTGTATATCACATCATTAATTTGCAACCTGGACAAAAATATGTATGCATTCTTTTTGATTGGTTGGTTGTTTATTAAATTTATGTGCCTCTCATCTCACTATCCAAATATTGATTTCCTAATGCATATTACATGGAAACTAGGTAGCACACTTGACTCTACACTATTGGGTTCTTTTTGTTCTCTAAGCTGCTCAGTTCAAGCTTTTCTTGTAGAAATTTTATTAGCAAGCTTGGTAACAACATCAGTGCATTGAAGAATGAGGTTTGCAGTGAAATTGCAGTGAAGTTTTCATTTTCAAGATGACTGAGAGTATATAAGTATCCTTTATTTCACTATACAATCATCTTTCCAACAGTCCTTAGCCCTTATATACGCTTCAATTAGATCCCAAAGGATCCTTCTGAAAGGAACCTGTCTCATGTGGCTTCTGGGATTAGGAAGCAGGATAGGGAGGCTGCCAAATGTTGGGGCAATGCGTAATCCAAAAAATAACACACAAATGAAACAAGCTCCAAAATATCATAAAAAATTAAAATGTATACTGAAATTATTATGAGAAGCTAGCAGAACAGAGGACTTTGCAAATGAGGAAACTAGGAGACAGATTCCAGCCCAGTATTAATAAAACATCCACAGAATATGGGCTTTTTGCAGAATTCAGGGCAAAGTAGCAAAGTAGCAAAATTTCCTAGAAATGTTCAGAATGGTTTACTATAAGACTTCATTTATTCAAATATCTTGAGCTATTTGCTGTTTCTTGACTCTTGGTACCTGTTTATCTATGCTGCAGTGTTCAGCTCCTGCAAGAATATTTCAGCAGCCATGAGGAATCAAGCATGCTACTTAAAGAAGAAAGAGAGAGCAGAGATATAAATCATTGACATGGGGAAAGTGATGGGTCTAGTTAATTGTAGCTTTTCTGTGATCAATTAACTCACTATTTTGCCATTTTAATTAATAGATTAATAAATAAATACAAAAGCACATTATTAATTCAACATATACTATTCATAATGACAGTTAATGCATGAAAACTTCTGTGATGCTGTGTCTCCTCTCTTTTAGGCACAGAGAAATAGTGGAGATAAAAACAATGGAAGCCAGATCATCCCATTATGAGCAGAGGAAAAAATTTCACTACAAATAAATGTATTTTTTACATTTTGCTTCTAATCATATCTAATCAGTCATAACTATAGTCTAGCAAAACATAACTATCTATTTAGGATAAAGCAAAGGAACAGATACTCACACACCACTGAGTTCTAATCTAAATATTGTCCTCTGAATTAAATCCCAGATTCATTTACTAAGGTTTCATCCTGATTCACTGGATGTCAAACTGATTTTGAGGCTTTATGAAATTTGACTCAAAGTTCTTCTGTTTTCCCCTACAGCTGGAGAAAAAAGAATGCAGAGAAATGATGTAGGTTAGCCTTTATCTTAACACAACAGGTCTAGGAGAAAATGTGTAAGGAAGAACATATTGTTACATATGACCTGAGGTGACTCTGAAAAGCTACAACCTGAGCTATCAGATCTCAGCAGCAAAAATCCAGACAATCACTAAATGGCAGCAAGGAGATACAGAATAATATTGCTGTCTTTTTAGAGTACGGAACAGGGGTGTCAAACTTAATTTCATTGAGGGACGGATCAGCATTGTGGTTGTCCTCCAGAGACTGCAGGGAGGGGCATAGCCAGGGTGGTCATGGCTGACTAGGTATCGCACACATGGGGGGCGGCACCTGTGGGGGCTGGGGAGGGTTGGAGAGGGGAGGGAATCCAGGGGTCTCTGGCAGATGGGGCGGGGGTGGGGAGGGTCATCCTGCAGGATGAAGTGAGGCAAGGCAGGGGTGGGGCAGCTGCAGCCAGAAACCGTCAGCCCCTGCGTGCTCACCGCCCTTCGTGCACAGTAGGAAAACTACTGAAAAGCTTGCCAAGAAAATTGCAATAATTAATCCAGGCAGTTGCCAAGAATCAATACTAACTTGAAGTCACCCCAAAAAGTAAATTTGTGTATGTAGTTCTAACATAAGGGCAGAATGATGGAGGAGGAATGAACTCAAAGAAGGAAGAAACAATGAAATAATGTGTCCGCTCAACAATAAACTACAACAACTGAGGTCTTTCTAAAATGGAAAACATACCTGAAAAGAAGTAGTTGATGTGGCACATTTCCACTTCAGCATTGTTTATATACATGAATAGGTACAGGTGGGAAGAAGAAAAGGCTAATTTTAACTGATGAATATTGAAAATCTTTCATATTAATGAGATAGGCATAATCAGTTCGTTCATCAAAGTGGACTCTTCTGCAACATAAGTAATATTAATACAGTCCTTAAAGTTATAGAACACTCTCTCACACTCTCTCACTCTCTCTCTCTCGCTATTTTGTCCAACTGTAATTTGTTTTCCATAACATGTTTTGTGTCTAGAATAAATAAACTTAGAATGTAATAAATACTGTGATGCATTTGGGTGTTTGTTTTTGCGGTTACCATTGGAGAAGATCTTAGGATTTCAATCATCTGGAATCTAATAAATATTTTATCAGTTTTGCTGATTCCAAGACTATACCTAAAATAATATTACACTTCCACAACAGAAAAATGAATGACATTCTTAATCTAACAGCTTTACACACAAGAGAAAATAGAAAATCCATCAGTGGAATAAACAAATGAGTTATTTCTTTTTCAAAATTGTCAACTTGGATCTATTTTTCTTCACTTCTTATTAGTTTCTCACAGTGAATGGAAATAATCACACCCCTCAGCTTTATATCTATCATTCTAGATTGTTTTCTGGGCAAATTCTGTATGTACTGTTGAAAGTATCAGTTGGAAGACACTACTTATTCTGCATATTTTTAGGATAGAATATAAAAATGTTTAGATTGCCACCTGCGCTCTTTCTTTCTCTCTCTCTCTCTCAAGCAGATATCTTTCATATTCTGGAAATGCTCAATGCAGCCCCTAAAATATTGAATCGTGACTTTTTTATTGCATCTTTTAAATTTAATTATGTCTTCAGTCTCCAGCAATTTTTTTTTAAAAAATGTCATGTTTTCCATCATACTGACCAACTGGTGGATTAACTTGGTGAGTTTTATATATACAGATATAAGACAAATTTCTCTTTCTCTTCATGAACTATCTTTCTGTGTCCACTTCTAATTTTCCCATTGAAATACTAGTGGCAATTCCAGTTCCTTCAAGTATTGATGTTGCATTATCTCCACTTGTTTTAATATTACCCTAACTTATTCCGCTTTTGAAATTGAAGGGAATGATAAAAGTATAATGTGACATTTAGCAACAGACTTATCTGAAATCCTTGTTATTAATACTCTGTAAGAGAATGGGAGAAATACAAATTTTATGTTAATCATTAGCATTAAATGCTTATTTTTTTTAGTATTTCTGGATCCTAAAAGATAAATTATTGCATCTAGAAATCAGTTTGATATGTGCATAAAAGAGGAAAAAACAAATATATGTTTCTGTTACCGTTATGCAAAGAGAATTTAATCTACTTGCAGAAGCACATCTACATTTATGATTCAGAAGACATGGGAAGTGACACAATTTCTTTAAAAAGGAAAAAAAGGAAATCTGTATAGTCTCAAAAATGTTGTGTTTGGCCAATAAAACTACTAAAAAGTGTATTTATGTTACTGAAAAGTCATAAACTTTGTTTGAAGAAAAACTAACATTCTGCCAACCCCAAGTACAAGGTATGAGGTAAATATGCTACATAGCTAATTGAGTCCAGTGAGAGTTTTTCTTATTCAGCCAAAAAAAATATGTATTCACAAAGTAATAATAGCAGGCTTGGGAAAACAGCATTTAGAGAAGTACTCAAAAGAATTGGAGGAGGATACCTGTAAGTTTGTACATGAAAATAGGACATGCTCAGTGATTTTGAAAAGGTGGCCACTGCTATAAGAAGGGACAATAAAACTGCAGCAAAGAATGGGAACAGACTATAACAAACCAGAAAAAAATTGAAATACTTGCTTAGTCAAGTACCCAAATGTTTTTGCATCTCTCCAGTCAGTGCAAGCCTATCCACCTTATGCATTCAATAATATGTTTTTACAAGAAGGAACCAATGTGCAATTGAATCTTTAATTAGTTGTGAAAAAAAGTTCAAGGAAGAAATTAAGACATGGATAATGAATACAAGTAGGCAGCCACAAAGCAGAGAGAATTTAGCAAGGTGGATAAGAGTTGGCTGTAAGAAGAGCCAAAAGAGCCAAAAAAGGGTAAAAAGAACAAAATTTTATTTAAAAAATGGGGGGGATTTTGACAAGCTAAATATTCTTTCCTGTAATTTAGCACAGAAACAGGGTTTTTTGTACATGTAGCTCTGTAAGAAACAACTTTTTACATACTCTCATTCAAAAAGAACTTCATCTCATTCAAGCAAAAACAGAACACTTCTTCTAATGCTACTTATTAACTGACTTATATAACTTATTTTATTCATTTGTAAGATTTATATCTTTCCTGTCTTCCAAGTAGTAAAAGTGGCATTTCCTTGGGTTGAAGAATGGGGTTGGAGCCAAGTCTCTCTCTCTATTGACTATAATTGTCTCTTCTTTTATATAAGTATATTTCATAGAATCCCTAATTTACACTTAATCTAGCTATCATTGCTGCAAGAGAATTGTCATCATATTGAACAATATCTAATTATCTGAACAAGAAGCTAAAGGACAGGATCTCAAACCTACAATCTTCTAAGTCATTTTCTCTTGCCCACAATAGTAAATTAATCAGCAATAGCACTGAAAAACAATTCAAACAAAGAGAGTAGTACTGTTGCACAATTCTGTGCAGCGATCTTTTTGACGTGTACCACAAGTGTGCAAAATTATTTTTGGATGCCATTTAAATAATTCACTTTATAATAGACTGCTGATTTCAAATAGCATTACCAGTTCGGGTGTGTATGTGTGTGTTTTAAGACAAATAAGGGAATTTAAAAGGTTTAAAAGATAAAATTCAGTCCCTTATTTCTGATCATTGTTCTCTAGGAATATAACATCCATCAATATTATGACTGAATCAGTGGTGGGTTTCAAAAAATTTTACTACTGGTTCTGTAGGTGTGGCTTGGTGGGCATGGCATGGCTTGGTGAGCGTGGCAGGGGAAGGATACTGAAAATCTCCATTCTCTTCCCAATCTAGGGGAAGGTTACTGCAAAATCCCCCTTTCCTCCCTATCAGCTGGGATTCAGGAGGCAGGGAATAGATGGGTTGGGCCAGTCAGAAGTGGTATTTACCAGTTCTCCGAACTACTCAAAATTTCTGCTACCGGTTCTCCAGAACTGGTCAGAACCTGCTGAAACCCACCTCTGGACTGAATGCATTGTGAAAAATATAAAATCTTGGGGAAAAAATCAAGAGGAGAATATTCTGCAAATTAAAGCAACGTTTGTCAAGCAATTTTTTTCCCAAGTATTAACAAGGCTAGAGACGATTCAGTAAGAGCAAGTTTTGTAATAAGGGAAATAATAGCTAATTCATTGCTATCTTTTCAGAAGATGTATTTGAAAAAGAATGTCTGCATGGGTAAAAAAAAAAACCCCACTCCTGGAAAGAAGAAAATCTCTGAAGGCATGAGATAATTATTAGCAGTTGCTCCCAGAATTACGTCTTTAGCCTTAATGTTAAGAAACAGTTTAATGAAATAGGAGAGCATTTCAAAGTATTTTCCACTACTATTGACAAAAGAATGCAGAATAACAGAGTTGTAAGGGACTTTGGAGGTCTTCTAGCGCAACCACCTGCTCAGACAGGAAACCCTATACCATTTCAGACAAAGGGTTGTCCAATCTCTTCTTAAAAAATTCCAGTGTTGGAGCACCCACGATTTCTGGAGGCAAGTTGTTCCACTGATTAATTGTTCTGCCAGGAAATTTCTCCTTAATTCTAGGTTGCTTCTCTCCTTAATTAATTTCCATCCATTGCTTCTTGTCCTGCCTTCGGGTGCCTTGGAGAATAGGTTGATCCCCCTCTTCTTTGTGGCAGTCCCTTAGATATTGGAACTGCTATCATGCCACCCCTAGTCCTTCTTTTCATTAAATTAGACATACCCAATTTCAGCAACTGTTCTTTATATGTTTTAGCCTCCAGTCCTCTAATCACCTTTGTTGCTCTTCTGTGTACTCTTTCTAGAGTCCCAACATCTCTTTTACATTGTGGCAACCAAAGCTGGATGCGCTATTCCAAGTGTGGTCTTACCAAGGCATACCACACTGGACAGTGTTCATCAGAGGTGTGGATTATAATTTGAAATTTACTAAAGAATCATTATGCTTACACCACTAAAAGTAACCTACATAGGCTGTGACATTTTTCAAGGCCTGGAAAAGAGCATTGAAAAAAAATCTAAACTGCAATGGAAGAGACTTGCATTTTTGGTTATAAAGTGTTATTGTGTTCTGAAAACCCTCACATCTTCAATAAGCCATGAATCAGCTTCACGGGTATACACTTCATTTTTCATCAAAAACCTCCAGGTATAAAAGTGTACAAATGAAATTATGTATGCAATTACTACACTCATTAATTTAATAAATGCATATCAGAGAACGGGACTGGAACATGCCCAGTTATTCTTGGTTATTTCTCCAAACTAAAATGCTATTTATTGTTACAGTTGTTTTAAAGCAAATACTTTGAAGTTATTCTTGATGTACAATGGCTTATGTAACAAACTACTATCTATGTACAGTATATATCCATAGAAGGTTTTACTGCTTTGTTATGCTTTTTCCTTTAGCCAACTTAACAGGACTTTCACTTTGGGGCTTGCTCTCAGCCTTAAGGGGGTAAAATAAATCTTTGCTGGGACTCTTGGATATCCAATACATCAGTTATCCATTTCCACACCAACTTCTGGTCTGCCCTTTAAAGTTCTGCCCTAGTTCTTTTCACCAGCTAGTCCATTCCACAGATCTCTCTCTCTAATCCTTTTGCCTCCTGCTGGTTCCTCAGATGCACATTCCTCCTTTGTCAGGAATCCTCTTGACAGCTCTGTACCTGCTTTCCTCCAGTGATTTCAATTCTTTCTCCATGATATACATGGCACCTCCAATATACCCAGACAAAACAGCACCATCCATCTCCTCTGCTCTCTAACAGATCTGATCCTTATATCTTTCCCCCCAAATGGTAATTGTGCTTATGAATAGACTTCTTATTTAGAAAAGAAGCTTCTAGGTGTCTATGTGCTTCTTTGCATGGAGTCGGCAAATGGGCAACAATCCAAATGTTGAGACCAAATTGCAACCACATCTCAGTGAAAACAACCTGTGCATGTAGGTTGAATCATAGTAGGTCACTTCTGCTTTACAAAGTATGGATAGCAAGTACTGTAGAGTGACCTTCTATGTCACAAAGGAGGGTGATAGAAATTTAAAAAAATAGTTTATTTATTTATTATTTATCTATTTATTATTTGAATTTTTATACCGCCCTTCTCCTGAGGGACTCAGGGCAGTGTACAGCCATAGTAAAAACAACATATAATACAAAATTTAAAAAGAAATTAAAATGCATTAAATAATTTGGCCCCAAATTTAAAAACTCCAGATTAAAACACCCCTAAAATTCCTTATTATTCCTTAGTTAAATGTCTTTTGATTTAAAAATGCTGGTGACTTTATCAACCATCAGTATATAATTTGGCATGAGTATTTAATGTATATACTAGTGTTTTATTCATTTGTTTGGACAAATGAACAAAGGGGAGCATCATGAAAAATTCAAATAAACAATACAAAATAGAATCCTGAACCAAAAGAAGTCCAATGGAAAAAAATGGGATTTTCATGTTATATACAGATTCCAGTTTGCAGTATCTAAATGTAAAATAAGCAAAAATAATTTTGGCTCACATTCTAAATGGCAAGGTTCGTTTTTATACTGAGACAGCAATGTAAAATTCCTATCAAAATTCATTTCTAAAACATAACTCCTAAGTTTAATGACATAATTCCAGAGATAGGTTTTGTCAAGAACTGTAAATCTGAGTTATGTTTTTCCACATTGTGAGAGGGCAAAAAAATGATGAAAGTTCAATGAGCAGTTTGTCTCTATACCATATTCTACTTCACTCTCAATGAATATAAAATGTTATGTTGACTCCAGGAATGAGTACAGGAAAGGAGAATTACTGCTAAATGTTGCATTTGGTCAGGATTACTTTATTATCAAATATAAATGACTTAATAAGAAAATTCACATGGTAAGCACTTTGAGGCCCCAGATATTCAACAAAAGCAGCAAAAGACCTGGAGCCCCCGCAGTGCCTTAGACTTATTCAGGCATGTAATTAAATAAAAGCAGTATTTGCAGCTTTGGAATTTTTAACCTACATGCAATGACAATTGCTTCCACCTAGAGAAAATATCTTAGTTGCTAATTTATTTCTGACTTCTTGGGATCTTAAATTAGGCCTCCAACAATGACCTAGTCCTTTCTATATAAATGTGTTACTTGCTCATGATCCCTCTTCAGAGTTGCTCATTTCTTTTGGTTAAACTTAACTATAGGCATATGCCAAAGAGGAACAACTGTTGGTAAGGATAAGTTCCATTGAAGCCATTAAACATCTGCTTTGAAATAAGATCCAAACTAGAAAACCAGCAAGCTTTTAGATGCATTTTTCCCAGTGTACAACTTGTCTTTTAATAAGAATATAAAGCATAGAATCAGTTATTTTACAAGAAAGTGTAAAAACCATTTTTTTTTATTCCAATGGAAGAGAATATTTGTAGCTCGGGGTTAAATTGTAGGATCACTGGTGCTCTCATATCACCACTTTCAAGACTCATAGCAGAAACTGTAATGCAACACCTAGAATCTGTAGCACTCCCATGCAAACAACCCAAAGTATGGATCCAGAACATAGATGACACCTTCATCATAATAAAGAAGCATCAACTACAGAACATACACAAAACTATCAGCAACATGGTCCGAGGAATAAAATTCACAATACTCTTCCTGGATATCCTTACAAGAAGAGGTAATGATAGCAAATTAGAAAAACATCTATTGTAAAACTATCCACACAACTAAGTGGTCCACTACCAAAGTAACAACTCAACCTCCGACAAGAGAAGCTATATAAGAACACAATTCAGACAAGCACAAACACATTGCAGCAAGCCTGAGTATCAGAAAAAGGAAATAGATCATCTATATCACATCTTCCAACAAAATGGATACCCTTAACTGGATAGACTTAACTATAGTTTCAACTAGGAAAATGTGAGCATCCTAGACCAAACCAGGTCCAAAAATACTATAGAATTCCTGGAGGCCTGATACTCAGACAAATCAACCATCAGCAGGCATGTGGAGATAAACAATATCTACATACCATTCAAATTTTAGAAGTTTCAGGTGTTAATGCAATTATGCTAATAGTGTTTTACTGGTCTAAGTCATAGAGGATGAACTGAAGGAATGTAAATAATAGAAAGATAGAGGAAACATTATACAGTTACTTGGATGGTTTGCAAGTAATCTGAGATGAAATGTAATCCAATACTACTATGTTTCTATGTTGTCATAAAAGCATCTGGTATTGAAATCATCTGCTTTTAACTTCATACTGTAACTTTGTATTGAATTTTAGAAAATTTTGTAAATGTTAGAAATTGTTAGTAATTCTCAATTTATAATTGTTGGGGTCTTTTTCTTTGTTTCCTCTCCTCCCCCCTCCCCTCCCCTCCCCTCCCCTCCCCCCTCCCTCCTTCTTTTAGTTTTTTTAATGAAGCAGGAAAATTCAGTTTGCTTACAAGTTGCAAAAAATATAACCCTGATTTGATTTGGTAAGAAATTAAGCCCTTGAAGATGATCTCCTCTACTGACTTCAACTACAGTGTTTTACTGACTTTTATGTCTTTTCCAGGCATAATATGACAATGTTACAGATGATGGGGCCTTGTCAGATAATAAATAAGCTCTCTTTCCCTTCTGATATGCCACCAATTTCACATTCCCATATTCCTTAGGTTTTCCATATGTTTCATTACCAAGCACTCCTCAGCTAGTCTGATACTTGAACTGTCTCCATGAAAAATACAGTTCCAATTGACAGAGTGAATAGAAAAAATCAAATTGGGCTCATTCCCATACAGCACACAATATTTTTGTATTATTATTTTTATTTCTTTTTTATTATTATTTTATTTTATTATTTTATTTCATTTTTATCTTGCCTTTATTATTTTTACAAATAACTCAAGGTAGTGAACATATCCAATTTACCTCTCTCCTATTTTCCCCATAATAACCACTCTGTGAGATGGGTTGGGCTGAGAGAGAGAATGACCCTAAGTCACCCAGCTGCCTTATATATGCAGGTAAGGGGGGACTTGAACTCATGGTCTCCCACTTTCTAGCCTGGTGCCTTAACTCCTAGACCAAACTGGGTCATCCTCCCCATCCCCCGACGTAATATGCAAAGGACATGCATGCTGAAATCAGCTGCTGAATTGATGATTAACTTGTAGCATCCTAATTGTTTTGTGATTGATTACCAACAAGTCATTGTCAATTTCTAATGATCATATAGATTTTTTTTTCTATGATGGTGTGTCCTTAATCTGTTCTTTAAAATTTCCCCACAGTGCCCTTATCACCACTGTAAATGAATCAATCAACTTTGCTGCTGATCATCCTCTTCTTGTCCTTCCTTCCACTTTTCCAAGCATTAGAACCTTCCAGGCACTAAAGAGCTGGGTCTTTGCATAACATGTCTAAAATTGGAGGCAAAAGCATTGGATGAAGTTCGTTCCTCCCCATGGAGTCATAACTAAATATTGAGAAAACTGTAAGGAAAACATTTAAGTTTTAATATTCAGGAGGGGAAATTCAGGAAAAAACAAAAGAGAAGGATTCACTTAATTCTATTTTGATTTATTTTCACATTTTAATGAGGAAAGCCCCAGTTCTTTTAGAGTCTTATTTTAAAAGCACTAAATGTGTTTCTTTGTTTTTAACAAGAAAAGAGATATTACAATTAATGCAATATCCCTGAGGAAAAAGGAAGCAGTTCCACAAAAATTTTAATAATAGCCGCTTAATATTATGAGTAAGGAATGCACCAAAGTCAGTCGAAAAAGTCAGTGAAGAAGCTAAACCTTTAGAAGCTTAGTTCAACTAAGTTTTTTACATTTATTTTATTATATTAAACACTGATGCATAACAACTTTCAAATGGAGGATTTTGAAAGAAATGGGAGGGAGGCTTGATATAGCCAGAAATGTAAAATAAATAATCACCATATGGACATAGAGAAAGAGTTTCCACATAGAACATGAACATTATTGTATACCTTTTTTAATGGAACAGATAGTAAAGAGTATATTAGATGGGCAGATTATTATTTATAATACAAAAGAAAGTTAGTTGTTCCTGTAATTGACCCATACACTGATGTCTTCCCATAGGAAGAAAAATAATTTAATACATTCTGTGCAACAAAATATAAGTGTAATTTTAAAAAATCAGTTGATCCTGGTATCTGGAGGCTATGAGAGTCTGGATGAGCAACAACAGGCTTCAACAGAACTGTGTCAAGACTGAGTGTCTTTAGGTTGTGGGGTCTGTTATTTCTAGGACTATGCCATCTTTGGTATGGGATGAAGTTGCATAGGGTCCTCCTGGGGTCCTCCTAGACTTATGAATCCTGCTCAAAGAGCAGGTGGCAATCATTATAGGAGGGCCTTTGCACAGCTTCATATTGTGCAATAGTTAGGGTTAGGGTTGCTCGATTACTCATGCTCTAGTCTCCTCAAGATTGGACTAGTGTAATGTGCTAATGTACAGGAAGCTGCCCTTGAAAGGTAGCCAAAAGCTTCTGCTGGTGCAAAATGCAGTGGCACAAGCAATTAATGTGTGCTTCTAAAGCAGCACATGTTTATGCCTTTGCTCAATGAGCTGCACTGGTTGCCAGTCTGCTTCTGGGTCCACTTCAAGTTACTAGTTTTGATCTATAAAGCCCTTCATTAGCATGCAGCCATATTATCTGAAGGACCTCCTCTCACCAATTACATCTGCTCATACATCAGATCTAGCAAGAGAACCATGTTGTGGGTCTTGTCTGTCAGGGACTACATTTGGTGGAGCTGAGGAGATGGTGTGTGTGTGTGTGTGTGTGTGTGTGTGTGTGTGTGTGTGTAAAATATTATATATTTACATCACACCACATTACATTACATATATAAAATTGCTTTCTCACTCTCATGGATGGCATGTGTCTTCTTCAATCATGGGTCCTCTACCAGAGCTCTGTTTCCAACATGAATGTAACAATAGCAGATTTCCCGATTCCTCCTTTTTGGCCAAATATTTCTACTGGTAAGGCAAGCACCAGCCAGAATTTGAACTTTGGTCTCACATTTTAATGACGAAAACCTTAAAGGTGCTGCTCTAACCACTGCACTAGTATAACAACAGTAAACGTGTCAAGCACAATCACATAACCACCCACCTATGTGGGATTGTGTTTGCATGTTTACTGTTTTTATACTTTTTTGCTGTTTCTTGTGAAATGGGTAGCCATATAACTTTGATGTGTTCATTTCTAACAGAGTAAGAAATTGTATTTATTCCACCTTACAGAATATTTGAAATATTAAATCAATTGACAATAGCTAAGAAATTAGAAAATGTATCCACCACCCAGAGTACAAATTAATATTATTATTATTATTATTATTATTATTATTATTATTATTATTATTATTATTATTATTATTATTTCTAATACACTAAAGCAGGGTTCCCCAACTTCCAGACCATAGGCTGCCAGGAATCAGGCCACACAAGTGAGTGAAGCCTCATCCACGGACACACAGAATTTAGGCAGTGCATAATATCACACAAACATACAGTTCACAAAAAACTGCCTCCCACGGAACTTGTTCCTGACACTCAAAAGGCTGGGGGTCACTACACTAAAGTATATCAGTAGCAAAAGAAAGAACATTTGATTCACTGTGTACTGTAATAATGGAATCTAGTCCCAATTAAGTGATAATATAATTTGTTTGAAAATAACATCAATTGATTTCCTTCCAAAGTAATAGATGCCAAAACCTAACCAATTTTACACACCTTGAGGGTGCCCTTGGGCAATGCTGTATTAAGTGGGAATTTTACTACTTTAACTCTGGTACAGCTAAGGAAGACTGAAACCTATTTCACTTCTGGCCTGGAGATGAATTGAAAGCAATGTCATGGGGACAGAGCAGGAAAAAAAATATTGGGTGCAAATAAAGACAGTCTTTGGGAGACACAAAACTATCTATTAAAAATGGACTAAAGAAATATAATTTACGTAAATACTGCAGTACATCACAAATTAGACACATCATAATTTCTTATCAATTTGTAAAGTTCTTTGGACATAAAAAAACCATGGAAGAATACATTCTAGTAATAAGATGGTTCTAGAAAAGTTTTTCAATGTGATCATTAAAAAACAGATGTCAACTTCCCCTGACTTTGCCAGAAGTCTATAGATCAGAATCATTTTAGTTCTCAGACTAGGAATGCTACTTTGTTCTTGTACAAAGAAGCACCTACTTCTCCATAGCAAATGCTAAGAATATTTGATATGTCTCCTCATTTAGAAATCAATGATAATTGAAAGATTCCATGGAATCTTTCTCTAGCCATCTGCCAGTTTGGGATTACTTCATTGTCATACAAGCCTTAATGTAAAAGCATTTCTGGTACAATGTATGATACACTTATTTATATACTGTAGAACCCTTTCTTTTTTGGATTTTATTGTGCAGCATATCTAATTAGGTCTATCAGATATTTATGAGTCTATTGTTGTTCAGTAGGAAACTGGGAATATCTGATATCCCAGTTACGCATGATCAAGAATAGTTGGAGTCTGCCTTTGGTTCATTGTTAAAAAATTCATTGTTTCGCTGTTTTGGAATTTCTAAATGAGACTTTGTGAAAACAGTATATCTGAATAGTATGTTTATTTTTAAGTTTACTAACTGAAATCTTCATATGACTGATTGGGATGATTCCACACTTTCAGTTCAAATACAACACAAATCACTTTTATAGGCACTAATATGCTATATAGTCTGTGCCTTATATAATCTACATTCATATTGCTTAAAAAGGACTGGGTGGGGATAGATAATGAACAAATTCAAAAATTATATTACTATATACATTACATTATACATTTTTGGCTTTTGATCCAGTGTTTAGTTTGGGAATTGAGTTTTATTTTTGGCTTGTTGTTTATAAACTTATGGAGAATAAAAGTTAAACACTGCTTTTTCTATAACTAAAAAACCAGTGATGGGATTCAAATAATTTAACAACTGGTTCTCTGTTCTAATGACCAGCTGGGTAGGCATGGCTGGGTGGTTATGTGACTGGGTGGGCATGGCTAACTCGCTGTCACTCACGTCAAGGGGCACTTAGCCTCGTCCAGTCTCTCATGACTGCTGGGATGCTGCAATGGTCATAAGTTTGAAAAACAGTCATAAGTCACTTTTTTCAGTGCCATTGTAACTTTGAATGGTCACTAAATGAACTGTTGTAAGTCAAGGATTACCTGTACAAAAATACAAAAAGCTTCTTTGCTTGCAAAAAGCTGCCCTAAATACCAATCATTAGATTAGAAATACCTGCAAGCCAGAGTTACAGATCAGGCAGGGTGCCAGAGCACATTGAGGAATTAAAATAGTTAAAATGCAATGATACTTATCAGCAGCCAACTCTTGCTCATAAAGTGAAACCCTTTAGCAGAGAGGTCATTTAAGCTCTCCAGAAAGTGGGTGAGCATATTTGGGCTACAAAATGCTGAGCTAAAGAGACAAATTAACAAATTACATAGGGGACCCAAGTTCAAGACTCCCAAGCTTGTCAGTATCACAATAAAATTAGTACATGCCACAGAAATCTAAATAAACTTCAAGCCTGTGTTGGAAGAAATATCTGCTGGGCTGCTTTCTCCCTCTAAGAAAACATGTTTTTCCATTTCTCATCCATGGAAATATATTCTTCCTTTTTAATATTTCTCAAAATAGTTCATTCTTCTAGGAGAGGGGTGGGTGCTAACTTTCTACAATTGGTACCATGTTACTATGCCATATTATCATGAGAGAAAACTAAAACAAATTGGAAGGAGGATCCACTTATTATCAATGAGCAATCATGCACCTTGGCCACTCCAAAGCAATGCAAGAGACTCCTGTCCCAAAGGTGCTTTTTCAAGAGGCAACTGGACTTTCTGGAAACTAAAAAAGTCCAGTTGCCCCTTGGAAAAAGCATCTTTGGGACAACCATGACCTGAATGACTGAAGAATCCCCATAGACAAGAGACTCCTGTGCTCAGTGAACATTTTCCACCCAGGGGAAGCAATCATTCGACCATTTGCACTACTTAAAGATACCATCTGGTCTCAGTCACCTCACAAGATATCCTAAGGAAATCATCCAGATTTAAGGAAAGATCACATGCCTCCAGAAAGGCAGTAAAAAAAATCAGACAGAGTGCCAAGTTTGCATCCTGCCTCTCAGCCATTTCTTCTATGGTTATGCCAATCCTCCTGTAAATAGCTGTTCCAGCCATGTTGGAGGTACACCCCAAAAGGACAGTGCCAGGACTCACTAAAGCAGTGTAAAAAGCTTAAAACAATCCTTCCCCTTTAAGAAAGTCAAGCACCGGGAATAAAAGTACCACAAAGGAGGGGGGGGAAAGAAAAACTTCCAGAGAAACTCAGGCTCAGACAGAAAGTCTGAGTATGCTGCCAAGAACCATTAAGGCTGTTACAATGTAACAAGGCTTAACCCAGAGGCAGTTTCTGAAACCACTTAAAGCAGGGCAATTAAGATAAGGATTAGGCTAGAAACACACATGTAAAGTAGGAAAAGATTTCTTCCAACAACTGGTTCTTCGAACTGCTCAGAAAATTAACAAATGGTTTGGGAGAACCAATGCGAACTGGCTGAATCCCACCACTATAAAGAACCATACATAGGGAGAAGGATGTAAATATGTGGAGGGAGAAAGAAAGACTGCATGGAATAATGGAAAATATATTGTAATATTTTAATAATTTATAATTATATCTTTTAAATTAATACTTGGGATTACAGATTCCATGATAATTGCATTTATTTAACATGTAATGTCTCCAAGAATTATTTGTATACTGCGAAATATTTAGCCATTTGTTTGTTTGTTTTTCTGAGCAACAACTTCAGGAAGTTCCTTCTTCTCTCAAACTGAGTTCCTCACTACATTTCGGGCTCAGTATTTGCATTCCCCTGACTGATAGGACTGATGGAGCAGAATTAGGTGAAGTATTTAGCGCTATCCATTAGCAAACATTGTTTTCCTCTTTAGGCCAGCCATCATGTCATTTTGTTAACATTATGTTATGTGGGAGGCAAAATGACAGAATACAAGCTTCAGTGTAATTTAGCCTTTCAATCATTGTTGTAGCCTGCATGAACACACAGCTCCTGCCGCTAGCTTTCTAGACTTTCTTAGCCCATTTCATTTCTTACTACTGTGCAATGGATGATGATTTACTGCTGAACAATAAACTGTTTTCATCACAATTTGCCCTGTAGAAATTTTCTTTTAATGTTTATATTTTTACTCTATAAAGTAACTGCCCCCTTATAGTCAGGTTTTCCCTCTGGCCTAGTTGATAAGTTACCTTTCTACCTTCATGCTTCACTTCATTTCCTGATCATAAATTATAGAGCACATAATAAACCTTGTCCTGTAACTTTCCTAGCATTTCACTATCTTTGCTCATATAACCTTTACCAGGTCCAACAAAATTGAGTAATTTAACTGTGAGACCTCAAAAAAAAAAAATGACTCTTTTGCCTCAAGTCATCTGAAGCCATTGGAAGAATGGAAGGATCCAATTTTGTGAAACTAGTTTTATTGTATCTTCTTCTTTGATTTTTCTGTAGGTTAGTTATTGTGAATTATCTGACTTCTCAGCCGAAAGCAGTTCGCCATTATCATTTCCTATTATAAACTTTGAGAAGCAATCTAAGTACATCAGGTCCCTCTACATGGAACTTTGCAGAGGTAGATAAAATCATGGCAACTGAACCAAATTTTCATTTTGACTAAAGAAGATATTTGGATGAGTAATGAAACATCTCAGTTTTAAGAAACTTTGGTCAGGTTGCCATGATTTAACCTTTTTAGTTACTTTTGGCCTGGAGCCTCAGTCTTCATTTACATGTTTAGAGAAATTGCTATATTTGTATTGAAGAGTAGAAAATATAATGTAGATCTTCATCTTTTACATTTGATACCTGATTACCAATAACAGGTAAATCAAAATTCAGAATGAGGGCATCTTCAGTTTTGTTAATTTAAAATATTGGAAACATTTATAATAAAAACATTCAAAGATAGGGTTGACAGTTGCTTCTTAATCTTCATTTAATTGCATCTAACATTGTGTCTTAATAAGAATTGTTTTGCTATGGTTTTGTAGTAATATTCCTCTTCAGTGTTATTTTCCAAGGTTAGCAACTTCCAGAGGAATGGAATTCCAGAGTTTTCTGCTCATAGACTTGACCCTTCTGATACTTCCACAGATTCTTTGAGAAAGCTCATCTATTCCTAAATATGAATATGCCAAAAAGATGCTGATATAATATGTGTTAGAAGACAATTAAAAATATAATATATTGATGTAGGCTTTCACAGCTGGCAGCAATGGCCTTTCCTGTTGAAAGACCACGCTTTAGTTTTCTTTTTTTCTGACATTTCACCAGCAGTTATGATTGATATCTTAAGAAGCAGAGTGAACTACTTTATGGTATATCTCTTGAGAGCTCACAAGCAATTGAACCTGGTGAATTGGTTTCATGTATGTGAACCTAGAAAGCTGATCTCTGATCCAAGACTTCAAGAAACCTGGTTGAAAAAAGTGATATTTCCATCAAACCAGCATCTCAGCTAGTTTGAAATGTTAGCCCTTATGGGATTCAGTACTTCTAGTGAGGACAAATAATACATTGCAGAATGTGATTTGACATTGTCCATCAGTCCCCCCCCCCCCCAATAGTAGTAATATTTAACTAGATAGCTTTCTAAGAGGTGGCTAACTTCTAAAAGTATTTTAGCAGTAATAAAAGAAGAGATTGAAGACATCCTTAACTTCGTTTTCAAATGCATGACCCAAGTGACATTCATTTTCTCATCCTATTTCCAACTCTTTGACCTATACAAGTACCCTGTGACTCCAAACATTTGCCCCAAAATACTTGTAGAAAAGATATTGATCTCCTATTTGATTAAGGGAGAAAGAATGGGAGCCAATCTGGTCTAGTGGTTACAGCATCAGGCTAGAATTCAGGAGACTGTGAGGTCTAATCCCATTTAAGGCATGAAAGTCAGCTGGTGACCTTAGTCAAATCACTCTCTCTAAGCCCAACCCACCTCATAGGGTTGTTGTGTTGAAAATAGGAGGAGGAAGTATGATGCATGCTTGCCCTGAGTTACTTATAAAATAATAAATGTGGGATCAAAATGAATAATGAGTAAAATCCCACTGAGCAATAATCCACCAATTACTAGAGCTTTTTATCTTAAAATGTTAGACTGACACCCTCAAATATTTGAAAGAGGATATTGCTTTATATTCTGGATCCTTCTATACATGGTGTGTTTAATATTTTACTTTTGAAACCACTCAACTCCAGCAAAACTCTGAGAGATTTATAGGGTAGTAAAGAGAATTAAAAAGAAAAATATATTAAAGAAAATACAACAACTTCTCTTTTTCACTGTAATCACTCTAGTTAGCATTCTTCTAAGCCTGATCTCAGCCCATATGCCATAGTCCTGATATAGATAAGTACCAAGATTTTACATTCACTAAAAGAAGGAAGGAAAAATGCTAGGGCATAGTTAATATAATTCCTTAAAAAATGAAATAAAAAGCAGGGCAATAGACTGTTCCATCTGAAATTTTATTTAACCAGATGGAGACGCTGTCTTTCCAAAGATGTTAGGAATGTTAGCACTGTCAATCATCTGAAGAGAAGTCTTTTCAAATTCTTCCTCTTATAATTCAACAAACAGAACAGAAAACTAATTGTGAGCACTATATATGCAATATGAAGCTGTTTTTACAGCCATTAATATATATATATTTCAATCAAGACCAAAGATACTGTGCCCCTTATGTAATTTGCTCTGGAAAAGCTTTGTCAGTTCCATCCAGTCCTCAGAGTTATTTAAAGGAAGTTTGGAGAGGACAACCAAAGGTTTAATTGGGCAATAGAGGGCTCCCACTTAACTGATTTTTTAATAGATTGGACATATCATACTATGTTTCCAATGTAGTAAAATACTGAAAAACTATCCTTTTTAGGAAAAAAAATTGAGGAAAACACTTGTAGATATTCAACTTACATATTTCTCGCTGGTCTTTTTCATAGGAAAAATGTCTTTGCTTTCAAAGACTGCTTCTATTAGTAGCAAACTGAAATAATTATTCAAGAGAAGGGTCACAGTCAGATATTTTCCCTAAATATGGTCTGTTGTCAAATAGGGATTCATCAGACAGGTAATTACAGAACTAATCTGGGTTAATTGTTGCCATTGGTTGGTATTTCTCATCTGATATACAGTATATGTCATTTAATTTTTTTGTCATGTTATTTTAATCTTGTTTTTAAGTATTAATTGCCCAAAAGACATGAATTTGAGATGCAAAGTCTTGCAAACTGAATAATACAATAAAATAACTAACATAGGTATTTCTATTGCTTAAGTATGTATTTTGGAAAAAAGGGGGAAACACATACTGATATTCAAATTTGGTACATAATTCAAATCATATCAACATCTTTCAACCATACTACTCTTTCCAAAACTATATAAACTAACCTATGTATGTTAAACTGAAGTAGGGTGATTATGGGTCACGCTCATATCTCACCATCATTTTATACTTCCAGTACATAGTGATTGACAGTTTATAAAAACTTCCTCTGGGATATCAAATAAAGAAAAAAAAGTTAAATGCATCTCATCTCAGACCATGAAAGATGTACTTAATATTTTTAGCTACCCCTACCAGTTAATTTGCTAATTTGGGGTTTTCCACCTCTTCATTGCAAAATTCTTGCAGATAATTCATATCTGTATTACTAATAGTTGCAGATTGTTTGAAAAAAATAGTGTAGCCTGTAAATTATTATGAATCATGTCTATTTCTGTATGGAATGCAATGGTGACATTCAAAAACTACCTGAGCATAATGTCAAAGTGACTTTATTTATTTATCTATCTATCTATCTATCTATCTATCTATCTATCTATCTATCTATCTATTTATTATACCTTATATGCCGCCCTATCTTCATAGGACTCAGGGCAGCTCACAATAGTTATAACCCCTCTGATTTCATTCCAGGGATATGATTCAATTTTTAATCAAAATTTTATATCTAGCATTAGAGAAAGCAGTACAAATTTGGAAGATGTTAGACTGGAAACATAATTTTCACCCTCCTTTAATTATAAATGTGCATTACAAATTAACCCTTGGTTGAAATTTGTAGAATTTTGGAAGTGGGACAGGATCATGGGCTAGTAAGAAATTATTATCAGGATTTTAACTCATTTGAGTTGTGAGAGAATTTGGATCATCTAAAACTGTGGAATGGCAGAATACTCAATTAAATTCTTCTAATTTCACATTTTAGGAAAACCCACTAGTGGGAATTAAAATTATTGAAGGTACAATTTATTGATAACATTTGATTAGTAGTTTCTCTAAAATGTTTTTTTAATTACAATGGACATGACATTTTTTGTAATTATCAAAAGTGGGGGATGATTTGCCATAAAAAGGTTATGAACAGATTTAATAACTTTATGCTTTATTTTCATTATTATGATGATTATATATGCACAATACAATAGGTAACCTAGACTATTTCATTGTTGAAACCTGTGGATTTTATGAAATAAATTTTGTAAACTCTTTCGTTAATGTTGCTAAAATAGGATTGGATTCATTTCTGAATTCTTCATTAGTTCATACAGCACAACTCAATGGGGTCATCAGTCAGTATTCAGGGTCAATATGAAGTTGTATCAGAAATCTGCCTCATTTTGCCACCCATAGTCAGATATCTTCATGACAAAAAGAACTCTTGTCAATATTCCTCATTATTATTGGGAACATTTTGTAAGCTACAAAAGGCATTCTAAAACATAGGACTATGTTCCTAAGGGAAGTGCTATCATTTGCTTAAATTCAGAATGAACATGAGGAAAATATTCATGGTCCCATTTGGGTGGAATAGCATAGCAGGTACTTTTTCTTTAGAAACATCACTCAGCTTTGAACACGAAAGACCCAAGAGGATAGAAGCATGAAAAGACAAGTGTATTTCTCTCCCATATCTACACTTGTCCCTCTTTTTTCATTACTTTCAAAATCAATCATGCGGTATCAGATGGAGTAGGAGTTTTATATTTCTATGGAACAATGCGAGATTCTTCCCTTGGTAGGAATGAAAGAATGGTGGGATTGGCGGGAGGTCGGGGAGATTATTTTTTAAATCAGAGATCAAGAAGCACTCATAGAAGAGATCAAATATAATTTAGAATCAAAGCTTCTATTTGTGATCAGGTGTAAAGCAGACTAAAAAAGAGTTAACACCTAACTCAGGTTTTAGCCTCACTCATGTTTTGTCAGCCTTCCTGGTTAAACCAGACAGGAAAGAGAATGATGAGTTAAATCTACTTTATTGTAAGGCTACATTAATGAAATCTTACAAGTCTGAGAGTATAAATTGTTTGCTCAATTAGGGCAGGTCATTCCTTAATTTCTTCCTCTGGACTGTTAAGTGACTGTGGGCTCCTGCCCATCTTGTCTGATTGTTTCCTCAGCAATATCTCTTCTCCCCTTTCCTCAAGGTCGCCCATGCATTTCATTACATGTCCAATACAAACTGTTTACTACAATTGATGATACCAAGTGAAAAGTTATTCTTCTAGCCTTAAACCCATGATAACCCCAGTATTAATATACTGAAACACTCAATATTGCAGGAATTCAGTTTGCTCTATGCATAACAATAGCTAAAAGACAGAAGGTTTAAGCAAGCAGGATTTGATATATTGTGATAATACCATCTAGAAACAAGATGTACATGATCTTATTGGGAAAAATGTTTTTGCTAGTTCAACTGTAATTTACAGATATTCCAAATTTTTGCTCAAAATGGCTACAATATAATTTAAACTTTAAGAATGGGCATAATATCTGTTATGCTAGCTATGCTGCAGCTTTTATTTTCTTAATATTCCTCAGAAATTTCATGTCAGACGTTTGTCGATTGGCATTTCACTTTTTAACACATACATGCAAACTACCATAGGAAGAGCAGCATAGATAAGAAAGCCATTTTACTTCATTTTGTTGTTTTGAGAAACATTTCCTCTACAGCTCATTCATTATTGTTTTTGTAACAAAAAATGGTTAAGTGGAACTTCACGCTGTATAACTTTATAAAAATTATTTCCAACAATTCTGAAATTTTGAAAGCACTTTTTATGGTCAACACTTTTGATATTTTAGTGATATTCATCAACATTTCAATGTCCTGATTTTCGATATCAACAAAGTATTTCTTTTTCTACTTATCCTTTTTCCCCTTTTGGCCCCTGTGTAGTTAAGTAATAAGAGATACTAAGTCTTTATTTGCACTTTTTATATATTTAAATAAACATTGTGCTTTTGTGTTCTGCTGCGCTCTGATCTTTTTTACAGTCAAAGATGAGAAATTTTAAAACATTTCATCCTCCTGAACATCAGTAGGAAAAAAAAAGAAACTTCTATTCCCCTGCCACCTTCTTGGCACCTTCCCAACTTCTTGAAGTTAACTGTTCAGAAATACAAAAAGGCTAAAATTGATTGTAGACTATAAAAGGAATTGCTTGTTCTGTTTTAGACAGGAAACATTTTAATCTCAGGACATTTTGAATAAGAACAATAGCTGCAAAATCCAGCTTTTTGATACTGTTCTGTCTCAGAAAGTAAACCAATGAATTTACACCCCAGAAAGAAAATCTGAAATCTGATGTACCCGTTCAATGTATTCTTATAAATGCAAATGTATGGTTTAGTACTTTATATTGGATATAACACTGTTACTTTTGAAGAAAGAAATGGCAAGCTGAGAGAAAAGCAAAATCAATGATCGTGGCAGAATGAAGCATCATCAAGTAGACCAGATCTTTGTAATTCCTCTCAGGATAAGGATAAGACTTGCAATCACTCACAAGTACTATAGATAGTTGCTCCTCATGAGGAGACCGCAAGGCAGTACAGGGAACAGCTAATTGGCTGCAACTATGATCACTGCCTCCAAAAAGACACTAAGTTTACACACCTCCTTTTCTTTTTTTTTCTTTTTTAATAATTTTTATTGAACAGTTTTTTAAAAACAAAAAAAAATGAAATTTTTACAACTTTCTTCTTTCCAACATTTCCACATCAGTTTTCATTTCTTATATATCCATTTTCTCCCTTTTTTTCTATTTACTATTTATACATGTGATTCTAATATTTATTTATACATATGAAAATATCAATGTACTAAATTACAATCATGCATTCTGTGTCTGTTCCCTTTCTACATATTTGTTACTATATTCAAACTCCTGTTTCTTCCTCATTTAATCTTTCCTTGCCCTTTATACCTCTTCTCTAACTATTCATAACATTTATCCCTATCATGTAATATTCTGTTTCTTCCTTATCTTGTATTTCATCCTTCCTTTTCTAATCACATTCAGAAATTGTTTTTTAACTATTTTTCAGCACTTAAGAAAACTTTGGGTTGACAAGTCTGAAAACACTGAGTAAACTTGGCTTCAATCCTTAATGAAATAAAATTTTAAATTCAAGTTTAAGAATAAAAAATGAAATAAACATCAAAAGACTAATTAAGAATTTGTTTTTAGAAAATTGTAAATATCTTAAGAGTACAGATAAATTTGAAATAATATTTTGGAATTAAAAGACTCCTTCCTATGGGAAAGTTGATTTATTTTGAACAGAAAAGAAATAAACAATTTCAAAACTTGGACACTACTGGGAAGTAAAGATTTTAACTGAAAGAGAAAAATACATAAAGCTGATTAACAGCTAAAATTGATGCAAAATATTATAACAATGAAAATATTGAAGGATATGTTTGAAAACTGGAATTAGACGTTAATTACAACAATGTCAATAGCAAAATTTGTCTGTCTCCAAAAGATGTTTTGGAAGAAATGGTAGAAGAGGAACACATTTTATGCTTTAAAAATCAAAAATGAAATTAGAAATAATAAACCAAGAAAGTGACCTGGATAATTCTTTGATGTTGAATTTACAAAGGAGGTTTGTGAATCTTGTGAGAAGGTGTAAAAAAGAAATGAAAAGAACTCAAGTACTGTGACATTATTTGAATGGACCAGAGATTAAGACTGTCAGAAGTAAAAGGAATTCAACGTTGATTTATTTTTTTTTAAAAAAGGATGTTAACATTGCATCACATTTTGATATTCTTTCTTTAAGAACTATCTAGCAAAGGAACACTCACAAAACCAGACCCAGGCTGAATTATTGGGCTGGCACGATATCTGAGAGCACATATAAAAATTAAGCAGAGTTTCCATCTCACTGTTGCAACTGCCATCTTTATTTTTTTTCACCATAACCTGCAGACACCCTGATTCCTTTCCAAAATAAACAGGTCTTATTCTTGGCCATTCAAAGGCTAGGCTTAAGTTAGTACTCATAAGCCTGGCATGATTTAGTTGCACCCATAGATCCTCTCACAATAAAAGAAACTTGAAAGAATTAAATCAAATCTTTATTACTGTCATAGACCAGCAAAATTTCTTTTTCACTGAATTTTATCAGTTAACCTGTAATGAGAGTAGGAGCATTTATTGAGTTCACAAGAAAATTATAAATATTTCCTTGATTTCCCTGACTGATGAAGAACAATCTATTGATCCAGTTTGATTAAAGTTTGATTAAAGGTAAGTAGGCTCTCAGTCTATGAATGTGCTGCTTTGTCCTATCATACTTTGTAGAAATGAGACTTAATACTAAGAAAAGTCTCTGGAGCTAAAAGGGGAATTCAGTGTGCAACAAATTGGTCAGAAAAAAAATAGAAGTGTTCTATTTTTCCTTCTGAAATAATATATCAGGCATATTTGTATTTTAAAGAGCAGGCTGTCCCTTGTCCTTGTGTGATAAGCTGTAAGTCACACCTGCGTTGTGGCTAGGCCACATTAGCATCTCTTTTCTCTCATCTGTTCCTAGTTGTCTCAGTGTCTTTTGATGTGTTGATAGGATCTGCTACCTGCACAAAGGGATATTTTCTCCTTGTTTTTTAAGCCTTACTTGGCTCTAACCATTACATCCTTTTAACAAATTAATTGCAGAAACTTTATACTGTAGCCTAATCACTTACTTGTTCTATATAAAATTTGCACTCATAATGATTTAATCCAGGATGTTTATATTTGAATACATTACTATTTAAATTTTCAACTTTTCAAGAGCCTTGGTTAGAATGCAGAATTGCAGGCTGACTCTGCCCACAGCCAGGAATTCGATCCTGACCAGTTCAAAGTTGATTCAGCCTTCCATCCTTCTGAGGTCAGTAAAACGAAGACCCAGATTATTGGAGGCAATATTCTGACTCTGTAAACAGCCTAGAGAGGACTGTAAAACACTATGAAGCAGTATATAAGCAAGTGCTATTTCTAATTGCTATTACTTGTTTGTGTTCCCTGACTGAAAACATGTAATCTATATCTGGTTTTAGAGACCTCTGCAAACTCACTTCACTAAGCTTCTTTGTAAAGCAAAGCCTTGAAGTAAACATATGTAACAAGCTACATAAAATTCTTATCATTAAGGAAGTCTCAACAAACAGTGGATTTTTAATGCATTAACAATTGGCCTGTTAGCAACTTTCAAAGACCAGTGAAAATGTACCTTACAACTAATTCCTGCACTTAGGAACACTTATGCCAGTGTTCTGCAATGATGTGATTCCTTTTGCTCATTTCCCAGCCAGCTCCTGGCAAGCAGAGTCAATGGGAAAACCCCCCAATAAAATCACCAGTTAGAATCGCGGGATGTCTTGCTTAATGATTGCAGGTGATTTGCTTAATGTCATAAATTGTCATGATCAGATCATGCTTTGCTTAGCATCCACTTTACTTAGAGTTGCTGATCCCAATTGTGGTCACTAAGTGAGAATTACATGTACAATTGTTAATTGATAAGGTACTTGTAATCTATCTCACATGTAACGTGCATCTGCAAGTCCAACTTATCTTCCCCACCTTCCTCTCCAGCCTTCATCCCAAATTAAAGTTTACAACTGTGCATTTAATGAAGAGAACTGTACTCACAAAAGCTCATGCCTTCTAATAGTTTTTTAGTTGGAAATATTTTGCCACAATAGATTAACACCTCTCTCTCTTTTTTTTAGTCTATAGATCAGGGGTGAAATTCACTTACTTTCACTACTGGTTTGCAAATGAGCGTGCGCCGTGCATGCGCAGAGGCTGAAAATCATTGCAAAAAAGCGACGTCATGACATCTGTGCAGGTGGGCAGAGCCTCCCGCAGCCACCACTACCGGTTCACCTGATCTGGATAGAACCAGCTGAATTTCACCCCTGCTATTGGTATTTTGGATAAACATATTTAAATCAACTAACATCCAGTATTTAAAATTGCTGGATTAATATCCAGTATGTATTATAACCTTTATGCTGATTGAAGGCTAAAATAAACTTAAGTGAAATTTCCAATATTTGAGGGGCTGCCACAAATAAGAGGGGATCAAATTATTCTCCAAAGCACCAAAAGGCAAGACAAGAAACAATGGTTGGAAACTAACCAAGGAGAGAAGCAACCTGGAATTAAGGAGAAGCTTCCTAACAGTGAGGACAATTAACCTGTGGGTTAATGGGTGGGTGCTCCATCACTGGAGGTTTTTAAGAAGAGGCTAGACAGTCACTTATTTGAAATGGTGATGGCTAACCTTTTTTCCTTTGGGTGCCAAAAGTGTGCGCACGCATATGCCCACACCCATAATGCAATGCCCCACCTGCATGCCCTGCCCCTCAACACATGCGCGTGACACTCCCCTGCCTGAGCATGTGACCCCTGCATGCACGCACTACCCCTCCCCTCTTTTGGCCTCACATCCCAAAACAGCACTGGGAGGAAAGCCTTTACCTCCCAAAACGGCGGGGGGAGGAGGGAAAAAAAGCCTTTGCCTCCCAAAACATTGCTGGGAGGGGAATCTCTGAAGATCTGGGAAGGCACAGGCAGCAGAAAGTGAGGAGAGAGGTAGGTCTCCCCACCCTGCAGGGCAGACCCAAAAATCAGCTGGCCAGTAGGAAGTGGTTGCGCATGCGCAGTGGAGCTGAGCTAGGCAATGGTTCATGTGCCTGCAGAGGGCTCTGCATGCCACCTGTGGCTCGCGTACCATAGGTTTGCCATCACGGGTATAGCTTCTCCTGCTTGAGCAGGGGGCTGGACTAGAAGACCTCCAATGTCCCTCAAAAGCCCGATTGGGCTTATTATCAGGGTTTATTATTCCAAAATATTGTATTATTTAAAGTATGTTACAGTATATTGTTTTGAAATTATATATATATATATATATATATATATATATATATATATATATATATATATATATATATGTTTTCTGAGGTTTTCGCGGGTGTTTGTATGTAGGTCTTTGGTTATTCGAGTCTTCTCCCGTGTAAAATTGGAAGTGTCTTGGCGACGTTTCGACGAAGTCTCATTCGTCATCTTCAGGCTGGTGTTCTCGGCTTCGTGCTTCCAGGAGCAATTGGAATTTGCTCCTGGAAGCACAAAGCCGAGAACACCAGCCTGAAGATGACAAATGAGACTTCATCGAAACATCGCCAAGACACTTCCAATTTTACGTGGGAGAAGACCCGAATAACCAAAGACATATATATATATATATATATACATACATACACACACACACACACACACACACACACACATACACATACACATACACATACACATACACATACACATACACATACACATACACATACACATACACATACACACATACATACATACATACATACATATATATATATATATATATATATATATATATATATATATTTCAAAACAATATATTGCTACATACTTTAAATAATACAATATTTTGGAATAGTATCTTTGTGCCACTGAAAGGCAAATTTGATTTTCAGTCTTAGTTATATTCAAAATTCTGACTTTGAGTACAAAAGAATTGTGACATGTCCTTTCCTACCCTCTCCAGGAAAAGAATCCTTTCAGTAAAGCATGATTAAAATACATTTAAAATTAACTGTATTTTTTTTCAAATACTAAAACGTTTGATGGAGGTTTTTTTCCCAATGTCCAGTGAACCAACAGTCTTAGCAGGAGTTTTACATCCATTTTGTTAGTTTGAGAGATTCCATGCAGTGCTGCTAGAAAAACCTGTTAAATGAAATTACCCAAAGATTATGCTGTTAAATCAGGCCAGTCTAATCCAGGACTCTGCTCTGGTTATTCACAATGGTGCATTTTATTTCCCTCTTTCTTTCTTCACCTTTTTACTGCTTAAAAACTTTTCTTTAATAACCTTATAACCCCATTTATAAAAAGCCATTCTTTTATCAGCTAAGGGATTACATAGAACAGAACAAATTCATCTGCCTCATATTCTCATTTTACAGAATATTATGGTCATTCGGGATGTGTTTTATTCGCAGTCTGGCTGCATTGCCCTATGATTATTTCTCTTCATTTTCTCACAAAACATTAAGGAGAAAAGATGATGACCTTGGACAGGAATTTTGTTTAGGACAGAGTTTCCATGGGCAGTTCAAAACACATTCATTTACCAAAAGGCTAATTGGTAAAATTGACACATATCCCCCATACACACGTACCTTTGCATCCAAATCCTCCCAACTTTTTTTCATCTTTTTTCTAGGTAAGGGGGAAAGCCACATTTTCTTTTTCTAAGAATGTCTGCAAGCTTTGTTATCTCTTGGAAATAACAAAGATGCTCAAGCATACCAATAAAGGAGAATATTTGTAGCTCAGGGTTGAAATGAGGGGTCCTTGGTGCTCTGTGACCTTGCTTGGTTTTTTGGTTTGGTTTTTTTTTGACATTTCATTACCCTAACTAAGTAACATCATCAATGCTAAGTGACGATGGACCCCTCAGCTGAAGCATACTTCACATGCTAGTTTCCAGGCATCTTTTGAACAACAACTCTTTTAAATACTCTAAAAGAACTATTATATAATCTGCAAGCTATGGAGTCATACTAGCTCTCCATAGCAAACCATTCCAAAAGTTACGTGAATACTCAGCCTTGACTAGAATTCTATGGTGTTGATAGCAAAGTAAACTCAACTACATTACAGGACTTTTCATTATTGTGTATTCCATGTTGTATTTTGTATTGCATATTATATTTTCCTTTATGTAGTCTGGGTCACTGATGACCTACCATAAAGTTAAGTAAGTGTTCTATAGTACAAAGAATATCTTGAATGACAAATGCTTTTGAAATGTATTCTTTGAAAATGCTTTTATTTTCTGTTTTGATTGTTCTGTGTTTTATATTTGTACCTTTTAGCTTGGGCTTTGAGACTGGATTCACATTCATCATAACACAGCAGGGTTACAGTTATCTTTTAGCATGCATATTTATTATGCTTGTAACATTTTATGGTGGATTTAGTTTTCATATCCCTTTTGCACTTTTCCTTGTCTTTTTCCAGGAATAAGTCTACCATCCACACTTCTTCCTTGTAGATCTCTTTCATCCCATGCTCTTATCCATGGTCTCTTCATAATGCCATAGAAGTGACCAATATTTTTAAGTCCAAAACTGACAATGTTCGTGCAAATACCATAAAGCAGGAGGTCTCCAAACTTGGCAATTGTAAGACTTGATTTCAACTACTAGAATTTTCCAGCCAGCATAGCTAGCTGAGGAATTCTGGGGCTTAAAGTCCACAAAGTTGCCAAACTTGGGAGACCCCTGTCATAAAATGACAGCAGAATGTTGTTTTAAAAAGACAATATGGTAAAAGAAACATGGTATATTTCAAAGTATTGCCACAGTATTGCATAAATAAAAGCCTCACTGGCTACATGAACTCCAACCCTGGAAATTCCTGTTTTTGTCAGCATATGCAGCACTCAGCATTTTAATGGATCAACCCTTCTTTCTAGTTCTGAGGGGAAATAGTGCTAAGTAGTGAACTTTTCAGCAACCTTAATTAGCAAAGTGCAGAATAATAGAAAACATTTTCCCAAATCAGAGCATTATGCGTTCTTCCCAATTAGTAGGGCAGTTATAAAAAATACTTCATCTGCATCTATGCTCTCTCACAGAGCTCTGTGATCCCTAGGCAGTCTGAGGGGCCGTGCAATATAAATGGTTTACTGATTCATATATGCCTGATTTTTATTTTTATTTTTTTGTTGCTGACTGGGACTTACCTCATTAACAGCTTCAAACTGCGGCATCATAAAACCTGCTGAGCTTGAGTCAGTTGACTGGATCATGTAAAATCATTAATAAAATGGAAAGGCTTCCAGTAAGAACCCATCGCTAAAATAAATATCCCTTCTTTATTTTTTAAAAAAGAATACATTGCAGAGCAGAATTAGCAGATAAAATACATCCCTTTTCTTATCATACTCTGACTACAAGCGTTTTAATCCTAATATTCTCATTTGTACATTTTGACAATGAACATTTGCTGCATTATTACTGGAATATTCAAATCTTTGCTGAATATTTTATGACTTTGTAATTACTAGCTGAGTTGTGATATTTAACAATATTTGGTTTTAGTCTTACTGTTTGACTATAATTCTATGCTGTGCTAGTTATGTTTCCAGAGACAATTCAGCCTTACTTTCACTACACTGAAGGGATTATCTCAGGGAATAAAATAACTGTTCTTCCTGAGAAGAAAACCATTCCTTGGTACCCACATTCACCAAGTGCCCCTCTGTTAGAGGACATAACTGTATATATTATGCAGCTTGTCTTTTACCTTCTTCTAAATTGGTCCATCAAGTGTTGAGTTAAAATTTACCAAATACAGCTAGTCCTCGATTTACAGCCACAACTGAGCTCAAAATTTCTGTTGTTAAGCAAGACATTTGTTGAGTTTTGCCCCATTTTACAACCTTTCTTGCCCCAGTTGTTAAGTGAATCACTGCCGTTGTTAAGCTAATCACATGGTTGTTAAGTGAATCAGGCTTCCCCATTGACTTTGCTTGTCAGACAATCGCAAAAGTTGATTACATTACTCCTGGGACACTGCAACCACCATAAATATGAGTCAGTTGCCAAGCGTTTGAATTATGATCACATGACCATGGGAATGCTGCAATGATCATGTGTGAAAAACAGCCATAAATCACTTTCTTCGGTGCCATTGTAACTTTTAAAAAGACGAATAATCAACACTGAAAAGTAGCCACACTAAAAGGCAGTCCAATAACCAACTAGCATTGAAATTCCTTTGGAAATAGAAATCTGTTTAAATTTTTACAAAAGTAAGCAGGATGGGAGGACCAAAAGATCCTTAAGAGCTAGCACTTACACAAGTTTGAGGCCACTAGTGAGGTAGTTTACAAGCAGAGGCAGCCATGAGTCTATCAACAGTATCATGAATGTTGTGCAACCCTTGAAAGAAAATGTCATGAAAGTTGTTCTGATCTGCACATCCATTTCATTTGACCAGCTTGAGTTCTGAGATACAGGCACCAGTATAACCAGATGATCCAGCAAACTGGACAATTTAACATAAAGGGTGGTAGGCTAAATTAGGAAATGACATCCAGGTAGATGACAAATGAAGCTGTTGCTTTAGATAAGACTCATTTTATCTGGACAGCAGTCAATTGTATGTGAAGATTGTAAGCCTCTGGACAACAGGATGAGACTTTTGTCCCAAACAGTCCCTGCTATCAAGTACTCCAACTGAGCATCCTAAGATATTTTCCTAGTGGAGTTTGAACCATTTCCCCCTATTTTGAACTGAAATCAATAGCTCAGCTTCAGAAGTTGTTATCTCAATCAAACAGGATTATTTTCATTAGCTATTTTTAGAACACCAACCAAGATCAACTATTTTTTTTCTTTTCATTTGTGCTAATACACATAAGCCTACATTCATCTTTTTGCCCCCAATTTCTATTTTTTCCTTATGCTGGAAAACATTTTAGCTATCTAAATCGTTCCATACAGTTGAATAGTCAGCCTCTTCTTAACTATATTAAATCCCAGTCACTGAGGATTAAGAATCATGAGTATTTTATGAACTGAAAAGGCTAGAATATCAGGTGTAAAAGAAAAGTTATTTTATCTGCTAGAAAAGGATGTAAGGTAATGATTTCATGGTTCTTAGCAGTCATATCTGTCAGGGCTATACATCCTATTTCTCAAATATCTTGAAAACTTCATTTTTCTATGGCAATAGGGTTTAACTAATTTCCATTATTTAATTAAACAGCATAAAGGAAGGGGAGGGCAACCTAACTATTGTTCTTCAACATCTATTCTTCAAATAACATGAACAATCTAGAAATTGTGATTTGAAATGTTGTGATTTTAAAACTACTAAAGTAAGCCAATAAATGCTACTTCAGTTTTTAATATAATATTTATTTATTTAATTAATTTAAATTGAATATTCATTGTGCATAAGAACATAGGAAAGGCAATGATAGAACTGAAGCCTCTTTGATCCAGCTTCCCATTTCCCATGATGTCCACCTCCGTAGGTATTTGCTGCCAAAAAAAGATAGGAAGTGAATAGTCCTATTCTTCTATTATTTTCCAACAAATAATATTCAAAGGTATGTTCTGTTACTGGAAATAATATAAGTGGAACCATCAGCAGCAAAAAAAAAAGAAGTCTTGTCTATAAATACATCTAATTCCATTTAAAACCATCTAACTATAGCCATTAAGATATTTTATGACAATTTCCCTAATTCAACTATATATTATGTGAATAAGTGGCTTATTTTATCTCTTCCAAAATGCTCATCTCATAGTTTTATTGGATTACAGCTAGGTTCTAGAATTATGAGAGAAAGACACATGTTTTCCATTTATGTATTTCATTAATTTTTATCATGTGTTTTCGTATTTTAAAAAATCCTTAAATTGTCCTAAAGATTATAACTTTTCTTCACATGGAGATGCCATAGCACCCTGATCATTTAAGCTACAATTCTTCAAAAAGCCTATTTCTGTCAAACAATGCACAGCTTTTTCATTTTATTTCTTAGAAAAAAATTAAGCTATTCACAGCTAATAAAGCAATATATTCAAATTCAAATTAAGTTTTCAAGTAATTATAATGAAGGTTGTTCAATATGTAAAGAACTCCTTTAAACAGTCTTTCAAACTCCCTAGTTTTTAGCAAACCTCTTCTTAATGGTAAACAAATAAAATCTCCTGGGTTCCTAACATGAAAAGCAAATTGAATTAAATCAGGGTATGTGTAGTCAACCCACTCAAGGTTTTGGCCAGTCATGATGAAATTTACCTACTTAAACTAGAGAAGTCTTCCAAGTTATGACAGCTGTTTTCCATCACTTCAAATCCAATAATAACTGATCAGCTGTCTTCCAATAATATTCAAGTTCCATGATTAATCTTCCCATTGGAAGAATTAAGTAATTAGTTCTGAAAATTCTTGAAACTACACTGACTTAAAGCAAACTGAACTAGGTTTTCAAGTAAGTGACTATACATTTTACTCTGCATTTCATACCGTATTATAAGATGTCTCTTATTTGTCTTCATCAAAGATTGTTGATTCAAAGTAAGTGTGCCACCATGGTGCAAGATCATATAGTAGCGTCCAATGTGAACACCTTAGAGTTAAATGTACTAAATCTGAGCTTTTGATTAAAAGAATAATTTCATTTCCAATCTATATGTCCATAAACAACCATTACAGTGGTGGGTTTATACCAGTTCACCCCAGTTCAGGCAAACTGGTAGCAGCAGTGATGGGAGGCTCTGGCCACCCATCCAGATGTCATCACAGATGTTCTGTGCATGCGCAGAAGCACCATGAGCAATTGAAGCAAGCATGCACACACACTCACAGTTCTGAGCCAATAGCAAAGGTAAGTGAAGCCCACTACTGAACCATTATCACAACCATTCAAACTTCTCAGAACTAAGCTGATCTACTCCTCCTCAACTAGACTAGAACAGTCTACATTAAGCTGACATGATCAACAAAAACAATGATGCATGTAATAGTTTTTCTTTTGTAAAGTATGACTAATTGCTATGAAAAAAACTGTGCATAATTATTACAATTCTTAGTCATTATAGTAATGACTATTCAGGTATGTATTCAGTCAAACAATAAAGCCTTTGCTAAGCTTAACTCCTGGAGAATTAATTGTCATTTGCACATTGTTTTCTTGAACTATAGAGAGATGCCATTTCCTTCTTCCAGAGTGTTATTTGACCTCAAACAGTGGTGTGATGATTAATAATATCAGCTCTGCCAGCTCCATTACTACTGCTGCAGCATGCCACTAATCTCCAAGTTGTTCACTGGTGCACTAGATGTGGTGACTGAGCTCTGCTCTCAGACAGTTTACAAAATTCCAGAAAATTTAACAATCATCTTTCATGAGCTGGCTCCATCATGACACTGCCTTCAAACCTATATTCTTTATAGTCCCCATCCAAGCAAGAAACAGATCTGTCTCTCATTAGCTTTTGAAATCATTCAAATCAGCTAGGTGCTGCCCATATATATGGTTACATTGAAATAATGTCTAATCCCTATAAACAAGTGCATTATTGATCCTTTATATTAGAACTGTAGGCTAATGTTCACTATGTGTACAACCTAATAAGAAATTCTTGTTTATTATTACACAAACAACTGGATCCTAAATACCAATGAAACCAAAAGCAAAGAAAGAAATAATATAGAGTAAGTCACAAGCTTGTCACCAGACAGGTCACAGGACATATTATAGAACTGGGTAGGGTTTTGTCCTTTATCTCTATTTTCTAGAAATCCACAAGGAGGGAGGTTTTTTAAACAAAATCAAAATGGTGGCCAGAGCTATGCAATCAAGGTCCTGTCCTTTTTTATGTGCAATGCATAAGAAAAAAGCTTGTCGAAAATCCAATGGCTCCTGATAACTTTTCTTTTAAACAAAGAATAAAATATTTAAGAAAAGTACTATTAAACAATGTTTAAATAAGATCCACGTTTGCTTCATATTCTTCACAAAAAGTATAACCAAGAAAGCCATTTTCCCAAATGTTTTTCAAGGAAGACTAGATCATCTGATAATAAAGGAGGCTAAATTTGTTCAATGCGTGAATGCACCTGATAGCTATATATAGTGAAATATATTCTGGTTCTGCTTTAATGGTATCAGGTCATAATATCACTAGATTAAAAGGGCCTCCATTAAACTTTAAGTGATTTCACAAGCCTGGTCAAAATTTGGATGTATGATAAATGTCTCTTTCCATCTCTTTAACGGCATATGCCTGTCAAGAAAATATTCAGGAGGCTCCGGAGAAAAGTCTTATTCAATAAGGGTGCCCTAATTACAAAATACTCTCCTGAGTTGCTTAATTGACATCTAGCCTCATATGTTGTAAATGACAAGCTTAGAACATGCCTGTTTAGGGATTTAGCTGACTTTACTTGCCGTTTCCCCCCTCCCCCATTGCTGTTGTGCTCTCATATTTCTGTCTTTAGCAAGTTTGTTGTTGTTTTTCTGCCTATATTTGGATTGGCTACATTTGGAGAGAGGGAGAAGAAGGAAGGAAGGAAGGAAGGAAGGAAGGAAGGAAGGAAGGAAGGAAGGAAGGAAGGAAGGAAGGAAGGAAGGAAGGAAGGAAGGAAAGAATCAGAGGAGGAGATAGGTAGGTAGGTAGCAGAGGTGGGTTCTAAAAATTTTTACTACTGGTTTTGTGGGTGTGGCTTATTTTGTGGGCATGGCTTGATGGTCATGTGACAATTATTTAGGATTTAGCAGAGGTACTGGTCTACCAGGCTTTTAACTGCTTGCACAGCTGTACCGGTCTACCCATTTATTTTTGCAGGCACCAGTCTACTCATTTGTTTTCTTTTAACACTGATCAGCTGTTTAAACAGTTTTTTCTCCTATAGCCATCAGCTGGGACTCAGGAGGCAACAATAGTTTGGGGGTGGGACCAAATAAAAGGTAAGAATAATGCAGGGGGTGAGGGGTGGGGGGCAGCAGAGCCAGTTTGGTGATGTCATATCATCACCGCTACCGGCTTGGTGGAACTCGGCCGAAACGGGAGGAACCTACTACAGGAAGGAAGGAAGGAAGTTTCTCCATCAATATAGATAATAAACTAAAATTAAAAAATTCTAAAGTAATTGCACATTACAGAGCACAATATTTTCTGAATAATTTTATTACTCATGGCTAAAACCAATAAGCAAGCAGCTGTCTGGGATATGTCTGGGATTCGATGTCTCTAGTTTATTATAAATGTTCCAAGCAATCTCTCTGAAATGTCAACTTCTTTCATCATACATATGGCTTCTTCAAGAGATCTGGACAAATAATATGCTTCCAGTTGCCTATTCTCATTAACCAACTTTTCAAGCTGCCCCATGACACTCCCAGAAGCAACATATACATTAATTAAAGTCTGAATGCATTTCCATTCATTCAAGCTGAGTTATGGTTGAACAAGTCTTTAGTTTCATCTTCATTTTGGATATTGATCAATACTCATGGGAAGAGGAAAGTCCCAAGATGACCCATGAAAGATGGCACCACAGGTCACCACAACCATTATAACCATTTCGTTTGCTAGTAAGCAAACAAAAATGTGGCCTATGGTTTTGGGGATAATCAATCCATATGCCTAAATTAATAAATAAATAATATGGAATTTAAGAAACAATAAAGCAGAAATTTTGATTTAGGCTTGGATATTTTTTATAGAATACAAATGAGGATTAGATGCTGAATCCCAGGAAACATGATTATAATGTAAATATAGTATTCTATCAGTTAAACATGTTTGTTAAGATAGATAATTCTGGAATTGGGTGTATTAATACATATGCATATACATCTACAGGGAGATTTCCTTGTATATTGCAAAAACATACCCAAATATATTAAGGATATCCTGGTTAATAAATTGTCTGCAAAGTTCGTAAATTTGTTCTTTTCATATTAAATATTAATAACTAAATGTTAACTGTCACGGGTCCAATTGGAACAGAATAGTTAGGGATCAACCTATATGTCTAGACTGATATTATCTATCTATCTATCTATCTATCTATCTATCTATCTATCTATCTATCTATCTATCTATCTATCTATCTATCTATCTATCTATCTGTCTACCTGTATCTATCTATCTATCTATCTATCTATCTATCTATCTATCTATTTATCATCTATCTATCTATCATCTAGCTAGCTAGCTAGCTCTATCTATCAATCTATCTGTCTGTCTGTCTGTCTATCTATATCTCTCTGTGTCTCTGTCTCTATCTATCTATCTATCTATCTATCATCTATCTATCTATCTATCTATCTATCTATCTATCTATCTATCTATCTATCTATCTGACTTTTGTACAAAACAAAAGATGTTGCTTTTCATTTTTCATACTCCACCTTACACTTCCTTCTCAGCTGCCACCTTACACTTGCTTCGCTGTCATGTGGTGACAGTGTGCCATGAACTCTGGGGAGGGGGGGAAGAGGACGGGGGGGGGTGCTTGTGGGAAAACGATAGTAACTTCTGTATCTCTCCAAGATGTGGCTTCGAGGTCACTGGCTGGGAGAAGGCAGCTGCATAACAGCTTAAACTGACCATTCTGAAAACATCTTGCTTGAAATTGATTGGTCATGTGAGGGTCAGTGATGGGAGGCAGTTAAAGGAGGGAAAAGTTGAAGTTAGAGATTTTGGCGCACAATTCTCAGTTCTGGCTATGCGTTTCTGAGATACACTTGACTTCTAATAAAATTATACCTTTCTCAACAAATAAGAGTCAAGGATTGTTTCTATTTAGAGGTTTAAGTGCTGACAGGTTTTTTCTTTTTCTCTTTTTTCCTCCTATTTTTACTTTCAGTCAGTCAGTTCTATTTTTATTTACAATTTTATCAGACATTACTCTGTACTCTACAGTTCCAGATTTCAGTAGTCTTTTCATTCTGTATATTCCTTTTTTTACACAGAAGTTTTTCTTCTACATAAATTATTTTGCTTTTTAACCCTTTCTGGGTCTACTTCTTTCTATTCTCTTAGACTTTCTTCTTTCTTTCTCTCTCTCCAACCCCTCCTATTCATAGTCATTATACCTTTTGTATTCCTGCCCAAAACTGCTGCTGTTCCCTAGCTGAGTTTTGGGCCCTTCATCTCTTACCCAGACTTTTCCCAAACTTTTCCCTTTCTTTTTTTTCCCAGCTCTTTGTTCCTTGTCATTATTTTCTTTTTCCTTCCATCTTCATCTTTCTTTCTCTCCATCAGCATCACACTATATTCCTCTCCCATCCCCCCCATTCAATTAGACCCCATTTAAAAAATCAGCACACCAATTAATAGAAGAGTCCCTAAAAGATCATGGGAGAAGAACCACACTTTTTCTCTCATACAAATCTCTTTAACAACAACAAAACACTCCCTGTAATTTGATTCTGATGTAAAAATTTTCAGGTATTTCAAATTATCTCACTGTAAAACAATGAATTAACTGATCTCTTATACAGAGTTCTAGTGATTATTTAGATTCTCAGAGTGCTACAATGTTAGTTAGACCATTGTAATGTACAGCAGGTTGATTTAGGCTTTAAAAATGCTTACAAGAAATTTGGCCAATCATCCTGGAATTCTCATATAGTTTATCCTATAATTTGTCATATAGTTTATCCTATAACCATTTGTCTGAAGTGGTATAGGGTTTCCTGCCTAAGAAAGGGATTGGACTAGAAGACCTCCAAGGTCCCTTCCAACTCCTCTCCTCTCCTCTCCTCTATCCAAAAATACACATAAAAATGTCCAGCAAACAATGTTTTTGCTTCCAGCTTTTGTTTACTACTCCTATATTTTCAAAGTTTCTTCCACTTTGTGCTGCTTCCAGTCACTTAGCAATGAGGCGTGCTGTGTAGTCATAACCTTGGTAATTATTTTTGGGTGCTCTCCTTCAGGGGAAAGTACTTCTGAAAGTATTTCATCAAATCTGGGAAGACAGCCAGCTCTCATCCCCCTCTAAAGTATGAACATTATAACTGCTATTTAATATTTCCATCCCATTAGTTTTTGGTCTGGTCTTTTAATAGCAGCTGATAAACAATTTTGGCAGCTGATAAACAACTTCAGAATTCAGAATGTAAAAACATCTGCATTCACCATTTGAGTCCATTTGGAACATGGACTGATGATGAAAGATGATGAGATTTTCTTATCTCAGAACTAAAATAAAAACTCAAATACAGTCCCCAATGTAAGAAAATAGTTCTCTTTCAAGTTGAATGCATTAGTATAATATTATGGGATTCCATCACACAAAAGATAATACATTAGTGGTTTCTCTTTCATCTGCTGAAATAATTTACAAAGAAATAGATGCATAATTTTTTTAAACTGCTGACTTCTCAATATACCTGATAAATTAAAGTGCAAGCTTACATATTTTAAACCCATACATTAAACAACTGCAACTAAACATTTCATGAGAAATATCTTAGTTCAAATCTTGATATCAAGTAACTGAAACATTTTAGCCCCAAAGTTTTAAATTCAGAATATTCTAGTAATCTACAAAAATTTGTCCAAATAATTTTCATCAGTTGTTTCGTAGGTCACTTTTGCAGCAAATATGAAAGCAAATTTGCATAAAACCAATTTTAATCATTTATTTTTAGATACATGCAAGGAATTCATTATTTTCCAGTTCCTGTGGGAAATGAATGGTCTACATCTCTGGGAATCTGTACATATGGTACAATGGAGACAATAACGGAACAGGTATTATAATATTGCAATAAAAATCCTTCCCCTTTTGTAACTCCCAGTGTGACATCATTCATAAATACTAAGTGATAAAACTTGCTCCTTGATATCACAATGCACATTTTATTATTTTGAAAAGAGATCTCTTTGCTACAGATGCCGATTTTATATTTCAATCTGACATGACTATTAAAATAGTTTTTAACAATTTTAGGGGGAAAGAGAGAGGGGGGGTAGATTTCAAGTCAGTCTTGATGAAGTCCATATAGTTTTCTTGGCAAGGTTTCTCAGAAGTGATTTGCCTAAGGAGGGACCAAAACTCAGTCTGCCAGCTATACCCAACATAGACAAATTGGTTTTATATTGAAAATACTTTCATTTGCTGAAATTCTTTTAATATAAATGGTTTCATCTTAAATAATGTTTGCTAAAGAGAATTTTGGAAAATTAATCTTTGTGACAAATCACTTTGATGCCAGCCAGTAAGCAAAGATCTAACACATGGTTTCAAATGTAGAACGGGATAATTACCAAAATATATGGACTTTAAAAAATTGTAAGATTAGGATATTTTTTTTAATTATTCTTTTTTAAAGGAGATAAAAGTATTCATTATTTCTAATATTTGTTTTATGGGGTAGTTAAGGGTTATTTGATGAACAAGAATTATATGGACTGACATAGTTTATACTATGAAATCAATATTATCGTTAATATTTTATGTCGATTGCATAGAATCTTTCTACTAGATAATGCATAATTTGCAAATCAGCTCCCATTAAAGAAATAGTTATATCCTATTATTTCCAGCAGCAAAGGTAAATTAAAGGATAAAATGGCCAACCTGTGCCAACTTTATATATCATAATGAGGCAATATCATAGTCATAGTGCTTGTTTTGGATTAAGAATACTATGATTCAGCCCATGAAATTTGCTCAATGATCTTACTATTTTTGAGTATATAGTGCACATCAACCTTTTCCTGGAGACTAAGGAAGACTATAAATTGGAGGGGGGGGGTAATTTCCAATCACATCTCACATGATTATTAATTTTGTTGTAGCTGGACTCACTGGGAAGATAAAGTCGATGAAAGCAATGGGTTGCATTTGTGAACAATGAAAGGACCAGCTGTGGGGAAGCAATAGGAGACATTTTCATTAGTACACTATAAGCCACTATAGGCAACCTCCTCCCAGTGTTATAGGATGATTATCCTAGTTACGGTATGTTTCATAAATAAAGAGACAGCAGGTTGCCTCCTTCAGTGAAGGGTGACTTCATTTATTTAGTTTCTGGTTAACCATGACAGTAATGTAAATTGTCACACTATTTTTTTTTCTTCCTATAGAGAATAGGTATGGAGCAGAAATAGAATAGCTAAATATATTACATAGAAATGTGCACATTTGAGGATGTCTCAATAGCATCTACTCTGTTTGCTTGAAGCAACAGCAGGTTTGAATATTAGCAAGAACAGAATTCAATTGGAAGCAAAGAGAAGCAACAACAAATTACGGAGTGAATTTATGGCTTAAGAAATTTACAATTAATTAACTAGGCTTACTTTTACACAATCATTAGCAATGGTTTACCAGTTAAAGCTAGTAGCAGCAACACTCTGCCACTTGTGTCAAGGGAAGGTGCCAGCAACTACTTTTACCACACTTTAGAAGCTGCTTAACCATTTTTTTTAAATTTCAGGAACTACAAATGGAATGAAATCATATCTAAAATATGGTTCTCAGTACTGCATTAGAGATCTTCATCATTCATTAAGAGAGAAACAGCTTGTCATAAACTTTTACTGGGAGATACATGGTGGCTAAATGACACTTAAGAACAAGAATAGCCTCGCTTGCTGGAACCAACTATTTCTTTGTTCAATTTCTGTCCATAGCAACCTAACATATACTTCTGGAGTAATCCAAGCAGACACTTTTTCTTGTTCCTAATTTCTGGCAGACAGAAGACAAAGGTTGATTTTCTCCATTTTAATCACACCATTTGCTAGTGATCACCTACATTATTATGTAAAAGTTTGTGTTTGATTAGTAGCTTAGATGAATGAAATATTGAATATCAAGGAAGAAACATTTTCCATAGGCTATCTGGCTGTTCATATTTAATATGTCAAAATATCTCAAATAATTGAGACATCTCCATTAAACTGTTCACAAATGTGAAACAAGATGCATTCAATCCAGTAAATGAAGAGAGGGGAATATATCTCAAAATGAAAGGAAAGACAGTGCCCTTTAGAGTGTGTTTTCTCTACTTTAGCAAGCAAATTTCCTCCTGGTTCAATTACATGCCTGTCAGGCCTTAAATGAAACCAACCACCATGCCAGATAATGCTGCTGTGACAATTCCCTGTCTATATTAATATGAACATCTTGTTGGCAATTGACAATGTCTGAATGCACTGAGACTCCCTGATCTTTTTCTTTGCTTGCTCCTGTCAAAGTCATCCCCTTGTCTTTGATTATTTTGACTGCTTTATAAATAAGAATTCCTTTACATCTTAAAGTATCTGTTAATGCAGGCAGGTTTTTTTATGGAATGAGATTTTTATCCAGTATGAATAGTAGATTCTACTTTGGATTTAAATTCAGTTTGCAAAAAAATGAAATTTTAATAAGACCCTAATGTAGGCATAATATCTCTATTCCACCCACTGTGATAATTGATGATGTCAACCTACTTAAAATCATCTTTTTATTGTTGTGTGCTTATTTAGCTTTTTCAAATGGTGTGTGATTTCTCAGAAACAATAGAACCACCTCCAAAAGTAAATGAAGAGGGAAAAGAGAGAGCAGTAGAGGAGAAAAGAGGCAAATTAAAGAGTGAAGGAAAATTTAAAGCAGTAGGACAAGCTACATAATTAATCAAAGCTTGGTATGAAACAAGTAGTAAATTTAAAAAATGTAATTTCTGAATACATGCATCCCAAGTGTGTGTCAATACACTGTACTTTCTTTCTAGTTGATAGGATATGGGTAACAGTGTACTGATTTACAAGGTATCTCTAGAGGAGCTGTCCTGGTTTGTATAGAGTAGAGCAAGAATGCTTGGTACTTTCCTTACTATTAGCAGAGAATGCCACATGTGGCACAGGAATGACTAAAAATGGTTATCTAGTCTATACTGTATTTTATCTTATTCAAAGATTTGATTTGAAATCATTGATTGATAAAAATCATGAAGGGAAAGTAGTCAACAACTCTAGACGCATTTGAGTTTATTCATGAAGTTAATTCTGGATTTTTATCTATAAGAATTATATTTTACCTAGGATATTATTTTTATTCCTGACAATACCTATATTGATGACCAACTGGTATTTAAGCAATGGCAAGAAGATAGTTCCAAATTTGTTTGGTAATGCAAGAAATGGAGAATTAAATAGAAGCTGCTATAGAATGCTAAAGAACAAGACAAGCTAGGACTGGATTTTGCAGCTTGTTGTTCAGCATGGACGAAGGAGTTGGTGACTTTAAGAAATGGGTGGTCATTGGAATTGGAAGGATATAATTTAATTATTTGGTTGCATGTCTATTTGTGGTATGATAAAATCAAGGTTAATGTAGATTTTAAAAATCATTTCATTAGATGTGACATATTGAAAATTTAGAATAGGTGTAAGGCAAAATTGTCTCCTAAAATCTCTTAATGATTGTCTTCCTAAGATACTTTTTTTAAGAAGGGAAATAATATTGAAACAATTTTCAAGGAGAATTTAAGTTACATACAAGAGAAAAGCAGGAGTTGGAAGGCTTTATATACCATTGATTTGTCTATGTCCAGTAAATTAAATTAAATTAAATTAAATTAAAGAGTCAAGCTTGATAAGAAAAAAATATGAATTTCAAAATGATTAGACTGAATTTGATGTGGAATTGTGTACAAATGACAATATTATTGTCATATAAACTTGATATATAAACTTTTATTGAAAATGGAAATAGAGAATAATCAACTATATGATAAATTGGGCAAAAAAGTGGATATAATATACTGTTAGTCCAATGGGAGAATATATGGAAAAAGGGGGTGAAATTTACATTCAATTATAATCTTAAAGAGAAATTTTATAAAATGATGCATCATTGGTATATGACACCAGACAAATTGTCAAAAATACATAAGTGAGTTTAATGTTGAAAATGTAATCAAATAGAGGGTATACTTTTTCATCTTTGGTAGACATGCAAGAAAGGTAGAAAATACTAGGATCAAGTATGTATTCTGATTCAAAAAAAAATTAAATTACTAAATGAACTGAGATAAAAGTGAAGGAGTAAATGTTTGTTGGAGTATTTTAGATGAATTACTCAAAAGTGGTTTTATAACTAGTTGGATAATAGAGATAGAAATTAGGAATGGGAAGAGCATTATTGTATAAAAATAAACAGATTCAGACAATACACTGTTCATTAAGCACTTATGTATGAATGTATTGAAAAATATATAAACTGTTTTTTTTAAAAAAAGTGGAAAGCTATGCTATAGATGTCCATGTACAAGTAAACAATAATAAAAAAGAAGTCATTATTGCTATGAGTACATCAAAAAATAATATTGTTGGAGGTATAGATTAATATTATCGGAAAAGTTTTTGTTTCCTTTGTTTCCTTTTGCTTATGGACAATTTATTTAATCTATGCAAAAACTGTAGCTTAGTCTCATGATTGGAAGAGTTCTATTGTTCTCTTATACATAACAAAATTTAGTGAGAGTAAGTGATAAAACTACAGGAAGATTAGCATACTAAGTGAGCATGGGAATTGTAGAGTCATAGAGATAGCCTTGAGGCAAATATTTAGAAACTGTTACATAAACAAAAAGGGTAAAAGCATTATTTGTGCCCTGGGAAAGGATATAGTTATTAAGAAGAGATTCAGGCTAGCTTTACAGATTCACTAGGGTATATGAGGGCAGGGAATAGAATCACAAACAGACTTGCAGGATCCGATTACTATAGCCTCTCTCAATAAAGCATGGTTCTGGTTTTCCTATGGAGTCATATTCCTGATCTCGACCACCTTGAAAGGCTGCGAGGAACATATTTGCAGAATTCTGTCAAAAGTACAGAAGAGGTGACAATTAACAAAATCTGAGAAGTGCACTGAGGCTTTATACTGAGCAGGGAGTAGTGCAAAGCATAATTTTGCACTTCAGCAAATTCAAATCTGTATGACTTTGAGAAATAACATTTTATGTACATTAGCCTTGGACAAATATGTTGCTGAAGAATGTAAGGGATTTTATAGTGAATCAAAGCTATGGCATGATGCTGGGAAGAATATTGATCTGAAAATGAATGTATCAAAGACCATAGTAGCTGCATTTGACATGAGAAATGGAGTAAATGATAGCAGATTATACATAACAGTGAAAATATGTTTACTAAAATGATAAGAAAGTGATGGGGAAATTATGTGGTCTGCTGCGAGGGATGATTTTTTGTATAAAATGGCTATCTATAAGTGTGTGTTTCTTCTCTTTTTGTAGTACTGAAGAACTCAAGGTGAAATACAAAGTTGAATGCAGTGGGACGCTGAGCGGAGTGAGACTAGGGTTCCTCAATAAGTAAGTGTAGTAAAAAGAAGAAGAGATAAGATCAAGAATGAAGGTCAATGAAAAAATGTGAGTTGAATGCAAAAGTGAACAACAAGCAGAAAAAAAATATGTTGTGGTTGTTTCATCATGCAGAGGCAATGAAGATTGAATTACAAAACAAATAGATGAAGAAAGAGTGACTGATTTGAGAAGGAAAACTGGGGAGGTTGTCACTAGCTGATTGAGAACCTGAAAAAAAGGTAAGAAAAGCAATGTATGGAGTAAGATATGTCTAAGATAAAAACAAAGATGGTTTGCAAGGATAATACATAAATGAATGATGTCAATGTAAACAATTTTAGCCAGTGGTGGGATTCAGGTTATTTAACAACCGGTTCTCTGCCCTAATGATTTCTTCCAACAACCAGTTTGCCAAACTGCTGAGAAAGTTAATAACCGGTTCTCCCGAAGTGGTGCGAACTGGCTGAATCTCACCACTGATTTTAGCTGTTTCAAGGGGTTTCAGATTTTTCAAATGGCTACTTTGTCTACTGACTTTGGGTTTTTCTCCTAATTTTGTTCAGCTCCATGCATCATTTAGTAAGCAGCTACATTTATTAGCTAAAAAGACACATTCTATAGTCGCATAAGGTTTGTGAGATTTTTTTTTAATGGCATTTGTCCATTGGATTGTTTGCCACTTGATAAAAAAAATAAAACTGGAATCTATTTTTAAAAAATAGGGTGGGGGGGGAATTGAGCACAAGCCAACTCTGGAATTTTTTTTCATCACTATGCATTTGATATTGAATATTTTTGTTAAGTCTATTAGGAATGAGGGGGGAAATCTGATAAATATTGGTCCCCAAATTAAAATTATTGATTTTTTTTCCTTCTGTGGATTAAAAACCTATTAAAATAAACAGTAATTTTAGCAATGTTTCTTTTTTGTTATCTCATGCCTTTAACTTTTTTGCCTTACTAGTTTTCTGCACTCTAGATAATATTGTTTATCCAGAAAGGTAATAGTATGATAAGTATGTGTATATGTATGCATATATATATACTTTTGAATTAATACAAAATACAACAAACTACTTTCAATCATATGAAATCAGATTCCAGGCAAAAGCGTGCTTGTAAGGGGAACGCTCAAGGCTGTCAAAATATAGGTCAATACTGCCTATTTTTCTGTTTAATTTAATAAGCATTTATCTTACTAGGCAGATATATTTTTAGATATTCTTTGGAAAGCAATGTAAGCATCAGGAAATCTTTTTCTTGCTAACCATACATAGTTACAATTGCAAAATCAACTTATGCTGAAAAAAGTTATATTAAGACCAGCAATATTAAGTATCTAACAGGAATGTAGGACAAATACAGTATATTATAGTGTGTGATTATTCAAACTTGTAGCTCACTAACTTCAGTTCTATGACATAGGGGGGTAAGAGTAAGAGATTTTGGGGAAAGCAAAATATGATTTTTCAAACCCTCTTTGAAAAAAATATTAAGTGTAGCAGGGATCAGGAGGAGTGTGGAAAAGATCCCTGACAACAAAGCTTCCCTTTGACTTGGGACAAAATTCAAATTTAATGTGAATTGAGGTAATTCAATTCATTTTATAACTCATGGAAGGTGGGACAAACTCTATTTCCAATATGTAATTCAGGAGCTTTGCTACTAAAGGTGGCCCCACAACTCCTGTGCCAGGCAGGGAAAATAGAAAATCTTTTTCACCTCAGTACATAAAAGATTTTAATGGCAGGGAAAGGAAGAAATGTATTGGATTCAGTTAACTGCAGATTTGTGCTAAAATCCGACTAAGCATGCATCATCTATTGGCTGGCAAAAGCAAGAAAACCAGAGGAAAGATATATGTGTGTACACATACAGAGAGAGAGAGAGAGAGAGAGACAGAGACAGAAACAGAGACAGAAACAGAGACAGAGACACAGAGAGAAAGAGAACATACCAGTGGTAGGTTCCTCCCAGTTCAGCCCGGTTCGGCTGAGCCAGTAGCAGTGATGATATGACGTCACCGAACCGGTTCTCTTTGTTCGGGAGCTGCCCCCCCATTCCCCCCCCCCCCGCATTATTCTTACCATTTATTTGACCCCACCCCCAATCTATTGCTGCCTTCTGAGTCCCAGCTGATCGGCTAGAAGGAAAAAACCTGTTTAAACTCTTGCCGGGAGGCTTCAAAGGGCTGCCCTACAGCTGATCAGTGTTAAACGGCAGTGTGGTGGTAGACCGGTGCCTCTAAAAACAAATGAGTAGACCGGTGCCTCCAAAAATAAATAGGTAGATCAGTGCCTCCAAAAACAAATGAGTAGGCTGGTGCCTCCAAAAACAAATGAGTAGATCTGTACCTCCAGAAACAAATGAGTAGACTGGTACAGCTCTAAAAGCAGTTAAAAGCCTGGTAGACCAGTACCTCTGCTAAATCCTAAAGAATTGTCACATGATCATCAAGCCACGCCCACAAAATAAGCCATGCCCACAGAACTGGTAGTAAAAAAATTTAGAACCCAACCCTGGAATATACATATGCATAACACAATAGCATTAAAAGTTCAATATGACGTCAACATTGATAAGAGTAGCATTATTTAAAACAAGATAGGAAAGCATGCTGAAAAAGTCTGCTGGATTTTTCCCCCCCCAATTTCTTGGTTAGCTATATCACCTGGATTTTCTTTGATGTAATAAAGTAATATGCTTTGTGTGTTTGTTTCTATGCTCCATTTTGTGAATTCATAATTTGTATGTATCACGGTGTGTGTGCATGCACCGGGAAGCACAGGGCAGGTGATCACATGGCCAGAAGGGAGAAGGGAGAAATAGAGGAACTTAAAAGGGGCACTTGACAAAATTCAGAGCTTGTTCTCATTTGTTTCTTTCATTGGGGTTCATTAGGGGGATTTTTTCCTGAAATATATTTCTCCACATCTACAACCCCAGATCTGGGCTATTGTCAAACTTCCTATCTTCTGCTATATCAGATTTGGTCCCATTCTATTCAGTTTTCAGAAGGATAGCTTGCTGATTAAAGACAGATGGTGGGACAAAGTTCTCATATTGTAAGAAGAATGAAAACAGAGGGAAAAACCAAGGGCGCTATTGTTGTTATGTTATAATCCTAACAATAGCGCTTAAACTTATATACCACTTCATAGTGCTTTACAACCCTATCTAAGTAGTTTACAGAGTCAATATATTGCCCCCAACGATTTAAGTCCTCTTTTTACTGGCCTGGGAAAGATGGATGGCTAAATCAACCTTAAGCCAATCAGGATTGAACTCCTGGCAGTGGACAGAGTTAGCCTGTAATATTTAGACCATTTTAGACCACCTACCTCCAAAAATGTTAACAGAGTTGCTCCATATCTTCTTCCTTGTCTTTGTATCACAGGAAACAAGGCATAAGAGCTGTGGTGGTGTAGTGGTCACAATGCAATACTGCAGGCTACTTCTGCTGACTGCCAACTGCCTGCAATTTGGCAGTTCAAATCTCACCAGACTCAAATCTCACCAGACTCACCAGACTATTGTTGGGGGCAATAGGCTGACTCTAAAAACCGCTTATAGAGGGCTGTAAAGCTCTGTGAAGTGGTATATAAGTCTAAATGCTGTTGCTATAAAGAGGTTCATGGCCGTGTTTCAAAGGACCTTGACACCTTTTTTTGGTTAATGAATGGAAGTTAAATACAAAACTTTGAAGGGAACAGAGGCTTTTAATTTTTAAGAGAGTGCTAACAGTAGGGAGCTCTGGATCTAGCTGCCATATAATTTTGGACAATTCCTGAGGATCATTAATCCCACTACATTTGTCAGTAAAGCAGAGGAGCTGCAATGAGGCTATGTAATAGCAAAACAGGAACATCAGTGCTCCTACTTCAAGGAAACCCAAACTATATGAGCCAACAATTCCACAACAAGAAAATTGCTCATGTTTTGATTATTCATTCCAAAAGAAAATAAGGAGCTATTGGGATTCAGCTGTTGTTTCACTGTTTCACAGTAATCTATAAGGAGAACAACCCAGTGCTGTCTACCCCAACCAGGCCCCAACCTTGTTATGGATATTTGTGGCCACAAATTAAATTGTGGAAAGACCAAACATTCAATAGGATAGTGATTAAAAGTTCGATAAATTGTTTCTGAATAATATCCCCAAAAGAAGGCAACCACCTTGTTTTTTACTTATGATATAGAGTATGATTGATTAGCAATAGTACTAATGGAAAATGGTAATATAAACAGACAAGCTCATAATTTTACAGACATCCCTTTAATTCATTTCAAAAATGAAGGAGTTTGCTGACAGAGCAAGCTATTTGTGAAGACCTGCCTAATCTTATGCCAACAACTGTAGAATACTATGGGTAAAATATGCTGTGCACTAGATCTTGCATGATATCTAGAATTGCTCAAGGATATAGAGCTCTTAAGATTATGATGGACTCCTACGACTTTACAAAGTGTTTACAAAAGATTAGGAATATGGTACAGGAGGCTTATGTTTTACAGTATGTACATGACTAGCAATTATATTAAATGCAATAGATTCAATCTCTGTATTATGCAACACCCTGAGAGACTAAAAATATTTCTTCAGAATCATTACTTGTACCTGCCTCAGAGCTCTACATCCAACCACCCACCTGTAAACAATTTTTTCCCCAGTTGGGAGTGGAAACCAATACAATTTGCACCGTAAGTAAAGCAGTGGGTCACAACCACCCACAATCATTTGAAACCAGAGTGCAATGAACAGTTCAAAAGGTTGAACATTCAATATGTGAGCACTCCAGGTAATTCTACTATTGATATCATGTTTGTGAAATTAGCAGAAGTTGTCGTTGCAAGCATTAGCAGTTGTACAGACAACACATACATCTGCAGCAGGACAATCTTTGTAGGCATAGTTGCGTACGTATCATCATTTAAGACTGCGGCTTACAAAAAAACTATATAGTTTTACTGCTGCGTACATTTACCCTGAATGTGTTTCTTTTGCAGTTTACATCATCTGAGTAATGGTAAGGTAATGAGGTTTTAACAAACTCCTGTTGGAATTTATACTATGCTTGACATTAGTGTTAGTTTTATATCCATCACCATAGTAGAATACATGGGAATATTGCTTGTTTCCTGAATACAGTGATAAGCGTATAATAAGTGATTATTTTCAAAGTGACTCCTCCTCCTGTTCACTCCTTTTAACTTTAACTTTTATTAAAAAGAACTTCTATTAAGCTACATTTTAACTACTTTCCCCAACATCCCATTTCCCAAATGTAAACCTTTAAAGTGTGCCTGGTTAAATTGAAGTAACATTAAAACACAAAACATGAGTGTAACAAAAGCAAATATGATCTCAGCTTTACAAATAAAACAGAAATATTATCTTGGGGGTTAATAGGGGAACAGGAAGAGTTCCTCAAGATTACATATTACAGATTCTGATTTTTAATGGTTGGGATCTAATGGGTAGGTATTTGAATTGATTGAATTTCACTGTTTGAAATGCATTCATGGGACCGTAGAAAGGAACAACAGCTTAATCTAGCATGGTAATAGTGCTCATGAGGATAAAAAGAAAAGCGTTTTATGTTCAGATTCATTTGCCTTCAAAAATCACTTACACTGGATTTCTAGCATGCTTAATTTTATTATTTCACTGAATCAGACAATGGCTTGTTAATAGGGAGGAAAAAAATTTATCAGAGCTGTCACCTTATGCAAAGGTTAGGTGGTCTGCTCATTTGATTGTACTCTGTTTCTAAAGAAAATAAAGTAGCATTATTTCATATCCTTACATTAGAGAAAAATGTCATGGCAAATAAATAATGACTTGTACGGGCACATCTTTATCAGGTTTAAACTTAAATTGTCAAAGGCTCTTCTTTACCAATTTGAATCCAACTGAGTTTATTGGGTACCTTGGAAACAATGAAAAAAAGAGTATCTCATTATGGTTTGGAAAAGAGGTATATTAGTTACCAGCCGGCATCCTTTTTTAATCTTGGATCTGTGACTTCTATATGTGATCTTAAATAATGTTTTGTTGTTTCTTTTGAAAAAGAGCTCATCAGAGGAAGGTCAGAAAAGGCAGTGTTATGAGAAATGTGGGCTGTTGATTTTTTATTATTATTTCACTTCTATAGAAAACAAGTTGCAGTGGAATCTTTTCTGTTTCAGCTTTCATGCCTCTGAACCTGGTTTTGAACTTGACTTTTAAGTTCTATTAATATAAGGTTGCTATAGCAGGGTGCATCATAAAATATGATGCTGTAGATGAAGAACTGCACAAAAAACAGTATCCTCTTCAGTTTATGTCTTATATAAAGTAGTCAGACCTGCACAACACATGACTCACTAAGACAAACACCAGCTGTACATGGTGGCCAACTCAGAGCTTGATAGATGTCTTTTTCTGCATTTATATGTATAATTGTCTTGGTGGAGGCAGCATCTAGACTTATTTGGGGGCTGACATTGCCATATAAGAACTGGGAAGAAATGAGGAAACTTTACTCAGTTATTTGGATTTCAATCAACAGTATGGCTGGCACTTAGTCTCGAGAGCTGCTGGAGTTAGACTTCGATCCTTCCAATCTGAATATGGTTGAACCTACTTCTTTTGAGCTGCCTTGAATCATAGCTCAAATATTTTTTTCTAAAGGTGAAACATTCTTGGTTTCAGATCTGGCCTTATACAAACAAACTGATCAAAGAGAGCTTCTTGAATAGGAAGTGTGATCAAAGCTTGTTTGGGAGAAAAATTTCCCTCTTCATCATGAAACACCCAACTCTGCAATGCAATGCAGTAGGAGTTTTTCTACACACTCTCTCCCTCTCTCTCTCTCTCTCTCTCTCACACACACACACACAGAGTGTGCCTGACAGTTCAACTAGAATTGGGTGAAAGTTGCATATTATGACAAGAAGAAGACTCCTGCCATTGTAGACTGGTCAATCTAGTTTTAAACATAGTTTAGTAGCATTTAAGAAAAGTGCTAACCCCATGTTTAAAACAGTTTCCTTAAGAGTATATGGGATAGCATGGTTGCACTGTGAAGTGAAAATCTCTCTCACACTGCACTGTCTAGTCCCATCCATATCTGATCAGCCTAATCTCTCTTTTAAGATTTGCCTCAGAAACGTGGGAGGTAGAGCAAGAGAGTCTTATATGAAAAAAATAAATTCTAAACAATCATAAAATCAGATGTGATCATGTGATGCTTTACTTAATGATTAAACTCATTATTAATATACTATATACTAAATGAATGACCCATTGGGATTCCCCAAAGCAATTTACCTTATATGTGGCCAGAATCTGAAATAACATTTAACACAACTCAGTACTTGAACAAAATGGTTCTGTTGAGATCGGCATACGTGGGACTGATTGGAGTAGATTGTAAGGATGATATCAAAATATAATTTTATCATGTTATTTATTTATATATTAAATTATTGTATTTTATTCCCATTTCATTTTAAACTGTATTTTATTCTCATTTCATTTTAAATTGTATTTTATCCAATTCCATTTTAAATCATTTTTACCAGATTTTAGTAATAATTTGTATCTGGAACTCTGCACTTTGATATGGCCCAAGGGCTAATCAATGAAGTACACTAAATGAAACTAAATGAAACTCATTAGTAATGAATTTTTTAGGCCCCATTGTGGGCATAAATTGAAGACTATCTGTACAAAAGCAATATCTATCAGTGACTCATTAAAGCAACTACATTTTTTCAAGACTACATGCCTAGACATTGTTGCTTGAATGAGTTGCTGACAAGTACTGCATTTCCATTCTACCACCCACAAAATACTATTTTGGCAATTAAATGTGAAGCATTTCCTAGTCCTTACCAAATAGATTCTATTTCATTTTTTTAAATGTAACAGTCCAATATTTTTGTGGTTGGAAGTTTTCAAAATAAATATTCAAGTAGTTCTTCATTATTCATTTTTATAACTTATTTCTGCTGTCTAAAACATGAAGCTCGCTTGTGTCAGTTTTACTTCAAATTCAGTTTCTTTCATTGTTATTTTTTTCCCGAGAAAATGTCCACAATTTTTTGACTGTGGGTAACTTTGGTAATCAAGCCAAACTCCAAAAAATATGGTTTATCCAAACGACTACTCACTCTTTTTTTTTTTTCAAACTTAAGAAGATAAGTACGAATATAGAGCACCAGAGCTAACCATTTGATACTTTCAGGCATGGGCATTGGCTTATATTGCCACGTTGAAGAGAGATGGATAGTTGAATATTGTAATCCAATTATAGATCAACAGCTTTAGAAAAGGCTCAACAAATTAAATCACTAAATCAAATCACTAAAATATCTTGAATCATTAAAACACCAGCATACTAAAAGATGGCAGTAAGCCAACTATAAATTCTAAACCAATGCACTTATAGTCCTACTACAGTATATAAACAAGATCCCAATTTACATTTTTGCTGGAGGCTATTTGAAGCAGATTCATATGAGACAAACTTAATACACCCAGGTATATAGCAAAACATAAAAACAACTTCTCAAACACCAGCAACAATGGGCCCATGTTCCCAATTTCAAAGTGTTATCGCTGCAAGATGCCATTTGGAAGGCAGTGTGATCAATTAAGCTAATTGAACATTTTAATAAGATTTGATTTAGAACAAAAATAAAAGCTTAATCCTGATGACTAACACTATCATCAAATTATAATAAATGCCAGCAGAAATCCGTCCCATTATTGCATGCAGTAAATCAAAGAATTTAAGTGCGCCAAATATGTATGTTTCTTCAAAGGAATTATGAACTAAAAAGCTAATAGAATGGATTATCTGAATCCTGCAAATAAAATGCTATTTAATGAATACAAATATTTAAAAGGTTTTATTCTAAGGCAGTAACTGTGGGGAGCGGGGGATACAATAAGAATAACAAACAATTGAAAAACTAGCGTAATAGCTCTGTGATGGTGGCACAGAAATTCATTCTGTATGAATGAAAGCACCCTTTCTTCCAACATTACATCACATTATGTTTTATAAATTGAATTATACATGCAGGAACCTGAAGAGCATATATTTATTTATTTATTTATTTATTTATTAAATTTCTATACCGCCCTTCTCCTTCCGGACTCAGGGCGGTGAACAGCCAATTTAAAACCAATACAAATACAAAAGTTAAGACGTACTAAAATCAATATAAATTTAGGCTGAAAATGTAAAACCAAGTAAACTAAAACTCTAAAAAGTTTAAAAATAGTTTAAAAATAGGAGGGATCAGGCAAGTCCGGCAAGTTGGAAGAGATGAGTCTTCAAAGCCCGACGAAAGGTCCGGAGGTCAGCGATAGTCCTCAGATCTGGAGGGAGATCGTTCCAGAGGGTGGGAGCTACCACAGAGAACGCTCTCCCCCTGGGGGTCGCCAGCCGGCACTGTCTGGCTGACGGCATCCTGAGGAGGCCCTCTCTGTGGGAGCGAACCGGCCGGTGGGAGGCAATAGGTGGCAGAAGGCGGTCCCGTAAGTACCCTGGTCCTAAGCCATGGAGCGCTTTAAAGGTGATTACCAACACCTTGAAACGCACCCGGAAATCAACCGGCAACCAATGCAGCTCACGCAGGAGAGGTGTCACATGGGAGCGCCCTGTCGCTCCCATAATCCCCCGCGCGGCCGCATTCTGTACTAGCTGAAGCCTCCGGATGCATCCCAAGGGGAGCCCCATGTAGAGAGCATTACAGTAGTCCAAGCGAGACGTGACGAGCGCCTGAGTGACTGTGGTTATGGTTATATATAAATAGGCTTCTGTCTTTTCATCAGCAGATAGATTGTATTGTAATTTTACTTTTATAAGGGGTTAAAGAGGAAAATAATAATTTTTTAAAAAAGCAGAGAAGGCCTGTTTAATTTAGACTGATAGTTCTGGGCAGTCTGTGCCTTCCTCATTCTGTCAGAGAAGGAAAAAGAACAGACACACACAATTGTATAGGTTTTTCTGTATTAAATAAAATATGATGTGGAAAGCAGGCGCCTTTAATTGTTTTGCCATGTTTTACCAACAGGATGGCTAATAATCATTCTTAAAAATAAAACAAGTTGAGTTTGAAGAAATAAATATTTTCAGAGAAACATGCAAAATTTTTTCTTTGCTCATTTTTTCCAAACCACCTGAGCATGTAAAGTGACTCTCTTTTGGACATTATAGCTTGAGAATTTTGAATCAAAGTGGTATGGCCTTTTCTATCAAGATTCCCCCCTCCCCCGCCCCTCTTTTGAGACAGACATTTTGGAGGTGGTAGCCTTACCAAAGCCTCAGCTGCTCCTGTTACAAGCAATCCTTTACAGGGGTAATTTGTGCCAATACAGTGATTGAAAAATGTTCAATTATTCTCCCACATGCATTGCTATCAGCAAGCCTTACCTGCAAACGTGTCATTGCTCCACACAGACTCACCATATGGAGACATTTCCAGCAGCATGATTCAGTTCAAGTTTATTCTTTTTTTTTTTTTTTTTTTTTTTTTTTTTTTTTTTGAAGCAGATGCTCACTTCTTCAGATTACCCACAGAGCTAAAGATCCATGCTGGCACTTGAAGTAGAAATCAATCAGTTCTACATTGCCTTCTCTTTAAGTACTGAAATTAGCCCATTGTGGTATCTTCCCTTTACTGAATCATTTGTCATTGAATACTGTATCTCAATGGTCCTGATGTTTTTGGATGTAAGTGTACACAAAGGTAAAATATTCACATATGATGCTTCTCTAGATATCAGCTGGTGCCTAGCTCTGGCCAAAAAAGTAATTACTCCTTCCTCTTCACATAATTTGAATAACCCTGTGGTATTCTGCTCTAACATATTATACCTCCTGTTTACCTCCCACTTTGGACTCATTAGTTGTTTTGTTATCATTAGTGGTTTATTTATGTATTATTTGATCTATTGCCCATAAGTACAGTGAGAGCACATTGACTTGTTCTTTTTTCAATACAAGTGTCAATTTGAATGAAGGTGATAGTTTGCTCCACTACTAATTACTATAGCAGCCATCCTGATGATACTCTTATAGAACTGTACTCTCTCTCTCTTTCCCTTTGCCTGAAGCAAACATCTCTACAGTGTGTCACATTCAAGGGAAAGTGGATACATTTAAAGCCCTAAGTGAAGGTCAACTACACTCAAAACTTATCTTCCCACAAAAGGACCCCAACCGCAATAATGGCAAATATCAGCAAAATACCAAAGTTCTCAAGCATACACACACACCTCTAGTCAAACAAATAAAAAAAACTTGGGAAAAATAAAATGGTCATCATTCTGTGCAGAGAAGAATCCTCTTGATATTTTAACCAAGAACTCCTACTATTGGCTTTGACCAATCGATATTGTCATTCTCATCCCACATTGTTAAAAGCAGATGTAGACTATTACCAGTGGTGGGATTCAAGTAATTTAACAACCAGTTCTCTGCCCTAATGATTTCTTCCAACAACCAGTTTGCCAAACTATTCAGAAAGTTAACAACTGGTTCTCCCAAAGTGGTGTGAATTGGTTGAATCCCACCACTGATTATTACTATATGGAATATTAATGCCACAGTGACATACGAAGGATCCCTGACCTCCACACCTTCCATCGTGCTCTGAAGACCCTATTGTTCCATCAAGCCGGCCTGACCAAATAATATTTTAATGGGTTTTTTAAATGGTTTTAAGTGGGTTTTTAGCTAGGGGTTTTAATCACAGCCAAATGCTTTAATTATTTTAATGGTTTTTAGCTTTTGTGTTGGGATTGTTTTATTATGGCTGTACAGCGCCCTGAGTCCTTCGGGAGAAGGGCGGTATAAAAATACAATAAAATTAAATAAATAAATAAATAAATAAATAAATAAATAAATAAATAAATAAAACAAAATGTCATACTTTTTATTGCATACTGATGCATCTTTTCTAAATCTCAAACTCAGATCTCAACCTTAGGAATATGCATCAAATTCATCTGAATACTTGGCTATATCAGATTGCCTTGGGCTGATTTTATACCTTTGTGAAAATACTATATAAAGAAAGTTATGAAGTTTTCTAAATTTATTGCATTAGTACTATCATTTAGAATACTGCGGCCTTAATGAAGTAAATAAGGTAATATTATCACTAAACCTAGAGCAGAAAGTCTATTGTCTGTTATTTGAATGGACTAAACATTAAGACTATTAGAAGTAAAATATTGGAATATAAAGTTGGTTTGTTTGATCAAGAAGAGCCAGTTTTCTCTAATGACTATTGTATCACCTCATTAACCGTCTCCTAAACCTTCATGAGGGATGTGGTGGCTCAGTGGCTAAGACACTGAGCTTGTTGATCAGAAGGTCGGCAGTTCACCAGTTTGAATCCCTAGCATTGCATAACAGAGTGAGCTCTTATTACTTGTCACAGTTTTTACCAACTTAGCAATTCAAAAGCACGTAAAAAATACAAGTAGAAAGATAGAGACCAATTTGGTGGGAAGGTAACAGTGCTCTGTGCACCTTTGGCATTTAGTCATGCTGGGCACATGACCACGGAGATGTCTTCAGATAGCGCTGGCTCTTTGGCTTAGAAACAGAGATGAGCACCGCCCCCTAGAGCCAGAAACTACTAGCACCCATGTGCGGGGCAACCTTTACCTTTACCTTAAACTTTCATGAGAGTCAATCTGGTGTAGTGATTAAGACATCAAGATAGAAATTAGGAAACCTTGAATTCTAGTCCTGCTTTAGGCACAAACCCAGCTGAATGACCTTGGGCCCTAACTCTCTCTTTGGCCTAAAAAGCAGGCAATGACAAGCCACTTCTGAAAAACTGTGCTAAAAAGTCTTCAGGGACGACTTCCGGTGGCGCCTTCCTCGTTGACGGCGGGCTTTCCCATGCCCGCCGGCATCTCGGCGTGTATAGAGCCGCCGCACAGCTGGCAGGCGGCTCGAAAAACCTGCACCTCGTCGGGAGGAGCAGGGAGAGCTTCTGGGGGTGAGGTGAGCCCCCTGAGTCGCCCCAGGAATGTTTCATTTGTCCTGGGGAGGGCTCAGAAGGATGGCTCCCCCACTATCCCCCAGAGAATGCTCCGCGCCGAGACAGTCCTCCGCTAATTAGCGGAGCCAGACGCTGGGAGCAACACCACAATTGAAGCGGTTACTGAGCAAGTTGAAAGAGAAGAAGAAAAGTTGAAGCAAGTATGGATTTTCTTACTGATTTTTTTTTGAATTTTCTGGAGGAGGAAGGAGGGGAAGGGGGAAGGAGAGGAAGAGAAGTGAAAGTTTGCAAGAAAGTCTTTTAAGATGGCGACTGGTTTTAATTGAAGAAATGCCAGTGCGAATGAAAATGGAGTCCAGTCCTGAAAAGTTTCGAAAGGCTTTGAAATAAATATTTTTCTATGGGAAAGGCACTTAAAGAAAGAAGAACTTTTTTGGACATTTTCTTTTTTAAAAAACTACAGTAAACTAAAGCAAAATAAAGTAAAGCAAGGCAAAGTAATTTAAAGTAAAGTAAAGATGACTAAAGGAAGGGGGGGCTCCCCTACGAGCCAGCTGAAGTATAAAGCTGAGATGACTCACTTGTGTGGATTGGCAGAAGGGGACTTAAAAGATCTTATAACAACTTCCCTACTGAGCGTTGTTGATAAAATTAAAAATTCACAGACGAATCTTGTGGATTTGGTTGCTGGAAAGCATGACCAATTAAGCCAAACTATTATTAAAGCAATCTCAGATCTTTCAAATGTGGTGATTGAAATGGAGGAGAAGGTGACTGAGATTAGCAGAAAAGTTGATTCTCAGATACAAGAAATACAAGAAAAGTTTGTGGAAGCTAAGATTCGAAACCAGATTATACAGAATGATATTATCATGCTTCAAATTAAAACAATGGCATCAGCGATCAGACTAAGAGGTATTCGAGAAAACCAGAGAGAAAATTTAAAAGCAATTTCTGCAAAGGTTTTTGCTGAATTACTAGAGCTAGAAGATGAGATAATTCTTGGCTGTATAGAGAAAGCTTATACAACTCACGAGTAGCCAAACAACGGAATTTGCCTAGAGATGTTGTTGTTTACTTTACTGATAAAAGGCTGAGAGATGATATCATACAAAAGTCCTACTCTGCCAGAGTGCAAGTAGAAGGTGCACAAATCAATATTTTTAAAGAGTTACCATCGAAGGTTCTAAAGGATAGGAAAGAATTTGCTTTTTTGACAAAGGAACTGAAGAAAAGTAATATCCCATTTAGATGGGATTTACCAGTTGGCATAATTTTTAGATATCATGGTGTGAGATATTGTTTGAATACTATTGGAAAAGCAGAACATTTTTATAAAAATATCTTTAAGGGAGCCACTGAATATGTGAAGAACAAGAAACAAGAAAGAGAATCTGTAAAAGGCAAACAGAAGGAAGAGATTCAAAGTATGAATCAAAGAATGTTAAAAGCACAAGGAGAACAAGGCGGTTCTTTAGAGGACTCTATTAAGGACTTCTCAGATGGGAAAATTGAATATCCTGGTGAATTTAGAGTAGGAGCACTGGACCCTGAACTGCGGGAGCAAGATTTTGAAAATATTATAATCCGAGATGAGCAGCAGCAGGGGTCCAATGTTACCCAAGAAATGGATGGTGATGTTAAACAGCAGGAAGAAGTCAATGAGGAAACTCAAGTGGCATATACTACTGGGCGTCGTGAAGTCCTTCAGCAAATAAAGTTGTTATCAGAATATATGGAAAGTGTTGTAAAAAGGTTATAAAATTTTTTAAAGTCTATACTGAGTTGGATTTATGGATTATAATGACTTCATCCTGATTTGGAGACTTACAAAAAATCTTTATTATCTTGAATTGGATTTATCATCCTGAGCAAGTTTAACAGATTGCTGCAATAGTAGCAGCGATCTGTGATTACCCTATTATAAGTTTTCCCTGGAATTTACCATCTAGGAGGAAAGAAGGGAAATGAAAACATCTTACAACTAGAAGGAGTGAACAACAAAGGGTGGCAGGATTTGAAACAGTATTAAAAGAACATCTGGGAATGCAGTTTCAAGAATTTTTTTTTTTTGCTTGTTTTTTTTTTTCAAGGATTGGTGGAGCTGCATTGGGTTTTTTTCTTTTTTTCTTTCTTGTTGAAATAGAACAAGTTAGTTTGAATGATTCTACCTAGAGGAGTGAATATCTTCGTGGTTGTATACTGTTTATACAAGGTCACACGGGGGGTTTAAGTGGAATGTTTTATTTCACTGATGGGGGCAGATAGAAGACGAAGCTTATTGGAATTGGATAAATGTGGAGAAAGAATATTTAACTTCAATCAAGATGAAGAGAAGACTGAAAGTTGGATTATGGAAAATTATAATAATATATGTATAATTACATTACATTGCATGTTTCATGTTCTTGTTTTTTGTTCTTCTGTGGTTTTTTTTTTTTTTTTAAATTAAGGGGACTAGTTGGGATCAAATTATTTGATATTATTTGATATGAATATGTAGGTTACACTATTTTTGGGGGACTGAGTTAGGCATATGACTTGTAATGCTAATATTAATGGGTTAACTAAGGTCAGAAATTTTTTTAAATTGGTTTAAATATTATAATGGTTGTTATTTTTGGGTGTTTTTCTTATTATAGTATTGTTAATTTTAGATAAATATTTATTTGTATGGGGGTTTTTTTTTCCTCTTCTTTCTTTTTTTTTCTTTTTTTTAATATTTTTTTAATTCTTTTTTCTCTTTCTTCTCTCTTCCTTTCAATTTAGAATTGAATATATAATAGTTTTCGCTTTTCTCTTTGTTATAAATTTTTGTTGTTTTTCTTTTTTTATAAAAAAATGTGTAGCGGAAGTCAGGGGGGGATGGGGAGGGAAAGGGCGTGGTTGGGGGGAGGTTGGGGGGAAGAGGAGGGGCGGGAGGGGGGGAGGGGTGAAAAAGGGGGGAAAAATTCTGTATTGTAAAACTTTTTCAATAAAAAAAAAAAGTCTTCAGGGACTTGTGTTGGTTTTCTTTCTTACTATACAATCAGAAGACATTTCCATTCTTTATTAGTCTTCAACTTTTATTTAATCAGCCCCCCAAGCCCCAAGCCCCATTTAACCCCATTGAATTTCTTACATGTTGCACAATCTTTGTATTCCTCAAAGCTTTCTGTCTACCTTCTACATTTTAAAATATTTTTCTGTATAATTTTCCTATCGTACCTGGCAGTTTTGGCTGTATCTTGGTAGTTAAAGTAGTTATACGGGACAGCCTCTCCTTCTAGTTCTGTTCTTCTAGTCTAGAAGATATTAGATCCCAAATGAAATTTATCCTGAATCTCAAGGGACATTGTTTATCCTGAATCTCATAGTTACATTGAGATGGGAATGCCTCCTTCCCTTCAGTTACTGGTCACTGCTTCTGCTGCCATTTGTTCTGTTTCTTCCTATTGGACTATACTTTGATTATGTCATAGGAGCCTATTGTTGGCTAGCTATATTTTTCCTGGCTGCTAATACACAACATACAGTAGTGAAGAGAAAATTTATTTTCCAGGCAGGATGTAAATTAAACAGGTCAGTGACTTTTCAGTCATTAGACTGAGATGAATTCATCTTTCTCTTTTTGTCAATCCAGACTCCTGGCAACTGCAAGCATACACTGATGCAGTTTTATTGGAAAATTTTCAGAGGTGGTTTGCCAGGACCAGAATTCAGTCTTAGTTTCTAGCCCAGTGCCTTTTTACCACTGCACCAAAGTGGCTCTCTTCTTTTACCTAGCTGTGAGAAATATGGACTGTTTTAAACTGGCAGGTTTGTCCAAATAAACTTTTGAAGTATACACGTATATACTTTCTAATTCACTATAATAAAGTGACGAGATATTTAATTGAAATAAGTGAAACCCCATAGAGGAATATAACAAGTTAAAAACTGATTTAGCAATAGCAACAGCAGTTAGACTTCATAATTCCATTTCATAGTTCTTTACAATGCTCTCTAAGCAGTTTATAGAGTCAGCATATTGCCCCCAATAATCTAGGTCCTCATTTTATCAACTTTGGAAGTATGGAAGGCTGAATCAAACTTGAGCCGTTCAGGATTGAACTCCTAGCAGTGAGCAGCAAGTTAGCCTGGAATATTGCATTCAAACTATTGTGCCACCACGACTCTATAACTCATATAGAGTATGAGTTAAGGATGGGCAAGTTAAGGGGGGAAGGGAAGAGAAAGGAAGATGTTGATCGGAAGCAAAGAGGCCTATGGAATATGTCATACTGGAGGCAGCAGAGGAACAGGAATGAAGGGAAGGTGCTAGCAGGGCTGGGGACAGATGGGCTGATGGAATTTGCCACCCTGGACCTGGATGGCAATTGACTGGATTAAGGAAAGAGAAAAGAGATGCACTGAGAATGGTTTGACAGAATTTGGAAAGCTATCTATTTGCAGGGTGGGGGCGGGGGTGGGGAGTAGGGGGTAGGGGGTTAAACCACAACACATTTTCTCTTTCATGCAGAGAAGTATTTCACAGAACAAACTAACAGCAGAGGCTAACAAAGACTTTACAATCTACAATCAGTTTATAATCAGTGTGATATAAGTACTCCTTCCTTACAATAAAATATAAGGAGATGCTATTGTAGAAAATAATCATATCATCTAAATAGAGATACATTTGTTCTACCTGTGATGTGTAAACCCATTATGAAGGATAATGTGTGGCAGCAGATATGCAAGATAATGTAGTTATGAAGCCTTAATAGTATAAATAGTGCTGTCTGAGATATATTGAAACCCCATAACACGTCTGCTCGGTGATGTATGTTTTGCTTTTCATGCTGTAGCTAACTGGAATTATCACTGAACCAAAGTAACAACCTTGACTGTACAAGTTATTTGTTATCGCATTTTGAAGGAATCTCAGGGTCCCTGTTTAAAGTGGAAGGCGGCATAGGGCTTTCCTCACAGGAGGAAATGATGAAATAAACCTTACAAAAAATGAAAAGCCAGCAGAGGGGCTGCAAGAAAAGGGAAAAGAAAAAGATATGCAGGGAATGGAGAAGCAAATAAACACCATGCAGGCAAAGAGCCTAAAGCTACTCATGAAATTTAAAGTAAACCTTCTTGGAAAATCCCTAAAGTAGAACTGCACTGAATTTGACAGCTTTTCATTAACTGAGGCAAATTTTTCCCTATTTTAAAACACTGAATTTCTGCCTTGCTTCAATGTTTGCCTTTACTAAACTTCTTTTTGAAAATTTAGAAACCAATGCTTTTGCTGTAATTTTTTTTTCAAAATAAGAAGAAATGAAATATCCCATGTATCAGGAAGATCTACTGTACAATGTGCAATGATTATTCATATGTGTGTATGTTTGTGCTTTACTATATATAATTAGGATCTCTCTCTCTCTCTCTCTCTCTCTCTCTCTCTCTCTCTCTCTCTCTCTCTCTCTCTCTCTCTCTTGGATGAAGTGGTGTCTGTTTAAACTTACAGGGAGAGCAGAGTTATTAAATGTGTTTGTATTTGTTATGATGGATGTTTGATTTCTTTATATATTTATTTTCCTTTTCTTTGTAGGTAGTCCTTGACTTGCAAACAGTTTTTTAGGGACCATTCAAAAATCACGACAGTGTTGACAAAATGGACTGGACCACTGCCTTAAGTTACAGCCATTGCAGTGCTCTTATATGGTTTGGGAATTAAATTTAGGGATTTGGCAGCCTGACCACACATACAATCTCAGGAGCATTCCAACTGCCCCCATTCACTCCCCCTCCCATTTATACACTTTTGGCCATACTTCACCCTGTCTTGTGGGGCAACAAGCCTCAGCAAGTGGCAGCATTCATTCCTTCCCCAAGAGGCAACATTTGCTCAAGCTCCGGTATTCATTTTCTTCCCAAACGTAGCAGAGAACAAATGCTAGGGCATTTGCCACTTATAGGGAGAGAACAAGTGTGTGAATGTTGCCACTTGAGGGGGACCAAAATAAATGCTTGGGCTTGAGCAAATGCTACTGGTTGCTGAGTCTTGCTGCCCTATAAAGCAAGGTGCAGAGTGGCCAAATGGACATTGAGATAGGTAGTGGGGAGGGAGCTGCCTTAGGGTTGGGAGAGACCAAATCCAGCATGGCTTGGATTGAGATGAGCTCTCACTTAACAGTTTTTGATTCTCAGTTAATGACTTAACAGGGAGAGATGGAATTGTGGACACTAAATGATGTGATATCTTGTGTCATGTGATATCTTGCTTTATGACCACTTTACTTAGCCCCCAAAATTCTGATCCCAAATAGAGGACTACTAACAGCCATGGTGGCACAGTAGTTAGAATGCAGTACTTTAGGTTAACTCCCCGCTCACTCCAGGAGTTTGATTCTAAGTGTTTCAAGGTTGACTCTGCCTTCCATCCTTCTGAGGTCGGTAAAATGAGGATCCAGATTGTTAAGGGCAATATGCCGACACTGTAAACCACTTAGAGAGGGCTGTAAAGCACTGTGAAGCAGTATGTAAGTCTAAGTGCTATTGCTATTATATTCACTCTTTTCTTCTTTTTCTTTTTTCTTCCACTTTTTATTCTTTCTTTCCATTCTTTTCTTTTTCTCTAAATTTAGTTTGTAGGAATGAAATATCTACAATTAAACAACTAAGCTCAGAGAGCACCCAGGGCTCCACAATAAGCCAGATGTTTTACAAATAATAAAATCAATAATTGACTATTATAGTTAGCATATGACTTTACTGGTGGCTACTGTTTTCTCAATACTGTTGTTCATGTCTGAGCCAAGTGGTTTCTATTGTATCTGGCTGCCTTGATGGTGAATTATTATTATTCTGTATTCCATGCTTGCTTGCTTCTTTATTTGTACATTTACGTATAAATGTCTAAATCATTTCAGTCAACTAACTCTGAGAAGTGTACAAAGTAATAGCCACCACCAGTGGAACAATAAAATGCAATAATATACAATAAAATATACTAGGCACTTCCTCATAGTGAAATAATAAATTATCTCTTAGAAGAAGAAAAAATGGGCAAAAGCAATTTTGGTAACAACTCAAATGGTGTCTTTTGACACCAGAGCTACTCAACGACCAGTAATAAAGTACTATACTGCACATGTTTATGTTGTGCCTAGTACCTCTAATTGATGATGTTATAAATGCTAATACAGCATGTGATGATAAACAGCTCAACAAAAGCTTGTGTGCACTGATTTGTATCATACATCTTGCAGCATCGTTCGCAGTTCAACTGAGATGGCAGAGCTACAGACGAAAGCATCCACAAGAATGTATTAAAAGGAAGTTGGAGGATTCTGGGTGTAAAAAGAATGAGTGATGTGATCAGCAATGCTGATTCCATGGGGATGCTTGTGATTTATTTATTTATTACATGTATTTATATGCCGCCCTTCTCCTCAAGGACTCAGGGCAGCGAACACAAGTTAAGAAACATGTACAATAAAATCGCACTTTAAATCAAATAAATAATTAATGATAAATAATAAACCCAGAATCAGAGTCAGCCTATTTGCTTGATCAGCCAAGTCTTCAGCTCCCGACGAAAGGAGCGGAGATCAGGAGCCGTCCGGAGCTCGGTAGGTAATTCATTCCAGAGGGTGGGAGCACTCACAGAGAATGCCCTAGCCCTGGACACCGCTAGATGACATTGGCTCGCCGTCGGGACCCTGAGGAGAGCAGCCCTATGTGAGCGAACAGGACGGTGGGAAGCAGGCAGGAGAAAGTCCTGTAAATATCCTGGACCTAAATCATGTAGGGCCTTATAGGTGAGAACTAGTACCTTGAAGTGGACCCGGAGAACCATTTACTCCTCCCCACCCCAAAAGGTGACAATTGGGAACATTCACTAGAAGATATTTAAGAAGGAAGACCAGTTAATTATCTTTTCCAATCTAGAGGAACTTAATATTTAATAGAATAACTTTTTTTTTTTTGCATTTCGACATTTCAATTTAAGAATGTCCAAGAACTTAAGAATGTGTGCGATGATGTTTACTAGGAATATCAAGTATTCTGTTGAACTCCTGGGAGTGCTTGGGGCAGGCTGGGTTTTTATTTTTATCTTTTTGGTGGGGGGATCCTACCTGTTCTTCTTTCCGCTTCTTTTAAAAAAAGAAATAATAATATAATGCATGAACAGCGTGGAACCTGGGTGTCATGCATTCTAATACAAATAAAACTAGTAAAATTAATAGTAGTTATTACATTCAATCCTTATATATTTCTAATAATAATAATAATACACATTTATATTAAATTGTAGTTTATCATTATTTAATTATTCCATGTTTTTATATATTGCTCAAATGCCACTCACTATATTATTTGATCATACATAATACTGCTGCCATTCAATTTCTAAGCTTCCCTCATTATTGCTTTTATTTTATTATGTAAAAATGTATACACTAACATTCCCCCTTTCTCTTACTTCTATCTCTATTCTATCTTTAATCAGGTCACCATTTTATTAAAAGAAGTTTTCTTTCTATCCAACATCTCTCGCCCACTTTGGTGCTTTGAATCCTGTTCATTTTTAACTTACTTCCCATATTTCACTCTTTACATCTATTTGTATTAAAATACAATCATTCATTATTTTGTTATTCAATGTTTCAATACACAATTCTAATACCAATCCCAATATTATTTAGATATACAAAATTATTCTAATCATATTCTTTACAATCATCAGATGTATATAATTATGATAGTAATACACAAGTTTGTATTGAAGTATGTTCTTTCATTATTTAATTGCTCAATGTTTCAATATATTATTCCAATGCCAATCACAATATTATTAAAATGTACCTAGTTTTCCCATTTTATTGTTACTTTTATTCCATTATATAAGGGTATGTATATGCAAATGTTTCCCCCTTCTATTATTTCTACCTAATTTCTAATCATGCCATCATTCTAAAAAAGAAGGGAAAGAAAGAGAAAAAGAAAAGCAAATCAAAAAATCAAAGAGAGAGAGAAAGAAAAAGAAATCCTTTCCTTTCTTTCCATCACCTCTTGCCCACCATAGTACTTTAGTTGCTATACTTTTTTTTACTTGCTCTATAATATTTCAATGTATTAATTATTAACATATTAACATGTTCATTATTCTATCCTTGAACAGCTTATGAGAAGATTTGAATGAAAGCACTACTATTCAGTTCAATATACAACTAAAGCAGGGGTGAAATCCAGCAGGTTCTGACAGGTTCTGGAGAAATTTTGAGTAGTTCAGAGAACTGGCAAATATCACTTCTGGCTGGTCCCAGAGTGGGGTGGGAATGGGGATTTTGCAGTATCCTTCCCCGGAGTGAGGTGGGAATGGAGATTTTGCAGTATCCTTCCCCTGCCATGCCCACCAAGCCACACCACACACACCAAGTCACACCCACAGAACCAGTAGTAAAAAAAAAATTGGATTTCACTACTGATCTAAAGTTCTTTATTTGTCAACAGTTATAGAAAAACACAGCATCTTCACATAGCTTACTGTTGCTATCTCTAATAAAAGTAAAACAGCATCCCCTAGAACTGTTTTTATTCTGCTTCTCATTTAGGAATGTATCTAGGACAACTCAGAAATGAAGCAAAATGTCTATAAACAGATGGATATAAAGAATTTTTAAAGTATAGTTCTAGGCACCTCCGATTCACCATTTTTCACATGTTCTAAAATTTACTTGTTTTCTTTATTAATCCTGTTATTCCTTTAAATAGTAAACATTCGCCACTCCAATAAATCACTTTCAAGTTAATATAATTTGAATGTTTTGTTACCTATTGCATTTTTGTTACCTATTGTCACAGCTCTGATGATGACAAAGATTTAGTAATTCATCCCAACATTAACAATTTATTTTCCTAACATATTTATGGAATGTCAGCATCTCTGGGATTGTTCAAAGGTTGCTCATGATAGCTTACAATGATGACCTTTGCTTAAGATTGAAGTAAACAACTTAGATCACAGGTATGCATTTTTTTTGTAACCCATCCACTTTGCTCTGCTGTACAGGTGCTCTCTCAGTGCAAGTTATCCCGAAGGTTCTTCCCAGAAATATTAGCAAGAAATTAATTGACTTGACACTGGCATATGGTACAGTAACCTCCTATTCCCTTCAAACAGGTTTGTATGTGACATTATCATCTACATGAGCCAAGTCCAGCTGACAATCTGTCTGCTTCTTTTGTGTTCAAAAACCTCCATAATTAAAAGTATTGCAGCCTTCAAAGTGTTTGCACACTCCAGGAAACAGTTCTTTGCCTGGAAGAAGGATGAGGAATGAATTACTTGTCCTCATGAATTCCAAAGTAATGGAACTTTTCCAAAATGAACACGAGCCCACACAGGAGTCAATATTATTTATTTATTTATTATTTATTTATTTATTTATTTATTTTAATTTTTATACTGCCCTTCTCCCAGGGGACTCAGGGTGGTGCACAGCCAGCAATAAAACACACATATACACAAAATTTAAAAACAATTTAAAAACATATTAAATAATTCAGCCCCAATATCATTAAAAATAAAACAACCATTAAAATTCATGCTTAGGCCAGCCCAGCTTATTGAAACAATAACGACTTGAGGGCACGGCAAGAGGTGCATAGGTCAGGGATCATCCATATCTCCGGGGGCAATTCGTTCCAGAGGACAGGTGCCCACACAGAGAAGGCTCTCCCCCTGCGGGTTGCCAGTTGACATTGTTTGACCGATGGTATCCTGAGGAGTCCCTCTCTGTGGGAGCATATTGGCCAGTGGGAGGCTATCAGTAGCAAAAGGCGATCACATAAGTACCTAGATCCTAAGCCATGGAGTGCTTTAACACCTTGAATCGCACCCGGAAGACCACCAGGAGCCAGTGCAGCTTGCGCAGGAGAGGTGTTAAATGGGTGCCCCGTGTCGCTCCCATAATCACCCATGTGGACACATTCTGGACCAGTTGGAGCCTCCGAGTGCTCTTCAGGGGGACCCCCATGTAGAGAGCATTACAGTAGTCCAGACAAGAAGTGACGAGAGCATGAGTGACCGTGCACAAGGAAACACGGTCCAGAAAGGGGCGCAACTGGTGAATCAGGCGAACCTGATAAAGAACCCCCCTGGCCACAGTTGTCACATGATCTTCTAGAGACAGCCGCGTATCCAGGAGAGACCCAAGTTGCGAGCCCTCTCTGTGGGGGCCAAGTCTCACCCCCAATAGTCAGTGATGGAACCAGCTGGCTATACTGGGACGTCGGGAACCACAGCCACTTGGTTTTGGAGGGGTTGAGTCTGAGCCTGTTTCTCCCCATCCAGATCCACATGGCCTCCAGGCACCGGGACATCACGTCAAGGGCATCATTGGGGTGGTCCGGGTGGAGATGTACATCTGAGTATCATCAGCATACTGATGGAACTTCACCCCAAAATCACGGATTGCTCACCCAGCGGCTTCACATAAATGTTGAACAGAAGGAGTGAGAGGACCGATCCTTGTGGCACCCCACAAACAAGGCCATATCTGCCATATCTGGTAATACCCGCCAGTCAACTCCTCCCTCTTGAACAAGGTCGAAAATGAGGGGGGCTTTATTTATCATGGACCTAGCATTGCACAACATCAGCTGAAGGCCCAGGCCCTGAGGATCTGCGCAACCCGGGGAACGAGAAATGCTTTGGGGACCGGAGTGCATAATTGCTCGCAAACAGTGAGTGTGCACTCCTGCAACATGATATGGCCCCCTGCTACTGCCATATCTGCCCCTCCCACCCACAGTACTAATTGAGTAGCCCTCACTAGTATGGAATTTAGTCCCCTCCCTAACATAGTTTTGGTAGTGTTTGGCATGTAACTCAGTCTCATGATACACAGTGACAAATTGCTCTCTTTATTAAATGATTTTACTGACCTTTAAGTTTTCAGTAAAAATACCTTTCCCTTTATCACTGCTATGACCCATTCTTTAAACTTTTTAAAATGCCAGCTTATTGGAAAATTAGACCTGAATTTAGTTTCAAAAGGACCATGAAGTAGGGACCTCTTCTCTTAAGTTACTGAGTAAAGAAAATCATACTCATTGACATTGTTAAATGATTAGCAATAAACCACATGTTTTCTAAAAGTTCCCATGATCACATGCTATTCAAATCTATTATATTTGTTTCCATGTGTTTCAACCTTAGCAAATTTAAGAAATGTGAACTTCAACTCCCAGAATTGAATTGCTGGGATGCTGAGGATTCTGGGAGTTGAAGTCAACACATTTTTTTAATTAAATGATTTTCAAGTAAAATTAAGACTATTATTTGTTGGCTTCTTTAAACATCTGCACATTGACAGACAGACAGACAGACACACACACACAAGTTGCTATATGTTCAAAAGGAAAGGGCTTAGTTTTAGAATCCATTTTTAAACACCGGCACATAAGTATTCCCTTAGCTACACAGCATTGTGTTTCAACTCTGTCCTCATATTAACATAACCTGTTTTCTTTGGAACAGACAACTTTTCAAAATCCCTTGCTCCCCAAAGAAAAACTTACACAAATTGCCCTATAGCCTTAGGCTATGATCTTTCAAGCAACATAAAAGAGTCTAGATCAGATAGAACAGTGATGGCTAACCTTTTTGCCGTCATGTGCCTAAAGTGGGGGGAGCGCAGCGAGGTCACCCATATGTGTGCTCCTGCCCCTGCACCCCCCCATACACTTTTGTCACATGATGGCACAGTGGGCCCGGTAGGCCCGTTTTTCACCCTCCTCAGGCTCCAGAGGCTTTCTAGGAGCCTGAGGAGGATGAAACAGCCTCCCCACCCCACCCCGAGGCCCTCCAGAAGCTGGAAACAGCCCACTTCCCAACTTCTGGTAGGACCGAAAGGCCCAAAAATCAGCTGACCAGCGCACACATGTGAGCTGGAGGAGCTATGGCAACACTTGCATGCCCACTGATACAGCTCTATGTGCCACCTGCGGCATATGAGTGGCGAACCCATGCCATAGGTTCGCCATCACGGAGATAGAATATAATGAGAGATGCTCTTCTTTGGAAAAGCCTCACAAAAAAGTTTTCCAGAAGATTACTTCAAAATAGATGGAATTTAAGAACTTTAACAGAGGGCATAATTTTTAAGAGGCCAAGTCCCAGACACTTAGATCAGAATGAAATACAAATAAATCCAGTTATGAGCTAACATAAATGAGATTTTCCTTAAAAGTCACAACCCAGTCATTGTCTTTTCCCACTTCTACAGGAATGATTCCAAAATCACTCCCATACTTTATCTATGCAACAGTGATATATCTATCCACTTTGATTACTCTTAGTCTTTTTTCTAATTGCTTTTGTTTTCATCAAGCATCAAGATCTTCTCCAAAGACTTGTCATCATTATTTATCCAAAATATTTCAATGTAAGTTATATTATTAGAAGTTCCAGTGATCTACATAGTATTGAAACACCTAGTATTAAATAATTTGATCATCTTCCAATCCAAAGCATTTTCCATATTTTTCTCTAGAATCTCAATTCAAAGCATCAATGAAAAACAATGAAGTTTTTCTTTGTTCAGACTTTCCAATAGTTCAGCTTTCACAGCCCTCTTTTGCAAGCAGGAAAAATATGGCCTTGATAATAGTGTAACTGCAATAGATTATTTTTTTTAACCTTCATATTAAATTCCTGAAAGTATTGGGAACTGGTTTTGAATTCTCTTGCAAACTTGACAAAAATACTGTGATAAGACAATGGCTCAGTGGTTAAAATGCTGCATGATGCGGTGAGACCCAAGCACCACATGATGAAATGAGACCCAAGCACTGCATGATGAGGTGAGCTCCCGTTACTTGCTCCTGCCAGCCTAGCTATCCGAAAGCATGCAAATGCAAGTAGATAAATAGGTACCACTTCGGTGGGAAGGTAACAGGTTTTGTGTGCCTCAGCATATAGTCAAAAGAGCCTTGGTGGTGCAGCAGACTAAAGTGCTGTTAAATAGCACCAGTTGCCTACAATTACTGCAAGTTCGAATCTCACCAGGCTCAAGGTTGCCTCAGCCTTCCATCTTTTTGAGGTAGGTAAAATGAGGATCCGGATTGTGGGGGCAATAAAGTGACTTTGTATAAAAAAGAACACCACTTAGGGGGGCCCGAAAGCCCTACTAAGCAGGTATATACAAAAGTATGAAGGCTATTGCTTAACGCATTGTAAGCTGCCCTGAGTCTCTGGAGAAAGGTGGCATATAAATTGAACCAATAAACAATAATAATAATAGTCATGTTGGGCACATGACTATGGATGCTTCTTTGGACAATCTGGCTCTCTCAGCTAGAAAACGAAGATCAGCACCAACCTCTGGAATAGGACATGACTGAGGGAACCTTTATCCTTACCTTAGTAATAGAAATAAGAAAGATTTCTTTTTAAAAAAATCATTCTAAGATATTTTCACTTTTTTCTACCTGAATCTTTGCATTCAGTTACTTTCAATATATATACAGTATATATCTATTCATGTATGTTTAGAGGATTTGCAACTCTAGGCATCTTTCAGTAAAATAGAAAAAATACTATCAAGGGAGAGAAGAAAAAGAACCATGCATATCTGGGAAAGATATGGTGCAGATAGCCCTTAATTTATAACTGCAATTGGGACCAGAATTTCCACTGCTAAGCAAGAGAGTTGTTAAGTGAGTCATGCCCATTTTTGCAATCTTTTTTGCATTGATGTTAAGTGAATCACAGTCATTAAACAAATTGACTTTGCTTGTTGGAAGCCAGCTAGGAAAATTGCAAATGGTGATCACAAAACCCTGGGATGCTGCAACTATTATAAATAAACGCCAATTGCTAATTGGCCAACTTTGATCACATGACCATGGTGGTGAGTCACTTTTTTCAGCACCATTATCATTTCAAATGGTTGTAAGTCAATGAACACCAGTATAACAAAAACAACCAATAGGGGTTTGACATTCATCCTAGCTTCAAACTTGGGAGAATAGCCAAATCTTCGAAGACTTCCAACATGCCATTGAGGTGAAAACTATCTGGATCTCTGGAAGGATTACGTTCCAGAGCACAGGTGTTGCAACAAAGAAGATGTGCTTCCTAGGTCCTGATAATCAAAGGGACTTGGAGCACACTGACTCTATCTAATGACACTGGGCAGCTACCGTAGGAATCTAAAAATCAGAATGAAAAGCATAATGACCTCCATATTTCCAACATTGCCCATAAAGCATTTGGAAATAAGCATTCTTAGGATAAGTCATCACTCTTGCAGGACTGAATTCTATAAATTAATTTATTTTATCCATTCAGAACCTCGCACCATTTGTTATTAGTTAAGCCCTCTGCAAGGAGCACCACCTAAACAGCATTCATAGTTCTATAATCCCCTTAAATTAAGCTCCACGTCCTCTTGATTTCTTGTGAAATGAGTTACACGTCTATAAATTGAATTGAAAGCATCACTGGCTAAAGATGGAACTGCTGTAATAGCTATTTGTACACAGGCAGAGTGAATGGCAATCAAGATTTAATCCAATATTTAACCCAATATTTAACCCAATATTTGCCCTAAAAAGCAGATTTTTATTACTACTAATATAAAAATAATTCCAGGAGGAATATGTTCTCATGACTAAGCACATCATAAATACAGCCTCTGTAATGTTCCATGAACCTTTAGGGCAACTCATCTTTTTAAAAATGTATTTTTAGAAGAGGGGAAAAAATATACAGCACACATAAACTCTCCCATCTCCTCCCCACCCTACCACCAAAACATAGATCAAATTGACAAGCTGAAATAGCTCATTTAAGGAATATCAAAATATTCCATTTTGAGCTGGCAGAGCAAAACATAATAAAATTTCTCACTGCTCTCTGCCCACTGAAACAAAGCAGCTAATGAAATTGATCTTTTGAGTCACAGCCAAATGTGTTCAATGGAAGGAAACTTGTCTGAATCCTATCAATTAGCAACAATTCAAATGAACTTTCTCACCCATGTCTCTCGCTGCGGTATTATTCCATAATGTATTAGATTGGCCCTAGGAATTTGTGGCTGCCTGACATTTTTGCTATCCTCTTCATATATCAGGATGAAATAACAACAGATACATTTTATAACGGTCTTAGAATTTTTGAATACACCCCACGTATCTTTCTATTGGCATTTGGGTATGGCTAAATGGTGTATTATTATTATCCACATGCTGCAGATTGTGAAGGGGTTTACAGACTCCACAAGGTTCATTAGGATATCACCTTTTTGCTTAGAAACTTTCTGCTGTATATTTTCTTCCCACACTATTTGGATAATGAGGAGAAGCAAAGGTCAATGTGGAAGAAACCGACATTTCAGATGCTCTTCAATTTAGGAAAGTTGTGGATTTTTCATATTACCCAAGTGCACTACAAAAAAGTTATTATATTCTTACCTAGCAGAGATAATGTAACACCACCACCCCATGTTACTGAAGAATGGAGATTTGAATCTGGGACTTCCTCGTTTAAACTAATTAGACCCCACATTTAATGCAAAATATACACATTTTCCATGCTCCCAGGAATCACATTTGGAAATTGATTCATTTGAAATACATCTGGCCCTGTTTTCAAAGCAAATAGCTGTGCAAATAATGAATTAAGATGCACCCTCACTCTCTTCTATCTGTAGATGACCATGTGGTCAGGACATGACTTCATAATATTCCCTTCATTTCATCCTCAGCCCACAGTGGTGGCAGCTTAAAGTCAGATTTATATCTTATAGAATCTAAGTGATCACATTCAAAAATATTTACAAGCACAATTAACAAGCTACCATGTTACTTCATTAACTAGCTCCTAACCCTCCATGAGACCCAGTTTGGAGTGGTAGTTAAGACATCAGGATCAGGGGTGGGTTCTACTTACCTTTACTACCAGTCTGCATCGTACCTGTGTGCGCTCTTCTGGGCAGATCACCTATGATGACATCCGAGTCAGTGGGCAAAGCCTCCCACCAGTTTTACTACTGGTTCTTGCGAACTGGTCCAAACCAGGGGCAATCCACCAGTGATCAGGATAGAAAACAGAAAACTGAGGATTTTAGGCCCAAAGCCAACTGGATGATATTGGGCCAGTCACTTTCTTTTAGCCCTAGGAAGGAGGCAATGGGAAGCTACAGAGGCTTGTCCACACAGTCTTTGAGAATCAGATATAACTGAATGGAAGAAAAAAAAATCCTCCATGACTATTTTGGTTTAGGATTCAGTAGAGACTAGTCACCTAATTTAATGCCTGGGCTTGGGGTTCTGAGCATTAATTGAGCACTATCCAAATGTTGAGATGGACAGCTATAGAAATTAAATAATTTTGTGGGTCATCTACCCATGTCATACCTAACTACTCAGACATTACACACAAACTCTTTATATGTACAGTTTAAGAACTTGTTTGAGACATGACCAACTTACAACAGTTCATTTAGTGACTGTTCAAAGTTACAACATCACTGAAAAAAAGTGATTTATGAACATTTTTCACACTTACAACCATTGTAGCATTCCCGTAGTAATATGATCAAAATTCAGATGCTTGGCAGCTGATTCATATTTATGACAGTTGCAGTGCCCCAGACTCATGGACCATCTTTTGCAATTTTTTATCAAGCAAAATCAATTGGGGAATCCAGGTTTACTTAACAACCATGTTACTAACTTAATAACTGCAGTGGTTCACTTAACAACTGTGGCAAGATACATTGTAAAATGGGGCAAAATTCATGTAACAACTGTCTTGCTTAGCAATAGAAATGTTGGGCTCAATTGTGGTTGTAAATCAAGGACTACCTATAGATAACTGTTTTTTCAGCTAGTTCGACTTGTTTCTCTTTATTTAAACAGGATTACTACAAATATATGTACTCAACATAACTTAGCTCACATGTAATATACCCATCTGCAGTAGTCTTAAAGTAAAATCTCCCATGATAGAAGTTCAAAGTAAGAATCTCCTGACATAAGAGTTATGAATTTTTTGAGGTGTTAAAAGATATGCCCTCTGCATTTCTTGTTCCTGCCCTCAAAAACTTGCTATACAGGGGAAGACAAAATTTGTTATAGAAGTTAAGAAGATAGCTCTGAAAGCTTAGGGATTCTGCTTTCTAGGAAAGCATGAGAACTTGTTTCCATTCAGATACATAATACTTTTTTAAAAAAATGCTCAGCAGGGGATTTACTGCAGCATGCTAGTTCCACAGCCATCATATAGTTGATGTAGCCCCTTCACAAATGTAACTGCAGGTGGTAAAGCTGTCAGGGAAGAGATTTTTGAAAAAAATACAGTGGATGATATAATTTTATATAAAAAAATTAAAACTTATTTATTTTATTTATTTATTTTATTAGATTTATAAACCGCCCTACTCCCGAGGGACTCAGGGCGGTGTACAGCCATAAATAAAACATATAAATACAAAAATTTAAAATAGAATAAAACAAATTAAATAATTTGGCTGACAATTTAAAACCCCAATAATTTAAAACAAATTAAAATTGGCAATTAAAAGGGGAAAATAACTTAGGTTAGGCTGGCTTGTTGAAATAAATGAGTCTTGAGCGCGTGACAGAAGGTGCGCAGATCTGGGATCCTCTGTATATCCGGGGAGAGCTCGTTCCAGATGGTCGGTGCTCCCACAGAGAAGGCTCTCCCCCTGGGGCCGCCAGTCAACATTGTTTGGCCAATGGCACCCGAAGGAGCCCCTCTCTATGGGAGCGTACAGGCCGGTGGGAGGCTATTGGTGGTAATAGGCGGTCCCGTAAATAACCACTTAATAATAATACTTCCATCAAACATTTGATTTAAAAGAATAACAGAGTTGGAAGGGATCTTGGAGATCTTCTCGTCCAAACCCCTGCTCAGGCAGAAAACCCTATACCATTTCAGAGAATTTCTATTTCTATAGCTTTTTGGGAATACAAGAGTGCCAAACCAGATTGAACAACTTACTTCCTCCCTCTTTCTTTCTTTCTTTCTTTCTTTCTTTCTTTCTTTTTTGCCAGAATTGGTTAAATCCTGAAATATCACATCAAAAATGGCAGCATTCAGCAACAGAATGTGAAAATCTTTTAGGACTCACCATAATAATGCCATAAGTTGTCATTCTCAGAGAAGGAAATTTTCCAAGAAAGATCCTCACTTGAAGTCCCTGAATTAATTAAGGAACTGGATTCTATTCATTTCAGCTTGATTAGAGGCCATTACATTACAGCTGTTAAGTAATTCAGCAGATCATGAACCAATGGAGGGAAGCCTAACTACTACCTTCCCCTCCCTGTGATGGCTTCAGCATTTGGAAGCTGAGAGATGGGAAACTTGCTGCTGTTGCTGCTAGAACCAGGCAGACAGAAGAGCAGGTAATGCAGCTCTCAGCATTTATCTAGATGACTATAGCCTTATCATTATGGCAAAGCAAATAGAGACAAATTGGGATCCTCCGTTGTGCTAAACTTTAAGTTACTGTCCTAAGAAGAGTGCTGGGTTTCCCCAAAATTCAATTTTCCTCTTCCAATATGTTGGCTTCTTAGATTTCAGAAATGCAGCCATCCTAAAAGCAGACCCTGCTTAAGTTGCATTTCACAGCTGGGAGAGCCATCTGGTTTGACTGTTTGGCTAGCAGGAATCCAGATCAGACAAAAGAACCGTGTAGTTGTGCCAATTCTCTGAAGTGATTTGAGTCCCCAGCTCCAAAATAGAGCGTTCAGGAAGCTAAGAAATGCACTGAGTAACAGCTACTGATAATGGACTCTAATCCCTCCTAACTTCTGGAAGCCCAGTCAACCATCAATCCTTGAGATCAGAGCTCTCCAGTGAAAACACACATCAGTTCTTCCTTTTCCTCCATCCTTTGATTTATTTAAAATCTGTGTTATGTAAACTCACTGTCCATTACATATAGGCTGGCTTTTCAATTCTCCTTTTCCCTCCTGCTCCTGGAGGGAAGTTATGCCTCAACTTTCAAACTTTCAGACATGTGTAGCTGTACCCCTGCTTGTTAAAAACTCACTCTCTTAAAACAGAGAAAAGGGCTTGTACAGAGCACGTATTGGATGTAATTCTCGTCCCCCTAAAACCGCAGTGTAGATGCTATACCATTGCTAGCCCCCTGGGATTGTTCAATGCTATTTCTTCAACACCACTTGTGCCTTTCCCCACTGACAATTATTTCCCAGTGGATCATTATTTTCCTTTTCATTGCCATTTCATACCGACTGTTCCTTCTCCTACTGATTTTTTTTTCAAGTTTTCATTGCTATTCCCTTTAAGCAATGTTTATTGCTTAAATGGCTATTTTCCCCTGAATGCTATTTCCCCAGTGATTGCTGTTAGATGTGTGTAGTATTCAGATCCAAAGGGGACAACATTGCTTCACCCTTGGTGGGCCTTTTCCTGGGCTCACCAATAGTTACATAGGCTGTGAAAAATGTGGATTTGAGTTAAAAAGTTAGCAACAGGGTGATGACACTTAAATAGGAAAGGATGTGAAAAGAACATTATGCTTAAAGATATAAAACAGCCAACACTGGCTGAACATCATGGATCAGAAATTTTCCCAAAACAATTACAGAGGCCATATAAGCATATATGTTTTCAAATCATTTAAATAAAGGAAACGGCTATCAACTGTCATCCGCGTGGCAGTTGGTGATTGATTATGAGTATTCTATTCCATGGAACACCACTGTATATAAGAATGTCATATCTGTTCCCAGCTTCAGATCGGCTTTGAATAGTTGTGCAGCAAGTAAAATGATAACAACACAAACTCATTGTCTTCGCTGGAAATCCTTTTACCAGATAATATTGTTGGAAAATTGTTTATTCAGGTCAGTAGTATTCATTCATTTAGAGATCCAAAAGCTTCCCCTCCATTACGTAATAGCTACATTTGGGGTGGCAATTGTAGGAACTTTAAAGGATGAAATAAAAAAATATTCATCCTTAACACAAAATGCCAAAAAAAGGCCAAAACACAAAAGTAAAAAAAGCCTACTCTGGTGATATCAAAGTACCATCAGCACACTATCTGTAGCATCCTGGCAAGACACAACAACGAAGTCCATCCCTTAGGACAGTATTTCTTTTTACTTTTAGGAACCTTTCTCACTTTTAAAAATTATGGAGGAACCCAAGAGAGCTTGGATAGGTATGGGTTATGCTATATTTATTGATGCTTACTGTATTTAAAATTAAAGTTGATGCATTTATAGAATATTTATTTATTGATCGTGTAAATATAAGATTATACCCATAAGATATTAACATAAAATATTTTCATCCAAATTATTTTTTTAAAAAATAAAAATTCTAATTAGAAGAATAATATTATATTAAATGTTAGCATGTATCTTCAAAATCTAGTAAATAAATTTGATTTTGTAGACCCCTGAGGGGGTCTTGGGGTATCCCCCCACCCCAGGATCTTCAGACCACTCTTTAGGCAACCTTTGAAATGTTTCAAAGGTGAAGTTGAAAAAGCTTGTTGTAAGTAATTTGGGCTACTTCAAGACTCACGTTTGTCATTAGAAACACAATCTGACATGAAGCACTTTTGCCAGATTAGGTTAGCATATCACTGCAATAATCCATTTTCTGGTTACCTCTGGCTTAGAATATTGAAATACATTGTAGAGATACATAACCTTCAAGACCAACCCAAAATTCCAGGCAGTACAAAATAATAGGAAATTAACAATACAGAATTTGCTTACAGATACAGCTGTGCTTCTTTTCTGTTAAACAACCCAACTGTCTGAGCAGTGGTAGTTGTTAATAACAGCATGTATGAAGCTTAAAAAGACTGTAATTAAGAGTAGAAATTTAAATTGCAAAAGTTATTGCTAAATTTTATTTATTAAAATATATATATTCTTATATTTATCACAATATTCAGTTGCTCATATGAATTCCATTCCATTCAATACATCTTATTGTCCACAACAGTATAACCACACTAGGAAATGTAGTTAATCAAACAGTGAACACGCAGTACTGATGTAACGCAACAGCTATCTAATGTAGAAAGAAAACCTGCATTGATTTTTTTCTAGTTAGTTCACAGCAAAACTTTGATAATGAAATAGACCTTCCTGAAATCAAATACTCAATGTCCTTTAGAAGATGTTGAATCACACATATGAATTCTGTATTTATATGACTCCTCTGCCCATTACTTACTTTAAAAAATACATTCATATCATTGTTGAATTATTAAAATGGCATAATAAAAGGAAAATGTGGCCTTGAAACTAATAAAGAAAATAGTGCAATCCTATGTTGGTCTACTCAAGAATCATGCCCAATCAAATCATCCTGACTCTCCCAACTCAAATCCAACCAGCAGTTAGCATAATTTAGGTATTTTCTTTTAAATCATTTTCAAGGACATCCATATCAGCTATTATATAGAGGAGACCATACAATTTTTGCATGCCATGAATAAAAGAGCTAATTAAAATCCTAGCATTCTCTGAAAGCTGTTAATAAAAAGCTTTGAAGTATTTGCAAAAAATAAATTTCAGAAAATACGTTCAAAAGAACTTCCAATGTAATAATTGGAGATACTGACATGGAACCTCAATTACAGAATGTGCATCTTACATGAAGTTCATAGAACATCACATAGACAGTTGATAAAATGTGGAGGTCTTCAAGGATTTGGTTGAAGAACTTGTAAATAAGGCTGTTTTAGAGTAGGCTGTTATCTGCCTGGATTATAAAAAAGAGTGAACAGAACAGGAAATCATTTTAATCATTTTAAACAAGTAAACTGCTAGCATGAAATTTTCACAGCAGAAAAATGAATAAATTAAAAAAAACAGTTTTAAGCAAGCTGAGATATATATATTTATATAAAATATGCCAACATTTAAAAAGATATTCAAGCCTGGGTTTCAAGGAATTTATTATCATAAATAAATATTTTAGTATATAATGCTGTGCATTTCTACTCAGAAGTAAGTTTTACCTAAATTACTGAGGCTTATTTTCATGTAAATATGTATATAGAATTGGAGTCTTAGGCTGTAAGCTACAGCGAATCAGCAAAAGAAACGATTCCAGCCTAAGGGCAGCCTAAATCAAGACTTCTTTTCTTTTCTTTTCTTTTCTTTTCTTTTCTTTTCTTTTCTTTTCTTTTCTTTTCTTTTCTTTTCTTTTCTTGCGATTTGTTCAACTGCTGAATATTTTTCTTTTGTATGTGCAGCAACTTTATTATATTGATTCATGCTCATATGCCATTCATGTTTTTGACACAATATCATACATGCAAAGTAATTGCTATTACTCTTGTCAACACTGTTTGTTAAATCCATACGTGTTTAATGCATTTTTTTCCCAATGAATTAAACCTATGAAAATAGCCTGGTGTGCAATGAAAGAAAATAGGTCAACATTCTCAACATTATTTCTATAAGTGAAGGTGAACTGCTTTTACTTCTTAACACTGGAGTTGTTAAGTTGGTAACACATTTGTTAGGTGAATCTGGCTTCCCCATTGACTTTGGTTGTCAGAAGGTTACAAAAGGTGATATGAGACCTCAGAGCACTGCAACTGTCATAAGTATGAACCAGGGGTGAAATCCAGCAGGTTCTGACAGGTTCTGGAGAACTGGTAGCAAAAATTTTGAGTAGTTTGGAGAACCGGCAAATACCACCTCTGGCTGGTCCCAGAGTGGGGTGGGAATGGGGATTTTGCAGTATCCTTCTCCTGGAGTAGGGTGGAAATGGAGATTTTGCAGTATCTTCCTCTGCCATGCCCACCGAGCCACGCTCACCAAGCCACACCATGCCCATCAAGCCACTCCCACAGAACCGGTAGTTTAAAACAATGGATTTCACCACTGGTATGAACCCATTGCCAAGCATCTGAATTTTGATCATGTGACCATCAGAATGCTGCAACGGTTGTAAATGTCATAAGTCACTTTTTTCAATGATGTTGTAACTTTGAACGGTCACTAAATAAACTGTTGTAAGTTGAGATATACCTGTAGAAGAGTACTTTACCTATGTTCAGTTTTGGCTGAGACATCAGACCTTATGTCTGATCGGTGAGAGAAAATAATTATGGATTAAATAAAAATGGTTTCATTATTTCCATTTTTCTGAGATTTTTTTTTAAACAAATCACACAAACCAAGTGTTCCACTACCAAGACAACAACCCACTTCCTACAAAGAGGAACTGTATAAGAATATTAGTCAAATGAATACAAACATGCTTCAACAATCTGGAAAGCCAAAAAGAATCACCTATAAAACCTCCAGCAAAATGAATATCCACACATCTTCATCAAAAAGTATCTCACCACACAACACAGCCAGCACAACACAGCCAGCACAACCTATGAAAAGACTAACACTCCCATGGATCAAAAACATCTGTGTTAACCAAGAGTCTACTATAACTGATTTGTAGTGCACAAACCAACTACAGTAAAACCCTCCAAAATATCTTAAACAAGTCAAAAGACTCAATAGCTAGGATAGGGGTCATCTGCAACATACAATGCAAGATCCCACTATGTAGAACAGACAAGGAAGAGACTAGTAGAGCATGTCCCCAAACCCCAACAAGGTCAGAAATTATGCTAAAAACTCCTTAATTCAATTTCAGTTTCAACTGGGAAACTATTAGCATTTTAGATAAAGCCAAATTTTTTAAAAAAATAGAGAATCCCTGGAAGCTTGATATTCAGACAAATTAGCCATCAACAGACACAAAGTGATAAATCACATTTTCATAGTATTCGAAAGAGACAATAACAAATCTAGGAAGGAAACAAAAAGACTAGAGCACGTACTCTTTAGCAGCCAACACTCAAATAAGGGATCAACATAAGACAGTCAGGCAGAAAACAATACTCTAAAAAAGGAACTGCCAAGGAGTAAATCACATTCCCATCCAATCTAGCACAACAAGCTACTACATAAACAGGCAGAAAACCCAACATTCACTCACACTGATGATGTTACCTAACTGGGTAATAAAATGTCTACAAACCACCAAGCTTAGGGAACACTAAGAATTCCAGAGAGATATATAATTAATTTTGTTAAGTATCCCAATTATTTTAGGGATACAGGATATTGAAATGTTCTTATGCAGCACTTGTATAATTCAGTGGAAAAAATATGGTAATCATAACAGATTTTGACTTGCTCTTCATAAATACAGATTGTCAAATAGTTCCTAATTTTTCATAAAATAAAATAGTCATTGCCTATAAAAATGGGAGAGACGTTAGCAGCCCTCTTTTGCAAATGTAACATTACTAATAAATTGTGCAGATGTAGAAGATTGCAAATGTCAAGCAATTGATTTCCTGTTTTTCATATTAAATCTTCAGGGAGTTAGCCTACTTTTCATGCCTAAATCAAATTGGGATGCTTGCTTCCTAATGCTATGTTATTTACAACGAAAGAAGCCTGAACCAAAAGGCACAATAATCAGTCAATACCTTATTAACAAAATTTGTAGCCATGGGGTTTACTGTAAAGGGAGGACCAATAAAAAAGGAGCCACCAAAGCTATTGTTAAGAAGAATCATAAAGAGATATTAAGAGTTAAGATTAGAATTTGCACAAACCTATGCTTAGAAATGATTGTTTACAAGATCAGAAGGACACTGTTTTGTTTTAGCCCTTTTACCATGAAGTATTTGAGGGAGACATTGCTATAGCTTTGTAAGATCAAAGCTTTGTGAGGTCACCTCCAGCCCTATGATGTATGAGGCTATCAAGATTTTGAATGTCAAAAACATTATGGCAAGTTCACAAGAAGCTCAAAAACATGATATCCAGTATTTGGTTCAACATTCTTGTTAATTTATAAATGTAAAGTAATAAGTTGCTAGGTGTGTATTGTGAGATATACTTCCTCTTCAGCAAGAGCCATAATTCAACTGGTCCTTTAGTGTGGTTTTGAGCAGGATAGATAAACTCAAAAACATTCTCCTGAAAATTAACTAAAGGAGGAATTTGAATTTTACAGTAGCTAATAAGATGAGTATCCCAGTTCAATATCAGTAGATAAAGTAGGCTACTTTTCTGAGGTGGTGAAAAGGATCTAGGGAGAAGATCAAGCTTGTAATATAGACCGTCGGGGAGAATTTGATCTTTCACCCAAACGACATTCATATATTCTATTTTTATTGTTACATAACGAATAGCTTGGCTTTACATGATATGTCTATTACTACAAAAGCAAAAGAATTTTAATAGCATTCTAATTTACTTGAATGATGAAGAAAGTCGGTCAGTCCAGCTCATTGCTCACCAACATGCTGCAGTTTTAGCAAATAGCAAATCTTAATCAGCAGTATCCTATATCTATCCCTGAAGTGTTTGCAGCAAAACAGGCTCAAAATGTGCTGAATGGAGATGCACATTAATAAAGTGTATGTCTCCAGAGAGATTCTGATGCCTCTCTGCTTAATGTTGCTATTACTGATCACACATTAAATCATGTTAGGGAGGGAAACACCTCTTTAAAGTTATTTAAGGTTCACTTTGCTTCAATGATTTCAATTTAAAAATTAGCATTTCAACATGCACCATTTATTATGTAAAGAAAACATGGCATCATCTATATTCTACTGCCCTCTGGCTGAAAAAGAATATGCTGCCAAAGGCCATAAAAATTAAATATGCATACGTGCTATTTTATTGAAATATGCAATTGTTGTATTGCTACTGGTTTAATTTATGTTTGTTGCTTAATACTGTGCTGATTAGAATTTGTAATATAACTAGTATTTTCCTTGGTTGATTTAAGCAAATCAATGCTACTGATGGCCACTGCATTTTCATTTTTGCAACATCATCCTTAGTACAATATGTTTAATCACAAGAAATCTCTTCCGAGAATATTGGATCTTACTTCAAGGTAGGATTTCACACGTTTTTCTCCAAAAATCAGAAAGCTCAGATATAGATTTCTGAATACAAGCTTTAAGCTACCAGAAGAACTCACCATTTTGCAAATGGTGAAATGGCCATTAGATAACTGCTGAATGAACTGTCCCTGACTGTCCCAGTTCATTCAGTCCCTGAATGAACTGTCTGGATGCAGGAAGAATAACAGGTAGAAAATGTAGAAAAATGCTATAAATATGTAGTGACTAACAGTTGGTTGCTTTATCAGTAACAACTTCAAGTGGAGGTACTGTCAACATCCAGCTCGAGAATTCAGCTAAAACTCCAGGATCATTCCATCTCTGAAAATTTTACTGTTTATTGAATACACTGTACAGTAATGTTGAGGCAAAACTAACTCTGAGGTTCCCAAACACAAGTTCATAGAATAAAACAATACAGTCCCCAACATCTCACATAGTCCATGTAAACAAGTTCTCTTTGTTATGGGAACCATCAGTTAAACTCCACACCTGTTGTGATGTCCTTGAAAAGGTTCCAGGCTCCCATGGTCTTCGGCAGAATTGTAGATGTTTCATTTCTCCATCTAACCCATTCGAAAGCAACACCTCCTCCCCCTTACTCTCTGGCAAGTTGAAACGAAGAGGCATGCAACTGCCAAACTTTCATCATTGATAGGTATATGCTCAGATTAGTGTTGTTAGTTATTAATGGTAGGGATGGAATGCATTCTGTGAAATAATACCAACAGGAATGCAGGAAACCATTGAAAACCACTGCACTATATTTTTCTAGCCACCCATGTTTTAAAACAAGTATCTAATCGCCCTTAGTCCTTTGGCGATCTTAAAAGGTGCAATGGTGCAATATCTGGGCCAGTCTAAATATTGCAACCTGGATTGTTAATTTTTATGCAAAACAGGACAGGTTGAAAACACTGCCAAACTTATGGAAAGATACCCAAGGACATGTAGTCACAAATCAAATAATTATGCTCTTATTAATAAAAGATTTCCAAATAGTGCATTGGGTGTGAAAACATATCCAGGAGCCAGTAGAAGCTCTAATTATGATTCAGTACTGATAAACATAAGGATAATGTTGAAGGGCATCAAAAAGAAAAATATTAAAATTGATAGGAATGAACATGTACATGTTTCCATAGAAGTATAGAAGCAAAGTGAAATTATGAAGCAAGTGAGATTGTTTAGGCTGTTATCTAAAAAAGAAGCTAGTTGGGAGCACCCCCAGGAAATTCATCCCCCCCCGCCCCCCAATGTATCTAGATTACTTTCATGTGTCTATACGCTGTTTCCTAATGAAGAAGGGAAATTTCCCCTCAGAGCCTACACAGTAGTGGAAGATTTAGTAGCTTGATGGAAATAGCTTCTGTAAAACCTGAAAGATTTTGCTGCTAAAGGGATTTCAGATCGCAAAACCAGAGTCAGCTTTCATGTTAACAGTAAAGAATACAGAACCAAGAATCAAAAATAATAATTCCATAAAGAAAGGAGGTGTCTCTCCTATAATATACACAAAAATAAACAAAACATTGAAATCTAATTTCTCAAAAAAAAGTGATATAAAATGGGATCCTTTTCACTTAATGTTGCATCTCTACATATCTATCTTGTTGAGGATAAAATAGACAGAAAAACTGAATTATTACCATCAATTATCTAGTTTTTTCCCCCCTACAACATCCAGGATGTCACAGACAAAGCAGAATTGAGGTGGAGATTTTCCCACTTTCTTCTAAGACTTTTCTCAGCAAAACTTAGCTGAAATATATAAAATGATCCTAGGTGTCTAACTAAGTGTGAAAGCTAAGCCAGGATTTGACCAGAGGTCTTCCCACTACATCTCCCCCTTTTTATTTAGTTCATTTATAGTGTGCAATGTCATACTGAAGCAAGAGATCTTATGAATGATAACTGAGATAAAACCCTAACTAGGTTAGCCCCCATGTGTCTAATGTCTAGATAATGTTTCTATCATTACTGAGATGACAGGCCGCTCCATCAGAATGACATTTCCCCCTTGAAAACCACCTGCTGTTGTTGGAGCTACATCAAAGCTGCCAATCTATAAACTCTAGCAACTATGCACAACTAAGCTCTTAATACACTCTCAGGCTATTTGAAAAGATCAGTTCTAACAGGACAATAAGAATAGGAACAGGATAACTTTCTCTTCCTTGTTCCACTTCTTAAAATGAAATGTAAAAACTAAAGGAGAAAAAACTTTTGAGATCAGCTCTGCACAATTTTAATAGATACTACATTCAACTATTAAGAGGCAAAAACCTGAATATGGTACAAAAGGTAAAGTGCCTGTTTAAGAATTCAGCTACCAATGCCGCACTCACCCATTGCCCCATTTTGTAGTTTCTTGTGTTAGCCACTGTGCTCAGTACTCATTAATCTAGCTTTCCTAACCTTTAGGGATTTTGTCCCCCTGAAGATTTATTTTAGACTTCCAAAAAAGTTGCCGTCGTCCAGAACTGCTGATACTGTCCTCCTTTGTGAAAGTTTTTAAAGCAATTTACTTTAAAAATACTTTAAAATAATAATGCCAGCCTCCAGCATCATATTTATTTTGTTTCATGTCACTTGTTTGCGCACAGACTCACATAGAATTCTTAGAACAGAAATTGGTAGATGTTTGCAACTAAGGGCTTTTGGGGAAAAATATGTCCACCTACTGCTGCACAGAAGACAAAGGTAAAGCTTTGTAACCGACTGACACACTGTTTGTATTTGTAATGGATGATGGATTTGTTTTATGTTTTGTTTTAAAAAATATTTTTTTTCAACAAAAAAAAAGAGACAAAGTTAAACCAGAGTGGAAGACGGCATCATAAAAGACTTACAAGGATAGTCATATCAATTTCATCTGTTTGTCTTCTAGCAAAGGGATATTTGGAGATTGCCCATATTAAACAGGGCAGCCATTTTGTGAAAACATCCACAAATATGGATTCTAAAGAGGCATCTTCCTTGTAGTTACTGAATATGGCATGGCCCACAGGATGTATTCAAGACAGAAGACACAAATTGGAGAGAATTATTTGCAAGTGAAAATATTCTAATTTTTGTCATCCACTGACACCCGTCTTCTGTTTCCTCCTATCCTCATCTGAGAAGAAAATTACCTGAAAGGTGTCATTTCTGTAAAAGGAGATTTTAAGAAAAGGTTTTGAAGATTGATGATATAACTTACTGGATGTTCATCAACAAGTTCTCAAGCATAACAGAGAATATTACAGGAAAATTCATTGTTTTGAAAGTGTTCCAGAGACAGTTGGAGCAAGACACCTGTATAAATTACTGCAGACTAGACAAAAGGATGTGGGTTTTTTTATGTTTTTCTTTCATACTTTCTTATTCTGTGATTTATGGTTCAAAGATGCAACAACAAAAATAACAAAATGGCAATTAGTTCAGATATGAAGAATAAGGTGGGAAAAGTTGGGATGCTAAAGTTTTGTATGATGAAAACATCAGATCTATTCTTTGGTATCTATGGTGCAAAATCTCTGGGATAGCAATGGTACAAACTTTGCAAAATTGCTGCTAACTCAAGAATAAATGGGATAAAGCTCTATGGACATTGAGGAGCCTATTTGATGTAACTGTTAAGGAACCAGGCTAGAAACCACAAGATTGTGAGGTCCAGTCCTGCCTAAGGCAGAAAGCAGATTGAAACCCACCCATGCACATGATATCATGAATATATAAAAAGATGGGGCAGTCCTGTCTTTCATCACTTCGTAAAAGAAGAAATGAGGAACTCTAGCCTTTAAATGTGTCATTTTTCTATGAAACACATTTTGCTAGGGATTAAAATTCAGGAACACTAAACAGGACATTTAAGCAAATTTCAATATTCATTGTATATGTATACACAGTATACACATACAACGAAATTTACTTGACACCCAAAGACCAGGTCCCACACACAGCACATTCCCACCCACCAAATTCCCCACCCCTAAAACCACCCAAACATCTACACAACAGACCAAGTAATACTGTCCAACAGTTCACCGATGGTGGCCCTTTAATTCATTGTTGAGTGCAATTATAGCTCTGGGATAAAAACTATTCAGAAAACGTGTGATCCGAGTTTTAATTGTTCTGTATCTTGTGCCAGAAGGCAACAGTCCAAAAAGATTGTAAGCAGGATGGGAAGAGTATCTGAGAATGTTATGCAACTTCCTCAAACAGCAAGATTTGAAGATGTTGTCCAGGGCTGGTAGCTTGGGTCCGATAATATTCATAGCCAATAATAGCAGAAAGTTGGATAAAGAATTTTACTGTGTTCTTCTGGTTCTGAGATAATAGCAGCAAAGCTGGATATCATGTAGATCTATTTCTCTGAACCAGGGGCCTTTGGTGCTCTACAATTCTCAACCTCCCCAACCGGCTAGAGTTATATTAAATAGAGAAGATGGGAAATGTAATTCAGGCACTCTTGCTGCTGTTAGCAGTCTTTAGCTTATGATTTCCCTCGGGCTATACATATACATCTTCTTTGCCATGAATTCTTCTGTGGAAGCTCAATGCATCCTGTATGTTATTATTACCAATATCTGCAGGAGCACTCATGGTTGTTACTTATTTATTTCTGGGAAATTTAATGTTGGAATGAGGATCAATTTTCCCACAGGGACGATGTTCTGGATTTCTCCTTGAAGAAAAGGCGTAGGATCAGAGGTCCTTCCATTGCTATTATTAGAAATGATTACACTGGTTTATATTCTTATTTATATGCATCAGCAGCCTGCCTAAATATTAGGACTCCTTTGAGACCTTTACAGTCAGAATTCAGAAAAGATCAACCCCTTAAATCCTTTTACTAAAAAAATAGATCTAATCAGAAAAAACTTGCTCTCTGCCTCCATTGGAAAATATTTAGCAAAATGAATATAGGCTAAATACATGGCTTCTTGGTGACCCTCAGATTAATTCTCACATTATACTATGATTTGATAAAGCTAAAGACCTTATGTGAAGTATCTATGTACTAATAGTTATTGTGCATCTTTAGAAACGAAGGATGTGCATAAACTGAACTGCTTGCATATATATGGCTGTAATCTTGTCAAATTAAGATTTATGACTAAGAAAAATGTAAGGTTAATAAAAACTTAATTAATTGTGGTGTACAAACACCATGAATGAAACATCCCTGATTATGAAAATATCTACTATCATTTAAATTCTTTTAAATTTAAATTTAAACTCTTCATACTTTACATAAATGACCTTTGTGATCATATTAACAGCAACTGTGTTCTCTTCGCTGATGATGTTAAACTATTCAACACCACCAACAATGCAACTACCTTCAAAAAGACCTTGACTATGTGTCAGATTGGTCTAACAAGTGGCAACTTCAAATCTCAACCAACAAATGCTCTGTCTTGCACATTGGCAAAAAAAAATCAAAACATAAAATACAAATTAGATGGATATGACCTTGTAGATGACCCTCACTCTGTCAAGGACCTTGGAGTACTCATTTCTAAAGATCTACATGCCCGAGCCCACTGTAACAACGTTGCCAAAAAGGCATTAAGAGTTGTTAACCTAATCTTGCTCAGCTTTTTCTCTGGTAATGTTGTACTTCTAACTAGAGCATACAAAACATTTGCCAGACCAATTCACTGCATATCGGACATAAATATAATTGAGAGAGTCCAGAGATACTTTATGAGAAGAGTCCTCCATTCCTCAACTTAGAACTACGCCGACTTCAGTCTGATCTAAGCATAGTACATAACATTATCTCCCACAATGTCCTTCCTGTCAATGACTATTTCAGCTTCAACCACAACAATACACGAACAAATAATAGATACAAGCTCAAGGTAAACCGTTCCAAACTTGATTGCAGAAAATATGACTTCAGTAACAGAGTGGTCAATGCCTGGAATGCACTACCTGATTCTGTAATTTCTTCCCCAAACCCCCAAAACTTTAACCTTAAACTGTCTACTGTTGACCTCACCCCATTCCTAAGAGGTCTGTAAGGGGCATACATAAGTGCACCAGCGTGCCTACCGCCCCTGTCCTAATATTCCTTTTTACTTACTCTTTTCATGTATTCAAATTATGTTTATACTTTTATCTGTTATCTTATATATGCTTGACAAATAAATTTAGGATTATGAAACTTATGATTATGAAATTACTATTAAAACAATAACAAAATAACAGTTTTAAATGAGATATAAACACATCTAGTAAAATTAATTTTGTGTGTGTGTGTGTGTATACACTATTAATTTTATACATATATTTATTTTACTACATGTGTTTATATCTCATCATTTAAAACTTACTTTGTTATCATTTTAATAACAATTTAAATGATAGTAGATATTTTCATAATTGGGGATTTTTATTTGTTGCGTTTGTACACCAGAAATAATTAATATATTAATATATATACTTAAGACCTCTATCTTTTAAAGGATAGCTAAATGAGAGAGAGAGAGAGAAAGAGAGAGAGATTTTTCCCACAACAGTCCTGTGAGGTGAGTTGGGCTGAGAAATAATGACTGGTCCAAAGTCACCCAGCCAGCTTTCATGCTTAAAGTGGGACTAGAACTCACAGTATTCCAGTTTCTAGCCTGGTACTTTAAACACTACAACAGACTTTATGAGTAAATTCTTGGGAACAGAAATACTTCATAAACTGAAGACTGAGGCCTCAAAGCAGACATGCTGTAGGCAATTTTAAATGAAAAGCATTTATTACAATATGATTACAGGCACACAAGCTGCTGGCAGCTGACCAGTGAAAATAGTGGTAGTTCTCTTTCTTCATCTCTTTTAAACACAGAAAATAGGCCTGCAATCAGAAAATATTTCTGTACAATGCATTTCTCTCTTTTTTTTTAATTTACTCTTCTGCACCAAATCTACAAATTGCTTCCTAGTTTTATTGAAGCCTGTTTAGAGAAACCAGCTAAGAAATGTTGGCACAAATATATGTATAGCATCTGCATTGTGCGAGTATTGATTCATGTTATTTTCTTTTAAAGTATTGATATCCAAAAGTTAATTTGTTAAGTCTGAATGCAAGGAAAAACTAGACTAACAGTACAGTACTTGCCTTAAATCAAATCACTAAAACAAATAGGGCATAACATGCCCATTTTAAACATCAAAATCTAACAAAATTGGATTTACAAAAATGAAAAAAAAAATGAAAGTTGAAGTTTAACCAGACTGCTTTAAAGGAAGACTGAACATAAAGATATTGATCTAGCCTGGGCCAGAGAGATCCAAGTTGAAGTCCACAGTCAGCCTAGAAACTCATTAGATGACTTTGGGCAAGTCATACTCTCACAGGCCAATCTATCTCACAGGATTGCTGATGTAGGAATAACAATGAAGACAGACACTCAGATAAACAGCTTGGTGCTCCTATAAGGGAAAAAAAAAGAGAGGGGGAGAGGGAGGGAATAGAGAAAGAGAGGGAAGGAGGCAAGGGAGGGAGGGAGGGAGGGAGGGAGGGGGAGAAAGGAAGGAAGGAAGGAAGGAAGGAAGGAAGGAAGGAAGGAAGGAAGGAAGGAAGGAAGGAAGGAAGAAAGAAAGAAAGAAAGAAAGAAAGAAAGAAAGAAAGAAAGAAAGAAAGAAAGAAAGAAAGAAAGAAAGAAAGAAAGAAAGATGCTTTGAACTGTTCCTTAGACAGGAATGGCACTTGTAGGTAAAGAACTGAACATTCTTGCTCCAGACAAACTGATTTTATTTCTTAAAACAGAACCCAAAAGACATCACCATTCCTGATGCACCAACATTTTCAATCCTTCTGTTCCACCATGTAGACATTCGTCCTCACAGTGCATTAATCCATCCTTTGCCTCGCATTGCCAGCCCCTGCCTTTTTAAGCATTCAATTTCTTCTGCCAGTGATAACAGCAGTACATTATTAACTTGCATAATAAAGACACGTGATTTTTAAAAAGGCAGTAGAGATGAGGAAGAATAGATTGGAGGGGGAACAGTGATTTAACAAGAGAATGCAAAACCTTCAACTTGTGCTACATCCTCAAGGCTAAAATCATCTATTTCAGCCTCGATCCTGGGTAAATCAGTCCTTCTTGAACCACTTAAGGATACCATGCAACTTTTAAAAATTCACTTTTTAATTTATTCAGTATTTGAATACAATTGTTAGAAGACAGTGAACCAAATAGAAATTTTAATATTAGTTTTATTTTGCTTTTTAAAGAAGCAAATGAAGCATAATTATGAAGTAATTTTAGCTGGTGTGCCATATGCTCCATCTTTACCAAATATTCTAAATGGCTCAGAACAGGCTACCATAACGTATCTTACAATTTTACATACATATAATTTATGTAGGTATGCACACATGTATACACATTTATGTAATTGATCCCCAGATCAAATATGGCCATTCTTTATTTATAAAGGTTTTATTTGAAAGACGGGGCAGATTTATATAAAAAAGTGTCTTTAAAAAGAAAAATATTTCCTGATAATAATCATTACTATAACTATTACTATAAATCCCACTCAGTTTTACTCTCTGAGAAAACTGAGAAAAATAAAAATAAATGAAGTGTAACCAAACTTCCTGGTTTAAGCCCTGTTTTTTCCCTGTTAAAAACCATTGTGCATCAGTTCTTGATGACTCAGGCAACATACTATTCTACAGAAGCATAAAATTGCTTTTCCAAAGGAGAAGATGCAAAGATATACTTTGAGAGTACAGTATTATATTAAAATGACAGTCTATTGTCTTTTATCCCATTATGATCCAAAATACCTAAAACACCTGTAGAACTGCAGCCCAAAGACCTATGGTAATGTGGTGTTTTTTTTTCATAAAACCTGAATATCTTCCATCTTCCAAAAACATTTTCCCTGAAAAACTCTCCTTAGGAAAACAGGTGTTTCTCTCTTAACATGAAAATAATATAAGAATATAAAACATTGGGTTTGTATGAAAAGGCCTCTTGAAAAAATAAGCACCTCAAATTATAATGAGTAGTCATGAGGAATTAATGGTTAGTAAACATAAAGCAGAAATATATAATGAGCATGCCCCCCCCCCAAAGCCAATTAGAAGTGATAGTATTTTTGGGGGGAGGAGGGTGCTATTCCTAGAGGAAATTACTTCAATAACTGAATTGGGCATTTATTCAATTTAGTAGAATAATGAAATACAATATGCTAAACCACAGGGCTTCATGAAAAGTGTCTGCTGTGAATTCAAAGGACAGCCTTACACAGTTGTCCATAAGCTAGTATGTTCAGATTTGTTCCACAATCCCTACTTAGCATGGTAAATAACTATGGCTTGGGAAGAAAGTATGAAATATAAAGCCCAAGTCATGCAAAGGGCAACAGATGGAGAAAAATCCATATTAAAGACCTGAACTGGCATTTATACAATAACATTTTAGCACTCTGGGAACATATACCTAAATTACTGTAACACAATGAACTGCTTTATAACTATCCTCACTGAGACTGTGTTTAAATGTTAAAAAATAAGATAGCAGCTTCCCTCTCTTTTTCAACACACAGCTCTGAATAGATGAAATTCCATGAGTGATCTTAAGCATAGATCCTACAATACAGACTGGCAAATCTAATTTCTGGCCCATCTACCCATTTCTCATAGACTATGAGAGTTCAGATTAAAAGGTAAACTCTCTGGTATTAACATACACCTGCTGAAATGTGTGGTCAATTTAGCAATATCATCTTGCTAAAAAAAATAAAAAGAATTTGCAGCTATGTATTTGCAGCAGTCCTTTATATAACTGCTTTCCTCCCTGCATGACAACTAAAGAGCCATATGATGAGACTTCTAAAGAAGAAACAAAATGGTTTCATTTGTCACCATTTACTATTCTCATTACAGTCCCTGTCAAAAGCATTGATTCATGCAGGGTCATTTTCCATTCTCATTAAAACCCTAAGGCACCCAAATGAGGCATAGAATTGTGGATTTTAATGCCCTTTGGCTGGAGAACACAAGGCAGTTGTAAAAGAGACCAAACACATTAGTACAAAAGCTTTTCATCAAGAGAGATGTCAGGTTGCAACCTGGAGAGTTGAGTTTACCTTAAACTTTAATAGAGCAACAGGAGGCTGACAATTTCAGGCAGATGTACTTCCCTGATTCATTCTGTCCAACTCTTTATCAAACCCAGTCTTGTATGAACTATTTTAATATTATTCTCCATTAAATGATGAAAAAACACAGACAGACAGACAGACAAGCTAGCTACAAGTACCCTGATATCCAGTAGTGGGTTGTTCATGGTTCGGCCCAATTCTACTGAATAGGTAGTAACTTTAGGAAGTAGTTCTCCGAACTGGTAGTAACAGCAAGGGTAAATCTAGTAATCTAGTTCTTCCCTCAATTTTAGAGTAGGATCCCCAGAGCTGAAAAATTATTTTACAAGTCCACCAGTCTGTCTTTGTCACTATTTCTTTTCTTAAAAAAGGCTTCCTGGGGAGACACCCAACTTCATTTAAAAAAAAACCTTATTTTATATTTATTCCAAACTCTTAATATGGCATGTCTAGCAAAGTGATTATTAAATTCAACATTAACATTGACTTTATCATACCATAAGTAACCGTGCCATCCAGACCTTAATCTGTGGCCCTCTAACACACTAGACATCATATACTGAATAGCACAACCAAGTAACTAACATTGTATACAGGAACATGTCCATAGTGTATGGGCTAAACCACGGGTGTCAAACTTGCAGCATCACATTGCTGTCACATGACATATCATAATGTTTTTTCCCTTTGCAGAGCTGGGATGGGCATGGCCTGCGCATGATGCATCCAGCCCACAAGCTGCCAGTTTGATACCACTGGGCTAGACCCTTCTAAGCCCAGATGAGAGGTTCCACAGAAGGTCAGGAAGAATAATGGGGCTAAGTTCCTAATGGGCTTCCATGTTCAGAAGGACAAGCGGGTATTGGCCAACCAACCAGATATTGTGATAATAGTCAAGGACTAGAATACAGAGGTGGTGATAGATGTAGCAGTGCCGATAACATCAGGATAATAACACCAGAAAGAAGAGTATGAGAAGCTGAAGAACTAAGAGGATGTGGAAAGTAAAGTCAAAATGGTCTTAGTAATGGAAGGAACACTTAAGGTTATGACTCTTAAACTGGGGGAGTGACTCCAATAGATCCCAATAATAACATGAAAGCTTTCTTTTCAGAATAATGTTGTATTAGGCATAGCTAAGTTAGTTGTGCCTCAAACTCCCAAGCCTTTGGTAGAGGACCCAAAATTGAGGAACACACACACACACACATACAGGGAAGGACGGAGGGGAGAGAGAAATAGGGAGGGAGGGAGAGAATGAATTGTTGCAATGCATTATTCATAACAACACATTTGAAAACCATTTAGAACTTCAGTAGGTCCACAATACAGTAATAGGTTAATGACTAGAGCCTCTAGATTTTCCAATGTAACACTTAGGAAACACTTAGGAAAGCTTCACTGTTACCATATCTCTTTTGGGTAGAATTCAAAGCGCTCGTTGTCCTCTTTAAACTCCTTCGTGGCTTAAAACCTAGATATCTACAGAACTGCATTCTCCCAGTGGAAGAATGAGAAATCTCCAGGTTCTTCTCTTAAGGCATGCCATCTTCAGAGAATATAGGAAAAATTCTTTTTAGTTTAGCCTTCTTCTTTGGAATAACATTTTATCCGAGATCAGACTGGCTCCTACTCTATTGGGTTTTCAGAAACCCTTTAACACCTGTCTATTCCAGAGAGGTTTAGATCAGGGAAAGGGAAAGCCTCCTCCTATGGATAGGGGTTATGTTAGGTATTTCTTTGTTACTCCTTTGTTTTGCCATTGTCTTATTTAGCATTATCATTCTAAGTATCTCAGAGAAGATTAGAATGGCATATAACTCATAGCAAATAATGAAGAAAATTCTGATGATTCTGATGAAGGAAATAAACAATATGATTGCCAGTGCAAGCACTTTTTTGTTCCACTGTTAAGATTTAATTAACATTGACTACCTGAAAATCTTTATTCTTGACTAAGGATGCAAAATATTTTTTGCTTTATATTTTTAAGTATCTGATTGGTATTTCCTGGACCAAAAATAATTATCATAATTATTACAAAGGTTTTGATTTGGTTTGATGTAACTTGGATCTAAAATCCCATTAGCAAAGTAATTCACTTGATTGGAAACCTAAACATGAATTTTGCTTCAGAAATCCAAAATCTGTCTCTCTCATTAGGATAACTCCTACTGATTATCACTGGAAATAAACAAGTGCCATTTTAAATGACCACTATGAAAGATCTATGCTTAACAAGCTGCAAATGAATAGATAGAAAGAGGATTGTTAATTAGCAGGCTTTGTAGACATGGTCTCCATAAAGGACAATTGTGTGAAAACATCATAAAATTGATATAGCATGCAGGTGACTCTAACCTGAATCCTTTCAGAAAAAAATGCAGCAATTTTGTGACAAAGGGGATTTTCAAATCTGGGAAAGGATGCAATTTCACTCCCAACCACACCTCCATACATGTTGCTCATTGCAATTTCTATGACTCTAGTATGCAGGAATCATATAGCTTAATCAGGGCAAGAAACCTGAACAAATTCAGAATGATTCATGAAGCTGGGAATGTAGCTCTAATGAGTTTCAGGGAAGCTCAGAGTTGAACGAAAGCTGCCTAATACAAGATCTACTCAATACAAACTTCTCCCAAACTTTTCCCAATTAGCTCCAATTCTGTTCAGAATTTTAGGATTCAGATGTATCCAAAGCCCTCCCAAGATTATGTTTGAGAGGGTACCCTTTGAATTACATGATACAATTCTAAATTCAAAAAATATGGACTGTAAAAAGAAATATAGAGAAAATATTACTTTGGGGGAGAAAAAGCAATAAATTCAAAAACATAGAAAATGTGGTCAATATATGGGTAGGTAACAAGATTGGAAAATATTAAATCATGTCAAATGTTCAATTGTTGAACATGGATGTGTGTATTTGATGGCTGTTTAATGAAAGGAAAAGAATCTCATCACCACAGGAAGTACTGGCCATTCAACTGCAAAATAATTTACCCAGACGCTTGAAATGACAATGATATATGTCATATGCTAGTTAGTGTTTCATTTTTATTGGTAGCTGGCATCTATATCCTAATAAATAAAGTGTTACACACTGAATATGTAACTGTTGAAGTCTTAGAATCAGCTTCCGTATAAAAATAAGCAATATACTCTAGAAGAAATGGGATTAGTTTATGAATTGAAATTTGAAAATTGTACTTAAAACATTACAGCTCTCCAACTATTTATTTCGTTATTTGAAGTATTTATTTCAAAGGCTTATTCAGAGGTGCTTACAAAGATCAGTAATATTATAACAGCCCTCCTAAGATTATCTACAGGATTCACTATAAAAAGGAGGGAGGGAGGGAGGGAGAGGGAGAGGGAGAGGGGGAGAGAGAGAGAGAGCGAGAGAGAGAGAGGTGGGAGGAGAAAAACAGCCACTTGCTTGCTAAATATTTCAGTTCCTAATTATTTGAATTTTGTGTCCTACAGCGTATTTCTTATTTTCCCCATTTTTTGAGCATCTCTAGCACTTCTTGTATTTTTTTTCCCAATTTAGTGATATATTACTTTCAGAAATAAACACAAGCCTATGGGGGGGGGGGGAATATACTGATGTTTAGATCATTCCTTAATTATTAATTTCTTACAAGTTATATAATGCAAGCATATGATTAATTCATTTCTTTTTTATTAAGAAATTCAATTCAATGACTTCATGGAGTTTGATTTTGGTTAAAAAAATATACATTCTACAGCATTCTAGATCATATTTTCTGTTGATATATACTAATAGTACATCATTTTATAAAAGTTTATGATTATAACTTAATATAAATTTCAGTCACTTCAACCACATATTTTCCCTTTGTTCCATCTGTATGTTATAACAAAACACCAGCCCATTTTATCATGCATTTTTCATTTGTTCTTCTCTTTCAAATTTCAAAAAAAACTTATACATTGCAGCAGGCAAATGTTCACCACTTGTACACAATTCCATTTCAAAGTCAGTTTTACAATGTTCAATACTTTATATTAATTTGTCTATTTTGAATCTTATTGATGACTGCAAATAGAAGAAACACTCAAGTATGTCATCACAATAGGTATAAACAATTTTAACAACTTTTTATCTCTTCTTGATTTACAACCAAGCCTCTCTTCATCCTATGTCCCATATTTTCTCTATAAACTAATCCATAAAGCATCGTCCTTTCAGACTTGCTACCAGCAAAAGTCCATTAAGAGTGGACAGAAAGAACAGCATATCTATTTTATCCTTGATAAAGTAAACCAATATTCTTTTCTTTCCTTTTATTTCTAAGAATCTTAATCTTCATTCCATTCAAGTAATGATGTAGAGCTTGATTTCTTTGCATTTTATTTTTAATCCCCTCTTACAAGATTTAACTAAGCTTTAACAACCTCTTTTGTAAATCCAATATAAAATAATTATCCAGGTCACTTTCTTGGTTTATTATTTGTAATTCTCCTTTGATTTTTAAAACATCCACCAGTTTCTTTTGTGTGTCTAATGAAACATCCTTTCCCATGCCTTTCATTTGCAGATCCACTGTCAGTGTCAACTCTATATCTGTCTCTGTCTTGTCAGATAAAACTTGCTTCTCTTCTGCTATATCTTCATTAGGACCCAATCTTTCTGTAGAAACCAATATAATGATAGTGACATCCATGTATATAGATCAGGGGTGGTATTCACTTACCTTCACTGCTGGTTCGCAAATGTGAGTGCACTCGCGCACGACATCTCTGTGCAGGTGCAGGACCTTCTGCACCTGCGCAGAGCATCAAAAACGGGATGTGATGACGTCTGGGCAGGTGAGCGGAGCCTCCCACAACCACCGTTACCATTTCACCCGAACCAGATAGAACCGGCTGAATACCACCACTAATCTAGATGTATATACATAGATGTAGATGTTATTTTATTGTTTGACAAAAAATATTAGCAAAGAAAAAATAATAATTTGTATAGCAGAAACTGATACAGTCTCCTCCTATTTAATTTCCTTTTCCTATGTTATAGAGCCCAACTACACTTCCCTCCTTACTAATTCCAACATAGAAATTCCAGTCCAATGCAACCAGCACGTTTTATTTGGTTTCTGATGAGTTTCACCATAAAACTCAGCAGCTTCTTTTTCTTCTGCATCAGTGGTTGAAGCATACATTTGAATAACTATCATATTAAAGGGCTGACATGAAATCTCACTGACATTATTTGGTACTGACCTGCATTATACTCAAGTACCATCTTTGTTATATTCTTCCTGACTATGATAGCAATAACATTCCTCTTTGTTTTTTTGGATCCTGAATAGGGAACAGTATGGTCTTCTATCTGAATTCTTGTCCATTTTAATTTCCTGACATCTAAGTATAAATGTGTAATCAATTCATCTTTTATTGTGTTAGGTTTCCTATGTTCCCACTGCAATTCTCTCTTTGCACTTTTGCACTTTCTTTTCTTGCATGGCAATAGAAGTCTGGAAAGCTTCAAACTCTCATTGCATAAACAAAATTAGTACTCTGAAAATCCTCACCATTTCCTCAGTAGCATATTGAGTGCCATCCAAGTGAAACACCTATCATCTGGCACTATCTAATCCAGGGGTGTCAAACTGGATTTCTTCAAAGGCTGGATCAGCATTTGAGTTCTCCTCCAAAGGCAGCCTGGGGGAGGGGCAAGACAGGATGGATGCCTCCTGCAACACCCTGCTGGCCAAAACAGGGCATGGGGGCGGCCTCTCACACACAACCCTCACACCCCATTTTGGCCAGCCAAGTGCTGCAGAAGGCTGTGCAGCCTGAGAACGGGGAGAGGGAACTCTCATGTGGCCTCCCCACATCCTGTTTTCAGTCTGTGCGGCCTCCTGCAGCACTTGGCTGGCCAAAAAGGGGCACAGGAAGGCCGCATGAGGACCCCCTGCCCAGATTCTTGGTCTGCACGGCCTCCTGCAGCACTTTGCCAGCCAAAACAGGGCACCGGTGTGTGTGCAAGCCCCCCCCACACACACACACACCATTTTGGCTGCCAAAGACACTCCAGGCTGGTCCTTTGCTATTTTGAGGTCCACCCTGTGGGCCACATTTAAATAGATTTAAGGTCTTGACTTTGACACCCTGTTCTAATCAATCTATCTTGCCTATTATCTTTGTGGCTTTCTTAGTAAAATGTAAAATGATTTACCCTTGCCTTCTACTGTGTCACAGAAAATGATGTCTTTACTATTGTAAGTACAGTGATCCAACAACTTGCTGTATCACTGCGATCTGATATAGAGGCCTAATTGCTTTGGATGGACAACTAAGCTGCCTCTTTTTTTGTTGTTTGGGTTATTCTACTGTCTGCTAAATCCTAACGAATGTTCTACATGTGGTCTCTGTAATCTATCTATTTAAAACTGAATGTGGATCCTTTTGGAGCAGAAATGACAGCATTGTTAAGAGGAGAGAGGTATGAAAAAGCTTGGAAGAAAACTAGTTAATACATAATAATCATGGGCATAACATCCTGGCTGCCTTTGAAAAGGGAAAAGTGTGAAGAGGGAAAAGTTTATCCTAGAAGTGGACAAGGCTAGTTGAGAATTTGCCATGGGATGATTCTGCACTGCAACATATTCTTTAAATTCTCACATGAATAATTAAAAAAAACACTTCCCAATGTTTCATCCTAGTTTCCAGGCAGTCTGATTTAATCTAGCACAAAAGATAAACAAAGCCAGCCTAGAGATTCTAACTGACTGAGTTCTTGTAAAGTCTCACTGAATATGAGCCAAACAAAGAGGGTCATAGTATGAATTATGACACACTCAATCTTTCTCAACTGCAAGCCATGTAGGACAAAGTACTTTTGTTCTCTTTATATTTACCTTTAAGGCAGCACAAATTCTGATATTGGATTGAACCCCAAATATTAGGGACTTAACATTTTGGCCCTGGGTAACTTTCCTCTCCCGAGCCATAAAAGGTTGCTGGCTTGACCAAGGTATTTGACAAAGATCCTTATCTGTAAAGGGTGTCTTGACCCAAAATAAATGTATCCTGTGATTTACTGTTTATTGCACCCCAAATGTCATGTATATGCCTTGATAACAACTGACGCTTCCTTTATTGCCCTAGAGGCGTCTTCCTGTCCCTAATCTTCTTATGTTTTGTCTTAAGACACTTCCCAGATAACATGAATGTGTCAGGGGGTGTTTATTATTTCCTTTCCTCTTTGATCCGTGCAAACTGATGAAGGTTAGTTTCTACGTGTTAGAAGCAAAGTTCTCTGATATGTATATGTAGGTGAAATGATATAAATACTAGTCCCGAGGAACTCTTCGGGGTTCAGACTTTTGTTTGCATTAGGGCGGTTTGAACCGTGCACAATAAACTATTTCCTGCATTGAAGAGCTTGGCCTGGTCTCTATCTTTTCTGCTGCAACAGCTGGCGACTCTGGTGGGACCAGGCACGAGGCGATGTTTCGCTGAGGACCGTTCAACCCCTCAGGACCATCGGGAAGTCGCTCCCGAACATTCTCCAGGCGCCACGGGGGTATCTCTCCGGGAGACGGCAGCGGCAGCCCTGTGGGACCGACGGTGCTCAGATCGAGTCCAAGAACCCTGCAGTGCAGGAAAGGTGGTCTGAACAAATTCCTGGCCAGGAAGGGGAGGAGTAGAAACGTCTCAGGCAAGTATATAGTAAAAGTATTGTACCTGTCTCATTTGTAGACAGAAGAAGGGATCTGATCCATCCCTTGGACTCGGGGCAGTGACCCTAACGAAGTCCGTGTCAGGTTGTGTGGGTTGGGTAAGCCGCCGCAGTTCTCATCAGTCACCGTGAGTTCCGGGGCTCTGAGTCGACGGCAGTGTGACAGGATGGGGGGGACTCAAAGCGTGCCCAACACTCCGTTGGCATGCATGTTAAAAGGTTTTGATAATTATTTCAGCAATCCCTCATACCCGAAAGGGTCAAAAGACCGACTAAAATTTCTATGTAGAAATGTGTGGCCACTAATGGGGACTGGCTGGCCCCCTCAAGGATCTTTTAGGGAAGGATTAGTGGATAAACTGTGGGGGGTGATAGTAGTGAATCAGGATAAATATCCTGACCAATTTCCCTATATCGATCAATGGGCGAGAGCTTTAACGGAGAAAGCTGATGATTTCTTGCAATGCCAAGCAGAGATGGTTAGGTTGTGCGTATCTAGAACAAGCAGGAAAAGTAGGGGGTTGCGGTGTAAGCAAGGAAGGATACCAGGAGATGAAAAGGAGGAATATACCACCCATCGAAAGGTATTAGCAGAAGAGCCAGAGGATTTGGTTAGACCGCCCCCTTACGCCCCAGCGTGGCCGCCCGCACAACAACAGCAGCCCGGAGCTCAGCAACAGCAGGGGGCTGTTGGGGGAAGTGGAGGGGGAAATCAGAGGCGTATGAGCGATCCTGGGGCGAAGCCTAAAGTTAAGAAGAGTCATTCGCCTAGAGATAGTAGTAAGAGTGAGGGAGAGGATGATGATGATGATTTGGGGGCCGTGGGAGGAGAAGACCAGGGGGGCATGAAAACTCGTGCGGCTACAGCTAAATTGAAGTCTGCTAAGCAGGATTTTGTAGCACCTCTACGTCAGGTGGATCAGATAGTAATGAATCAACAGGGACAGGAGGGATACAGGCCCCTTTTTCAGTATGTGCCATTTACCACTACTGATCTTTTAAATTGGAAACAGCATTATGGGCCATTAACTACCAAACCTACTGAGATGGCAGATCTGTTTCAAACTATTATGCAGACACATAATCCAACGTGGCAGGATATACAACAGCTATTGAATACGTTGCTGTCTCCAGAAGAGAGAGAGAGGTGGAAGGCGTCTGTTAGAAAGTGTGTGAGAGCAAGTCTTCCCAATGAAGACAATATTCAACCAGAGGTAGCACGAAGATCCCCGGAGGCAGATCCGGGATGGAATCCCAGAGAACCAGATGACATGACTAAATTGAAGCAATACCAGAACCTGGTAGTTCAAGCTCTTAGACAGGCAGGAAAACCCCCATTGAACATGTCAAAACCGTCTCTGGTCATTCAAAAAGCAGATGAGAGTCCGGAGAGTTTCCTCCAGAGACTAATTGAGGCATATGAGTTGTATACTCAAGTGAATCCTAGAGAAGGTGATAATGTGAGGATGTTGAATGAAAGATTTATTGCACAGAGCTATGAGGATATCAGGAGAAAGTTGCAAAAGTTAGAAGGTGCGTTGGGAAAGAACACGAGTGAATTGTTGGAGATCGCAAGGAAGGTATATGCAAATAGGGATAAGGTGGAGAAGAAAGAGCAGGAAGCACGAATGAATAAGAAGGCTGAGTTGTTGGCAGTAGCGTTGCAAAGTGGGATGCCAGGGGGTGCGTCTCAGAGTTTTCCCCTGGGTCCTAACCAATGTGCCTACTGTAAAGGGGAAGGACATTGGCAGAGAGAATGCCCGAGGCGGATGGCGAAAGGTAGAGGGATGAGAAGACCAGATTTTGGGTCAGGAATGCGGGGACAGTTCTCTGGGAGAAGGGGAGAGAGAGGACAGAGAGGAGGTTTGAGTAGAGGATTTGGACAGATGAGATCAGGTCGAGGGTTTGGTAGAGGATTTAGAGAGGGCGTGAGACAGCAAGAAGCAGAGAATATTGGATTGGCAGATATGAATTGGTCGGATTGACGGGGACCAGGCTTGGAAGACCCCCCACCTGAGCCGTTGGTTACATTAAAAATAGGGGGTCAGCAAACCACATTCTTGGTAGATACAGGAGCAGGGAGGTCCGTGGTCAATAAGCAGATTGCAGCCCTGGGAGCCCATAAAATTCAAGTCCAGGGGGTATCAGGACAAGTCTTGGGGCGACAAATCTTAAAACCAGTGATATGTGATTTCAAGGGAGCTGAAATACAGCATGAATTCTTGTATATTCCTGAATGTCCCGTTCCATTGTTAGGTAGGGATCTGCTTAGCAAATTAGGGGCAACCATTTCATTCGATGAGGGTCGCCAAAGAGTGACTATAAGACACTCTCCGGAGGAGACTTGGAGGTTGATGGTAGGGAGGCAGGTTGAAGAGAGGGAAAACGATGAGAGGTGGAGGTTGTTTGAAGCGCCGGGATTATGGGCTGAGGATAACCCGCCAGGTTTTGCAGCTCACCACCCCCCGGTGGTGGTGGAACTAAAACCTGGAGCGATGCCTGTGAGTATAAGGCAGCGTCCCGTTTCTTGGGAAGCGATTTGTGCTATTTATGAAAGCATTCAGAGATATTTGGAAGCGGGGGTTTTAATACCTATTCAGTCCCCCTGGAATACTCCAATAATCCCAATTAAAAAGTCAGATGGGTCTTATCGACCAGCCCAAGATCTGAGAATTGTGAATGACCGGACGGTCACCTTACACCCAGCTGTGTCCAATCCATACACTCTGCTGAGTTTAATTCCACCGTGGGCTGAATGGTTTTCCGTTATTGATTTAAAGGATGCCTTCTTTACGATTCCTATTCACCCCGTGAGTCAGCCATTGTTTGCTTTTGAGTGGGAAAATCCTCATACTGGAACAAAAATGCAATATACCTGGACTCGGCTGCCTCAGGGATTTAAGAACTCCCCCACATTGTTTGGGACAGCGTTAGCAAAAGACTTACAGTATTATGTTCCTCGACAACCTGGAGATACTATATTACAGTATGTAGATGATGTTTTGATCACAGGATTGACAGAGGATTTATGTTGGGACAATACTAAGATGTTGTTAGAGTTGTTATTAGAATGTGGTTATCGAGTATCACGAAAGAAAGCTCAATTGGTGCAGAGGAAGGTTCGATATCTGGGATATGATATTGAGAAGGGTAGGCGAGCTTTAGGACCAGAGCGGAAAAGGGCGGTCCTGATGCTGGCAGAACCCCGGACAAAAAGACAATTGAGGAGCTTTCTAGGATTAGCTGGGTTTTGCCGTATCTGGATCCCCAATTTTGCTTTGATGGCAGCACCCTTGTATGCAGCCACCAGAGGAGCTAATGTTGAACCCCTTGAGTGGGGAGGGGAGCAGAAGAAGGCTTTTAAGGACATCAAACTGGCACTGACTCGGGCCCCAGCTTTGGCTCTACCTAATTTAAGGAAATCTTTTAACCTGTATGTGGACACTTGTAGAAACATTGCTTTGGGAGTGCTCACTCAGCCTTTGGGCAGTTGGCAACAACCTGTAGCTTACTTGTCAAAACAGTTAGATGGCGTGGCCAAGGGCTGGCCTCATTGTTTGAAGGTATTGGCTGCAATTGCAGAATTAATTCAAGATTGTAATAAACTCACTTTTTCTTGTCCTATTGTTGTGCATTCCCCCCATGCGGTTCAGTCTATATTGGATACTAAGGGACACTTATGGATTAGTGGACAAAGGTTGGCAAAATATCAGGCTATTATGATTGAAAATCCACAGGTACGTTTGGTAGTATCTAACCGGTTAAATCCCGCAACTTTGTTGCCCACGGAAATTGTCTCTGAGCATGATTGCTTACAAGTATTGGAGAAAGTTTATTCCACACGACCCGATTTAACAGATATTCCGTTGCCCAATGCACAACTTAATTGGTATACGGATGGGTCAAGTTATGTTATAAATGGGAGACGGGTAGCAGGTTATGCTATTGTAGATGATGAAAAAGTGGTGGAAAGTGGTCCATTAGGGGGTGGACATAGCGCTCAGGTAGCTGAACTATGGGCATTGATACGGGCTTTAGAGAGGGCAAAGGGAAAGACACTAAACGTTTGGACGGATAGCAAATATGCCTTTCTTACATTGCATGCACATGGAGCTGTATATAAAGAAAGAGGGTTTAGAGATTCAGCAGGGAAATATATTTTGCATGAACATCTCATCAGTCGTTTAATTGAGGCTGTTAACGGTCCCAAGGCAGTAGCAGTTATGCATTGTAAGGGACATCAAAGGGGCGAGGACAAGGTGGCATTGGGGAATAGAGCAGCCGACGTAGAGGCTAGGGAAGCAGCAAAACGGGATGAGCCCTTGCCGGACTTATCTATTTGTGTCGCCATGGACTTGCCCTCCGAGCTGAAACCAACATATTCACAGCAGGAAAGTATAAAAGCAGTGACTGATCTGAAAGCCCAAATTAAAGATGGGTGGTATGTGTTACCAGATGGAAGGATTTTTGTACCGTCTTCTATAGCATGGACATTGGCTCAGTCAGCCCATGAAACTACACATATGGGAAAAACAGCTCTGGAGCAGGCCCTAGGCAGGGATTATTACATGAATGGATTGGTGGGGATTGTAACAGGAACGGTTGCAAGATGCGTTACTTGTGCAAAGGTTAATCCAAGACAAGGACCGCTGCTGCCCCCTGGTGCCATACCACGATCATACATCCCCATGGAATATGTTATGATAGATTTTACTGATATGCCTAGATGTGGTTTGTTCAAGGCTATGTTGGTTATAGTAGATATGTATACGGGGTGGCCGGAAGCATTTCCAGCTAAGACTAAGCAAGCTCGGGAAGTAGCCCGAGTGTTACTAAAGGAGATTATCCCCAGGTTTGGAATCCCCAGTCGTATATCTTCAGACAATGGGCCTGAGTTTATTCATCATATTAATCAGGCAGTAGCCACCGCAGTGGGAATAAAATGGAGGTTTCACAGTTCGTTCCATCCTGAATCGGCTGCGCAGGTAGAGAGATTTAACCGCACCCTAAAAGAAAGGATAACTAAGATTTGTATAGATAGTCATTTAAAATGGCCAGATGCTTTACCACTGGCCTTATATGCGATCAGAAATTCGCCTAGAGGCCAACATAAATTATCCCCATATGAGTTAATGTTTGGCCGTCCGCCCGGACTGCTGCGAAGGAATTTGGCCAGATGGCCTGACTTAGGACATAAAGGGGGGGTTTGGAATATGGAAATGGTACAGGAACTTAATAAGCAAATTGAGAAGATCCAACGATATGTGATGGAACAAGTACCCCCCAGACTAGTCACTCATTGTCATCCATTTAAACCTGGGGACCAAGTGTGGGTAAAGCACTGGAAGAAAGAGCTGCTAGAAGGAAGATGGAAAGGACCTTTCGTTGTTATTATGACTTCTCCACTTGCTATTAAGATTGCAGAGTCAAAATCATGGATCCATTGGACGCGAGTCAAGGCAGCAGCGGAAACAAGCTGGAAAGTGTCCATGGACAAGCAACATCCAACAAAGTTGACATTTAAACGTGCTTAAAGCACGCCTTTCTATTCCCCACAATAGGTTACTCTGCTGTGTATCTGCTGCGGGGGTCCGCTGCAAGCCAACTAACAGAAGATATGCAACCCTGCTTTGTTCCAGAATCCTGGTTCGATTAGCTCTACTGATTATTGTGTTTTACAGATATAAGCAGAAACTTTGGGGCAAACCAAAGACATTTGAATTTACAGTCGCTCTACTCTCTAACCCATCGGGCGGATTAGCGTGAATCCCTCGCAGATAAAAGGAGTTCAGATGCGCTGGAAGCTGCCTGTCGGTCCACCGGAACAGAACTAGGGACTCTCCTTCAATGTGCTGGTTTTGTAACTGTGGGTGTGAGTGTTGTTGTTGTTCTCACTGTATAGATTGTGTTTTATGTATAGGCTGTACGATAGAGTGTGACATTCAAATTATCGAAGACGTGTTAGTACACTACCTGGTGATAGATGCAGAGGGGTTCTATTATACCCTTAAGCCTAGCCCCACGATCGAAGTTATATCAAGGGAACGCTGGTATAGGGACCAAAGGGACCGGGAAGATGCCAAGAATGGAGATTGTTGGATTTGGGTGGATGTGGATGAGTGTGTGGATAATAGGAGTTCAGAGTGATTTTGGAATTCCAGCAATGCCGTCTACAAGTCAGGAGGACTGTAGTCCATGTATCCACACAACATTACAGGGAATGAGGGTCTCAAAAACTTTGGTCTATCATACTCAAAAACCGGAGGGGTGCCAGGAACATGTCCCTACAACATGCCAGGTAAATGACACCATATACCACATGTGTAAGTTAAATAACAAGGTACAATGTTATAACCCGGCGGAGGCCAAACAGATTACTACTTATGAGATGGCAATATACACAACAGTATGTGGGAGGGAGGAGTTAGTGAATAGAACAGAATTTAGGACGTTAGGTAATCCAGTCGAATTGTCATTTGATGCTTGTTTTGCTATCAATCGCAATTGTGAGGTGTGGAAGCCGACGTGTGGAACTATAGAATGGGAAAGGAGTTATATGTTAGAAAAGAAGTATATGTGTCGAAAACAGGGGGAATGTAATGATAGGGATACATATAGTTACTGCCCGTACTGGTCTTGTGCGGTCATATGGTCTGGAGATCCACCAGGAGGTACACAGAAATGTAGACTGGAAAATGGGGTAGCGAGTAGCGATTGTCAACAAAATAAATGTAATCCTATAAAAATCATCTGCAACCCCACCCGAACATGGAGGGAGGAGTATGGACTAGGAATATATGCCAAAGGAAGGGATCCCCTGGTGACCCTTAGATGGCAGGTTACCAAGATCACGAGGGAAACCAAAGATACGAAAGGACTGTTTTGGTCGTATTATCTGGAAATGGAACAATTAAATATACCTGAAATTCCTAGCCATGTAACAAATACCTTTGTCAAATTGGCAGAAGACATAGCCCATACTCTGAATGTATCAAATTGTTTTGTATGCGGAGGTACTAACATGGGAGAAAAATGGCCATGGGAAGCCCAGGAGTTAAATTATTCCACAGTATTAGAGATGGATCGGCAAGGTAACCTATCCTACAATAAAGGAAAAGATGGAGACTGGACACTCACCACAAGTTTAGTAGGAAATGTATGTTTCCAAAGGAAGGCTCAACCTGGATGTAAACAGGTAGGAAACCTCATATGCACAGGAAAATGGGAGAGTAAGATATGGTGGTCAGGAAGTAATGCCACAGAGGGTATTGACGAAACAGCTCTGTTCGAAGTAAACGGATTAACCTTTCTCAAGGATCCGGACAACCAAACCCTTGGATGGCTGGCTCCTGACGGGCTATATTGGATTTGTGGTAAGATGGCATATGGGTATCTACCTAAGAATTGGTGTGGAGCCTGTGTCCTGGGGATCATCAGACCAGGATTCTTTTTACTTCCCCTTAAAACACGACAGGTTTTAGGCGTGCCAGTATACGATGAGGTGGGGAATCAACGAAGAAAACGACATGTGGATACATCTGCTATAAGTAAAGTTAGAGTAGGAGGTAATCACCGTTGGGATAACGAAGAATGGCCTGCAGAACGAATTATAGAAGTTTATGGACCGGCTACATGGGCGGAAGATGGCATGTTTGGCTATCGTACCCCCGTGTACATGTTGAATCGTCTAATTCGTTTACAGGCAGTAGTTGAGATTATCACCAATGAAACTGTAAAAGGGCTTACTCAATTAGCCAGGGAGAGTGTTAAATCAAGGACATATATCATGCAGAATAGACTAGCTCTGGACTACCTATTGGCCAAAGAAGGGGGGGTATGTGGAAAGTTTAATTTGACTAATTGTTGTATAGAGATAGATGACAGCGGAAGGATTATTAAGGAAATCACAGACAAAATGGTCAAAATAGCTCATGTACCCGTCCAAACCTGGAAGGGTCCGCATTGGGGAGATATGTTTTCGGGTTGGTGGCCGAAACTACCAGGTCTTCAAGCCATCATGGGCCTTATTGGATTAATAGCTGCAGGGTGTATTTTTCTCCCATGTATATTGCCTCTTTTTGTTAGAACTATCTCTCGAAGTCTATCCTTGCTGGTGGAGCGAAAGACAACTGCTCAGGTAATGGCTTTATGGGAATATGAACGGCTCCAGCCGGGAGAGGAACCTGAGTGTGTGACTCTTCTGGATAAATCAGATGAGTCACAAAGGGGGGATATAAGGCAGCACAAATTCTGATATTGGATTGAACCCCAAATATTAGGGACTTAACATTTTGGCCCTGGGTAACTTTCCTCTCCCGAGCCATAAAAGGTTGCTGGCTTGACCAAGGTATTTGACAAAGATCCTTATCTGTAAAGGGTGTCTTGACCCAAAATAAATGTATCCTGTGATTTACTGTTTATTGCACCCCAAATGTCATGTATATGCCTTGATAACAACTGACGCTTCCTTTATTGCCCTAGAGGCGTCTTCCTGTCCCTAATCTTCTTATGTTTTGTCTTAAGACACTTCCCAGATAACATGAATGTGTCAGGGGGTGTTTATTATTTCCTTTCCTCTTTGATCCGTGCAAACTGATGAAGGTTAGTTTCTACGTGTTAGAAGCAAAGTTCTCTGATATGTATATGTAGGTGAAATGATATAAATACTAGTCCCGAGGAACTCTTCGGGGTTCAGACTTTTGTTTGCGTTAGGGCGGTTTGAACCGTGCACAATAAACTATTTCCTGCATTGAAGAGCTTGGCCTGGTCTCTATCTTTTCTGCTGCAACACCTTGAGTGAAACTTTATAAAAGTTATTAAAGTGTGTATTTCTAGAAATGTTTTCTCTTTTCAAAAGTGGCAAAGTTTCATTTGATGCAAAATGTAAACCAGCTGGAGATTATCACCATCCTTTCCTTTTTGCACATTAAATGAGTCCAGAGACCTGCTAATTACACTGTTGGAAGATGTTCTTTTAAAAAGGTAAAAGAAAGGAAGATCTGAAGACAACACAGCCAGAAATTGTCAGAAGAAAACAAACTAAAGGAGACACTTTTTAACCAGCTTGCTTGCAGTTGTTAACAAGCAATAATGAAATACAGACTACGAAGAAAATGAGGCGTAGCACAGCTGGCTGCTCACAAAATGGAGTCTTGAGCCAAAGCAGATATTTTTATTTCATTGAAGTTGTTGTTTATAGTGAAAGGTGTCCTCAGAATTCCATCAAGCCTTCGCTTCCATTAGAATGGGATTTTGTGGGGTACATATCTGGATGTATATTTATGTTATGCATTAAATAAATTGTCAAATGCAGGAAATCAGGAGTCAAGGCAATTCAAATGAATATAAAGGTTTATTGCAAGTTTAAACCCTCTATAACACGGGATCTGGCCCATTGGGTACTTAGTTCTGCCCCACGGGCTGGCCTGGAAACAGCAAAGGACCAACCTGTGGTGCCTCTGCTAGTGAAAATGGAGCTCAGGGGGCTGTGCCCCATTTTCAACCACAACGGCCTCCTGCAATCCTCTGCCAGCAAAAACAGTGCATGCCCACCCAGGTTTCATTTTCCCTGGCAGAGGGCTATCAAAACAAACTAAAAACAAAGCAAAAGGAGAAATGTTTCCCTTTTTGCATTTGAGCATACAAGAAGGGACAGGAAAGGAGAAAGAAAAAGAAGGGAAGATGGGAAGAGAGCAAGGAAGGAAAAATGAGGAAAGAGGGGAAGGAAAGGAGAAAGAAGAATGAAGAGGGAAGGAAACAGAAGAACAGGGAGGGAGGGAGGAGATTATAATGAGAGTGAAGGTTTTAGGGAATTCCTGCCTTATCACTTGGCCACCACAGCTGCCACTGACACGAGTCCCATGTCATTCCCACCATAGCCACACACACAGCCATGTCCACCATGACCACACACCCACAGCCATGCCCCATGCCCCCCGGCCCCCCAAGGTCAAACACAATTCTGATGCAGCCCAAACTGCAAACTTGCACAATTCTGGTGCAAGTTTGACACCACTGCTCTACAAGAATCTGAACTATTAACAGTCAAAGCAAATTGGTGGTAGATAAGAATCAATGAAATTTAAGTTGGGCTGGACTTAAATCTCTTGTGAACATGAAGAAACTCAAGACTAATGATGTGTTTGACCCCCTCCCTCAGTCTATGCCTGGTCATCTACTACATAAATTGCACTAAGGATAGACTGGATTAGCTAAATTATTTATAAAGTTGTGAAATAATGGTACATGGGCCCTGGCTGGTTAAGGGGGAAGTTATGGCCATATAGAATAGAATAGAATAGAATAGAATAGAATAGAATAGAATAGAATAGAATAGAATAGAATAGAATAGAATAGAATAGAATAGAATAGAATAGAATAGAATAGAATTCTTTATTGTCCAAGAGTGATTGGACACAAGGAATTTGTCTTGGTGCATATGCTCTTAGGGTACATAAAAGATACATTTGTCAAGAATCATAAGATACAACACCTAATAATAGTTATAGGGTACAAATAAGCAATCAAATCGTATTAGAAAATAGTCAATATAAATCGTAAGGATACCAGCAACAAGGTTACAGTCATACAGTGGGAGGAGATGGATGATAGGAACGATGACAAGATTAATAGTAGTGCAGATTTAGTAAATAGTTTGACAGTGTTAAGAGAATTATTTGTTTAGCTGTGTAATGGCGTTCGGGGAAAAACTGTTATTGCGTCTAGTTGTTCTGGTGTGCAGTGCTCTATAGTGTCATTTTGGGGGTAGGAGTTGAAACAGTTTATGTCCAGGATGCAAGGGGTCTGTAAATATTTTCACAGCCCTCTTTTTGTCTCGTGCAGTATACAGGTCTTCAATGGAAGGCAGGTTGGTAGTAATTGTTTTTTCTGCAGTTCTAATTATCCTCTGAAGTCTGTGTCTCTCTTGTTGGGTTGCAGAAACAAACCAGAAAGTTATAGAGGTGCAGATGACAGTCTCAAAAATTCCTCTGTAGAACTGAATCAGCAGCTCCTTGGGCAGTTTGAGCTTTCTGAGTTGGCGCAAAAATGAACATTCTTTGTTGTGCTTTTTTGATGACTTTTTTGATGGTAGGTGTCCATTTTAGATCTTGAGATATGGTAGAACCTAGAAATTTGAAGGTCTCTACTGTTGAAACTGTGTTGTAAGAGGTGGTAGTATGGGAGGGTTTCTCCTAAAGTCTACCATCATTCCTATGGTTTTGATTGTGTTCAGTTCCGGATTGTTCTGGTCACACCATGAGTCTAGTTGTTCAACCTCCCATCTGTATGAGGATTCATCGTCTCGAATGAGACCAATTACTATTTTGTCATCTGTGAACTTCAGCAGTTTAACAGATGGATTGTTTGAGGGTATTGGAGTATTTGAAGGTATTGGAGGGTGATACGACTGTATCACATCTAGTTTGAACTTTAGAAAAAGTCTAAGGGATAGAAAATGCACCTTGGCAGTTCAATGAGATTTAAAGGAAAGGTACAATAATCCAGTTGCCCAGGAATTACTGCAGCCACAAATATTGTGTAGCTATAAAGGTCAGAAAGCAGAAAGAAACAAGAATACCTTGAAGATATTTTGCTTAATCAGTTCCCTCAACACTGAAACATTGCCAGAAGGAATTACATGCTGGAATTTCTCCATGAAAGCACCGTTGCTTGAAGTTTTTAACATCAAATACTATTAGCTAAGTATACAATCCCTCAGTTCATTCATGCACTTATGATGAGAAGACTGCTTACAGCTTCTTCTATGGTGGCTTGTAAAAATTTGTATAACTCTCAAATTATACAGAAAAATAGCTAAAGTTCTGTTTTAGTGGAACTTGCTATGAGGGTCATTAATGTTTTCAGACACCAAATGCAAACCAATATACAGAATAAAAATTTTAAAATAGAGGTTTTAGCAGACTGTACCTCAATCACTGCAGGATCCTATGCGAGAATGTCAAAAAAAATCCACATACAAATACTGAAATATCAAAAGATTTATTCTGGTAACCTTGGTGTTTGGTGTTATGAGATTAAACTGAAGTTGCCTTACCTAAAGATGAAGCAGATATGTAGGCAGGGTGGACAAGAGGCGGGAATCTTGTCTAAAAGATCCATTCAGATAGATAGTTTAAAAGGAACCAAGTTATTAAAGAAACAAGAGAAAAATATATCATCTGAACCAGACAAAAGTTGGGCCTCAGCATATGGAAACCCCACTCCTAAGTCTCATTAACAGCTACCAGACTTGAAAATCAACAAGGCAACGGTATCTATGAATCAACAAAGCAAGGATTTGGGATGATAAAAGGAGGGCTGAAACCTGCCCCTTCTTTGAATTCTCTTTGGATTCAGATTTGGTGGCTTCTGTCTCTCTGGTTAGTGCCTGAAAGCCTACTTGAAAAAGATATGGATAAGTGTGGATGAATGTATGTGTGTGAAAGAAAGAGCAATTGTACACTGCAACCAGTAAAGTTTTGCTGTTACTTTAAATTCACTGACTCTTTGTGTATTCCAAAGGACTAGTTGTGCCTCAGTGTTCATTCGAAAGTGATTTGAATGTAACTGTTGAGCAGTACTATGAGTGCATTGAGTGAGTGACCATAAGATGAACCTGGGAGCACCTGAAACAATATCCTCACTTAAAATTCATGAGAGGCTTTATGAGAAAAACATTATCTTCTGAGTTCAGTTGAAAAGGCAACACAGGAATAAAAGTCAACGCAAAATTACAATAATTCCCACATGATCTTTGTGAAAGCATCATCATCAGCAATTTGCCAAACTCCAACCACTGAGACCAGAGTTGTTGAAATATTTTCTTTATTTGCTTACAAAAATGCTTAGAATAGCATGAAGGGCTGGCAGAAAATCTATAGTAAGCACTAGCAACAACATTTTATAAAGAAGTAGGGAGCAAAACCAAAAAAGCTGTGTACAAGAAAGACCAATGGCTTATGCCTTCAGCTTATTTATTTACTTATTTATTTTATTTAGCTTATATGCCACCCTATCTCCAATGGACTCAGGGCAGCTCACAACAATAAAATCCACAAAGCCATTGTACAGAGTTAAAATTTAATTAAACCAAATAAAATTTAAAAACCCATAAAAAACCCCATCAGTCCAGGTCGGGGAACTTGAATAACCAAGTTTTTAATTTGTGGTGGAAGGTGCGAAGGTCAGGAGCCAAATGAAGCTCCAAGGGGAGTTGATTCCAGAGGGTGGGCATGCCCACAGAGAAGGCTCTATCCCTGGGGGCTGCCAGCCAACACTGTCTAGCCGATGGCACCCTGAGCAAGCCCTCTCTATGGGCGCGAACTGGGCAATGGGATGTCGTTGCTGGCTGCAGGTGGTCTGCCAAATATCCTGGGCCTAAGCCATGTAGGGGTTTATAGGTCATCACCAGCACCTTGAATCTCACCCAGAGGGCAACCGGCAACCAATGCAAGTAACACAGGAGAGGTGTAAACTGGGAGTATCGGGATTCTCCCATCACAACCCGGGTGGCTGCATTTTGTACCAGCTGAAGCCTCTGAGTAGTCCTCAAGGGCAGCCCCATGTAGACAGTGTTACAGTAGTCAACACGTGAGGTGACTAGCACATGAGTAATTGTGCGTAGGGCATCTCAATCCAAGTAGGGACGCAACTGGTGCACCAGACAGATCTGGGTCTATGCCCCCCTGGTCACGGTCATTATATGATCTTCTAGACTCAACCGTGAGTTCAGGAGGACACCCAAGTTGCATGCCCTGTCTACAGGGGGTAAAACCTCACCCCCTATAGCCAACGATGGAACCTCTCCTATGAACCGAGATGCCGGTATTCACAGCCACTCGGTCTTGGCAGGGTTGAGTTGAAGTCTGTTCCTTCCCATCCAGACCTGTACCACTTCCAGGCACCAGGCCATCATGTCAAGAGCATCACTGGGTAGCTTATGTATTATGATTAGCTAGATATTGCTTTTGTAGATGCTGTGGTTAAAAAGTGATATTTTCTAAGTGTTGAAAAGGAAGGATACCTGCACCAGCTAGCTCATGCTCATGAAAAGAGCATGTGGTGATCATGCTGAAAAAACATGGACAGAAGAAATGGATGGTCCATTTGTGTCTGTATTGTTAACAATTGGCTAAAAGCTGTTAAATAGAAATCTTTTAAAAGATATGACAAGATATATTCAGCACAAGTGCTGTCTAACATCCGCTTATGATCTTGGCCAGAATAAAATACTTCCTCCATTCCTCACCAGTTGTCTGGCATCAGATTTCTTCCCAACTTGAAAATGAACCACTGACAGAGGAAGGATATTTTTCTCCTAGGAATGAGTACTATAGATTTCCATTGCATATGGATGTGCTTACCATGGTCTTAAATGGAATATTGACCCAATATATGGACATAGCACCATTAATAAAAAATGCTTCTAGATGCTGAAGTTTTACATAATAGCTTACTGATTCTCCATAGATTGTTTCAGTTAGAATTAACAAAAACCCAGATGATTCAGGGGTTTCTAGTTGATGAAAAGGGAGTTGTCCACTAGTATCATGTTACTTGTCCCTGGAACAGATTCTGAGATTTAGAATATAATGGACAGATGCTTTGCACTTGTCATCCAGCATTCATAATGCATACGGACAAATAAAATGCATACTTATTACAAATACATGATATACCAAGTTTGTGGTACCTGGGAGACTCTACATTGCAACGAATTCAATAATTGAAAACCACCACAATCACCACCGTTAAAGCAGCATTTGGTCATGTTTAGAGTAGCTTTAATTTATTGCTTTTAGTCATCTTGCTAAGCTATAATGTTGGTTCGTATCAGAAAAGCTGAACATCTTTTATGCTGATTGGTTGCTCAAGCCTGAGAGTGTTCACTGCCTTTTTAAGTAACCTAGAAATCAATAAGCCATTGAAATGATGGTAATTCAGGACCACCTCTTGCCTTCCTCCCATTGTCCGGTGCGCGCCCACAGAGCAGGCCTCCTCCGGGTGCCATCAGCCAAAGAATGTCGGCTGGCGACCCCCAGGGGGAGGGCTCTCTCTGTCAGAGCCCCGACCCTCTGGAATAGTTTGCCTACCGACCTCCTCTCCTTTCACCACAGACTGAAGACGTGGCTATTCCAACAATTCTCTGATCGTGGGGTTGTATAGTTTTTATAATTTTAACGGTTGTTATTGTGGATTTTAATCTTATTTTAATTATATTTATTGTGATTTGTATTGGTGACTGTTTTATGTAAGCCACCCTGAGTCCTCAGGGAGAATGGCGGCATATAAATCACAAAAATAAATAAATAAATAAATAATTCTAAGAGTTATTTGGAATCATGGGGTTTATGGGGCTGCTGCTATTGTTGTCTGAATATGATTCAATATCACAAGCCTGAATGACCTCTGAATGACAACAGGAACTTTAAAAAAAAGTTGAATAAAAGATCTGTGCTACTCTTTTATAGATTCCCTCTTTTTCCCTTTGAAATTACTAAAAGATCTGTTTGTTCAGCATTGCCTTCAATTGATGCAGAAATATTTAACTAAGTTAAGACAAATGTCATGAGAAACAGTTATCATTTTGGAGCCAAGGTCCAGAAAAGTCTTGAAGGCATAAACTATAGCTTTACTGAAGAAGTAAATATAATTTCATCCAGTATTTTAGTTATATGGCTGTACTCATTTGTAAATACAAACACACATACAGCTCTTCCCAATGTATTTTGGAGCGAATTACTCTAACATCTTTTTAATTAGTATATTAATTTCATTTAAGCACCTTTCGATACAAGGGTGACTTTCTCAAATACTGAAGTTAGAGAACAGGAGGTATTTTACCTTTGGAATCGGATAATGGAAAGCTCAGCCCAACCTTCCTAAAAGACTGTGTGAAGATGATGATAGCAAACCAAAAGAACTGATTTGATGTCGTGGTTAAGACACCAGGCTGGAAATCAAGAGGTTGGGTTCTTCTGCCAGTTGATACAAAACCAACTGATTGGTTTTGGGCAATCAAGAAGTATCTGTTTCCTGAAATTTTGCCAAGGAAACTGCAGTTTCAGGCAGTCACCAGGATTCAATGACTCAACTCAACAATGGAGAAGGAAAAGGAGGAAAAGGAGAAGGAAACAAAAAGAAGCAGCAAACAGCAAACCAATTCCAGCTATTGCAAAGCAACTGGGGAATTGTATTCAAGTAGCCACTACAGGAACCAAAATTCTACTTGAAGGCACCTTTGTCATTATCTTTTTATTACAAACACATATACAGTAACTACTGTAGCATAGTAAGCCCAGGAAATAATCTTCTATCTCGAAACCTGCAAAACTTTATCTCCCAATGAAAGAGAAAGAGAAAAGCCTGCATTTATTCCTAAATCTGCATTACTCCCCTGCCTTAGGATAGAAATGATTTTATCCTACCATAGACATATGTAGTTAGATCAAAGTTTGCATCCACAAAGTGCTTCTCTAGCAAATGCTTTGCAGTTCACAGTCTCAGCCTCGGGCAGCTCACATGGATTCTCATACTCTTTGGAGAGGGAAGGAGATTCTGAAAAAGATTCAAAACAAACATGGGACATATAACTGCAAAACTTCAGTGGTGCTGCTGTTCTCTTATCAATTCCGTATAGCTAAATTACAAAGGTATTCAAACAGTTCTGCTGGGAGGGGGGGCTCTGCTGTTTGTCAGATACTACATTAACAAGTTCCTTTTAAAAGCATTTCTCTTTATCTCTACACTGCAGTGACGGCTGGTAACCAGGGTGTTACAAGGGAAAGTTCTTTCAAGAATGCCTTTCTTTTTTAAATTGCTTTGAGTGTTTTCTAGTAATGTATGTCTGAGAAGAAACAAGAATACACAAGGCAAGAAAGATAAACAATGTACCCTATTGTGCTATTTAACTCAATAACCAGTTGCTACTCTACACATTTGCACACAAAGGAATGTCCCACTGAGTTAAATGGGATTAACTATCCCATAGGTTCTACACCTGAATATTTCAGTAAAATGCTATAAAATACAATCCTTCTATACAAAATACAAGCCAAGTGCCTATAATCTTTCCATACTGTTCTACCCAGCCTAGTTTTGAGTCTCGTTGCTACAATATTCTATGTCCTTGAACATGCTCAGTTTTAAGTAGGCTGTTTTGGAAATTAAGTTCTTTGCTGAGAGATCCCCAGCAAAACATGGGATTTTTACAAAAATGTGGTGAGGCTATTCTTCCAATCTGCTGATAGTATAAAGCTTATTTTTGTTTGTTTGTTTGATCTAGTTTTGATTTGGCTACATCAATATAAGTCTCACAACCTGGTAACCTAGAGTATAATGCTGTCTTTATTTGTGAACATATAATTTTGACTATTTTGATTGTATTCCAGCACATGATGGATAATTGCCATCTTTCGAAGATACAGCTGTTGCTTAATTCCTGGCCACATTTATTTAACTGCTGCAACTGAGTATATTAGCATTCTATATTAAGTCTTTCAAAACTCTGCCTTCATTTCGCCTTGACCACTTTCCGTACTGGAACTTTGTCTCCTTCCACCCACTTCATCAGTTTCATGTGATAGGACAGATACTGCTCTACTTGCTTCTAGGTGGCATGTCTAATCTCCATGTGTAGTAATCATATCATTCTGCTATTAGAGATTTTAAAAATGAGAAACATTTAATCTTAAATTGATTGCATTCTTTCCAATTTTCTTAAATGAGGCCTGGAGTTGAGGTACACTGCTCCTTTTCAAAACATCCTCTTCTACTTTGAAAGATATGAATAAAGAATATTCTAAATCCAAAGTTTTTCTTTGCCTAGCTTTTTTTTTTCTTCTTTTCATAGGTGAATAGAGTATGGTTATGTCCTAAAAGGCATTGGTGCCTAGATAAACAGTTGGAATTTCCAATAAGTTTTTGTTGTTGTTGTTTTTTACATTTTCATGATAGACAGAAACAACTCTTGGATCATCCCAGACAGTCGGAAAACATTAAGGAAAACAATATGAATATGCAACAGATATAAAATTATGCAAAAATATCTTCATGTGTAACCACATATTCTGCCAGTTCCTCATTGTGTAAGACCTATTCTCATACAATTTGGAACAGAGTAAAGGTTAGAGCTGCAAACAAACAAAAAAAAATACTAAAACCAGGAGACTTGACACCACAGCTAAAATTTCCCATGCAGCCCACAACAAATTCTCTTCACTTAAATCACCTTATCCCGCACTTGATGGAAAAGTCAGTTCTTAAGTGTTTAAGGAAGGGGGTGCTGTTAAACGTCATAGAAAACAGTGTTTACATAAGAGAAATCACACTACACATCAAGGCATGAGTACCGAGTCACATAAGGTACGGAGGGGAAGCTGAGTGCTGTGAAGTTAAATGCTTTAATATCTTTCTAGCGGATTTGCCCCACAATGAATAATGTGCACAGACTCAATAGTATCCAACTAATTTTTTTTTTATGACACCGAGAATATATAATTGCTACAGTAAAAAGAAATAAAACACTATGTTTGTGCAGCCATCCAATATATCACTTCTGTTCTCTTCCACCTTTTACAACTAGTGGCAGAATTTCAATTTGTTCCACATTCCCTCATCCAACCAAAGAACATCCCGCTGCCACTGCTTTTTAGTTGAGATGATTCAATCTACCACACATCCACACTGGCTATAAACTGATAATTAAACATGTTGTGAGAAGCTTCTTGGCTCATAACTGGATTTCCCTCTGACCTGGCCTTAAGCAGCAGCAATCAGAGTTCAGAGACACCAAAGTTCTGGAAACCAGGTCCTGGGGCTGAACACAGGGGTGAGAATATGGTCTTAAACTCTGAAGTGAATTTGTTGTAGGCTACATGGGAAATTTTAGCTGTGGTGCCAAGTCTCCTGGTTTTAATGTTTTTTTTTTGTTTTAATATTAATTTATTGTAGATAGATGTAGTTTTATTGTGTGGGCCGTTCAGAGCTTGATATAAGACGACAGCTGTATAAACGTTTAAAGTAAATAAAATAAATAAATAAATACATTTCAGCTCAGTTTACTCTGAGATAACTGTGAGTAGACTTTATTCTGATCCATAGATACAAACCATCAATTTTATAATGGAAATTATATGTAGTAGACACCTAAAAATATTTACTTTTAGCCGATGACCAAATTGCTTGAGGAAAGCATGATATGTCATACAGCTAAATTGTTGCTTCAACTTGCCCATAACTGGAAGGGATAGTAATAATGTTGTAAGTATTTCAAAAGTCTTTTGACAACTGTATAAATTTTATCTGTCTATATTCCCAATCAGAGAGAGTTAAAATTACAAAAGCAAAACCAACATTAATACCAACATGATTTTTTGAAATATTGACAGAGAACGAACCTATCTCCCATATACCAAAAGGGCTAATATTTCTGAGTGTTCAGAGCAATTGCTTGTGGAAGAATAACATAGTTTATCTTGAAATAGCTAATTAGAATTAATCCTACTATGAACTGAGTAAAGGTATAGGCATCAGGATTAACATTGCCTTGACCCTTGGCCAGTTCTGATATCTTTCTAGCCTGTACACATTATATTATAACCTACATTATAAAAAATAATTATGTCATTATAAGCCTCCAGGACACAACTGAAAATATATCTTGCTTACAATAATAACTAGCCCACTCATTAAAAGTATGTAATTGAAAGTCACATACTTTCAATCACATACTAGATACTGATATCTAAAGCACCCAAAACAGCATCAGCATGAGAACTCTGACTCCTGATCAAGTTAATCACGCATATTTAACTATAAAATAATTAAATATTAAGGGATTAGAAACATATTTTTTCACCATCCCTATATTGCAGGGATGTCAAACGTGCATCGTCACAGCGGCATCACATGATGTATTGGGACTTTTTTCCCCTTCGCTAAACCAGGCAGGAGCATGGCCAACGTGTGACGCATCTGGCCCACAGGACATGAGTTTGACAGCCCTGCTAAATTGGGTACTCTCACTGTCAGTGAATTTGCAGGACCTGAAGCCAAATCATATTTCCTAACTAAATACTTGATCCTTCAAATCACTGAAGAGATTGGAATAACATTTGTCCTAAAATAAATCCTAGAACAAAATCAGGAATTCATAAGAAATTGATATCTACAGTGTTTGATACTTGTACAGGAGCTACTCTGGTCTGTAGATTTCTTTGGTCAAAAATAATTAGCTGATTTTTAGCTGATACAATAGAGAAAACCATTAAGAATGCCAATCTGTGTTTCATTAAAGGCAAAATATAAATCTGGAAGATAGTCTACTCAGCCAAGCATAAGTGACTGAAGAAGTATTGAAGAAGCAGACAGAAGAGGTGTTGTAAGAAAAAAGGGCTAAGGACATATGGATTGAGAACAGTATAATCCAAAGAAATGGTAAGGGGAGTTCAAAAGAAAAAGGTGGAAATAAAGCTTCATAGTTTACTATGGAATTAAGGATAAATAAATCAGTTCACCCTGCAGACATGAATTCGGTTATAGTTGAATTTTGTTATAGATATATATATTGTGTGATCAGTTTTCAGAAAAAGCACATACCAGAAATCTTCAGACCCCAAAGAAATGCTCTGATGGCAATTTCAACTGATTCCTTTCTTGTCAAGTTTAAATTTTAAAGCAACTGTATTTCTAACTGAGGTTTTGTAGTCAACTGGTTTTCAACATTTATTTGATGACTGGTTGTTAATCAGCAATGGGGAATGACAGATAAAAATGGAATCCTGGGCAATTAGAAAGGTAAAGTGTCACTTTAGAAAACTCTTCGCTTCTACTAGTCATATGCTGCTGGCATCTTTTCCTAAGTTGCTTTAGACTGCTGGTTGGGCCATGCCAGGAGGAAAATAGAGAAATAAAGCTGTTGTGAAGGTAGTAGGAATTTGTGAAATTATCAAAGGATGAAATAAATTGAGCCCCAAATTGAGGCAAAGAATTATAGCCAGTGTTTAGGTTTTTATTAGTTATTGTAATTGTATTCAAAACTGTGACCTGTCTAGACTTAGGTACACCCTTTGCTTAATATTCTACATTTTTAAGACCTGATTGCCAATTGCCAACCTTAAAAGAATCATCAGCATTTTCCCCTATAGGAAGAGATACACTTAAAAAGTATCAATTTGATTAACACATAAGCTAAGCAGGACATTTATATGCTGGAAATTAACTTGAGGAAGCTTAGAGTTAATGGTGCAGATTTCATGACTTTTTAATATTCAGTTCATGCTCATGTTCATTCATTCTAGTTTAATTCAAAAAAAGTTTCTGTGCAATGTCTTTAGGACTCCAAGGATCCTTTGGCAAGTGGCCTGCATACATATATGTGTAAATAAATAAATGTTATTGTCCTGATATCTAAATATACTTACGATATAATTCTTAGGCCCTTATCTGGGAGAAAACCCAATTTCACAATGAGAATCCCCTACTGGCTGGAACTCTGGAAACTATAGCCAACACACATGGAAGGATTGAAATTGGTGAAGAGTGGTATAATATTTTACTTTGGAGAAACATGGCTCTGCAGAAATTTGCGATATCTCAGATAAGTTTTTACCATATTCATAAACCAAATCAAACCTTTAGAAGCCCTAATTGTATTCTGGTCAATGAACCACTCTTCTATAATCTCCCTAACAATCTTGAAATTGATAATCCATGGAGTTATAGCTGAGAAATTGATCGTGCTTCACGTATTTAATTCATAGTGAATTTGATCAAGTCTCACGTTAGAAAAATTGCAAGGCTTAGGAAATGGTAGAGCGTGAGATACATTTACCATGATCAATGTTTTAATTCCATCCTCTATTTTTTTTTAATCCTGTCTCTAATTTGATCAATGTAGCTGAATTAAAAAGTTTAACTAGGGAGAAATTATTTTCCAAACAAATCCCTGGCAACATTATTCTTGATATACTATTTTGTTTTCAATAACACTTCTGTTGCAGGATAGAATTCTGATTTACAATTTTAAGAGAATCTGCATTCATATGAATAGATCTAATTTTACATATCTGTAAAGGGCCCCTTTACTGTACTAGATGAAATTGGGAAAATTAGCTCCAAAAGAATATTTTAAAGTATTCTTATACTCCATTATACTACACACTGTAAGCTTTATTGTTATCACAACTTAGAAATTAGTAAAACACGTCAAACATTAGACTGCTAGACTATTTCTACAAACGAAGATGGAGCCGATATTGGAAGGGGCTAGAAGTTACAATTAATCAATAAGAAAGAGGAATAATGCAAAAGTTGACAGAGGTGGCAAAACTGACTGTTTTAATTAAAGAGAATAATCTATCTAGTTTTGTTTCTATTTGGAAACACTCTAGATTTTCACTTGAAATTGAAAAAAATGAAATTTAGGTTTTGATTATTAGATGACTTTGTTGTTATAGAAATGGCTTGAAATGTTTAGAATGTAAAGCAAAAGATAGAGGTGATTTTTTAAAATTCTACTGCATTGAAAATAATCCATGGAGGGTGTAAACTGCAATTCAAACACATAATTTTGAGTAGAAACATGGACTAATTAAACTAAGAAAAATAATAATTATAAAATGGAGAATGGAATTGAGGGGAGAAAAGAGGGGAGGGGAAAAGGTAAATTTGGATCGCATTTAGTTCCAGTCCTGAGATATCTAATATCATACTCCAATTCTTTTCAGTGGAGGCAAAGTTACCAAGTTTGAAGTCTAGATGTTTGCATCTTTTTCCTACTAAAAGTCATGGTAGCCCCATATCTTTTTGGCATGATACGCTATCAAGAGTTAGAGGTCCATGATACAACAATGCATATGCAGTAAGGCTCTTTCTGGAAGTTGTAGGAAAAAAGCAAGTTTGGATAACTGATATACGAATGTCATATTAAACAGAGGGCACTTCACAAGCTGTGAAGTTTTACTTTATATATCAAGTTTTGCAGCAGAAAAGGCAGTAGATTAATTTAAACAAGATGGTCTGAGAATGTAGGTTAAACAGCAGAGAAGATGAAGATTGCAGGAAAAGTTCAAAAGAAATAGTCAGGAAGCCAAGCAAAGCTTGAAGGGATCATTTGTCCATGTCAGGTTTCCTGTTCAAACATTGCTGAGTTACTATACCCAAGGCACTTATCAATTCAGCCAAGACTACATCACAGTCATAACTCTACATGTTCACAGGATGAGATTAAAATAAAGAGTGCAATAATTTAACTAAGGATTTGAGTCACAAACTCTGTGTCAAGACAGGTTGGCTGGCTAAGCATTACAGAAGTATTAAAAAGGTTCCTAAATCAGAGGGTATATTAAAACCAAAACTTCCAATCAAGTCTTTAGAATGACCAGTGAAAAGTACCCTTGTGGAAAGTTTGACAGATGCAGACATGCAAGAAAACAAATGCATTTAACCCAGTTTTCCATACTTTATATAATACAGAAAAGGTACTTATAACTGTTAAGGTAGAGATATATTCATTAGTTACAATAAATATGGGTATTCTAGCATACTATGATTAGAATTCATTTCCTGCTAGCTTATACAATCATGGAAAACTTTCTAATATACTGCACATTCCTGCTTTTTATCCAAACCAGCTAGTACAGTTTTCAAAGGGAAAAAAACAAATCCATCCTTATTCTTTCTAGTGTGTGCGAGAAGCTAAAGATTCAGAAGGCTAAATCAGAAGTACATAATCTGGGGCCACGATGTATGCATTCATCAAAAGCCTGAGCTCTTGCCATTGCTGCAAAAGTTGCCATTTAATTATATATGAAGAATGATTATATAATAACTATATTCATATAACTATAATATGTATTTCAATCCCCCCCCCCAAAATGGGAGGTCCCGCTTTTGCCTATTATGTAGCATGCCAATCAAAGGCAAGTTATTTAACAGAAATTATACATCCCTAAATTAAACAGCTTGTAGAATATTAGCAATTGTCACTGTTGAGAAATTGTCGTTTTCATTAATTCATAAATCTTGTCAATGTGAGAGGCAGGGAAGGCGAATGCAAGTTTTAATAGCCACTTTATTTTCATCTTCATCTTATTTATTTGTTTGTTCGTTTGTTTGTTTGTTTGTTTACACAGATTTTAAAAATGCCCAGATCCTAATGACTCTGGGTGCTTTATACCATATAAAATCTAAAACAATAAAATGAAAGAGTAAAGAGATGTGCATCCAGGAAAAAGAGGAAAAAAAGAATCCTACAAGACAAAATCAAATCTCTCCATCACTCTACCCCAAGGCTTGGGAAAATAAATAAACAGGTTTCCAATGCCTTCCAAAATATCACTGGAGTAGGAGCATAATAAACTCTTATGATATCTATACATTATAATTCAGTGACATATCCTGTGTAGCTTCCTGATATTTATATCTCTAAATATAACTACACTTTACCTTAAAAGTTTTGGCTTTTACACATAGTAAAACTAGAAGTGATACTAAACTTTTTCTAAAGCCCTTTAACACAGCAGTAAAGCTCTTCTTTGTTCTTTTAATTCACATTCAGTGGCAGAGAACAAGAGGAGGCTATTAGCAGGATGTCTAATAGCCCAACCCAGAGAGCGACCCAATATGGATAGGGATCATGTACATTTCTCCTAAAGAAAAAACCCAACACAGACTCAGCTCCCCATGATTATGTATATAATGGATACCCAATATGTTTTTACCCTGAAACAAAGTAAATTCCATGCTGGTGATCATCAGGAAGGAAACAGAAAAGAAAGTTTAGAATAGTGTTTTTCTCGTCATCATATCTCCAAAGGAGGCCTTTTAAAAATTGCAAAAGGGGCAAGCAAAATTATTAAGGGTTTGCAGCAACTCTCTTTAAGATAAAAAATATATCATTTGTAGGTGGGTTTTTTTAGTATAGAAAATGAGGCATCTGGTAACACAATAGAAATATAAGCAGTCTGGGAAATGCAGATAGGAAAATGTTATTTTGGTCTTGTTATACCAAAGTCTCAGGTCATCCAATGAAGTTCAATAGTGGGAAATTCAGAACTGATAAAAGAAGTACTTCTTGACATGAGAGATAATCAGCTACTATGTTCCAGAGCACCTCCTCTGCAACAGAGTATTATGGTATCAAGATGACATTTGGGAAACCATTGCCATATAATGGAAGGTTTCACTGTTAGATATCATTGGCACCAAGTATCATACATTTGTGGTATCAGTTTATTGGTACTGGTATTCCTTCCAAATTGGTTTAGTAGAGCTTGCAAGATTTTCTTTTCAGATAATTTTATTGAACTGCTAGTTTTTAATTAATTTGTTTATTATCCCCTATTTTGGGATTTATTTTTAAATGAAATAATAGGCTAACATGAAATTAAGATGCTCTTGTGTGGCTCAAAAATACTTCTTCCACATTATTTTTGAAGTTGTCTCTGTTCTTTCAAGGTTTCCATGCAAGCTTGAACAAGAACTGGCTCTTTAAAGCAGTCACTACTTTAATAGGCTGCTTAAATGATTACGGCTGTGGTCAAAGGAGGTCTGAATTATATAATAAATGTCAAATATACATGATGATGATGATGATGATGATGATGATGATGATGATGATGATTGGTCCCTCAGCAATCCAGATGTTTAGACTGTAGTTTGCATTTTTATCCAGCTCACAACATTTAATGCCAAAATCGAAAAGCAAAAATAGACAGCAAATGCTGTCTCTGCAAAGAATCTGTGGACCACTATTTAGCCCACTGGAAGAAGATTGCACAGGCCAACAACAAAAATGACATGACAAAGTAGCAAAAATGCTGTATTGGAATATCTACAAGAATTTCCTTCAAACCAGAACACAAAAAGTACAATACTACACAAAGTACTAGAAAATGGAGACGTTAAAGTGCTCTGTGATTTTAGAATTAAAATAAACAAGTACCCGCCACATAATCCTCCAGATTTAACAACTGTCTTAACAACTGTCAAGACAAATAAGTCTAGATAGTGGATATTGGAGACAGACAGGTGAATAGAAAAGAAAGGACTGAAGGAAATCATAAAATACAAAGACTGTAAAAAGAAGTGGAACGACTATGGCAAAAGAAAGCAAAGGTAGCAACAATAGTAATACATGTCATGGGTGCAATCCCAAAATATCTGGCGCACCATCTGAACACCATTGGCATTAATCCCCATCAGTCAATTGCAAAATGCAGCTTTTCTGCGAATAGCATGCATCCTGCCTGGAGATCCACATAGTGTGGCCTTTTATAATTGACAGAGGGAAATTTTGTCAATGTGCAGATTTTCTAAGTGCTGTCCACAGTGTTTTGTTTTGGTGTGCAGTGTGCCGATAACCACTTGAACTACCACAACTGGTTCATGTCACAATTCTTCAGTCTCAACTTTCAGATTTTGATAGTTATGATTTTCTCCAGTTCTTTGTCTTCTCTTCTACTATCACTGGTACTGTGGTCTTTTCAATCACAGAGAAATCTGGCTTGTTATGTGCCAAGACATTTATCAGTTTGTATTCAGAAATACCACAATATTTTAACCTGCTCATTTTTGACTATTTTTTCAACTATATGTTCCCACTTATTTTTCATTACTGGCATATGTTTCAGTGAATCATTTTGGTGACTGCATTATGTCATTCTTTATAATCAGTTTGTACAATCTTCTTGTATATGCAGAAACTGTAACCTGTTTCTTCCTCTTCCTTGCACAATCTGCATTTTGAATCATTTGATGATTTTTCAGTTCAATAGCTTGCTGTTGAACAACCAAAATCAAGCCTTCTTTTTCTTCTTTTAAAGTGCCAGTTGTAAGCCACTGCCTGGATGCTGTGGTTATCATTATTATGGAGTCAATGTTGACTCCTAATGATTATCTGGACAAGTCCCTATAGTTTTCTTGGCAAAATTTCAGGAGTGGTTTGCCATTGCCTGATTCCTAGACCTGAGAAAGAGTGATTGACCCAAAGTCACCCAGCTGGATTTGTCCTAAGGTGGAACTAGAACTCCTGGTCCCAGTTTCTAGTATGTTGCCTTAACCATTATACCAGACTTCTCACTCAAGCATGCATAGCTCTTGTGAATACTTGGGTTCTATTCTAGACAAGCCATTCATGTATGTAGGCTTCCTTTTGGCTTGACCCCTCAGTTAACTTTTGTTCTTTCTTGGGAGATTAGTTTTTATGGGTTTTACCATTCGCTAATATACTTCTGTAGTTGTTTCTTTTTTTGTGGTTATTTGGACCATCTCAGGCAGAGGTGGGTTTCAGCAGGTTCTGACCAGTTCTGGAGGACCAGTAGTAGAAATTTTGAGTAGTTCAGAGAACTGGTAGTGGAAATTTTGAGTAGTTAGGAGAACCTGTAGTAAAAATTCTGACTGGCCTGCCCCCATCTATTTATTTATTTATTTATTGGTTTGATTTATATGCCGCCCTTCTCCAGAGACTCAGGGCGGCTTATAATGTGTTAAGCAATAGACTTCATACTTTTGTATACACCTGCTTAGTAGGGCTTTTGGCCCCCCCTAAGTGGTGTTCTTTTTTATACAAAGTCAGCTCATTGCTCCTACAATCCAGGTCCTCATTTTACCTACCTCGGAAGGATGGAAAGCGTGAGATTTGAACTCGCAGTAATTGCAGGCAGCTATTCTCTGCCTTCTAAGTCCCAGCTGATCGGGAGGCAATGGGGATTTTGCAGTAACCTTCCCCTGGATTGGGGAGGGAATGGAGATTTTACAGTATCCTTCTCCTGTCATGCCCACCAAGCCATGCCCACGAAGCCATGCCACGCCACGCCACGCCCACCAAACCACACCCACAGAACCGGTAGTAAAATATTTTGAAACCCACCACTGATCTCAGGGCATCTCTTACACTCTCACTATCTTTGTGTTTTGTGCCTTTGTATCTCTCACTGTCCTTAATTCTTTAATTTGTGTACTAGAAGTTCATAGAAAGAAAAGCCAGATACAGAGAGCTGTTAAAATATTCTGAACCTGACTGTTTGACCCCATCAATAACCAATAATGTCATAATTTTCATCTTTAAGTTCAGAGTACAATATTAGCTAATTTCCATCACCAGAGCAGCTGCTTCAATTGTCCAGATTAATTGTTAGACGTGTTTTTCACAATCTATAAAGTTTTACAGAAATGTACCAAATTTAAATGACATCTGTTCCATGTTAAGTGGAGCAGGAAGATAATAAAGCCTCAGGACTGGGAGAAAGAAGAGATAACGCTAGTCTCTAGCACTAATTCTATTATCAGTGCAGATGCATTTAATAACACTTTATCAAACCAGCTGGCATCAGTAACATCCAGAAAGTGTCAATCACTGCCACAAAATTCAGATCCTTGCCTAGGGAAAAGAAACACAAAAATCAGCTGCCTTTCAAACAGCAGCCAGCAAATTTTATTTAAATTCCTTCCAACTATTTTTAAGTCACTTGTAGAGCCTTGAGAGGTACATGAACTACTTGAGCCTAGAAGGCAGCAGAATAAATAAAACAAGAAAAAATTGTTTATGGGCACTGACTGAAACAGATTGCAGTGATGTTCTTCTCCATTATACTAACTGTTTCAAGCTGGAGGCCTCACTTTTTTGTCATTTTAATTTTGCACTCCAAGAACTACATGGAGTCTCTCCAACGTTATGGCAATAACATAAGGAGTGGAACCCAAAAAGTCTTTGCAATTTTTTTTAATAATAATTTTATTAATTACATTGTACAGATAAACGTAATTCAAAGCATAAAAAGAAAAAGAAAAAAGAAATTAAAAGAGAAAAAAAGAAGTCACTTTCTTTTCTGTCCCAGTAAATCTAAATTTAACAATTTATCACCATCTCTTAAAATACTATAAACAATCTCTTCATCCTATATCACCTCATTCTCTGTAAACAAATCTTTAAAACCTCATCATTCATTCTAATCAGTAAAAGGCCATTAAGAATTACCAAAAATACAACCTATTATAAACTTTAACTAATAAACCCACTAGAATTCCATACTTTTATGTTTGCGTTTCATTTTCTATCATTAAACAAATCCCCCAAACCTTTTCATTCACATCCAGTTAGTTTAAAAAACCTCCAATAAAAGTTACCAGAGATAATAACATGTTATAACTTTAATCAGATAAATTTAAAATACATCAAATAAACTCCTATATAAATCATACCTATAAACAAAACCTTGAAATATCATCACCCAGTCCTAAGCCAGAAAAAAATCCATTTAAAAATGTAGAAACAACAGCCTATTAACCAATTTTATATTCTTTCACCTTTCTCCCCACCATCTTAATCTTTAATCCTTTCAAATAGCATCCAAACACTTGTTTTTTCTTTTCATTTTCTCTTTCTCCCTCCTCATTAAATCATTGACATTAACTAATTCTTTTTGTAAATCAAATTTATAGAAAGAGTACTCTTCTGATCTATAGTTTATATATCCTTACTGATTATCACAATGTTAATTGATTCCTTTTATACTCAATATTTCATCTTCTTCCACATCCTTCTTGTAACTATGAGTAGCTGGTTGCTGTTGCCAGAAATATAGGTGGCTGAGCGCATGAACAAGTATTTTTGGGCTGTTGCCAGATGTTGGACATTTACCTGAACTATTTGTAATCTTCCTGCTGGCTTCTACACTGATTTTGTTTGTGGGATAAATGATGATACGTGACAATGGGAGACTGCCTGTCATAAATTTGTGCTGGTTGCCAAGTGCCCAGAACATGATCGTGTAATCATAGGGTAGTGCAACAATGGGAGCTTCAAGGACTGGTCATAAGTACCACTTATTTAGTGCTATCACAACTTCAAATGGCCATTGAACAAAGGAGCGGTAAACAAGGACAAGTTATAATGAAAGTGCACCTTCATCATAGTAAAGTTCCATTAACTATTTTCCTCCATCTAAATGTGTGGTAATGATTCATTCCACATCAGAAAGTTTAGCATTCCCAATTAAACATTCATCAATATAAAAAGACGTATTTACTGCAGCAAAGCATAATTGGATTTTGCATGGCTTGCATTTGCATGTTCGTATAGGTAGCCAAGCCACTGAAGTTTGCAAACGATGGTTTATGATTTACAGCAGCATATGAACTCAATCTCCGTAGTTTATTGAACAGACCACATTTAAAACCAACCACTATGTGTTTTAATGCAATGTTTGAATCCAGTCAATCGCTTTGTCCATGTAGGTGTAATTATTTTCAAGTGTCAACATCGATTAAAATGACAAATTAACTGTGCTGCTAAATACTGTACGTAGCAATGATAGAGTGATTTGCTCTACCACTGTTTCACCCAGATACCTAAACTTGTTTATTTGCTATCTGAAGACGCCTCCTTGCCCTCTAATAGTTCTTTTCATCATTCTGGTGAAATAGAATTGATACTGTCTCCCAAAGAGAGCAGAAGCTTTGAAAGCATGCACTTGAAAAACTTTTGTCTAAAAAAGCTTTTTAATGGAAAACGTGATGCTTCATAAAATTCCACACTAACTAGATGTTAAAAGGTATCACAGTTCACACTGTCATTTACTCTGATGATATTGTTAAAGTATCTCCCTAATGAGAATACTTTTAAGCAGCCTAATCTACATAGAACACTGCAGAGCAAGCATAAAATATTAATCTCTGTTTTGTAATCCAAAAAAAGTCATTGCCGAAAGGCTTTTTATAATTCAGAATTCTGTAGTTCAACTTTAAAAGGAATAGCATTTTCCATTTACTCAGAGGCAATCCATATTTAAAACAGTTTCCAGTGTTATTAACCAAAAGATCTTCCAAATGAGGCACAAGATTACTGGGTTCCCTGGACTCTGATAGAAGAGTATCAGTATCAGATCAGTATCTCTTGAAAGCCTTGACCACAAATATGTACAGCAACCCTAGCTAACTCTATTTCCCAAAATCCAAAAGTTACTACGTTCTTATGGTCACTTTTCACAACCAGTTTCTATTGTGGAATCCTTGGTGCTCTCAGAGCTTGGTTACTTGCTTGTAGATGTTTCATTTCCTACCTAGGTAACATCATCAGTGTTACTGTACAGTAAGGAATGGACTTTGTTCCCTGTTTGTATTCAGTAGTTTGACTTCCCAGTGTTGGTGTGGATGTGGTTTTCTCCTTGATAGCACCATGATTCAGATGTTGTTTACTGCTTAATAGAAATTGATTAGGGTATTGTTTCAGTGAGAGTAGTTAGTCCGCAACTTATGAGCACAATTGAGCCCAAGATTTTTGTTGCTAAGCGAGACAGTTGTTAAGTGAATTTTGCCCCATTTTATGTCCTTCTTTGCCACAGTTAAGTGAATCACTACAGTTGTCTAGTTAGTACATGGTTGTTAAGTGTTTCTGGCTTACCCATTAACTTTGTTTGTCCAAAGTTTGCAAAGAGGTAATCATATGACCTCTAGGACACTGCAACTATTATAAATATGAGTCAGTTGCCAAGCCTCTGAATTTTGATCATGTGACCATGGGGATGCTGCAACAGTTGTAAGTGTGAAAAACGGTCATAATCACTTTTTTCAGTGCCGTTATTACTTTGAATGGTCACTAAATGAACTGTGGTAAATCAAGGACTTCCTGTATTCTATTTTCTGTTTAGCAGAAAATTATACTCTAATCAAGGAACCACCAAGGGAAAAAAACCACACACCCATCCATACTGGGATAGCAAGTTGCTGTATATAAACAGAGAGCAAACCCCACATTCAGTAACAATTATATTTCCTAACAACTGCAATTAATGAAATAACTGAATAATAATAATAATGAAATGTAGTGAAATAACTGCAAGCAACAGCCAAGCTGAGAGAATATCAAGGTCCCCACAGTTCAATCTTGAGCTATATATATAATCCCTCTTATTGAAATTTCTATTGTCACTGATAATGTGGGTGCTTGAACATAAGCAAACATCGTAGCAGAGTCTCATGTAAAATCAGTATCTGTTTTGTGAACTGGGGAAGGAGGAGATGAATATTTCACTGATGGAATGCAGATTAGGTTATACTTTTTCAATCTCAACTGGGAATGTCTTTAAGGAGTGCTGCTATGCTATAGTCCTGGTCAGTGGTGGGATTCAGCCCGTTCTGTCTGGATCGCACGAACTGGTAGCGGTGACTGTGGGAAGTTCCACCCACCCAACCGGATGTAATGCACGACTACTGCACATTCACAGAAGGCTGTGCACAGCGCAGAGGTGGTGCATGCAAGGGAAGCATGCGCACCCACGTGCGCACTCACATTTGTGAACTGGTAGGGAAGGTAAGTGAATCCCACCTCTGGTCCTGGTGTTGTCAGATGATTGGCAAGGAGGAAATGGATAGTGGTATGTAGCTCTTTCCCTCAGTGGAACTTTATACGTTTATACGTTTATATGTATTATACACTTATAATACGTTTATTATAAAGTTTAACTCTTTATAATATATTCAACCATTATTTATATTCATATATAATGGTTGAATATATTATAAAGAGTTAAACTAGCATATATTTTAATCATGAAAGGGTTCTTTTTGGATTATACTTTGCTTTGCCCTGTCATTGGCGCAAGATCTGGGTTTAGTTTCTCATCATCAATCCAAAACCTTGAGAAACAGATGCTCCTTAACTTTGAAATAGTCTCATCACTACCTGATAGAAACAAACACTCCTAAACTTCGAGATGCTCTCATTGCAGCTGGATTTAAATAAATATTCATTAATCCTGTTGCTCCCATTTTGTCAAAATTAGACAGAGCATTCCAAACACAAAGTAAGAGGAATTTGTCTAGCAAAGTTCAGTGTGATGAGGCCATTCAAAAGGGGTGGCTCAGAGCCTATACAAGCTACTTTCCAAACCCCGTTGGATGGAACTTTGATGAAACCTAACCAGGATGTCGTTGCAGCTTTGCTGGCTTCCAGAGGGCCCACCTGCCATCATCTCTCTCTGAGGTTTCCAAATAGCCACATGGGTGAAGATCTGTTTGGACCACCATCCCCAAATACGACAAACCCTCTGTAGTTAAATCAATGATTCCTTTATTAGGAACGCCAACAGCCCCAGCAAAAAGTTTCTCTCTCACCGCAGGCCAACAAATCTGTCCGGCAGGGAGATTAATAGTTGTCTGCTGCATCTATTCATCTTTGCCCCCTGCCATTTATCCCCAGAGCTACGGTGGGGCTTCGCTAGCAATGGTGGCTCTTCCATCCCAAGGATTGGCCCACAGATTTCCACTGCTCTCCTCTCCTCTGCCTTCTGCGCATCCACGCATCAGGCACTGGACCCAGCTGTTCCTTCTCTTCTTCATCAGACACCTCCAGACCTGGGTGCTGTTGACTCTCCGTCTGAGGTCTGACAAATGGCCCAGGCTTTGCCTCTGTCTCTCTCTCTCTCTGACAGCTCCATTCCATCTTCCCCCTCAGAGTTCTCAGGTTGCCTTGATACTGACTCTGACACCCACGCCTCCTCTTCATCTGATTCAGCTGCTGGAGGGGCCAGTGGCTGACAGGCCACAACAAGGTCCTTTTTTTATTGTATTTTTCAGTATTTTAAGTATAATCACTATCTTGTGTTATTATATTATGGATAGAGTAGAGCGCTGGAATAAAGCTTTAAGTACTCATATAGTGCGGTTATTGCTTCCAAATCCACCAAGTTTGGAAAATGAACCAATTAGTTGTTCAGGTTTACTGGCTCAGCTCCTGTTCCAGAGGAAATACTACAATGCCAGTTCCACAGCATTTTCTTTGGAGCTGCAGGACAGGTGGTTTCCAAAGAGAAGGAATGCCAATTAATTCCTCTTTAGTAGTGCTGACTGTTCTAAATGGTGATGGTAGCCTCTCTATCATACAGCAGCCTGGTTGACTATGTTTTGCTTCCTTGCCACAGACAGGAAATACATCAAGATGAAGAGGAGAATGAGGTTAGGCTGCCAACTGCATGCCACATTTTGCACAGATTTGCCCCACTCCCGCCCCCCAAACCTTTCTGGCAGAAGGCAGCAAAGCAGATAAAAAATTGGGAAATAAATTTGGGCAAACTCCATGAGTTGAATCAATTCAGCAAATCAGCCAATATCGTAATTTATGGCTTTTTAGAGGCAAGAAATGTTTTTTTCAGCATAATAGTGAACTATGAATAATTTCCCTTGTATGCTATTCTTCTGAAATTGGTACTCAAAGTGCATTGTTTGGAAGGACGTGGGGATATATGAAAGAATAACAGATTATTATTTCTGTGTTGGCTTTCTGATTGTAATAGAGCTTATTGTTGGAATTCAACGTTGCTGATCCAGGGGTTGAGTATTCTGAAAAGTCATTTTGACTTTTATTAACAACCTGCAACTTAACATGCTGTTTCAGTGACATGTGCGTATATTTCCAGGACAGTAAATGGAATTCAGCAAGATATATTTTTAAGAAGATGTACGCAAGATTTTCTTTGTATGCTGTTTTTTAAATTTAAAAACTTTCTTCAATTCTACATTGCACTAATAAACTACTAAAAGCAGATACTCATTCAAGTGAATTAAGGTGACTTAGAGAACAATAACAAAAAGTCCATCATCTTTTTGAAAAGTAAAATTAGCAGGTTACTTTGGGTAGAATGCCTACCAGGAAATAAAATAATTTTCAAACCAGTTTAAGTCCACATTATACATGTTTGGAGACATGCTGATGCTCTTTATCTATTTCACAACTAAATAAATCAGAAGTGCAAGAGTTTAGTTTCATGTTAGTTTAATTAATGTTAATGACCAAAACAACAACAACAACAAGACTTTACTAAACTAGCTATTTAATAAGGCTAGAACAGACTTTACCTAAGACTTGCATGGGTTTTTTTAGGTGTTGCCATGACATACTACTTTAACTGGACCCGGCTTTATTATCAAACTATCCTCCAGTCTCCAATCTTTGCTTAGTTGCGAAGGTTGTTGAAAGTGTGGTGGCGTGACAACTATCCTGACACCTGGATGAAGATGTCTATCTGGATCCGTTCCAGTCGGGCTTCAGGTCATGATACAGCACAGAAACGGCATTGGTCGCATTGGTTGATGATCTCTGGAGGGCCTGGGACAGAGGTTGCTCCTCTATCCTGGTCCTATTAGATCTCTCAGCGGCTCTTGATACCATCGACCATGGTATCCTACTGCACCGGCTGGAGAGGTTAGGAATAGGAGGCACCGTGCTTTGGTGGTTCTCCTCCTTTCTCTCTGACCATTCGCAGTTTGTGTTGGCAGGGGGGCAGAGGTCGACCTCCAGGCACCTTATTTGTGGGGTGCCGCAAGGGTCGGTCCTCTCACCCCTTCTGTTCAACATTTATGCAAAACCACTAGGCGAGATCATCCGTGGTTTCGGGGTTAATGTTCATCAATATGCTGATGACACTCAGCTATACATCTCCACCCCAAACCACCCCAACGATGCCCTTACTGTGATGTCCCATTGCCTGGAGGCCATACGGATCTGGATGGGGAGAAACAAACTCAGACTCAACCCCTCCAAGACTGAGTGGCTGTGGCTTCCAGCGTCCCGGTATAGTCAGCTGGTACCATCACTGACAATTGGGGATGAGACCTTGCTCCCCACACAGAGGGCCCACAATTTGGGTGTCCTTCTGGATTCATGGCTATCTTTAGAAGACCATTGGACAGCCATGGCCAGGGGGGGCTTTTATCAGGTTCGCCTGATCCACCAGTTGTGTCCCTTTCTGGATCAGGATGCCTTGCACACAGTCATTCACACCCTAGTCACCTCCCGTCTGGATTACTGCAATGCTCTCTACATGGGGCTCCCCTTGAAAAGCACCCGGAGGCTCCAACTGGTCCAGAATGTAGCCAAGCGAGTGATTATGGGCGCATCTCGTTGCACCCATGTAACACCTCTCCTACGCGAGCTGCACTGGCTCCCGGTGGTCTTCTGGGTGTGATTCAAGGTGTTAATTATCACCTTTAAAGCGCTCCATGGCTTAGGGCCTGGGTACTTATGAGACCGTCTTTTGCCACCAATAGCCTCCCACCGACCAGTTTGTTCTCACAGGGAGGGACTACTCAGGGTACCATCAGTCAAATTGTGCCGACTGGTGACTCCCAGGTGGGAGGGCCTTCTCTGTAAAGGCTCCAACCCTTTGGAATGAACTGCCCCCTGATATACGAAACATTCCTAATCTCCGTGCTTTCCGCTGTGCCCTCAAGTCCCTGATGTTCAATCAGGCGGGGCTAAACATGTTAACTGGGAATGATTAAAATATTATCTAATTCTGGATTTTATTTAATTTGGGCTAAACTATGTTATAATTTTAATTATCAATTTTATGATATTTATGTATCTTTTATTTTTTTCTTGACTACACCGCCTTGAGTCCTGCGGGAGAAAGACAGTATAGAAATATAAAAATAAATAAATAAATAAATAAATAAATAAATAAATAAATAAATAAATAAATAAATAAATAATAAATAAATAAATCTCTACCATCACCACCAAATGAAAAAAATATATATTTCCATTTTCTTGCACACACTTTCTTTCATTCATCTCATTTCTGGAGCATTTGTCATAGTTACAGTTATAGAGTAGTTCCGTAGTCAATCTTAGTATCACATATAAAAAAAAACACTGCGTTTCTTTTCCCACTGACTGTTCTAAAGCATAAAGAAAGGCACAGAAATATATAGCCACCATCCTTGAACTGTGAGAGGCAGAAAGTGAATCCTGCTGAACCCTAACCCTAACCGTAAACCTAACTAGCAAATTGCTCAAAACATATGGGTATTATTAGCACTTTGCACATGGCAACCCATTCACAGTGTCTTTACTTTGCACACTTTGCACGTGGCAATCCAGTTTGCAGTGTCTTTACTAAATATTAACAGCTTGCTTCACTCCTCAATTTATTGGCCATAAAGTAATGTCCTTAGCTTATGACAAAGGATCGGTCTCTGTTTTGTCACCCTCTGCAATACCCAAGTATGTGCCTGATAAAAACAACAGTCAATATATACACATAAATACACACACACACATATCCCAGAAACTTAAAAATTTATTTCCGTCTTTAAATTGCATGAACAATAATAATTAAATACAGGTAGCCCTCAACTTACAACAGTTCATTTAGTGACCGTTCAAAGTTACAGCGGCACTGAAAAAGGTGACTTATGACCATTTTTCAAAAGCGTACATTGTAGCATCCCCCATGGTGACATGATCAAAATTCAGATGCTTGGTAAGTGGTTCATGTTTATGATGGTCCCAGGGCCATGTGATCACCTTTTGTGACCTTCTGACAAGCAAAGTCAATGGGGAATCCAGACTCACTTAACAACCATGTTACTTAACAAATACAATGATTCACTTAACAACTGTGTCAAGAAAAGTCGTAAAATGGGGCAAATTCACTTAACAAATGTTTCACTTAGCAACATAAATGTTGGGCTCAATTGTGGTCATAACCTGAGGACTATGTATAGGGGGTTGCTTTGTACAAGCTACAATAATATTACTTCCAATTCTTATTGTATAACTTAATATCACAAAGTAGTTCCTGTAACAACATAGAGAGCTATTAAACTTTCTACAAGCCTGTTAAAGCCTGTCTTTATCTCCAAAGTACTCTATGAACCTACTTTGAAACTTAGGTTCTCAAAACAGTAATTGCCTTATTAATGCTGACTTGAGAGGAAAACATTTTGCTGCCATAATGAGATAGCAATCTATAATATTTCATATATATCTTGACATTTTCCTCAAAATAGCAGCTTAAAGCAGCTTAGCAGATCCCATGTACCTTCTGGGAGGCTTATCTAGCATTCTCAATGCAAATAATCTCACATAGATGTATAAAATAACCCTTGAGTTCTCTTTTAGTTCACATTTAATAAGTTCCCTGTGTTTTGGATATCTTTCTTCTCTTCCTCATCCTTCTCCTTTTCTGTCCAAAAGGCATTTAAGATGGCTAATAAAAATAAAATGTAAATAATAACAAACTGATAAAAGCAAATAAAATCACACAAACCATTTGACACTGAAAAGCAAAGAATGGGAATTGAATACAATTTTTAAAAGAACATATTTGAGGATTTGGAATCAATGCACATACATACCTCACCTTTATTCCAGTACATACTTAACCACCTTTGTGCTATGCAAAATACCCAGCTCACACAATATGCAAATCATAAGAATAGTTATTCAGTTTGTTTCCATTTTTGACAGTAAACTGATCTTTCTGGCAGGATTACTTCTTGTTCCATTACTAATTTCAGATATCGAAAAATAAAAATAAATAAACCATATGGTTTAAGGCTACTCATAAATATCTTGCTTAGTACAGAAACAATATGTTGCCTCCATTGTGGATTGAAAATGAGGTCATGTCCCTAATATTCTCAAATTGGGACTTTTAAAAGAAGCAGTAGTCAGTGAAATATGTTTGACCAATTTCGAAGACAAAAATCAGTTGGCAGCATGCATGACTTCCTTACATGCAATTCAGCAAACAGCCAGGCTGATACACACACTTAGATGGCATAGGGCTTGAGGGACCACCTGACTGTTGTAGCAACTACCTTGCTGATTCAATCCTGTACGATTGATGTGCTAAGTAATGTCATCTCTTGGGAGTCTGGAAGTGTACTTTCTCTATAGCAGTTCTTGCCCTCTGGAATAAGGTTCCACCTAGATCTGGATGGTCCTCACTCTGCTGTCACTTAGAAGAGTTGTGAAGACCTGGGTCTTCATCCAGGTCTTTACAGTGAGAGAGAATGAATTCCCTCAGTTCATCATGGTTGCCATCTATTTTTTTTCTTAAATTGTATTGCTTTTGCTGCATTTTTTTTCCTTTGGTTGTTGTAAGCCACCCAGAGTCATTGAGAGTCAAGCAGTGTACATGTTTAATAAATTATTATTATTATTACAATATGGTGTCCGAAGAACCCTTAATATTTTCAGCTTGGTCAGAATATAAAGAAATCGGAATTTATCTGTTTTTCCAAGCAGCTGTTTTGTTTTTGTTTTGCTTCTTTTCTCTTAGTTTTGTTTTGTTCTTTTTTTAAATATTTATCAAAAATAAATAAAAATATGCTGGAAATCTCATTGCTAATTATCAAAGTCAAAATAGAAATTTATTTTAGCATACAATAGTTCGAGGCATTTTACAACAACTTGTCAATGCTGCTTGACACTTGGTCTTAATTGTACAATTATGTTATCCTGTGTTCACTAGTATCTCAGAATCATAGTTAACATGGGTATAACATATTTATCTTTAAAGTTTTAAGTAATCTAAATTATTATAGTCATTTTTTTAGTTTATATTGCATAAATGCTACTGTACTAATATCTGTATTATATAATATGAATATATTATAATATAATAAAATAATTAACTACAAAAAATCAGTTGCCTCTTGGCCATTTGGATTTTTGTAAAGGATGCATAAGATAGGCTGTGATAGTGGAGGAAGGGATAAGATATAAAAGGAAAGGCATTTCCTTTTGACTATACCTACTGTACAAGTCAACTTCTCCAGGGAGGTGGATTTCTTTGATTCCTTTCAATTTCTCAAATGCTAGCTACAATCTTCATATGAAAAGATGTTCAGCATCTTTATTTCATTTCTCCTCAAAAAGATTAGGATAAAGAAGCTTAACAAACAGGGATGCTAATCTTTCTGCTTAGGGCTTTCAAGAAGAGAGAAAGGCAGATCTTAATAGTTATGGGTTGCTGTGAAGATGGATTTCTTTTTTCTGAATATGAGACCAAGGCTAAGACTTGATTGTAGTGTGAATTCTTGCATTCACTAAAATGCATACCTAAATAGTTTCATTGATTGTGGCTTTGCTTTTTTGCTTTTCTGATATCTGAGAGAAGGTTGCAAAAAAGTACCAGCATGCCTACCATCCCTGACCTAACATTCCCTTTAATTGTATTCATTTTTATGTATTCAGTTCATGCTTATACTTACATATATTATCTAATACGTACTCAACAAATAAATAAAATAAATAAAATAAGGGAAGGGAAGGGGAATCATTTGCTATTTTATTTCTTTATGTGTTACATTTATTATTTCTTCTTATACATTATATTCAGTGCAATGAATATACATGGGGACACCATCATTTATTTAAGAGCTTAAGTTTTTGCCAAGCTAGGTATCAATCTTCTTGAAAAGCTAACCAGGAGTAAACCTAAGTAATACTTGATGGAAGACCACCAGAAAACTCCAGAGAATAGGGTAGAGTGGGAAGTAAAACAAATGAAAAAAAAATTCCCAGAAGAAGGGCAAGCCACCTACATATCATTGCCAAAATGGCAACATGGACACAAGGCAAGTGACTCTACTTTGTTAAAACTGATTTTATGGTTACAGTAAAGCTTTTTGCCTTTAGCAATATTTTCAGCACCATCAAAACAGATGACAATATCAGATTTGAAAGCAAATAGGTGATGTTCAGTTGATTGGATGACAGTTCCCCAATCTGTCAAGCCTTTAATGCCCTGTAATGGAATTTTAATGAAGAGTGCATCGAAGCATAACATTATTGACAGAAATGGATTACCGACAAAAGTCGTCGGGAGATATAATGAGCTGTGCATATGTGGACCAGAAATAGCTTATTTTATCCACTTGAGGAGTGCTTCACCTCTATGAAGGTGGGAAAGGAAGCTAAGGCAAAAGGGAAACTGAAAAAGAAAATTGCAGCCAATTTAGTTGCAATATATTTGACTGTTGTAAAAAGAAACTAAACAAAGTCAACAGGAATTGACAAAAAAAGAGGCTAGCGAAATTTCAGAGGTTCATCCTACAAATTACAAACCCATTCAATACTGGCCCCTGTTTACAACTGCTTTCACAAATCTTCTGCCCTCCAGAAATAGCAAATTATGTCTCACTTGGGTATGATGGGAATTTTAACCTGACATATCTGGACAGCTAAAGGTTGGGATAGGCTGTCAATATGTCAATACCATACATTTAAGCAGAAACAATGATCTAAGTCATCTTGATTAGATCAACATTTATTACATATGATTGGTAGTTCTAAAAAAAAAACCCACCAGTCTCAGTGAGTGGCCCCAACTGAGATATATAGTCAGTGAGGAGGGAAGAAAAAAGAGGGGGAAAAATAAATATATACATTTTTTTCAGATGAGAGCATAATGATAGAAAAGGACCTGCATTATTTTATCTTAAAAAGAAATGCAGTGATTGTAGGTTCTCCTGAAAAGAAACAAAATAAGATCATAGACTCCTTTGCTCATATTTCTGGAACAAGTAAGCATATAAGAGGAAAAAAATAAATATTTTCACACATTTCAGCACTGGAAGTTTACTCATTGGGAAGAAAAAATCCCAGATTATCAGATTTTGACAAAGTATACTTCCATATAGGGAATCAACTCGGTACCACTCTAGAATCAGCTCAACAATTTAGGATTTTATACTGTCATTTGTGTCTGCAGTTAATACCATTCATATTAGTTCTGATGTATTTGAAACTTTATTAAAACTAGTCTCTCATATGCCACATAGCATATTTGGTGTAGCTTGTGGTTGATCCATTTTCCCTTTTGCAGGAACACTTGTCAAGGCTTTTTCACCATAACTGAATTAAATGATATAATTGCTAGATTATCAAATTGACACTGAACTTTTTCAGTCATGGTCTTTTAAAATATTTGTAATTTTTAAAAAAATACAAGTAACCATCATCTGTTTCATTTCGAGAAAGATTGTGATGAAATTTGCAGTTACAAGAGCTCCTATAATGAGAAATATCTATCACAGATTTCAGACAGATACGCTAAAGGGGTTTTTGCAAATAAGAATGGGTCATGGTAAAAAATAATAATGTTACTTTCTAGGAGTTGAGTATCAGGAGTTGAAGATGGCAGGGCCTATAACAGCTTAACAACTGTTCTTTGCTGAAAAGGAAGCAATCAATAAGCCAGGCTAAGACCATTCGAGAAATATTTACGTATCAGTGTAAAAGATGTGTTATGGGAAATAATGTGCAACCACAAATCATAAAATAAAATATTCAGCCCCATGATCACTCCTCCCAAGATGTTGTGATCTATTTCAAAGATAATTCTGATTACAACTAGGCCCAGTTTTACTGAAGAATCATTGGGCCCTCAGGACAAACCTATCAATCCGTAGGTTTAATCTTTCCCTATCTGCCTCACTAAGATCTTTTAGGCAAACAAATTTCAAATAACCCGCACTCCTTTTGTGGGGACACAATGCTGGAGCACTGTGCAGATTTTTTTTTAAAAACTCTGAGCCCAGAGTTGTATGGAATTTTTAAATGAATACTAGAAAAATTGAAATCAACTATTCTACCTTGAATCAGTTTGTCTCAGTTTTCTGCATTCTTTGCATCAGAGTATAGCTGTACTCTTTTTCCCCAACAATGAGAACTTATATTAATGTATTATTTAACTTTGTTTAAAAACAAAAGTTTATTAAACCGTCTTAAATTGTCATAATGATGACAATCAATTTAGAACAACTGATTGGTAAAGTCTTTAAAAGCACATTGAGAACATACTATAGTTTACTGCAGAGGTGGTATTCAGCAGGTTCTGACCAGTTCTGGAGAACCGTTAGAGGAAATTTTGAGTAGTTTGGAGAACCGGTAAATACTACCTCTGACCAGCCCTGCCCCCATCTATTCTCTGCCTCCCGAGTCCCAGCTGATCAGGAGAGAATGGGGATTTTACAGTATCCTTCCCCTGTCATGCCCACCAAGCCATGCCATGTCCACCAAGCCATGACCACAGAACCGGTAGTAAAATAATTTGAATCCCATCACTGGTTTACTGGATATTTTGCAAACATAAGGCTCCTTTTAGTATCATAAAGAGATTGGATATATCTCTTCCAAATAGATACTTCGGATCAAATTTATATAGTAATTTATTAATCTATTTGGGTAGATCAGAAAACTGGATATAACTTCTCAGAGCACAAACCCTGTTCTTTATATTAAGCAAACATGGCCTTGGCTTCAAATATCCAGGTTCTGGACAAGTTTTTCATATTGCTTATTGCAAGGAATAAAACAAAATGGCTGTTTGTTATTACATTATTTAAACTTGTAACATTCTTACATTATTTAAACTTGTAATATTTAAACTTTTCATTCTTTTTTTTTTTATTGAAAAAGTTTTACAATACAGAAATTTTTCCATTTTCACCCCCCCTCCCCAGTCCCCCTCTCCTACCCCTCCCATCCTCCCTCTCCAACCCCTTCCCTCCCTATCCCCCCCCTGACTTCCGCTACAAGTTAAAAAAAACAAAATTTAGAACAAGGGAAAAAGAAAAAGATTATTAAATATTCAAATTCTAAATTAAACAAATTTCGAAAGAGGAAGAGAAAGAGAAAGAAGGAAAGAGGGAAAAAAAGTAAAAAACAAACAAACAAAAAACCAGACATTAATATATTTAAACAATATTATAATAAAAAAACCATTATAATTAAGAACACCATTATAATTCTATCCTAACTACACCCTTAACTAAAGAAAAAAACCCCAAAAACATAAAACATAAGAAATATATATGCATATGTAATTATAATCATACAGTTATATCATAAAGAGAATTATCTTTTATTTAATTCATTTCTCAGTCTCTATAATCCAAATTTCAGTCTCTCTTCAACTTGATTGATGTCAAATATATTTCCTCACATAAATCCGCTTCAATAATCTTCATCTTGCCGCTGCCCCCATCAGCAAAGTAAAACATTTCTCCACACAACCCCCTGAGTGACTTTATATGAATAAAATCCAACCACGAAGATATTCACTCCTCTAGGAAAATTCATTCAAACTAGCTTATACTATACCTAAAAATAAGCTTTTGCAGCCTTTCCAGCCTAAAAAAAAAAAGGAAGAAGAAAAAACCAGCCAAAAGCTGCATTCCCAGATGTTCCATTAAAATTATTTCAAATCCTGCCACCCTTTGCAATTCAATCCTTCGGGTTATAAGATATTTTCTTAGTCTTCTCCTAGAAGATAAGGTCCACAAAAAATATATGATTGGGTAACCAGTGATCGCTGCTAATTTTGCAGCAATCTATCAAAACTCAGGATATCATGTCCAATCCAGGATAAACTTCATAGTAAAAATTTTTATAATCCATTTTAATATATGAGTTTAAAGTTAATCCAACTTAGAATGAACTTTTAACAAGTTGTTGTACTTTTTTAAAAAAAATTTTGTAATCCATTTTTTCCAAATCTTTCAATGCTTTCTGATTCAGTATCAAGCAATTCACGATGCTCTTTAAATTTATCACCTGTGGTTTCCAGCCGGATTTCTTCGTTGATTTCTGGTTCCTGTCGGTTAGCATCACCCCCCCATGTCTTGAAAAGTATTGGACCTCTGCCGCTGGTCATCTCGAAGTAAAACTTTGTTTTTTGAATCTTCCTCCAGCAGTTCAAGATCCTGTAATCCCCCAAGGGCACTGGGGTGTTCAGTTTTCTCATCCGAAAAATCCATAATAGAATCCTCTGGACAACCACCAAATTCTCCTTTTACTTTTAACACACTTTGATTTTCTTCTTTCTTTTCACATTTTATAAACTCTTTTTTTGATTTTTTATTCTTGAGATGTTTCGGTGCTCCCTTAAAAATATTTTGATAAAAATATTCTGCTTTTTCAATAGTATTCAAACAGTGTCTCACACCTTGATATCTAAAAATTATACCAATTGGAAAATCCCATCTAAATGGGATATTACTTCTCTTCAATTCCTTGACCAAAAAATCAAAATCTTTCCTGTCCTTTAAAACCTTCGATGGTAACTCTTTGAAGACCCTGATTTGTGTGCCTGCTACCTGCACTCTATCAGAATAAGACTTTTGTAGAATATCATCTCTCAGTCTTTTATCAGTGAAGTAGACAACGATATCTCTAGGCAAATTCCTTTGTTTAGCCAAACGTGAGTTAACTCTGTAAACTTTCACTATAGAACCCAGAATTAATTCATCTTGTAACTTTAATAATTCTGCAAAGGCCTTTGCACAAATTATCCTTAAGTTTTCTCTGTTATTTTCTTTTATCCCTCTCAGTCTAATTGCAGATTCCATAGTCTTAATTTGAAGCATAATAACATCATTCTGAATGTTATGGTTTTTGGCCTCTGCTTCCAGGAGTTTCATTTGTAACTCTTGTATTTGAGATTCAAATTTACTACTCATCTCAATCATTTTCTTCCCCATTGCAGCCAGCGCTGTTGAAAAATCTGAGGCTACTTGAGCAATGATTTGATTTAATTGGTCATATTTCCCAGAAACCAGTTCCTCAAGATCCTTCTGTGAACCTTTTATCTTATCTACCACACTCTCTAAGGACCTTGTAATTAACTCTTTTAACTCCTGTTCTGTAAGTCTCTGCAAAGGAGACATTTCAACTTTATTCATCTGATTCAAAGGGTTCAAACCCCTTCCTTTAGGTTTAGGCATCTTTACTTTTTTTTAAAAAAAAGACCAAGAAAAAGAATCCTCCTTGCTTCGATAGAAAAAAGAAAAAAAAAGTAGAAAAAATCTGTTTAAATCAACCTCTATTCCTTTGGGTTCTTTGTCTGTAGCAAAATATTACTTTCAAAGTCTCTCAAAACTAGGCTCTGCACTCCATTTCCGCTAACACTTTCCTTTCAAGCAGAGCCTATCGCCATTTTAAAAACTTTGAGTTTTCTTCCTCTCCTTCCCCCTTCCCGCCCATCCTCTTCCAAAAAAAAATCCGTTAAGAAAAAAATCCATACTTGCTTAAATTTTCCTTTTTTCTTTTCCAGCTTGCTCCAAATGTCTTTTCAATCGTGGTGTTGCTCCCAGCGTCTGGCTCCGCTAATTAGATAATTAGCGGAGGATCCTCTCAGCGCGGAGCATACCCTGGGGGTATGGAGGGAGCCATCCTTCTGAGCCCTCCCCAGGACATGGAAAGTTCCTGGGGGGCTCAAAGAGGTTCAACCTCACCCCCAGAAGCTCTGCCTGTTCCTCCCGTCGAGGAACAGGTTTTTCGAGCCGCCTGCCAACTGTGAGGCGGCTCTAACGCGCCGAGAGAGCCGGCGGGCATGGAAAGCCCGCCGCCAACGAGGAAGGCGCCACCGGAAGTCTAAACTTTTCATTCTTTGACTTTCCAGTCAGAGAATGGAAAAATACAAAACACAAATAAAGCAACTTAATTAATTAATAACCAGTATCCTGTTTCTTCCTGCAATGTAATCAATATATACAATATGTATTCTGCTGGGTTCTCGGCTCCCATTGGTTTTGTTATGAGCCAGTTATGCTGAGATTTTATTAGTATAACAAGATCAGTGAGCAGCCCTGTGAAACAAAGCACATTAATATTTTTAAAATAAGATGCTTTCCTTTGGCCAGTCCTGCCTCATCCCTTCCTTTCCACTGTAGTATTCCAGAGGAAAGGAAGCTTACACCAACACATTTCCTCAACCCTTTCTTTTACTAAAACATGATTCCCTTCTTTCCTTGGGTTTCTTCTAAATACCTCCTCTTCTGCCAGCAGTGCTTTCTCTCAATCAGTTCCCAAAACAAACAGATCATGTGTTCCTACCATTTTCTCCTCTAGCCACTATTTCTGTTCCAATACTAAAAGGAAGAGAATGGGGCTGTGGTACTCTTGTGGAAGGAGCTAAGATGATGCACTCCTGTATAAAATGGAGTCTCTTTGGTAGTTTTGCAATGTCATGGCTTTGATAAAGCTTTGATTTAGCTTTAGAGCCTGAGTAGCATAGGGGGGTAATGCCTCCTATAAAAGCAGCATTTAAGAACCAGCTGCCTGCAATTACTGCGAGTTCAATTCTAGCCAGGCTCAAGGTCGACTCAGCCTTCCATCCTTTCTAAGGTGGGTAAATTGAGGACCCAGTTTGTTGGGGGCAATAAGCCGACTTTGTATAAATATACAAAAGTATGAAGGCTATTGCTTAACGCATTGTAAGCCGCCCTGAGTCTCCAGAGAATGACAGCATATAAATCATTTTTTTTAAAAAAAAGATAAACCTCTGCATTCCCCACCCTCTATTGCTTCCCATAATTAACTTTTTTTCTCATGCAATCTGATTTAGGAGTGTTACTATTTTTTCCTTTAGAAATGCCAAGGTCAGCTATTTGGGAAGAGAGGATTTTGTTGATATTCTCTTGCATAGTTAGTTGAAAGACAGCAAATATAAACTTTTTTTTTTTTTTGCAATCTTGTAATCCCTTGATTTGGGGTGGAGTTGGGTGACTGAATGGAGCTGAGCATTTACTGGCCTGATGCCCTTCCCAACGCCTATGTGAAGTTCACAGTAGATATTTTCTCTTTCTGCCCTGATAGGGAAACATCTGTTTCTGTTTAAGATTGAACTCTCAATCTTCTGACTGGGAGGGGAGCATCTTCACCTCCAGACCACTGTGCCACTCCAACAAGTATAAGCAATGAACCTTGCCAATTAGAAATATGAGTAAGTGCAAGAGTACATGTAACCTTCCCAACAATCAACCTTCCCAACTTTCCTAAGCCTCCCAATATTCAGTTTCAGCATAGGCCTGCCCCCAAAACAATAATCTAGCCAGGATAATCTAAGGAATATTTGCAATAAATACTCCCTGTCACCAAAGAGATTCTATTGTGGATTCATATTTTTTGTTGAATGTTTTTGTTGAATGTTGTCATGTCTTGCTGTATTTAGTTAGTTAGCTAGTAGTTATTTTTCAAACTTATATAGCCATACATCCCACATATGTGACTGAGTGACTTATGAACAATTACAAATAGAAACAGCAAAAAGAGCAAAACAATTTAAAAACAAGAAAAAGAGCATTATGAAAGCATATAAAAACCATTATAAAATACATAAAACACCCAGTCAAAATAATACCATTCATCAGAAAGATCAGTATAGTGACTGCATCAGCTCCAGCACACTGCTGCTGAGTCTCCATGCCCATTGGCAAAATGATGTTTTCAGAACCTTGTGAAAAACTAACAGGGTTGGGGCCAATCTGATCACTAGTCTCAGTTTTGCAAGTCAGTAATTATTTTGCTTTCCTTTGTTCAGTAAATCTTTTCAGCTTCTACCTTGTTTGTTTGGAGCATTCAAATCCCTGAAACTCCTGTCCATATTTAACTGTAACAAATTAGGGGTTTGGGGTGAGTCACATTGAGAAGTAAGAAAAGCATGTTTCAAAGAATAAAAAAATCCCCCCAAGAAAGAGCTTGAGAAACAAAATGAAACCCAGCAGAAACTTGGAAGTTAGATACAGACGGTGTTCCAGCTAGCCTAAATGACAAAGTGATCAGTTGGAGTGATTTTTATTTTTTTAGAAGAAACAAGTGAATGAATGATGGAGGACAACCTCAGCCAGATTCTGTCATGGATTTTAAATATCCAAAAGAAAAGGAAGAAATCCATGATATTGTGGCCCAAAGTAGTCATACTGTTGTAATGTACTGAGACGCCATGTTTGAAATATTATTGAATTCCATTCATTTGTCCTTAATTAACTCTTCCACTACAACAAATGGAGAGATTAAAGTCGTATGAACAGTTCAGTGCAGCAATCATCCTTGTAGAGAGTTGCTTGGGGAAATGGCAGCAATCTTGAACTGTCTCTCAGAATCTTGTAGTTCACTGCTTTATAACTTCAGACAGTAAAGAAGGGCAAGAAAAAGCTGTGGGTTAGGTAAAAAGAGTGTTGATTCATGTCCAATAAAAAATATTCTCTTGGACAGCTTAGTGCAAGCATGAAGACAAGGAAAAAAGACTACCTGGAGTTCAACCACCATCTATCAAAAGTCAATCAGAGCCTCAAGGGGATGGCATTCTGAAATCACTGCAGCTTCTGTATGCTAAATCTGTAAAATATTTTCCACATTATCACCATCCCAGATCTATCTGTTTGTTGACCTATCCACCCACCTACCTAAATGCAATAGTTTAAATAATCACTCGCTTTAATTTCTGTCTGTTTGGCATATCAGGAGTGTCAAACTGGTGGCCCATGGACTAAATGTGTCACATGCTGGCCATGCCCACCCCTGGTTTAATGAGGGGGGAAGGTCACGATACGTCATGTGATGACAACATGAAGCCATGAGTTTGTCACCCCTAGCCTATATATATACTGCAATTTATCAGTTTTCTTCCTGGTTTTGCATTTATTTGTTAGAAGACCTATTATCCTGGTCTTCTGAATGTTTTTATCCAGAGGCATTCCACACAAGCTATAATGACATCATATGTATCATAAGAACCAATCTAGTGTGATGGTTGAGATACCGGACTAGAAACAGTAGATCATCAGTTCTAGTACTCCCTTAAGCACGATAGCTGCTGGGTGACTCAGGGCCAGTTTCTTGAGCTGCTGTTAATTAAATTAATTAATTAAAATTATTAAAATCAAGGTGGGATATAAGTCTAATAATGATGGCATAATACAAATGACACAAATATATCAATATATTTAACAAATATATAAATATATCAATTATTTAATTACATCTAAATGAAGTTTAGAGGTCACATGACCCCAGGTGACTTTGCAGCTTCAGCCTTAAAAGCAAGAACTAAAAAAAAAAGATCATATGTGTACCAAGATCATACGTGTACCAAAGAAAAGCTCTGAATAGAAAACAAGAAAATCTGCATGAGCTTGCCAATCACTCCACTCTAAGTCCTAATAAAGTAGCTAGGTCTTCAGTGACTTTCTGAATCTCAGGTTGGAGATAGATGGATCTTTGAGGAAATGCTATTCCAGAGAATAGGCACCATGACAAAGAAGTAATGATGTCACAATACACATGACATCATATTCCTCCTTGTCTTCCCACAATGATTGACTTTGTCTTCCCTTATGGAGCTGTTCATATTTCCAGTGCTTAATCTTTTATTGAACAATTGTACATTTGGATCCTGCCAAAGTTTTGGTTTCATTACATCTTTGGGAGCCCAGAACTCTTTTTTTTTTCCTGAGCTTTCAGTCAATAGAAGCATTATAAAAAGTAAGCTTCTGACTTGCCAACCGCTCTGGCCCTTGCCCATTTTTTCTCTGTCCAGATCTTTTTCTTATTTCATTAAAAGAAATTGAACTACCTCTCCTTGTGTACACATTCTAATGAGAGACAAACGTATTGTGTCCACATTTATTGATGCTGCTTTCTTTGATGTGTCACAGTGCTAACAATACTGCCTACCTGAAGGGAAGAGACTGTTGTGATTTCACACTGAGGCTACCAGCCTTAAGCAGGAAAGATTGGCCACTGTGACCAGCATGCTAATGGTACCTAGAGCACCTGCACATTATGCCATGGACTTAATATTTGTGTGATTACTCAATTACAAGACAATCAACATCCAATTTTTCATTATATAATTATCCCTCCAGAGATGATCTGCTTTACTGCCTTTCAATCCCAAAGAAAGTCATCACCTGGATTGTGCAGAAGAGGTACTATTGTCTCCATTAACTGCCTTTGATTCTTATTATAGAGAGCAGGAATACATAATAATGAATTTTGGATTGGTCGATGATCCATGAATATCTCTACACTTTGAAATAGCATTTTTTTTTCCAGGATTTTGTGTGCATGTGTATGATTAGTGTGCACTTGTATGATTTATTGGTTTACTTAGAGGAACCTGTTCTACTAATCAACTACAAGCCATTCCTTAATTACTTTATGGCTATCACATCCATTCTAAGCTAGATGTTGGGATACTATAACCCAAAATCAGGAATTAGGACAGCTCCAACTAAGGTAGAATTCATTTTGTGCCGGGACTTTTCTCAAGGCCTAACCTTCAACTATCAGGAATATATACCATTTTCTAGACTTCATTAAATTTTACTGTAAATTTATTCCATATTTTGCTATAGTAACAAACCTTAAAAGAATTCCTTTGAAGTGAAATTCTGAAGTACAGCAAAATTTTCTTTAGTTCAGTTCTCAACCCATTTTCCCCCATCCAGATCCTACCATCCATGCATTTTATAGTCTGGTGCTTCTAATTTGTCCTTGTCATTTTACAAACTACTTCAGTCTCTCTTGGGCATTTGTTTCTCAGCAGCAGCTCTTTTTTGCTGAAAGGAATTACTGTATGTTCTTAATAAAGACCTTTTGATCATCAAGGATGTTTTTCAGCAGTGGCACCATTTGCTTGAAGGTGAAGAACATCCTATCAAAGTCTGAATTTATCATAGAATTCAGAATACTTAAAAACTTTCCATATGGTTATACAATGTCAGGACAAGTGGGCAATTATATTACCATTTTAACTAACATTCCTAGCTCATAGAACAGCAGATACTGCTTTATCATGTATACTGGAATATTTCTTACCCTTCCGTTTACATTCTGCACCCAGAAAAATATGTTGGCTTCCCTATATGTGATGAAAAGTAGGTTTCTTCTTTAGACTGGTCAAATCCATTATCAGCAAGAGTTGAGGCCATGTAAATAGACTTGATTAGCTGAACTTCACTCCTCCTTCCCATTTGCAAATAGTATTGAAATATTGTATAATTTGGGATATACTTGTAGCATATGCAAATATAGCAGCCCTTGAATTTAAAACTTCAAAAGAGTAAAATATTTGAGACATTGGAAGAGCAAGAAGCAAACATGCCATAAGCATTGTATATCCAAACAGCAGATCCCTTCCCATTCATCTTCACTATTCTTCTTAGAGCACCATCAGAAGAAAAGCTTTTATTTGTTATTCCCTACTCTCCACCTCAGGATTTCATATTATAAAATTATGAACCCTTGACTAAAAGAAAAAATTTTCAGGACCTCCCCTGCAACATTTTATTAACTCACCCTCTTGATTGGCTCAATAAATTCACTTCCTGAATAAGGCTGCCTTATATTTCTCTTACAGACTCTACTTGCTCAACATCAAACAGTTATCCAATCACTAACAATGTGCAATCAGCTCTCAGAACATCTTGCAATTAGTGCTATTCAAAGCTATTCACCTTTTTCAGCTCTCACAATTCAGCATACAACATCTCAGAACACACAGTTCTCCAGGCAAATACTTTGTTTTGTACCCACTCTTTCTTTTGAGGAAAAAATAGAGAAATAATCCACCCAACCCCTCTGCCTAAAAATTTAGTGAATTTCAGAAAGCCATTTATACCTAGCTCTAGTGAAGACTGATAGGCCCATCTAATCTTCATTTTGAAGATGCTAGTCTCTTGAACGAGAAGGGCGGGGAGTACCTTTCCACTTTACTGCTCATTGGAAAAAGACAGGTGTTATTTGTGTCCACATATTGTCCACCATTTTCATTTAAAAAGTGAGTTTACAGCAGAGACCTCTAGAAGTAGAGATTTCTTAATATTGATTCTGAATAGGTCTTCTGATCTCATGCATCTTATTCAACTATTCTTTTGAAGACACAGGATGATTGCCCATTGACTGTCACTTATAGCCTTATTCTATGCCAGTATTAAACCAATATGTTGTAATGAAAGTACATATGTAACATTTTGGAGAAGAGCAAGAGTCACAATGAACTTGAAGTTAATCTAAAATATGAAAAGAGTCAAACAAATCTTTAGAGATCTCTGAACTAGTTAAGCCCATGTTTAACTATTCATATACAATGAATTTGAAAATAGGAATATCAAGAAGCATTGCTTACACTACCAAGAAAGATAAAAACTCTGCATTTCTTGCACTTAAAATCAGAGATGTTTGGTATTTGGGCTTATAAATTATCACAGCTCTAAATGTCTATGGAGATTCTCAGTCTCCATAGTCATGGTTGTCCCAAAGGTGTTTTCTTTAAAAGGCAACTGGACTTTCTTGTTTCTTTTCTTGAAGACATTTCACTTCTCATTCAAGAAGCTTCTTGGATGAGAAACGAAACATCTTCAAGAAAAAACAAGAAAGTCCTGTTGCTTTTGAAAAAAAAAACACTTTTGAGGTATCATCAGGGGTGAAATTCAGCCTGTTCTATCTGGCTTGGCGAACCAGTAGTGGCAGCTGCAGGAGGCTCCACCCACCCACACGGACATCATGACTTTGCTTTTTTGCGATGATTTTCCGCCTCTGCGCATGCGCAGAAGGCTTTGTGCATGCACAGAAGGCTGTGTACATGGGCGGACGATGGTGTGTGCAAGCGAAGCAAGCGTGCACACGTGGCACACACACATTTGCAAACCAGTAGGGAAGGTAAGGATATCATGCTCTACTTTCATTTAAACATTTTCATTGTGCCTATAGATGTAAATGCCCATGCTATGTTGAAGCTGTTGAAACTGTTAGCGTAGAAATTATCATAATAAGCTGGTGCATTTCATTGTATTCAAAGTGATTGGTGAAATTTTAAACTACAAGACCTATCAAAAGAAGATGGAAAGGCAGCCCTGGTGCAGCCACCCATCCAAAGCATCTTGACGATTTTGGGTGAATGCACATATATTGACTCTCTGCTGACTTGCTGACTCTCTGGTGATTTCTATTAAATTCCCCGCTTGGGTAACAAACAGAGAAAAGGAAGGAGTCTTATTCTTCTGACAATATTATTGTGGCAGAATACAGATGCATCACCAGGATTCTCTCCCCTTTACAAAAGCGGATCTATAAATCTTCCTACTAACAACTTACTCTCCCGAAATATGAGTCTTTTCATAAATATCTCATGACAGAGAAGTGCTTCTTTTGGTTCCTGTCAAAATTTCCACTGCAGAATCACTCAGCACAGTAGTTTTTCAAAGTTTCAATCTGAAGGTACCCTTTCCTTGTTAAGAAAAAGATTACATGCCACAGTGTATTTAGAGTGCACATTCCATTTGTGCACTGCAAGCTATGTTTCACCAGGCCTCGAGTGAAATTGATAGCAATGGTAGGCTAGACATCTATTGTCTGTAAACACTGGGAAAAGTCTGCCAAAAACCATGTACTAGCAGGAGTCCTACAAATGACTAGAACACTCCTAATTGCTGTGTAACCTGTTGATGCATGAATATGACTCTGTTCACACTTCTACTCCTGCTGATTTCTACTCCTGTTGTGATGTGCTCTGATGAGTTCACTCTCTCTCCTAAGTGGGTCTACCGCTCATATGCAACCAGGGCAGAGCGAGTTTCTTTCTTCATGCATTGCATGAGAAAAGTTCATCTTCCTTCCCCGGTTCTTACCACTTTCTACAGAGGGATCATCAAGAGCATCCTTTCATATTGCATTACTGTTGGGTTGGGAAGCATTACTGCTTCGGACACGAAGGTGGTATAGAGAGTGGTGAGGATGGGAGAAAAGATTATTGGTAGTTCACTCCCTTCTATCCAGGACATAGCATAATGATGATGCTTGAGCAGGGTCCACAGTAATGTCCGGGACGCTACACATTTTCTTCATGACCTGTTTTCTTTGTTACCTTTTGAAAGGAGGCCTTGTGGTATCAGAGGCAGAACATCTTGACTAAGCCACTCTCCCTCACACACACAGAAAGAGAGAGACAGACAGATAAATAAATAGACTGTGTGTGTAGGAATAGCATTGTTACCTTCTGAAAGGAGGCCTTGTGGTATCAGTCATACACACATATATACATGCTACTCACATATACACACACGTATGTGTGAATAGCATCTGTATATGTGTGTTATGTATGTGTATGGGGAGATATATACTTTCTTTTGAGAGCAGTCTTGTTTTATTGAATTATCTCTCTACTGAAAAAAGTTGGAGGTCACTTTCATTATATATTTGATTGTTTTTGTCACTTTTTAACCGATCATGTTGTATATTTATTTATTCTTGGCTATCTAATCACTATCTAAAAAGATTTACCTTGGTAGGGTTTTTTTTTTAACTTTCTCTGCAGTGTTTAAAATGGGGAAATAAAATACAACCTAACATTTTCCTTTCATTCATTGCTCATGAGGGAGGGAAGTGCCTTTGGCTTGACAGATATAAAAAGTTATTTTTGATTAATTTTATATTAACATAGCTTTGGGCATTCTTTGATGTTTATAAGCCTAGTCTTGCTCTTGTAAGACTAGCAAGCAGACATTCCTACTATTAGGAAAAGCAATCTTGCTTTTTTGGAATTACACTACATGAAACCAAAACTTCAGGGTTTTGGTTTTTTTTTTAAAGATGATAAAACATTTCCTCTGATATTTTGAAGAGCCTCTTTTAAGAGAATACAGTTCTCTCAGGCTTTCTGTTTGCTATAGTCCTGGAAGGCAGAAAGCAAGTTAGTATAAGATTCATTCCAGTAACTGAGAAGCTTCCTTTATATTCCATATGATCAAAAGCTCACAAAATACTAGCAGTATTATACGAACTCTTCTCATATGGGTCTTCTGATTTTTAATCCCCAAAAGAACATATTCATCCAGAATAACAGAGTTGGAAGGGACCTTGGAGGTCTTCTAATCTAGCTCCTTGCTCAGGCAGGAAATAAATGGCTGTCTGATCTCTTAAAAACTTTCAGTGTTGAAGCACCCACAACGTCTGAAGGCAAGTCGTTCCACTGATTAATTGTTCTGTCAGGAAATTTCTCCTTAGTTCTCGGTTGCTACTCTCCTTGATTACTTTCCATCCATTGCTTCTTGTCCTGCCTTCAAGTGCTTTGATCCACATTGATCCACGTTGTCAATCTTTTCAGTATTCAGAAGGGGACAAATCTCATGACCAAGATTCATTCAAAGATGCCACCAGTTTCTTATGCTTAAATTGAAATCCTCATTTATTTTTCCATGATGGATTTTTAGATACAGATAAAATAGGTTGACTTTTGACAAAATAGCAATAGCCCTTAGACTTATATACCATTTCACAGTGCTTTACAGCCCTCTCTAAGTGGTTTACAGTGTCAGCATATTTCCCCCAACAATCTAGGTCCTCATTTTACCCACCTCAGAAGGATGGATGCCTGAGTCAAACTGCTGGCAGCCGACAGTCAATAGAAGCAGCCTGCAGTACTGCATTCTTAACCACTGCACCACCATGGCTCTTATAATTCTAAAAAAAGGATTTGAACAAGAGATAAATAATGGAATAAAAAATAATGGATGGATAACAGAAAGTTCACAGTCTTGGACATCTGGAAGAGAAGAGTAACTATCTGAGAAAAATAGGCATAGTAATATTTTGTAATAAGATATAACTGCAATAGCATCAAAACCGCTGGGTAAGAACACCATAACTTCTGCTTTCTCTAGTTACTTTGGCAGACAAGATAATTGAATCCTCCACAACAGTTAACTTATGCACTGTTTTAATTGTTAAGTCTGGACAGATATCATAAGATGGGTTCACAATATGCACACATATACAACAAACAAAAATTCAGTGTACTTCCCATTGTAAATTATACATGATATATTGCAAAAACTACAAAGAGCAAAGCCAAATTTAATTGTAGCCTGTATGGTCTTAATTGTGACGAATAGTGACATTTCAACTTCTTAAATGTCAAACTCCATAAATAACCACGGTTTATCTTTTGTCATGTTTAAGATAATCTTGTATAAAAAAGCAGAAAACCTTCCAAATGGCAACATATTAATCAAAATTAGGGAAAACTAATTTGCCAAGAAGAATTAAGGGATTGGAAAAATAATTTCACAAACTATGTTGCAAAAATATAGCACAACACTAAAACCTTTGCAAATTAGTTCTAATAAACTCTAACACTCCATTGAATCTCCTAGCAGCTTTTTCAATAGGTCAGTAATGATAGACAAGTACCTTGAATTAACTATTGTCTAACACTGCAATTGCTTGCAATTATAGGAAATGCTTCCAGCTACATTATTCAAATTTAACAGGGGAGAATCTTTGGCTCAAGGACTCCAAAAGATTGGCAAATCGCCCAAATTGGGTGACATTTGTATGAAATTTGGCCGCGATTTTATAAGATTTCAGCCATTTTTGTTTTACTGAACCCAGTCATCGTGTGAGTTTATATAATGATTCCTTCAACTGGAAAAGATTTTTCACACCTGACCAAGTAAATCAGACAAGTAATATGATTAATTGGCCTTGGTTTCCTTGTGTCAAAAGTCGTTAGCTTTTGAAACACTTAAATCATGAGCTTTGGGGGAGTCCTACAATCAGGAGACCTGTAGTCCTAGATATTTGGAAACACCAACTTGAAAAGGTCTTGTCAGAACAATAGCCCTTAATTCTTCACTGTGTTTAATAAATTGGCAATTTGCCCTTAGAATCTGGCCAATTTAGTTTTTATAGCGAAGAACTATCATTATAGTACAAGCAAGAAAATACAATCTGCAATAATTTTTTTCTCAAAATTAGATATGGTCTGTTGCAGTAAAAATAACTTGGGATAAATCAAGGCAAACTGAAGATAGGTTAGCCCAGCCTTGGACAGATGCATCAAATTTCCCTGATGCTAAACTCATGATGTGCAAGGTTCGTTTTGCAATAGTCAAATCTCTCTTCAATGCAACACTTCTTTTCCAGCCAACCTTATGAACCTTCCATTGCAGCCTTTCCCAGGACAAAAACTTCAATGTTGCAAAACTCCCAACTTTTCCACATTATAATCTTCCCTCTCCACTGCAAGTTGATGCATAATGAGACGTTGATTCTTCATCAAGTCACTTTGCATTAGATTACCATCTTCCTCAGCTATCAAAATTTAAAAACCACTACTACATTAAGAAGACTGGCAATATAATCCATTGCACTGGTAACTTTCACAATTCATGCTTTATTTAATATCCACTTTCATGAATCCATATATTCATATTAGTTTCCCTCCACTGTCAGAACCTTTGTATGACTCTGCTTTATAAAATTGTGCTTTCATTTCCATCATTAACCCAGAATTAATATCTTGACATAAGTCTTAAAGGGTTGATTATGGAGAAATAATGAATCCTTCAAACTTGTCATGCTGACTTAGAGAAATACAAATTCAAATTATGATACAGACTGTCACAGGACTGACATGATAATATAATCTCTCTACGATTTTAATTGCCATATGGCTTATAACTAAGTTATAGGTAGTAGTAGTGGTGGTGGTAGTAGTAGTAATAGTAGTAGTAGTAGTAGTAGTATAATCAATGAATTTCATAAGTGTCATAATTTAGTTCAAACTTTTGTTCATTCAAGAATTGTTGAATACATGTACTTTTCCTGTTCTTATTTCTTTCTCATTATTCCATTGTGCAGAAGAATGGGCAGCAATTATAGGTAGTCCATGCTTAATGACTAGTTATGTTATAATGAGGTTATGATGGACCCCCCAAAGTTACTTAAGACCCATCCTTGAAGTTATGCCTGCCACATAATCTCCATGGACATGTCATTACATTTCAGGTGTTGGGCAATTGCTTGCATTTGTATATTCATTGATCCTCCAGCTGAATCTTAGAATTTAGAATTAGAATTTTATTTTTTTGGCCAAGTGTGATTGGACACACAAGGAATTTGTCTTAGTGCATATGCTCTCAGTGTACAGAAAAGAAAAGATATGTTTGTCAAGAATCATAAGGTACAACACTTAACGATAGTTATAGGGTACAAATAAGCAATCAAATCATATTAGGAAACAGTCAATGTTAAATCGTAAGGATCTTTAATGCTAAGAAACAAAGTTATTCTGTCCTAAGACATTTCTTCTAGTATGGACCAAATGGCACCCTTCCTTCAATAGGGATGTGGCTCTGATACCAGTTTCTGTCTATGGAATTTTCTAATTCATGGCAATTCTCTCCCTGTGACAGTTTCTAAATCATGACCTGGAGTTTCTACAGAAATGCTAAATGTTCCCATGGATTCTCTTTTAATATACCATACAGCAGTGCTCCCCAAACTTTCCAGCTCTGTGGAGTGACAGCAGTGGTGGCAGCCAATGGCAATGATGAGGGGGAGGAGATGGTTTCATGGACACAACCTATTCCTGTGTATGCGTAAATGGACATTCGCACTCTTGCCCACTGCTTGTGCGGCCCGATTCCCAACACTCCGCAGACTGGAAGGAGTCTGCAGATTGGGAGTTGGGAACCCCTGCTGTACAGCATCCTGGAAGCAGGAATCTCCATGAAGCAAGGTTAATTCATATGCTGCCCAATTACAATTTAATCCTCTCTTTTTCTTACATGCAAATGCACAAAAACCCTTGTGTGGTGTATAATAAGAGTTAGTGGATCTCCCCAGCTATTTTGACTATCAAGAACGTAAAAGAGAGACAGACAAATATGAGGCCAGCAAAATTCCCTGTTCCTGCTTCTCACAGATGCTGCAAGAAATGTTACTCACTGAAGCCTGCTATGCAACTCTTTTCTTAGCATAATTTAATGAAAGCTATAATTATTGCTTTGCTGTGTTGAGGGCTGACAGTTTAGCAGGGTAGATATATTGTAAAGGTGTACAATGTTAACAAACCTTATGGTTTATGATCAGCTGAGGCATTTTATGTAACTTACTGCAAGGCTGAGCTGTGTTCCAAGATGAGCTTTTGCCATTTATTGGGGAAGAGTTGCAGAATAAATTACTGTGAAACATACACAGGGATTGTGTCAGCAAATGAAACATCTGTATTAAATTTCAAAAGGAAAGCTGGATAGTTATTCTGCAGGCTTTTATATTTCCAACTTTAAAATTTTTCAGAAGTTTGGGAGTAGCATAGCAGATTGTAGAAGTGGTTATCTGTATCTTTGCAAAAACATATGGTAAAAATGGGAAATTATCACTGTTTGGTTCAAGGGCATTGCAAGGACTATTTGTTTTCCATTAGTTTCTGCATCATGAAATAGAAGAAAACGGACATCTATATTGAAAATACTTCCACTCTTCCAGAAATGGGAAATCTCTCTTTTCCCCCAAGTGAAAAATGATTTTTGTAAACTCTCTCCTTCCTTCCCACTATCCAGTGCAAGGAAAAATAAAATGGACACAAATTCAGGGATTCAATTTTTTTCATCTAAAATAATGCAGGATATTCTTAAATAAGTAGCTGGTCTTCATACCAATCCACCTATAACAGTAGGGATATGACAATTAGGAAATCAAATAATCCTACATAACATATAGAGCTTTTTCCCCCTTTTTACTACCTTATATTCCCTTAATTGGGGGTAGAATTAGGGTGACTAAATGGAGCTGAGCATTTACTGGCCAGATAATCCTCCTGACATCCATGCAGAGTTCAAAATAAATATTTTGTCTTTGTTCCATGAGAGAGAAACATCTGTTGCTATCTAGGATTGACCTCTAAACTTCCGATTGGGTGGTAAGCATCTTTATCACCAGGGGCCCTACACTGCTCACATAATATCTACAGTATTTATCCAAAAGGAATTATATCCTGAATTTAAGATGATCCTATCCCGAGAAAAAACTGAACAGGGAAAAAGACCTCACAGATTTAAAAAAACTGGATGAAAAGTCCAGTTTCCCTGCCTTCTCAAGCTAGAATTGTCAACTTCAGCTGAAATCAATGTTACATGTGTGTCAGTCGAGATCAATGTTATGTGCCTTTGTGCTGGCATACTTGACAGAAGCAACAATGCAAAAAATGGCAGAGCAAGCACAAAATATTAATAATTGAATTAATGTATACATAATACACCTATGCATGTATATTGACTAATGGAATGACTGTTGATTAAAATAAATTTTTAAAACTTTGGAAAAGGTTAAAGCTCACCAAATAAACAGCTTTTCCAAACAATGGCTGATTTGTGGAGTTCATGGTGCTCTTTGAGATTGGTTGTATGCTTGTTGACATTTTGTAACCAAACTAGGCAGAAGTAGGATGCAAATCCCGGAGCTACTGGTTCACTATTGTTAGCACACGGGCGCGCGGCTCGTTTTGCGAGCGTGTGGTGCTTCTGTACATGTGCAGAAGCATCACATCTGGGTAGGTGGGCAGAGCCTCCCACCTCTGCCACTACCAGTTTGCCCAAACCAGGGTGAACCGGGAGCAACCCACCACCAAAACTAGGTAGCATCTTTAGTGTTAGAAGACACTGCTCTCTGTATATATACTGTAGTTTGCCCTGTCAGCATTGGTGAGTTTCTTTTCTTCTCCTTGGTGGTTCCTTGGTTGGGGTGTTATTTGCTACTTGGTTTGTCTAAATTAGTAGTTCCTTGGTTATGGTATTGTTTATTGCTTGATTATCTGGTGTCAATCCTATTTTTAATCCCTGCTTCAAGGATATCCATGTTGTTCTCTGCAGCCATTTATCCTTCTTGCTCATTTTTATTTTTCTCCTAAAATATAAGATAATGTCCCACCAACCCATTACCATACAGTCAACTAAGGCCATCTCTTCAAGTGCTAAACAATGGGTTAGGGCCTTGAGACCTCGAGTGAAGAAAATCTAGCATATTCAGGAACCTGGATCGGAATACTAATTTCTCAAGAGTTTTTTCCTGTTTCCTGCTGCTTGCTAAAGTCTCACTCAAGCCCACTACCTGCATTCTTGGTTGTCTTCTTCAAATGAGTGAAAAAACCCATTACACCTGGCACAGAACAGCAGCCAAATATCCATATGGCACTTAGAAAAAGCAAGCAAGCAAAAGAAAACTTTTCAGTCTAAACCAGAAGGAGCTCTCCTAAGATACATTAATGTTCCCAGTGATTCTTCCACCCTATAAAGGATGTCAGTGGTGAGGAGATGCTTGATCTTCCAGTCAAACAGAATGTAGATAACTTGGCAGCTACTGCTACCACAGCATCTGTATCTCTGTCTCAAATGGCTGTAACCATTTTCACAATACATTTCAGACAATCAACTCCAAAGGCATTCTAGACTATATGTAAATGTAAAACAACCCCAATATATTCCAGAATGCCACATATAATACTTCCAAAAGACTGGGGATCCTGATATAAAGTAAAAATTCTACTATTAAGTTAAAAGTTTAGGAAATCACTAATATTTTCTCGTTTATCAGTGGAGCCAGAATCTATATTATTTGCCTCAAAAGATTTAAGTTGTAGAGGTATTCAGTCACCTTTGTAAATTGCTCAATCTGCAAGACAGATAATGTTGTACTTCAATCCTAAATATGTCTAAATTCAAATTGTCTTACAGTGCAATACTTAATGGAATCTAGATTACCAAGGAGTATCATCAAGGACAATTTCAGAAAAATATGGAGAATTTCTGGATTTTTTTAAAAAAAATGGGAATATGGCTTTATAATTTCAAATAAAGGTACTGTAGGAAATTAAGAGAATAACTGTTTTGATATTATTCAAGCAAGAAGAAAGAAAATAAAGAGACACATGTATCAATTGACAGAAAATGTATGGATGTGCAGAAAGTGTAATTTTCCTCAGTGGTTATAGATATTTAAAACTGAATCATGTTATAGTGGAATTATAATTATATTTTTGATTGTAAAGAAGGTCTAGGTTAGTATATGCTTTCAAAACTATGCCTGCCAATTCTTTGAAGAAGAAAGCATAAATTCCTGTTAACATACAATATGTCTGTATATCTGTAAATAACTTCATGTTAAAGATATTGCAAATAATAATTATATTGCCCATTATATAAACTCATCCCAAAGCAAAACATTTCTTGTCAGATATTCTCATAAGATTTTTGTCTAATAAGATCTGCAAAAATAATAATCAGCAACTAATTTCCTAATGAAGGTAAAACTATAATACTGAAGTAGCTTTATAAATAGTATTCTAAATACCATAGTCCCTACAGGACAGTTCCGGTCCAAAGACCGCCTGACAGCGGTTCATCTGGATGGGTTTTCTCCAGGCTCATTAGAGCTTGGTATTTTCCCAACCAGTCTTGCCGCGACGCTTCCGGGTTCACCCATTAAGGTTCTTGTAAGTACTTGTAGGGTGTTTTTTGCAGGTATATCTCAGCAGAATAAACTAGAACCATAAATATACAATGAATATTTAATATACAGCAGATCAGTATCAATGCCAGATATAGCATCTTACACAGAGACTATCTAACAGGGACTGGTAGGTAAGCAAGATTTTTAATCTGAGGAATAGTTTTAAAACTATTGCTCTCAGGGTAAATATGTATCTCTTCTATCCCATTCCCGGTCTCTGTTGTGAGAGAGGAATAATTTGAGGTAGAATATATTATGGCTCGGTGACACAAAAAGATAAAATTGGAATACCTGATTCATTGAAAGAGATACAAAGGCATAGTCAAATCTTGGGAAATAGCAGAAATTGTCCACAATCCTTACCTGCTTTGCAATTCTATTTGTAATATTACATACAGTAAACCCAAACTGCCTGATTGGTCTTCCAATTTTCCTAAATCACATACAGACTCTTAAGGGTCTGAGTGGGAGTGTGCATATTTTGGACCACAAAGAAGAGATGCTAATAGACTATACGGGACCCAATCCACTTAAGACTGTTTCTAAAGTTCTAACCCTTCTGAACAAAACAGGAGTTTTTGTGATGTGGACTTACTTTCCCCATCTTTCTGTGATCTTCAAACAGCAATAGATTCTTCTCTCTCTGACCCACACTTCTCTGGACCCTGGGGGTGGTGGGGGGGTGAGGGTGGTGATCAGTTCCGGATTAGAGAGTATCCTATACTCTGGGGCAGGATGGTGAATTGTCACATGCACACACATCTCTCTTCTGGAAAAGATAGATATTTCCTAAAGGGAGTCTCTTTAGGGCAGGAGAAGCAAAGATATTTCTTTTTACTCAAATACTCCTGGAGTGGGAAGAGGGAGACAGGGAAAGAAAGCTTTGCAGCACAGACAGACAGACAGACAGACAGACAGACAGACAGACTCACTCACTCACTCACTCACTCACTCACTGGAAGAATCAGGTATCTTTTCTAGGCTGGTTACCTGAAAAGGAGAACAGAGACAGGCTTCTCTTGATATAAATGTATTGGAAGGAAAGGTCTTGAACAACTCATATTTGGGGCAGATGAGAATTCAGAGCTGTAATTCATCTCTACGGTTTCCCTTTAAGTGATTTTTGCTACTGATGAGAAGAGGTGAAGGTGTACACATCCATTCCTAACCATAAGGATGCCAAATTGATGAAACTTGTGTTATGATATGGTATAAGCACTACCCTTTCTTATTTGAATTGCAATGTTACATGGGATGCAGTTTGAATCATGACATCATTTCCACAGTGGTGGGATTCAAATAATTTAACAACCGGTTCTCTACCCTAATGATTTCTTTCAACAACCAGTTCACCAAACTACTCAGAAAGTTAACAACCGGTTCTCCCAAAGTGGTGCGAACTGGCTGAATCCCACCACTGCATTTCCCCCCTCCCCCAACCTCTAGCTCAAAATTAATTTTAGTCCTCATTTGCTTGCCAGAATTTTATAGTGTGTCTATCAAATGTGGGTTTTCCAGAAGATCTCCTTATTCTTCTCCTTATTCAGGGTCAAGTTCTCAAAAGGCTTCTCAGTTCTGATTGTCTTTAGAAAGTTCCATGGTGAGCTTTGCTGAGAATTGTATGATCCAATCAATCTCTTGACAGGATGTTTATGTGCTCCTTCTCTTTCTTTCTCTCCACAACCAAAGTTCCTTCACTGTAGGCATAACCAACATTAAGCTAAATCTGAGCAAAAAGTCATATTTACCAGTGGGGGGTAGGGAAGGAGTATTTCTCATAAGAATTACCCTATCCTGTGACTCCTCTAATATCTGCTATATTATGAAGGTTTTTCTCCTGCATAAGCTAAAATGATACAACATTCAGAGTTTAGAGGTAAGAGCCTCTCAAGAAAAGCTGAAAGGAAATTAGGTCCTGTTGAAATTGGGGGCTTTATTTTCATTCTAGAAAAAAAAGATTCCATGATGAAGGTGCACTTGTCACTGAGGTATTGTCATTGTCTCTCTGGTAGGGACTCTTATTATATGAGCTTTCAAGGAAAGCTGCGGGAAGGACATGACATTGTGCCACCAGTCCTCTAGTGTTTAATACTTCAAGACTAGTTAGGTATGCCATAAGGGAGTCACTGGTAATAAAAAGTTAGGGACCTGGGTGGAGTGCACTCTATGTCTGCTGTATGCTATTTAATGACTGCTTTGACTTGATCATATCCCATGCTAAGTAGAATACTTGGAGTTCAAGGATGAGATTTTAGTTGCTACTGCCTTTTTGTATCTGTACTGAAAAATTTTCCCTCATAATTTCAGCAACTGGCCACCAGTTGTTTAGACTGGCAACGGAATTGAATGACTCAAAGGGCATAAAAGCTATAACATTGTTTTGCTGTAGAAATGGAGTAACATCAAGAACCTTTTGACAAACTTTTGCCATGAAACAAAACACAATATTATTTTACATGTTTTCAAACACCCTTTGTCGACAGTATTTAATTTACTGAGGCATAAAATTCAAGAGTCAAAAGGGACTATTTTAGGTCACAGAGCCCAACCTTCTGGTCAAAATACAAAGCTCTCGTGTAGAATTGATTGTTTAATGGATACATTAAATGTAGTTATGCAGAATACCCAGAGCATGAAAAATATTTAAATATTTATAAGAAAATGATACAGACAGATAAAAACATAAACAGAGTGCTTTTAAGAGAACCAACCATATATTTGAACATTTTTTTTCCTATAGGGCAATGAGGATTTGCTAAAACCTAGATCCCATGCTCTGACACTAGAAAATCTATTAGTCTAATAACAATATGCATAATATAAAATAAAAACATAACCCCATTCAAGCAGTCATATTTATAGTATTTTTCATCCCATATTTTATATGAGATGGGATAATAAAGTGAGGTGCAAGAAAAAAAGACTCTGAGTGAGCATTCCCTGTCTGTAGAACATCCTCCCACTGGATATTATAACTGCACCCTCATGTTTAATATTTAGGAAGCTTTTAAAAACATTGATTTAATGTACATTTTGGGGATTGGGATAAGATATACCTGAGTTGACCATGAATCTGGTTACTTTGATAGTATCATATAATACATTCTAGCTTTTAATGACAGCCTTATTATTTCTTTCTTGAATTTCCAGATTTTTTTTTTCTGTAAATGTTTTAGATAAAACATTATGGATAGCTTTCAGGTTAGTACATTTTTTTAAAACTTCCACAAAACTTTGACTGATGAACTTCTTAGTTTATAATTCAATTCTTGCTAGTCTTAATGAAGATAACAGAACACCTGAGACAGCTGTTCTCCCTGGATGAGGCATGTTTTGCATCAGAAAACAACAAATGGTTCAGAAATGCACAAAACTGCAAAAACAAAGAAATTGTGCATAACGAATAATGGGTAAAATTAGTGGATGAGTGATTTGCAAGTGCTAATCTGAGAGTTCTTCCCTTAATTATTCTCTTAGATGTGACATAGAGAACATAATGACACCATGAGGTTTTCTTATGTTTTATGTTTGTACTGCAGGTAGCCATCGCTGACAAATTAGATCTTTCTAATCACCTATTTCCTTCAGATGAAGGTACAGTACACATATGAAGAACAATACAGATAGTCCTCACTTAATGACTGCCCTGTTTTGTGACCAGAATTACAACAGCAGTGAAAAATGGTCTGCACATTTTTGATTTTCCCAGTGTCACTGCAGTCAGATGATCAAGATTTGGGTGCTTCACAATCAGTGGGCATTTGCAGTGTCCTGTAGTATCATGATTACCATTTGAGTGCTTCATGGCCAACTTCCAACTAACAGAATCAATGGAGAAGCCAACAGTAAAATCGCAAGTCACGGTTACATGATGTCTCACGTAACTATTGTGGATGATATACTTAACAATTGTAGTAGAATTGAGTTGTAAGTCTGTTGTGGCTCCATCATTTCTTGCTTAATGACAATCTCATTTAGTGACAGGGTTGCTGGTCCCAATTGGTAAATGAGGACAATCTGTAAGGTGGAAAGAAAGCTAAACAATTCTAAAATTGTAGAATACATTATAACAATGTATTCTACATAGTATTAGCAATATTGTTAGTGTTACAAATTTAAAAGCTCATCAAACCCATAAAATCTTACATACAAATACTGATGCAAAATTCCATTTTTGTGATTCTTTTATATTTTTTTCCCTTTTTTTCCCTTTGAAAAAATCCATTTGGCTGTTAGGATTCTGGCTTCTTCTCTTTCCTCAAACATTCCTGCACATAGCAATCACATTTTATTTTTTATAGCCTGGAATAAATTAGAAAAGAATGAACGGCAGTTCCAAACTCAGCAATATTGGAAGCTTTCAGAATAGTCCTGTCCACACATAAGATGCAAGGGAAAAAAATTAAGACTCATTTTTAGACTGATAACTGTTCTGAAAAGGCATAACTTTGTAATCAAAAGAAGTAGCAAATGACATTATCTATTGCACAAATATTAAAATTGGTATTAATGTGTTTTATTTTAAATTATTTTATTCATATTTCTTTATGTTTGGCATCACCACTACGTGCTTACTGGTAACTGCAGTATGGAGCAAGTGTGAAGAAGGCAAACCTGTCTCCATGGCAGCATGCCCTTTCTTTCTCTTTAAGCCTTCCGTGGTTTATCTGCCATTTGTTTTTTATATCATCCCCTTTTTCAAAATGATTGTTTCTCATGCCTGCTGGCCATGAGCTTTATAAGAAAAATGAACTTTATATTCATTTTGTTTCCCTTAGTTCTTGCCTTTGCTGTGGACATAAAATTCAACCTTGAGGGCAGGAGCAATTTCAAATTTTGTTGATATGTTATCATCTAACATTAATTCCTGCACAACTTCAGAGAAAAGTCTTTCAGAATGCTGGGGTCTTGGTGAAAAAGAAACTGCAGAGTTTTGAAGAGATAGGATTAAGGTTGGCTTTATGAAATATTAGTCTTCACCATTCTGTTCTTTTTCAGAACAGGTCCCCTAAACTTTCCATTGGTAGTATATGGACAAATATAGGGTTCTTTTACAAATTTCCAGAAATCAACATCTGGCATTCTTTGGTATATTAGAGGGAAACAAATACATTTAGTCAAGGTGACTCTCTCAAATAACTGAGGATTATTTTTCTGTGTGACAAAATACAAGATGGCTATTACCAAACAATAATTCTGGCAGATTTTAATACCTGAGAAAGTTATATCTAATAAAAGCATTTTAAGTTTCAAGAGTTAATGTCAATTAATGGCAAATATCTATTGTAATTTTAGGTATCTAGGTAATGTTCTCCAACTTCCATGGTTTAACGTGTCTTTTGATTTATTCAGACAATAAACCAATTTCCTGAAAACATACAGTAAGAATACTGATCTCCCATTGTTTTTTGGCATCTATAAAATTGACAAATGTAAGGCAAAGTGAAAATAGATATTCCTGCTGATATCTGTTATAGAGTTGATCCCTGCCTTCCTCTTCTGGTCAATGTCTGACAAGAACATGTTATCCTTAAACAAAAACTCTTGAGCTGCTCTGTGCAGTCTCTGTTTGTAATTTTACCTCTACCTGTTCCTTCTGTTTCTTGTAGGAGAAATTTCTCCACACAGTTATTTAGAATCAGGGTTCAGGCACACCTTTCATTGAGATATGAACTATTTATGGTACCAGAGGAGCCAAACCAAAAGCTTAAAAGGAACATGGAAGCATTCAGTCTGTAGAGTTCACGAGCACACAATAGATACAAACTTAAAATGAACCACTCCAAACTTGATTGCAGAAAATATGACTTCAGTAACAGAGTTGTTAATGCCTGGAATGCACTACCAGACTCTGTGGTCTCATCCCAAAACCCTGAAAATTCAACCTAAAACTGTCTACTGTTGACCTCACCCCATTTCTAAGAGGTCTGTAAGGGGCATGCATAAGAGCACCAGCGTGCCTACCGTCCCTGTCCTAATGTTCCTTTTAATTGTATTTTACGTATTCAATTCATGCTTATATATATTATCTAATATGTACTCAACAAAATAAAATAAATAAATAAAATTAGAATATACATGTGATTGGATGAAGCAAAGTAGTGAGGGTGACACTAAGGAGATAATAAGTATGGCTCTACAGAAAGAATCATTAATAGAGTTAAGCAGTATTTATTGAGCTCTTTGGACAAGAGTTTCTGCTCATGTTTACTTTGCTAGATGTTTCTCTAAGAGGTTTTGCACTGTTTCCTAGAGTTTTAATCATAATGCTTTATCTCTAAATGTTTCTATGGTTGGGGTGACAGTTAATTTTCCCTGGGGAAAAGCATCTAAATTGCTTGCTTTGTTTAATCCCAGTAATGGGTAGAAGGAGTAACCTTGAACAGGAGGAAGAGTCATTGCAAGTTCAGTCAGATAAGGAAAACCTGAGTCTGCTATAGAGCTGTAATCTAAGCAAGTATTTCAGGCAATATTGTCCTGGTAAAGGTAAAGGAAGGGAGGGGAGAAGCACATTCAGAGTTGCAAGATTCTGTTATTGTAACCTTACAAAAGGTGGCTCTATCCAACATCACTATAATTTCTACTACATTCCCTAGTCAATGGTGGGATACACAGAGCATCCAAATGGGAACAGTTTAGCCTGCCTCTCCAACCAACCAAGAACTTCCAACTTGATTTGGCAGGGAGATACAAAATCCTCCCAATACATAAAAATAGAAGTTCAAAGAAAGACGTGTATATCTAATAGGAAAAAACCCTGAATTTTAGTGAAAATATATTGCTGAGTCATTGCACAGCACAATGAAACTGTACCCGGCATTAACTGCACTCATTCCATTTAGAAATAGCCTGGGGGCAATATGGGTATCTGCAATGAGTGAGTGGGGCATGATGATATATTGTGTTGTAGTCAGACAAATGCCATGTTATTTCGGCATCATTGTGATTGCTGTTGACACACTGTGTAGTAATTCATTTCTACTTTGTTATCTGTTTCTCTTCCCTGCATCTGTATCTTCACAAACAAAAACCAAAAGACCTAAACTCACAGAAAACATGAAACGGCAGTGGATACGTTACTGTAGCAACAGAAAGTTCTCCAAATATCTCATTCCTTAGGGCTGCAATTGAGTTTATGAGCCTTCACATCTGCTTGTAAAGTGAATGAGACACCTGGGAATACACTGGTAGCCTGAGAAGCAAGAAATTAGAAAACAGCAGACATTAAACTGTTAATTCTCTGCATATGTGATGCGAATGAACATTCAGATGTTGGTCGAGATTGGCCACATGTGCAGAAAATGGAGTTGGAATGGGAGACAAAACAGAATTCTAGGTATCTGGGCTGCACTAAAACAGTTGGCCATGTTATTTTGTTGTATGCCATTATGTTACTCACAACAAAGATTAAGTAGGAACAATCAGTGTTCATATTATCAAGAAAAGTCCCTGTTTTCTGGAATATGTTCAGTATCTTCAGTGTATCTTTGGAGAGATCTGACATTTTCTTTAAAAAAAACAATGGAGTCTTATCTGCATTATAGTTGCCATTGTTAAATATTCATGTCTCTCACCAATTTCCCCAGTAGAAACTAAGGAACTAAGTAGTAGTTCGAAGGAAAGAAATGTATGTATGTATGTATGTATGTATGTATGTATGTATGTATGTATATATGTATGTATGTATGTATGTATGTATGTATGTATGTATGTATGTATATTCTGGTATGTATGTACATCCCATTCACATCTATAGGGATGAAATGAACATTATTTCCGGTACCTAATCTCTGTCAGATCAAGCCAAAAAAAAAGAGAGAGAGAGAGAATTTTGGAAAAGGACTGAAGCTAAAATAAGAAAGACAAAATTAACCTCAGACTAGTATGATTAGGCCTTTAAACTTTTTGTGTAGTTTAAATCTTATCATCTTTTTATTTAGCCAGGCAAGCATTTTCTAGTTTTGTGGCATTTAATAGGAAAGACTGTAGCAAAAATCTTCATAATTATGAATGAACAAAAATCTCAGTGAAAAGCAGTAAACTGAACAGCAGATGAGAGGTGTAGGTTAGGGAAATGAAAGGCAATTAAGCAATTATAAAAGAATACACAAATAATACTTTTATGACCCAATGAAGCAACTTTATCACATACATTTATTGCAAATCCCACAAAGCAATGTCGGACTCAGCATTCACACACACACTCATACACACACACACACACACACACAAAAGATTATTGTAGGAACGCAGTAAAAAATGGGAGGGAGGGAGGGAGGGAGAGAGGGAGGGAGGGAGGGAGGACAATTCAGAGAATATCAGTGGTACAAACTGCAAATGGACACTTCATGGAATTGATTTTTATCAGGATTTCAGGAACTTAAGAAAATTTAAACTCTCCTTTGTTTCCTGCAGTCTTGATGTTGTTCAAGCGCCTTTGTTCATGGTATTTCAATTTTGTTTTAAAACATCTATGCAAATTGCATCTATAATATTTAGCCTACACTTATTCAGGCTTCAGAGGTCATCCTTATTAATAAATATGGAGTAATTAAAGAAGAGTATTCTAACAGAGTTAATAACGAGTGATAATGAAGATTATGACAGTGTACTAGTGTTTTCTTTATTGGAGATTGCTGCAAAATGTCTGCAGAAATTGGAATCAAGTGATGAATGTATATAAAAGAAGTCCCACAAGTTGCTTGCTTTTTATATTGGATTAGCTTTAAAAGATTAATGTAAATCCATCCATGGGGGCCAAAAAATCAAGACGGCAGCAGCAACCGCATTATCAAAGCTCTGTTCTTTTGTGCATGTACAGAGATGGGATTTCTGTGTTAATCATGTGTTAATCATTTTGACTTTCTTTAGCTCACTTCTCATGGTCACCCTTGAGTTAGTGGGTCTTTTTAATTCAGAACTAGAAGTGCTTAGCAAAAATTTGGCTACAAATTTCTAAAAAAACAGACACTGGACAACAGACTTATCTGTGTTTTAATAGTAAATTAAATGTAATTTTTAACGAATATTTAAGATCTGTACCTATAAAATGAAATCTGAGCTGTAGGAAAAATTGATCTTGTTCTATCATTGCTGAACAGGTTAATGCTACTGCTATTAATAATACTAGCAGTAATAATCTGGCAAGCACACTATCAGAAAGTTACAAGGAAAAATAACTTTTCAGTGATAAATAAAACAAGGTCAATTTTAATATTACAATGTAAAAAGATGTTATGTGTTGAATGTAATATACAATTATTCTTTTTTAAAAGTGACAATTACGTTTTATGTGGATAAATATTTTAGACTGCATCACAGTTAATAAAATAAAATAGTTTTGACGATATAGCTAGCACCATTTCAAGAACACCATGTTTGTGGAGGAAGTGGGCATATAAATCTTTGATCCAAATTCCAAAATAAGGAAAACATAGATTAATGTTTTGCGTTGCAGCATGTAAGCTTATTTTTTCTTTTATCCTTTTGCTGCTTTTCTGTCTGACCTCCTTAATTACATGAGCCAATTGACTTGAGAGAATCCCATAACTCCTTCTAGTTCACTATCTATGTGCTCAGAATCCCAGACAGTTTTCCTCTGACAAATGATGGAGGGTTGTATGTGGATGGGAGTTTCTGCATGCAAACTGAGTGCTAAATCAGCGAACGGTGGCCATTAGCACAGTCTTGCTGTGCTCTTTAAAAACATATGCATCTTAATTTACACTGGAAATTGATGTGACTGATATGACAATCACTGGAATATTTTCCTAGCTTTAAAGGCCCTTTGATTCTCCAAGAAAGTAGGGGATGTATATTTCTGCCTGAGATAGAAAATATTATTTTATATTATACTATGCTCTGTTATGCAGTATGCAGAATAATATTAAGGCAGGACATCAACTTACAGCTTATGATATTATTAAATATAAATATGATATTATTAAAAATATCATTTAATATTACCTAGTATCAAGGCCTTATTTTAGAACCTTCATTTCAAAGCCTGATTACAAAAACACAATTTTCATACTGTTTAAAAATGTCACTTGTTACTTCATGTTTTTTATTTTATTTTATTATAGGGGGGCAGAGGTCGACCTCAAGGCCTCTTATATGTGGAGTGCCTCAGGGGTCGGTCCTCTCGCCCCTTCTGTTCAACATTTATGTGAAACTGCTGGGCGAGATCATCCGTGGCTTTGGGGTGAAGTACCATCAGTACGCTGATGACACCCAGTTGTACATCTCCACCACAGGCCACCCAAACGATGCCCTTGAAGTGATGTCCTGGTGCCTGGAGGCTGTGCGGATCTGGATGGGGAGACACAGGCTCAAGCTCAACCCTTCCAAGACTGAGTGGCTGTGGTTCCCGGCATTCCAATATAGTCAGTTGACTCCATCACTGACTATTGGGGGTGAGTCTTTGGCCCCCTCGGAGAGGGCTCGCAATCTGGGAGTCCTTCTGGATATGCAGCTGTCCTTAGAGGAACATCTGATGGCTGTTGCCAGGGGGACTTTTGGTCAGGTTCGTCTGATCCGCCAGTTGCGGCCCTTTCTTGATCGGGATTCCCTGTGCACAATCACTCATGTCCTCGTCACCTCTCGCCTGGACTACTGCAATGCTCTCTACATGGGGCTCCCCTTGAAGAGCACCCAGAGGCTCCAACTGGTCCAGAATGCAGCCGTGCGGGTAGTCACGGGAGCCGCATGGCGCCCCCATACAACACCTCTCCTGTGTGAGCTGCACTGGCTCCCAGTGGCCTTCCAAGTGCACTTCAAGGTGTTGGTTATCACCTTTAAAGCACTCCATGGCATAGGACCTAGTTATCTTCAAGACCGCCTGCTGCCACCGATGGCCTCCCATCGACCTGTGCGCTCTCACAGAGAGGGCCTCCTCGGGGTGCCATCAGCCAAACAATGCAGGCTGGTGACCCCCAGGGAGAGGGCCTTCTCTGTGGGGGCACCTACCCTCTGAATCAGCTACCCCCAGAGATAGGAGAATCCAAGACCTTGGTGCCTTCCGTCGTGCCCTTAAAACCTTCTTTTTCCAGCAAGCCGGACTGGCCTAAATGTTTTTAATTGTTTGTTATAATTTTTAATCATGGGGCCAAATTTATATACCGTATTTTCCGGCCTATAAGATGACTTTCTAACACACAAAAATCTTCTCAAAAGTTGGGGGTCGTCTTATACGCCGGGTGTCGGTCTCCTGTAACCAGGCAGACCAGCCCGAAAGGCTTTGAGGAGCCTTAAATGGCTCTAAGGAGCCAAGCTGAATTGCCTGCTGAGTTGCCGCTAATCAGCTGAGTTACAAGCAAGCCCCCTGTAAAAGGGAAAAACTTTCCTTTTACACAAGGCTGGCCATCCCACTGAGATTAGCAGGCAACTCAGCTGGGATCGCCAGAGCTTGGATGGCCAAGCGCTGTGTAAAAGGGAAAAACTTTCCTTTTACACAACGCTGGCCATCCTAGCTGCTAATTTTTGCCTGCTAATTGTTCCGTAGCAAAAATCCCGCCCACCTCCAGCTTGCTTACCTTAGCTGCTAGCCGCAATGCTTGCCTTGCCTTGCCTGCAATCGTTGCATCAGCAAGCAACTAAATCTCCCTGCCTGCTTGATTGCAGGCAGGGAGATTTAGTTGCTTGCTGATGCAAGCAACTTGTGGACTTCAACTCCCAGAATTACTCAGCCAGCAAAGCAAAGCTGGCTGAGGAATTCTGGGAGTTGAAGTCTACAAGTCTTAAAGTTGCCAAGGTTGGAGACCCCTGTTCTATTGGGTAAGTTTTTTTCCCCCTTTGGGAGCTTTAAAAAAAATAGTTAATTGGGGGGTTTTTTAGTTGTTCTTTTTTAGACCTAGCCATTTAAAGGCTAGGTCTAAGTTTTAGGCTAGGAAGTTTTAAATTTAGCTTTCATATAAAAATAAAAATAAAAATAATAAAAATAAAAATAAATAAAAATAAAATGTGTGCAACTTTCTGAGATTTAATGTGTTTCTGTAGTGTTTCACTCTAACTACACAAACACACAAAATCTCACAAAGCTGTATGTGGAATTTTGTGTGTGTAAACCCACAATGTAAAAGTTGTTTTTTTGGGCTTTTTGTGGCTGTGTGAGGTTCCTGCTTATTGCAGGGGCCATTTTGGGTCTAGCACAGCTGCTTTTACATTGTGGGTGAGCCAGCTGATGTTTTTTAATTTTTATTTGGTGTGCGTTGGAAGAGGGGTCGTCTTATACAGCAAGTATAGCCCAAACCCTATATTTTTACAGGAAAAGTTGGGGGTCGTCTTATACGCCCAGTCGTCTTATACGCCGGAAAATACGGTATATCTTTTAAATTGTATTTTAATGTTTGTAGTTTATGTTTTTACTTGGCTGTTCACCGCCCTGAGTCCTCAGGGAGAAGGGCAGTATACAAATTTAAAAATAAATAAATAAAATAAATAAAATAAAAATTTATGACTAGGGTGTGGGTGGGTGAGTGGGTGGGTCTGTTTGTCTGCTGTATCTGTGTACCATGCATGTATGTGTGTGTGTGTAAGAAAGAGAGAGGGAGGGAGAGAGAATACTGTATAATTTTGAAATTCCTTGAGGTATATATTAGGTTTTCATATAAGCATATAAGAGCAAACAGAGTCATTTAATTTGATCTAACCTTGACTGAGTTTCCAAAATATTTATTTGAAATTATTATACATATTTGAGACATGGTTGTTTCCATTTAGTAGCATTTTGGGGATGTGATGTATTTGTACTTTTGTTCCAAGTACATTTGAATGTATACTACAGAAATGCACTAACTTTATTAGGGAGTTGGCTTTCTTTCTATGACAGCAACCATAATAACGCAGATGTCTATAAGGTCTAGTTAGGCGGTCACAATGGTGCAATTGAAGTTCTGCCTGTTTTTTATGGATGTTGTAGCCTCTTGACTTTTTGGCCATACTTTGCAGACACCCTTGCTTAGCATAATTCTTACACTCAGTGTGTCACTCCTAGCCTAGTTAAAAAGCTTTGGCTTTAGCTATTGGAGTTTTTATGCAGCCTTATGTTTTTTCATAAGCTAGTTTCCTTATCTTCGCTCATACATCTTTACTCAAAAACCACATATTTTCCTTTAGAAGACAAAACAGTGGGTACAATGACTTCTATATTTCATCAAAACCAAGAAATGGTTAGCAATTGCAAATTGACTGTGCTGCAAATCTTTTGATTTGATTCTTTTGTCCTGAAGAGAGTGAGGAAGCGTTATTTAGCACATGGTGTGCATTTGACAAAGTATGTGAATACCCAGGGAATTAAAGTGAAAAAGAATGCCCATAATAACATAGTAATATTCTCCCCTGAAATCATATTAAAGGATCTAGAGTGCTGTGCTTTTCTTTGCGGCTTCAATTTTTTTCCATAAGATTTTTTGTACTGCCTACACCCACAACTGTCAATTGTTGCACAAAATTTCTAATGATCTTGGGCCAGGGCTGGTTACTAGTCTGCTGCTTTTGTTGTTGTAATTGGCACAAACATGCTCATCAGGAAACAAGCAGCACAGCCTGAAAAGCTTTTCAGGCCCTATGCAGTTCCAATCGTTTCTGTTATATGGAGAAAGCTGAGGACAAAATGGCAGGGTATCAACCCAACCAGAGCATTGGTTAGGCCTTTGGGTCTAGGTGAAGAGACTGTCACATCAAATGCAAACAGGATCTCTTGGGAAAACACAATTGGTGTGAATCCTAACCCAGAGGCAGGTGATCAGATATTGTTTCAAGAATGGCCTAAAGTTCATTGATTAACCTTAGTCAGCAAGTATTTTTTTGTCATGGGAGCCATATTTTAAATTGGGCAAGAGCTGAGGGCCCATTAATGTTGGTCTATTGGCTGCTCTCTGACACAGGGATCACGGATAAAACATCTTTTGTTGAAACCCTGAAGTTGAAACTCTTCGTATGTGTCCTCTTCTCCTCAACATAAAAAGAGTTCTCTCAGAGCTGCTATGGAAGGGCATAAATTAAGAAGCACTTCTCCAAAGGAACATAATAGAGAAAGAAACAGCTAATGGCTATAAAAAGGCAAAGAGGATGCCCTTGAGATAGAAGGCTATGTGGTGGCTGAAAACTTAGTTCAAAACCTGGATGCAACATTGCACTTATGCAAATAGGAATCCTTTCTTACTAAAAGTCTCGTCACTGTTTAAATTAATATGTGTGAAAACCTGGAACAACCTCAATCTTCTATTCACAAAAAAAAAGTCTTCTTGGCTGCTCTGGATAAGACTGCATCTTTTGTACTGAGCCAACAAAAAGCACTAGAGGTAGGATGAAGGTGGGGGGATGGATTTTACATTCCTGATTTTTCTGGAAAAAAATATAATTATTTTTAATTCTTTATCTCCTAGACTTAAAACATAAACAGGCAGCTAAGTAATTGAGCCCCAAGAGAGGATTGCAAACATGCTTAATTAGTCAATTGATTATAACAATCCAGATACTTAATACTTAATAACATGCCTATGGTGAGTTTTCAGAATGGGATGGGAATTTTATCAAGTGCGTCTTCAGCAAGCCCAGGCTAAAAGAGAGGAGGTGCAAAATTAACCACCCCACTCAGGAAAGAAACTTTACATGAAGAGGCCAGAGAGGATCTAGGTAAGAGGCCTCCATTGAATCTCTGCTTTGGTCTCACCTGATATCATCCGATAACACAGGAGTCATCCAAAAATTGTGATGTCTGATTGCAATGCATTTGCTGAGGCCGAGCCCTTCTTGCTGAGCCCCTCCTGCTAGTGCAATTGTTTTTATAAAAACTGATCTTCAGTGACGATGAGCAATGACTAATCGTGGTGATCTTAGTTTTACATTTGCAATTGTATTTTTTTTCTTTTTTCAGAAAAGTGATGTTTTTCATAAATGGTTCCAGTTCTATCAGCTGCTGATATAATAGCACAAATTGACAGTTATAACAATTGCGTGGTTCCTTAATGCCCATATTAGCGATTCAGCCAAATAGCAGTTGTCGCAGCTGTTAATCACAACAGTAAATGTTGCATGTCACAGTTATTTTAATAATCAGTGAAGGTGAGAGTTTGGCTTCATTTTTTTCTCTGCATTCTATAGGATGTAGAAGTTTATAATTCATCTATTTGCAAGAAAGGAAGCCCATGTGAAATCTGGAAAATCAGTTGTAAAAGTATAAACTGCACACAAATGTCCTGCTGCATATATTTTTTTAAAGAAACATATTTTTTTCTTTTTTCTTTTACAGTCCTGTAATTCCTTTTATTGGGAGAGTCGGGGCAACTAAATGGAGCTGAGCATGGCCAAATGCCCTTCATAACGCCTATGCAGAGTTCACAGCAGATATTTTCTCTTTGCACCCTATTAAAAAAATACCTGTCACTATGTAGGATTGAACTCTCAACCTTCTGAGTGGGAGGCAAGCATCTTTACCTCTAGGCCATTGCATCATTCTTATGAAAAAAAAAAACCCAAAAATATGAAAAAACCCACATTCAGCTTCCCAAATTGACCATCTTTCAAAATCCTATTGTGTGACTCTCTTATTTTTTTTAAAAAAATAGCATATTTTATGCCATTTGCACTGTCACAATGACACTAAAGCCATAAAAGAACAAAAGAACTTAATAACAATTTGAGACCTCCCCCCCAGACAATATGGTTTGCCAGAGTCGGCTATTCAGTTTCCCACTTTTCCTGTAGTTGAAGAATGACATTATTATGTATTGCAGTTACTGAGATTTGGCCGTAGATCAAATTTAAAATGCTGGGTAGTTTAAAGACCCAGATTACATGATTTTAACATGCTGAGCAATTCAATGGTTGTATTTGTATAGACTCTTCACTGCATCTCATCATTCTCATTGAAGATGAGGAGTGAAATCCAGCAGGTTCTGACAGGTTCTGGAGAACTGGTAGCAGAAATTTTGAGCAGTTCAGAGAACCAGTAGTGGAAATTTTGAGTAGTTCGAAGAACCGGCAAATACCACTTCTGGCTGGCCACAGAGTGGGGTGGGAATGGAGCTTTTGTAATATCCTTCCCCTAGGAGTGGGGAGGGAATGGGGATTTTGCAGTATCCTTCCCCTGGAATGGGGTGGGAATGGAAATTTTGCAGTATCCTTCCCCTGTCATGCCCACCAAGCCACACCCACAGAACCAGTAGTTAAAAACAATTGGATTTCACCACTGGTGAGATTGCTCTCCCACTAAAATGAAGAAGGGAAGCACCACCCTTAGCTCATAGGCAGGACATATTCTGTATTTTCTAGCTGAGTATATATATATATATATATATATATATATATATATTTCAAGAAAAATATGTCATCAAAAGGAAACAAAAGAAAGCAAGACCATGTAGAGTTCAGCAAGCAAAACTATTCTGACTCACAAGCCTTTAAGTCCTATAGACTATATTCGTATAAAATTTCAGACCAATCCTTATCTTTCCTTCTCTTGCTAAAAACAATAGATGAAAAAATAGATGCAAAATATTATTTTGACCAGGGACTTTTGAATTATTTTTCAGTTCCCAATGCACATTCAAGTCGGTTTGCAACTAAGAGTACAGCATTGCAATTCCTTCTTTTTTGGCCCTTATCACTACTTAAGTTATGCACTAATTTATCTTTTAAATAAACTGCCAGAGACATTGACAGTATTTTAAAAATAGCTCCCAGCTGAACAAGCATTTCAAGATATAAATTTCTCATCTACTTTGGCTATAAGATTGGAGATTTTGCCAATCATTTTTACAGTTCATATACCAATATTTCTTTTTAACATGAGCATAAAGTCAGACTATTAGCACAATATTGTGACCTTCGTGCTCTCTGAACTTCGTTGTTTGTTACTTGACTAGTAACAGTTTAAGTGCACTAGTCAAGTAATAAAACATCTGCAAACAACCAATTCCACAGTTCCTTGATCTATATATATATTAGCACACATCCTCTTTGTATTAGCATACACATCTATCTGCCTGGTACACACTTTCAAGTTCTCCAACATACGCTTTTCCTAACTCGCTGTCTAAAGTCCTTCTAAAGTCAGAGATTGATCATCAAGATTTCCTAAATGCAGAGAATGTGTTGTCAAATTCCAAATCCTCAAAATGTATGAATGAAAAAGAAATGTTATGTAAACTGTTAAGTCCTTCTATTTAGCATGTCAACATTTGTTGCTCTATTAATCTTCCTCAAGGTAATTTGGATTAAAGTACACCACCAACAAAATACATTGGTAGGACATTTATTCCAGAGAAAATCTATTCAACCTGTCTGATCAACCTGTGAGGACATGCTCAGAGTTCTTCTTAACAGGAGCCTGGATAGCTCAGCAGACTAATGCATTGTAATTTAACTCCAGCTGTCTGCAATTAGTAAGTTCGAATCTCACCAGGCTCAAGATTGACTCAGCCTTCCATCCTTTCTAAGGTAGGTAAATTGAGGATCCAGTTTGTGGGAGCAATAAGCTGACTTTGTAAAATATACAAAAGTATGAAGGCTATTGCTTAATGCATTGTAAGCCACCCTGAGTCTCCGGAGAAGGGTGTAATATAAATCAATTTTTTAAAAAAACAGTTTAAGGAAGGATCCACCAAAATCAAGGCTTCTCTGCAGCTCTCCTGCCCTCCGATATTACCCCAAGAAATCCTTAGGAGTCCAAGACAGTTATCATTTTGCAGCTCGGCTACAATTTGGCTTGGGGGGGGGGGAAAAAACCACATTTAAAAATTAAGAACAATGCAATCAATTCTTTTTTTAGCCCATATTAGTGTGATGTGGCTCTTCTAAATATGATGGGAATCGTGTTAATTAGCAAATAATAATTTGCTAAATTTATTTGCTGCCTGACTCCCAGCAGCTTTGCATGTTTAAATAAATAGGTTCTGTCAATTGTGACTATATTGACACAATTTTATTTTGCTCAGATGTCTTTTTGTTTTTCATCTACTGCTAAGAAAAGATGTTTCCCCCTAAACATCTTTACTAAACCATATGGTCTTCACTTCACTATGAATGTATTTTAATGTCATTTTCATTATGTACCATGTTTTTTTAAAAAAAGTTTACAACACCAACTCATGATAATCCCCAAGGTATTTTGTAGAAGAAATGATTACCATTACTAGAAGAAGGCGGCACAATGTAAAATAGTATTATTGACAGAGAACATCTGGTTACATAAGCTTATACTCTGTGGAGACCTCCTGCTCTAAAATTAACATAATTAAAATATATTAAGCTGCAAGCTGTGATCCCCATAACAGCATTTTGTATATGCCAAAATATGTGCAGGACCTCCACAAAAGAAACACCACAATTTAATATAGATATATTAAGTAAATATAGCTATTTGCCAAAGCCATCCTGAATCCATCTCGCCTCATTCGGCTAAAGCTTTAAGAGGCAAAGCTGAATACCACTTTCTATGCTAAGAAATGCGACATCCGATTCATATATATTACTAGTATACAAGTGCTTTTAAAGGAAAGAAAAATAGTTTATTTAAAAATAGCAAGCTCAGGTAGGTGTTTGCAAGTCAAGTTAGGAAGGAGATGAAGACCAATGTAAATCAAAACTGTGTCAAGCATGCAGCAAGAAATAAATAATATCTAAGTAGTTTACAGATTTATTGTTCAATTGATGTCATAGTTGACCCAGAGTAGATTCTTAAGAGCAAATCTACCCAGCCACCTTGCCTCAATGAGAAAAGGTTCCCAGCAGCTGTTTCTTCAACACATATACTGGTGTTCCCAGATCTCACAGTTTTCAAAATCACTGAACATAGTATCACTTAGCTCTAAGGTTTTGGGGAAACACAGTTTTACAGTGGTTTTCCTTCCTCTGTGGCAGTTTCCAGTCAATATTGCTGGAGGGCAAGAGGTCAAACCCTAGGCCCCTGCAATGTGGGTACCTAAGGTCTCAGACCTTTTGCCCATCCTCTTCAACGTCTACATGAGATCGCTAGGAGAGATCATCAGCTGGCCTAATGTGTGGCATCATCAGTATGCTAATGAAGCTCTCACTCCTAGCTAATCAAACAATGCTGCCTGGGGCTGGCCAGTGTCTGGATACTATAAGAATTTGGATAGCGAAACTTTAGCTTCAACTTATCCCATAAAATGGCTATGGGTTGTTTTTTTTGTTTTTTTCCCCCCTGGTTCAAATAGACACCACCTTTACTCTTCCCATGGTTGCATTATCCAAGATAAAGCCAGTGCACAATTTAGGGGGGGGGGTCCTCTTAGACTCGTAGCTGCTGCAAATGGTAGCCATGGTGAAAGGATGTTTATATAAATTTCTCTAGTGCAGTAATTGATTCATTTCTAGATTTGGAGGCCTTACTCACCTTCTGTTGTGGCTCCGTTGCCTGAGCCTGTGTCATCGTCAGGAGAGGACTCCGAGAGTGAAAGGGAGGAATTGGCAAGACCTCCCTCTCCAGGACCCTCCTCTCTGGCAATGCCCCTGGAGGACACCAAAGGGCAAGAGATAGGCCCAGAGCCAAGCACATCCCCGCAGCCACAGGTGGACAGCGACGAGGGAGATAAGTGCTGGCTGGATCCTCGCCAGTGACGCAGGGAGAAAGGTGCCCAACAGAAGGCACGGCGTGCTCATGATTAGCTGACTCACTGGACCACACCCCACAGCCTATAAAAGAGAGTGAGTCAGCCTGCACTTTTGTGATGAACAAAAACAAATATTCCTGTATCTCAGCTTTGGCTATTCTGGACACTTGTGGTGTGTATTTTTCTGTTACGTTAATAAAGGTTTTGGCACGCAGCTCCTGGGATTGCTGCCAAGCCTCTTATCAGACTACTTGGTTGCCTGCCAGCTTATTTTAACCTCCGACTGTCTGAATTGGGTTTATTCCTGGGAGCGGGGACAGAACACCTTCACTTACATCCTGGTGCTTTCCCAGTTGGATTACTGTAATGTGATACATATGGGGCTGCCCTTGAAAACCATCCAGAAATTATAGTTGATTCAGAATGCAACTGCACATGCAGTTTTGGGCACCTCACAGTTTGTCATGTTATATTACTGCTGTGGGAGCAACATTGGCCTCCAGTTTCTTTCTAGATGCAATTCAAGGTGCTTTTAAAGACCTAAATGTCATAAGCCCAGGATACTTGTGGGAGCACCTCTACTTAAGTACAGTATATCTGCCTATTCCACTACATCTGACAGGGTGAATATGTTCCATATCCCATCCCCCAGAGGTTGCCACCTACGGGGACCTACACTATACACATTCTCAGTAATGACTTCTGCCTTTGGAACACTCTCCCTCCTGAGATCTTTCCATATGGATAAAGCTTATGTTTTTTGTAAGCAGCAGTCAATATGGCAGCCCATTAACTCCCACATAGGAAAACAACTGTGGGACTATAGGAAGGGGTATTTTGCATCAAAAACAGGACAGGAAATAGGATGGGAACTCTTTTCTATAACATCTTTTCTTTCTGAATTTTCCCTCCGCTGCTTTTATCAGTACTGGCTTTTGGGAGCAATGGAAGAAAATTCCTGCTTATCCCTTCTCTGATTTTCCTCAGGAGAAGGAACTTTTTGAACTTTGTTAAATGTATGCCATCATATAACATAACATTTACTCCTAAACTGTTACACTAGTAGTAATGATACCATATAATAATTATGATTTTGAAGACTTACCTCAATTTACAAAATGTCTATCTATCAAACTGCTTCCTAGTCATTTGCTCTGGCAAACTCTACTTGACTTACAAATTTTCATTTACTTTTGATATCTGAAATACAGCTTTTATGACTCGATTTTAGAAAGCCCTGACAGCAATCAAAACATTGGTTTGCCGGCCATCTGGCAGAAGCTCAGCAATTCATATAATCACGTGGTTTTTAGAGAAAGGATTTTAGAATTATAGAGAGCATTAAAGGCAGGAAGGTTTTTTTCTTTTCCTCCAGCATTTAAACCCTGGCCTTACAAAGCTGTTTCGTATTAAGAAAAAGACCATCTCTAGTAAAGGGATGGCCTTTGGCAAATGCTCTGCATTTTTAAAGAGTGCAATTTTTAGAAGCAATCTTGACAAGACATTTCAAACTGCTTGTGGGGAGAGGTTAATTTGATGTACTGTGTTTGCTTTAGATGGAATCTGCTTTTCCTTTTTATAAAAATAAAGTGGACACCTGTTCATATTTTTTTGTACCGAAAATCATGATTACTAGCTTAGGGCGAAATACTTTGTGTAAAAAATGATTTAACAATTAGATGCATTGCATTAATTAAAGCATCAAAACTATAGTTAGAACTGCCCATTTAAGGGTATAAAGAAAATTATTTGCTAGAGGGTGACATATTACAACATTGCCCCTGATGGATTTCCAGTAACCTCACCTATAAATATTAGCTGTTATGAATGAGCTGACAATAAAAGAATTGAATCTGACAAATGTTTTTCAACCTCAGCAATTTTAAGGTGTGCAAACTTTAACTCCTAGAATTCCCTGGTCAGGATTGCAGTGACATAGTGAAAGTATTAATGTAACAAAAAAAGGTTACAATTAGGCAGAGCTTGTAAACTGAGAGCAAAGCCCACTCCTTACTAGCAATGATGATGTTACCTAGTTTGGGTAATGGAACATCTGCAAGAAAACAACCAAGCTCAGAGACCACCAAGGACCCCTCATTTCAGCCCTGAGCTACAAATATTCTCCTTTATTGATTAAACAGAGTGTCTTCCAGTAATCGATCCATTGCTTAACAGAAAGTGTATAAAGTATTTGCACTGAAATTGCAATGTATGATGGGCTATTCTAGCCAACTGACAAACCACTGCAGATACTTTTTCTATAATTTTCAGGTGGCACTGCTAAGGATACATTATATTTTGAGACAGGATGGTAGATTATCCTAGTGTTTACTAAAAGTTAAAGGCAGCAAGATATCTCAGCGAGTGACCAAAATGAATATTTATTTCCATTATTTATTCCCATAAAGAAAGGGCATGCAAAATAATCATTTTTTATATTGATTCAAGAATTTTCCAATAAATAGCCATTGTTTTCACTTGTTATAATTTATCAGAAATCTGTTTTTAAAATGTACATATCTGTTAATCTAACAGATCAAACAAACAAACAAGCAAGCAAATAAATAATGAATGGCAAACCCAAAATGCCAGGCCACAGAAAATTAATTTTACATATTCCACATCAGTTTTTCATATTATTTCCTATAATGTAATGGCCATGCCTCGAGTATGATTCAAGATGCTGGTTGTTACCTATAAAGGCCTGCATGGCATAGGATCTAGTTACTTGAGGATTCACCTTTTTGACCCTGCAGGGTTGGTGAGTTCTAGTTCCTACAATTAAAGGAGATATGCCTTCTCTGTAGCAATAATTGTTATCTGGGATGGGGTTGCTCCTGATATCTGGATGGTCCCTCGCTCTTCTGCTATTTAGAAGAACTCTGAAGACCTGACCTTTGGTGAGTTAGAATGAGACCCCTTGCTTCATTGTGGTTGCCATCTTTTATCTTTATATCTTTTATGATTTATCAATTTAATTTATCTGTTTTTGTGAGCTGCTCAGAGTTGTTGAGAATCAGGTTTAATATATTATAGTTTGATGCACAATCAGATGGATGTTTAGGCTGGATTTGGCATTTTTATTCACCTACTGAGTCCACAAGGACCTTGGATAGGCAGATGGTTTTTGATAGTATTAAAGGTATGGTCACAGGATATAAATTGTTCCAAGTAAAGCTGCCTTTTGCAGTTGACTGGTGGTGATTTCATCAGTGCTGATGGTGTTCAAGTGATGCTCCAATTGTTTTGGCATTGGACACAAGGTGCCTATTAATATTGATACTGTCTTTGCTTTCTTTAGCCGTAGTTGTTCTACTTCTAATTGTAGATCTTTGTATTATTATTTTTATGTTGGATTCATCATGCTAAACACGGCAACCTCTGGCCCTAATCCCATTTCCCCAAATAACTATGGAAGGCATTGTATTTGTGTGATACTATAGGGCTGTTTATGGCTGATACTATAGGGCTGTTTATGGCTAATTCCCCCTGTTTATATGTACTGTCAGACTAGGAATAACAGGGTTGGTGGATTTTTACCTTTGTACACTGCCCGGAGTCACTTCTGTGAGTCAAGATAAATTATCTCAATAAATAAAATTAAATCTGGACATGACAGCACTGAAGATTCCTTTACTATGGATTACAGGGGATGAGTAGTTAAGTAGGGGAGCAATTAACTTGCAGGACATAGCCTTAATATTACCAATTTTAAAGGAACAGAAAATGGAGGATCCAAAAGTAATATATTTTCCCACTGCTAGTTTGTGCTAGAAATTCCTTTCAGAAAAGAATGTCTATCCATTGTTTAAACCTTCAAATCTTAGCATCCTGCTTTTAAAAAAAACCCCACTCTCTATAATATATTGTTCCCTTTCTCTTAAGTGAGCAAGAATGGTATCACTGGATTTATCTTTCTCTTCAAATCTATTAATCAGGTTCCAAGGGTATGAAAGAGAAAAGGCCAAACTAAATGGTGTGCCAGTGCTACATTAAGCATTTGTCTGATACAAAAAAAAAAAAAAATCCTTTGGAAAGAACACATTCACTTTGCAGGAATGGGTGCAGACAGAGCTTTTTAAAAAATAAATTTCACTGCTTTTAGAAACTAAGAAGTCAGACATCAAGTATAATTAAAACATAACAAAACAAAAAATAAGCATACAATAAACAAATCAAAAAAATAGAATAAAGAGCAAAAAAATCAACAAACACATAAAACATGCATGTCACAAAATACGTAAAAATGTAGTTCAGGTTTTAAACCGAAAATGAACATTGACCAAACTGAAGAATAGTAGACAATTTTTTTCTTTGAGTTTGTGTGAAATATAGGTAAAAAGGGACATATTCTGTCAACTCAAGATCTTAAACCAGATGGGTGGACCCTTCTTCCAACATAGCTCCCCTCCTGCTTAGACACAAGGTTGCTTTTTTCCCATAGTCTAAGAATTAAAAATTCCACTTCCAATTTGAGTTGATACTATCAAAGATCTGACCAGCATAAAGCACATTGATACGCCATAATCAGTTTTAGAAAATAATATCTAGATTCATTTTCTCAGGGTAGAGGCTGCCATGTTTTCATTTTGACTGTCAGAAATGGGTACTTCTTGATCTGTGAATATTTAGAAATCAAGAATATTTTTCCTTGTATCTATTGTAGGTTTACACTGCAGCAATATTATGTGCAGTAACATTGCAGCAACTAGATGTTATTTTTCACTGCATATTTTTAAAGAACGAAACATGTTTCTAGTGTACAGGGAGAATAGGAAATATAAATAGAAGCAGTTTGTGTCATCTGAAACACCTGGAAAGTTCGATGTTGCACAGCAGGCCAGCTGTTCTTTTCTAGGAAGGTATACAATTTTTCTGGAGAAGGACTGTCAGATTGTTTGCATTAATCTTGAAACACTGTTTGCTGAGATTTTAACTTTCCAGTACCCCATTGTGCAAAATTGTTTAGAATAGACACATCAGAGGAGTGGAATATGTTTCACATTTTGCTTCCCAGGCAGAATAGGAAATGATGGGAGGGAAGGGAAGACCAGAAAAGGAAGCCATTTCAGCTACTCTTGTTGCCCTTTTAAAACCAAGGAAGGGAAAATATGCTGGGGAAGTGTCTCATTTCACTGCTATTTACAACATGCATAGTTTGCCTTTGTCCTCCAATGGCTAATAAAACATACCCAGCTTTGAAATTTGCAAATTGCATTCAGCTGACATACTAATTGAAGTATTACCATGTTTCCCCCAAAATACAATCTATCCCAAAAATAAGCCCTAGTCTGATTTTTTGGGGAAGTGGGCATGGCCAGCACAGGAGGCAGTATTGTGGCCTGCCAGCAGCCTGCAGAACAGGCAGCAGAGTCAGACAGTGAGGAGACTGGGGAGGACCATGGGCCAGTCCTGGAGTCTGGGAAAGGCTCAGACGAGGGCTCTGCATCAGAGGCAGAGAAAGGGCCATCTGCCTCTGGGGCCTCCAGAATTGGACCTCAGTGAGGCAGAGGAACAGGGGGAGCCTATTCCCAGTGCGTACATGTGCAGAGCTGCCAGAAGGCAAGAACAGCTAAAACAAAAGGGACGACTTGGGAGTAGAGCTGGGAGATGATTGGGCCCTCCCATAAGACTTAAAAGAGGAACAAAGGTACATGGGCCTTTGCAGGAAGTAACGTTTGTTCATTCGGTTCAGCTTAAAGCCTGAAGCTCTGTTTGATTGTGGATTCCATGTGGCTTTGCCAATTAGGTCTTTGGCAGTGTGTCAAGGGAGCTAAACGTGGGTGATTACCCCGAAGGACTTCTCCTCAAGGAGAAGTTATAAAGGACTCTTTATAACTAATTGGGACTCATCTGTGAATGAACAGAATTCACAGCTGTTGCAATAAAAGAGGTTTTTGGGACTACTCGTGTGTTTTAATGACTCAGAAAGCCTAGGTCAGAACAGGCAGGCCAACTGCATATCCCCTCACAAACACAGGCAGTGATCCCTGAGGTGTGGTGGCTCCTTCCCTTCCCCAGTTACCTCACAGAGGCTCAGCTTCTTAATCAGGCCCCATGGATCAGCTGAGTCAGTGAGGGCTGGGAGCTGCCTCTCGTTCTATCTCCAGTGTCCCAGCAGCAGCAGGGCTAGAAGGGAGGAAGGGTGGAGGGTGGTGTACCCTGAGAGCTTGGTCTGTTGTGGCTACAGGCAAGTAGATGTTGGGACAGTGGGGGGTGATTTTATTATATTATGCTATATTAATTTATTTGATTCTTTTTTTAGTTTTATTGTTTTAAATATGGTTTTATATTCTGTAAGTTGCCTTGAGTCACCATGGGCGAATAGGCGGCAATATAAAATAAATAAATAAATAAATAAATATTAGTTCTTAAAATGTTTAAATCAAGAGACTTACACTGAGTTGCATATATTAGCAGATATTCCACAGAAATTATCTATATAGTAGGGTAAGGGGGAAACAAAAGGAGTGTTAGATACGTTTATGGATGAAATATGTATCATTTATTTATTTTATTTCTTATTTAAGAAAGCCAATTAACTAATCCTGTTCAATTAAGATTGACAATCAATACACAGGCTTATTCTGCTTTAGCACATGCGTAGGATGAAGCGACCTTCCATCTATGAAGGAAAATACATATGAAGTATTTTTTTTCCTTTATCTGCTGAAATAGTTTGTTACAATTGAAACTGAGATACAAGATTCCCTTTTATTCCAATTTGATACCCACAAAAATGAAATACACACACACACACACACACACACATATGTACATAGCCATACATCTTTGTAAAAATTTAATAAAGTATAATTTTTAAAAATAAGACTTCAAAATATCATTGTTTTTGACAGTATTCAGTTTAGAAGAGAGAGAGATCACTGCTCACATGTAAATATATTTTATCCTCTAAACCTTTTCACCGGTGATCCTTTCATTAGGCAGTTATCTTCTGTGGATAGAAATTTGCTTCCCTCATTCAATGTGCCACTTTTCAATGATGAAGCCCGTGTTTTGAAAAAGAAATGTTTAAATTGCTGTTCTGCAGATAGATACCTGTCCAAATAGTGTCGTTTGAATTACACTTTCATTTGTATTATATTCTTGTTCTTAATTAGTTTTGCAATTATTTGTTGAACCACTCTGAGAGGGCTGTTTACCTATAAAACTTGATATACAATGCAAACTTTGTATTGTTCGTTTAACAATGAAAAGTTTAAAAAGATTTGGGGTTGGACTTGGAAGTTCAGATTGTGGCCCAGACATGCTTGACATTTGATAAAAGATTGGTTCTGACAATATTTCAAGACAGTAATTCATATTCTGGAGCCAAAACCCTTATTACGCTGAGCATGCTTTAACATTTTTCAAAAATATATTCCAGATAAACAGTATCCAAACATTTTGAAACGAAAATGGATTTTTAAAAAAATCCTTCCTAATCCCATAACCACTCTAGGTCTGATTGCTAATCACAGTTAACAATCATATCACTCCACCTACATCCTCTTCATTAGGAATCTCATTTCCACTGTGTAAACACTGTCATGTGTAATAAGGAAAGCTGATTTTTTATATGAGCTGTGAGGTAGGAAGATGTCAACTCAGATTTTTTTTCCCATCCATGCACTTGCAATAGAATTTTATGAAAGCCATTATTTTCACATGTCAAACATACATTTACAATCTGAGGAAAATACCACAAGCTTTTTACAGGACTGCTACAAGGAGCACATATAAAATTATATATGTGTGTGAGACAGTGGTGAATTTCAAAAATTTTTACTACCGGTTCTGTGGGTGTGGCTTGGTGGGTGTGGCATGACTTGGTGGGCATGGCTTGGTAGATGTGGCAGGGGAAGGTTACTGCAAAATCCCCATTTTGTCCACATCAGCTGGGACTCAGGAGGCAGCAAATAGATGGAGGCAGGGCAAGTCAGAGATGGTATTTACTGGTTCTCTGAACTACTCAAAATTTCCACTACCGGTTCTACAGAACTGATCAGAACCTGCTGAAACCGACCTCTGGTGTGAGAGTATCTATACATTCACATAGACATGAACGCTCAAAGTTTAAGCTTCAACTTTTCCTAGATGTTAGCATAGGAGTGTTCCTTGATCCTCATCTGTCATCGAATTTGCAACTGACTGTACTAAGGAGCACATAAGAACTTTAAGTGCGGCCATTCTTGAAAAAATGCCCAAAATCTCCAAATTGAACATGTTACAATAGGTGGGCTGCTATCTAGTGTATAAAAAAGAGATAGCAAGATGTCTGCATTGAAAGATATGTACCAGTTATTTCCTAGCCATGTTTAAAGCTAATAAATTTCAAGCACTAAATGGCTTCAAAATTTCTAAATGGCATAGAAGTACTAAGCAATCTGAGTGAACAGCTTTTCAGTCACAGATCTTCCAGATTGCAGATCTTTAAGAGAACTGACTTGCAAAAGCCCATTTTGGGAGGTTGGTATATGTTTGTTTGTTTGTTTATTATATTTTTATCCCACCTTTACTACTTTACAAATAACTCAGCAAACATACATAATACACCTTCATTTTCCTGTTTTACCCACAACAACTCTATGAGGCAAATTGGGTTGAGAGAGAGTGACTGGTCCAAAGTCATGCAACTGGTTTTTCACACTTAAGGAGATAATTCATAGTCTCCTGCTTTCTAACTCAAGACCTTAACCACTACACTAAACTGACTCTTTAGAAAAGCCACCTGTAACTGATTTATTTCTCTACAACCATGAGCACGAAGAGCACACTGGCAGATTTTAGAAGAATGGTCAATTTGATGGTTGGCGAGAGTAGCCATTTATGAATCATCCATACAATTTGTTTGACAAAAACACAGTAGCTTTTCATTGCCTTTATATGGAAGTCTAGCGTATGGCGCTTCCATACAAATATGAACCAAGGTCAGCCATATGTTGTTTATCCTGGAGTTATCTCAATGAAGTGATACCAAGACTCTATGATCTTTCTCAAGTAGTAAATCCCCTTGTGGAGGCCTGGTCTGGCAATATATCTTGGTAGTTTGAAGCAGGATAAACCTGCCTTAGTGAGAATCTTTGCTTTGACATCATGAGCTTCTGCACTTAAGCCCCAGTTACTTCACAAAGTGATGTGCTGCTTCTGTCTGATGTTTAGAAGCAGGTTCAATTCAGCTTTGCTTTATGATTTGGTACCAATTTTTCAGTGCCTTTAGAAGATAAATTTAGTTACATCTCTCTCACCTATGTGTTAAATTTCAATGATTTGCATTGTAATTTATATTTTGATTGGTGTTTTGTTTTTAAGACGCATAGTTCCATTTCAGCATTAAGTAACTAAGCATTCACAGTAAATATGATTAAATTTAAATTTTCAAAACATTTGTAACAACCAATTTCCAACCAAGTAATATTATTTTGAGAGTCAGTTTAGTGCAGAGTTTGAGGCATCATGCTAGAAATAAGGAGACTTGTAAAATAGTCCCACCTTGAACACAAAGCCAGGTAGATAATTTTGGACCAGGCATTCTCTCTCAGCCCTACGAAGGAGGCAATGGCAAGCCACTTATGAAAAACCTTGCCAAGAAAACAGCAAGCACTTCTCCATGCAGCCTTCTTATTGAACAGAAATGGGGATGTGTGTGTGGGGGGGGGGGACTTTGTATTTTACTAAGGCTGCTAAAGAAAAATGTACTCTCAAGATTCTCTCCCAGATCTTTCTATGTGGCAAGAAACTATGAGGCATCTTGGTGCATCAGATTTGCATCATACAAATCAGCCAAATTTGCAGGTGATTTCCAGATGATTAGGATGATAGAAATTATTAAAGTTACTCTTTCATACACAAGGGATTTCCTTCATTCCTTCTCTTTATAACATTAGAAAAATTGTATCTTCCCACCATTCCATCCGATCCAGAAGATAACCAAACCTCTATACACTGCTGATATACACACATTCTAAGATACTGTATAAAAATTCAGCACTTGCTCTTTTCCAATTTCTCTTTTCAGCATCAACATTTGTACTTCTTTATATTCAGCAAGCCACATAGCGGAATGTCATACCTGTCTGTTAATGGAACTTTTGCTTCTACTTGATCATAATGGGTTAGTGTTGATCTGCCAGTTTCCATGGAAACAAAGGAAAATCAAGGATGTTAAACAGATATTCCACAGTAATCCCTGTTGGCTGTCCACTAGGAGTAGTCCGTATATGGCTTGCTTAAAGCCTTAAGGCTTGTCAGTATTAATGTATCTGGGGATACACCGCATCCAGAGTCACTGTATGAGGGATATGGGCACTTTCTAAACCTGATAAATAATATATATAATATAATATATACATCTTAGCATCTAATTAGCTCATTATCCCATTTAATTATATTTTAAAACTATTGTTTTCTTTCAAAAGTGACTGCATTTATTCTTAAAATGAATTTAATTGCAATAATATTTTTTTATGTTTATTGAATAATTTTTTTAAAAAAGCTAGCAGTAATTTCATTGTTATGGAAGTATTAAATGGTGGAAGGTTTAGTCCTATTTGGATTCAACACCCTTTAGAATTGATAAGATGCTTGAGAAAGTATTACAATTAATATTGCGTTTTAAATGGTGGGGGGGAAGGAAGAGGGGATAATTTTATCCTTTATCCTTTTCCTTTTTTATATATTGTTCTGGGTTTGTTTTGTTTTTTCATTTTTCTTACTTTTTGTATATTAAAACAATTTTTAAAAAAGAAATTGAGATGTTTGCCGCTTGCAGTCATCACCACCACCGTCAAGCAGCAGCAGCAACAGCATTTCAAACAAATGTCTCTGGGTCACAGATAAAGTTATATATTGTTAGATTCTTGGTCTGCAGAGTTTGGTTCTTTTCCTGCATCTGTTTTGCTACCATGCTAAGCAGCATAATTTGCAAACAGAGATTGAAGTTTGCTGGTTATCTATGCAATATATAACTGTTCCTGTCACTCTTGTTTGGAGTGTGATTTCTTCCTTAATGGTTCATTGATCAGGGCAGTGGTCCCTAACCTTTCTTGGCACCAGGGACCAGTTTCATGAAAGATAATTTTTCCATGGACTGGAGTGAGGGTTGGAGGAGGAGCATGCAACCTAGATCTCATGCACGTGCAGTTTCGCTCGCCTACTATTTGGCTGGGTTCCTAAAAGACCACAGAGCAGTACCAGTCTACAGTCCAGAGGCTGGGGATTCCTGGATTAGGATATTGTTTCTTCCATAGTTGTTTATCTGGAGTTATTCTTGCTTACCTGAGTATTAGTTGCTGGAGTTATTCTTGCTTACCTGAGTATAGGTTGCTGGAGTTATTCTTGCTTACCTGAGTATAAGTTGCTGGAGTTATTCTTGCTTACCTGAGTATTAGTTTCTGGAGGGGATGTATTTGCTTCCTTTCCAGACTTTTGATTGTATCATTCAAAAGGTATGTAAATGAGGTTTATGTCTATGTATTGATTGATGGCTGATTTGCCAAGCTTCCAAAAATTCCCTAGATTATTTGTTTTTCAAAAATTTTTCAAACTTCCCTAGAATTTTTGGATTTATCCAAAATGACAATAGTTTTCCATTTGAAACTGTGGTTGAATCAGGCCAGCCATACTATGTTAAATATGGCACTCTGGCATACCATCTACATCCAGCAACACTCCCCATCGCCCGGTGCGTTCTCACAGGGAGGGCCTACTCAGGGTGCCGTCGGCTAGACAATGTCAGCTGGTGACCCCCAGAAGTAGAGCTTTCTCTGTGGGTACTCCCGCCCTTTGGAATTAACTCCCCCTGGGGCTCCAGTTGGCCCCTGACCTTCGCACCTTCCTCCGTGAATTAAAAACATGGCTGTTCAAATTTCCCAGCCTGGACTGATGGGGTTTGGATTATTTTAATGTGTTTAATATATGTTTGATATAGATTTTAACATGTTTTATCTGGTTTGATTCTAATTGTTGTGAGCCGCCCTGAGTCCTATGGAGATAGGACAGCATACAAATCAAATCAAATCAATAAATAAATACTTCTATGCATGGATTATATTACCTAGCATTATAGCCACACATCTTCAAGAAAACTTCAAAATTCAGAGAATACCAAGAACCTGACAGTTCAGCCCTGAACCATTCACTCCATAATTTTCACTATTGGACTGTATATTATTTAATATGCAAATCTTAGAAAATTACACCTCAGTAAAAAAAAAATCAGGAGGGAAAACACAATAAGCAAAACCGTACCATCCTGAGGCAAAAAGGTTGAAGAGTTTTCCCATTGGTAAATGGATATTATGCGACAAGCTATGGCTCTGCTCCAGCCAATTAAATATTGTCATTTTATAGGACCAAAAAAATGTGCCTTCTCTGTTATAGCCTCCACCCTCTGAAACAGCATCCTCTCATAGATAAGGACAGCATCTTCTCTCCTGCACTTAGACCTGGCTGTGGTCTCAGGCCCCCTGTGTTTATGAGGCCCCCTGTTTGGTTTGTTACTACTAATTGATTCCTTTTCATTTGGGCTGTGAGGTTTTAAAAAAATACCTTTTTAACATCTTATTGATTATATTTGTAAGCCACCCAGAGACTATGGAAGTGAATGGCTATAATGCATTTAAATTCATCATCATCATCAGTCATCCCTGGTTTAAAGGCACTGCAACCTTCAATATCTGCCTAAAATTGACTACAAACTACTATTAATAGTTTGCAAGAAGACTGCAGAACCTTTTCCTTTCTCCATTTTCTGTGATTTGGCAGAAGCGCCACTTCCTCTTGCATAGGATATTATTTATAAATATAACAGGAACTGATTCCTGTGGAGCACCTAACTCATTAAAATTACTATCTGCGTGGCAGGGTAGCAATGTGGATGATTCATTCTAATTATGCTGCTAATCCCGGAACGAATAAACTGTGCTCCAGTTCCACTGCTAGTTGCTTTTTAGGCTGAGAATTGATGTACCGATACAGGAGAATCTCTGTAGCTCAGGGTTGAAATGAGGAGGCCTTGGTGCTCTTTGAGCTTGGCTGTTTTCTTGTAGATGTTTCATTGTATGCAAAGTCTGCAAGAAAACCACCAACATCAAGAAGAACTGATGTTTCGATGTCTTCATAAGATTTCATTACTCACATTGTGAAATGCAAACGTAAGGACCATTTTGTATATTTTCTTAGTATACCACCATTACGCTAAAATCAGATATTACTGGCAATCTTATTTCTCCAAATGCTAGATATATGAGATGACAGAATTAATAGAGATGGCAATATTGACTTGATTAGAGAAAGGACAATAACTATCTTTATTAGTAACTGGAAACTTTAAAAAAGAAAAAAATGAATTTATAGGTTTGTAGGTTTGGTTATTAGGCTATGGAAAAAAAGGAAATTATGTTATAACCTTACAAAGGAAGTGTGAAATATAAACGTCTTGTAATTGTTGTTAAGAAGACCAGAAATTATTTCTTTATAACCTTTTTCTTCTCTTTCTCTTTTCTAATTTCTTCCTTGGCATCTTTTTTCCCACTTATTACTTTCCTTTCCTTCCTTTTCTTTTTTAAATTTTATATTGTTTTCTTTTTTTAAAAAATCTTTAATAAAAATGGAAGAGAGAATCACATATGTGCAACAGGAAAAACTTTTCAATAACACAGGCAAGCTGCCAAGACTCAGTGGGCAAAGAATTCCTACTTGATTCCTATTTAATCTTTTCTGAAAAGGTGTATTTTGATCACCTCAGCTTTACAACTTCAGATTCTAAATTGGGTTTGCATGGCCAGAAAGAGTGAGTATGTACATTAATGAGCATGAGAAGATGTCCTTGTTCCTTTATAAAAGATCTGGTCTTCTCCAAATATCACAACTTTCATTATTTACTTTTCCTGTTTAAAATCCCATTAAATGTCCCTTTAATTTTGAAACACGAATAAATCAACCTGAATTATATGAACTGTGGATATTAATATTAGTCACATAATCCAATAAAGAGTTTTGTGGCCCCTTAAAGTCTAATTTATCACAACAGACATTCATGCAAATAAAGTGAACTGTAGTCCATGAAAGTTTGTGTAATAATAAACCTGTCTTCAAAATAGCAATAAAACTTTTAATATAGTTATGTGCATTTAACTAGTATATTTTCTATTCTGCTACATGGGTGTTGAACATATCTCTATGTAGAGGTAGTCCTCAATATACGACCATAACTGAGCCCAGAATTTCTGTTGCTAAATGAGTTTTGCCCCATTTTATGATTTTTCTTGCCACATTTATTAAGTGCATCACTGCAGTTGTTAAATTAGTAACATGGTTGTTAAGTGAATCTGGTTTCCCCATTGACTTTGCTCATCAGAAGGTTGCAAAAGGTGATCACATGACCCCAGGACACTGCAACTGTCATAAATGTGAGTTGTCAAGTATCCAAATGTAAATCATATGACCATGGGGATGCTGCAACGGTCATAAGTGTGAAAATGGTCATGAGTCACTTTTTTCGGTGCCGTTGTAACTTTGAATGGTCACTAAACAAACTGTTGTAAATTGAGGACTACCTGTAGTTTAAATAAAATATTTCAAAATTCTCCATGAAGCCATACATTTAAAGACCACTTAATTATATGAATTATCAAAGTTATAGTAATAAGGTAAAGATGTCTCTAAATCAAGGTTGACATTTGATGACTACATATATGTAAGCAACAGTCCATTGTTACCATTTGGAGGAGGGATGATTTTCCAAGTTCCTAGTCTAGTCTAGAGTAGAAGCCTGGAATTATCTGGAGTGTTTCCATCCAAATACTAACTAGGCTTAATTTTATTTCATTTCCAAACCCAGACATGACCAGCCAGAAGCTGTCATATGCTAAGGTGATATTATATTATATAGAGAGAAAGTTATTTAAAGAATTCTGCTTACAGGTAGTCTCTGACCTGCAACCATTCACTTAGAAACTGATATAAGTTACAATGGCAATGAACGAACGAATGAATGAATGAATGAATGAATGAATGAATGATGGCTACAACCAGTCTTCAGAGTCCTCTCATGCACTCTCCCCAACCTGTACCATGTTTCTCATGTACTCTTATCACCCTATTTTACCCATGCCATGCCTCTTGCGCACCCTCTCACATCCCTCCCTGAGCCACACCATGGCTTCCGTGCACCCTCACACACCATCTCTGATCAGCACCTTGCTGCACCTCTCAGAAACCACCTCACACTCTTGTAGAACCATCACAATCTATGCCATGTCTCTCACACACTCCTGTGCATCTACATGCACCCTCCCCAGCCTAGGGCATGCCTTTTATTCACCCCTTTACACTCCCATGCACCCTCCCTAGCCCAAACCATGCCTCTTGTGAACTCTTATGCACCCTCTCTAACTTAACCCATTCAGCTCTTCTTGTGCGCTCCCTTGCAACTTTGCACATACTCCTAAACCAGCATCATGCTTCTTATGCACCTTGGCACACTTGCTCCAACCCATATCTCTCACACACCACTTGGCACAGTCTCTCCTACCAATGTTGTACCCCTCACACATCACCATGCATCCTCATACTTCCTCCCAGACCCGTTCTGCACCCCCTCACACCTTTGCATCCTCAACATCCCTGAGGTGCACCACTCTTCTTGCACACCCTTTTATACCCTCATCATCATTTCTAACACTTCCCTACACCCCTGCATTCCCCTTCACTCCTTCCCTCACCGGGCAGCACCCACTTACCTGTCTGCTAGCCCGAAGACGTGCAACTTCCTGACAACTTTAATTGTGGAAGACAGCTGGAAGTTGCCTTTCCTAATGATTGTGAGATTTGATTAACAGTGGCAACTGGATCCCAATTTGGTCCCAATCGCTGTCATAAGATAAAGACTACCTGTAGTCCTTGCTTAGTGACAGCCTTGTTTAGTACCATTTGCAGTTATTACAATGCTGAAAAAGTGACTTTACAACCAACTCTCACATTTGCCACCTTTACAGGTCTGTAAAGCAAAGGATAGTTATAGTAAGATCCTAAGCATTGTTGTGGTTTCATTTAGTGACTGCTTCACTTAATCACCGAGTTGTTGGTCCCTACTGTGGTTCCTAAATGACTACTACCTGGATTATTAAATCAAATATGGACTTTTGATCTCTGTTCACTCTTGGTTTAGAAAAATAAAATGCCTCTTGCTTGAACTGCCCGATCTGATTGTTAAGCTATATAGTAGTACTCTGTAAAGGTTCAGATTATTACATTCCATTAAATCTCTACCAAATCTTCCACATAGTTTGGATGAGTGAGGTCAGGTCCTCTTTTGTCTACTAAATTTGTCGAATCTCCTGTGTTATTTGAATTGTGTACACAAGCAAACAAGATGATCTTTGTAGATATCTCCCTGGGAAATCTTTGTGCATGAAAATAAAGTATGGCATCTAGGAAAATATGCTCTGACAAAATATTGCTGTAATAATGCCCCAGTGGCCTATGTCATATTTTTCTCTTTTCAAGAAATGACTTTTTGAGGAGACTAATGCAGATGTCTATAAAATTGTTTATGTCTAAAATAAATGAAAAACTAAACTCACCTCTCAGGCTGACAAAAACAGAATAAGATGTTTTGATTGGTAAAATATATCGTAAAGATAATATAATAAGCACTAGCCCAAGGATAATATTATTTCATAGATGGGGAGGAGATATTTCTAGACAGAGTTGCCCTAAATAGCTGTTCTCCAACCCAAAACATCTGAGGAGACTTTGAGACTTTGAACCTGTTTCTCCTGGTGATTTTAGGCTTTGACTACATAGAAAGCGTACATAGCCAGACTTCCTATGGCCTTAGCATTTATGGATGTTGGGATGAAAACAACAGCATTTTGATCTGAGTCCAAAAAGAATTGGCGCCAATAAAGATGGCTCCGCTACTAGACTAATCTGCCCAGAGTGTTCAGATCTGCCACGTATTATGTTAATTGAAGTTTCTGGATAGTCATATCCAGAAGGTGATAATGAAGAGAACATGATGGAATAATCTGAGTGTCAGGTATTCAGGCTGTCTTTAAATAAAAATGCATTCCAAACGAAAGTCTTTTGTGCATCAAACTTCCATTTATTTAAGCACAGCGCTTTTCACACTGACTCCATGCTGCCAGAACTGGCTTGCTGACCCCCAAACCCCTCCTTTTCTTTCCCCCTGTCCTCTGCATTCATTGGCCATCTTCCCAATCATTCACGCCTTATCTAATGCACCAATTCAAAGAATTTCCCCCCTCCCATCCATCTCCTAGGGGACATTATCTCCAGAGCAAATAATTAGGTGAAAGGCCACCCTCATGTTGCAGACGCCTGCATTCTCCTTCTCATGTCAGCATCAGGATAAATGCATTTTGACGTGCTGACACTGAGTCTGCTCTAAAGTTGCAAGCAGTGAAGCAGTGCATTTCTTTTCAGAATCAAATTTCATAAGAGCAACAAAAATTAAATTCTTTTCATACTAACCAGCTAAATTTATTGCTGGGTTTTGCAGCTAGGATGGAAACAAGGTATAAAATAGTCACATTTGATGTAGATGATGATCACCAGGTGCACTTAGTCAATTTTGAAGTGCTTCTTTGCAGTTTCTTTACATCAGTCATCCATTGTAATGGTTTTCTTAAGCATCCTTATAGTACTTAATTTATGAACCACTCTTATATATTCCACGGTAACCCTTTGTCAGCTCAGTAAGGTAAGTCTGTTATTATCTTTGAAATTACTGGTGGGTGTGGGAATGGCTGAGTTTGAAAGGAATAATTTGCAAGATATCCTGAAGAACAGATGAAGTCATCTTGTTACTTTAAATATCTAAATAAGGATTTTTGACAGGAAAGAATCCATAAAATGATACCTTATCAATGAAATAACCAATCAGTATTGCTATTTATTTATATTTCCACAAGCTATGCAGACTTTCTAACAAAATAACCTAAGATCCCAGCTCAAAAAAATTCCAATAAGGCAACATGCCCATCTTGAGTGTCTATGAAGATTCTTAGTCATCCAGGTCATGGATGTCCCAAAGGTGCTTTTTAAAGATACAACTGCATTTTCTTGTTTTTCTTTGAAGATTTTTTGCTTCTCATCCAAGAAACTTCTTCAGAGCTGAAGAAGCTTCTTGGGTGAGAAACAAAACATTTTCGGAGAAAAACAAGGAAGTCCAGATGTCTCTTGAAAAAGCACCTTTGGGATGCCAATCTTGAGCTACTCATATTTGCTACCATAACAAATATATGTTTTCCTAGCATAAATAAGATCAAAACAATCAAATTCCATCTCTCCCCAAACATTCTTGATGGGATTGGATATGAAGCAGAATATTATATTTTCTCCCATGTGGATCACATTCTTGCAGTCATAATTTTTAACAGTGCTATTCCCCAGCTTTGAATCAAGGCTATCATATAGCTCATTGCTTTATAATTTGAGAAACTGTCATGCTGAGGCTGCTCATATGGATTTTAATTCCATATCAAAGGTTGCATGTGCGTTGTCAAAGCATGTACCTACTATAATTCAGATTTTGCAAGCAGTACAATTAGCTCTGATAAAAAGGCAATTCAGCTCATACACAACAGAGAGCAAAGAGATAGTTCTCCTTGGTTCAGAATGCAAATCATTGTTCTAGCTATTGTTATTAGCAATTCTTCATCTTTAACATGTTACCCTGCAGATGTGTTGGGAATACAATGAGCAGAATTCAAAGGAATCTAGGAATTGTAATCTGGTTGGCAACAAATTAGGAAGATTTATAGGATAATTCCAACAAATGAATCTTATTTCAGAACAGCACAATTACTACTGTATTTCCCAAAAAATAAAAGGCACTGTCTTATATTTTTTTGAACCCTGAAATAAGCGCTTGGCCTTATTGCCATGCGCTCAAAAGCCCGATTGGGTTTATTATCAGGGAATGTCTTATTTTGGGGAAAACAGGGTAGTAAATTCTCAAAACCAATTTTTTAAACTGCCTGTAAAACAAAACAAAACAAAATCACCCTATAATTTTATTGTCCCCCCCAAAAAATCGCCTATATTCTCCAAGGCAAGATTACTTTATGGCCTCTTTCACAATGTTCCTTGATTCTTTCTAAGGTTCACTTAGACCTTAGGTGAACTTCATTCCATATTTTAACTGAAACTAAGCAACTCAGATTTTAGAGGATACAGAACGTTTCCAACTACATCCCCCTCTCCTCATCCTTTCGGAGAAATCCTCTATTTGTTTCGTGAGTATCTCACTTATTGCTTCAAATCCGTTTCATTTCATGGAAAAACTACTCATTACATACAAGTGTTTGTAAAATCCCAATACAGTAGATGCTTAATCCAGGATAAACCAGTTCTGGAAGATTTTGGAATGAATTGTTTGGAGCAGTGGTGGGTTTCAAACTTTTTACTACCAGTTCTGTGGGTGTGGCTTGGTGGGTGTGGCATGGCTTGGTGGGCATGGCTTGGTGGGTGTGGCAGGGGAAGGATACTGTAAAATTCCCATTTCCTCCCGATCAGCTAGGACTCAGGAGGTGGAGAATAGATGGGGGCAGGGCCATCTATTCTCAGGAGGCGGAGAATAGATGGGGGCAGGGCCATCAGAAGTGGTATTTACCAGTTCTCCAAACTACTCAATATTTCCTACCAGGAAATGTTGAGTAGTTTGGAGCTACCAGGTCTCCAGAACTGGTCAGAACCTGCTGAAACCCATCTATGATTGGAACAAGAAAGCATCAAAATAGGAGTATAAATAGTTTTTGCAATATTGATGATAAGAGTTATAAAACCAGCAACTAAAACTGATTTTTTTTTCCTTGAAAAAACCCAAAGTCTTTTCATGTTACCTTGCAACTGAATTAGTTAATAAAGCTTAGCTTACTTTTTAAATCTGGGTTTCTTGGGTGCATTTACATTCTCTTGTTAAACCTTCCTTGATCTGTTCCTTGCCTGAGTTATTTTATTTCTAAAGGTATAACGTCTGATGAATTCTTAATTCAATGGATTCCATTTACTAGGTCAGAAATACTTTGTAACAAGGTTCCGCAGCAATCCTTTAGCTGGATCATGAAAGCAGAGTTTTGCAAGCATAATTTGGCCCTTGGATACTTTCTTCCAATTCTTTCAACTCATTATTCCTTTTTAACTATCACTTGTCTTTCATGATAACTTTTTGCATGTTAAATTTCTTGATAAAATTTTACATTTTTCATTCGTGGGGACCTATATGATTGAGATTCCATATATGGAGGGCAATCACTGCCTGCTACAGGATATGGGAGCCCATTTCCATAACTACATTGATCCTTTCACATCAAAACCAGACGTTGTAATTGTGCCACAATAGGGGCAAGAAGTGACCAAAAAACCCTGGAATAAGTATATAGTCACTGACCAAGACGAAAAGAGATGGTGACTCTTGATGTTATTTCCATTGGGCATTTTGTTTCATTCAGTTTTCACTATTTTTTCCCTGTTGATGGTAAAGAAGATACAGTTGTTCAATCCTAAATCCATTGCAACAGCTTGGCTCTATATACAGACAATGCTGATCAGCTATTCTACTTCAGATTATGTTTTTCTATACAGCTCCATATCATTCACGTAAAAGAGATGGGATAGCCTGGCAGATGTTTTTAACATTTGATAGCCATGGCTTGACTACTATTATTGACAAGAGGAATCAATAAAATGAGAAGCAATAGTGGTGACTATGATTCTTCTTTTGATATTAACCCTACCCAGTCTATCATCATCGAACAACCACTGTGTCTTCCATTGTGCCATAGATCTTTGCATAAAGTTTCTGATGTTTCTACTGACCCCTATTATTTTTAGGCACTTGATTATTCAATCCTGGCAGGGGGTAAAATGCCGCCTTATAATCAATCCACATTTGAGTTGATCTTATTTCTCTTGTAGTTTTCCAGAATCGTTTTGTCAATTAGGAGCTGATCTTTTGTTTCTGGGCTGCTTGGGCAGTTTCCTTTCTGCTCAGGTGGAAAGAATTTGTTTTCAGTTAGATGCTGTTGGACTGCATCAATTACCACATCAGTGATAATTTGAGAGTTGCTGGTAAGTATGGTGGTGGTAGCCCTCTTGCTGGGTCTTTGCTGGCTTCAACAGACAGTTTCCCTTGGTTTGCCTCTAAAGTCTAAGTTACTTCTGGCAAGACTTCGATTTCATTATCCTACAAATAGACCTTTGTAGTTCTTCCAATTCTACTTTTATGAATACTTTATTTCATGTTATAAATTGACATTGATCTGCTCTTCTCGATTCTGTTATTTCCAGATGTTCTTTCCAGAACTGGTACATTCTCTTCAGATAGCCTCTTCTATTTGGAGTTGATTTGTAGTAACAGTATAGTAAATTATTTCTTTGTTTTTAATTCTGTATATTTGTGATGGGTAAGCAATATTTCTTCCAGAAGTCTTGCATCCCTAGCTTTGGTTGGTCAGCCAGCAGTCCTATTTCCTATAGCTCATTTGTTCAGGAACTCCAATATCTAGCATGGTCTTTGTTGACCTAGGCAATGACTGATCTAATATGGGTTTCTGTAAGTTATAGTTCACCTCATCTTTACAGGAGGGACAGTCTTTGGCTCCTCTGATGAGACTATATTTGAACCTCTGGCCTAGCTGTCATCTTCCTCACAGTATGCTATCCCCACAACCACATCAAGGTAGTGCCTCATTGGGCATTTTTATTATTATTTCCTGCCTTATTTTATACAACTCAAGGCATCATATATAAATGTAACCTGTGCACCTCCATTCTTTTCTGCAGATACGGCTGAAAAGGCTTTCAGCTTGTGGAGGCTTGTGAAGTGGATTGGGTTATGAAAGAGTGGCTGGCTCAAAATCACCCAGCTGGCTTTCATACTTAAGAGAAGAACTCATAGTTTCCTGGTTTTAATCTAGTGTTTTAAACACATTTATCATTGGACCAGGCTGGCCTTTCAGAAATGTTTGAATGCAAAGGTGCCTTGCATTCAAGAAGCTTTTTCAGAAGGAATTTTGGAAGAGAGGGGAAAAGAGCCAGATCTATATTTCTAGCCAACTGGCAATCTAAAAACCAGGACGTCCCAATTAATGAAAGGATGCTCCAAATATTTCTTTTGTCCTCCATCAAGGACACTTTTAACCCATATTTTAAATTATTACATGGTTTCTCACTTTGCATGGAGCCAAGATGGTTCGTGAAGCAAACCTACAAAGAAATTAATCAAGAGCTACAAAATTATTCCAGATAAAATATAGCCATTTATCAATTGCACGAAAGTCATGAATATTTATGCCATTAGTAAAAAATAGGATAGTACTTGTGTCACAATGGACCGTCAGATGCCAGTTGGTAACCATGGAAACCAACGGGCAGCATCAGCTAGTCACCTTTGTGTGCAACCTGAATCATTCTCAGGTGGAATTTAATGTGAAAATCTGTTTTCTACTGTTCCAACAGGCTGTAAGCAAAGACGGTTTCTTAATTAGGATGTATGTTGAAAGCGGGGGGGAAATCATACCTTACTAGTTTCTATTCCTGGGCATTAGGTCAAAAAGGCAGATTGCAAAAAGAATGGCCACCACAAAGGTGCAAAGCATAGCTTTGACATGACTCAAACAATTCATCACCAAGTAATATATAACCTAGTTAGTTGGGTTCCAATGGCCAGTCTACAAATGATTCATATCAGTCATGTAATTTTTATTTCATATATAACTTTTTTTAAAGAAGTTTTTCTAGAGAGTAAAAACTGCAGATTTTAAGTTAAAGATAAGAGAAATAAAGAGAAGTAATAGGAAAAGTGAAAAAGAAAGAAAGTGATATAAAAGGGGAAAAAAGAAAAAATAAGGAACAAATAATAAAGAAATGACTTCCAATCTTAACAGCAGTTCAAATTTTATTCTCTTTCTCTAAAGTTACATTGAAGTTTCCTTCTTTACATAATCTACCCTATTTAATCATCAATAGACAATAAAGTATATTTACACACCATTCAAAAGAAATGTTAAGAAGGAAACAAAATGACCAGAACGCATCGTCTCCAGCAACCAACTCGCAGATAAACAGGGATTAACACTTGTCCAAAAAAAATTGAGCAAAAAATGATACCCTAATCAAGAAACTACCAAGAGGAAAGCCACACCCCTACTAACACTGGCTGGGCAAACTTTACATAATTTGGAATAATACTGATGAAAAAATGCATCTTTAAATTGTCCGTCATTACAATGTTTCCATCTTGTATTTTAAATATGTTCTTTTCTTTTTCTTTCTTCAATTTATGTGCCAATGTTATATCCATTTTTTAAAATCTATCTAACCATACAGTCTCTTTCTCATATTCATCTTCATGATTGTCCCAAAGGTGTTTTTTCAAGAGGCAACTGGACCTTCTTGTTTTTTCTTTGAAGACATTTTGCTTCTCATCCAAGAAGCTTCTTCAGCTCTGACAGGATAGTGGGGAATGGAAGGATTTATATTCCTTTAACTTTGGGACAACCATGACCTGGATGACTGAGAATCTCTACAGACATCTTCATGATTAAATTTCAATAATAGTTTATACACTTTTGCAATAAAGTGGTCATCACTGGTATATAAGTTTTTTTCAAAGTCAGTCTGTTGATCTGTAAAATCACATTTCTTTTTATCTCATTTAAATCTTTCAAACAATTGTCCATAAGGAAAACAGTGGCAAATATAACTCTCTTTTTCCAATTCCTCTCTTGTTTTAAGTCTAAAATCCTGTTTCACCAAAAAAAAAAAAAAAAGCAAGAAAACAGCATAAGTCAGCCAAGCTTGTTTGGTTGTCATTTCCCTTCTTTTAAAAAAGGGCTTCTGGAAATGACACCCATAAAATCAATTTAGGAAATATGTTTGTATTTGTATTTCTTTCATATTTTCAGAATGTCTAACAAAATGATTCTTAAACACTACATTAATTTTCATAGTCTCATGCCATAAATAGCAATTCCAATAACCTTTCATTTTGTAGATGTTTCATTACGCAAAATAGGCAACATCATCAGTGGCAGACTACTAGCATTATGTAGTTTGAGTAACTACAGAGTTACTCAACTCTGAGAGGATTGAGTAATCTTCTGCAAGAAAACAACCAAGCTCAAACAGCACCAAAGAACCCTCATTTCAACACTCAGCTACAACTATTCTCCATTATTTTTTAGAGTTACCCATCTTTCATCCACAAACGACATGATTTACAGTATAATGTCAAATCAAATAAGGCTAACCCAACCCTTCATTTAGCATCCTGAAGCAATTCATATTTAATTCTAAGGGTTTTTTTGCTTTGGCACACAATTTTAGAAATATATTTTTGCAATTGTTTTTAAAAGTAGATTAGTTGCCATTATTGGTATTGTTTAAAATAAAAACATCCTTAATAAAAGAGTCAATTTCAAAACTAAAATTCTACTTTTTTTTCTGAAAGAACATATAATTTTGATCGTTCAATGCTACTCCTAAATATTTAACCTTCTTTTCCATTTTGAAATCAGTCTTTGCCATTAATTTCTCTTGGTTATGTATATTCATATTTTTAACCAAATTCCTTGGCTTCTGTTTATTAACCTTGAAAACTAGCTAATTTATCAAAAACCTTTAACTTCTTCATTAAGCATTCTATATCATTTAGGGACTCTTGTAAAGTCATAACTAAGTCATCAGCAAAAACTGTCACTTTATACATCTCAAGGTTTTAGCACTAGCTCCATTTTGTAAACATGAGTAACCACATTCTTAGCTATCCAAAATATAAAGATTGTTGAGAAAAATCTGTCTTTCAGAAAAGTAAGCGTATTCTTTTCCAACTCCATTTTTATATCTCCATGCACCTATAGACATTAAATTATCTATCATATTAAAAAAAGTATTTTGGTAATTCACCTCGTATCATGTTGTTTTCTTTTTCGGAAGTTCTATCCCTTAGAGGACAAATTATTCCATTCTGGTCTTCCATGAAACACCAACTTCCATGCAGTAAGTTAGTAAGGTATCTTTAATTTCTGAATAGTGTGTCATGCTAACACGGGATTGTTAGAAGTAAATGCCCTACCTGCTCTGTGTTACTTCCCTAGACCAGCACCCCAAGGGTTAACCCCAGAGTACCTGAACCCCTCCCCTCGCCAGGAACGCCCCTTACCTGAGACCACTCCTCCTGGGTACCTAAGGTCACCACATGTTGATCCTGCAGTTCAGTCCTGGATGTACCTGCAAGAAACAAACAGCAGAAAATAAAGTTATGTTTTGATCAGCAACTCACGTGTCTCTGTAAGTTATTGGGCCATCCATAGCATCCCAACATAACAGAATGGTAGCAGAGGATGGTTTGGCCATCTAATAACGAGGAGACACAGCACCAGCAAGAAAACGAAAGAGTCAGCGCCATGATAGAAGATTTCCACTCCACCACCGGTGATTCCCCGGCGGGGACATCACCGCAGTTGAGAGAAGACACAGACCCCGATGCCTACCAGTCACAAGACGAGGAAGGGGTTGAAAGCCAGGGTGAGGACGAAGAGACGGAACCAGGCCACAGCAGACTCAAACAAAAAATAATGAGCCTGCTGGGATCAACCGAAACAGACGAGGACCTCGCAGCGAAGATCCAGAGCCTCGTCCATGACTTCAAGAGGGAGCCAGAAAGCCGCAACCGCTCACCCGAACCGAGAAGCACCCACCTGGTAAGCAAATCCCACCAGGTAGGGCATGCCAGAAAAGCCAGGGCCCTCAGCCCCACTCCGATCCTCGGGCGGCGGCCATCTTTGGACACGTGGTCCGAAAAGATGGCCGACCAACAACAACCCGGAAGAGAAGGCCCAAGATGACCGCCCGCACAAAACTACACCCCCCAAAGTAGCGATGGGGGGGAAAGCTCAGAAGGGGAAGAGGCAGAAACAGAGCCATTGCCCTCCCCAAGTGAAAAAGAAATCGAGAGGGCCATCCGGACCCTCGCCGCCACCTTTGGGCCCAATCCAGACCCACCCCGAAGGCACAACAAAAAAGGAGGGAGCTCCGGACGAGAGAAGGGAGACCCCCGAGCCACCGAGAGACGAGGAACTGACAACCGCGATGAAACAAAGGCCCAGCGACCCGCGCAGAGGACCAAGCACCGAGCCACCGAGAGGCCCAGCGCAACTGAGAGCGAGGACTGGAGCAGCTACTCACCGCCGCCGCCTTCGCCGCCACCGCGACCACGCCGAAGGGATCCAGGTATGCTGTCCGGCTGGGAAGACGACCTTCGGGCCTCCCTGGATCATCGCTGGGCCGCCAGGGACCTGGCCGAGGCCCACGAGCCCAGGAGAGGCCTCTTCGCCGGAGCCGCCAGCAGGAGATCCTTCCACGATGACTCCACAGGCAGAATGGACTTCGCGCATGCGCAGAGCGACCTGTGGAGGGAAGAAGAAAAAAAAATGCATGGAGGGAATTTTAAACTGCCTGACAGCATCCCCATGCCATACTGTGACTTTCCCAATATCCCACACCATGGACAATCTCCAGCTGTAAGTACTAACAGCAACAACTCTGGGAACTTACCAAATGACTTCCCAAAATTAAAATCTGATGGTTTTAACTTGCTGGAGTGGTACCAGCAGTTACAGGTTGTATGTTTAAGGGAGAATGTGTTGTTATATGTAACTAATCCCCCTAAGAGACCCTGGACCCTGGAGCAGGACTGCCTGCACCACAGGGCTTTTTGCATTTTGATATCCAGTTTGTCCCCCTCCATATATTACAGCATAGGGCAGGACATGACTGTATCAGAAATTGTACAACTATTGTTCACCCTGTTCTATAGTGAGAATGTAGCCACCACGACTCAAATATCCAAAGACTTTTACTCTACCAGAATGAGACCTGGGATACCAATGGGGGAACACCTGCTAGCTCTAAACGCAGTCAGAGCAGACCTAAGACTTAGAGGGGAGGCAGTCTCAGAGTGCACGATGAAGAGCGTGATAGTCAATTCCCTAGACCCATCCTGGCAAACGTTCATTAACCAGCTAGGGACAGACACCCTAGGCCACATATCCCTAGAGAGGCTCTCCAGTAAATTAATTGCAGAAGACAACTTCAGGAGGAGCCGCCAACACATACGCAGAGAGCCCAGAGAGCCCAGACCCACAAAAAGAGTAGCATTCCGGGACAGGGCGCAGGACCCCGCTGAGTGTTTTGGCTGCGGCTCCAAGGGACACTACAAGAGGGATTGCCCCAGGGCCCACAGGGAAAGGGATAGGCGAGAGCACAGAGACAGGTACCCAGATAGACGCTCCCCCGATGATAGGTACAGGCGCAGGGACTCCCCCACCCCAAGGGACCACAGGGGGAACAGAGAGGGCTCCAGAGACAACAGGCCCAGGTCATCATATGGCGTAGGTGCACACACACACCCCACCAAGACAGAAAAGGGAGACACCATGTGGCTCATCGACTCCGGAGCCACCAACCACACCACCCCCAACAGAGATTTGCTCTCATCATTCAAGGAAGAGGACTTCCTCATTAAAGTGGCCAACCAGAATGAGGTACGAGTAACAGGCAGAGGAAACGTCACCCTCCCAGGGATAGGGAAAGTAGAGGGGGTACTCCTGGTCCCAGGGATACCGCACAATATCCTAGCTGCTTTGAAGCTGAGCAACGAGCTGGGGGTTGAGGTATCACTCAGGGGGGGTGAAATGCATGTTAGCAAGGGCAACAAGAGCCTAGGGAAAGTCGACATCAGGGAGGGACTCCCATACCTACTCACAGGAAAGGCAGACACCCCCCACACCAACACCAATGCAGAACCCAACACTAGCGAGGATAACACACAAAACACAGGGAAGGTCACCATAGGCAGACCCATCCATGATGACTGCGCCCACCTCCTGCACCGAAAACTAGGGCACGCCAGTTTTCCCGTGATTCAGAAAATGATGGACTGTACAGAAAATGATGGACTGTACAGAAAATAAAGAATTGTGAGAACTATCTGGACTGTTCAGTGTGCAAATGTTCTAAACTAAAAACAGCACCCAAACCAAAAAAGGCCTCCCGCACCACCAGCCACACCTTTGAGTTGGTGCACATGGACTTGGTAGGGCCCCTAAGGCCATCAATAAAACACGGCAAAAGGTTCTTCCTCACCATAGTGGATGACCACAGCCGCTATGGTTACGTATACACATTAAAGCACAAAAACGAAACCTACTTAAGGTTCAAAGAATTCTACAAGAGGGTAGAGGTGCAGAATAATACACAAATCAAGCAAATAATGACCGACAGGGGGTCAGAGTTCCTGTCAGGGGAATTCTCAAGATGGTTAGGGTCAAAGGGCATCCTACATTACACCTCTTCTCCGTTCTCGCCATTCCAGAATGGAGTCGCGGAACGCAGGAACTCCACGCTGCAGACCATGGTGAGGTGCGCCCTAGAGAACTCTGGGTTGGGGCAGCAGTTCTGGGCGGAGGCACTGGCCTATTCAAACTATACCCTTAACAGAACCTGGTCCAGTGTAATAGACAAGACACCCTACGAAATAATGCACGGCAAGAAGCCAAAAATATCGCACCTGCACGTATTTGGGGTGACCGCAGATGTGCACATCCCAAAACAGTTACGCCGAAAAGGGGATAAGGTAACTAAGCGCCTGAAGTTCATGGGCTATGAGACAGGGACCAAAGGGTTCAAATTCATAGACAATAACAATCACTTTGTAGTATCCAGGACAGCTGCCTTCCATGAACAGGCCAACTGGTCCAGGATACATCTGAACGAGGTATGCCACCAACGCAAGACACCAGCCGAAGACCCACCCAACGGGGAGACCGAAGGACCCAGCCGCTCCAAGACAAGCAACAACGCGCCCAAAAGTGAAACACCGAAACTAAAGGTAGACACACTGACCCAGAAGGAAGCAAGGTTCCTGCGTGACAGTGAGCCGCCCCCCATGAGACCAGTCAGAACTATGAGGAACCAGCTGCCCAAGCGCTTGGAGAATTACATCCTGCACCTGAGCTCCAGCCCCATCACTCCAACTTCCTACAATGAGGTAACCCTACTCCCCAGGGAAGAAAGGTCCAAGTGGGAGGAGGCCATGGAGAAGGAGATGGAAAGCCTCAGAAGCCTAGATGTGTACAAACCCACCAAAGTACCAGAAGGGAAGACTCCCATAGGAACCAAATGGGTGTTCAAGATTAAAACCCTGGAAAACAGACAGACCCTCTACAAGGCGCGACTAGTGGCCCAGGGGTTCGCGCAGAAATACCCCGAAGATTATACGGACACCTATTCCCCAACCGTACGGGCAGAAAGTGTTAAGAGCGCCCTGGTGATCGCATCAGTCATGGGCCTGGAAGTGCAGCAGTTCGATGTCCAGACCGCCTATCTGCACGCCAAGCTGGACAAGGAAATCTATGTCCGGGCCCCACCCTGCAAGGGCACACCCAGTGGCGAGACCTGGCTGCTCAACAAAAGCTTATATGGACTTAAGCAGTCTGGGAAGCGCTGGTACGAGTGCCTAGCCAAGGTACTCGAATCCATAGGATTCAGAGCGACACCAGCAGACAACTGTTTTTTCATCCGGAAGAGCGGAGACCTACCAGAGTACGTGCTCGTCTATGTGGATGACATTCTCTACATAGGCAAGGACAGAAAGGAGTGCAGCAACTTTGCCAACAAATTGAGCGAGCAGTTCACATTGAAGTCCCTGGGGAGCGTGAGCAAGTACCTTGGAGTGCAGGTGAGCAGAACCTCCAAAGGCTTCCGGCTGTCACAAGAAGAAAAGATCTCGGAGCTAATTCATAAATGCAATATGGCTGAGGCAAAACCATGTGACACCCCAATGCAGGTGGACTTCGTAAAGAACATGTACTCTGAATCGCCAGAATTCCCCGACAACACCCTGTACAGGTCCATCACCGGCTCCCTGCTCTACATCGCCAATTGGACCAGGCCTGACATCGCCCTCTCCGTAAACCTACTGTCCAGGCATGTGAGTAAACCCACCACCTACCACTGGGAAGCAGTAAAGAGGGTGCTAAGATACCTCAAGCACAGCACAAACACATGCCTATCGCTGGAACCCGAGCCTTCTGAACAACCAACACTCTCATGCTACGCCGATGCTGACTGGACTGGCAATACGAAAAGCCACAAGAGCACGTCAGGGTACATATTCCTCTTAAACGGCAGCCCGGTGCATTGGTACACGGGGAAGCAGAACCTAGTGGCCACCTCCACCACTGAAGCCGAATACATCTGCTTGTCCAAGGCAGCCAACAACCTGGTCTGGTTCAACGACCTGCTATCCAGCATCTGGGCCAACCCCGTCCTCCCCATAACCATCTTCGAGGACAACAAAGCCGCAATAGAGATCTCCACATCAGATGCCATAGGTCAGAGGTCTAGACACATAGACATCAAACATAAACATGTGAGACAGCTGTCCAAGTCAGGGTTCATAAGTGCCATCCACTGCGACACCAAGGAACAGGTAGCAGACATATTCACCAAACCACTGCCATCCAAACAACACGATTACCTCACATCCAGACTAGGGATACTCATTAACCCCACGCCAACCTCACCAAACACACCCTCACAGGTCGGACATTTAGAGGGGGATTTGTTAGCAGTAAATGCCCTACCTGCTCTGTGTTATTTCTCTAGACCAGCACCCCAAGGGTTAACCCCAGAGTACCTGAACCCCTCCCCTCGCCAGGGACGCCCCTTACCTGAGACCACTCCTCCTGGGTACTTAAGGTCACCACATGTTGATCCTGCAGTTCAGTCCTGGATGTACCTGCAAGAAACAAACAGCAGAAAATAAAGATATGTTTTGATCAGCAACTCACGTGTCTCTGTAAGTTATTGGGCCATCCATCGCATCCCAACATAACAGGGATACCAAAGAGAAACCCAATTAAACACAAAATGAAACATTTGTCTCTCCCACTATTTTTTAATGGTGACACTTTAAATCCCCCTTGTCCAAGACTAGTACCTCTAATGCCTTCTTAAAGAAGTTATAATGATCATATCTTGCTGAATGGCAACTAGAGCATATAATGCTTCAAGCTGAAAAAACTTTGCAGCCATTGCTGTAATATAAAAGTAGAGATGAAGCTTCAAAGAAAATAAGGCTATTAGTGGTGACCAGTCATGAATGTTACCTCTAGAATAAGTGGTAATAAGTCTCTGAATACAAACTGCTGAAGAGTATGTGTGGCAGGGAACTATTATGATCATAACCTGCTGGTGGACATCTCAGAGGTTAAAATGAGTTGATTGGATAAGATCTCGATCTTTTATAAATACTTAGCTTTTCCTAGAGTACAGCACTTGCATGTTTGAATGCAAAAAGATATTGTTACTGTATATTGAAATGTTGTGTGTCAAAGGACCTTTAGATTATATTTTTTTCTGAAATGTTTTCAGAAAAAGATGATGGTGAAGATGATGATGATGTGCTTTTGCAGAAATGTAATGTTATTATACATATTTATATTAAAATATAGACCTTCAATTAATTGTTCAATATTATAATCCCTCATTCTAATAACAATAGCAATATCATTAAGACATATATAGTGTCACCATCTTTCAACATCTAATCTTTATATTTAGCTATTACTTTTAATATATTATATAAAATATGCATAATATTATTTCCCCTATTTCTTATGTCTGCCTCTACTCTAGCTCCTAATAATGCCAATCTTGTGTTACAAAACATTTCCTCTATCCATCATCTCTTGCCTGTTTTAATATTTCAATTCTTATTCATTTTTTGACTTGCCTCCCAAATTCCTCCCTTGGGTCTTCTTCTCTATCTATATCTTTTCTGTTTAACTTAAGTATTTCTTCCATCTCTACTATTTTTCGCTGCCAAGCCTTCAGAGGATCTGCCCAACTCTCCATTTTCTTTTTAAAAATATATTTCTTTTTATCCAGAATTGTTTTTTGGTCTTTTAGCATGTACTTTCCCTGAATTGTTTCATTAATTTTTATTACTTTCTCCTTCTTATCTTCTTGTTTTGTTTGTTGATTTGTCCATCTATCTTTTCCCCTGGACTTTCTATTATCTCCTCTATTTCCTGGGCTTTTTGATCATTATTCATTATCCCTTGTGAAGCACTTTCTAGTTCCCATTTATATTATTCAATAAATCCATTATCTCCCTGTGATTCCTTGTCATAGAATCATAAATGCTTTGGAACATCGCCACCAATTCTTTTTGCAACCCGCTTATTTCCCCCTGCTGAAACATCTTGCTTTCTTTCTTTGATAAGTCCAAATATCGCTCAGTAGTCTGTCAATGGTCTATCACTGCCCCAGAGTCTCAGTGATCTTTGCCCTCAAACAGTCAATCTGGAAACTATTTACTCAGTCCTGTTGTTGGTCCTCCGAGAATACAGTAATATAGTTCTTTATATCCCAGAAATAGTCAATTTAGCTCTTTTTAGGTAATCCAGGAAAATTTCCAAATTTCTTCTTAAGTCCCATCTATAAGTTTGTTTATTTATTTATTTGTCAACAAGTACAAAGAAACAAGTAACAGTACAGACATAGACATGGACACGTATAAAAGGAAATAAATATGCAAAACATAGCCATAAACACATAAAATGAATACATATAGATGGGAATAGTAAGACAGGGATGGTAGGCACGCTGGTGTGCTTATGCATGCCCCTTTAGGGACCTCTTAAGTAACATGAAAGGTCCACAGTAGACAGTTTAAGGTAAAAGGTATGGGGATTAGAGAGACCAACAGCAGGATCAGGTAGAGTGTTCCAGACATTTACTATTCTATTGCAGAAGTCATTTCTCCTACAATCAAGATTAGAGCAAATTACATTGAATTTGAATCTATTGATAGCTCTTGGTTATTGCGGTTGAAATTAAAGTACTCATTTAAAGGTAGGACGTTTTGGTAAATAATCGTATGAACTAAGTTTAGTTTACCGTCGAGCTACTGTCGAACTACACCGTCGAAACATAGATGGCGCAGTTCGAGGCGATCAAGGTCTAAAATTTCAAGCCTGGTGGTATAGGGAATTTTATTTTGAGCAGAGGATTTGAGTACTCGTCTAGTAAAATATATCTCAACCCTCTTTAATGTATTGATGTCTGATTCCAGGCAGGTGAGCAGTATTCAAGTATAGATCTGGCAAAAGTTTTGTATGCCGTAGTTTGAAGTAGAGTAATACCAGAGAGAAAACTTAGTAAAATAAGATTGACAACACTTAATGCCTTTTTTGCAATAATGTTACAGTGAGTTCTGGGGCTTAGATCTTTTGAAATGAGTACTCCTAGGTCCTTGACAGAGTGTGGGTCAACATTTATACCATTTCCAGCCAGCAAATATTTGATGCTCTTATTTCTATTGCCAATGTGCAGGACTGAGCATTTGCTAACAGAAATTTTGAGTTGCCAATTGTTTGACCATTCAGATACATAGTTTAGGTCATTTTGAAGGGTAATAGAGTTGTCTGTATTATTTATTTATCAAATTTATATGTAGTGTTGAATAGTTTAACATCATCAGCAAAGAGGACACAGCTTCTTATAATTTGATCATAAAGGTCATTGATATAAAGCAGAAAGAGTGTTGGACCTAGAATGCTGCCTTGGGGAACAAGTTCAATCCTAACTCCTGATATTTGAAAGTCACTTTACTTAGATGTCTTCTATATTTTCACCATTTGAGCTCCAGTAGTCACAGAGTAGTTAAGTATAAAACAATAGATAGCACAGCAGTCCTCCAGGTGATGTTTCGACTTTCTCTTCTATCTTATCAGTATTTTCCCAGGGTTAAAGGTGTATAATATATTCCATTCACCAGTAGATGGCGCTTTCCACTTAACTTCAATGTTGCATAAATTCTAACAAGTTCCATTGTGTTTATTCAATCAAATAATCAAAATTCTAAAAGTAGTTCCAGCATTTTAAAATGCCTTATTGCCAATAAAAATTATGAACCAATCTTTCTATGTTTTAAAGGTTTTGTGCTCTTTTCTTAATAGCCTTTTTTTTTCTTTCAGGTCTGTAATTTTTCTCTCTGTAATTGTTCGCTTAAACAAACTCTTCAAAGAGTTCTTTTTCCAGAGTTTATTTTCTTTAGGGTTGGTTTTAGATAAATAAAAAAGTCACCTTATCCAGTTCCAGTCACTGTTCACACACTGCTCCAGCACATTATTTGTTTCTTCGGCTGCCCCAGCTTCACAGCAGCCATAATGGCTGCCACTCCTCTTTGTTGTCATCTGAGAGGGAATTAGCCCCAGGCAAGCAGGAGAGCCACTTCATGACCTACAGGGCACCCCTCCACTCTTTGTCATCCTTACAGGGTGACTTTACCTCCTTATGGGGCCCTCCAACAAAGGGATTCAGTGCAAGTTTGCAAAGCCCTGCTCTTTGCATCCAATAGCTCCACAATGTCAACTGGAAGTCAGTTCCCTCATTTTTTTTTAAGGTGCCAATCTTACTCTCAATAGAATGGATAGTTGGTAGTCTTGTCCACTATAAATAAGAATGTTGGTTTTTCTAGACCTTACAAAGACTCTGGTAATATGAACATCAGTGTAGTTCTGCTTTGATAAAAAGGTTAGCCATAACTAGATCAATTTCAAAATTATGAACTGATATGAGCTGTTCAAGAAACAATTTTTAGTTTAGTTTTATATCTACCACATTTTTGCCTTTACAATGGCAGAACCTAAGAAGCACTAATGAAACTCTTGTGCTGCAAGTAGGAACTCAGTTATGTGATCCCTAAGTAACTCCAATGGAAAAACATCTTAATTCTGGCTTTCTGCCTCAGTCTGATACATACACATACACACACACACACATGCTATTGATAATCAGAGTAGGATATGGTTCTCAGTGATTTTCCTATCTAGAGTTATCTGAAAGATTTAAAATGAATAAACAAAGATAGAATAAGAAATACATATGTGTACTGATGATGAACATGTAATTGCTAAAATGTACACGTCTGTTGAAATTTGAAACAGAGGAAGTACACATTAAATAATGTTTGATAAAGTGGGCTAAGAATGTTGGTTATAATATACAGACGGATCAAAATGTAGTTAAAAGTGTTGAAGGTTGTATTAATTATGATCTCAAAAAGTATTTTTATAAAATGGTTAGCCATTTGTCCAGAACAGTACAGGGTCTCCTACTTGAGAAAAAAAAAAGTGGGGGGGAGAAAAATCTATTGGTTTCCTTTGTAAAATCAGCTGCATGATCCCAAGAACATGTCTTCTCAGTTGTCATCCCTTTCATTGAAATAACATTTGTTCAGTGAAACTTCCTGATAATATTTTGAAAACACACCAACATTGATAGTAGCTTTCCCAAAACACTTGTGGAGTGGAGGAAGGGGGAAGAAGGAAGCCTTCTACTCTATGATGTTTATTTCATGCTCGTATAAAAGCCTTTGGGATTTTGTTTTTGTTTTGTTTCATTCATCCAGGACCATGGGAATCAGGTATTTGCATTTTTCCAACTTAATTTTGGGCTATACTGCTGCATAGTTGAAAATTCATAAAGAGCTTCATTAAATTATTTGGGCAGATGGAACTTCAGCTGTGACTAATGCAGAACTAACTGAACATTATATTGCTACAATCTTTGCCAAATATAATATCAACATAACTTTTATAGTCTCCAGTGTTTAAATTCTGGTACTAGTGGACTTCTGTAAACATTTAATTTCTAGATAAGTTTCTTTTTGAAAAACTTTGTATGTAAAATCTATCTCATCTTACTATTTATGGCTACAAATTGGATTCTTCTTACGAGCATCGTATTTCATTTACACATGAGATGTTCATTTTTTCCCCTTTAAATTCATTTATATTCAATTTCTCTATATTTTTCTTCAAGAGGACCCAGATTGTGGGGGCAATAAACTGACTTTGTATAAAAAAGAACACTGTTCGGGGGAGCCAAAAGCCCTATTAAGCAGGTATATACAAAAGTATGAAGGCTATTGCTTAATGCATTGTAAGCCGCCCTGAGTCTCCGGAGAAGGGCGGCATATAAATTGAATGAATGAATAAATAAATAAATAAATAAATATTTTAAAAAATTAAGACATTGCCACTCAAAAACACACAAGCAGGACATGGGAAGGGAGAGAAGAAATTCCTAGCCTAATAAATTCATGACTTGATAGTTTGCAACCTCAAAATCTTTACAGTAGCTTTAAATTCCCCATGTGGTAATAGACAAGAAAGCCCTTTCATCTTCCTCGTATTACTTGACCAGTCCAGTCAGTAGCTGACATCCCTTTGCTTCTGCATTCTGGATACTGTAGCAGAGAAGGTTATGAAGAAAAAATAAGCAGATGAGCCCCAGTTGTCTTGACTTACGCTGTATTTAAAAAATGTTGAAGTAGAGAAGAATTCCCAAGTCGCAACCTGGCAACTTGCTAACTTGTTACAGAATTATTTAAAACATAATTGAAACAACATCATCACAACTAATTTGCTTAAAGGCCTTGCAATGCCAATATGAGCAGATGGAGGCTGATAAATATAAAGGTAAAACTGTCAAAAAGCCTTAACTAATAATTCCTTATTAATGGGGAATAACTACCTTGGTTCTCTTTTCCTTTCTTATTTAAACAGCTCTGCGGGCATTAAATAACTCAAGGCTTAGAAACGACAGAATTAGATGCTGCTATAAGCCTAAAATAATTAGCAGACATATACAGTGGAACTGTTCATGCTTTGAAAATGATTCAGAAGTGCTTTAAAATTTCCACAAACATATCACTTCTCTGCTGGTTATTAAAGAACATGTTTTTTGTTCATGTTTAGCACAAGCCTGAAATTTTTTTTTAAAAAAAGATGCCATTCCTTCAAGAGTTGCTTTAATGAGTCAGCATCCATTCTTAATATTTTGAAGAGGTTAGCAGTTCCCTCTAATGTACCCTAGGCTGCTGAATAACTGTTAATTAAATCCAATGAATTAAATCTAATACAGCTGACTTCTCAGGATGGTATCTAGATGATGGACTCTCTCTCTCTCTCTCCCTCTCTCTCTTTTTGCCACAGCTTATTAAAATGGAAGTTAGGATGCTGTGGAAGTCCAATACAGCTGGTTACTTAGGAGGTCAGAGAGTTTTCTCTTAATTATGCCACTACATACTCTGCACATTAATCATGATGACACCTTTAAACAAATAAAGTCACGAAGCTACCTAGCCATTTGTCTGGATTCCTTGGACCTAAGAACTAAGGAGAAATTTCCTAACTGTGAGAATCATTGACCGGTGGAATGGTTTGCCTTTAGAAGTTGTGGGTATTCCATCACTGGAGGCTTTTGAGAAGAGACTGGACAGTCACTTGTCTAGAATGGTATAGGGTCTCCTGCTTGAGAAGGAGGTTGGACTAGAAGACCTCCAAGGTCCCTTTGAACTCCGTTATTCTGTAAATGAGGCCAAAATTGTATAAATCCAAAAAAAAAAATTAATCATAATCTGACATAATAATGTCTCGCAGATGAGAAGTGGCCAATAGCTAGCTTTGTAAAATTAAGTAATAAAATTTGGTCTAATAAAATGATAGTCAGAAGCAACCCTTATCGCTATTAAGTATTGTTGATGCCCAAATTCATGAAGAGAATAGTAAGAGTGCACATACTGGTCCCTTTTTTAGCCATCAATAGTTTCTTAACACAGTTGTAAAATGCTAGAACTATGGATTAAATAAATTCCCTACAGTCCTTTGGGTCAGAAAAAATAATAAAGAAAATATCAGGAAAAGGTTATCAGACACTTGTTTGTCTTCTTGGTAGAAAATCAATGCCTCTTGTTCATCCCCTGAATTTGAGCCCTAAAAGTTATATGCCATGTAGCTACAGAAAAGCCTCCACTAGGTATTGCAAATTTTCAAATGTCCTTAACAGTTACCATGTGGCAATTCATATAACTGGAGCATAGTGGAGAAAAGCCTTGATTAAACTTGGTTTTCATATATAGTATTAATATTTTTGCTATCAAAGCTCATTTGCTTTAAAGAACAAAGCAACATCTAAGTTAGTGGCAGATCCTCTTTGTGAAATTAAGCAATTCTGTCTAAAGACTCATTCACATTTTAGTGTTTTGTTTTTCCAAAATGTATCCCTTCTAGTGGAACATATGGTTAGCTTTTCCCTAACCTTAATAGGCTGTTTATTGTGCTCTGTCTGAAAAGCTTCTTCTACTTTCTCTTCAAGCAATGTCATGCTCTGAGAGTTTTCTTTGCTGTGTCTGCTTTTTATCCTTCTGCAGTAGGACTTTAAAAACAAAAGTTGTTGGCCAACAAACTATGTTTAAACCATCTTGGTTCATTTTCATTGTGTGATACTCTACAATCAAAAGATACATTGATACATAATGAGAAACTATAAAAAACCTGACACAACACATGTTGGAATGTTTATTTGGCTACTAATTGAAATCCATAGTATTTGTGTTTTACATTCATTCCTTTTTTTCTTCAAGTCTGAAAAAAATACTACTGATGGTGGGAGGACTATAAAACAGTGGCCTTTTTTTAATTCATTCCCGGCCTTATTCTGTCTTGTGCATGCATAAAATATGTAAGAATCACATTAAAGATTCTGTGTTTATGGTTTGTCCAGAAGTTTAAGAAGGTATAAAAGAAGAATTTTCAAATAGGTTCAACAAGCCATTTTGATTTTGCATATGATTCCATCATTTACAAAAAAATGAACAAGACTGAATTCTCCTGATGCTGCCTAAAGACATTAATATTACTGAGTAAAAGCTATGAAAAGCTTATTATTGGGGAGTAATAGGTCAAAGCAGGGTTTTTGATGAAGTCATATAAATTCTGAGTCAGCTTTGTCCTTGGCCTGAGCAGTGAGAGACTGTCCAAGCCTTCTCAGATCTCTGCCTTGTTATGCTTCAGCTTTTTTTCAAACAATCTTGTGGTAAAGTAAAATTTCGGAATGCACGTTAAGAAATAGTACCTAGCTATATAATACATTATGACTAATTGAATATCTATTTTGGGAAGGACTTGGAATCTTTTGGGATGTAGCCTCATTAACCATGAAGAAAGTCGTTTTAGATTATTGAAAAGAAAAACAGATGCTGACAATTGAAAAATGAAGTTAAAAGGTGTGAGAGAGTGTGTTGAAAATCATGGCCTCTTCAAGATATTTACTTTGAAAGTAAGGCTGTATTTGTCAAAACAGTCAGAGTTAATGTTACTGTCATAATAACCTAGGGGTCCAGGGACTCTGGTGATTCTTCTCAGCAGTGGTAATGCTAATTGACAATGAGAACTCATATATTTATCTAGAAAAATGTTTAGTTGAAAGTAAAACAAGTCCTACAACAAGCATACAATGAACAACCATCAGTTCCCCTTCCCTGTCTGTGAAGTGATTTACTAAGAGTCCAAATTTGTTATTTCAATGTTCCTGATTTTGTTTCTATGTTTTAAGAGATGATGAAAAAATATAATAATTTCTTAGTTTGAATAACATTTTTGACCACTATCTAATGAAAAGTGATTTTTTAAACTTAGAATTGGAAGAAACTTGATGAAATTTAAATTTCTTTAAATATCATTGACCATGGGTACAGCTTTAAAAAAAGAGTTGAATGATAGCAATAATGCTTTGTTAATAACACAGGAAAAATGCAAGTAGAAGACTCTTCTGCTCTACATTGTTGTGACAAATTCATTTAACTAAACAATACATGAACATTTCCTGTCCATTTTGCATGGACAGCATTTCGCGTTCCTTATACTATAATAAGGGCGCTCCCACGTGACACCTCTCCTGCGTGAGCTGCATTGGTTGCCGGTTGATTTCCGGGTGCGTTTCAAGGTGTTGGTAATCACCTTTAAAGCGCTCCATGGCTTAGGACCAGGGTACTTACGGGACCGCCTTCTGCCACCTATTGCCTCCCACCGGCCGGTTCGCTCCCACAGAGAGGGCCTCCTCAGGGTGCCGTCAGCCAGACAGTGCCGGCTGGCGACCCCCAGGGGGAGAGCATTCTCTGTGGTAGCCCCCACCCTCTGGAACGATCTCCCTCCAGATCTGAGAACTATTGCTGACCTCCGGACTTTTCGTCGGGCCCATTTCTTCCAACTTGCCGGACTTGCCTGATCCCTCCTATTTTTAAATATTTTAAATTTTAAATTATTTTAAATTATGTAAATTTCTAGAGTTTTAGTTTTATTGATATATTTACAGCCTAAATTTATATGGACTTTTAGAACATATACCTGAGTCCGGTAGGAGAAGGGCGGTATAGAAATTCGATTAATAAATAAATAAATAAATAAATAAGAACGAGACATGTACAGAAATGAATATACAGGGTGCAATTTTTATTTATTTATTTATTTATTTATTAAATTTCTATACCGCCCTTCTCCTTCCGGACCCAGGGCGGTGAACAGCCAATTAAAACCAATACAATACAATAAGTTAAAACGTACTAAAATCAATATAAATTTAGGCTGAAGATACAAACCGAATAAAAACTCTAAAACTCTAAAAATTTAAAATAATTTAAAATATTTAAAAATAGGAGGGATCAGGCAAGTCCGGCAAGTTGGAAGAGATGAGTCTTCAAAGCCCGACGAAAGGTCCGGAGGTCAGTGATAGTTCTCAGATCTGGAGGGAGATCGTTCCAGAGGGTGGGGGCTACCACAGAGAATGCTCTCCCCCTGGGGGTCGCCAGCCGGCACTGTCTGGCTGACGGCACCCTGAGGAGGCCCTCTCTGTGGGAGCGAACGGGCCGGTGGGAGGCAATAGGTGGCAGAAGGCGGTCCCGTAAGTACCCTGGTCCTAAGCCATGGAGCGCTTTAAAGGTGATTACCAACACCTTGAAACGCACCCGGAAATCAACCGGCAACCAATGCAGCTCACGCAGGAGAGGTGTCACATGGGAGCGCCCTGTCGCTCCCATAATCCCCCGCGCGGCCGCATTCTGTACCAGCTGAAGCCTCCGGATGCATCCCAAGGGGAGCCCCATGTAGAGAGCATTACAGTAGTCCAAGCGAGACGTGACGAGCGCCTGAGTGACTGTGCGTAGGGAGTCCCGATCTAGAAAGGGCCGCAACTGGCGTATCAGGCGGACCTGATAAAAAGCTCCCCTGGCCACAGCTGTCGTATGCTCCTCTAAAGACAGCCGTGGATCCAGGAGGACGCCCAAGTTGCGCACCCTTTCCGTGGGGGCCAATGATTCGCCCCCAATAACCAACGATGGAGTCAGTTGGCTATATCGGGACGCCGGCAGCCACAGCCACTCGGTCTTGGAGGGGTTGAGTCGAAGCCTGTTTCTCCCCATCCAGACCCGCACAGCTTCAAGGCACTGGGACATCACTTCCACGGCATCGTTGGGGTGGTTTGGGGTGGAAATGTACAGCTGAGTGTCATCAGCGTACTGATGGAATTCCACCCCAAAACCACGGATGATCTCACCCAGCGGCTTTACATAGATGTTGAACAGAAGGGGCGAGAGGACCGACCCTTGTGGCACCCCACACACTAGGCGCCTCGGGGTTGACCGCTGCCCCCCTGTCAACACCGATTGCGACTGGTCGGAGAGGTAGGAGGAGAACCACCGCAGAACGGTGCCCCCCACCCCCAGTCCCTCCAACCGGCGCAACATGATACCATGGTCGATGGTATCAAAAGCCGCTGAGAGGTCTAACAGCACCAGGATAGAGGAGTACCCCCTACCCCGGGCCCTCCAGAGATCATCCACCAACGCGACCAATGCCATTTCGGTGCTGTAACCAGACCTGAAGCCGGACTGGAGCGGGTCTAAATAGACAGCTTCATCCAGGTACCTGATCTGTCCCCCCCCCTTCAGAGACCCACAAAAACACAGCCAGCCGAGGGTTAAGACTCACTTGGCACACTCCGCAGTTCTTATCTCAACCTTGGCAGCGATATGCACACCGTCTGCCAAGGACTTTATTGGTTTACACAAACAAGAAAATCACCTACGTAGCTTTGCCGTTCATCCAGCTTCCAAGACTACGAGGTTGCTCCGTTTGTTTAGCTGTGCAGTTAGCTTTGTTCGTCACGAACTTCGTGACCCATTGTACTGTCTTAAATAGATATGCTTCTGGGTGTGGTCCAGTGAGTCATGGATCCTATGACTCCAATCCAATGACTCAGGATTTCCTCATACGCCGCAGCTGCAGTACCCTTTTCTCTCGCCTTCTTTGGCGTGCGTCCAGGAATGACGTCTCTCCCTCACTCTCATCTGAGACACCTGTTTCCCCACTACTTGGCTCTCTTTCAGCTGGCACCTGAGCCGGTGCCAGAGGGGGAGGGCTGGGAGATCTGGCTGGCTCCTCTTCCTCCTGCTCAGAGTTGCCTTCCTCCAAAGGGATAGGCTCAGAGGACGGGGCCACAACACTATCCCCCACCGCAGGGCCCTTCCCCCGGGTCTGACGGTCGGGATGGGGTCGGGACGGGAACTGTTCGTGGAAAGTCCGCACCAGGTCAGGGGCCTGAACGGCAGATGCGTCCACCCAGGTGAAATCCTCGGCCCCGTACCCTTTCCAAGCGATGAGGTATTGGAAGCGCCCCTTCAGCCAACGGGAGTCCCGAATACTGTCCACCTCATACGTCGAGGCGTCGTCCTCGTCGGCTGCGGCTGGGGGGGCAGGCGGCGGCGGGCGGCGGAGACGGCTAGTGGGAGTCTCAGGGACCAGGAGGGACCGATGAAAAACGGGGTGGAGCCGCATGGAGCGGGGTAGAGTCAACCGATAGGCCACCGGGTTGATGACCGCCTCGATGGGGAAGGGACCGATAAAGCGGTGGGCCAGTTTCCTCACCGGCTGGTCCGTGGGGAGGTGTTTCGTGGACAGCCACACCCGATCTCCAACTTCCAGCGGTGGCGTCGCCCGGCGGCCGCGATCGGCGAACCGTTTATAGTCCTCTTTCGCCCGGATCAGCTGCCGCCGCACCAGTTGCTGCACCGCCTGCAGCTCCGAGAGGAAGTCCCGGGTCTCAGGAACAGGGGAGTCCATGATGGTCAACGGAAAAAAACGTGGATGGTACCCGACGTTGGCATGGAACGGTGTCATCTGGGTGGAGGTATGTTGGGAGTTGTTAAAAGCGAACTCCGCCAGGGGAAGGTACTCGGCCCAGTTGTCCTGCTGCTGGTTGACAAAACAGCGGAGGTACTGCTCCAGTATGCCAATGACCTTCTCCGTGCCCCCGTCAGTCTCCGGGTGGTGTGATGACGACAGGCACACCTGCACCTCCAGCGCAGCCATCAGGCTTTTCCAGAAGCGGGCCGTGAACTGGGCCCCGCGATCCGAAACCACCCGGTCCGGCAGGCTGTGGAGGCGGAAGATGTGTTGCAGGAACAGGCGAGCCGTGGTACGAGCTGAGGGCAGGCCGCGGCACGGGATGAAATGTGCCATCTTCGTGAGCGCATCCACCACCACGAGGACGGTCGTGAACGTAGCGGACAGGGGCAGGTCAGTCAGGAAGTCCATGGAGATGGCTCCCCACGGTCTCTCCGGTGTCGGCAGCGGCTGGAGGAGTCCAGGAGGGGGGCCGGACGCGGCTTTGGCCTGTCGGCATGGCACACAGGACGTCACGTAGGCGTGCACGTCGTGCCGTACCCGAGGCCACCAAAAAGTCCGCGTCACTAGGTTCAAGGTCTTAAAGAAGCCGAAGTGCCCCGCCGCGGGGTTGTCATGGCACTGGTTCATGACGAGGGCTCGGAGCGGACTTGTGGGCACGTACAGCCGACCCCGGTGCCTGAGCAAGCCCTCCTCCACGGTCCATGGGGACGCGGGGCCGACGTCCGCTCTCCGCTGCTGCGACCAGTCGTCCCGTCGCTGCGCTTCCAGCACCTGAGTCCGCAGGTCCACCGGTTCCTGGACCGCGGCCAAGGAGTCCGCTGGCAGCACCGTCCGGGGGGAAAGGGAGTCCTTTGGGCAAAAGTATTCCGGCTTACGGGATAGCGCGTCCGCCCTCTGGTTGAGGTGGCTCGGAATGTATGTGACGTGGAAGTTGAACCGGGCGAAAAACAACGACCACCGGATCTGCCGCTGGTTCAAATTCCTGGCCGTGGTGAGGTGCTCCAGGTTCCGATGGTCCGTCCGCACCTCCACCTGGTGTCGGGCCCCCTCGAGGTGATGTCGCCAAGCCTCGAACGCGGCCTTGATAGCCAGCAACTCCTTTTCCCAGATGGTGTAGTTGCGCTCGGAAGGAGTGAGTTTCCGGGAGTAGTAAGCGCAGGGAAAAAGAGTGCCACCATCCACCGGAGCCTGTAGCAGCACCGCTCCAATCGCCACGTTGGACGCGTCTGTCTCAACCACGAACGGACGGTGTGGATCGGGGTGCCTCAGGACCGGCTCCGTGACAAAGGCCTGCTTGAGAACCTCGAAGGCCTGCTGCTGCGGGGGCCCCCACTGGAACGGAACCTTCTTCCGAAGGAGCTGGGTCAACGGCACGGTCAGGGTGGCAAAGCCCGGGATGAAGGTCCGGTAGTAGTTGGCGAATCCCAACAGACGCTGGACGTCCTTCACCCGACGCGGGGGTTCCCAACTGCGCAAGGCCGCCACCTTGTGTGGGTCCATCGCGATGCCCTCGGGGGTGATGATGTGCCCGAGGAACTCTATGGAAGTCTGGAAGAAGTAACATTTCTCCAACTTCGCATAGAGCTGGTGCTCCCGCAGGCGCTGCAGGACCTGGCAGACATGCTGGAGGTGACTCTCCGGGGTCCGGGAATAGATCAAAATATCATCCAGGTAGATCACCACGAACCGATCCAGCATGTCCCGGAACACGTCGTTCATCAAGTGCTGGAAGACCGCGGGGGCGTTGGTCAACCCGAACGGCATGACGGTATATTCAAAGTGTCCGTATCGGGTGCCAAATGCCGTCTTCCACTCGTCCCCCTCTCGCATCCGCACCAGGTTGTAGGCTCCCCGGAGGTCGAGCTTGGTGAAAATCGAGGCCTCCCGCAACCTCTCCATCAGCTCCGGGATCAGCGGCAGGGGATAGCGATTCCGTACCGTGATGGCATTCAAGCGCCGGTAGTCGCAACACAGGCGCAAGTCCCCCGTCTTCTTTTTCACGAAGAGGACTGGGGCCGAGAGCGGGGAGGTCGAAGGCCGGATGAACCCACGGGCCAGGTTCTTGTCCAGAAAGTCCCGTAAGGCGGCCAGCTCGGGCTCCGACATGGAGTACAGGCGTCCCGAGGGCAGGGGCGCGTTGGGCATCAAGTCCACCGCGCAGTCGTAGGGTCGGTGCGGGGGCAAGCGATCCGCCTCCTTCTCGCTGAACACGTCGGCGAAGGATGTCAGCTCCGGAGGCAAGGAGACGTTCGGGGTAGAGACGTCCTGGCCGGCACAGGTGTGGCGAAGGTGGTCGACACACTGCAGGCTGGGGAACGAGATGGCATTTCTCGACCACGCCACCTGAGGGTCGTGCGCCCGAAGCCAGGCCATCCCCAGGACCAAGGGGAAGTGCAGGTCCGCCGTCACATAAAACTGGATCGCCTCCTCATGGTTCCCAATGGCAAGGCGCAAGGGCTGAGTAGCGAAGTTGATGGGCCCCGCCACAAGTTCCCGCCCATCAATAGTTTCGACCCTCAACGGAGGGTCCACTGGAACCAAGGGAACCTTGTAATGGGCCACAAAGGCCTGGTCCATAAAGTTCGTGGTGGCCCCCGAGTCCACCAGCGCGTGCGCCTGGAGCCCCTCCGACCGGTTAGCCAACAACACCCGGGTGTTCAAAATCAGGTGCCGAGGGGGCTCACAGTCCACAGCCGCCGCCTCCGGCGGGGCATGGTCACCTGCCTGACCCAGAGTTTCCCCTAGGCCAGGCCTGACCCGTTTCCCGGCTGGTCACGCCGAGGCTCCGGAACAGGCTTGAGCGATCCACTCCGCTTCCGGGGACACGAGGCGGCGAAATGTCCAGCCTCGCCGCAATAGAGGCACAACCCCCCTTGGCGTCTCCGCATCCGCTCCTGGGCCGTCAGTTGAGGTCTGGCTGCTCCGAGCTCCATGGGCTCCTCAGCCGTCGCCACCAAACGCGGTACGGTCCGGGGCGCTGTTGGTACGAAACGCGGGGGTGCCGGCACTGTCGGTGGTTCCGGAAGAGCCCTACGGGGCCGTCGCCGTTGTAGGCGGGCATCGATGCGCAGGCATTGGGTCACCAGCGTGTCCAGGGTCTGTGGCGCCTCCACCCGAACCAGCTCGTCCTGCATCTCATCGCAGAGGCCGTCCTGGAAGGCATCCATCAGCGCCGCCTCATTCCAGGCCGAATCCTGGCCTAGCAATCGGAACTCCGCAATATAGTCCTGCAGGGGGCGCTTGCCTTGGCGGAGGTCTTTGATGCGCCTCGCTGCCGTCTGCACCCGGAGGGGGTCCTCAAACATGGTGCGCAGGTGTTGCAAAAAGCCCTGATAGTCCAGAAGCAAGGGGCTGTCTTGCAGCAACAGGGGCGTGGCCCATCGGGCGGCAGTGCCAGAGAGGGAGCTGATAATAAAAGCCACCCGAACCCGGTCATCCGGAAAATCCTCCGGCCGCATTGCCATGTACAGCTGGCACTGTCCCAAGAAGGCCGGGAACATTTCCTGCTGTCCAGAAAACTTATCTGGCATGTTCACTGGGCATCTTGGACGGGGAAGGGGAGCAGGTGGAGCTGCTACAGGAGCATTTCCCAAAGCAAGTTGTGCAGTTAGCTGTGCTACTTGCTGTTGCAGAAGTTGATTGGCCTCCAGCATCTGCTGTACCTGCTGCTGCAGCTGTTGGTCCATCGTGGGTTAACGATGGAGTTTTGGGTGACGAACAAGATGATCTGTCCCCCCCCCTTCAGAGACCCACAAAAACACAGCCAGCCGAGGGTTAAGACTCACTTGGCACACTCCGCAGTTCTTATCTCAACCTTGGCAGCGATATGCACACCGTCTGCCAAGGACTTTATTGGTTTACACAAACAAGAAAATCACCTACGTAGCTTTGCCGTTCATCCAGCTTCCAAGACTACGAGGTTGCTCCGTTTGTTTAGCTGTGCAGTTAGCTTTGTTCGTCACGAACTTCGTGACCCATTGTACTGTCTTAAATAGATATGCTTCTGGGTGTGGTCCAGTGAGTCATGGATCCTATGACTCCAATCCAATGACTCAGGATTTCCTCATACGCCGCAGCTGCAGTACCCTTTTCTCTCGCCTTCTTTGGCGTGCGTCCAGGAATGACGTCTCTCCCTCACTCTCATCTGAGACACCTGTTTCCCCACTACTTGGCTCTCTTTCAGCTGGCACCTGAGCCGGTGCCAGAGGGGGAGGGCTGGGAGATCTGGCTGGCTCCTCTTCCTCCTGCTCAGAGTTGCCTTCCTCCAAAGGGATAGGCTCAGAGGACGGGGCCACAACAGTACCGGGGGAGCTGCCGCGCCACCACACTCTCAACAACCTTCGCGAGAAAGGGAAGGTTGGAGACAGGACGATAATTTACCAAAACAGCCGGGTCCAGGGAGGGCTTCTTGAGGAGGGGCCTCACCACTGCCTCCTTCAAGGCAGGCGGAAGGACACCCTCACTCAAAGAAGCATTTATAATCTCCTGGAGCCAGCCTCGTGTAACCTCCCGGGAGGCCAGCACCAACCAGGAGGGACACGGGTCCAATAAACATGTGGTAGCGTTCAGTCTACCCAGGATCCTGTCCACGTCCTCGGGAGCCACAGGATCGAACTCAGCCCAGATAACACTCTCAAGACTGGGCTCAGTCACCTCGCCCGAACTAACCCAGTCAGTGGCCAGCTCATCCCGAATCTGAGTTATTTTATCATCCAGATATTGAACAAAATCCTCAGCACGTCCCTGCAAGGGATCCTCCCGCACTCCCAGGTGAAGGAGGGAGCGGGTCACCCTAAACAGGGCGGCTGGGCGATTATCTGATGACGCAATAAGAGCGGTGAAATAATTAGATTTCGCTGCTTTTATTGCCACTAAGTAAGTCTTAATATGAGCTCTTACTAGTGTCAAGTCAGATTCAGAGCGACTAGCCCTCCAACCACTCTCTAGGCGTCTTTTCTGGCGCTTCATCTCCCTCAGCTCCTCGGTGAACCAAGGAGATAAGTGAGTTCGGCGCCGGGTCAGAGGCCGCAAAGGCGCGACCCGGTCCAAGGCCCCACCGGCTGCCCTATCCCAGGCAGCCACCAGGTCCTCAGTCGAGTCGCGTGTCAGTGTCTCAGGAAATGGCCCAAGCTCCGTCTGGAACCTATCAGGATCCATCAGGCGCCTGGGGCGGAACCACCTAGTTGGTTCCGCCTCCCTGCGATGAGGTGTAACGGTCAGAAAGTCGAGACGAAGGAGCGAGTGGTCAGTCCATGACAAGGGTTCAACACCTATATCCCCAATATCATGACCACTCAACCACTGACCAGAGACAAAAACTAAGTCCAGGGTGTGTCCACCAATGTGAGTCAGGCCCTGAATTACCTGGGTCAGGTCCATGGCCGTCATGGAAGCCATGAACTCCCGAGCCATCTCAGATGTTTCACCGATAGATGGCAGGTTGAAATCCCCCATGACTATAAGCTTGGGGGTATCAACCGCCACCTCGGCTATAACATTGAGAAGCTCGGACAGGGTCGTTGCCACGTGGCAGGGAGCCAGGTACGTGACTAACAGACCCATCTGCCCACCAGGGCCCCATCTCACAAAGGCGGACTCACACCCGGCTATCTGAGGTACAGTGGCCTCCCTCGGACCCAGGCCTTCCTTAATAATGACCGCTACTCCCCCACCCCTGCCCTGGGCTCTCGGCTGGTGGAATGCAAGGAAACCCGGTGGACACATCTCCACGAGGGGAACCCCCCCCTCGTGGCCCAACCAGGTCTCGGTAATGCCGGCCAGGTCCGCACCCCCCTCTTCAAGAAGATCACATATGGGGGGGCCTTGTTTACCATGGACCTCGCATTGCACAGCAACAGCCGGAGCCTCGGGTCCTGAGACTCTAAACAACCCGGGGAACAGGAATAGCTCCGGGGACCGGGGCGCGCAATCGCTCGAAGACAGCGAGTGCGTGCCCCCAGCACATGATATGGTCCCCTGCTCTCGCCATATCTGCCCCTCCCACATAACGTAGTTATCACACCACCCTCAACAGAGGGCTCGTTGAGAGCCCTCTTGCCTCCAGAAACTAAGCCCCCCGTGGCATCAAAGACTGTCGGGCCTGTCCCTTTCCCCCCCGGGTTTCCCCCCAAACCCACACCCTCCCCCACCCCAGAACCCCCTAAAACACCCCTTAAAAAAGTCCTTAAAAACCCCTCAATCCCCTTTTCGCGACATGCCACCTCTTGGGGTCCCAAAACCCGTCATTAAGGTAGGCCCTCGATAGTGTGGAGGGCCAAACCCGCGAGAGGGGGGAATCTCGCAGGGCAAGAAGCGTCGACCTAGGAAGCATCCAACAGAAGTGGGCCAGAAATAGTGGCATGGCAAAGGTCCATGATCATAGTTCAGATAATGTCCTGAGGCAGGAACCAGATCAGTCAGGAGAAAAACGCCACTACCCTCTCACGGTAGCGGCCAAAGAGTCTCTGCATTCTGTCTCAAGAGAGGGAATGTCCAGACCACCCTCTCACGGTGGTCCAATCAGCAGGCACGTTGGAAAGTCCAAGGCCACTCTCTCACCGTGGCCCGGCGAATTCATCCTGCGATGTGACACCCCCTCAAGGTGGAAATATCAGAATCGGCTCCACAGGTCCTCCCGTGAGCTGGCCTGTCTTCTAATGGCCAGCCAGCGGACGATGGAATGTTGCTAGAAAGATGGTAAAAAAGGCCAGGAGTCCAGGCACAGGCAGCTGATGGAGAAACAGCATGATTTAAAGGGCCAGCGGAGGGCAAACTAGCAGAAGGATGGAATGCTGCTAGAAAAGGCTAAGGGCAGCCGGAGTCCAGGCCCAAATAGCTGGTGAATAGGCGTAGGTTAGAGGGCCAGCGGAAGACAAGCGGGATGGGGGGGGATGCTGAGGGCTTCACCACGTCTACCAGCGCCCTCAGCCCACCACCAACTGCCAACGCCCTCTCACCGCCGTCGCTGCTCGCCACTCGCCACTCGGTCCTCCTTGTTCCTCGCCGCGCCGCCATCTTTCGCAGCGCCGCCCAGCACCGCCCAGCTGTTCTTGGGCGGCGGGAACCTCCGGAGGCCTGCTAGGGCCTACTGGGGCCTGCTGAGGGCTTCGCAGCGGCTGCCCTCTCACCGCAGCCACCGCTAGCCGCTCGCCGCCATTTCGTCGAGTTTCGCCGCTCCGCACCGCTCCCCCACCGCGCCGCCATCTCCGCAGCGCCTCTCAGCTGTTTAGAGGCCCGGAAATGGCGAAAGCGGCGGGGACCTTTAGAGACACGCTGGCGGGCTACAAACCCACCAGCGTGTTGGCAAAATGCTCCGCTGGCTGGGCGGGGGGTCGCCGATGGTCCGCAGCCCCCCCGGACCCTCTAAAGCCAGCCAAACGACCCATCCTCAAAACGGAGCCCTAGATGCAGTCGCCATCTTGGGCATGCGCAGAAGAGTTTATATTTGTGTTGAATTTATATTTACTGACAAGGGAAAAAAAAACCCAGAAGGGTATGACTAGCTAAAGAGAGCTAAATTGCTTGAAGTAGATCTATACTAGTCTCCAGCAGTGGGTTTCAATTTAGTTTGCTACTGGTTTGTTTGTGTGTGTGTGCATGTGCGGACGCATGCATGTGACACTTCTGTGTATGTACAGAAGCATCTGGGCAGGTGGGCGGAGCCTTTCACTGCCACCGCTACCGATTTGCCCGATCCAGGGTGAACTGGTAGCAACCCACCACTTCTAGTCTCCCTTTATTTTTTTGTTGGTAAACATAAATTCAACACAAAAATAGTTTGTCGTGAAAGCGACTGCCTGTGAAGGCTCCTGGATTGGGGCTGAAAGACGAAAGTGGAAGCAGTATGCTCCGTCCCATAATTGGTAGACCAGGTTGTCCTAACAGACCGGTCTCACCAGAAAAAACACATACAGAGTACAATTTTCTCCATGCTGCCATAATATTTGACGAACCCATCAGAAATGTTCACTGTTACTGCTAGGATCCTATAGAGGCCTCTGGGAATAATTCAGCTATCAGAGATTTGAATTGCCTGATGTGCTACATTCCTTTTTCATACAGCTAAACCAATCTACTGTTGTACACTTAAGGCTGAGAAAAACTGGTCAGGGTCCTTGGTGCTCTCTGAGGTTGCCTGTTTTCTTGCAGATGTTTCATTATCCAAACTAGGTAACATCATCGGTGCTAGTAAAGGGTGCAGTTTGCTGTCAGTTTATATTCTGGTGCAGTGTTGGTGGGGGTTGTCAGGGATTCTTTGGTTGGGCTGTTAACTGTTGGCTTCTTTGGCAGTTTCTTGATTGGGGTATAGTTTACTTGATTGTTGGTCTGATGTTAATCCTGGAATTAATCTAGGCTTATCTGGGTGCTGATTGCTGGTGGAGAAGTGCTGGAGTCTTTTTGTTCCCTTTTGGGTTGCATAGCCTATAGATGTTGTTAATGTCTATGTGTCTATTGATGGCTAATTTGTCAGGGTGCCTGGCTTCTAGAAATTCCCCGACATTTTTGGACATGGCTTGGTCTAGGATAGTCATTGAAACTAAGGTTAAATCTGTCTATTATGTTGTGAAATTAATGAGTTTTCATCATGTCTTCTGATGCATTCCGCCAGCCACCTTTCCAAACAGAGATGACTTAAAGGAATGTTTTTACAACTCACGTAAAATAGCTTATGAAGTAATTGCTCATCTTCTGTCAGCTGTTGTAGTTAAGTCTAATATATATGAAATGCAATACTACTCAATGTTTTCAGGTTTTGTCCTAAAGTCACAATTATCATGTTCTTCATGTAAACTTAGTAATGAGCAATGGTGCTAATTTTGTTTTGTATAATGATCAGAAAGCATGAGCCTTTGTAGAATAGTATCTCTCTCTCATCTATCTTTTTGTGTTTCTTTGATGCACAGGATGAATTCCCACCTAATATTCCTAAGAGCTGTAGTAAGACTCTTGACCTAAGGTCTTCTCTTCAGAGAAATTGTTAGAGCATGACTTGGTCTCACATTTTCTTTTCTTTTTTTAGCTGTACTTCTCTTAAAATTGCAGATAAGAGGACTACAATGTTACAATGACCCAGTGGCCTTTCCTTTATCTTCATTGACTTGTCAGGGTCAACACTTGCTTTTGCAGCTTAGGGTAATTTACTGCAGTTTAAAAACATAGCCAGTGTTACTTTCCACTTTAAAGGCCAGCAAGTTCACATCACATGGGAAACAACAAGTTTTTCTTTGTTATTAAAGGTGCATTGAAGTTGGTAACCTTGATCAAGAAATTCTGCTTTACCCTAAGCATGACACCCGTAATGCTATATCACAGGTATCAAACTCAATTATATCTTTTGCCTTTGTAGAGCTGGGGTAGGTGTGGCCTGTGGGTGATGCATCCAGCCCACAGGCCACCAGTTTGACAGGCCCGTGTCACATCATTTGCTCATTTCATCTTCTGTTTGCAATTTCTTTCTAAAATCAACTTGAATAGCCATACTCGTCTCTTTTAATTTAAGTCTAGTTTTCTAATGATGCATTTTTTTCAGCTGCTTTTAAGATGATACATTGGAGTACTTTTTCATATTAACAGATAAACATACCCAACAAAAAGTAATGCAGCATTCTGGAACATTTGAATATGGAATAATTTGTGTTTTAGTTTATATATTGATTCAGTTCTTCTGTTGTCAGGTATATGACATTATGTTGTATAGAAATGGGAATGCACCAGTGGTGAATTGCTCCCGGTTCGGCCCGGTTTGGCTGAGCCGATAGTGGTGACATTGTGAAATCACCGAACCAGTTCTCTTTGACTGGGAGCTGGGCCCTCCCGCCCACCCCCACTTTATTCCTACCTTTATTTCTGTTTTTTTAGCCCAGTTGATAGGTGCAGCAGAGTGGATTGCCGCACCTCAGCTGGCCAGAAACCTAACACGCTTGTGCGGAGCACAAGTTTGGCACACGTGCAAGCAAAGTGAGCATGTGCGCAGCAATGACACGGAAAGTGTGTGCATGAAGAGAACCAGTGGTAACACTGGTTGGAACCCACCACTGGAATGCACATATGTTATGCTTTACATATGCCTTTTTCCCAGCCAGCAATATCCATAGTATTACTAAATACTAGACAACCCATGATCCATTGGTACATTGTTTCCATTGTTTCCTTAATGAAGCAGAGAAAAGCACATGGGCAGAAAACCAGTGGGAACAGAAGCAACTTGAATTGAGTTTCTTTGTGGGAAGTTGGCAGGGAGCATTAGAAACCTTCCTTCATCTCTACCTTTCCTTTCATTCGTCCCTCCTTCCTTTCTTCCCTCTCTCCCTTTCTCCTTACTTCTTAGCTTGCTATACCTTCCTTTCTCCCTCTCTGCCTAGAATTCCTGCTGGTTTCCCCATTTACTTTGCTTGTGGGAAGCTTGCAGGGAGAAAGTCACTAGGAAAGCCACCAGGGAGTTGCAAGCCCAAGGTCAGTAGGCAAGTAAGGGGCTGTTGATGGGTCAGAGAGGGAGTGGGTCTGTGTAAGGTTGCACAAGGATGTGGATTGAATGGATGTGCATGAGAGGTGCCATAGAAGTTGGGTAGGGTGTATGGGATGTAACACCAGTTGAAAAGTACACAGGGGTATGGAGGAGTATGTGGTTTGCAAAGTGTATGCAGATGGGGTTCATAGTTTGGGAAGGTTCACATGAGTATAAAAGAGGAACCTTGTGGATCAGATAATGCATGCAGGGGTGTGCACATCATGCTGCATGAGTCAGGGAAAGTGTGTGCATGCTGCAAGGGTCAAGAAGGATGCATAAGAAGTGCCACATGGGCATGGAAGGGTCCATGTGGAGCAACATGGGTCAGGAAGGGTGTTCAGGGTATGCAAGAGCTGCCCTGTGGGTTGGGGAAGATACATGGAAATGTGATGCATGGTGAGGGAGCCAGTTGGGGAGGGCATGCAGGAGATGGATTGGGAAGGGTGCATGGGGATGTGCAAGAGGTTCTACAAAGATCTGAGGGGGCACACACGGGGGGTACCTTCCCTTCCCTTCCCTTCCCTTCCCTTTCCAGCAGGTAGGTAAGTGGCTCCTGCTGGGTGGGGGGGGGGAGTGTGGGATTGCTTGAGGGGCCAGGAAGCTGTGAGGGAATATTTAAAATGAAAATCATGTGACCAGAGTTGCCTACAGGAGCACCAAAGCAATGGCAACGCAGCAACATTGAAGGAGACAGAACTCCAAATTTCATTTGCCTGGGCGTATTGGATCCTATTATTCTGTAAATTAGCCCAATTGAGTTCAATAATTATTGCCCTATACTTCCAATTTTGCTCAATTGAAGATTACAAAGTAACTTTACTAGTATATAGATCAGAGGTCTTCAAACTTGGCAGCTTTAAGACTTGTGGACTTCAACTCCCAGAATTCTATGCTGGCTGGAGAATTCTGGGAGTTGAAATCCACAAGTCTTAAAGCTGCCAAGTTTGAGGACCCCTGATATATATGTTTTCATAGTGTCCAACAGAGGTTCTTTTCACACCTTACTAAAAGCTAAAATGACAATCACTTCTGTTGTCTGTAGAAAATTCAGCTTTGAAAGCAATAAAAGGGAGAAAGTTAACTTTTCTACACCAGGAGTGCTTGCCATTGCTGTCTTAGTTAAATTTATGTTCTTTTTACTGCTGTTTAAATGTGGGAGTCTGAAATGAAATGCTAAAGCTTGCAGGTTAATCATTATAGTATATGATTAAATTATTCTGAAAGAGGCACAAAGCAGGTGCAAAGACAAAAGACCCATTAGAAAGCCAAATCTTCCTCCAGTTAGGCCAAACTAAGAAGATATCAATACTGCTGAAAAGTTTCTACAGGCTGAATCTGAAAAGGACTTAACTTTACTCTTAGTCATGCAAAGTGGCAGGCTTGATACTGCTGCCACCAAGTGGTGAATTTACAAGTTTTGTATATACACAATGTGAAATCACAGCTGCCAGTTCTTTAGCTAGTGTTAGCTTTCGTGCCCAACGAGTTCTTTCCAAGAACCTAGGATGTTGTAAAGTATTGATGTCGTATATGTGCGGATCCAAGCAGTGTGTCTTCTTGCGATTGTCAGATGGAAATTTTGTTAATGCAGATTTTCTAAGTGCTGTCCAACATTTTTTTTGGTATGGCACTCACTGAAACACCCCACCCCACCCCACCCATGGCTGGTTTGAGCCATAACCTTTCAAGTTCAGTTATCAGATCTTGATACTTTGTGCTGTTCTCCTATTCTTTTATCTTCTATTGTACGGTACCTTGGTATTACAATTATCAACATTTTCTTCTTTTCAACTGCTGTGTGTTATGAACAAAGATTTTTTCTGTATTCAGAAATCCCACAATATTTTAATCTTTTCTATTACTTTTTTTAATTTTATATTCCACCAATTTTTAAATACTGGCATATGAACTTTTTTGCAGATGTTGCAGTGAATCGTTTTGGCAGCTGTTATGTCATTTATAATCAGTTTGGACAAACTTCTTGCAGTTTTTTCTGCTTCTTTTGCACAAGCTACATACTGAACCATTTGATGATTTTTCAATTCTGGCTTTGATTACATTAGCTTGAACAGTTCAAACAACTTGCTCTTGAGCAGCCGAAATCAAGCCTTCAGTTGTTGGTTTTTTTTAATGTTCCAGCTGTAACCCAATGTCAGATATTATCTTTATCTACTTTTCCCTTGATCTTTTAACTTCCTATTTTTTAACTTGCATCAATGCTTGTTCTTGGCTGTCTTTTATATATAATCAGCCAATGCACACTTTTCTACTTTGACAGTTCATTTGACCTGGACTAAACCTCTGCCCCCTTTTCTGCAGAGCAGGTATAATCTATCAATATCACTACAGGGATACAATGTATAATGAATAGTCATCAGTTTTCTTGGCTTTTTTTTAATTCAAACTGCTTAGTTTAGCTTGCGTCCAGGTAGATCCAGCAATGTATCATACTGTATAAGGGCTGGGCCAAGTTCAAATGAGCATTTGATGCTATGAGCAAACTATTGCTTCTGTTAAACATTTCTTTTCTTCTTACCACCATACACCTCTGTTCAGAGGTTCTGTTTTCCATTCAGTTCATTTAGAGATGCAATTAATGGGAAGGTATATTTCCAGAGAAATACCCAAAAGGAATCGGTAACAGGCAACATGCTGGATTTTATAAGAACAATTTAAAAACCAAGAATATTTATAAATAGTGGGTATATACTATATTATATGCCTTTGAATGATTTGATTTCAGTATGGGGTCACAATTATCAACATATTGAATAGAAATGTAGCTCTAATACGAAGTGCAGTCTTTCACATACCATGATTTGGAAAAAATACTTTAGACTTCAACAAGTATAACACCCCTCTACTATTGGTGGGTCAGAAGCTTGTGGATGATGTGGAACAAATGGAAAAGTATACTATCAATGGAGGCCTGCACTCAAATCCTTCAAGTCTGATCAAGTCACACGATCAAATGAAGTTTTTTTAAGTTATTCCTAAAGGTGAAAAACAGTGAGGTGATAATCTGTACACAAAATTACATTTTAATGTATTACAAAATAAGGGAGAATAAATGCTAGCAAAAGTCTTATTTAAAATCAATTGTCTTAATTTAGAATGCTGTTTTTTTTCTGCCCAAAAGTTCAAGTTTGCTGCTGTGTCTTTGGATTATAGTACCACAAAGGAGATGAAGGAAACTACAGAATGAACAATAACTACAAATGAAAAGCAAATCGGGGAACGTGCCTACTACAATATGGTTTTATTTAGCATGGAAACATAGAATTTACATCATATGGAGCAATACACACCCATAAGTGAGAGAAATCTTTACAGGTTTCTCTAGGCAAGTATTTTGCAATAGACATTACTGACAAAGCCTTTTCATTCCAGCTAGACAGAAACAATGGACATGCCCCTGTGGTTTTTTTAAGTTGTGAAATAATTAAAAGGAGCAAATATCAAACCCCCAAAGTTTTAAAATACACATGACTCAACCCAGAGTACACTCTTAAGTTCCCTCTCTGAAGTGATATTTCCTCTTAGACCCACAGATTGTTCTCAGTTTGATGATATGTATAGTACAGAACTTACTGTACATGCACAAATAAAGTTATTTGATGCATTTATTTTAATTATATCAGAAATTCTGTCAATCAAGCTTAAGTTTCTTGGATTTTTTTTCCTGCCCCAAAGAGAACCATATTTCATTCTTCTTCCCTCTCTTTCCTGAAGCTTTGACATTATGGGGTTTCCCCCCCGCACTTTTATTGACATTTTTTTGCCAGGCAAAGATATAGATGGTGGCATTGAGAAACTATGAGAGTTTTCATGGGAAAGAACACTATGGTTGAAAAATCAAGAAATGAGTGTCTGTTTCAGTTACTTGCATTAAATGGACACGTCTATTCTGCTTATTAGAAGCATATTGAAGAAAATAGTGGGAACATTGGGACCGATCCACAAATTAACACCAGTTTGTACGGATAAGAAGAAGGAATCATGGGAAAGGTTTCACTTTTTAACCTAAGAAGAAGAAAGGCAAGATGAAGTGATGGATTATATAGTGTCAGCTGATGGGCCCCTCAAGTGGGTGACACTCAATATGCTATGAAGTTTATGTTTTTGCCTTTGTGACATCTAATTGTTGACGTTGCTATGTAAGAAAAGAAAATCCAAAGCTGCAGAAACAGAATTGCAGGGAAAGATAGAATATAAGAAGCATGAACACAGGAAAACACAGTGAAGGATGAAATGAATTGACTATCTTGGGCATCAACAAATTGAAATGGATTGGAATTTGATAATTTTAGTCAGAGGATCCTACTGTTTACTACTCAGGACACAAGAAACACGATTGCTTTCATAAAAGATATAGCAAGAATAATATAAAGATACATTGCAGTCCGTGACTGAATATATCAATTAAATTTCACAAATAACCATTTTATATGGTAATGATCCAAGTTTATAATCCAACCACTGGCTGAAGAGGAGGCTGACAAGTTTCATGGTCAATCTGAAATCAACAGAACATTGACACAAAATATACTCTTTGTACAGGTAGTCCTTGACTTACAACAGTTCGTTTAGTGACCATTCAAAGTTACAATGGCATTGAAAAAGGGACTTATGACCATTGCCACATCCCCATGTCACATGATCAAAATTCAGAAGCTTGGCATATTAATGATGGTTTTAATGTCCAAGGGTCATGTGATCACCTTTTGCAATCTCCTGACAAGCAAAGTCAATGGGGAAGCCACATTCCACTTAACAACCATGTTACTAACTTAACAACTGCAGTTATTCATTTAACAACTATGGGAAGAAAGGTTCTAAAATGGGGCAAAACAAATGCCACACTTAGCAACAGAAATTTTCAGTTCACTTGTAATCGTAAGTCAAGGACTACCTGTACTTGGGGATTTGAATGCCAAAGTTGGAAATACCAAGGAGAAAAGGTTGCAGTGTTTGACCTAGGAAACAGAAATGAAACAGAACGTCTTATAAGTCTGAAGTTTTGAAACAATTGTAAATGGACATAACCAGAGAAATGAAACTGACTATATTTTTGGTACAAGGAAGTGGAAAATTTCAATTATAACAGCAAAGAATTGGCCAGGGGCAATTCAGACAGTAGAACAGACTATGAGCTGCTCATGTGCAAGTACCAAGTCAAACTAAAATGGAAGAACAAAGCTAACCAGCTTCCATGATGAGATCTTCAGCATATAGCCTCTATTTTTAAGGAAAACTACAGGAATCGCTTTGAAGACTTGAACCTGGCACTGGGATGGCAAAAGGTTTAGATAAGACTTCACAAGCTCTTCTTATTTATTCCGTCTATAAGCAAAATATATATTGAGGGAGACTGGTTTATAAAAATATGAATGCAATTTTAAAAATGAGGAAGAAAATTCAATAGCTTATGCTATATTGACACAATTCTGATGGCTGAAATTCAAATGAACTACAAGCTGCAGTCATAAAATGAAGGCTTGGAAAAGACAATAGAATATTGTGAGACGTCTGAATTGTGCAAGTAATGGTTTTCCCTGTGATAGTGTATGGAAATGAAACTTTGAAGAAGTAGGATAAAGAGAGTATTAATGTTTTTGAATGCTGAATTGGAGATGATGCCTAAAAACACTAGGGTAGTTAAAGAAAACAACACAACATAAACAAATCAGTCCATAGTTCTCATCCAAGATACAAAAGACTAGGCTCAAATTATCACATTTTGTACATCTTATGTAAATACAATCTGTAATGCTGTGGAAGGAAGGAAGGAAGGAAGGAAGGAAGGAAGGAAGGAAGGGAGGGAGGGAGGGAGGGAGGGAGGGAGGGAGGGAGGGAGGGAGACCAGAAACAAGGTGAATGGCTATAGCAGCAATGGAGGTAGCATTGGAAGACCTGAGGGGCAGATTGGGGATATATCATACTGGGAAGATCTAAGTATTTACTAATCATCAAAACTGAGGTAATGAAATATAATTCATTTTATTTGAAACAAAGATGAGTCCATACAAACTGATAGCCATAATTTTGTATTTTTTTTCATATTCTGCAATGCTGTTCCACCTTTGTAGCAAAATTGTCATTAAAATGCATATTCTAGAAATGTTTATTAGATGAATTTTTTTCTTTTAAAAAAAAACATATTCCAGATTAATATAATAATAGGAAGGAAGACATTTGGGAAGGAACAATGCAAAATGTATAAGGATTGGAACTACCTAATAAGGCTAGCCTTAAAATGCTTCAGTAAAATACATCACTTTTACGTGATTATGGAATCTATTTCAGAAATTCAGAGCATCCACAAAACTGGATATAATGTCATTAGAAAAGTAGAGGATGTCTATCAGGCTCTGTATTAAGTCACAACATATTCATAAATATAAGATGCTGACCAAAGCATGAAAGGAAAGTGATTATTTTCAAAGCTGTATTTGTGAGGTTTCATGTACTATGGATACTGTTAGCAATAAAATTATATAGATGGAAATAATCTGGCCCTCCCCATTTATAACAATACACTCACATTTGTCATAGATGATTTTTCCCCCTAAAAAGAATTCAGAGGTACCCTTCATTTTGATACCAGAGTATTCATTAGTCTTTCAAGAAAAGCTGCAGTACACTTCATCCATTCGTGATGTTATATTAAGTTTGCTATAAAATTAAAGCGGCCTCTTAGGAGCTATGTTTTCCAGAGGCAAAAAGGGAGTGGCATCATTTTACCTCTCTGCAGGCCATAGCAGGGCCCCATTTGAATATTAGGTAGCAGTTCTTGAGGACTTCCTTGGTTAGGAAGATACTTGGTTAGAGTTGGGCCTGGTTAGTACTTGTATTGGAGACTGTTATGACTATTGATTAGTCTACGACTTGGAAAACATTGTCTAGAAGAAAGTAATGACAAATAACTGTCAAGGTTTTCCTGAAAAGCTTTATGAATGTATCTATAGGTAGCCCTCAACTTATAATAATAATGGAGCTGCCCGTCACAGTCATAAGGCATGATGGTCTTAAAGTGGGTCATCATGTGCCTGGCCCGATTTTAGCTTTTTGTGGTGGTTGTTAAACAAATTACAATGGTTGTTAAGTGAATTTGTAATGATTAAGCAAACACCACGATTGTTAAGTAAACCCATTGGTTGTTATTGGAATTTTTGCCAAATCCAGAAACAAATTGGAATCATGTGACTGCAGGACATTGCAAAAAGCCATATCCTGGCTCCTGAGTGCCTGAAGTGCAGTCATGTGACTGGGGGGGGGAGCTGTCAGAACTTCAGAACCGTCATAAGTAACTTGTTGGTTATCCATTATAATTTTTGACTTGTCATAAGTCAAGGACCATTTGCATTTAATCACACATTGCCTTGAGACATCTTTACTGCTGAGAAACAAATTGTTCTGGACATAGAAGTATGTCCTCCTAACTGAAGTTATATTTGTATCTTTCAACATGGTGACCAGACTTGGGCTACAAAATTCTGGAGCAGGGGTCCCCAACTTTTCTGGCTCTGTGGACTGGCAGCAGGGTGGGAGAGGCAGGGTAGGAGATGGGATGATTTTGCACACATGCCCACCGCTGTGTGCAGCCCAGGTCCCAACAAGCTACGGACCACTACTGGGCCACAGTCTGTGTCAAAGCGTGAATCAGCTTCGTTCGCCACCCTGGGGAAAACGGTGATTAATTAGAGGTGACTGGATCTTGTTTCCCATGGTGTATACTATCCAAGAAAGAAAACTCGAATTATGAATGGAAAGATGCCATTACAAAATAATGCAGTGACAGTCTGGTGGTTGAGGACCTATGCTCTAGAGCAATTCTAGAGGTCAGCAAAAATATATATTTAAAAAATTGCTGCCATCTACTGGTCACTCATTTTTTGTAATCCAAAACTTGCAGGTCTACATATTATAAATTATAATGAAACTACTGTGATTTTTCCTTTCCCCTCGATTTTTTTGCTTACACTAAGCTGTCAAATGCACGTATCTTTAAACTGCTCTTGAGCTTATTTAAGTCCTAATCAGTCAACTTTGTTTCTGTGTAGATCTCTATATAAGGAGTGATGACTTGTCCTTTCCTCTTGAAGTCCCGTTGATGTCCCTGAAGAATCATTCACCATGGAAGCACTGTATCTGCAAAAGGAAGACCTTGTATCTACAGAAATACTTCCATTTAAACTTTTGGAAGGTCCATTGCTTGTGGATGATCATACTTTTTCAATCTGGGCATTTTGCAGGCGAGTGGATTTCATTTCTCAGAATTACCCAGGAAGAACAGCCAATGCTGAGAATCCTTAGAGTTGAAGTTCGCACATCTGGAAATTGTTTCCCCAGCCTCAGGAAACTGAGTGAATGGCTCTTCAGTGACATCATTGGCACAAGTTTGAAAGGGGAGGGGTTCCTTATCATTCTTGAGATTGATGTGCAAACCTATCTCTGAAATGCCTCTTCTTTTCTTGATTTCTGGGTTCCCTCGACACTTCTCCCAGTTACCTCTGTCAGTGGAAAACCTTGTAGATGGAGACTTTTATTTCAGAAACAGATTTATCTATCTTGGCTACTCCAAGTTATTTAAAGGAGTCTACGTCTTTTTTTGCCTTTCCTTTTCTTCTGCTGGATTATCATTGGAAGAAATGAAGGAAAAAAACAAGAATAAGGAAACATTTACTGATCTGGACTATTTTTCTTTAGTATGACTGCACGATGAGCGATCAAAGCATTTTATTAACCGCCATATAGAGCATAAATACCCATCCCAGTTGGAATAAGGCAAGGACAGGGTAATAAGTCATACGGAAGTGTACAGGTTATCCTTTTCAAGATATCTTTGGGTTACCAGAGCATTGATTTCTTTATTTCTTCTGGCCTTTAGAATCTCCTTTCATGTATATATGCTAGTACACTGCTGTAAAATTACCATGACAAACACAGATATTGTTCATAACTTGGAAAGGAATTTATAGCCTGTTTCATCAATTCCTACACAGTTAAACAACAAGAATTCATGTGCAGTTAACAGGCCTTGAAACAAGTGGTTTACTGTCTCCAGGTATTTACAATCAAAACTAGCTGGCTATTGTATGTATGATGCATGCAACAGTGTTTTCGATCACATTTACAAAGCCTCACAAGATATATTTATGTAACAATCACTGAAAAAATTAAAGCTGTGCAGGAAAGGGAACCTGAAGTTTCTATTTACTACTCAATTAAGTGTTTGATGAAATAACACTTTGAAGAGAAAATTTAAGTAGGCAGAAAATTAAGCTTTTCTTGGCCTGTCTGATCTGGATTTGGCGGGGGGGGGGGGATGTAATATTTTATCCTCAAATGGTCGTTCAAGCAGTTATTTCTTCCATTACCATTTCCTGATTGTCTGAGTATTTGCACAATCTTCCCTCTTGAGATGTATTTTCCAGTATTATGCTAACCAGTCAAGATTTGCAATCTGACCTAAGGAAAAAGAGAACTTACACTGAATCTGTTTAAGATGGGAAATGAAGCCAAAAGAGGTAAAAGAGAACAGAAAAGATAGCCGATAGCTGCAATAATTATGTTTGTAGCTCTAAGTCTGTATAACTGACCATAAACTGTACCTCTTTCCCATTACTTACACTAACTTTGTAAATGGTGCTCCAAGGAAATTCATATTAAACTTATTCTTGGGTTCTCTAAGCCTCTAGGGCAGGGGAGGCAAACTCAAGGCCCCGGGTCAAATCTGGCCCACAGGGTGCTTAAATCTGGCTCATGAGGCCTGCCTGGAAATAGCAAAGGAACAGCCTCTGGCAGCCAAAATGGGGTATGGGGGGGCACGTGCAGCCCCCGTGCCCCATTTGTGGTCTGGATGGCCTCCTGCAGCACTCTGCAGTCCAAAACAAGGCATGGGGGCTTCACACAATCCCCCCGCACCTTCTTTTGGCCTGCAAAGTGCTGCAGGAGGCCATCCAGGCAAAAAATGGGGCATGGGGGCCTGTGTGGCTCCCTGCACCCCTATATGGCCAGCAGAGTGGTGCAGGAAGCACCATCTCCCAGCCCCTCCCCCCAGCCCATGGAGAAGAACTACAAATGCTGATCTGGTCCTTGAAGAGATCCAGCTTGATACCCTTACTCTAGGGCAGAGATATCGAACTCAAGGCCCAGGGGCCAGATCCGGCCTGCAGGGTGCTTAGGTCTGGCCCGCAGGGCTGCCTGGAAACAATGAAGGACCGGCCCGTGATGTCTCTGCCAAGAAAAATGGAGCTGGGGGAGGGCACTGGCAGAGGGCTACAGGAAGCCATCACGGCTGATAATGGGGCCCAGGAGGGCTGCACGCACACCCCCATTTCTGTTTTGGCTGGCAAAGGGCTGCAGGAGGCTGTCACAGCTGAAAACTAAACTCGGGAGCCCGTTTTTGCTGGCAGAGTGCTCAGGGTTAGGGTTAGGGTTAGGGTTAGGGTTCCCAACGTGAGTGACGTCAAGCTGGCCATGCCCACCATGGCCACACCCCACCCACCCCTCAGGTCAAACACAAACCTGATATGGCTCCCAATGAAATAAGAGTTTGACACTCCTGCTCTAGGGTTACTCCTATGTATATTCCCACATTCCCCCCTCCCCCCAAAAAGACATATGAGGCAGGAGTGTGGCATCAGAACAACCAATGAAGATATATACCCGGCTTTCAACAGATCCCTTTATCTTCAACAGGACAAAATGAAGTCTTAGCATTGTGCCTGTCTATATCGGACTGAAATATTATTTATTACTTTTTTTCCAAAACTGCCAGGGTTTTTTTTTCCCCCCGAGATCAGATCTGAAAGAAAGGATTAATATTGAAATGCAACAATGTGGCACTAACATCATCATAAATGTGAGAAAAGCAATTCCAGACAGGAAAGAAAAAGCTGTTGTGGAAGGAATTAGTGACTTCACCCTCAAGAGTTTTGTTTGCAGACAGCACACGCACACAGATGGATATCAGCATTCTTTCTCTTTATCAGCAAAAGGAAAACACCATCTGGGTTCTGTTTTCTCACATTACTCGCTGCTTACCATGATTCTGTGACTAGTCATGAATCTCATGAATAAAGAGTTAAAAACCGGAAGAAATATCAAGCAGCCTCTCGTCCCTCTCCCTCCTCTGCCCCTTCCTTTGCCGGCTTTGGAAGAAGTGATGGATACTCATTAAACTCATCTCCCTGTTTATGGACATATGAATAAATTATTTGTTAGCGGAAGTGTTACATTATTACCTGATCTCTTATATATATCCTTTGCTAATAAAAACATTGTCCTCGTTTTTTCTTTTTTGCATAGTATTATTTGTTTTAAGGCAACCATGTTGGAGAAACTAATAAAGACCAGACAGTCTTTTATGCTTTTCTGTGGGATTGTTTTGTTTTGTTTTGTTTTGTTTTGTTTTGTTTTGAGTAGATAAATGATTAGATTCAGAAAATCAGTTTCATTCAATTATTTACGTAACTTGATTTACTTTGGATGCCTAAATCAAATTGATGAATCAATTTTGAAGTCTTTTCATTTCCAATTGTATTCAGAAAGTCAATCAGACTGTCTATGAACTGACTGGAAGCTTTGTACAGATCTAGTTGAAATACATCCTGTAATTACTGTTCTGTGTGTGAATAACAGCCAATGATAGTAGTTTGGCAATTTCTACTGTGTAAATGCTATTTATTTTACTACGAATAGTACTAGTGATGGACAACATACCTCACAGACAATACTTTCAGTATCTTAAGATTCATACATTTTAAGACCATAACTGCCAAAAGGCACTTAAAACATTATTCACTCACCTGAACCTTAATCTAAGCCATTTGATAATCCAAATATTCTACTGCAAGAAATAGGTTGATTGTATTGTTACATTTTAACCTGTTTCCTACTGTGTGGTGTAAAAGTTCTATTAAAGTGACAGAATCTAAACCCCAATAAAAATGAAGGTGGAAAAGTATGGGAGAGCATGCACAAAGAAAATTAGTTTCTTCTCAAAATGAAACATATATTTTAACATAAAGGCCATGTTATGTTAATCTGAGTTGAGATAAAGTGGAGATTTTGAATTGTGGGCAAATGTGTTTTCAGAAGGAATGAACATTCAACCTCCACAGGAAGGAACTCTTATTTAAACAAACTGAATATTAATGCATTAGATTGCAGTCATTGTCAAATATTTTATGAGCATTACTAAATTATTTAGTATCAACTACTGAATTATTACCTAATTGCAAAATATTTGATCCAAATGTCTGTTGAAGGAAGTGCTTTTAATAAATATGGAAGTTCAAACAGCTGTGGTATCTCACTTCATGTGCTTTTTAATGGCTGCTCTTTAATTCTGGAGGTTAAGTGGTGACCAAGATTTTACTTGAAAGTGATGTGCAAAATATTCCAAGCTTGAAACAATTCAGGCTAAAACTGGCTGTTTGAGCTTGGAAGTCCAAAACAGAACTTGGCCATTTTGAATGGTATCACTTTGAGTGTTCTAAATAATCCAGATTCTGCAGTTAATTAGTTTTATAGCTTGTGACTAGATTGAATAAATTTGGGTGCATCGCTTCATTGGCAATTTTTGTGGAAATGGACTCAAACCTTTACAAGGCTTTAGAAATAGAACTGTCCCCAGATTCTGAGCACAGATAAGGAGGCCATTTTGACTCCCGCCAATAAGAATGGAGAATCTCTTATCAGGAAAGCCTCCCTCCCTGGATTCTCAAGATAGAAAAGAAGTTATTTCTCTTTGTCCTGAAATGTGTTGGATAATCTCTCTCAAAATCCTATTAACAAATGAAAAAATAACTTTGGTTTTGTTCAGAAGTGAGAAAGGTCCCTTCTAATAGATTCTAAATTTTTGGCTAACTGATTTCCTTCTTATTACAGATGGTTGGTCAGTAAGTATTGCCTTTCTCACAGTTTGAACTTCCAATAATCTAAGTTTGTTCCAACAGGACATAGAACACTTAAGCCATTTTTAAATTTCTCTCATGAGATCTCAGGCAACACAAAATGTTTTGCTGAAATACTTGAAGCAGTACTCTTTGTTCCAGGCTCAAATTAAAACACAAGTTCCATTTTACCCCTTATTCTTCAGGGAATTAAATTACTGTTGATAACATTGGTCATTCTTAAATTCTTGAAATTTCTTTGGAAGGAGGAATTTCCATGGAATAAAACTAATTACAAATCATGGAAAACATGGAAAACTAAATTAAACAAAAATATGATTTATTTTAGACAAATGAAGAGTCAAGGTGATAAAACTGAGGAGGAAAAGATGCAGAAAGGAAACAAAGATGCCAATAAAGCAAATGGAGGAAAATGGATTCATTCTCACGATCGTAATAGCTCACTGCATTCCTAAAACATGTTACTCTCCTGCCAAAAAAGGACTATGCAAATTATCTTTGTGTTTGAATGCAAGGTTTGTATTTATATAATGCATACGAAAAGGAATAGTTTCTATAAATAGCTTTAAAAGGTTAATTTCTTCTTGATGGCTCAAAACTATAAAGAAAGCAAAATAAAAATATAGAAATTATGAGTTCAATTTGTATATTTCTGTTTTCATTTCTGTATTCTTATCTTTGCATTTAAAGCTGAATGATTTTAATAAGGTTACAATTGATACTCAAAGTATAAAAATATTGAGGCCACTCCATTGAGGGTGGAGACAGCAGCCATGCTTGGGAGGTGACTCATACAATCAGATTGGTGGACTGAGCCTGTCAAAATTATCAAGTCCCGCCTCTGATGCTAGGGAACCCAGCTTTTGACTCAGTCCATCAGACTGGACAGTCGTGTGGATTTGTGTCTCTTAGCATATTTTGCTCATTCTTCTAATCATTAATTGTTCTCTCTAGGTTTGATTGCAAGGTTTGACATTAGACTTCTCTGGACTATTCTATTTGTGAATGTGTTCACATTTACCTCAGTATCTAAGATCCCTACTTTCCTGAAGGAAAGAAGGGGGCTCTGCCTCCCTTACTACTATAACTATTTCCTATTGTTATTCCCTTTAGTTGTTTGAATTATTGGCTCTCCTTTAATTTGGTTTGTGGAGCCTAGCACTCCCTGCTCAGGCAGCAGTCTTTCCCCAATTGCCCTGTTCTATCTGTGGAGTCCACCACTCCCTTTATCTTCAATTTGCCGGGCTGCTTGCCTCCCTCCTGTGACGGGCGGCCATTTTAGACTCATTTGCTGACGATTTAGTTCTTGGAAGGATTAACACCCTTTACAATTTAAATTGTCTTTCTGCTGCCTTTAAAGCTGCTGCCTCCTCGTTACAGCTCTTCAGGCTTTAATTGAAGCCTCTGACAGCCCGTTTCAGCATTGTGGAGTTTTGCGCTCCCACTTTGACTGATAGGTGGCCATTTTAGGAGCTCGTCAACTCTAATTTGTACCAGAGTTTAGCGCTCCCCTCAGCAGCTGTTTTTTAGGCTTTTTAGCCTTTTTATTTTAAAGTGCTCAGCCTGCCTGCATGCTTTGCGCCCCCCTCCCCCTTTAATGGCTGGCGTTTTTTGAGCTTTAGCTCTGGAAAGGAGGAACAGGCAGCCATTTTAGCAGCTGTCTCCTCCTCAACTTTGGTGGAGCCTTTGCACCTCCCCCCCCCCCCCTCCTTTACAGGCAAATGTACTTACCTCTGGTATTGTCTGTCTTATTTATCAGGGCTTTGCTGGGTCTCTTGTGGAGCTACACACTCCCTTTGGAAGATCATTTGCCAAGCACTGTAGTGCTAAGTTTAGACCCACAGCCTTTGTCTTGCTGCACTTCTTGATTGGGCTTATACTATTGTCTGGACTTAAAGCCCCTTTTTCAGGAGCGGTCCTTTTATCTGAAGTGCTGCTTACTGACCTGACTTCACTTGACAAACTCTTTCAATTTGGTGATTAATATTCTGAGCACCAACCAAGATGCCTAAGGCTTCAGCTAAGACTAAACATGGCAACAATCCTAATTCTCTGGACCTATCAGGGTCAGAGTTTGGTCCCTCCATGCCCAAAATGTCTCAGGCCGCTGAGGCTGCAGCCAAAAGGTCAACAGTTAAGGCTTCCCAGCCCAGTGGGAAGACCAAACAACACATGGCAACTTCCTCACGTCGAGAAATGCTGCGATAAGGGGTTGCAGAAAGCTTCTGTCAAGTCATCTGCCCAGCGCTCTTCTGAGCCCGTGGTTGGCAATCCTAAACCCTCTAGCAAGGGAACCCATAAGGTTCCTTCATTAGCCCCTGATCAACTATCACTGCAAGATTGCCCACTGTCTACTCATGCTTCCGATTTGTGGGGTCCGGTGACACGATCTGTTGATACGGGAGCCAGCATAGGACATTCTGTCGGCCTAGACCTATTTGTTTCTTCTGCTCCGGTCTGAGCTTCTGCAGAAGCCGGCCCGGCTCATGACCATACTCACCGTTGTCTTCATCCCGATGATGTTCGGTTGATGATTGCTCAGGCAATGCAACAGTCACTCTCAACCCATTATTTGCCTTCATATAGAGAGGCTTCGCCTCACCCTTTTAACACCCTGTCTCCTGAGAGGCATTACGATGAGGATGCTATCTCCATAGCAGCTTCTGCATCCCCTGATCATTTGGAGGTGGGTGAGGCGTCCATGTTTGATGATATTGACCCTCAGAAGCCGGACCTTTCTGAGGATGAGGGGCTCCCACCTGACCAGCCAGCCTTTTCAGGGCTGTTCCCTCAAAACCTTTTCAAATCCTTACTTTTTAAGGCAAGTAACACGGCCCAACTTGGAGCTGGAACTCCTGAACCGGCTTCTACTTCCGCTCAGAGTCCTCTTGATCCCTTGTTTGCTGAACCAACTCAGCAGATCAGGTTATACCTACACCTCCCCTGTTTTTGGACATCATCAAAAAACAGTGGGCAGCACCTAGTGTTCCTCCTGCCCCTTCCTCATCAGATAAGAGGAATTTTCAGGTGGCCTCTGACTTGGCCAACCTCCTTTAAGTGCCAACAGTAGATTCTCCTGTAGCAGCCTTGCTGTCTAATGTTTCAGTTCCCGGGGAGCCAGATAAGGGCCTTCGCCCTGACGAACGTAGGTCTGACCAGGTGTTGCAAAGGCCCACCTGGGAGTGGCGTGGGCCATTAAATCGGCCACCACCACTTCTTTTTTCAATCGGTCGACTTTATTGTGGTTTCGCCAGCTTCAAGATAAGCTTTCCCCAGAAGAGACCCATATTAAGCAGGATTTGAACAAAATCATTGCGGCCCTGCAGTTCTCAGTGGATGCCACCCTGAATGCGGCCTGTTTTGCGTTCAAATCCATGGCCTCGTCTATTGCAGCGAGGCGTTTAATCTGGCTACGTCATTGGCAGGCTGACGCCCGTCATAAATGGCGTTTGGCTTCAGTATCATACTCGGGGGGGAAAGTTGTTTGGCCCTTCATTGGAGCCCTTCCTGATAGAAACAAAGGACAACGAAAAGTATTGCCTACAATGATTCGTAGAGGGGAACCCCGTTTCACCCCCTATCCCCACCGACCGCAGTTTCGGGGAATGGACAGCGGTTCGTCGTCTTCTCGTCCTGCTGGTAATTTTGTTCAAAGACAGCAAGGACCCCATGACAGGTTTTCAAGGGGCAGGCCGTTCCTGTCTAGGCAGCCCTTTCGAGGGGGAGGGGGTCGTTCCAATCAGCGCCGTCGCTAAAACTTCCCTAGTACCTCCCATTGGCGGTAGATTGGCCCACTTCACCAACGTTTGGGAACGTACTACCTCGGATTACTGGGTCCAGGCTACCATCCGATCTGGGTTGGCTATAGAATTTTTTTCCACCACCACCACCCCTGTTGTCTTTTCTTACCTGTCCTCTCTCCCATGATCCCGAACGTCGGGGCCTCATGGACTCGGTGGTCACGCACCTTCTGGCCATCAAGGTTATCCAACCAGTGCCGCGTGACCAAATTGGACAGGGCTTTTATTCTCAGGTGTTTTTGGTACCTAAGTCATTGGGTGGGTGGAGACCTATTCTGGACCTTAAACGGTTGAACCACTACGTGGTTTATCAAAAATTTAAAATGCAATCCTTGCATTCAATTTTAGACGGCATCCGGAGGGGCGATCTCCTCTGTTCGATCGACCTCACTGAGGCTTACCTACATGTTCCTATTCTCCCCTCCCACAGACAATTTTTACGTTTTTGTTACAACAGGGATCATTTTCAGTATAGAGCTTTACCCTTTGGCCTGTCTTCGCCCCCCCCGTAGTTTCACCAACATCCTGGCCGCTTTGGCAGCCATTCTTCGGCTTCGCTCTATTCGCTTTAAAGTTATTTAGATGACATATTGTTGTTTGCCCATTCTCCTCAACAGGCCCTTTTGGATCTGCAATTCACGAGCCAAACTCTAGCCTCCCATGGTTTCTCCATCAATACGGAGAAAAGCCACCTGATCCCCTCCACACGTATTTTACTTTTAGGGGCAGTTATCGATTCCATAGAGGGCAGAGTATATTTGTCTAATGAACGACAATCTAGCTTAAAGGCCCTTATGACTCGTGTGGAATGAACCAAGAAGGCGTCTCCCTTGCTACTATCTCAGTTATTGGGTAAGATGGTTTCGGCCATCTCCATTGTGCCCTGGGCCCGTTTACACCTCAGGGACCTCCAATGGTTTCTGTTACCCTTCCAACATTCAGGCAGGGGCACTTCACCTATGGTGGTTCCAGTTCCCAGGGAGGTAATTTTGTCCCTTAGATGGTGGCGGTCTCCAGCCATTTCTAGGGACTGCCTCTTCTTCGAACCTCAGTGGCTAATGGTTACTACTGATGCCAGCACATTTGGCTGGGGAGCCCATTGTCTAGATCAGGTGGCTCAGGGCAGATGGTCTGCAGTTGAGGCATTGCTGAACATCAACTGGCTCGAGTTACATGCAGTGTATTTGGCCCTTCGAGCTTTTCGCCATCTAGTGTCCGACTCCCATGTCTTAGTACTTACAGATAATGTGGCTGCAAAGGCTCACATTAATCGCCAAGGGGGCACCAGGTCCAGAGCCCTTATGCGGGACGCCAAGAGGTTGGGGCTATGGGCGGAGCGTCAGCTGGCATCTTTGAGGGCGGAGCACATATCAGGGGTGTCGAATGTGCGCGCAGACTGGCTAAGCCGACAACTCATTGACCACGCCGAATGGCACCTGAACCCTCGTTTGTTCCAGGTACTGTCATCCCACTTCGGCACTCCTGTGGTTGATTTATTCGCGACACCAATGAACACCCAGCTTCCGCGATTTTTCACGAGGTTTCCTGCACACCAGGCGGAGGCTATGGATGCTCTCCCGTTGGCCCCAGGGGTTGCTTTACGCATTCCCTCCGATTCCCCTCATCCCGAGGGTCTTGCGGAAACTCATTCAGGAACAAGCGGAGCTGCTCTTCCTTGCACCGCACTGGCCACAAAGGTCGTGGTTCGCTGACCTTCTTCAATTATCGGTGTCTCCTCCCTGGAAACTTCCCTGCCCCGTGGACTGCCTCACTCAAGGGGCAATACTACACCCGGATCCCCAGTGGTTGCAGCTGACTGTTTGGAGATTGAGGGGACGCTTTCTGCAAGACAATCTCCCGGCCACAGTCATAAAGACTATTCAGGCTTCTAGGCGTCCTTCCACGGACCGCATTTACTCAGCCACTTGGTGGGCCTTTTCTACTTGGTGTGAATTACAAGGGGTCTCTCCCATCCGGGCATTGATTGTTCATGTTCTCAGGTTTTTACAAGTCGGCTTAGACAAGGGTCTCTCTCCCAATACCCTTCGACAAGTGGCGGCTCTCGCTTCAGTCACAGGATCCTTTGATACGCCATTTCCTCAGGGGAGCTTCTAACTTATGCCCCCCAGTGTTACATAGGTATCCCACTTGGGATCTTTCTATTGTTTTGAATTCTTTGACAGGTGCACCGTACAAGCCGTTGAACTCTACCAGCCTACGATTTCTGTCTTGCAAAGTGGCTTTCCTAGTTGCGATAACGACAGCGAGGAGGATTTCAGAGATCGCAGCCCTGTCAATGAGAAGTGACTTCTGTGTCTTTCATGCGGATCGGGTGGTCCTACGATCGGATCCCACCTTTGTTCCTAAAATTAACACTGTGTTTCACCGTTCGCAGGAACTTATTCTTCCGGACTTTTGTCCTCGCCCACACAGCCCCTTCGAGAGGCGGTGCCACAAGTTGGATGTCCGGAGGGCTCTCCGGATCTACCTTAACAGAACGGCTGTAAACCGTTGATCAGAGACCTTGTTTGTCTCCTTCCTTCCTGTTTCCTTAGGTTCTAAGGTGTCCTCGTCTACCATCGGTCGGTGGATTCGACAGACGATCGCCACTGCTTACGAGCTTCAATTTTCTCCTGTACTAGCAAGGTTGATGGCACATTCTACACGCAGCGCAACTTCCGCGGCCTGGTTGACACAGGCCTCATTATTGGACATTTGCAGGGCAGCAACCTGGACTTCTCCTTCCCCCTTTATTAAGCATTATAAATTGGATAGGTTTTCCTCGCAGGAGGCAGCCTTTGGGCGTAGTGTGTTACAGGGGGATTTCGCAGAGGGACAGTCACCCGACCAGACTGAGCCCTCCCTTGCCTAGCGCTGTGAACTTGGGTATGTCCCAAGCATGGCTGCTGTCTCCACCCTCAATGGAGAAGGGGCGTTGGTCCTACCTGACACGCTCCTTCTCGTTGGGTGGAGACAGCAGCCATCCCCACCCTTTTCAGTCTGTGTCCCTTCTGGGTTTCCGTATTTCCTCTGGAAAATTTCCACATGACGAGTCTGTTTCTTCTTCCGTCTTCACCAAAAGCTGGGTTCCCTAGCATCAGAGGCGGGACTTGATAATTTTGACAGGCTCAGTCCACCAATCTGATTGTATAAGTCACCTCCCAAGCATGGCTGCTGTCTCCACCCAACGAGAAGGAGCGTGTCAGGTAGGATCAACACCCCTTCACGGCAGACCTGCACAACATGTCACCACCAAACCTAATGCAAAATACCTAGTTTGCTTGTTAATTGCCAGATAACTGTTCCTGTCTCTTACATAGAACTTTATCAAAAACCAGATTTCCTAGCATGCATGGCTAACTGGAAATTTAGGTTAATAGATCACCATCTCTTCAAGCCTTATATAGATCAATATATTTTTTCCTGCACGAAAATCAATGGAAACAGGATATGTTTTTTTGTATTTGCAGTACATGATACAGTGACTATAAAACAAAAAAATCTTTCATGTGTTTCATCTGTAAATCAGATTTGCCAGTATACTCTGCCACATTACAAATTATTAGAACAATTATTCCATCTATTTTTTAAAAAATTAAATGCGCTCTATTTTTAAGTGAAGAAGTTTGTAAGAATGTATTTTTAATGCATCATACAAATGCTTTGTTTATCAAATTATAATAACCCCTGGCTTGCATCCTGTGAATTGAAAATGTGCAACCCCTATGTTAATTCATAGAATACTCCAGGCACCCCTGGCAATCCTTTAAATTTCTATATGTAAAAATACAAATTTTGTGAAAAGTGCCACTCAATTATTTGGAGGGAAGGAAAACCTTTAGAAATTATCAAATATTGGTATACTTGGAAGTCATATAAATAAGATGCCAATTATAATTCAATTAACATGATTATTAAAATCATAATAAAATTACGTAAAAATTTGGTGTTTTTTTTAAAAAAGAACTATTGATCAAGAATATACAATAGTTAGTGAATTTTTTTTAGTAGCTGAACATTCAGCTTCTTCATCTCATTTGAGAGAAGGTCAAGGTAGTGCAAAAGAGTATTTAGATATATATAAAACAAACCAACCTGTGAACTAGATTCTTATTATGCCCATGTAAAGGATATAACAAAAGGCTATTCTAAAAAAACTAGTAGGAAATTAGACTAGCATGCAGCTATTCTCTAAGCATTACTTGACATCACATAATAAGGCAACGCCACGTAATATCCAATGTTCAGGTGGTTGGGTAGTCCGTAGGTCCACTGCAGCAATGTAATTCAGATCTGTCCGAAGTGGTTTTTTGTAGATTGGACATGAGTACAGGCGTGGATCTTTTGAGGCTAAGAAAAGGCAAACAAGAAAAGTTCTTTTTTATAAGGTCATGAAGCAACTCAAATAAAATTTCAATCAATGTAAATTAATTCAAAATGTTAAATAAGTTTAAACATAATAAGGATCCATGGTGGTGCAGTGGTTGTAGTATTGCAGATTAACTCTGCTGGCTGCCGGCTGCTGGCTGCCAGCAGTTCAGCAAGCAGTTCCGATTCTCACCAGCCCAAAGTTTACTCAGCCTTCCATCCTTCCGAAGTTGATAAAATGAGGATTCAGATTGCTGGGGGCAATATGCTGACTCTGTAAGCTGCTTAGAGAGGGGCTGTAAAGCACTTGGAGTGGTATATAAGTCTAAGTGCTATTGCTATCAAATCTTAGCTCGGCCAAGGATAAGTTGTAAAAACCACTTAGAAAAAGACATTTAGGAAGAAAAAGGGAACTAAGGGAAGTTTTTGATAAATTGACAATACAGAATGGGAGTGGGGGGGGGGGACCTTTCTGAAAGACCTGAAATGGAACATTGTATATGAGGAATCTTAATAGGTATTTTTACTGTACCAAATTTATGACATACAGCATTTTTGCATGTTACAAGCAAGTGAAAAGGCATAGCAATGGCAGAAATGCTTTCCAATGGGCGGATGTCCTTAGTGAATAAGCAATAAAATATACATAAAAGCATTTTTTAAAAGTATTGCCTAACTAGATTTTAATCAAAAGATTTCTATGTTTGAGTGAATAAAAACCGTTTAAACCTCCATGTCACTCCCTCCACCACTTCAACAGTTTCACTTCACAGGGAAGAAAGCATCAGACAATAACCTTAACACTCCGGGGAGACAGACAGAAAAGCAGATGCTCCTCCAGGAAATTGTACATCAAAGCAGATGGGAGTTTAAAAATTAAAAGCAGCATGTTGAATTGGGTCCAGCATGTAACGCACAGGCATAATATGTTCTTCAAGTAGCTCAACTCTAGTCAGCCTTTCAGGATAATTAAAATTTCTAGGCCATTTTTAAAAAGAAACATTTATACTGCAATACAGTAATTCAGTTGGGAGAGAACCAGAATGTGGATAATTATTGTCAGGATATCTTTGTCCAGGAAAGTTAATTATCAGTATATCAGACCAACAGCCAATCCATACTGCAATGGTAATATGTTTTCAGTGATGGGAGAAAAGGGTTCTAATGGGGGGGGGGGGGGGCGGGGGGATGCTATTTTATTATACCTCTGAGAGGCCAATAATGTTGCTGCCGTCAAAGAAAGTAATATGGATTACTTTCAGGACAGGAATTGGTTTTACTCTTCCAAGCCAGAAAACTGACCTCCAGTGATTCCTCCTCAACACACTTGATTGTCAAGGCGCATGGCCTTATGTTACAATAGCTGGGAAAACATTACTTTCTGCCAGAACTCAATGAACTGATCTCTGAGGTAGAAGCCACCTTATTCATCATTAAGTAACTGACATGTTGTGTCTATGGAGATTCTCAACTGGACTTTCTTGGTATTTTCCTTGAAAACGTTTCACTTCTCATCCAAGAAACGTCTGCAGTTCAGAAGTTGCCTTTTGGAAAAGCACCTCTGGGACAATTGACATACTGTGTCTATCCAGCTGGGTGAATGAGCTCTAAGTTGATAACAGATGTTGGAATCAGTAAGCTCATTTGGGCCTGTAGTGGCAATGATGGAATACAAACCATCCAATGTTATTTGGAACAAACCTGGTTCCCTGAAAGAGGAATAGATCCCATTCCCCCTATCAATGTTGTTGATTACCAAATCTTATAATCAGTATCTGGAGAGCCATGCATTATCCGCCGCCCAATTTAGAGAGAGTTCAGTTCTGTTACACTAGAACAGGGGTCAGCAACCCGTGCCTCTGGAGCCACATGTGGCTCTTTCATCCCTCTGCTACAACTCCCTGTCACTCAAAATATGCATCACAACCGCCAATGTGTGGCACCTGCCGGCATGCAATTTTTTGAGCTTTTCGACCCCTGGTAGGCCAACCATTTATCCTGGTAGGCCAACCATGGATAAATCCAAGAAAAGATAAGTTTCAGAAGAAAACAGAACGTTTAATTCAACTGCATATGCTAGTTTTGTGGTCACTCAGGAAATAGTCAGCACAGGAAGGGTTTTGTAGTTCCCGGTGTTTTCTGTGAGAAACAGGTCCAAATGGCTCTTTGAGTGTTTATGGTTGCTGACCCCTGGACTAGACTATCATTGAACACGCCAGAAAAACTAAGAAAACTGGAGTCAAGGTGGGTGGCAAACAAATTTACTAAACAAATCAATTAAAACTTTTACCTGACTTAGTTTCAGATTTTTTCTCTCTCTCTCTCATTTTTCCCATTATTGTTAATCCCACTTGGTAGAACAAACCAAGAAGCAACTTCACAGGAAGGCTAACATTATTTTTATTAAAGTGGCTATAATAACAGAATTTTATAAGTCTAGTTGTGTGGTGCACACACACACACTGTCCCCAAACCCAGATGAATTAGCGGGGTATTTGTTTGGGCCACTTCCATATACTTTCTTGCTTTGAATTTAAGCTATGTTTTCTCTTCATCATTTTGGTAACAGATCTGGCCTATCTTGTAATAGTCATTTTTCTTACTCTCTACAATTACTCTCCATTTCTAGATAAATTACCTCATTTCTAGATAAGGTCCTTATCTGGATATTAGTGATACATCAACCAATATTCTTGGACAACAATTCCTGCAGTTTTATGTAGATTTTACCACAGGCTCCATAAGGAGACCGTATACTCATGACATGGAGATCATCAGTATAACACCCAATTCTCATAATTGTCTTAAGTAGGAGCAAGACCACGGCAGGTTTTTCTAAAAGTCTCTGACATGAAAAGTCTTGTGGGAAGCAACACCTGTACTCATCTTATTTCTTTCCTGGCACTGGTCATCCATAGAATGGCAATTTTAAATGCTATCCTTAGAATCCAAGTAGAATACGACCCCTTCATATTTTGGGCCGTGCATGACATTCTCAACTGAAACGGGCCTTTATACACGCCTACAATATATAAACCCCTTCATATACCTGCAAATCAGCTTGATAGGACACTGCATATAGGCAGTCCTCAATGAACAACTACAACTGACCCCAAAATTGTTGATGCTAAGTAAAACATTTATTAAGGGAACGTTGCCCCATTTTACAACCTTTCTTGTCATTGTTAAGTGAATCACTGCAGTCATTAAGTTAGTGAATGAACCTGGCTTCCTCACTGACTTTGCTTGTAAAAAGGTTTGAAAAGGTGATGGCAGGACCTGGGGACATTGCAACCAACATAAGTATGAATCAGTTTCCAAGCATCCAAATTTTGGTCACATGACTATGAGGATGCTACAATGGTCGTAAGTCTGAAAAACTGCCTTAAGTCACCTTTTTGTGTGTCGCTGTAACTTTGAATGGTAACTAAATTAACTCCCTTTAGAGTGGAGGATTCCCTGTGCAGTTGTCCAGAAGACACTTCACTTCTCATCCAAGAAGCTTGAAGAAGCTCTGAAGAGCTGAAGAAACTTCTTGGATGAGCAGTGAAATGTCTTCAAAGAAAAAACCAGAAAGTCCAGTTGCCTCTTGAAAAAGCACCTTTGGGGACAACCATGACCTGGACGACTGAGAATCTCCACAGACATTTTCCTGTACAGTTATCTCTTACCAAAGATAAACGAACAGATTTAACCAAATAACTACTGGTGTCACAAATAACTGAAAGAAAAAGGGAGGACTAATTACAAAGCTTGGGGTTTTATTGCAGTTGCATTTATTTCTTATGGGATTTTATTTCTTGAAAGAAAAGGCTGTCTGTTTTCAGGCCAACATTCCGAACCAATTTCAGAAAGCAGAGCGACAGTCTGTGTCTCCAGCCCACCATTGATTCTGACAGCTATTTCCCCCCCTTCAGGGATCCCAGAGCTTTTTCCCTTCATTTCTGAAGTTCCACTTTCAGTCTTTTGACTTGTTTGCTCAAGCAGATCCAAACTCTATACATTCAGCTGCCAACAAGAGCACCTACATACCAAGTAACAACTTGTAGCCTTGTTTAAAAAAATCCACACAAGTGTAAAAAGCTGGGTTTAAGCTGATTGACATTTTTTTAAAAAAAGAAGAAAAATCAATAATTTAAGTGGAAAGAAATCCTTTGCCACTGTGTTGAATTTTTCCCAAATGAATAAGTATATTTTTTATTCTCTTCAGTCATAGGTTTCATTTGGTTTTACACAGCAGGTCTGATCTAGCATAAGATGAAGTAGAAATGCATATTTCATTACAGTCTCCTCTTTATTGGCTAACACACTTCAAGCCACTTCTGGGCATATAACTGGGATGGTGTGTGTGTGTGTGTGTGAGAGAGAGAGAGAGAGAGACAGAGAGAGAGAGACAGAGAGAGAGAGAGAGACAGAGACAGAGACAGAGACAGACAGAGAGAGAGAGCAACATCCTTCTTTTTTACATATTATTTAGCCACTTTCATTCTGCCTAGAATGTATCCATTGTGAATCAATCCTAAAGCTGGCAAAAGGAAATGGTAAAGTAATTTCTATTGATCTGTTTAAATATAGGTATTGTTTCTATTGAGAAAGGAAATAAAAATGTGGGATTCAATCAACTGAGTTCTGCGTCCTTGTGCACCTCTTTTTTCTCTTTTTCTTTATTGTACAAGTGCATTCTACACCTAATCAATGACAATTCAAGGAAGACTAAAAGGGCACATGGATGAAGGAGAACCAGCTTAACTTAGAAACTGGACTTGATGAAGGTTTTTTTAACATGCTTTTTTTCATAGAATAACTTAGGATCACTTGCAGAATCTAAGAACTGTACCAATAAACTTTGCTTCCTGTGCTTCCAAATGGTGATCATGGCTTAGCAGAGATCATTTCAAACCAAACTCACACCTTCTTTTAAACACAATTCACCATTTTCTAACGCAACTTTATACTTTCTTAATATCCATAAAGCATATAGGTTAGCATTGCTGTTACTAGGAATACAAAAGTGAATACACTTTACATACTATTGAGTAATACACATTCAGTAAGGAGTATTTAATATCTCTGCTCCCAAAAGAGCAACTAGGAATAAAGCTTTTCAGGACCCTATATTAAAAAATGGCAGCATTTGTTCTTCAGGGACTGACAAGAACAAGCGTTTTCATTTAAAACGCTTGTTAAAGCGGTTAATGTTTTAACATTAAATGTTAAATGTTTTAACATTTAATACATTTTTTTTCATGCCACAAAATCAATAGAATTCATGGGCTATTTTAAAGTGTGAAATACTCTCAACTGTATCATCAAAATCACATTCAATTTAATACTCACTGTTGTTTTCTGCATATATTCTTATCACAGGCATTGGTTCAAAGAGCACCTTAGGTTTAGATTCAATGAGTTTCATGTTCCTTTTGTCCCATCCAGCTCCTTCTAGGTAGAGGCCATATACATAGACTCCTTCAGAAGGAGGAGTTGAGATGTCATCGTTCATCCACTTTGTGACCTCACTGCACAGAACTACACTGTCAAGTGCCCATCCCTTGTTTGCTCTTGTTATTTCCTGTTTCAAAGCAATGGAACAGTTAGACCAGAATTTCTACCACCAAAGAATCATTGTAGCTTCAGAATAAATAAGCCAAAAATTGGAAAATACAATGGAGTGACATATTTTCTTTTTCTCCTGAGATTTTCTAATTATATACCAATTTCTATAGTATGTATACAAGTGAGACACAAAGGTGGTTTTTCAAGAGACAATTGAACTTTCTGGTTTTTCTTTGAAGATGTTTCACTTCTCATTCACTTCTCATCATTCAGCTGAAGAAGTTTCTTGGATGAGAAGCAAAACTTCTTCCAAGAAAAAACAAAGTCCAGTTGCCTCTTGAAAAAGCATCTTTGGGACAACCATGACCTGGATGACTGAGAATCTCCATAGATATATACAAGTGAGAACTAAACAGGATTTTTTGTTTGTTTGTTTTTAGTTTTGGTCTATTCAGGTCAGTGATGACTTCTGGCAACTGCCTTGTGAAGGTCCTGCAGTTTTCTTGGCAAGATTTTGGAAGTGGTTTGTCTTTGCTTGCTTGCTTTTTAAGGCTGAAAGTGACTGACTGGCTCAAAGTCACATAGGTGGCTTCATGCCCAGTCTCCCAGTTTCTAGACTGGTGACTCAACCAGCACACTAAACTGACTCTCTAAAACCACTTCCATAAGTAGATATAAAAGTGAGTGCTCCCCTAATTGATATGTCTTTCATATTTCTTACTTCTCTTTCTTTATAGATCCTCACTCAACTCATTACATTTTGTATTTTTTTCATATTTCTTACTTCTCTTTCTTTATAGATCCTCACTCAACTTATTACACTCTGTCAAACCATCTGATCAGTGCTTTTATTGCTCATGAAACCAGCTGTAAGGTATATTAAAGCCTAGTTCAGAAAGTCAATATATGCTAGCTATCAAAAGTATCAGAAAGGTGGGACTGATTTAGAAAGATACTTTATAAAGGAGTCAAAAATTAACTGAAATTCAGAAGTCACAACTTTCTCTGAAAAATTACCAGTTAGAACAGGTTTTAAAGTTTTGATTGCTAGAACATTTCCTTGTAACTCCTCTAACTTTTACTCTCCTTGTAAGGGGAGGCCACCTGTCAGCCAGTTAATGTCTACATCATCTTGTTAGCAAATTCCCTTTTCCCTTCCTAGAAATATAAAAACAGCAGGTTCTCTGTTTCTTATTATTTTAATCCAACATAGAGGCAGCAAAATTACCATGCAAAGGATGGTATTCTGAACAAAAGAAAGATTTACAACTTGGACAATATTTTTAGCAGTGGAGTCCTCCCTGCAGAATAGAAGTTAGGCAGGAGCCATGCACACAAAAACACACAGCTGTACAGAACAACTGACTGGCTACTGGGAAGCACAGGATACCAAATTAGGGAAGCTCTCTTTCCCTAGCGTGATAGGAGTCATTGGCAGCTGCCAGAAATCAGCTGGTTGCTGTGTTCCATTTTGAGCTCTATAGACAGCTGGCGAGAACCATGACAACCAGTTGCCCAAGTGCAACAGGCAGTTTTATATATTTGATTTAGAAATGTCGGCTTGTCAAAATCATGGGTAAGAATAAAGTCTGAAATTTAAGATTTAGAATGTTTTCCTGACAATACAGTAGATCTTTGTTCCTGGACTTCCAAAGACTATCTTTTCCTGCCATAATTTATTATTGACTTAAGCTCTCTCAAGCCTAGTACAATATTTGCAGGGTTGAAGAAGAAGACTTGGAACATCCTATATGCCTTGTCACAATCATGAAAATGAAAAAATAAAATTAGTTAAAGAAAAGCAAAGTCTAATTATACCAGCCCTAGTTTCTTCGAGAAGGCAAAGGCAATTCCATTTGCTTTCCTGAAAATAGATGATATCTCCACATGTATTCCTTTCAGATAAAAATCAAAACAAGTGGATAGAATTATAGAGTAATCAGATACTTAACCTGTCTCATTGCAGTTAAAAAGCCCTGGGGATTGAAGAATCCGGTCATCCAAAAGCAATTTGGTCGTTTCTCAAAAATCCAAGAATGAAATTGCCGGTTTCTTTCAAGAAGTTCAGTAAACCAAAAACCAAGTGTGCTGGAAGCCCAAGATGCCTACAAACAGAGAAAAATATGGTACAAGAAACTTTACTGTGTAATGCTTCAAAACCTGGGTGTTGAAGAAGTAAAAGTATCTGGGTTGTATACTGCATTTTAAAAAAAGATTCATATGATAGACTACTCCTCCAGGTTAAGGACGTCAGAGAAAAGAGTAACCAGAATCATCTTCTTTATATAAAGAAATATTCTATCATGTTATCTTCTAGTCCGGGGTGTCGAATTCGATTTCATTGAGGGCTGCATCAGGATTGTGTTTGAGCTCGGAGGGGGCATGGCCAGCTCGATGTCACTCATGTTGGGGGTGCCTTTGGTGGCCTGGGCAAGGCTGGGGGGATCCATTGTCTCCAGCAGAGGAAGGCGAGATCAGGGAGAGGGCCAAACCCAGAGGAACCTCATCATCCCTCTTAGGCCATGCAGAGGACCCCTAGACAGCGGTGCAGGCTGCCCAGAGCCCTAGGCAGCAGAGGGCAAGTGTTCAGTTCAGCCCTCAAGCTCCCAGGGCACTGGGACCCCACAGCCCAGCCCAGCCCTGCTTCCTCGAGGGGGTGCACAGCTGCACTTACCTCCTCCTCGAGGCTACTGCTGCTGTGCTCATACTCCTTGGCCAGATTGCTCATAGTGTGTGAGCACTAGGGGAGGGTAAAGTGTGTGGGTCAGAGGGAAGCCAACTCCCTCTCCATTTGAGGAAACCTGGCTTTGTAACCAACTCATCCTCAATGATAAGATGGGAGGCCACCAGAAGAGGTCAGGAGGAGAAGACAAGGGGATAGCAAAAGGGCAGCAGGATTTCTGGAGGCCAAGTGCTAAGGCAGGACTTTCCTCAGACCCTCTCACCCTCTCATTATAATCTCCTTCCTTTCTTCTTTCCCTTCATTCCTTCCTTCCCTTCCTTCTTTCCCTTTTCTCTTTTCTTCTTTTTCCTTCCCTCTTCATTATCCTTTCTTCCTTCCACTGAAAAAATGACTTATGACTGTTTCTTACACTTATGACCGTTGCAGCAGCCCCATGGTCATGTGATCAAAATTCAGACACTTGGCAATTGATTCATATTTATGACAGTTGCAGCATCCCAGAGTCAAGCGATCCTCTTTTGCAGCCTTCTCACAAATAAAGTCAATGGGGAAGTCAGATTCATTTAGCAACCGTGTTACTAACTAAACAACTGCCATGATTCATTTAACAACTGTGGCAAGACAGGTCGTAAAATGGGGCAAAATTCACTTAACAAACATCTCACTTAGCAACAGAAATTTTGGGCTCTACTGTGGTCGTAAATTGAGGACTACATGAGACATCTTTCCTATACATATGGCCTAGAAACTTCCCGCTGGAATGGCATGTAATGGAAACAGAACTTTCAAGTAAATGTATGAGAACAAGCCTTCAATTACAAGGAATCATTTAATTAACAGTAACTATGTAGGTGTGTTTAGATGCTTTGACCATGTCATAATTGGATTAGGGGTGTTAATTCAGAAGAATGATTCTCTAACATTATTTTCTTTCTAATGAAACAACAATACTAACCTTTCTCCAGCGCTCTGGGATCCGTGCATCATACATACAATCCAGAGCATCCCTGAGATTCTCATTCATGATTATGGTTCCATCAATGGCCAATTTAAGATCTGTCAAAGTGTTTCGCACCAGAGCAATAATCCTTTGCATTCTGTCAATTTCCTGTCGCAGAAAGATGTTCATTGGCTGAAATGGTCCCATTTGCTGAAGCCTTTCCTTTACCTAACATGAGACAGAGAATACAATGCCAGTTAGCATGCTGACCGCCATGTCCACAAGGCCTTAGCTACTGACTTCTGTACAATTCAATGTGGAGGAAATGAAATGGGAGGATAGATTTTTTTTTCAAAGAGGCATGGAGCATGAATTCCTTGAACACTAAGATCATGTACAAGAAGCTTGTCTAAAAAAAGTCTGAATCAGTTATTTCATAGGTGATACAAGTATTTGAAAGTAAATGCAAGTATATTTAGAGGGTTAAGATATCCATAATTCTCTATGGAAAAACTAAAAAAAAATATATAGAAAGTTTTGAAATGTGAAGATTGCATAAATCTAATTATAAATATAAATATCAAGTCAAACCAAATAAATGATTAAATATACATGAGTGTATTTGCATGCAAGAGCCGGATTGGTGTAGGCCAGAAACTAGGAGAATGTGAGGTCTAGTTTTAGGCACGAAGCCAGTTGGGTAACCTTGATCCAGGTTCTCCACACTCTGTCCTAGAAAGAAGGCAATGGCAAAGCCTGTTGTGGCCCCGTCCTCTGAGCCTATCCCATTGGAGGAAGGAAACTCTGAGCAGGAGGAAGAGGAGCCAGCCAGATCTCCCAGCCCCCCCCCCCCCCCGGCACCGTCTCAGGTGCCAGCTGAAAGAGAGCCAAGTAGTGGGGAAACAGGTGTCTCAGATGAGAGTGAGGGAGAGACGTCATTCCTGGACGCACACCAAAGAAGGCGAGAGAAAAGATTACTGCAGCTGCGGCGACGTATGAGGAAATAGACCTGAGTCACTGGATTGGAGTCACAGGATCAATGAGTCACTGGACCACACCCAGAGCCTATATAAGACAGGACGGTGGGTCATGATGTTTGTGACGAACAAACAAAACAAACATAGCAACCTCATAGTCTTGGAAGCTAGATGAACGGCAAAGCTACGTAGGTGATTTTCTTTTTGTGTAAACTAATAAAGTCCTTGGCAGACGGTGTGCATATCGCTGCCAAGTTTGAGATAAGAACTGTGGAGTGTCCCAAGTGATTCTTAACCCTCGACTGGCTGTGTTTTTGTGGGTCTCTGAAGGGGGGGACAGATCAAAGCCCTTCTGAAAAACCTTGCCAATAAAACCATAGGGACATGTCCAGACAGTCTCCAAGAATCAAACAGATCTGAAAGCACCATATGCCTCTTTGTTATTTAGCTTTACCAGTTCATTCCTTAATATCTAGGTTACAAATATACTGAAAATATTATTTTTTAAAAAGTGGGATTAGGAAAAGGGGTCCCCCCCCCCCAGTTAGACAACGTGAAAAACAATTCCAATGTAGCCGATGCTTCCTATCTCAAGGTTTTATGAATTTACTTCAAAAGGCACATAATCCGCAGGTAGTTTCTCCAGCATATCGTCAGCTAGCCTGGCCACTACAGCTTCTCGGGTTTCACCACTTCCGCTAGAGCTATCTTTGGGTTGAATGCTGAGGATAGTGTCTAGCACATCTTTTGCCAATTTGCTCTGGTAAGTAATATCAGCATTGGGATGCAGCCCAAAAACTTCTGGAGTATCATAAGCAGGCAAGCCCTGTAGAAGCCAACATAAAGCAGATATAACAAGTGTTATCTTGTGGTCAGAAGGACGGTCAGTACATTTTATTAATAAATCTAGCAGAGTAATATAGAGACCCTTCTAAAGTACTGGTGGAAACGAGTATAAAAAAAGTAGAGTGCCAATAGCAAACATTTTTAAAAAAAACATATCAGCATCAGAGAGCACAGCAAAAACTGAGAGGGATAGAAATCCCTATTTGAATGATTGAAGGTTTAACATTAAAACATTGAAAAGGTAACAGCACACTGGAATCCAAAAGAATATTTGTAATATATATGTGTCTGTATGTACGTGCGTGCTTGTGTTTGTGTTTGTATAATGTATGCATATATAGTGTATACATATTTATTTATTTATTTATTTGGTTCGATTTATATGCCGCCTTTCTCCAAAGACTCACGGCGGCTTACAATGCGTTAAGCAATAGCCTTCATACTTTTGTATATACCTGCTTAGTAGGGCTTTCGCCCCCGCACACACACCCAAGCGGTGTTCTTTTTTATACAAAATCAAATATATATATATATATATTTATACATATATAATGTTTATAAATGTGCCCATATATGTATCTTTAAAAAGATAATATCAACAAATAGTAAGATTTCAGAGAATTTTTCATTTATACAATACGTTTCAGCAAATTATTACATAAGGTGAAAGAATAATTATCTAATTTAACACTTGTACAGTGCTTTGAAATACAGGTAATAGTTCAGTTCAATTGTAACCGTGATACCATACCCTACATATATATATATATGTAGGTCATTGGTTATTCGGGTGTTCTCCCGCGTAAAATTGGAAGTGTCTTGGCGACGTTTCGACGAAGTCTCATTCGTCATCTTCAGGCTGGTGTTCTCAGCTTCGTGCTTCCAGGAGCATAACCAATGACCTACATACAAACACCCGCGAAAACCTCAGAAAACAGAGATGATAGATAGATAGATAGATAGATAGATAGATAGATAGATAGATAGATAGATAGATAGATAGATTTAAACTGCTCATCAGCAATATTCTTCTTTGTCATGGTAACAACATCATTCTCCCCTCCCCTTTACATTGTTATGATTTTAGAATTAAAAAGAAATTCATTGTCACTGACATCAAGACAAAGGCAATTTTCAGATCAAGAATTTCCAGATGTTTACAAATGTCTTAAGCACTACTATCTCTGAGGCTGTGAGGCAGTAGTTCAATATTCCTACTTAGCACATTATTAATTTCTCAGTTCCTTCCATATTTTGGTATTAATTTCTTTACATTTAAGTATCCTTTGTATATATCTTCAGAGTTCTTGTCTGCAAATTCTATACAGGAAGTTTGATTAAGGAGGAAGTATACTACTGCAATGACCTTATGAATGAAGAAAGCTTTTGATTTATTAACTTATTAACCTAGCCTTAAATTTTCCTTTTATTTGCTAATGGTAACAAACCTGTATGTAGTGCAGGTACTGATCCACCGCAGTACACTTGGGTATATTGTATCCTTTGTAAAATGAAAAGTCTTGGCTGAACATGTTTTCACTGAACCACACTTTAGCAAATGTGTTAAGCAGCCTTTTGTCATAGTCATCTGTAACCCTTCCACCATACTGAATTTCTCCAATCATATAACGAACAGTGTTCCAGGACACACCCTGAAAAAAGATTAAAAAATACAGTGTTCATGTAACCATATACTAAAATAAATGTATATGTATATCAATCAATCAGAATAGAACTGAAAGGAATCTTGGAGGTCTTCTAGTCTTTTACTCCATGTGCATATGAAAGATCTAAAAATTCCTATGCATATATTATCTTATTCTGAACTAGACTGAGTCAAAAATAGTTCCATTATTAAATTGGAATCCTCCCCCAATTGACTTTGCTATCTCTCTCTTGTTTTTCGCTATCTTCATTCTCTTCCAACAGCATATTATAGCCATCCAATATATATTACATCTGGTATCAGGACATCCATCCTCACCTCTAAATCTAATCTAGTGAATTTAATGGCTGTTTAACATTAAAGGTTAATTGACTATATTACATTGAGTGAAGGTTGGTTGACAACGTTGTAAATTATTTCAAGTTTCATATATGCTGCTAGAAATTTATTTCTAACCAATTAGTGACAATTAACCTTTTTGATGTCCATGTCATCCAAGTGGTTCTGAACAAACTGTACTGTGGCATTGAAATCAGCTTGGTTGAATTCATAAGGAATATTCCATCCTAGAGGTCCAAATTTCCTTCTTTCTTGAACAGTGGAGTGGAGAAAGGCCACAGCATACAACATTGGCTTCCATTGTACCATATTGCTGATGTCCAAGAGATCTTGATTTACACCTGTAACAAAGTAATTGACCATTATAAAATAACTTTCCTATGAAGCCCTTAATGAAAAGCATTTTTCCTCTGCAATTCCCATTTAATCATAACTTCTACATGATATTTGCTTACACAAAAATTTCCCATTTATATATTACACTTAAAAAGAATAACCATGCATAAGTATCAAACCAAATTCTCTAAACCAACCACAAATGCGCAGTGGTTAGAATGCAGAATTGCAGGCTAATTTTGCTGATTGCCTGGAGTTCAATCCTAACCAGCTCAGCCTTCCATCCTTCCATAAAATGAAGACCCAGATTATTGGAGGCAATATACTGACTCTGTAAAACTGCTTAGAGAGGGCTGTAAAGCACTGTGAAACAGTCTAAGTGATATTGCTATTGCTAATATACATGAATGAAAATACTCAGTGAAAAATGTTAATGTTCTGCTGGTAATCATTTTCAATAGTTGGTCAGACATGCCTGACTCAATAATTTACTGATTAGCAAATGATTATCCAGATATTTATAGGCATGCCTATAGACATTTATTTTATATTTAATATATGTTTAAAGTAGAAAATCCAATACAAACTGACTGATCAAAATACTCCAAGCACTCTTAAGATCATTCAAGCTACATGATTTTGTCTTGCTGAAAACTGAATAAAATATTCAATTTTATGGGGAAAATTTATCAAAGTTACCATATTTTATCAAATATTTGTATGACAACTGAGGCTAAGTCACTCACCTCCATACGTTCTCTTTAAGCCAGCTTTAAGTCCCTGGGGAGGTTCATTAGTGAATTTTATAGACATCTGTAGAAGGGTAATAGGAAAGTGTTTGTGGACCTCTGTAGTCATCCACAAGCGAAAGGCCTCATGAACTATCTCTGTTTCCACAATAGTGTCCATCAGCTCATCCATAAAGTCAAGACCCAAGTGGCAGTTCTGCAAGAGGGCCCATCCACCCTAAGATAATAAGATGTTAAGAGGCATGTAGCTGGGTTTGTTATTCATTTTGGAAATTAACACCATACATTCAGATTATTGTTACCTTTCAATGATATTCAATTCACAACTCAGTGCTGACCTAGTATTTTGCAAATATATCATAATTTGTTTCTAGCTCCAAAAGTAACTGAAGTATAGCCAATAAACTAAGAATATGAACGCATTCTATGGATCCTACTTAGAATAGATTTGATTTTTAGTAGTAGGATGAACTATCTTGTACACATCCAACTAGCATAATCTTTCACTCAATATCACCAACAATCATCAATTTTATTTTGAAAATGAAATTCAACAAAGTTAACAACTTAATTTATCCGCAATATAAATGTGTGTCACCCAAGCAATACATATTCCTGTCTGCTCCCAAATATAAATATGTATTGGATTGTGCCTAGAATTTAGCAACATTTCTGAATCAAAATATATGGAGCAATTGATTTAAAAACGTAATATATTTTCATTTTCAGAAGGCTACTGGCTAGAAATAATCCTATTCTGCTCTTTAGAAATAAAAAGAGAAATTCTATTCCATATACAATATTAGTTATGCTATATTCATTCTTAGCTAAACCTCACTAGTAATTTGTAATGTTCTATTTTTTAAAAAAATATGGTCTATACCAAATTAGCATGGAAAAGTTGCCTTACATGAGCCATAGTTTGTTGCAGGAGTTTACGTGCATGGACTTCTTGTCCCTGACCCATGGAAACGCAGCGTGTCTCAATTTTCAACCTTTTCCCCAAAGCAATGATTGAATCAGTTGGATCAGCGCCCATGGACAGGAAACAGATGAGAGGTGTGCGTGGATCAGATTCTTCCCAAGTCTTCTCCAAATCTAAAATGACCCCTTCCGCATATTTTTCTCCCATGGTATCCATAATGTACTTCCTAGCCTATTTTTTTTTTAAAAAAAGATATATATTAATGTTTCACTTATACTTAATAGGAAAAATGCAGGAACTTTGGAGACAAAGCATTTAGGGAAGAATTTGCAGGATATTTGATAAGGTCAAACATGAATGTATAATCAATCCATTAGAACATTTCAGAAGTATGGTGTAAATCTTATTATACTATGTAAATGGTGGTAATTTGAATATCTAAATCATTAGTGGGTTCCACTTACCTTCTCTACCAGTTTGGAACTGGGACAGCGTGTGTGTGCCTGCTTGTGGCACTTCTGCACGTGCACAGAATCTTCTGCGCATGCGCAGAGTGTCCGAGATGACATCCGGGCGGGTGGGTGGAGCCTTCCGCCACTGCAACTACTGGTTCACCCAAATTGGGGCAAACTGGTAGAAACCCACCACTGTACTAAATGTTCCTATTATTTAAAATAATGTCTGTGGGATTCTTGCTAAACTTTAATAGGCACAAGGTGCCTATAGCAGTATTTGCATTTCAGCATTCTCATTGAAAACAACAGGGCAAATATCCAATTTGTAAAGCTGGGGTTGAAGCCATACGGTATTCACTTGCTGTTATAAGAGGAACAATTTCAATCCCTTTATCACAAATAGCACTGAGGTTTATTGGAAAGAGTGTACAATTACTGCTTTCCCCAAAGCTAGTGTTTTGCAATGTCCCTTTAAGGCCTTCCTCTTCATTCATTCATTTCTTGGAGATTTTCCACAATACAGTGATATCCCTGGCCATGTATACATTGCTGTACGTTTAAGGGAAAGCCTAGACCTCAAAAAAAAAAAATCATTGTTCCCATCCATAAGATCAAGAGCTGGTTTTGGAAATGCAGCCCTTGTTAAATATTAGGTATCTCACCAGTATTCAATGCCATTGATTATAGAATCTTTCTGGACCCCTGAATTGGTTGGGAGTTCAAAGAACCATTTTACAGTGGTTCAGCTCCCATCAAAGTAAAAAAGATGTACCTGATGTTAATGGATGCTGAGCAACTGAACCCTTGATCACTTCTTTATGGGATGCCAGTAGTCTTGATATGTCCCTTCACTTCATTTAATATGTAGGTGAAACTGATGGGTGAAACCAGGCATGAGACTGGGAGGAGGTATCAACAATACCTTAATGGTATCTACTTGTATGTCTCCATCATGGGATTGGACAAGACTTCAAGTTCTGACTGAGCTTGAAATTGAATTTTAGGTAAATTGAAATAGAATTGTAGGCAAGGGTAACTGATTATTTATTCCAGAAGCTATTAGATTGGGCAGAGACTCACCCATCCCCACATGCTGACTCTGGACAAGATTCTCACTGAAACAGAAGATCTACTACTTGAGAATTACCCTGGATTCATGACTTCTACTTGATTAGCAAGTGGAGACTGTACTCTGGGGAAACTTTGCCTGCTCTTGGCTGCTGTGTCAATTGTGTCTCTTATTTGGAATGGGAGGTACTTGTGTCTTCATTACCATGAGACTGATTTATTGCCACATACTTTATTTGAAGCTACTTTTGAACTACTAGGAAAGTTTATTTTCTACACATTGCTACTGTCTACAGTATATGCTGGTAGGTGAAAGCCATTTCAACAATGTAACATCAATACTGTAGATACTGCATTGTTATTTGTGTGTTTCTGAATACAATCTGAAATGCTGGCTTTGATTTCTAAAGTCTTGTATATTTTAGATCCATGTTGGTTTATCTTCTCCAGAGTCTGGAGGAACTAAAATGTATTTTACAAAGTGCTGCTTCCGTGGCAATGGAAGAAAAATGAAATAAAATGATAGCCTCATGAATGTACATGTGAGAAAGGTGAAGCACTTCTCCCTTCAAATGACTCAGCTAGAGATATTCCTGGAATTTTATTTGTGTATGTCTAGAACTGTATATGTAATGCACAACCAGAAAAATACTCTTCGACATATTCTATTATTAAAACTTTCATACATTACCTGAGCAATAGTTCTATCAGGACACCAAGACCTAATAAGGAGGAGACGTCTGAAGCAATCCAGAGCTTGATCATAGCCAATGGGAGCAAGTTCTTCTTCTGGTTTTTCCTTATCAAACCAAATTTTCCACTGTTTTTCTGTCTGTGAGATCTGATAATATAATACAATGAGAGTACCATATTCCATAGGAGTCATCAATATAGTCCCATTTTCCTCATTCACAGACCTCTTAACGTCTGTTGAGGACATCTCTCATGTTGGAGTGAACATCTTGAGGCCAGTCTACCATTGAGTTGGATCAAGGTGATCTGGCAGGACAATGTTTTCCATTAGAAAATGGAAGAAAACCCCTACGTGAATATTCTGTGTCACACAGAAGTGTCTTTGGATGGACAGTGACCTGTTAAGATTTACCTAGCCACTGAAGAACAACCCACTTCCATCAGTCAGAGACTTCTGTGCTCCTTGGCTATATTAACAGTAGTTGCAAAACAACCCAAAACTTGGCCTGTGTGGCATGTTTTCCCTTCATGGTGTTGGATTGTCAAATATTAACTTAATGGCAGAGCAAAATACACCTTCAAGGTTACTATTCCTATCAGTAAACTCTGTCATCTTAAATGGCACTGTGCAGGCCCTTATCATGGGACAAACCCATTCCCCCTGCTGCCCTTGCTTTACTTCTGTGCTTTGCTAGAGAGCACCATCATCAGTACAGCAGCAGCAACAGCAGCCTCTCTCCTATGAGGGCAGCAGTTCTTGTGGCCTCCTGAGGCAAAGTAAGAGGAACACTGAGGGGGCAGTGATTTTGAGAATAGATTTTCCTCCCACCTTAAAAGATTGGAGAATAATAGCATATTCTATATGGCTATATGGATGACCTTTCAAAGAATATAACTTTAATTTCAGACAGTTTAATGAGTGACTCTGTTTGCTTTTCTGAAAGAACCACCATCTTTCTTAGTGGTATGGATCCTTATTCACTACTTATAGTTCTATCTGTAATGAACTATAAGCATTAATATCCAGTGCAGTTTTATTTGCTCCAAAATGTAAAGATGGAACTTTTATCCTAGATATACTTCAACAAACATTTTACCAACAAGTTCTTACACTAAATTTTAAAGAATTGGTTTAACTTTAAAGCATTAGCTCCATGCAAATAGGTTATTTAAAGAAATATGCCTGATGCCTTTGGATCTGAGCCAAGGCTGGCTGGCTTGTTTATGGGTACCCTCACCACTACAGTAGTGCCTAAAATTGTGGAAACCTTTTGGGAAAAGTGTATTTTCTAAAACTAGCTAATAACACCACTTTTTTGGGGTGGGGGAGTAATACCATAAAATGATATATCAATGGAAAGATAACTTAATCAAGAACGTAATGCAATAACTTTTATGAAGGATTTACTATTAGAATAGCAATTACAGTATAAAGAAGAAAAGTGAAACATATAGAAAAAACAAGATATACAAAAATTATCACATCCGTTAATACTTCGTTGGGTAACCTTTAGCATGAATTACGGCCTTACAATGTCTTCCCATGGAGTGAACCAAGTCTTTTAGGTCTGCAGTTGTTATAATGTGAAATCAAGCTTGAATGATTCCTTCTATTAACTGGATTTTATTGCTGGGTTGCTTCTGGCTAACAAGTTTCTTTAGTCGGCTCCATAGATTTTCAATTGGGTTAAGGTCTGGGCTATTTCCTGGCCATTCCAGCAGTGGAATATGATTATCTTGAAACTCCAAAAAAAGTGGTGTTATAAGCCATATAAACCTCAAAAATACACTTTTCCCAAAAGGGTTCCACAATTTTGGCCACTACTGTAGAGATGAAAGTGAAATTGAATGTGTAGTAAAGTGTGTTCTGTAATATCTCAGAACATTAGTTTCTAAAACATCAATGCTTCAAGTTTTACATTTGCCAAATAATATATAACCGAGGCAGATTAATACATAGAAATTGAAATCCATTAAACTGTCAATTGAAACAAACTGCAAAAACAAAATATACCAACTCCTACTGGTACCTACTTGATCAAGAACATCTGAAAATTGTCTCAGCTTACTGAGCTCCACCAAATTCAACCAAGTCATATCCAGAATCCATTTAGCTGGTTTTGGAGGACAAGCTTTCAAATCCAAAGAAGCACCACCTGGAAATATATGTTTAAAGGTTTAAAGTTTAAAAAAGTCATTGTTTTAAAATGTAGAAAACATTACTAATAACCCGCACCCCACCCCCACACATGCATACGCATACTCTTCCTTATTTAAGGAAGTTCAAACATTTATGCTGGAATTTAAGAATATGTTGCCTACTCCACATGAAGTTGAATATCATACATTAAATTTCACTTAGAAACCTAAAACAGAGAGTCACAAAATTTGCAGGTTGCAGTGTACAAGGCTTATCAGATCAACAGATTCAACATTCAATCAAATGATGGACAGGGCCCACCCTGTGAAGCACCAGGTTGATATCTCTAATTACTGTTTTGTACACGCAAGGAGAAAACCGCACAGGATCATACACTAAGGATGTGATGTAGTTGCTATGACCTTTAATCAGAGTAAGGAACTCCTCGTGTTTGACTTTGCCGCACTGCAAATCAATCTTCAAGGTAAGCAGCAACGTGAACAGAAACTTATGCTCCTCATAAAGCCCTCGTGCAGCATATTTATACACTTCATAGGTCATATGCTCAATGATATTTGCTATTCTTTTGCTTGTAATTGGGCTCTTGACAGACCTATTCAAAAGAAAGGGAGAGGATAAAAGAGTAATATAATGCCTTTAGGGCAAAGATTTTAGAAAGAGTAAAAGTATACAAGAATAAAGCATTTTCAAAGCTGTACTTAATAATACTGAGTTAGTGCAAAAGCAAACAGAGTTGCTGAAGCAATTTCAACATGACATTAAATACTGTTCGATCAATATGATCCAACTGGCTAGGACTGTTTGGACTGCTGAGAGTTCACTCTTCTTTCAGATAGATTGAAAGGTACTTTAGCTTCATACAATTGATTCCCTTGATCTTTATCCCTACTAGTCCTCCCTCCATTCCTCCCTTTTTTTCATAATGCAGTGACCACTAAAGGGAGGCCCTAGCTCAGACTGCCATCACTTCATATGGGGGTGGGATCTTCAGCAGATGGCTACTAAATGAACAGACAGGATAGGAAGAATTGTTATAGATAAGGCATCCCTAAGATATTACTCTAAGCAATTCGAAAAGCCAGGGATCCGTAGCCCCTGCTGGGACAGCAGATGGCAGCTGTGTTTAAGAGGTCTTTGCACAATGTACTGTGCACCAATTGCACTCCTTCCATGATCTGGGGGCTCAACTTGCTGCCATTCACATTTTAGTTACTTCACAATTGGATTACTGCAATGTAATCTATACAGGACTGTTCTTGAAGACCATCCAGAAGCTACAATTGGTCCAGAAGGCAGCAGTATAAGTTAATTGGGGGATATACTTTGGTATGTTCATGAACATAATTATTTCCTGAGCTACTCTGGCTCCAAAAAGTTTCTGATTGCAGTTCAAGGTTCTAGATGGCACAAAATGGGGTTCTTTGCAGGATTGCATATCTCCAGTGCTATCTGTCATTTCACATGATGTAGTACAATGGACACACTTAGGGTCCCTTACCTAAAGCAATGTCATCTTGTGTCATTGGGTGGACTTGTGTCATCGGGCGGACTTGATTACAGAATAACAGAGTTGGAAGGACCTTGGAGGTCTTCTAGTCCAACCCCCTGTTCAAGCAGGAAACCGTATACCAGTGATGGCTAACCTTTTTGCCACTGCATGCCAGGAAGGTGGGGGGGAGGTTTGCGCCCGTGCATGCCCACACACATAATTATGTGCCCCACCCTGCACATGCACACACAATCCCCCTTCCCCCCCTCCTGTCATCTGATGGCCCGGTAAGTCCTTTTTTCTTTCTCACATGACTCCAGATCCACCCTATGCATCTGGGGAGGGGGAAAACAGCCTTCCTCACCCCCTCGGTGGCCCTCCGGAGTCCCGAAATGGTCCATTTCTCAACTTCAAGTTGGACAGGAAGTGATGTTTTTTGCTGTCCCCAGCCTCCAGAGACACCTAGAGAGGCTCTGGAGGCTGGGGAACAGTAAAAAATGTCACTTCCTGTCCAAGTGTTGGGAAATGGACCATTTCGGGCCTCCGGAAGGCCTCCGAGGGGGTGGGGAAGGCTGTTTTCGCCCTCCCCAGATGCATAGAGAGGATCTGGAGCCAGTTGAGAAAGAAAAACAGGCCTCCCCACCCCCCAGGCTCTCTGGAGGCAGGAAACAGCCTGTTTCCCTACTTCTGGTGGGCCCAGAAGGCCCAAAAATCAGGTGGCCGGCATGCACATGCATGCCAGAGCTGAGCTGGCATGCCAGGAACATGGCTCCCTGTGCCACCTGTGGCACATGTGCCATAGGTTGCCATCACAACCATATACCATTTCAGACATATGGTTGTCCAATCTCTTCTTAAAAACCTCCAGTGTTGAAGCACCCACAACTTCTGGAGGCAAATTGTTCCACTGATTAATTGTTCTCAATGTCAGGAAATTTGATCTTACTCTTGGAGCCCTAAATAGGAAGATAATTCATTGATAATTCAATAATTGAAACTTAAGAGTCTCAGTTGCCTAAGTTGCGCAGCCACATACATTTTCACAAATAAATAAAATAAAGCTAACACTAAAAGAGGTATTTGCAATCTTAGAGATCGGCTTGTTAGTAATTCCTGCTCTCTCACCCTTTCACTTACTTGCTTGTGAGTTACTGGAAATGTTATGTGAAGCACAGTTCTCTAGTATACCACAGACAGACTTAGTGTCTATGTTCCAAGTCCACACTGGATGGGAATTTATGAGAATTGTAGTCCAAAGTATGGGGCAAAGCTATACATCCAATACATTAGACTGTAAGCTATGCATTACACTGACACATTCCCTTCAGCTTTATTGGACATATATGCCTCGAAGTGAAGGAAGCAATAGGCCCAGCATCTAGACATCTCATTGCAAAGGCAAAAGCAGTTACTTCTACCCATTTCTGCATACAGGAAGAACTTGCTCTTTCTCCCGGGAAATTATTTCTGATTTGATGCTTTCCAAATTCTTTTAATGTCCAATCCCTCTAGAGTACTTATTATATATTCTGCTTCCTCTGAATTATTCTCTCTTTCTCAGCCCCTTTTAGAGAATGCAAGCTGAAGTTTTTGAACGTGGATCACTGCTTGCTATGTCAACACATAACAAAAGAGAATATTTCAATTCTGCGTAGGGTTTTTATTTATTAAGCCTCCTCGTCTCTGAGAATAAAGTCCTTGGAGAGACTTAAGAATGATAATCAGAAATATACTTAAAATGAGAACTCATTAGAAATCACTAAAGAAAAGGCTACACTATCTGCTACTTTTTTTCTTCTCATATTCCCCAGGACAGGATATTCTTTCTTTCTCCATCAGCTGGATGACTTAAGGCTATTGGAAGGCTATGTTCCTTAGCTCTAAGAAAGAAAGACTGAAACAGTGCTATGTGTGACAGAAAAGAGCTTTAAGGCATCAGAAGCAAAAAGTTAGACCTGAGATATGCACGATCCCACCCAGTGGGCAGAAAAGGAATTACTGCTTCAATGTTTACTTTCTTCTCCAATATCCTTCCTTTCAGTTTCATTCAAAGCAAAGTTACACTGAGAAGCTGCAAGGGACTCTACAATGTTTTTTTTTTAAATGAGGCATTTATGAATATTAAAACATAAATAATGAACCTATGAAATGAACCCATGGCAAAAATTAAAATGGAGACACTTCATATTGAAGGAAAGTTGCTGTGTAGACCAATTTTGTAGAGCCAAGAAATGAAGTAAGAGGTATTCTGGATCACATTTTGTGCACATTCCTCCTTTCCCACTGTCATTTATGATCAAACTTTTTTTTTATGCCTTAAGTACTGCAGAACTTGTTCTCAAACTATGAGACTAATGACATGGGTTTGCAGAGTGTAAACAAAGATGGCTATATCACATCGTTTCAGCTGTCTGAAAGCTGTGCCAATTTTTCTTAATCCAGAATGTGAAAAATGTGAGATAATCAAAGTTACCTTGCAAGCGAAAGATCAAACAGGCCCAAAAACTGCCGAAGTGAAGTTTGATACATGACATTTACCATACTCATCTCCGTTATCAGAAAATAGAGAATGCTGCCTCTGGTAGCAACTGAACAAAACAAGATTGGATTGGATGAACAGAAATGTAAAAACCACAGCAACTAGTACATCTGTAATTATAAAAGCTCATAATGACAATTAATGTCTGATAATAAATAGCTAAACAGGTTTTGTACACTGGAACCATTTTCCATTTAAATAAGAAAAACAGATATCTTTCCCCCACCTTGTGTTTTTGTTTTTACTACATCACTGTACTGCAAAATCAGTTCCAAACAACATCTCTTTCAATGTTATTATTTATTACTCATTAAGAGCAGTTCTTCACTTACAGAAGGACTCTCTTTTTTGGAAAAATTTAGATGTTAGAGATTTATTCCCTTGCACCAGTGGTGGGTTGCCCCCGGTTCGGACCAGTTCGCAAGAATCAATAGTAAAACCGGCGGGAGGCCCTGCCCACCACCCCGGATGTCGTCATCGGCAATCTGCGCATGCGCAGAAGCAAGGCAAGCGTGATCCCATTGCAAACTGGTAGTAAAGGTAAGTAGAACCCACCCCTGCCTTGCACAGGTAATTCTCGACCACAATTCTATCCAAAATTTCTGTTTCTAAGCAACATAGTTGTTAAGTGAATTTTGCCTCATTTTACAACCTTTCTTGTCACAGTTGTTAAATTAAGCACTGGAGTTGTTAAGTGAATCTGCCTTCCATCATTGACTTTGCTTGTCAAAAGCCAGCTGAGAAGGTTACAAATGATAATCACATGACCCTGGGACAGTGAACTGTCATAAATACATGCCAGTTGCCAAGCACCTGAATCTTGATCATGTCATCATGGGGATGCTGCAATGGTCATAAGTCACTTTTTTCAGAGCCTTTGTAACTTCAGACACTAAATGAAAGGTTGTAAGTAGAAGACTACCTATCTTTAGTCTGCTAGTGACAACGGATGAATATTGCAGTTCTAAGAGCCTCAATTCTCCTTGTCACTTAATTTTTGTGGATAAGGAAAGTTCCAAGGAAATTGTCATTAACCATTAAAACTCTCAAAGCTTCCTCAATATAGCCATGAGGCCTAGATAATTTTGACTTTAATATACTATAGTCCAAGCAATATCTACAATTTTGATCTTTAGTTCGGGAGGGGGAGAATCATCTCACCTGGCCTGTATTCCTCCCGAGCTGAGTTAATCTGTACTTCAGTCTCAACTGACGTTTGTAGTTTCTGGGTCACCTCTTCTGCTGTTCTTTTTGTGTTACTAAGTACAATGATGAGAGACTCATCTTCCACCAGAGAGCCTTGTGTGCTTGTCAGTCGATACAGCAAGTTATCTTCCAGTTCTTTCATCTTCCTTTTGTTAGCTGTCACATCTTCTATAAGATCAGTTCGCTCTTTCTCCAACTCCTGTTAAAGCATTTCATAAAGTCATACTTCAGTGTAATGTATCATTGAAAGCAGGCCAATTAATACATGCATCCACAGTATAGTATCAATGCATTGCCAAATTGGTAGCCACAGTATTATTACCAAGAGCCATTCATTCATTATCGTATGTCTATTTCCCGTGATGTTCTCTGCCCTTGATTGCATAGAGCCACAGTGGCACAGTGGTTAGAGTGCAGTACTGCAGGCTACCTCTGCTGATCACCAGCTGCCAGCAGTTTGGCAGATCGAATCTCACCAGGCTCAAGGTGGTTGACTCAGCCTTCCGAGATCGGTAAAAATGAGGACCCAGATTGTGGGGGCAATATGCTGACTCTGTAAACCGCTTAGAGAGTGCTGTAAAGCACTATGAAGCCCTTTATATAAGTCTAAGTGCTATTGCTATTGCTATATCCTGATCTAGAGGACTACTCAGAGCAGGGGAGGGAGGAAATCATATTCTGAACTACACCCAACTACATTAAGATTATCCAAGTGAGCACGGTTAGATTCTTCCTGTTCAGATTGCAGCACCCAGGCTGTCATCACCACAACTTGAATGAAAGAGCTAGGAGCCAAAAAAAGGTGGGTAGAAAGATGTTTGGAATTATTTGATGAAGTGGATTGGAAGCATACTCAGCATGGGGCCTGTAAGTATCCCATGGAACCCACTACCACATGAATTTTTCATTCAGCATATACTGTATATCACAGGATATAACATTGATTACTACATTAAGTGGATTGAAAGATGAATAATTCAACATTGTTCATGTTTAATGTTTCATACGTAGTGTCTCCCCAGATGACAGGCACAACACTGTTGCTATCATTAGGAAGAATGAGGTGAGAGCTTCAGGCAGGGATTATGAATGTTTTAAAAGGTAGCAAATATTGTCAAGGTTGGGATTCAACAACTTAAATTATGCTGCATTTAGGTCTATAAATACTGTAGCAGAGGTGGGTTTCAGCAGGTTCTGACCAGTTCTGGAGAACCGGTAGTGGAAATTTTGAGTAGTTCGGAGAACTGGTAGTAAAAATTCTGACTGGCCCCACCACCATCTATTCTCTGCCTCCCAGGTCCCAGCTGCTCAGGAGGAAATGGGGATTTTACAATATCCTGCCCTTGGAGTGGGGTGGGAATGGAGTTTTTACAGTATCCTTCCCCTGCCACGCCCACCAAGCCATGCCACACCCACCAAGCCACACCCACAGAACCGGTAGTAAAAAAATTTGAAACCCACCAATGTACTGTAAGTAGTATAGCCTGGATGAAAATAGTTAATTTAACTTGGGTTTTGCTATCAAAAGTAACATTAGTTTATATCTAATTCTAAAGCTCTTTTATTGTGCAGAACATAACTTGAATATGAGCTAAAATGCCTTCCCTGTAAAAAGAGTGACCTATGGCAGTCTATAAAAACAAATGTAATTGGACATTATGAAAGTAATTTAGGAGAAGTATGAGATTTTCTTTGGACAAGTGGTCATAGAAAATCTGAGCATTAGCTTCGAAGCAAAAGAATAAAAAAATCCAGAAAGCAATGAAAGAACATTCTATTTGTTTTAATTGGTTTCTATTTCAAACTGGAATGAAAATAGTTGAGAAGAAGACATTTTCCAGATATAAATACATGTAATTACAAAGTTCCACTATGTGATCTTATGTCTAAAAGTTTTTCCTCTCTGGACAATAGAAGCTAATTTCACCTACAGCATGAACAATGATTTTACTATTATATTCTGAACACCACCGTACTAATCTTATCTCACTATGTTATATTCCTTACTAAATGAGATACCTAAAGGAAGAATAAAAACTAGAAAAATGGATTTAGCCTTTTGCTGGCAGGAATGACATCCTGATAATTAACTAAACACATTATCACCTAGAATGTATTATCCTATGTAGTCATTTTCTTTTAACTCACTGCAAAGTTCTTAGACATTTTGAAGCTATTTAAATTTCTGTGAAAAAAGAATCTGTCAACTTTACAGCCAATCTAAGCAAGACAATAAATAGACATTATGTTTAACTTGCACACTTTTTTTCAAATAAAAACATCACTTGCTTGGGAAAATGTGATAATTTTGAGTTCTCAGCAGGCGCCAAGGGAGAATTTAACTTCATCCTCATTGGCTAATAAAAATCACATTTTAAAGCAAACCTTCAAAGTTGTTATTTACATTAGGAAGAAATAAGCCATTGGCAGAAACTGTTTTTCACTTTACAAAATAGGAGAACGAAAGCTTTTTTTAAAAAAAATTAGGAACATTTCAGAGAAATAAATTATCAAGTTCTCCAGCCAGCTTCCCTCAAATTCTCATAAATTATCCTAGTTTTTCTCATGACTTCTAAGTGCCAAATTCAAATATCAGTTTGAAACCATGACAAATTTGTTCCCTAACAGGTGCACAAATGCAATTAAGATCAGTCATAATAGTCTGATTTGTGCTAATAGCTAAATATCATGTTATCTACTAGATTCAAAGCTCAAGGCAACATACTACCCTCTTTTCTTTGACCTTCTGATTAGTGGAATTCAGCACAAATCACAAATAGAAAGGAGAAAGTACGATCTGTTTTTGTCCTCAAATCTGAAACACTTTATGAATTAGATGGTTTAATTTAGATGGTGAGGTTGAGGCAAAAAACCTTGGCTTATCATGGACTTTTTGAAAATATAATTTTTATTGAACAACTTTTCAACCAGCTAACAACATAAATATTAGAAATAAAGAAAATAAGAAAGAACAGTGATTAAGTATGGCTTTTTTTTTTTACAAGTCCATCAAGCATGATAAGATGACCCTCCATGTAATCCACTTCTGAGGCAATTTTATACATTCTAGACAATTCTTTTGGTAGTCATATACCAATGGTACATCATTTTATAAAATATATCTTTTTAAGATATAGCAATGATTTTAACTACATCTTTTTCCATTGATCTATCAGTATAGTGTGTCCAAAGTTCTTAGCCTATTTTATCACATAATATTTCACTTGCTTTTCTTAGATTTCAAATTTCAAAAAAGTTGATACTTTTTTTTAGCAATTACATGTTCATCATTTGTACTTAGTTCAAATACTGTCTTCTGCTTTTCAATTTCAAATGTCCTATTATCTATCTTAAATCTTTCTTTTAACTGTGCATATAAAAAGCATTATAAACTAAATTCCTCTGCAGTCAATGGCTCTTTTGATTTCATCTTATATTCTCAATGTTTCTGTTCTAACAACTCTGGATAAGTTAACCACATTGCTTTATCTATCTTTTCTTTCCTATAAAATGTTTTGGTGCTGAGAAACATAAAGGCATTTTTGGGCAGTCTGACTTTATATCTGTTTCATATTCTCAATATGGCACTTCCAATATAATAATTCCTAAAATTTACATTAGCCTTCACATTATCTACCATGAAAACCATGTCATCTGAACCTCAGATCATGTCCTTCTAATTCTAAGGTCTTTTTATTCCTCAGCAGAAGCTAGTTTTTCCTGCAGACTGCACAGTGCAATTTCAAGTTAGGCAGATCTAATTCTTCTCATTCCTTTATATCTTGAAGTATTTTATATTTAGCCCTTGATTTTTCCCCCTTGCCATACAAACTTAAACATATTTTTCTGCAAATGTTTAAATGGTACATCATTCCATGTCTTTACATAATTATTCTGGTATAATATACAATTCATAATAATCAAAATGATACACAAGTGATTTCACTTTTTTCTCAGTGTTCTTTCCATCAATTCATTTTATTTCTGATGTTAATCATTGGTGGCATCTTTTGTTCGTTCATGTTAAAGCTAACTAATGCTGCCAAATCTTTTAGTTTTTCATTAATATTTCTATTCCTTCCAGAGGATCTTCCAAAATTATCACCAGGTTATCTGCAAATGCCCATAATTTATAGGTTTCTTTTTTAATCTTTACTCCAGCAATTCTCTTATCTCACCTTATATTTCTATTCAATACTTCCAAAGCTAAAATAAATAGCAATGGTGACAAGAGGCATCCTTGTCTAGTCCCTTTCTCTATCTCTCAAGTTTTTTAAAATTCTCCATTCACAAGTATCTGTGCCTTTTGTGAAGTGTAAATCAATTTACCCATTAGATAAAATTATCTTAAAATACTACACATGTTGTCTTCAATCCATATCTCATTGCAGTCTCTATTTAAAAAAATCTTTAAAACCTCATCATCCTAACGAGAAAAATCCATGACCACAAAACAACCTATGTATTATAAACTTGATCTAATAAACCTACTTAAATTCCTTCCTTTTACAATGTATATCTCATTTTCTGTCATTAAACAAACCCCCCAACCTTATCATTCAAATCTTGACATTAAAAAAAAAACAATGAAAGATAATAACATAAGTGGTTTAACTTTGTTTGGATAAATTTAAAATACAGCATATAAAGTTGCAGGATCCAATTTGGGTCAGTCACCAGGACCAGAGGTTTTGTCTTCTGAGCATTTGGACTCACGCTGTAGCCCATCTCCAGGCAACTTGTCTCTAGCAAACACACTCTGCTACAGAGAAATTTTCTGAAGTTGGGCTCCAGGAATGAGTCTGAAAAGCATGGAAGACAAAATCTCTGGTCCCACTGACTGACCCAGATTGGATCCTGCAACAGCAAATAAAGTCTTTCTCATATAACACTTGCATAAACAAAATCTTGAAATATCATCATCCAGTCCTGATCAGAAAAAAAAAAATCCCTTAAATTTTTCTAGAACTAGCAACCTATCTATTTTAACTTTGGTCAAATAAACCAATTCTATATTCCTTTTCCTTGTTCCCAATAATCACAATGTTTACCCCATATCTTCCAAAAATTTAAACAAGAAAATCCAGTTCAAATTGTCAAAGGCCTTTTCTGCATCAAGACAAATCAATGCAATATTGGCCTCTATCCAACTGTCCAGTATCTTTCCAATCTTTAAATAGAGTTCATTATATGGTGCAACACTTGTAGTAGTTGATCTTCAAATAATAAGAGGCTGGTATCTAGTCCAGGTGCTTTCCCTATTGTAACCTTTTTTATACCTTCACCAGCTTCCTTTGTTGTCAAAGGTTCATTCATTAATTACTTACATTTTTCTGTAATCTTTGATAAATTTGATTTCTTTAAATATTCATCAATCTTTGGTAGGAAATTTTCTCCTTCTTTATATAATTAAAGTAACATCGTTAAAATATTTTTGCGTCTTTAAAATTATCAGTGATTGTGGTATTTTCATCTTGTGGCTTAATATCAATATTCCTATTTCTTTCTTCAATGTATATGCCAAATATTTCCCAGATTTATTTCCAAATCCAATTTTTGCTTTGTTTTGCATAATTCATTTTTACCTCCATTTCTCTTACTGCTAACATAGACAACTGCCATTGTAAAAGTTTAATTTGTTGTGAAATAATTTTATTTGGGGGCAGATTTCTTTAATTCCTCTATTTTTATTTGTTCTACAATTTACTGTGTTTTCTCTTGTCTCTTTTTTTGTGATTGGTACATAAAATCTCCCTCAAAAGCTTTACTTATGTCCCAAACTATTCTTATACCTGTATTTTTATTAAAGTCGTTGTCAAAATAATTTGAACTTCTTTTACAATGTTCCATTACTATTTCTTTCTGCAATGTTTTGTTTAACCTCCATCTGAAGGGATGGGATAAAAGATGGTACTAAAATCATATTGTGGTGGGGATATGGCAATATCTCTACTTTGTGAAAAAACCATATTTCTTAGATATCAAAGAAAAAGATCTATGTCTTTCAGAAAAAAAAAATCTTTTGCATCACTATTCTTGTATTTCCATGCATCCACCAGTTCTAAATTTTCCTTTGTTTTAATATCTTTCTCAGAGATCTTTCCGGACAAATTACTCCATTCAAGTCTGTCGTTAAATTCCAATTTTCATATGGTTTGTTCATCTGGAGCATAAGTTACCATTGTCAAAGCCTTGGCCTGATCCAAAGTAGCTTCCACATGTACATATCTACCACAATCATCAGTAAATATCAGTTCTGGTTGTAATAATCAGGGGTTCATGTACACATCAACCCTATTTCTTTTTTTAACTCCTACTGAAATAATTTCTCATTTTTTTTGCAAATCAAGTATGTTTATCTCTTTCTCTTATATTTTTGTTGCAGAAAGGTTACGCCTTGTTCCATTTTTAAAAAATATTGAAATAATTTTCTTATTTTTTTTGAGAAGCATTTGTTCCATTTATATTCCATGTTAGTTATTTATAATCCATAATTATGCCAAAAATTTAAAAAGCCAATTCTGTAGTGCCTAGTATGGGAGTCTCTCCCTCGGTATCCAGAATGCTTAAGCTCTTTATCATTTCCATTTGCATTTTCTTCCAGTTATCCTTAAAACTTTTCTTTAAAAATTATCTTGATTTTTGGATTTGATCTATTATTTAAAAGTGAAGTTAAATCCTACCAATTTACCCATCAAAATGTGATATTTTTCTGTTCAAGTTTCTGAGTCCAAAAGAAATCCTCTTTCCATTTGGTTAATTACAATTTGTTTAAGTACAATCATATCTATAGTATTAATCTTCAGTCTGGTAATAAAATGCTGCTGCAAAACTTGAGCTCTAGTCTTCCTTCTACAAGAATCTCTCTTGGTACTTTTCTTAATTTTGCAAATCACATACTCATTCTATAAACTTTCTGCCTTCATACTGTGTCATCTTCATCCCAATCGAGAAAGTTTGTTAAAGACGGAACAACAGTTTTCTCTAGTGTCTTCTGCTGAATCCTTTGGAAGTCTTTTTCTCTCAATTCCAGTAATACTAATACTAATACTTCTCTAAGCTCTTTTCCATCTTTCTGCTTATTATTATAAGTTACTTTTCTAAAATATCCATTTTGTCATTAATTTAACTTCTCATTAAGGCAAATTGTTGCCATTGTTTTTTTCATATATTGATTGTAGTAAGTTTATGTAAGCAGTATCTACGCCTTGGTTGAGCAATACATTAATTATTGCTTGCTGGAATACTGAGTCAAACACCTTTTCATAATCAAATTCATCATGCAGAGAGGCATAGTGTACTCACTGTGCCTTTCAATGACTTGCTGAACAACCTGGATGTGATCCATTGAGCTGTAGCCACTTCTGAACCTTGCCTGCTTCTTTGGGTATGCATCATTTAATGTTCTTTTTGTTATTATTTTTGTGAAAATCTTGTAGACGACTGAAAGAAGGCTTATTGGGCAATAGTTCTTTAAATCATCTTGGGCCCCTTTCTTGGAATAAGAATCACAAGTTTAAAATCCCCTTGTTTTCTTCAATTGCTTTTTCACCAACTTCACATTAAACTGACACATTTCTTCTTGGGTACGTTTTCTATGCTCTTGCAAAGTTCAACGTACTCCAGTTTATTAATGAAATTTCCAATATTCATTGCCCGTCATTTTTTCATTAAATCAATAGTTTCATCAAAGATTTTTGAAAAGTGTTTTTCCGGTGGTGCTATAGATGTAGCAGATTCAAGGATGTTTTTGACTATTTGTTCATTTTGGTCCATAATATTAATCTCTTCCAAATCTTGCCATAGAGCAAAGCGATTTGATAGATTAATCTCAAAATCACTGTTCTCCTCTAACAGATTATCCCTCTTTATTTTTGTCTTTATCATGTTTATACACTCTTTTTGATAGTTTATCTTCACTTTAGTTTGTACAATTCTATGATCACTTCCAATGTTAAAATGACTGACGACAGTAAATGCATGTGGTTTTATCACTTGACATGATGCAGTCAATTTCACTTATGTACCCACATGGACTCTTCTATTTCCTGCCCTGCAAAATCTACTAGTTTGTTTCCTCTATTATCTCATTCATCACTTCCATACGGACCAGTTTTTCCTCCAGCAATTGTTCTTCCTATTCTTGCATTAAAGTCACCCATTAGTATTTTGTATTGACATTTTTCTTTGTTTTGAAGCAGGCCACATTGTCATAAAACTCTTCAACCTCATCATCACTATAGCTTACTGTTAGTGCATAAGCTTGGATGATTTGAAGATGGTATTGCTTGTTCAATTGAATGATGCATTGACTTACTCTTTCTACAGAGTCTTTTAGCTTTGGGTTGAGGAGAAAACCAAGAGTAAATGCCCAGACTTATCAAGTTCAACTAAATTTTCACCTTTTCGTCCAGTGGTCGGTTTCTATCGGTTCACCCCAGTTTGGGTGAACTGGTAGCAGCGCCAGTGGGAGGCTCCACCCACCCACCCGGATGTCATCACAGATGCTCTGCGGATGCACAGAAGCACCACACACACATGAAGTGAGTGACCGTACACGCTCACAGTTCTGAACCGGTAGCGAAGTTATGTGAAACCCACTACTGTTTTTGTCATGTTTCACATAATCCAATAATAACCAAGTCATATGGTTGAGTTCAATCAGCAGTTCTTCTAGTCGAGTGTCCGTTTTCATTGTTCGAATGTTGACTATGTCCAAAGTCAAAGGCACTCTGATACAACCCACTGACTCTTAGCACCCGCTGCCTTCGGGCAAGTCTTCCCGCTGCCATGGGTAGTTGCCCTGGGGCCTCTGGGGAATGAGGGCTGTTTTTGAGGTTGTACTGGCATGTGGAAGGAATACACCATAATCTGCCATGCTGGTCCAATACAGAAAAATAATATTGTATATTATTCCTGCCATTTATATTCTGCATAGAATTACTAGTTATTGGGATCAAATATGTTCAAGTATCTTTAATCACTTAGGAATATGGAACAATCTTAACTTCATATTTGTAAATTCCTTTTATTTACTTGATTCTATACTGATTTTTCTTATACACAAATATTTTTTTAAAAAAGACAAATATAAATACCACTCATGGAAAGACAAGAAAATAATTTGAGAGCTCTTTGGGAGCAAGGTAGAGAAGTTAATTATTCTATGTCTACAATCAGTGTAACAAAAAATCTTTCCTCAGGGCTTTCCCGTTTATTTTAAATGGATGGATGATTTCCCCTAAAAGCAAACAACAGTTCTGAAGGTGTGCTTTTATTAGCTTTTTATTAGTTAAAATTCCCCTCAGTGCCCACTATGAACTCATTAGCTGTCATCTCTTCCTAGAATCTCCATTTAACAAGAAATATGCCAGCTAAACATTAAACTGCTTTTATTATTTAGCACCTATTGATTATGTTTTTTTTTTCAACAGATTTATATGGCTGCCTATCTTCCAATGGAACTCTGGGCAGTGAACAGAAAAATTAAAAAAAGTTGTACACTGTTCTATTTTGTACAAATCACAAAAACAATTAAAAGAACTATTTGGAGGTGTTGTAAGAAACACCTTTAAAATATGTCAGTTGCTTTTCTCATAGAAACCTAAATGGTTTTAATTTGTGGCAAAAAATAAAGGGGGGGGAGAGAGAGAGCGGGGGGGAGGGAGAGAAGGCTTTATAAGATAACATATCCACATAATTGCTTATTTTATGCATTCCTGTAATAAAAATATACTTCAATAAACAGTCACAAATTTACTCACAAATTTCCTTCTACATACCTGTTTTTCTGTTAGAATGACTCTCCCTAGAAGCTGATCTTCTAGGCCTTTCATGGTGACAGTAAAATCAATTATTGAGGTACGAGCACTAATCTCAGGAGTGTAGGCTGGATTTGGAAGCTTGGTGGTGATGTAAAGTCTGAAGCCATTCATCACATCCATTTCTTTATCCCCAACTTTTACCTAATTAACAAAAACAAATCCAAAATGGATGCATATAAGATGAATTGGACTCCTTCAAACAACCGGTAGATACTCATTAAATATTCTTTTAATTTTGTGTACATAAAATACAATTAGCATAATTAATAGGTAAGTCAACTTGCACATGTTAGCATAAAACACTTAAATGACACTTCTAAAACCAATTCATTCTATATAAATTTCTGTATCTTTATCTGGTTTATAAATGGTAAGATTGTTGCTAATCTTTTTTTTTTCTCTGCTGCTTATAGATTAATGCTTAGAAAACTCTTAATAATCATACAGACTTAAAGCTTAAATCCTACATCTTAAAGCCGCATTCTGGGAATCTTTACTTTAAATTGTAACCATAAAAATTAATTGAAAAATAAGTTGATGAAGTAGAAGTCAACAAGTAGGGAAGAAAGATAAAAGGAAAATACTTATTTCTAGAATGAAAACGATGCAGGCATTTAAGATACCTTGCAAAGTAGTTCTACTATCCTTTTGATATCCCACTAAAGAAGAGAAGGAAGAGAAATATCCCACTAATAAAAAGTTTTACTTTTTATTAGTGGGATATCCCACTAATAAAAAGTTTACCAGAATAAAAAGTTTTCATTAAAAGATTTTTTCAAGCATTGTACTATGTAGCAACCATAAAAAGTACAGTGGACTACACAAAATAAATGTAACAGATCATTTATCAAGATAGAGCAAAAATTAAAGACCCCTGCTGCTGTAATCTATTCTCTTGAAGATTTCATGGTGACACCAAAGTCAAGGAAAAGAATTTTACTTAAAAGTAGAAACTAGAATTATATATGCAACTAATTTTTTTTTAAAGTTGGAATATGTTATTTTTCTCACTTTGTATGTAGAACCTGTTTTGATGAAGTTTTTTTCCAATACATGGTCCAAAGCTGGATCCAACTCCTCACCAACATCTTCGATCAACAATGGCCTTCCAAGAGAGAGACTATCCTCCAAGTGGTTTCTAAAATATTTGTGATTCAGAGAAGTGATCTGAAAAAAAGAATCATAATGTTCATAAAGTGTGAAAATGAATCACCAACTCTTGAGGGAAGAGGAATGACATTGGACTTCACTTGAAAAGAAGTAGCTGCTAAACTAAAACCTTTACTTATTAACTAACCAGGGTTAAAGATGAGTTTTAATCTCCAGGATTCAATCATAGCTATATTAGAACATTATTTGTTTATGATGTGTTTAGGAAATTTATATTCCCCATTTTCTTAACAATTTCAAAGCAGAAATGTAATACAATTAAGTTTTAAAATATGGAGCTTTTTTAAAAGTTAGACAATTCCTATGAAAAACAGCAATTCCTATGAAAAAACCCAGCCTAAAAAATCAATATTGCTGATTTCCAGAAGAACCAAAGTTAATGTTGGCAAGTAAAGTTCTTCATTACAGTGTATTGTTCTGGAATATTTTCAAGTACTCTCGCCACTGTTTTCCTGAACACGTTTACTTCCAAATGTGAATATAATGCACTAGAATTTAATTCACCTGCAGCTCATTCCGGGTTTCTTTGTTCTTAATCCAAATCTTGCCCTGAGTTTGTGGATCAATCAGGAGAGGGTAACGAGCTGCCTTTGTGACAATGATGCCATTCTGAATTGACAGGTCATCATTTGGCAGCCCTTGAAGGTTCCATTCACTGATGGTTGGCGCATCAATCAGCATCTCTGTGAGATTGAGGTTGTTTCCAAATGGGATTGTCCGAGTTTTCATTTCTTTTTGCCAGCTGGTTAACAAAAGATTACGGAACTCTTGATTGAAAGGACCAGAATAGGACAGAAAGGCTGTGGCCAGAAGTACATCTCCTAAATTGATATAGAGAAAAACCACATCAGAAGGTGGTTGAATCCATTTGCAGTGAATATAAAAGCAAACATTCAGGCTAAGCTTTAAAAGTCTTGGTCATGTTTCACTATGAGACAGGCTGATGGGGAACCTCTTGTTCTTTAAATATTTGATGACTGTTTCTATAGAAGAGAAAGCAGAAGAGAGGCGTCTATGATGTGGATATTCTGACTAGTATTATGCCATGCTTTCTCTCCATGAGCAACTTTCAGCTTAATGTGCTAAATCATACAGAGATTTCTTACACCAGGACAAAGTGGGGCCAATTTCTACTAGCTGATTTTGTTGTACTCATATTTAATGCAAAATAGACTACGCGACTGACAATCACATTACTTGTATGTACTATAAAGGGGAAAAATGCTGTGGCATGGGGAAAGGTAGTTGTTTTTGTTACGGAAATGGGGAAATAGGCAAACATCTCCTGGATTAATGAACTCAGGATGAAAAAAAAGCAAACTAGCCTCCGACTTAAACACATTTCCTACAACAGCAATGGTCTATGGAGATTCTCAGTCATCCAGGTCACAGTTGTCCCAAATATGTTTTTTTCAAAAGGCAACTGGACTTTCTTCATCTTTCCTTGAAGACATTTCTTTTCTTATCCAAGAACCTTCTTCAGTTCTGACTAAAGAAGCTTCTTGGATGAGAAGCGAAATGTCTTCAAGGAAAAACAAAGTCCAACTGCCTTTTGAAAAAGCGCATCTGGGACATCAGTGATTCTTATCACTGATCAGTGATCAATCGTCAATGACCCCCTCTCAGGGTTCTGCAAAATCAAAATTATTCGCCAGGCAATGTTGAAAAATACTACATTAAAATTCTATCAAAAAAATTGTGAGAAGCAGTAGCAGCACTGAATGCATCAATTTCATTTTTTAATATGGTAAATATCAGTAAATATATCCTATATAAATAAAAGTTTTTTGGGGGCGTTGTAAGTATGAGCCTTCTAAGTCAGCACTTAAACCACACAGTACTTGCTAAAAAAAAAAACCCTTTTTTTAAAATGTCTGATTTAGATTTAGAAAGCTAACTTTGTTAGTCTATTTCCTGCTCGTATTACCATAATGTTGGCAAATTGATAGTGACATGTTATTTCACAACTTGGAGTAACTCTCACCCTTCAAGACATAATTTTAGCATACAAAAGTTCCTACCAACACAATGTCATTATTTATCAAAATAACAGGGGATTCCCTGCTGCTTTTAACACAAAAGAATGAAAATAAACAGGAACACGATTTATATGCTTGCAGTCTATACTTGCTGAAAAATACTCAATGCAGCTTATAGCTTTGTAGAAACGACAGTCCCTTCAGCTTACCCACAAGCCTTTTTGTTTGGGCTGCAAACTCTTTACTTTGTTCAGTCCACCTCTCTTTTTCACCAGCCAACCCACTAATAAGACTAGAAGCGGTTTGCATTTTATGCCTGCAGCGTTCTGCATCTTCAAGCAATGTCTGTTCAAAACAAAAATTCACATACACAAATGGCAACTTGAGCCAAAAACCATCACTAACAATGCTTGAAAAGATAAGTACAGATCAGTGGTGAAATTCAAATTTTTTTACTACTGGTTCTGTAGGTGTGGCTTGGAGGGTGTGGCTTGCTGTGGCTTGATGGACATGGCTTGGTGGGCATGGCAGGGGAAGGATACTGCAAAATCTCCATTCCCACCCCGCTCCAGGGGAAGGATACCGCAAAATCTCCATTTCCACCCCACTCCAGGGGAAAGATATTGCAAAATCTCCATTCCCACCCCACTCTGGAGCCAGCCAGAGGTGGTATTTGCCCGTTCTCTGAACTACTCAAAATTTCCGCTACCGGTTCTCCAGAACCTGTCAGAACCTGCTGGATTTCACCCCGGTACAGATCCTATCTATTGTACTTCCAGCAAATGTAAGTATCCTATTGTTTCTATTAACATTATCAGTGACCTAGACTTATTTCTTATAAACAATTGGGACATAGATTTTACTCTTATCAGAAGTCTGACAAAAGACATAGAAAAGAGATCTATTGTGAATCTCACATTAAGATAAACATTTGACTAAGATCCAAACGGCCCCAATCCTATTAGGTTTTTTAGGCTTTTGTAAGGCTCTAAAAACCTAGCCTTTCCCCCAAGCATTTGGGCACGTTAGATAAGCTCTCTAGGTTATGTGGCTTTTTCTTTGGGGTGGGGGGGTTGTTGCTTTAACTCGGTAAATGGGAACAAGGAATAACCTTAAAGAACCAGAAGAAAAGCCACCACTAAGATAAAAGTCAGATAAAAGAAATCTGATTTTGAGCCAGAATTGCAACCTGAGAAAACATCTCTGATAAGTCCCTCCCTACTTCTTATAATAAAAGGAGGGAAGGGGAAAACACACTCAGAGTTGCAAAATGTTGTTACTATAACCTGATAATAAAAGTAGTATTAGCATGCCTGACTTTGGTTTCTTAGTTTGTTCTACCTTGAAGAGCTGACATCAGGGTATCATAGGTTATATATATGCATACCGTTATGGGAGGGGTGGGTTCTACTTACCTTTACTACTGGTTTGCAATGGGAGCGCACACACAGAAACTTCTGCGCATGCACAGATTATCCATTATGATATTTAGGTGGATGGGCGGAGCCTCCCACCACTTTTACTACCGGTTCGCAAGAACCGGACAGAACTGGGAGCAACCCACAACTGCATTACAGTGGTTTTAATTTTTGCATTCATTGCTGGGAATTGGGAGGATTTAGTTAAATAAATACATAAATTATTAGAATATTTCAGAAGCTAGATAGCTGAACTATCTTCCCAAATGACCAGAAAACCAATTTTCTTGCACTCTTGAATAATTCAAAATGAACTCATTGCGGTAATATTTTCTCTACCTTTTGACAAACCAGCCAAAGGGAATGGTTATACAAAAGAATTTCCTACAGGAAATTACCTGTTTCTCCAATGTAGCCTTTTCGTATTGAGCCTGCACAATATCCAACTCAGCTTGCTTGGCATCCAATTCAGCTTGGGCTTTCTGAAGATCTAACATGGCAGTAGTCAGACGATTCTCCTGAATGGCCAGATTTGCCTTAAAATATCAACCCACCAAGTTTAAATAAGGGAACTTTGATGCACACTGTGTATTTCTTCAATAACATCAACCAAAGAAACATGAAAATAGCTTATGAGGAAGTACATTACTGATACAGAGAGAACTGTTGAATTAGTATTGCTACAACAAAATATTTATCATCTTCATATGCCATACTAATGAGGACAAAGACATCAGCAGCAGGGCTATTAAATGCCCAAAGATGAAAAGAGGAAAATATATCCACAATGGAAGAATGGATTTTGAAACTAATGGAACTAGCTGAGATGGCTAAATTTCTTGCAACTTGGAGATCACTGCTTGATTTCTTAAAAGATAAGGAGAAAATTTGACTCTTGACTTTGGGATCTGAAGATTAGATTGGATTGGATCAGAGAAATATTGTAGCTTTTTAAATGTAAGATTATATGTATTTGACAATTTAATATCTGTTAAAGTTAAGAGAAGAGTATTTTATGAATATTGTTATTTTAGAATGTTGACTAGTAAGATTTTAGGAGATTGGTATATCTGTTTAAATTTAGAAAGAGTTTGTTCTATTTTCTTTAGATTAAAAGAGAGGGAGAGGGGGAGGGAGAGGGAGGGGGAAGAGAGAGAGAGAGAGAGAGAGAGAGAGAGGGAGGATGCTTCTCTTCCTGCAGTCCAAATTTATAGTCTTTTTTATAATTTAAATCCCTCTCTATTACATAAACAAAATAATTTCTAACATTATGGCAGGATTGCCATATCAGTTGAAGCTAGGAAGTCTAGACTTTTCAGTTAAGACTCTAGTTTTTTTGTTTGTTTGATTTGTTCTCCAGGAAGTAGGGAAAGAGAAGACACAGGTCAAAGAGGAATCATTTGGACATAAGTTTAAATCACCCCTTTCACCTATTAAAATGTTCTCAAAATCAAGACCAAACATGCTGATGGACTGCATTTGACCAAAGGGCCAAAGCACATCACACTTAATCAAAACCAAACAAATCTCATTACAGCTTAGTCCAGCATATGATCTCAGTTTAAAGCTGTAAATTGCTGCTGATATAGTTTTACTCTGCCTTGCCAACTATATTGGACTTACCTTTAAAGGTAGAACTTCCTTATTTATAGCGAAGAAGGCTGACATTGCTTTGGTCCATGAGCAAAGGCCAGCCACATTTCCACAAACTCTCTTAGCTGTCTCAATATTATAATCTGCCATTTCAAAATAAGGACTCAAGAGCTCCACTGCTTCTTCATTAATTGTATCTTTTGGAAATTGCTAGAAATATCATGAAAGAGATTTTTTTTTTCACTTACCCAAAATCAAACAAAATTAATAATCCAGCTGTTTAATTTTACCCCTTTTTTTCTAAGCCACATTTTCTACAGAATTTGCATTTAAAAAGTTATTAATTTTGTCATGCTACTATTTGTGCTCATGAAAGCTTGCCTATTTAATTTGTATTTTCCTGATCTCTACTGTGCCTGAATTTTAAACTGGTGCCTATTTATACTGCTGCCATCTTTAATAAGTGCTGGATTTTTCTACAAGAATTAATGGGCAGCAAAATCTCTACGAATACTTACCCAGAAGGACCAAAGACAGAAATAAGAACAATCTTTGACATTTCTCTCTCTCTGAACTTTTCATATTAATTGGTCATCAGTCTGTTCTGTACAATTTGGTATTGTACCAAATTACAGACAATTACAAACTGGTAATTGTCAAGCTGAGGAAAGCAGCAGTGCAGTCTCTCAATTCTAAACATAATAAATCCAGACTAAAGCTATATATATTACACATTCATATCTTGTCCGGCCTTATCATCTTCTTTTTTCTTATCAGTGCTTTTCGGTATACCTGCAAGTTCTGTAAGAAGTTTCCTGCTGTCATCAGTTTCAAGGACTCCTGCCACGATGGCATAATGCAATTTTTCTCCAGGTCTATCTTAGTAGCATTTACTTTCCTCTGGAAGAGCAGCAACACACAGTCCATGATACGCATGATAAGGTGAGGTGGCCGACCCAGCGTACGGACAGTGGCAATGTCTGCCGGCTTGATTGTCTACATTATTGAAAGGATGGACAGAATTAGGACAGTATTTTTGAAGTGCTTGGACAAAATCAGCAGGCTTTTTATTTAAAGGCATTCCACGGTGGTTTCAACATCAGCTGATTATACCAAACTACTGTATATTTAGAAATTAAAGTGATTTACATTTCACAGTTGTTGTTAAGCAGGGCCACAATAAGCAGCAAATCTTGGTATGTATTGATCCATCCTTAAAATCATTTAAGACATATCCTATCATGCCAGGTAATATTACCTAGCCAGCCTTGGTTTATTTCAAGGAATTAGACAGGATAAAATATATAAATATTTGGATGGGAGGCTAACAGGAAACCACAACTTGTAGGCTAAACAGTGCAAATTATGTTCTACGTTGCTTCCAATAACAGTACATCAAAATGTCCGTGTAATAAGGAAGTTTATATAGGTTGTAAAATGTGAATGCAAATCAGTCATTTTACCTACGTATTGACAGTGACTTCTTGGAAGTTTATATTTAATAACATTAATTACATTGCAGCACCTGATATATGAAAAACTTGGCAATCTTTAACATTGGTGAACTTCTTGAAAGAAACAGGTGATGCAGCATTTGGACTCAGAAGGATGTGATTAATTCCTTTGAATAAATGCAGTTTATTGGTTGTCTGTGTAATTTTTAGTAACTATAGGATGCTATGACAGGAGAGTTTTTTTTTACTTCTTTGACATGTTTTCACAAATAATAGATACCTTTCCTGTTAAGTTGGAGATTGCAGCATCTATCACTAATGCTATGTGTCATCTTTTTTTTGTAAATAGTTTTCATACTCGAGGTTGAAATGTATGTTTTATACAAAGAGACTAAACCCCAAGTAGCAGCTATTGTAGAAAGACAGTGAATCAAGGGCGGTGATGGTGAGGAAATGACATAATTTCACCCATGATGGGAAAGGGAAATGAGGGAGCCCACACATTAGTTTCCAATCTGGGGTATATTTCTGAGAGGACAGCATATCTGCGTGAGACAGACAGTGGATTTGCCTTTCATTCTTCATTAACCTGTAAAGCAGCTTCGGCTTCTTCTAAAGCAGGTTTAGCAGCCTCTAATTTTTCCTCAGCGATAGCCTTGTCTGCTGAAATGCTGTCTACAATAGCCTGGGCTTTGTCCTTCACTTTCTGAACTTCGCCTTTCACCTTTTCAGAAGCCTGTGCTTTCACTGTGACTTCTTTTAACACCTATAGAGAACATTTAAAAAAATAAGAATGAAAGGAAATAAATGGAAAAACAAGTAACTATGGTTGCAGAAAATAATTCTTTGCCAAGAGAATAGCAAAGAATTGCTATTATACTCAAGAGTTAGCAAAGTGTTTTGGGTTTAGTAAACAAGCAGTGTGAGATCCCATAGGCCAGAGGCAATCTAATGTTTTGTTACCCAATATTTACACTTATTATTTTAAGCTGGCTGAGCCCCATGTAGGCAAGGCTAGGGTTTTTTATGGGTTCTTAATTTTTTTTCATCTGTGTTATATGCATGTTTTAGGACATATAATGCAACTTTCTTCTGATTCTTGTTTCAAAATAGCCAGATATTCTGGCATCCAGAGGCAGAAGGACTACAGATGGAGAAGGCGTAAGGGCTGCATGTTATGTGATGTGGCCTTTTTATGACCAACAATATCAAAAAACTTCAGCTTATCATATCTGAAATTCAGAGAGTTAACATGTTTAGAAGGGCACCAATTAGGAGGTGTCCACTAACTAATTTTCTTCCAAGTTTTCCCATTAACAATAACCGTTATTGTCACTGCACAACATATGTACAATGAGATTGGTGGAGCTCTCTCAGTGTACCCCCCTCAACACAATACAACTCACAGTAGAAACAGAAAATCCCTAACCCAATAAATCATATTAACAAACACCCAGTCCTATTATACCAGTGTAAACATGTTACACGTTGCGCCGGCCCTGCAAGTCCATCGTACTATGTATTTATGATATTATTTCGCATTCAGGAGTCTGACAGCCCATGGATAAAAACTGTTCTTCAGCTTGTTTGTGTGGCTGGCTATGCTTCTATATCTCCTTCCCAATGGTAGGAGAGTAAAGAAGTGGTGACCAGGGTGAGAGTCATCCCTGAGAATTTTCCTCACTCTTCTAAGGCAGTGAGCCCTTCTAAGGGCCCATTAGTAAAAGAGTTGAAATAAACACACTGGACTTTACCATATCAGCTTTTTCATTGGCAACCTTAAGTTCTTTCTCTTTGGCTTCCAGCTCTTTACTCAAAGCTGCCACAGATTCAGAAGCCTCTTTCAATTTCTCCAATCCAGTATTCATTCTGAAATGTATAGAACCATCTATATATTTATATATATATATATATATATCCCAAAGCACAGAACTTCACTAGACTAGAAACTATTTTTAATTATTCCCTTTCCCCAAAATAAAAGGTGGTAATCTGTGATTCTAGAACTATTTGTGGCCTTTGGTTTACTTTACTTTACTTTACTTTACTTTAATTTTATTTCTATATTGCACTTCTCCCGAAGGACTCAGGGTGGTGTTCAGCCAAGATAAAAACACAAACATACAAACATCGATAAAATTACAGTTTAAAATTATTACACAGTTTGGCCCACTAGAATAAAACCCAAAATTAAAACAACAAATTTAAAAATCATTTAACTGTTTAGCCCCGCCTGTTGGAATATCAGGGTCTTGAGGGCACGGCGGTTTAATTTTATGCAGCATAATTTCACAATAGCAATAGCATGTAGACTTATATACCGTTTCACAGTGCTTTACAGTCCTCTCTAGGCAATTTCCAGAGTCAGCATATTGCCCCCAACAATCTGGATCCTCATTTTACTGACCTCAGAAGGATGGAAGGCTGAGTCAACCTTGTGCTGCTCAGGATCAAACTCCTGGCTGTAACACAAATGTAATACAAACGCCTGCAATGCTGCATTCTAATCACTGCGCCACCAAGGCTCTTCACAAACCTTCTAAAGCAACCAATTCAGATCTGTTAAACATATATCATTCCCTTAGCAGTACTAAGACTAGTTATTGAGTTTAGCTATTTGGGAAGACAATAACTGACTATAAGAGTATCAAAACACCTCACCTGTGGGCTAAGGTCTGCACCTCGGCATGTTTTTCTTTGTATATAGCTTTATATCCTTGAATAAAGGACAAATAAGACTTGGGAGTCACATGAGTGGATCGACGATATCTTTGAAAATAGTCAACGCATTTTTCAGCAACTCCATCTTGGAAGGAGCCCATACACTGTACCATCTGTTTTTTGATATCTTCAGTGCAATCGATTTCATATGACGACAAGAAATGCTCTGATACTAAAATGAGATTTAAAGCCTATCAGTATAAACACTACTTCATTCTCTGGCAGAAGAAATTTAGGATGACTTCTGACCTATTTCTTATTATTCTTCCCCACCCCTCCATCTCATTCATTGTCATGGATTTCTCTTCTTCCTTGAAAGAAGCAAATTCAACTTACTGAGCTCCTCTGAAATGCACACTTGACAAATAAATACGATCTATCTGATATTCGGAGGAATTCCAATGGGCAGAGAGTAAACATCATACTTATAACCTCATGACTGAAGCTTGCCCATTTTTTACATATTTTGTGTGTACACAGTGCATCAAAAGAAGCAGGCTTCAACTGCATGAGCATCTTGATTTTTTGACATGCCTCTTACTGCAGATACCCTTGATGGTCTCAAAATTAGACTCATGACCTCAAAGACTCTAATATATTGATATAAGCAATAACATTAAACCATTGCTAACTATATGACTTTCAAGGCATGTAAATTATAGGCAAAGGAAGCTGAATGGTTTTAATTGCCAAAGTAATTGCAGTCTTGACATATTCTTTTTGATGCAGGAGATTTGACATTATTATTCCTGCTTTTTCTCATTTGTACGTCACAGAATCTCTGTTTATCATCTCAGGAGTGAAATCAGCTTATTTCTTTTTACTGATCGGTAATCCTCCTCCTGTAATTACTGGGAGCAAAGCTAGTATTCTTGTCTTGATGGAATTAAGAATCCCCTTGCTTTAGGAATAAGTAAATGGGCCTCGTTTAATTTTGCCATTTGCATTTCTCACATCAAATCATCTGTTTCAAAGAAAGACGTTCCACTACAGTATGTTTTGTCAATCACTAACGCTTCGCATGTGGAGACAGAAAAGTCTCTATTATCAACACTGAAATGCCGTCAACACAACAAGGCTTGCATAGCCTTATTGTAAGGCTACTTTAATTTATCCAAAACATTTCAAAGTCTTGCCAGAATGTAAAAATAATACATTTAAATTTTGAAGATAATATTTTAAGTTTATTTTTTTCTCTGGAATGGGAAAAGAAGATATAATCAATAAATATGCATCAAAGCAACACTCAAAATAGTTTCTGATAACAGTTTTGAATTCAACAACCTTTCTCTTCTACTAGAGTAAAAAAATCCGGACCCTACAGTAAATGATGTACTAGAGAAGAGATTTTCACCATGTTAAAATTACTGACAATGTTATAAACTTTTCCAATAGTCAAACATGTCAAACCTGCAACTAGGGCATCTTTGGGCCAGCGGCTAAACCAGTCTATAGTGCAACCAGAAATGAGTGCAGGGAATTTCAAAGCTCTGTTTCGGAATTTTTCACCCACTGGTGAAAAACAAAGAACTACATGCAGGTTCTGGCGAACTCTAGTCATGAAGTAATCATATACATTCTCATTGGTGGGAGGACGTCGTGGATGTTCCCTCTTCATAACTGGAATGAGATCCCCAATGATTTCATCAATTTCATCACGAGCAAACAAGTTGGAAACCTAAACAAGAAGAACATTTTTATTGTACCCCACATACAGTCAGCTGTTAAATATTTTTTAAAAGGCATTTAGCTACCTTTATATGAATAATTGGGGGACGTGGTGGCTCAGTGGCTAAGACACTGAGCTTGTCGATCGAAAGGTCAACAGTTCAGTGGTTTGAATCCCTAGTGCTGCGTAACGGGATGAGTTCCCGTTACTTGTCCCAGCTTCTGCCAACCTAGCAATTCGAAAGCATGTAAAAATTGCAAGTAGAAAAATAGGGACCACCTTTGGTGGGAAGGTAACAGCGTTCCGTGCGTCTTTCGCATTTAGTCATGCCGGCCACATGACCATGGAGAAGTATTTGGACAGTGCTGGCTCTTCGGCTCTGAAACGGGAATGAGCACCACCCTCTAGAGTCGGGAACGACTAGCACATTTGTGCGAGGGGAACCTTTACCTTTTTTATATGAATAATTCATTTATATATTACCAAACGTTGATTATATTCATTTGAAATGTTGAAGTTAAAGAGCTCATTGCTAGAGTGTTTCATGACTTTATAATTGATAATTAAAACATTTTAATTATAATCCATTCATTGCTGTTTTATTGTTAGCTACTTTGAATGCTAGTTTATGAGGAAAAGTAGGTTATGCCAATAAAATATTCACATTTAATTTTCCTTTCTCTTCCCTTTTATTCTTAAAACCTGTGGCCATCCAGATGTTACTGAATTACAACCCCTAATCTGCCTTGCTAGCTAAGGCTTCTGGGAGATGATTGTCAGTAATATTTGGAAAGTGGCAATCTCTGTGTTTTTGCCCTAGAAATAAAATATTCTCAATCTGAGTGATTCTACTAAAGATTTTCTCCAAGTCTGTCTTTACTGATTTATTGTATCTCAGTAGTAAATTAACTAAAGACTAAGAGCTTGATCTGTTCTATATTTACTCAAAAATCAGTATTCAGTGGGTAAGTTTTTTCATCAGCAGGAAATTCAAGCATAGATCTTTGCAGAATCAGTCTGTCACTACAGCTTTATCAGCCAAGCTCTCTGTTTCTGAAAACTCGGGGCTAACTCAATGCCAAGAGGAAAGATGAAAATCCTACTTCTCCTGATGATAGCACATTGTTCATATACTCCAGGAAAGCTTCATCTTTTATTTCATTATCTGTAAAAATGAAACTGATTCCTTTTCCTTGCTGTCCAGCAGTCTTATACAGATGTTTCAAGTCTTCCATCAAATTAGATGCATTGTAGGATCTAGAAAATGAAAAAATAAAATTGTCACAAACATTCCAAGCTTCCTAGCCTACAAATAATTTGGATTGAAACAAGGTGCCTTAAAATGAGAACAATTTTTTTTGGCCTTTCTGCTCAGTGTCTGTTTTCATGGTTGTTGCTTTTAGAAATATGTAGTATATGTACATGGTTATATCTATGCATTTTAATGCTCTCCACTATTTAAATTTATTTCTCGATTTGTCTACCGTTTTATCCTTCAATTTTGTTTCATTTTCTAAGTTGTATAATATTTTGATAATACTGAATGTAAACATAATAAACCAAACCACATAAAAGTCCTATCACTTACTCAAATACTAAATTTACATCTTTTAAATGGAATATTTTTTTATGTAAGAAGACAGACATTTTCATAGATAGATGATAGGTAGGTAGGGTAGGGTAGGCAGGCAGGTAGGCAGACAGACAGACAGACAGAGTGTATGTGTGTATTTGTTTGTTCTCCTAAATTCAGAGCTATGGTTTGCATTATTATATTGTCAGATAGGTAGTCCTATATAAATGCCTATGTATTCTTTCTTTTTCCAGGATTGTAGAGAAAATTAGGTTTTTATGTTGCTTCATTTAAAAAAAAAACGCTTTGAATATTATCTTTTGTGTTCTAGATAAGGGTGAAAAATTTCCATTGTCTTTTCTTTACTACAAATGATTATTATTTTCCTGTAGTATTGACTGTAATATTCTTCCTATAACCAATTATAGAATTTGAGAGAGTTTTCATTCAACCAAATCAGGGATGCAAAATAGTTCAAATAGCAGGATAATGATTATATAAACCTGCACTTCTTAACATTGGAACTAGCACAATAATGTTTTATATGTTAATTATTTGATTTCTTTTATAAAATGAGCATCCATTTTGATACTGTGTTTTATTCAACAGGTTACCTTGTTAATGTGATCTGGAACATATCATAGCCTGCAATGAATGATGCCAGTTTCGTCAAGATTTGCTTTCCAGACCCTCCAACTCCAACAAGTAGGGCATTTCCTCGGGGAGTGCGGATCACACGCGAAATCTACAAAGCACAGCACCATTTTGTTGGTTGTATATTTAGAATAGCACAATATTAAGCAGATACTTGATAAGTTCTTGCATTGTACCACATCTTTAATATTGGTAGTACAATGGCGATCCCAGTCTTTGCATTGATCATTCCATAAACTCTTTCCAACAATAGAACCTCCAGGTTTGGCCACAGAAAATTTGCTTTCTAGTATCAGGGATAAAGTGATGCTTCTCCTATTTATTAATGGAAGTCTGTAGATTAGCATTTGAATCCGTATTGTGATGGCCAGCATCTTCTATCACATCCAACATAGAGAGTCTAGCTTAAAATAACATGATCAAGTACCTGGAATAGTGTATAAGGTGGACTGATTAATTGCTAATGGGAATCTTTCCCCAGAGCCCACCTGGGATAACTGTTCAAGCCAGTGGTGGGATTCAAATATTTTTACTACCAGTTCTGTGGGCATGGCTTTGTTGGGCGTGGCTTGGTGTGGGTGGCAGGAGAAGGATACTGTAAAATCTACATTCTCTCCCCGCTCCAAGGGAAGGTAACTGCAAAATCCCCATTTCCTCCCGATCGGCTGGGACTCAAGAGGCAGAGAATAGATGGGGGTGGGGCAATTCAGAGGTGGTATTTACCATTTCTCTGAACTATTCAAGATTTCCGCTACCAGTTCTCCAGAATTGGTGAGAACCTGCTGAATACCACCTCTGGTTCAGGCTGCTAACACTAAAAAACTGTCACTACTTATATAACAAGTCAGTGCAACAATACAGATAGCAATTACTGTTTTAATACAAATAATTTTTCTGACAGGAAGCTCATTTGGGTTTGGAAATATATTTTGAGTTCTTATTTGCATAGAATTTTCTTTCTCAGAAAAGCGCATAAGGCCAGTGTCTTCTGTTCTATGGGGGTTGCATTAATATACTCAAACTCTGAGGACTCAGGCACTGATCTCTTCAAAATGTCATAGTTACCTTATGATGCCCTACATATTGAGCATGCTGTACTGTCAACAGAAGACATCTGATTAAATATAGTGGCAGAGGTAAGCTAAAGCATTACTGAAGCAATATCACAATCTATTGGTTGCTGAAACAATGATTTATTTCTGCTTCGCTGAGAAATCTCTCTCCTGACTACCTCAATCTGACTATCTTTAAAAGAAAAATAAAGCTTGCCTCACAGAGACTGGAGCAAGACTGCTGAATGAAGCAGGATCCTACAGGAATGACAGGTGAATTAGAGACAATCATAACTGTTCTTGCTCCCTACAATCTGCCACCAACATAGCCATCATATGCTTGACAGTAGAGCTGGTCCTGGTTACCCTTCATCCCTATCCTTAGTACAGTTAGTATTTGGCACAAATGCATGAATCTATTTCTCACTGATGTGAGAAATACTGTTATTCTTTAAATCTGCCTCTTTTTTTTAAAAAAAAGTGGCAGTCTCGGGGTATCAGCCTTAATAAGAGCAATCTATAAACTCTCATGTTTAGCACTTGTACAAAATCTAGCACAGTATCCAGCATCAGCTTTGCTCACTTCTGTAGGTGACTAGGTGCAGGATGGAGAATTTTTAACCAAAAATGAACTTACAATCATTTTGCAAGACAGATTTTTATTGGAGGAATGGGAATAAAAGCATATATATATATATATATATATATATATATATATATATATATATATATATATATATATATATATATATATATATATATATATTCATTCATTCATTCATTCATTCATTCATTCATTCATTCATTCATTCATTCTGAGGTTTTCGCAGGTATTTGTATGTAGGTCTTTGGTTATTTGGGTCTTCTCCTGCGTAAAATTGGAAGTGTCTTGGCGACGTTTCGACGAAGTCTCATTCGTCATCTTCAGGCTGGTGTCTTCGGCTTCGTGCTTCCAGGAGCAAAGCTGGAGCCTGAAAGCTGGACACCAGCCTGAAGATAACGAATGAGACTTCGTCGAAACGTCGCCAAGACACTTCCAATTTTACACAGGAGAGGACCCGAATAACCAAAGATCTACATATATATATATATATTTATACGCCGCCCTTCTCCAAAGACTCAGGGCGGCTTACAATGCGTTAAGCAATAGCCTTCATACTTTTGTATATTTATACAAATTCAGCTTATTGCCCCCACAAACTGGGTCCTCAATTTACCTACCTTAGAAAGGATGGAAGGCTGAGTCAACCTTGAGCCTGGGGAGATTCGAACTGGTGTAATTGCAGACAGCTGGATGTTAATTACGGTGCTTTAGTCTGCAGAGCTAAACCAGGTTCTTACTTCACTGATTACATCTGAATATTGTTAGAATTTGTGCCCATGAAACTAATGGATTATCAAAGGTTCAACTTGAGCATCTGAAATCACCAAAACTTAACTAAAGCAATTGTCATGTCCATTGATACCAGCGGTAGCTGCTGTGGCGGGAGGCTCTGCCCACCCGCCTGGACGCTTCTTTGCATGAGAAGTGTTGCATGTGTGCGTGAGTGCACCCACAAGTGATCTGGTAGCGACGGGTTTTGAAACCCACTACTGAGTGATACCTTTATTAAGTGAATCATAGCATCAGTAAAAAACACCAAATCCATTCCTGCCCCACGGATACTCTCATTATATATTTGCAAAAACATGTTCAAACGGTCCTTCAGGGTGCCAAAAGATTCAATGGGTTCATATATTTTGGGCATGTCAGCTTCTGCTTCCTCTGGTTCTTCTCCTATAAGAAAATAGCACTTCCGATTAATATGAATTTGTGTATCATTCCTGTGTGTCTTCTAACTTTACCGTCTACTTGCTCCTGAAAAATGAAGAAGGGCATTAAAATGTGTGAATGACTACAAATGCAATAGGCGACAACAATGAGAAGCAGTGCAAATGAGTGGGATTTAGCAGACCCAGTTTAATGGCCTACCTAATTAGTGAGAAGAAATAGAATTTTTAAAAGCTGTCATTTTGGCTGTTTGTGGCTGATGAGCTCCTATGTACTTTGCTGACCCAAGTGGATGTGGCAATATTTTTCCTCTTTTTCAGGGCATTAAACTAATACACTGAAAACTTGTGTTTGTGCCATTTAACAAGGAAACGTGGCTCTTAATTAATACAGGCATGCCAAATTTTTCACATTTAAAATGTTTCGAGTCCAGAACCTCCTAGTCTGGTCCAGCCTTGAAATGAGCATTTTTTTTAAAAAAAAAGTCTCGACTTTTTTCAGTAATGTTGGAAAGAATGACTGTTTTGAAATTGGAATGGAACTTTGTTTATTTCAACTCTGAAACATTTTGAAAACTATTTATACTATATATTATTTAGTTATACAAGTTTATAATGCTTCCTGAAAAAATTCCCCCACATCCAATCACTGAAGGTATCGACATACTTCTTCCAATACAATTATACAAAACAGTGCACAAACAAATTAACCAAACTATTTCTTCCTTGCATTCTCTCCAATTTGTCCCAGTTGACTCCTTTCTCTAGAAGAAAGTATAATTTAATATCATATGCCGAAATCTTAAATGCCAAAATATATGTTCCAGAGTCCAGAGTCCAGAGTCTTTTGGAATACATTTTTTTTTCATGGCATGGTATTACTTCTCAGCTTAGAGTTTGGAAATCACTGAGAAGAAATGATAAGAGTCTAAATATGAAGAGAACAGATAAACTAAAGCTGGATGACATAATGCAGTAGGAAAAGCTAGAACAGAGACAACAAGATGTGTAGATCAGCGATCCCCAACATTTCTGGGTTTGCAGACTGGCAGGGAGCGAGTGGGAGGGAGAGGGAATGGATACGTGTGATCGGCAAGCAAGCACACGTCTGCGCAGCTTCATTTGCATGAGTGACAGACACATGGATCTGCCACTTACATAAGTGGAGCTGCATGCACATGCCCACTGCTCGCACAAGTGGACCTGCATGCACACACTGGTTCCAAATTGGCCAAGGCCCAGTAGTGGCCCCGGGGGCTGGGTATCCCTGGTATAGATGACTTGCTAGGAATGGAGAAATATCTGCAGCACCTATGGAGAAACTGGAAGCCACACATGCTGAGTTGTATATTGTAACCACTCTGTCTATAAAAGTGGGTCATTAAAAAAGCAAACATAGAAAGCAAGACTTTACATACAACAATTATTTCCATGCATTCAGGTCATGTTCTTATAACTCCCTCCTAAAATGAAGACTTGGCCAATTAAAGTCCCCTCTTTACAAGAAAATGTCAATACATCTTGATTTGTGGAAAAAGCTCCTGAACATTGAAGTAATGCTTAGCAATATTATGAATACTAGTGTAAGAAAAAAGGTTTCAAAGCATATTTGCAAGTTCAGAGAAGGTCATCCCCAAGGTGACACTCAGCCATTTTTCAAAATGCCATATTTGCATACTACGTCAACCAAAATTAATTTAAATAAAAGATACTTTGCGCTAAAATAGTTTTTTAATCATGCAAAACAAAATGCTAGTACTACAGTTAATTGCTCAAAGGAAACTCATCTCAAAAGCTGAATCAAGCATTAAAGCACCTTCAATAAAATTATGCAGTGCTTTCTCTGACAAAGGAAAGGTTTTTAAAATATGCCAGTTGTAGGACATTTCAAGTCTTTTGGGTTTGTTTTTTTTATGTATTATGCCACCTGGCTTTACCAACTATTTTATCCTATGTTCAGAATATATTTTTCCTATATTGTTTATAAGGTTGGAATATTATATTTTCTCAACAACATCACAATGCTTAGTTTCAGCTTTATCAGATTGCTGGCTCAACTATTGAGGAGCATGCTATATATCTAAAAAATTATTCCCCATTAGACTATGTATGAAAGCAAAAACAAAACAAAGCAAAACATTATCTTGTCTATTACTAACCGTGCTTGGTACATTGACATCTATGAAATTAAAGATGAACTCCTAAGTCTAGAACTCAAACTCTTAGAAGAAATGAGGCAAATCTGACAAGATCAGAAGCCTCTAGCTTACCTTTGAGAAACTTTTCCTTCAGACCTAGTATGAAATAAAATGTGTTTCCATTTAAAGAAAATATATAACTCATTTCTTATAAAGGATTGTTTATAGCCTTCCTACTTATTTCTTGAAGATACAGATTTATCAAATGGTGTGGAAGATACTGTATCACAGATCTTTCTCATGACATATCAGCGAGAATCCATACATGTTCTCCTAGAAGGTATTTCCTTTATATTTAATGAAAGCCATTTTAAAACAATATGTACAAGGACTAAAATTCCAAGCATAGTTTAATCACAAGTCTGAATTCACTGGAAATCTATTCAAAGTTAGTATCCTTGGAATTATAAATTCTGAATTAAGTGGTGGTGTTATCTTGCCTTCTGCAACTGGAATATAAAATAGACTGAAGACAGACTTAGTTCGAAGCTCATACTGTCAGCAACTCATGCAAATCAACATGCTTTTACTTCTTCTATCCCTTCTACACATCTCAACTGCCAAGCATAACAATCATCTAGAATGTCTCTGGGTAAATGCTTCTTCTAATATTCACACTTTAAAGCTACTGAGGAAATTGGTATAATTAAGCAGATCTTTATGGAGTGGTGCTTATCACATCAGTAAATAACTTTGGAGGATTTCTGACAAATTGTATAAAATTCCTTCATACTGACTGTGAGCTAACTGGGACCTCTCTACTGAGAAAGTATTGGTTTATCCAGTCTTATGTGAACCAGTCTTGAAGAATTTCTTATCTTGTCTCTGTTTTGTGGGATCAAATGAAATGAAAATAAATTCTAAAGACATTACCAAAGACAATTTTAGGGCCTAGGTGCTAGGCATGGAGATTACAAAACATTTGGTTTCAGCATGGAAGAAAGATAGACTTCCTCCCAAAGCTGCAACCTCTCCTGCAAACAATTTTTTCTCCTCCACCACCTCCTTAATTAAACTTACTACCTCAGATAGCTCAACAGGCTAGATAGCCTGTTATTAACATTCAGCTGTCTGCAATTATTGCAAGTTCGAGGCTCAAGGTTGACTCAGCCTTCCATCCTTTCTAAGGTAGGTAAATTGAGGATCCAGTTTGCGGGGGCAATAAGCTGACTTTGTATAAAAATATACAAAAGTATGAAGGCTATTGCTTAACGCATTGTAAGCCGCCCTGAGTCTCCGGAGAAGGGCGGCATATAAATCTAATTTTTTAAAAAAACTTTATAAATAGCTATGAGGTTTTGAAAGTATAATTGTTCTGCATTTCCAAGCCCAAATCTATTACTTCCTTGTATGGTACTAATATCAGACACATATATTTTTTTCATTTTAGATTAAGTTTACCTGTTGCTTCAGGTGCGTCTCTTAAGAAATCAACAAAGAAAGCTTCCTTGTTGAGTGCCACTAATGTTGCCTTATCACTACCAAATTCTCCTTCAATTAGCTTTGCTAGTGCCAGATCAAACCACTCCACATCTTCAGGAGTTGTGAAGCGATCAGCGATAACACGCTTACATTCATGCTTCCATAGCTTAATGAGCACCTGTTCAGAGAGAGAAGAGAAAAATAACTGTGTAGCTTCTTCATTATTTTGGAATTTGCAACATTCAAAATAGATGCTTCTCATGCATATTTATTTTGAAGAGGATGCTGCATGAGATTATTTTGTTACTGAAAGAATGCTGCCCATATTCATTCATTATTAAATATGGGAAACAACCTCAGCTACATTTTTTGAACAGTAAACTAGACATTTAAAAATGTTTTAAATATATATATATAAGATATAGGCACAAATCTTGCATCTAACCATCTGTTTGTATTTGCCTGTGTATATGTATATTTTTTTCAGCTAAGAACTGGGGAAGGAAAAGACGACAAGGGACTCCAGAATTTCTTTTTAATTGGTTTCCGTTTGTTTTTCCCCTAAAAAAAAATATGTTTATGTGATATATCCTAACTACCTGCTTTGAGGCTGAGCAAGGGCAATTCAGAATTAAGTTAGAAATGATACACATGGCTCACTAATGATCTAGCAAGTGTCTTTATGCAGCATGTTAAGCTTAGTCTTGCAGCTTAGTGAATTGTGCAAACCCAGGTCACTTAATTAGTTTACAATTCAATGTACTGTATGAATCCATTAACTGGGGTTAAGCCCAGAGTTGATGTAAACAGATGAGAAGAGGAAACATGCTCTTAGCGGTACAAAAATTCAACACATTCGCCTTTCTTTTTCTTTCAGAAATCACTTACAGATTGCCTTTTGCAAAAAAAAAAAAAAAACTTGTTGACAGCGTGCTCCCTTACATTTCAATTTAGTTTTGTTGTTCTTCCCTGCTGTGGTGAACTACCACAAACACCTGTGTGAATATCTAAAAGCAGACCTCTGCTCAAGCTCCTCTCTGCCACTAAATGCAGTACAATTGCTTTTGCTCTGTGCCTCTCTAGTCTAAAATAAAGAAATAACCTCCCTAAATAATGCTTGGCATACTTTCTATGTGTAAAAGCTTTCTACAGGTAGTCCTGACCTAACGACAATTACTACTTGGATGAGAAATTGTTAGAAAAACCCAGACTAGAGATAGAAGTCAAACAACAACAACAATTTTAGAAGCAGGAAAAAGCAAATTATTTCCAAATGTTGCCCCAAAATGCTACAAAATAAAGAGACTGTGCCTTTTTAAAAATGTAATTTAGTCTATGAACTTAAAAACATTATGCATTAATAAAAGGACTAAATAAGTATGATATTAAATCACCCTCTGATAGTAATTTGCCATGTTTCCTTCCTGGAGAATAATATTTACAGTAACCTTTTTGTCAACTGCTTTTTCATAACTTATCTACTCTTCATTTGGTTTCAATTTTATAAGTAAACAGTTAACCTTTTTGGTGCCGAGTGCATTCTAGTGACGTGGTGGTGTATGTATCTGCATTAATACATTTAGACTTAGTGTTGCAATTAAAGTATAATAGTATTTACTACTTATGGGGCTGTCTATAATTCTATTTCTGTACCTCTTACAGTATGTTTATAATTTAATATAAAAATTTATCCAATATAAAAAAATGTGAATTTAATATATGAAAAAGACATATGCATTACTTACATTGGAATCATTGATTACTTCTGAAATAGTATTAAGCATTCCTTGCCAGATCCTGGAAAGGTCCCGGAGATTGAACACATAATGGAATTTGGCTGGAGTTGGCAGCATTTTGATCTTGGTCATTTGCCACAACCGCCGGGTCAATGGGACCAGCTTAGCAACTATTGCTCTCACTTCTTCCAAAAAGCCTCTTTGGCTACAATAATGACCTGTGCCAATCACACCTGGAGAATTCAAGTTAGATAATCTAAGAAATCCATCCACTTCCACGTCTTACCTATACCACTGAACAACGTCATCCAATCACATTAAGATTTGTTAACTGAGAACAGTGTAGAAACACTTCAAGTAAATTTAATTAATTAAAATATTAATTAGTTAAAATATCATATTGTGATACCTAGCAAATGAATGCACTTGTTTAAAAATGCCTGAAGAACATAATTTGCCCAAAATACACACGCCAAAACTAAGGCTAGGCATAACATACAGAGGGATTAAAAAAAAAAACAACACCACTGAATTTCCTCATGCAATCTCCATCAATGTACATTGTTAAAAACCGAATATCCCAGGAAATCTAGTTGAATATACATTTCCCAAATCACTGCTTTCCTGTATAAACTCATTTCTTTCGTATAACAGAGCTAACTTCTTCTGTTCACACTTTTTATAGTTTTGTTTCTGTGGTTTTGCTCTCTTTCGTTTTGGCACTGTTTTGAAAATAATGACAGACATTAGCAATTTAATACTAATGCTGCAATTTTAAAGCGTCCACTCACACAGAGGAAGGTATTATTTACATTTCCCTTCAAATTTTTCATTTCTCTTAGCTTTTCAAAGAAAAACAAAGACTAAGTACTACCTAATGACCAACAAGACTAAAAACCACCCTGTTTTACCAAAAATCTTGTCAATGGATGGGTTAGAAGGCAAAGTGCAATTAAACACAGAAAACTGTCTCTTCAATCTCTGAGGGATGTCATTTCGTCCACCACCAGGGTGTATCATGGCAGCCAAAAACTGGATATCCACAATGTTGGTGAACTCTCCAGGTTTCTCCAAATTATAAAACCCATTTTGTTCCATCAGTTGCCTAACAATCTCATTAGTGACCTGCAAGAAAGGTTTTAGAATTAAAAACACCCAATCAACTATTTTCCAGATATCTACATTTATACAGATTATATGCATAAAACAATGGAATGGATTTTACCGTCTCTTCTTTCCACCAAAACCTTTCTAAATGATAATCCTATAATTTTCCCAATGAGTTTTTTTTATCTCTGTGTAGGGACCCAGCTAAGCATATCTTTATGTCTTCCATTCTTTGGAAGAGGGACAAGCTGATGTAACCATACCCCAGTTCCAGCAGGGATATAACAGATGCAGCTCTTATCATTTCTAATCCTGATTTGAAAGGTTCTGACTAGAAATTGGAAGCAAAAACATCTGGTTCTCAAGAATGCCAGCAACAGAATGTACCAAACCAGAAGGCAGCAATAAAGAGACGAAGAAGTTCCATGGAATCTCAAGAGGTTCCATGGAACAGGTCTAGTCACTAATTCCTTGGTCTTTGCCACAGTCATCAGCTCTGCTTTCACAAAGCCATTTTCATTTCACATAACTCTCCCCTTTCCACTTGTGAAAAATTATGAAGGACCCCAAAAGATCATATGTTTGTATGGATTTATAATTTTTTACCAAATTAAAAATTAAAATTGATCTACTTGCTGCCACTACCACTTCTCATGATTGGTTGTGATTTTAATGTTTTTCAGCATAGGCTGGAAAATAATTTTAATTTCACAGACTCCTGAGAAGTTTTTGGGAATCCCCAGGGATCCTAGGACCATATTTTAAGAAACACTATGCTAGACAAAGTGTAAAACTTGATATGCAGTATTAAGAGCAAGCACGATCATAAGTGGATTTCCTGGTTTATGATCAACATATCTACTGCTGAAACCAGTCAGTCAGCCTTTGGATTTGTTTGCTGCCTAATCTATTCACACTCCCAATGATTTACAGCTATACAGTTAGTTAAAGCACTCACTGTAAACTACAGTAAATATAATTGATTAATTATTAAATCCAAAACAAAATATTTTACAAGAAGAGTCCTTCATTCCTCTACCCACAATAAAATACCTTATGCCACCAGACTTCAAATTTTGGGCTTTGACAATTTAAAACTATGCTGACTTTGTCTGACTTAAGTGTAGTACATAAAATTATCTGCCACAATGTTCTACCAGTCAATGACTACTTCAGCTTCAACCACAACAATACATGAGCAAATAATAGATACAAACTCAAGGTAAACCACTCCAAACTCAATTGCAGAAAATATGACTTCAGTAACAGAGTGGTCAATGCCTGGAATACACTGCCTGAGTCTGTAATTTCTTCCCCCAACCCCAAAACTTTAACCTTAAACTGTCTACTGTTGACCTCACCCCATTCCTAAGAGGTCTGTAAGGGGCATGCATACAGTCAGGTCCAGAAATATTGGGACATAGACACAATTCTAACATCTTTGGCTCTATACATCACCACAATGGAGTTGCAATGAAACAAACACAATGTGCTTTAACTGCAGACTGTCATCTTTAACTTGAGGGTATGTACATCCAATTCAGGTGAACAGTGTAGGATTTACAGCAGTTTGCATATGTGCCTCCCACTTGTTAAGGGACCAAAGGTAATGGGACAGAATAATAATCATAAACCAAACTTTCCCTTCTTAATACTTGGTTGCAAATCCTTTGTAGTCAATCACAGCCTGAAGTCTGGAACACATAGACATCACCAGACGCTGGGTTTCATCCCTGGTGATGCTCTGCCAGGCCTCTACTGCAACTGTCTTCAGTTCCTGCTTGTTCTTGGGGCATTTTCCCTTCAGTTTTGTCTTCAGCAAGTGAAATGCATGCTCAATGGGATTCAGGTCAGATGATTGACTTGGCCATTGCATAACATTCCACTTCTGTCCCTTCAAAAACTCTTTGGTTGCTTTTGCAGTATGCTTTGGGTCATTGTCCATCTGCACTGTTAAGCGCCGTCCAATGAGTTCTGCAGCATTTGGCTGAATGTGAGCAGATAATATTGCCCGAAACACTTCAGAATTCATCCTGCTGCTTTTGTCAGCAGTCATCATCAATAAATACAAGAGAACCAGTTCCATTGGCAGCCATACATGCCCACGCCATGACACTACCACCACCATGCTTCACTGATGACGTGGTATGCTTAGGATCATGAGCAGTTCCTTTCCTTCTCCATACTCTTCTCTTCCCATCACTCTGGTACAAGTTGATCTTGGTCTCATCTGTCCATAGGATCTCATTCCAGAACTGTGAAGGCTTTGTTAGATGCTGTTTGGTAAACGCTAATCTGGCCTTCCTGTTTTTGAAGCTCACCAATGGTTTACATCTTGTGGTGAATCCTCTATATTCACTCTGGTGAAGTCTTCTCTTGATTGTTGACTTTGACACACATACACCTCCCCCTGGAGAGTGTTCTTGATCTGGCCAACTGTTGTGAAAGGTATTTTCTTCACCAGGGAAAGAATTCTTCGGTCATCCACCACAGTTGTTTTCTGTGATCTCCCGGGTCTTTTGGTGTTGCTGAGCTCACCGGTGCATTCCTTCTTTTTGAGAATGTTCCAAACAGTTGTTTTGGCCATGCCTAATGTTCTTGCTATCTCTCTGATGGGTTTGTCTTGTTTCTTCAGCCTAATGATGGCTTGCTTCACTGATAGTGACAGCTCTTTGGATCTCATCTTGAGAGTTGACAGCAAAAGATTCCAAATGCAAATAGCACACTTGAAATGAACTCTGGGCCTTTTATCTGCACATTGAAATTGGGGTAACGAGGGAATATCATACACCTGGCCATGGAATAGCTGAGAAGCCAATTGTTCCATTACCTTTGGTCCCTTAACAAGTGGGAGGCACATATGCAAACTGCTGTAAGTCCTACACCGTTCACCTGAATTGGATGTACATACCCTCAAGTTAAAGATGACAGTCTGCAGTTAAAGCACATTGTGTTTGTTTCATTGCAACTCCATTGTGGTGCTGTATAGAGCCAAAGATGTTAGAATTGTGTCGATGTCCCAATATTTCTGGACCTGACTGTAAGTGCAGCAGCATGCCTACCGTCCCTATCCTAATATTCCTTTTTACTCTTACTCTTTTCATGTATTCAAATTATGTTTATACTTTTATCTGTTATCTTATATATGCTTGACAAATAAATAAATAAAATAAAAAATCATATAACTAAATAATAATCCCACCATTCTTTAGTTTACATATAGAAAAAAGCCTTCAACCACTAAAACCCCATGGAATAATGTGTTTTTTATTACCACCCCAAAGATCACCTTGGGGCTCAGTTTGGAATAGTCAAAAACTTTTCCTTAGATGAATATATTAGATGAATCAAGGAAGTTAGGTTATAAAACACTTTTTTTCTATTTGATTTTCACCAATTACAAAATACAATCTATTTTGACCAGACACTATCAATTTGGGTTTAAAAAGAAGTTCTGTTTAATGCAGCGCACATCCCACTTGTACCATTCCTGGATGGCTCTACATCTTCATAAATATCTATTATTGCCCCCATTAGGCAACACAGTCAATGATCCTGCTATAACACTGAGGATTTGAGGGATGCAATTTCTCAGTGGCATGTCTCCTGCCTCATCAAATATTTTTTGGCTGTCTCCATCTCTGTAGCTGGTAAATTGCTGTAGTGCCACAATAGTTTCACATTAATCTTCTAAGATTGAGAAGAAAGGTGATGTTGATATTTACCCTCACATGTTTTTTTTCATTTCAAATTTGCCACATAAAACTTCAAAATGAAGAAAGGATAGGATTAGAGCAGGGTACTGGCTGGGTATCTATTTATGCTCTCCATTATTGGTCAGATAGAGGCAGTACTGGTTAGTTATAAAAAGCTGCAGGTGTAAGAAGTTAGGTCAAGCACGAATCTTTCTGAAATTATTCTGAGGGTTTGTAAGCGAAGGATAGGTGTAGACGTACTGAATAACTATGCCTATAAAATCCCATGAGTAGTATTCTATTATCATAAAGGTAGAAACACAAGTCCCAGTGAGAAACTTTGTGATTCCTCTTAAACCTTAGCAAACTACCCAAATTAATCTGAGATGTTTGTCATTCAGAATAAAATCAGAAATTATTTTCCACTGACATATAAGGAACTCATGCATTATTTAATTGTACTCCAGTATTAACAAACCCGAGCAAAATGGTAATCTTGATCTTAACTACGGTACTTCTCAAAGTCGAAATGTTTCATTGAGCAATGTAAAGAATTGATGCAAGTATCTGACCTGATCTCCCCATTCATTGATTACAGGCATATTCACATCATCTATGAAAACCGTCATTTTCTTTCCTGCGGGAGGACCGTATGTTGTGCCCATGCGCTTGTCCACATAGCTTTCTATTGTGCGCTGCAAGAAACACATGAGTTTATAAAATAATTTACTGTAAGCATCTTTTCATAATTACTAAAGGAAAGATTGTGTGTTCTGCAAACTGTTTGCTTAGAGCTAAAGAACTTCAAGCAACTATATGAAGAAATGTAATATACAATTTAAAATCCTTAAGTCAGGAAATATTGAGACTCCAATAAAAAAATAAAATATTCCTGGTCAGTTTGGATATTAAAAGTCATCCCTGCTTCAAAGGGTTGAACAGAACAATCCCATATTCCAAAAGTGAAGGGGACAAGGAGAAAGCAATTTTGCCATTACCTGCTCTGAAAGAAGAAAAGACAACACAACACAAAATCTTTTCTGCCAGTAAAAGTTGTAAAGATAAATGATTCTCAAGTGGCACACAAACATCAAGGGATACTAATTTATACTACATGCTGCCCTCTTCTGGTGACTTTGACAGAGTGGTTATTAGTGTCAAGATATTTACTTCGAAAACAAATCATCCCATTTAAATCAATACGAGAAACATCTTGCAAAGGTCTATGCTATTCCATTCCAGGCATGATAGTGTTACCTTCGTCTACTATAAGACTGCCTGAATGTTCAGTCAACATATCTGAGGCAGAATTAGTGGAATTAAAATATAGAACTATACTCTAAAGCTGCAATCCCAAAATTATTTGGGATTAAGAGCCTTGGTGGAGCAGCGGACTAAAGTGCTGCTAAAAAGTAGCACTTAGCTGCCAGCTGCCTGCAATTACTGCAAGTTCAAATCTCACCAGGCTCAAGGTTGACTCAGCCTTCCATCCTTCCGAGGTAGGTAAAATGAGGACCCGGATTGTGGGGGCAATAAACTGACTTTGTATAAAAAAGAACACCGCTTGGGGGGGGCCAAAAGCCCTACTAAGCAGGTATATACAAAAGTATGAAGGCTATTGCTTAACGCATTGTAAACCGCCCTGAGTCCCCGGAGAAGGGTGGCATATAAATCGAATCAATCAATAAATTTGGGAGATATCTATTCCAACTCAATTCAATTCATTTTACAATGGACACACATATAATGCTCAACTTACTAGTTCATTTAGTGACCATTCAAAGTTACATCAGCACTGAAAAAAGTGACTTATGACCATTCCCGATGATCATGTGATCAAAATTCAGATGCTTGACAACTGTTTCATATGTTGCTATGTCCCAAGGTCATGTGATCACCTATTGCAACCTTTTGACAAGCAAAATCAATGAGGAAGCCAGATTCACTTAACAACCATGTTACTAGTTTATCAGCTGCAGTGATTCAGTTAACAACTGTGACAAGAAAGGTCATAAAACGGGGCAAAACTCATTTAACAAATGTCTCAGCTAACAACAGAAATTTTGGGGTCATAACTCAAGCACTATCTGGACATATATAATTGTATTGCATGTGTACTTTTGGAGATAAAAGTATAAATAAAAATATAATTTTTGGAACTATTGCACTATGGATTTGGCCAACGTATGATTTCTGAAAGACTTCTATCTATTTTGAATATCTTTTACATAATGCACATTATTATTTATTGCGCAAATGATTTAAGGTGGTGAATGAAATTTTATTTTCTTAAATGTGACAATAAATCTATAAGTTACCTGAGAAAATGAAAACCATGTGCAAGGCTCAAAATATAGAAATTTGATGAAATTTAACATATGAACAAGAAAGGAATGGTTTCTCCAAAAAATGTTCAATTTATTATCAAAGTCAAAAGAATCACCAGAAATAGCAAACCGTGAACATTTGAATCTCTACTATTTATTCAAATATTTTTTATTAATTTTTATTCTGGTATATTTTCAATGAGTTACAAAGTTACCTCTGTTTCTGTAGGAAAGAAAAAAAATATATGCTAAATTTCACCTGAAACATGAAAGGAGTGGTTGCTGATGAAAAGTTAAGGCTCTTAGCCATGTGATTTTCAGGATTATATTTTGACATGTATCCTTTGATGATGACAGTCTTAGCAGTCCCTTGTTCACCAATTAGCAGAACAGCCTGAAGATGAAAAGAGAATTCAAATGATTTTAGGGATCTGAGAGTCAAAGGTAGTGATAAAGGCTCAGATCTCAAAACTGTTTCAAATAATGAAGAAATAGATCATTCTTTGCAGTATGCTGCATCCATAGCCAAAATAAAATTAGTTCTACCAACAATATTAATATTATAACACAAAAATAGGTTTTGTGAGTTTAATAAACAAACGATTTGTTACTTTCTTCATGTGGAAAATGAAGGATAAAATATTTACAGATTCTTACTGGTAGAACTGTTAATCTTGAAGTGAAGCAAAGCCATCAGGACAGTCTAGTGGTAAAACTTTAAAAATGAAAGACAAAAAACAAATAATGCAAGCATCCTAAAAGTTAAAAGTTGGATTAGAGTGAACTTCAAAAGGGCAAATAGAATAATTCAGAAAAGTTGAGAACCGGTAGTAAAGGTAAGTAGAACCTACCCCTGATTGGAACATTCAAATTGCTAGTGAGCTTCAAAGATTTCTTTGTGGCTGTAGACATTTGATCCTTACCCAGTTCATAATTAACAGTCTAATAGCAATTCCAGAAGCATTTTAAAATGAAGTCACTGTCTCATTAAAGCACTGCTAACATCTCAATATGGAACAGGAGAATATTACCTTGCCTTGTTTTGCAATTGTATGAATAAGGAAATCAGTTCTGACGTTGTCAACATTTGGAACCAAAATAGAGCCATATTCTGGAGTACTGTTAGTAGGATACACATATTCTTCAACACATGTATTCCAGTGCATCCAATTACCTAGCGAGAAAAAAAATAATTCTAGAAATTATTTTTCTAGAATTCAGACAGCAATCTATCTGAACTTTAAATTAAAGGTTTTATTATAATTTTATGTCTTATTAGTTGTTCAAAGTAAAATGGAAATGTAACCAAGTTAAAGCACCATCTTTGTCCATAGTAAACCCTAGCAAAATGATTGAAATGTGTAATTATGGGACAAATAACCTATCCAAGTATTAAGTAAAAAATAAAAGAAAATAATTGTATAAAATATATAGAATTTTCTCCAACATGTCTGCTATTTAATTAATGTACTATATTTAATTAGCATGTAAGAAGACATTTAGGAATTAGTTTGATAGAACTTTTGAACATTTTCCTCATTTAAATCAGTATAAGTATAGAAGAAAAACCTAGTGCCAGTTTAGTTAATTTTTAAAAATAGCCAATGTAAAGCCATTCAGAGGCAAAGAAAAGGCATGGCACAGGTTGGCAGAGTTCCCTTATTTCAGGTTTAGAAAAAGGTACTCAGAATAACTGATTGTTTATATCATGTAGAACATGTTGCACAATGTATTCATTTGTTTCCTCTGCCAAAGTGAAAAATGAAAAAAAAAAAGCAACATTTAATGAGCATTGCTTATTAAATCTGGTCTTTCCTATCATAGCTGATTGCGGTTGCAGCACATTTTTGCCGCTTAAGCATGTATTTAAATAATTGCTTTCTCTTTCTCTCTCATATAAAACAATCAAAACAGCAGTCCTTATCACCCAAACCATAGCCTCACCTCTCATGATTCATAGAAAACAGCAATTCTATTTATATGTTTGCTGGCCACTCTTCTTTGTTCCAATCAGAAAAAGCAGGACAAAGCATTATTCCCAGAGACTGGGAAGGCCTATTCATTCTTTCTTATTACTGTCTGAGACGTTATTACTGCCACCACTGTCAGAATCCTGGATTTCTGGATATTTTTTTTCTACCAAGTCAGTGAAGTTCAGCTGTAGAAACTGAGTTTATTAAAAAGCCCCTAGGAAATATATCCTTGCAGTTTACCCAACAGTAGGTCAAAGATGTCTTGTATTTCACTATTTAGAACTAACTTAGCAAAACACAGAGCAAATAAAATAGAACTTAAAATGATTAACATTGGCTTATGTAGAATGTGTAACCTTTACATTTAGAGAGGAAGAGGGAGGCAATCACATTAATTTCCCCTCAATCTCAGTCAACAGTCATCACATCTCAGTGCAGAGAACTATTAACACTGGACAGCTGGAGAGCTGAAGTGTGTGGACATTCTCCTTGTACCATAGTTTTAGACATCACATGTGTCTTCTATAAGCAGAAGGTTATGAAGAGAATAGGAACAGCAATTACATAAATTCTACTGCTCTTTTCATAATTTTCTATAGGGTTTGGACTAAGTGAAGGTTATAGAATTATACAGTAGGTATTTTAAATGCTGAAGCATATTCGGTTCAAGAAATGAAATCATTATTGAAGAAACTGCAATAAACTTCCAATAAAGTGGAAGGTCTCAAATTATGAGATGTGATCTAGCTGCATTATATAATCTAGGCCTTTTTGACAATAAGCCATAGCAACTTTTTGAGAGTTCACACACCATCATTGGTAACATAGTAGTCAAACATAGTGTCTTCACTTCCTTCTGGGATATTAGGAAGATCAAGATTTATAGTTTCATGACTACGAAGCCAGTGCTCCAACTTCCAACGGTCTTCCAATTCCAGTAATGCCCCAACACTCCACATCAGGGAAAATATGTACAATCTTTCCAGATATTCTGCAGTGATTTCCACACCTTGGTCCTAAGTAAAGAAACACAATGATTTTAATCACTGAGCTATTCTGAATTAAGAAACATTTAGAAAACATATTTTTTCAAGGATTGGACAGTTGGTATATTTTTTAAGTAGCAGACAACATTGAGTGAGGAGAAGACAAGACTGAGCCACACTATACCCTAATATGAATTCAGCAGTCAGGATTCAACATGTAACATACAGTAAATATCAGAAGCTTCAAAAATACATTAATAATTGTATAGAGGAAATATGTTATTCATTTTTTATAACTTCATAGCATAATTTATATCAATTAATTCAGCCAATGTAAGATAAGGCTAATTTGAAGTTTTATTAGCTTTTTTTTTCCTTTTAAAAATCAATTTTATGGTCAAATCTTTAATTGAAAAATAAAAACTTTAAAGGGAAACATTATTTGGATTTTAAACATTAATACAATGCCTGTTTGCCACTATAATCTCAAACATCTTTCTAGAAAAGGTTTATTGTTGGAGGAAAAAAAGAGATTATAGGAGCCTTAATGGTGTCAACTCACAAAGCATCTCTGGCTTGCTCTCAAGTTGCCATAGGCCAGGGGGCCATAGGGGGGATGGGAAACCAGCGAAATGGCACAGCAGCCAAAGGCAGATGCATATTCCAAGCTCATCTCTCTGAAGGCTGTATCCCAGGGTTACCTACAGCAGCCAAAGGGGAGTGACCTCTACAACCTGCGAAATTGCTCCACTGGCGAATGTGATTGATGACATGCCATTGGGGGAGAGGGAAAACAGGGTCATAATTGCAGCGTAAATTACGTAGGGCCAAAGCTGGCTTCACTTGGAAATGTGGCAACATGAAACTCCTAATAAATAACTGGATTTCTTTTGAAGCTTGGCTCATGATTTAATTAGGGCATCCATCTGGAACCCTGACAAATGGTTAATGATTTATAGTTTCACATAAGATCAGGCACTAGAAAAGAATGCATAAAATTTAATATTTCTGATGGACAACAACTAAGAAATTGTTTGGTAGAAGTAGTAATAGGATGAGGTGCAGCACAGCAGTATCTCTTACAGTCTAAAGGCACCTTTTCAGAAAGCTCCAACTGGGAATTGCTATATTATGTTCTCCTTGCAATGAGGGACACCATTAATTTTTGTAAATTATAAATGCTATTATATTTCAGAGAGTTTTATCCACCAACCATGGTAAGAAAGGATAAAATAAGATCCATTAACAGCAAGATCAAAGCTGATCAACTTTTTTTATTGGATCCGTGTTTTACTGAGATTTTGAAAATCAACTTAAATATTTTGTATCTTATGTAATGCAGGATGTCAAAAAATATTTTTGCGACATATTTTGATCAATCAGACTGTCATAATTAATCACAATTATTTTGGGGGCCTCAAAACAGTGCAATGTCACAATTTGGGAACTATTTTTTCTAACACCATCTTAAAAACTAACTCCTTATGTAGACAAAAGATTCATTATATGAGACAATTGTATGGATTTGGAACAATAGTATGTAAAGGCAAGCAATTATCTACAATTAGCTCAGCAAAATTTTCACATTCTTTTTTTCTTTTTAATAAGGAGATGCTGTAGTTATGATCCTGAAATAAAAATACCAAGTCATAGACATAAATGAATTTACAATTACTTTCAACATCAATGTTCTTTAAGATATTCCAATAATGTAATTATGCATGAAGTAACTCTTAAGTTACTCTTGTAGTCTATGAAACTATTCCACAAGAGCATATGCTCATTACTCTGGAGAAAAATGTAAATTTCAGACTTTTTCATAGAACTATGTGCTAGTGCAATGCAGCAATAAATCATCATAATCATGAGTCCAATGACAGGCTTTAGGCTGATGAGAGCAGATAATTGATGAATGAAGTGTCATGAATTCCATCAGGCATTAACACTGTATTAGCAAGATAAGGAGATTTCACCTCATAATTTACTATGATTTTGTAGATGCCTGCATCACTATGATTTCATGATGAACAGAATAATTTGCTGCCATACCATTGTTAATGAAAACATTCTGATGCTATATTTATTCTAAATCTAATGACATCTCCCTTCTTTTAATCCCAAATCTGGCCAATAACTATAACTTTGTTTTGTTATGCATGCAGCCTGAATGTAATGGGATAACTGATTCAATACCAGAAATGAACTAAACATATTATTTCATGTAATCCATCATATTGCTTTTAATATACATTGCCATGGTACACTCCAGTTTTATCTATGGATATGATGTTATTAAAACATATTAAGTTAGCTGTCTGTCTAAAAGCTAGTATGATGCATTGATTCTCCCTAAGGTATCAAATTCTGGATGGGCCACTCTCAGCCCTAGACTAGAAAATCAACACTCATCCATCCACAAATCCACATCAGAAAAATCTGTTACAGTCTATATAGCCATCAACACACCTTCATCCTGTAGTTGGTGGATTTCAAATAATTATTTTAAAAAATGGTGGCACAAGAAGGATACAGAAAGAGGTGGCCTCAAAGTTCCAAACCTACTTTTATATTATGAAGCTACAGTGTTGACTCAAGTGGGTGATTGGTTTGGAATAATGAAAAATGACATACTGAATTTAGAAGGCCACGATTTGGACTTGGGTTGGCATGCATACTTGTTTTACGAGGATAGCTGGATAATGTTTTTAAAAGTCATATATTGAGACGGGCCTTGATGAGAGTTTGGAAGAAGCATCAGTCCAAATTGGATTACAAAATACCTTTGTGGTTGGATCTTGGGCAGATTGTGCCAAATATAAAGTCACTCGGGGGGTTGTTATATAAAGAGATACTTTTCAATGATGGGGGCAGATGGAATTTGAAATCTTTTAAAACTCTGTTGGAAGATGGGAAGAATTTAACTTGGCTGCAGTATTGTCAACTTCAATCGAGATGGAGAGAAGATCAGAAAATTGGATTAATGTTACATGAAGAAGATTTGGTGATACAGATGAAACAGAGAGGTCCGATGCATATTAAGAGGGTGTATAATTTGCTGCTAGAAAGAGACTCAGAGAGTGAACTAGTCAAGGATTGTATGATAAAATGGGCACAGAATTTTGCAGAACCAGTGATGTTAGAAACTTGGGAAAAGATCTGGGTCCAGAATGTTAAATTTACGCAGGCACAGAATCTGAGGGAAAATTTTTATAAGATGTTTTATAGATGGCATTTAGATCCTAAGAAATTATCATGTATGTATCCAAATGTTCAACCTAAATGTTGGAGGTGTGATTGTTTGGATGCTACATATTTTCATATTTGGTGGACTTGCAGGAAAGTGAAAGCTTTCTGGATTAAACTCTGGTGGGTTATGCAGAATGTTTTGAAAAAGAAGCTTCAATTTTCTCCGCAACTGTTTTTGTTGGGTATAGTTAAGGATTGTTCACCGAATGAAACAAGACTGATTTTATATATGATTACTGCAGCTAGATTATTGATTGGACAATATTGGAAAAAAGATAGCGTACCGACTATAGAAGAATGGACTTTGAAGATGGCTAATTTTGCGGAAATGGCAAAGATTTCTGCATATTTAAAAGATAGGACCCATGAAGTTTTTGTTCGGGACTGGAAGAATTGGGTGGATTATGTGCAGAACAAATATCAAACTAAGAAGTACCAGATAGTATTTGATTGAGGACAACAAAAATGGGATGATTATGTTTAGAATAAGTACTAAATTAAGAATTTTTGGTTAGCTTTTTGATAGAGCTTGAAGCAATAAAGGATTATTTTTACTGTTATTATTAGGTTAAATATATATATTAAATTGTTTTTTAGATATTAACTTGATATATATTTTGTTTGTACTGCTGTCTTTGATAAAACGATGGGGAAAATTTTTATACATTTGTAGTTTTAAGGGGGCATTTACAAATCTTATAAACCTTATTTGTTTAATATGTTTTTTTTTATTAGTAGTTAGAATTCTGGATTAATTTTATTGCTAGTGTTATGATATATATTATGGATCTCACCTATATCTAATTTTTAATAATGATTGATATATACTTATGATTTGTATGCAACGGAAGTCAGGGGGGGGAGGGTTGGGGGGAAAGGGGGGGAGGGGGGTAATTGTGGGGTTAAAAATGTATTGTAAAACTTTTTCAATAAAAAAAAAAGAAGGATACAGATATGAAGTATTAATAGTAACACTTGGCATATTACAAGAGCCACTTTAAAAAGAGTAGTGACTCTAATTATAGAAAATTAATCAAAGAACTTTTGAGAAGAAAATTAAATGTAGGAACATAATTAAAGCCATAAACACTTGGACTGTTCCAATAATTCAATATATTACAGGTATAATTGATTAGGCACAAGCTCAATTAGACATTCTTCATAGGGAAACAAGAAAATTAATGACTATGAATCATGCTTTTCACCCAAGAAGCAATGTTGACAAATTCTATTATGCCACTGGGAGAGATTTGCTCCAAGTAAAACAAACACTGAAAGAAGAAAAACACTTCTTGAATGATTTTAACATGCACAGTAAGTAATATCTATTGGTAGAAATTTGTAAAGAAAAACTACTGAAGACTGCAAAATAAAAACAACACTATAAAAAGGAATCGATTGGAAATATAAATCTTGTGTGTGTGTGTGTGTGTGTGTGTGTGTGTGTGTGTGTGTGTGTGTGGAGAGAGAAAGAGAGATTGCTGAAAGAAAATCAGGTACAAAATGTCTTGGCTATTGGTTGAAAAGTAAAATTTGGTAGAAAAGTAAAAAAAAAAAAGATTGAAGCAATAACCATGGCAGCATAAGAACAAGTTACAAAAATAAACATGATACAGAATGTCAATTATAGATAGCTCACTTTAGCCATTGCATTGGATAGCAACTGCAAATGCAACAATAATAAATTCATTTTCCTACCAATAAGGATATTTATCATGATAAAAGCCTTCAGTGTGAAAAACTGATTAGGTTCTGGTCAGTTTCAGGCACCAGCTGGGTGCTGACTGGAAGGTTCTAATCCTACGGACCAGATGCATCGCACACAGGCCACGCCCACCCCACAAAGGCAAAAAAAGTCATGATACGTCATGTGATGTCATGTGACGCAATCAAGTTTGACTTAATTAAGTCACAGGGCTGAGTTTGTAAACTTATAGTTAGCACTTTTCACTCTACGTCAGGGATCCCTAACCTCTGGGCGTGGCTCGCTCGTGGGCTGTGAGCTGTTTGCAACCAGGCTAAAGAAACAGCAGGCGAGCATATTTGAGTGCACACACATCGTCACTTGTGCAAGCAGCAGGCAAGAGCATGCATGCACGCTCCATTTGCTTGGGTGGCTGGTACACATGCACATCCCTTGCACAAATGGAGCCACATGCATGTGCGTGCTTGCCGGCCACTCATGCGTAACCAAACTCTCACCCCTCTGCTAGTCCGCAAAGCCAGAAAGGTTAGGGAACTCTGCTCTATGGGCACTCTGCACTGCAGAGAAAAGCAGCTTAGGGAGAGATTGCATTTAAGCAATCCATCTGCCTTGTCAGAGGGCAACCCCCTTCCCTGGGGAAGATAAACAGTCTCTTTATTAAAAAATTATAAATGAAAAGAATAAAAGTATATTTTAAAAAAAACCTACCTTGCTTAGATCTGATTACTTACTGATAGTTCCATGATTCCCATGCTTTTGATTAGAACTTGTGACAATCATCACCATCATCATCATCAATCTGTCTGAACAACATAAATGATTACCTTGCAGGGAATAAGGCCCTGAAGCATATTAATGCTCTGCATTATCACAAAGGCTTCTAGCATCTCAATCTTGTATTCCAAGGACTGAATACTAAACCGATAAAGGTCTGGAAAGGACACTGTGTACAACTGACGCAAAATCTCTGCTTCTTGTGGAGAACGCCTCTTCAGAAAACCCTGTTAGAATTGAAAGCAAATCACCCTGAGACTTTTGAAATTATTACCCAAATTTACCAGATAGAGCAACTAGAGTTTAGTGTCAATCCTCTCGTTTTTATTTTCTAGAAAAAAATTACATTTCTCATCAAAACATTTTGTTTGGGCAATAGAATAATTGTTGATACTTGAGGTAAATGTTTTATCTTATCTGCTTCCCAGATAGATGACAGTATGATGATTAGCATATCAGATGCCATTTTTATATTGAAAAACATTTAATGAAAACATCAAATACTAAAAGATGTCAATGGTGAATCTAAGTTGGAACACAGTAAATGAATGAATTCAGCAACATTTTGAGAAAGAGCAAAAAGTTGTGTAGTAGTCAATCTAAAGTATGAGAGAGAGATTTCTCTAATTCTGATTCCATTAAAGTACCAACTGTATTTCTGAATGATTGTTCTTGAGTTCATTTCTATTGATTTTGTATTCTATTTTTCTAATCAAAGAAGTCCTAGAGGCAGCTGAAAACTTTAAAAAAATTTGCACATGCCGATCATCTAGTCATAATGCAGCCAATATATGGACAATTGTTGTCCTATCTGCTTAACTAATTCCAACATAATAAACTTTAACTGGAGTCTTCACTTTTGTTGCAGGAGCCATCAGACTTCTACTGTGGATAAGGGCAAATTTATCTTCAATTTCTTCCTCATTTTGGGGGGTGGAAACCAATTCCTATGGAGTTGTCAGAGGCTCCAACCGTTGGCTGGCGAAGATTGATGAAACATATTTCTAGATGTCTGTCAGTGCCTTACAAAAATTTACTGCTTGGTAGCCTGATCTTTACACTCATTTAGCAATCTCCTCTCCCTCATATTTGCCATGAGAGTCATCTCTCCTTTTTTCTCTTTTCTTAATGTCCTGACCTTCCAAATTGATTTGCAGTTGTCCCTATCAGGTTCTTTTCCTCCCTTCTCATGTCCTCCTGCTTAGTCATTTATCATATTACTCATCCTAATAATTCAATACTCTCCTTTACCATGTATAACAATTTCTGTTCCCAACAGCCAGATCTGCTAGTGGGGAAAAAATGTGTACTAAGATCTTCTTCCACATGCCAGCTGATTAGATTGCCATGTTCTCCTGTTGTTCTGCAGTCTCATCTCCTGGTGGTGGGGCATACTGTGTACTAATGACAATTTCTACAATTTTGACACTGATTAAAATCCTTTAATGCAGAGGTCTCCAAACTTGGCAACTGTAAGACTTGTGGACTTCAACTCCCAGAATTCTAGGAGTCAAAGTCCACAAGTCTTAAAGTTGCCAAGTTTGGAGACCCCTGCTTTAGTGTTTGCCTCATTGGTAAACACTAACTTAGGTACATAGCTCATTAGCCATGGGGTAAGATTCCCTAACCCTAACCATATATTCAGTTCCTTTTCAAGTTTGGAAATCTGTGGGCAGGCTTGTTGAACATTCCTGCCTCTCATTTTATAACCTTTCCCAGACTAATTTGGTGAAGGCAAAGCTGAGGTTACATATTAGCCATATGCAGGAAGACAATGAAAGGTGAAGCAAGGTAGTATTAGAGGCACACTGAAGTTGTGAATGTTACTCCTTTTCAGAAGGCCTTCCAATTATATGATGATGTTTACAAAATATCATATCAGAAATATGTGTAAAACATAGGAAACGGAGTTATATGTTTGTGTCATAAGGGGGCAGAAAGATGCCCCTTCCCATACACATTTGATGTGGGGAGAAAGTCAACATGAGATAATATTTTATATGCCACCCAAACTCTTTAGAAAATGACTTAATGATCCTGTCAAGCTCTTCACAACAATTAAACTGGGTTGAATGTCAGACCGCAGATAAAATGAGTTCCCAGCAGCTCAAGAACCTGATCTAACCTCATTAGTACAGTTGCTCTTCTAGGAAGAGACAATGGCACCAGACTGAAAATCTGAAGATATGAAACACAACCTTTTAAGATTTCAAAATTGATCACCAGTATTTTGAATTGGGAGATACAATGAACACTAGAATCCCTAACTGATTAAGAATAATCAGTTGTATAGCATGTTACAGTAATTCACCATAGAGGTCACCAAAATATGGATATGGTGATCATATTCCTATAGAAGAATATTGTACCAGAGTTGATAATGACTTCACTTAGAACATATGGCTGTAATGTTTAATGTTAAGATGGTTAGTAGTTGACATTATTGGTATTTAGTAGCTAAACCACTGAAAGTAATGGCTGTGGAAATACATACACCAATTTATTAGAAAGCTAAATGTATATTCAGAGTATGTTACAGATTTTTCTATAATTGCATTCATAACCTAATTTTTAACAGTCTGAAAGCGATCTATGATGCAAACAGTTTGAACTCATAAAAGCAAATATACCTCAAGAACAGGGCTCCAGTTGAGAAGAGATGAGCTCATAAATACCATGCCATTCCTTGACACTGTTGCAGGAGAAGCATTGTCAATATTATGAGGCTCAAAAACAATTTTACAATTTGGTGCCATAGGGATCCGATCTCCATTCGCCAGGGTCAATGTTTTGTTATCATCAAGCACTGAGTTCAGGTTTTCAATCCAAATGGCATCAACAGGACCATCGAGTACTATCCAGATGTGTTCCCCTATACCCAAAGGGGGAAAACATTTCTTGTAAAGAGAGCATTTTGTGATACAATCATTTTCCTCATCATAGAATAGGTATGAATATGATTAAAAAGCAGAAACAACATAGATGAACGTGCTGTGTTATATTTATAGTCAACTTCTCAAGTAGCTCTGAAGATCAATGGATGATCTTAGACAAGTTCCTATTTAAACTTGGAGAAGTGAAATGCAGAAAAGCCTCATTTAAATCACTTCTTTCTTTGGCTCTCTCCAGCAATTCTGAAAAGCACAAAAAGAGTATTCTATGTAACAGTAATAGATTCTATTTAGTAGTAATAGATTTCTCAAAGCAAGTAATATGCTGGGGAAACATTACTTACAAAATACTTGACATTTTTATTTTACATGTAAAGCCCTTGACAGGTGACACCTAAGCAATAAAAAGTCATCCTCCTATTCTCTTTCCCCATCTGTCAAAGCTGCCATTCAGCAATTTTGATAAGAACTGCTTCTTTTGCACTCTCTTTCCTAGTCTGAGAGGACAAAAAGTATCCATACATAGTGAGCAGGCTAAGGATGCTAATAAAATAAGATGTTTAAACTTTGCAGGGGGTGGGGGGTGGAATGCAGAGAAGACCAACTAAGATGATTTAAGACTTGGAGACTAAAAGTAAGACTAAAAGAAGTGACTAGGGGTGACATGATAGCAGTATTCCAGTATTTGAGGGGCTGCCACAAAGAAGAGGGGGTCAACTTATTTTCCAAAGCACCAGAAGGCAAGACAAGAAACAATGGGTGGAAACTAATCAAGGAGAGAAGAACCTGGAATTAAGGAGAGACTTCCAAAAAGTAAGGATAATTAACCAGTAGAACGCTTGCCTTCAGAAGTTGTGGATGCTTTATCACTGGAGGTTTTTAAGAAGAGACTGGACAGCCACCTATCTGAAATGGCATAGGATCTCCTGCTTAAGCAGGAAGTTGGACTAGAAGACCTCCAAGGTCCCGTCCAGATTCTATTCTATTCTATTCTATTCTATTCTATTCTATTCTATTCTATTCTATTCTATTCTATTCTATTCTATTCCATTCCATTCCATTCCATTCCATTCCATTCCATTCCATGTTGCTTGTAGCCTGAGGAGCTGAAAATGTTGCCTAACCTTGCTACAAAGACTTGAGGGTTATCCATGAATTTAAGAATTCTATTTCTCATCTGCACATTTATTGGCAATTCAGGTATCTAAAACAAATTATTGTAATAATCAGATAAATACAGCAGCTAACTGGAATAGAGGTGTACTTTCCAGATCAGCAGGTCATTCTCCTCACAATAACCCAACTATGTGGTCTGTTGATAGCTTTGAAGTACAATTTTCAGCATTCTCAGCCATTACCAATTATATGAGATGACTATATTTATAGAAACATCAAGGGAGCCAAAGATGGTAACCTTTGCTCCAAACTCAACCCTGTCTGCTATTGCAATTTCTCCTCCATAATATGTTCCCATGAGCCTCCTTAACTTTCAGACCAGGATGGCTCGATTAATATTATAACAAATGAGAGGAATGAGGAGAATAACTTGATTTTAGAATGTTTTTTCCTGTGAAAGGGATAATCAAATATAACTCTAGCAATTACAATATAGTACCCTTCTTGGCTCTCAAAGTTTTCCTCCAAAGAGTGGAGAATATCCCATCTGTCCAGTCATTGGTTGCAACATCAAGGCGTCCAAACATCTGAGGTGCAGTGATGGCCTTTGGATTCATTCTCATTTCACGGTGGGGTTGACCACAATCTGTACACGCCAAAGGGAAGATCCATTTGAAATCATTGCTACAGTAGTATACCATTATATCAATGGGTGGATTTTAGTCTTTGAATTTGATAGTGTAAAAACATTCTGTGAGGTTGCAATGTTAAAGTTATTCACGGTATATTGCAGCCTTCTCTTAACTGAATATTGTTCATTTATTTTCAGCCATATTAAGAAGGAAATTCAAACTGAAAATAAAGGAATCCTCAAACTTACTACTTGCTGAATTTTTTTCTTCGATCTTAGATTTCCAGGTGATATTAGATTACAATTTACATTTGCTTTCATCAATATAAATGTCATGCATTATGGGAACTTTAGTCTAATAATATCTAAGATAAACTTGTTTTAGCTTTGTTTTTTAAGTACAAGAATTTATTTGGCAATCAACATAAGGAATGATTTGTGTTTTGCACTTGCAACTTGAAGTTAACAAAGCATGTTAAATAAGCATATATATTTACACATATTTGCATGCCTTTTATGAACATATACATTTTCTTGTTGAACATTATTAAAAGAAGCATTAAACTGCTTCAGGCATTGTATACATGTAGGCATTAACCACAGTTAATCTCTTCTTTGTTCATTTTAAGCAGGGAGACTTGTTGTCCCCTCCTCACCATAATGTTAGCTCTAGCAAATTTCACTGCAATTAAATTGGTTCTTTAAAAATATCTTTAGATCTAACATTTACAGATTTTGTACAGCAAAGACCCATTAGGTGGTAGTTATTACCAATTAACACTGGCTAGCACTTTGGATTGGAAGAAAATAATACGTTTGAAGCATGTGGGCCATTTTTGCTGCAACTGTTGGCAACTGATTATAGCAGTTTTGTCATTTCCTAGGGTTGGATGGTCGTCCCCTGCAGCTACAATGCAATTTCAGGAAAAGACACATTTGGTTTAAGAAGTTAAGAAGTGCTGCACGTGCTCCCAAGTATCCTTACCCCTTTTGATCTGAAACACTGCATAACCCTTCTACAAGTAAATACCTTAAAATCTACTATCTCACTTAGGTAGCACAGGATTGCAGGCTTTGAAGTCAGATGCTCAGCTAGCACACAAAACTGTTAGCTGAACCCTTGGCACTGTGATGTCAGCAATGAAGTCACTACAACCTATGGGGAGATACAAAGCTTTCTAACATCAGTGATCTACTTCTCTCCATGGCTGGTAAGTTTTAAGAGAGGAAGGAGAGGGTTAGAAGCCAGGAGGGGAGGGGGGGACTGTTTCAAAAAATAATTGAAGAGGAAAGGATTTAAACTGTTGCTAAAATAGTATTAAATAAAAAGCCTGTCTATTCTGATACATGATGGTTCAGGGAAGAGAAAAAAGAAATCTTCCTTTGGTTTAGCAGCCATTTCCTAAACAGCCAAATGGCCTTTCTTTTTGCCAACAAATTTTCATTAAGTGTTTCTCACTTTGAAATCTCAGCTGACTACTGAACTCAGGGTGTGCAAAACCCAGTATTACTCATAATATTCCTCTTTCAGCATCAGATTTCGAGTGCACCATGAACTACTTACTGTTCCAGATTTGCTTCCAGAAAATTACGAATCATCCCCAGGATGGTTGGCTAAAAGCATCCTTGGAGAAAATGGTGCTATTTTTGGTTGTTGCATTTTGTACATTCCTATGCCTTGATCGTACTTTTATATTTTAAAAAAAACTTTGGAATTATTACTCATATAATATTCTTTAATCCTGTCTTTATAACTGTCAATTAGCAATTCAATGCATATAAAATAAGTGCAAGTGATTTTGGAAGCTACCTCTGGGTGACCAAGACATATGAACCCGGTTTAAATGCAGCTTATTTGAGTAGACCAAGAATACAGATAGCAAAGCCACTCATGGAAGACAGCCATGCTTGCTAATTTTCTATCCTCTGTGGCATTATGATAATGAAACAGCTTTGCAATGAAACTCACTTCATGGTCAGGTTTACCTCACACTACCACTCAGCAATAATTTGTATAGCTTTTTCCTCTGCAGACTTTTAAAAAATATTTTCGTTAGAATATTGGCAGGGATCACACAAATAATTCTGTGATCCTAACTATGCTCACCGTCTATGGCCCATAACAATAATTTAAACAATTTAGTTTTGTGGCAATATTCTAGCATTACAAGGGCCTCAGAGACAGAAGTCATTGAAAAATGTGGTGTAACTAAAACAAACTGTAGAAAAGTAGAAAAATGTCTATTGACAGGTTTCGTAAGGTGCAGTTCGTAAGGTGCAGTTTATTGTGATGTGTGAACAAGCAACATATATATTCTCTGTTTATACTTCTTAGAAATAATGATCTGCTTAAACTCTGCTGTTTCCTGTGTAATTGGTTTCTCGAACAATTTCAAGAACATCACAATGGCTAAAAACAAAGAATGCTAATATTTTCAGAAATAATCACATAACCATTTGGGCAAAACTATACTTTTTTTTTACTATGTAGTCCTTATAAAGCTTCCTCTGACTACTAATTTATTTTATCAAAATGCAAAGCAGATTTTTTTACTTATCCCCGGGTCAGTTTTCCAGACCTGTCATGGATTTCATCAATGTGTGGATGCATGTTGTTTTTCCTGCTCCACTAGGACCTAGAGCCATCATGCCATGTCTCACTCGTTGAGTTTCAAAAAGCTGGATAACTTTTAGTCTCCAAGGTGGGTGATTAATTAAGCCAGCCTCTTCAACCTGTCAAAAATTATAGCACTAATTACTTTATTTACATAGAATCCCTGCCTGGACTTTACCCGTGCTTTATGACAGGATTTCTCAACCTGGCAATTTCCAGGCATTGTGACATCAACTCCCAGAATTCCACAGCCAGTGCAAGCCATTGAAGAGAATCCTGGGAGTTGAAGTCCACTCACTTTCAATTAGCCAAGGTTGAGGTACACTGTTTTATCAGAATATGAAGAAGCTCCTGTTCACATGAATAGAAATTCCTTCCAGATCTTCCCTTTGAACATGTCTGCATTAGGAGGTATGCAGAGAGAACAAGTTTAGGTGAATATGTTGGCACTGGGGCTGAACTGATGTAATTTGTTCAATAGGACTAATATGTTAATAATTAATAATAATTAATAATAAAACATGTCTCCATTTATGCCAGTAGAGAAAAAAAAACTTGGGTGTAAAGTCGCACCTTTTATTATTACTTGACCTAATTTTAACATATAGTAAAAGAAGGTTCCTTTCCTGTGCTGTCTACAGCCAATTCATTTTAGATATTCCTGCCAGGACATTTTTACATCTAGTCAGTTCTACTAACATATCTGCTATCCTATGAATTTCTGCCAAACTGAATTGTCTCTTAGTTCATGGAGTTCAAAGGTAGAACTGTGCCTTTAATTACAAATCATGTCTTCATCACAAAACAAGATAGGTAGCTAAGAATATGTAATACTAAGGGAGAAAAATTTACCAATATGAAAAAAAATACCGGAATATAAATGTTTATAAATGGTACCTGTTTGCTGATGGCAGCTTCTAGCTCTGGATAACCTGCCTTGTCAAGTTGTATACTTGGGAAAAGATCTTCTATCAAACTCAAAAATAAGGGTTCATCTTCATCTATCTGGCAATAAAAAGTAATAGGAAAATTAGTGCTTTCTATCATGTAATATTTAATCAGTGGTGGGTTTCAAAAATTTTTACTACTGGTTCGGTGGGTGTGGCTTGGTGGGTGTGGTATGGCTTGGTGGGTGTGGCAGGGGAAGGATACTGTAAAATCTCCATTCCCATCCCACTCCAGGGGAAGCTTACTGCAAAATTCCCATTTCCTCCCGATCAGCTGGGACTCGGGAGGCAGAGAATAGATAGGGGAAGGGCCAGTCAGAGATGGTATTTACCGGTTCTCCGAACTACTCAAAATTTCTGCTACCGGTTTTCCAGAACTCATCAGAACTTGATGAAACCCACCTCTGTACTTAGTGCAAGTACCTAGTACCGAATTCACAATTTTATATTAATACAGAAAAAATCACATTTCACTAATCTAAATATATTTCTACTGCTTTGCTAGTAAGAATAATGCACATTTTACACATCTGGGTCAGAGAAAGGACAGAGCAAATAAAACTGAAACCTTACCAAGGTAGGAATTGTTAAAAAGAACAAACTGAAAATGATAAGAATTTACAAGGGCCCAAAACTTGGTGAAAAAATTGTAACATCTGAAAAACTGTTTTCAGAAAGAGTACAAAATGAAAGGTAATTGGTGCAGACCCATCGTCTTTCAGTGAGGCAGGTTTGCTGTGTGTGAAAAATTATGTTTCAGAAACTATTTGGAAGGAAAGGAAGGAAAAATAACACCTGACAGACAAGGTGGTTTATTGAAAGTTAGAGTAAGAAAACACTAAATAATGGCAAAAGAAGGAACCAGAGAAAATGCTAGCTCTCCATCAAAACAAAGATTTAAATCAGCGTTTGGAGCAACAGAAGATAGGCAGTAATCTGCTGTATGTTACATTCCCAGCACAATGACAAAGGAATTGTCTTGAAAAGAAAATTTGTAGCCCATAATATTCTAACTGATTTCTCCACTCAACCTTCAAAATATGAAAAATTGTTCATTCATTCGGTCACCCATTTGGAAGTTCAGTACACAGTATTGTTTTGCACAAAAATAAGCACAAAGCCAATAGATTTGGCAGGCTATTAAAACGATGGCGAAATACAGCAGGAAAATAGATTTGCAAACTAGAAATATCTTGGGTGAACATACATGACTGTCAGCCCTCCCAGGCAAACAAGACAAGATGAAGTAATTCTATTTTCTTGTCAGAACACATTAACAGAATCTTGCAAGTCTGAAGGCACAAAGTTCCTGCCTCCAGTTTTAACTACTTGATCCATTAGGGTACATCTTTCCTAAGTTTCTTCCTCTGACTGTTAAGCCACTGGGGGCTCCTGCCTCTCTTATCTGTTGTTTCCTAGGCAGCATCTCCTTCCCCAAGGTCATTCATATATTCCATTCCATTGACAGAGACAGAGACAGAGCATGCAGGAATGAATCTTAATAAACCCAACTATGGAGCATACCATAGTTGGGTTATTTAATAATGAAAGCCTTTTCCTTAGTGTCAAGGTTCTGGGTGTGGATTCCTCAAACCCTACCCTGTTTCCCCCAAAATACAACATCCTCTGATAATAAGCCCAATTGGGCTTTTGAGTGCATGGCAATAAGGCCAAGCGCTTATTTCAGGGTTCAAAAAAAATATAAGACAGGGTCTTATTTTTGGGGAAACACGGTATGTCCTACATCACTTTTGAAAAGCACAGCTTTTTCAAACCAACGTAAGCCTATTTCCTTGTATCACTTTTCTTTCATCTCCCACAAACTCAAGTAGTTTTTGTTGGTTATGCCTATTACTCTGGAGTTTGATAAAAAGAGAAAGCTCCTTCTCTACTCTCTGGGACCTTATAATTTATGTTTATTCATCATTATCAAAATTAGTGTTTAATGCTCCATATTACAGATTTTGTATTGTTTATCCAAAATGGAGTATCAAGAGCCATCAAGCTCACCATCACTGCTCTAATTCAAGGACTGGCAACCTATAAAGCTCATGGCCAGAAGCAACTCACCACCTGAAATTGTCTGGCCAGTAATTTCAAAAACAAGTATCATATTCATCTGGCCCATGATGATCCTAAAAAAGAATTCAGGTTTGTAATTCTGTGTATTTATAATGCTGTGTGGACAGCACTATAAGTCATACATACATACATACATACATACATACATACATACATACGTGGGTGTGTATGTGTGTGTGTAGTGTACTTTAGTTACTGAGGTTTCTTTTTTCGTACCTTCATTACCATTTCTTTCCCCAATCACAAGAGGCAACCCAAGGTTCCCATTTTCCTCTTTGGCTGCACGTCTATCCTTCTCTAGTCCATCCAATCTCTGGGAATTGGTCAGCTTTCAAATCTAATAAATCATCATCTCTGCTTAGTTTGGGATCTAGGCTTAAAAATCTGTGGTTGAATATATTTGCTTATTCTCCCCTTGTCACTCTAATGGTCCAAATAAGATTCTAGTTTTGCTCACAGATTTCTGACACCTAATTTAATATATAGATAGCTGGGTCAGCAGCCAGCCTAAGAAAAGGCAAAAGAATATTTGCCAAATCAATATTTGAATGAAAACCAAGCAATACATCCAAATAAACCCAAAAGAGCAAATATCTGAATTCAGGCTTACCAATTTAGAAAGATTCATATCTCTCAAGACACGCATTACAATAGTGGATTCAGTGTCACTGGGGTTTGATCTTTTGGCTGCACCCAAGGTCCGTAGTACTGACAATATATTTCTCAGACCAAAGTCATAATGGACCTACAAATAAGACAAAAGGTTTAGATATAAAAGGAACAAAATTAAAGCAAGGATGCGAACAGACATTCTTGGTTCCAACACCTATTGGTTTAGGAATAAGGACATTGTTTAGTTGAAGACCTTCTACTGAACATGATAAAATGAACTGTAATCAACTCAAAGTTCCCAATAACAGTAAATTATCTTGCCCATAATATGACATAATATAAATGTACAGTAAAACAAAATATATTTTCCACAACTAGCAATTGTAATATGTAGAACAAATGTGGAGATATATAGTATGCATTTGTAACATTGTTAAAATAAAGATTGTTGATTGAAATAGAATTGTTGAATAAACAGGAGACTGGTATTACTCTCAATGACTACTATTAGCCTCTTTTGGTTACTTGTAAATAGTGATTTAAAAAGTTTACACAATAGCCTATCTTAATACTGAAATACTAAGAACCTCTGGAGACTTTGGTTCAAGATAATAAACTGAGAAAAAACAGAAAACTCATTCCATGTACCAAATTGGTTTTATCAAATATTTGGAAAACCAAATTATCTGTTCTATCTTTCCAATGCAAATGTTATCAGACGGAAGGAAGGAAGGAAGGAAGGAAGGAAGGAAGGAAGGAAGGAAGGAAGGAAGGAAGGAAGGAAGGAGGTAAATGGAAACATGTATCTCATTCTTTTTTTAAAAGGCTGATAAAATGCATCAATGCTTTAATAAAAATATAAAAGTAAAAAGTAAAGCATTCCTTTTTTAAATAAGGAATTAGTTTTCTAGAGAAAAATATTTTTTGTTTATTTTGCCACAATATGTTTGTTCAAAGGCATAGTCCAATACTAGAAGGAAAGAGGAGAACCAGTAGTAAGGTGGCTGGAGTTAATTACAGCAGTGATGGATGCAATGTTGGGCAACCTGAAGAGGCCAGATTGCAGAGAGATTTTTCTGGAGAAAATCAATACGGTCACTAAAAGACAACACTAATTTGATGTACATAATCAATCATAGGCCAGGATAGCTCTTGCCCTTTTTCAGTTAACAAAACATTCATTAAATATTGTTTGGTATGATATTAAAATTAATGCAGTTCTTTGAAAAAATATTTTCAAGGAAACACTGTCTTTCCCTCACTTTTTTTCCCTTTGGCTTTGATGCACCTTGCAAAGAAGTCATATTTAAACTTAAATCTCAAAGGAATGTTTTGAGGAATTACTACCTAGTTTTGTGTTATTTTAGACCGTTAACATTGCTATGTGTCCATGTACTACTACATTCCATTTTTTTAAAAAAAGAAATATACTATTGATGAGCTATTCCTTGCCCTCCAAAATAACAGTGAGTCTTAAGGTGATTCTGTAATATTATCATTCCTAAGAACTTCATCGTTATAGTTGCTGGCATCTACAGCATTTAAATTCTGCTTCATGCTTATTGTTTGGGCTATTTGCAGAACAGAATTGTTCATAAAAGATAATTTCTCCTACCTGCTTAGACAACTGTTCTTCACAGAGTTTATACAGAGTGAAGAACTTCCTTGCAAGCACAATGTTATCAATGAAGCCACAACTAGCTAATTTGACACGGATGATGATCTGGCGATCAGGAACCATCATTGCCACTGAGCGGAAGTTGATTTTCAGGTTTTCAGGTAACTCTTGACGACCGGCATACCCAGGGTTCTGATTTAAACATAGCATTATCAACTGTATTAGACTCCAGACATAATTTTTAGAATTCCTTTTACAGGTTCTACTTCACATACAAAGCTAACAAATGTATTTGTAACTGGCATTCAATATGGTCTTCTTTGGTGGAAATTCTAAAATAGCTGTCAGCCCCAATTCCAATACAAATGATCATTCTCAGATAATCATGCTGTACTTCAGCCATATTTTTTGTAGACCTAACCCTATGAAGAAGTCTACCATGCTTGGAAAAGTGGAAGGGAAGAGAAATAGCAGATGACCAAAAGTCCTCTGAGCTGTGGTTTCAGTCTTAAAACAAAATCATTCTTGATTTATAAAGTTAGAAAAATGGCAACAATTTGAAAATCTTAATATTTTGAGCAAAACTTACAAGTATTGTCTAGAAAGCTAGAAATATATTTTTCCTGGATTTCCTCCTGCATGAGCAACTGAAGAATGTCTAATACCCAACTTTGAAAGGTTCAAATGGCTTTAAAAATAAATGTCATTCTCTGGATAGTGTGCCTACAGCTTGAAAACTGGATCTCATGACTTATATAATTATATGAACCCTAACCCTTCAGGCTCCGTTTTCTGCATCCAAAGCTTTTGTGAAGGAAATGGAAGGGTATGTAAAAACACAAGATCAAACGAAAACAGCTTCATCAGCATCTGAGAAGATGGTCGCTTTTCTGCCATGTGGCCCTGAGCTCTGCCAATCTTTGAAAGGTAAGTGAATGAACAGTGACAGGATGGGGAGGAGCCGGTGGGCTAGAATAGCAGGTCCTGTGCCTGTTAGAACCTGGGTGGGGGAGTAGGCAGAGGGCATGTTGCAGCATCTTGGCAGTTGGTCATAGGAGTGAACAACTGCTGTGGTGCTGCAATATTTGTAAATTTGAGACTGGTTCGTAAGTATTTTTGGGATGGTGTTATAACTTTGAATTGTCACTAAGTGAATTGTTATAATTTAAGGATTACCTGTATTTTAGGTCAGAGCTGGGAGTTCTAGAAAAGTCTTAACTTTGCCCCATACTTCATGTGACATTGCTAAACCACTGTATTTGGAGTACTCACCATTGTCAAAAAAAGGCCAAATTCAGGATTCATTTCTACATTATCACCATCGGTAAAAATGAAGTTCTTTTTGCGCTCTTTCTTACAGGTTAAAACAATTGCAATTTGCTGGGCAGCAACAGACAGCACTGGTAAATCAATGCGGTTAAATTCATCAAAGCAGCCCCAGGATCCAGACTGAGCAAGACCTTAAATCAGAGGAAAGGTTGTTAATAAAAGGAGTCAGCCCTGCGCTCATTTTGCATAATTAGTTATCAAATCACAGTGTTTTGTAAATTTTAAAAAAAGTTAAAGCAAGTTCAGAGGAGGCTAGAGCTGAATTTATGATATTTAAAATGTGCTTGAAATGTTGGTACTTCTATCAGATAAAAGGATTAAAATCAAGATGCCTGAAAGAAGCAAATGACTTGTCATTCTGGGCAAGCTGCTGAACTAGATAATATTTTCCTCCTTTTCTCTATACAGCAGTGATGGTTAACCTTTTTGGTGCCGAGTGCCCAAAGCACTTGGAATACACATGCATGTGCCCGAACCCCTAAAATGCAATGCAAGGCCCCCCCCCGTGCATGTGCCCTACCCCTGCGCATGCATGCATGTCCCCCACACGTCCCCCAGGCATGTGTGTGCATCAACCTGCGCCCCATTTTGGGCCTGGAAAGCCTCCCGCACCAACCTGGAAGCTAAAACAGGGTGCGGAGGGAGCACGCACCCCCCCCCCGCACACCATTTTAGACCCAGAAAGCATCCTGCACCAACCTGCACCCCTGTGCATGCACGTGCACATCTCCCACATGCCCCGCCCTCCTCGCATGCACAGCAGAGACCCAAAGACCAACTGGCCGGCAGGAGGCGCTTGCTCATGCATGGTGGAGCTGGGCTGAGGCAACGGCTGGGGTGCCCGCAGAGAGGGCTCTGCGTGCCACCTGTGACACGATTGCCTTAGGTTTGCCATCACGACTATAGAGCCTTGCATGTTTTAAAACTTTGCTTTCACCCATTCCTGTGCTTTATTACTTAGCGCGAACCTCTTAGCTATATCATTAGCTATGATTAATCTGAAATGGATGCAATTAAGCACAATAGGCACATTTGATAATAAGCATATCCTACTTGTCATATCTTGGACACTGGTTTTGAATACATGCACTTTGGAAAGAAAATATTGTGAGACAATTCGTTCCTTCCCTTCCCAGCATTTCGTTCCTTCCCTTCCCAGTATTCATACTCTCATTTTCATTCATATCCAAAAGTTGACACATACTGTTCATCCATTATTGTGACAATGCTGATTTTTACAAAATGTCACTTTTCATAATAAAGAATTTCCTGACCTTTGAAGATTCTTCCCAGACCTCGAAAATCCATCTGGTCAGAACAATTGAAAACTACAACGTATTTTCCAAGGCACCTTCCCATATCTTTTGTTGTTTCTGTTTTGCCAGTCCCTGCAGGACCTGCTGGTGCTCCTCCCATGCTCATCCCTAATGCTTGAGCCAAAGTAATGTAACACCTACAAGGAAATAAGGAACAGGAATATATTCTTCTTATGGACATTTGGAAGACTTAAAGGTATTCAAATGCCAAGGTAAGATATGAAGAGCTGGTGCAAAAGAGAAAGCTATTTCACGGTATCCTCTCTTACTACATGTTTGAATGTCCATTTTAGTGAGTTACAGCTATATTATGTTGCCTAATATGTTAAATATGGTTTGGTTGGCCTCTCTTAGCATTGTTTCATGAGAACCAATTGTGATAGAGCCTTTTTTATGCTGTATTCTATAAATCCAGCTATATTTTCCATCATTTGAGCTGGGGAGGTACATTACACAATGAGAGATGAATATACTGTATGTTGCCCTCAGTGAAAAAAAACACATCCTATTCCCCTCCCCCCTCCCCATGTAAAATTCAATATGATGCATAATCTAAATGTATCCCTGTAGAGAACCATGGAGGTAGAGCAATGTTCAGAAACGATTACAAAAATAAAAAGGGCAGAAGGATTCTGTGAGCCCTGGGAAAGGAGTCAGAATTAGGAAGAGATTCAAGCTGGCTCCTTCTTGATTGACTGAGGTATAAAAAGGAGCGGAGGAAAACACAATCAAACTTACAAGATTCTGTTAACATTGCATATCTCAATCAATTTTAATTTTAGATTTCTTGTAGAGCCTATTTCTTAATCCTGACAAGTCCAGAGTCAATTGAGGCTCCTTTATCTCCCACTGAATCTTCATTATAAATTCATGAGACATTCTCCATAACCAATACTGGAAAATGACACTGCACAGTGTCAGTGTATCTTTTTTTTTCAACCTATAAATATTCATACGTGCCTCACCTGTCTGTGAGAGGTGTGATGACAAGACGGTCTGTACAGCCCAGAAATTCATTTTGATATATGAAGGCCACATCTGTGATATGCACCATCATTTTATCTGCATCGTCTTTGAAATAAAATCTGCATTGTTTCAGCCACTCAAAATCTGTAGGGCTCTTGATATGCATGCGGCACTAGAAACAAAGGATTGCGCTATCATAGTTCAATATCAAGGTAAGCATTAACCGTACAGACATGCCTTCTGTTTATTACTTGGAAACAGCTATTTTCTAATGCAAAGTTAGATCATCCTTGTGGTAACCACAGAATGCAATGGGAGTACACAAAACTGATAAAACAATCCCAGCACATAGAGTAAATAATGGTACAAGCTCTATATCTGACCCTACCCTCAAATGGGATTTGACTATTGTTCTTTTTCCTCTGCCTTGAAAAAACTAAATAATCAAGTAATTACCTTGATTTATAATGCATTAAATTTGAGTAATAGATATTACTTTATGACTTAAAGCAAATGTAACACGATTGGATTTAGAAAGGTAATGGTGAATTAACTTAAAAAATAGACATGAACCAGTATCTTCCTCTAGTCCCAGTCACTTTCCTTTAGAGGTCCATCTATGAAGTAACCCTTAGCCACAAAATTGTGTCTTCTTTTCTATGGGCTCTGAGTAGATCAAAAGAAGAATAATCTGGGCTCTCTGCATAGGGAAATCCCTAAAACTATTATTTACAATGGAAAATGGGATTCTATTAGTAGATGTTGTCAAGCCTAACAAGAAGGCTACTAGATTATAATGTCAAAGAAGCTTTGAAACATTAATAAATTCAGTAACATTGGGTCCAAAATGACTGACTGCATTGATCACATTTATACATCACAGACACATCTTATTCAGAAGAATTCAGCCTTTCACTAGCAGTTATTTAAATAAGGTTCATTTTTACCAGATCATCAAATATGTCTCTTTGGTGCACATGAATTGTGATCAGTGTCTCATATTTAATGCGTTCCACAGAACTCAGATCTTTGGTAGTCATGTCTATCAGGGTATTCAAGAGTTCTAAAAAAAATTGATTCGTTTTCTGCATCACTTTTTTGTCGTATTTTGCATTGGTCAAAGCTTCTTCCGCTTCTCGTGTCCAGATCATTTGAATACCCAGCAAGCCAACCTTAAAAAACAATTTACATTAATTTTTAGAGGGCTAACTGTTAACCTTCCCAAATTCTTTTTTATTCAGCTAACCAATAACTGAGTCATTACACTTTTAAAAATTAATTTTATCTATGTGGTTTTTATACACTCATGAAAACTGAAATTAGGTCAAATAATCTTCTCCCATCTCAAATTCCTAATCTGCCCATTTTATGTATCAGAAGAGAGAACAGAGGCGTCTGTATCTCCAATATTTACACAAGGCTTAGTTGATCTAATCAACGAAATTGTGGAGTATAAAATGATGCAGGGTTTTGCACCAATGCTTCATTATGAGAACAGCTCATAGACCACCTGCATTGGGAATCAAATAGTATTTCCTCAGAAGCAGCAGAGGTAAGCAACAAAGAGCAAAGCAAACGAACTATCTCAGGGAGAACACCCACTATCCTCTTTCTTCCTCCAGATTTAGAAGTACCTCGAAATCTGCTCTCAGTTGCTACAGGTCATGTTGAGGAGAACAGGTACGGGATGCAGAAGACCCTCCTTAACAAATACTCTCCTCCTTAAGCTAGCCTGCACCCCAAGGATTGCCCTTCTCTCTGCCGTGCATACGGTCTCCCTCTTCAACAATAAAAGACATGATTACGAGCGAACTATCGATATCATGTGGTAGAAGGCTTATACATTATTTAACGTAGGCATCTTTTAGATACATTGAAATCTCCAAAAGTGCACCCCGCATTTTTCAAGACAGGGAACTAATGCTATTTCGTAAGAACTCCAAACCCAAGTTAAGAGCTAAAGATGAGCCACATTAGCAAATTACATAACTACCCATTCTGAAGCTCTACTAAATATAATAAGATTTCCTAAATGCCAACTGTAGTATTTACTAGAAATAATTCATAGTAAAGGTATTTCTGTCTGTATTAACATTTATAACAATCCCAACCCTGGAAATGTAGATCACACCCTCCCTACTGAGAAGAAGGAAGGAGATAAATTCACCTGGGCAGGGAAGGTATTAAGAAACTCAATTAATTGGAAATCTGCTTCTTGAATATTTGCAGCTGCTTGTCGAATCACAAGATGCAAAGAGGATTGGGACTCCTTTAAAAGTAAATTGAGCCAAACTTCTACATTGCCTTCTGCCATAACAGGCTTTTCTAATTCAATTGTCTCACCTTCCCGAGAAGAAATGGAAAGGATCCGGTCATATACCTGTGAACCATACATACTACATGAACATTCCATATTAACAGTTCATTTTTCATGGGTTTTTTAAAAAATTTAGACTGTAAATCTGATATGCAGACTACCAATATTCCTGACTCTGTGGTTTCTTCCCCAAATCCCCAAAACTTTAACCTTAGACTGTCTACTGTAGACCTCACCCCATTCCTAAGAGGTCTGTAAGGGGCGTGTATAACTTCACCAGAGTGCCTACCGTCCCTGTCCTAATGTTTTCTTTTATTCATATCCTTTTCATGTATTTATAATTATGTTTATACTTGTATCTATCATAAAATACATGCTTGATGAAATAAAATAAATAAAATAAACATAAATTATGTGAATAATTTCATTGGTTACTGAGGAGTTTTTGTGTTCTTAGGTACTTGGAGGTTACACCAGGGTTCAAGAGAGCTTGGCAGGTCTCCAGCATTGATTAAGCCCTTAGTAGTTAATCAAAACCATAAAATATTACAATCACACAAACCTTATCATGGAATTTTACAGTTTTGATATTGTCAAAAACATTTAGCAAGTGAGCCTGTATAGTGTGAGAGTCTGAAGCTTGGCCCAGGATCTCCAGGAGAGCAGGGTCTGACACAAAGAAGAAGCGAGGAAATGAGAGCCTCTTTTTCTCTAGGTAACTGAAACCAAACAAAACCAAGAAAAATACGGTCACACGTGCAAACTTTAAAAACTGTATTTGTCGTTATCTTTCAATGATCAGTTCTCCTCAGCTGCTCTCTAGAGAAAACCCCATTAATGATAGAATCAGAGTCTCATCTGGCAGCTGATCTTTTAAATGGTTTGATCATGTCACCGCCATCTGTTAATTCATATATTGTATGAACTAATGAAGCTCACTTCACTCAGACGTATTTAAACTAAAACGTTAAGCAATCCAAAAATATGCAGAGCAATGGCTTGAATAAGTAGTACGTATGACGAAGTAGTGATTAATTGCCTTGTCTTAACTGTATCCAATCCAGCAACCACATGACTATATCCAGTCCAGCAAGGAAAACACAGACTTTTTTTGGATCATAGATTAACATTACATGCAAATACTGAAAAACTGTCTTATTCCTCCCCATTCCCACAAGTAAATCATGTGCTTCCCAATATTTATAAATTTCGGGAGCTCTAATATATTTAAACTAAAGTAATCCTAATTAAATTCACACGGGATAGTGTTATTCCCATCTTTCATGCTAAATTAAAAACAAAACACAGAAATAGGATACAAAATATTTTTATCTTCCAGCATTCTCTTGATGTCTTCAACATATTCCTTCTACCTAAACCAATTAATACAGAGCTGGGAGCAGTGAAGGCAAAGTAGCATGAATCAACTGTCTTGAATTCTCTTTTCTAACCACAAATCACATATAGATTAGATCTTAAGCCAAGCCTATCCATGCTGTGACTTAATAATGCCATACAAAGCAGGATTACGTGTAGCCCAGAAGATTTATACACATCATGTTGCATTAACCTAAAACATAATTATCAAACACAGTATGTGTTTTATTCCTTTTGACCCCAACCTTGAAAAATACATTTTATTAGCTGATTACATATTTCCTCTTTCAAATATATGTTTTCAAATATGAATTAAGAAAATATTCACAAAAATGCTTCTATGCTCTATGTTAAGATAGCCAAATATTGTATTCTCGGTCATGAATATATGAATATATGATATATAATTCCTTTGAAATTAATTTTTAATTCCAAAATAATATCAACAGATTCACCCCTGCTCTTGCCCACTAAGATAATTTTTAACTTAATGCATATTAAAAAGCATCACGTGTTATTTTTCCTGTTAATTAACACAGTGATTGCATGTTAGTGAAAAGTTTTTAAATAAGTAGAACTTACCCTGTGAGAGACTTTTGGCACATTTCCAGCTGCTCCAATAAATGAGGCAATAATTGTCCCATGGTTTCATCCCCAACACAGCACTGGACAACATTTGGTATTTCATGGGCTCGGGTCATTATCTTTACCCATGATTTGTCAATATTAGAGAAACGCTTGGCTTCCTGTTTAAAGTACAAATAAGAATGGCACTTCAGTCCCCATACACATTTTGTTGTTGTGAAGATTTAATAAGTTTCTTTCAGCAATCTTTTTTTTATCATGAGCTTCTGGCTACATTGAACAAATTTTCAGAAACCAGTTCTGATGTCTGTTGAGTTAATAATCTAATTGCCTTATTATAAGATGGGACTCTCTGACCCTCAAAACAAGGCGTCCCCAACCTTTCTGGCTCTGTGGACCAGCAGCAGAAGCAAACAGGAGGGGAGGGGATGGTTTCACAGGTGCACACATGCCAGCTTGCACAAATGGAGCAGCTTCCCACACTCATCCATTGCTTGTGTAGCCCAGTTGTCAATGGGCCATGGACCAATAGTGGTCTGCAGACCAGGATTGGGAACCCCTGCTTTAAAGTATAGCTTCCAACAGTGTCAGCATTGGTCATCCCAGTTTGGGCTATTGAGAGATGTAGTTCAACAGAATCCAGATGTCACAGCTGCATGTTACCTTTTAATACATCTGCAGATTCATCTGCAGAACAAAAGGAGGATTCTTACCTTAGGAAGCTGTTTGGCAATATCTCCACCAACAAACACAGCTTCTAAATATATCCATAAATTCTGTACCATCATCCAGTTCTCAATAATATCAGTTGTGTTAGAAAGAAATTGCACCCATTTTTGTATCTGAGCCTTGAATGGTGAGTTATATCTGCAATAATTGCATATATTCAAAAATGAGCAAATGAATCTCTATGTTTAAAAAGAGAGAGAGAGATCTATATATTACATATTACCTATTGCTCATTAGGGAGCCCAGAATCATCAAGCTGTCCTCCATACTTGCAATAATTTCAGAAGTGCTGTCTCCCCTCAAGAGAAGTTCTCCACGGGTTTTAAAGTTAGCAAAAGTAAATGTTTTATTGTCCCATTCAGCGATCACTTGTTTGAGCTTTTGTTCAATGTCCCTCTCTTTCATTGCACTGATGCAGATGTCCTACCAAAACCAATCAGAAGGTTAATATGAAAACCTAAATCCAGAATATTAGAATATCTTCTAGTCAATAGCCCTGGAAATTTCCAAGCCAAAGTTAAATGAATTGCTTCGATACATACAATATTGAAGGTACAAAAAAATTTAATAAAAGGTGAATGATTATTCAGGCAGATAAACCCACTTGCTATAACCCAAAACAAAATATTTTTCTACCCATGAACATAATACATAGTTTCCTAAGGATGACCATCAGCCACTCAGCTAACTTTTTCAGAAATAGTCAATTCACAATCTGAATTTAGGACAACTACACACTGGTCCCAGAAAATAGTCTAAGACTTCCTGATGAGTTGCAATGCTGAAATTTATTTGGGTTGCAAGCTTGACCCAAATATCCATGCATTGCATGGAAATCCCATATGTATTCCTGGAGCAAACGCAGCACAAAGGCAGTAACTGCAAAATAATACTGTTAAGAGTTCTGCAAACATAAAAGATATCAATGACTAATTGAACTTGTTTTGCAGCTGTAGGCCTGGGAAGTCCCACTCAATTAAATGTACCAGTGTATACTGCAGATGTCAGCCCCAAGTCCTCCACTGTGCCACAGCAGTAAGTTACTATGGCAAGATTGGTTTCTCATCCTAAGCCAAGGCAGTGATGTTGCTTTTTCAGACTTGTAGTGATCAAGATAGATTTGGCTGTTTCTTAGAGCAGGAAGCAACATCTGTCAAACCCGTTAAAACTTAAATAGGGCTGGGCTGGGCTAGTATAGGTAGTCCTTGACTTACAACAATTCATTTAATGACCATTTGAAGTTACAGCAGCACTGAAAAGGTGATTTATGACCATTTTTCACACTTACGACCGTTGCAGCATCCCCACAGTCACATGATCAAAACTCAAAAGCTTGGCAGCTGGTTCATATTTATGATAGTTGCTGTGTGTCCCGGGATCATGCAATCCCCTTTTGCAACCTTCTGCCCAGCAAAGTCAATGGGAAATCCAGATTCACTTAACAAACTGTGTTACTAAATTAACAACTGCAGTGAGTCACTTAACTGTTGCAAGGAAAAAAAAAATCATAAAATGGAGCAATACTCACTTAACAAATTCCTCACTTACCAATCAAAATTTTGGGCTCAGTTGTGGTCGTAGGTTGAGACCTACGTAGGTTGAGACCTACGGTTGTAGGTTGAGACCCACAACCAACCTGTACTAGAATGAAAGAATATTGTGGCTATAGGAAAGAGATGGCAATGGCAAACAACATCCATACTGCTGGCACCAAAGCTGAGTTTGACTTGAAGACTTTACTCAAATAAAAAAAGTAATGTCTCAAGTAGCAAATAACAGGCTACTGTTATTCAGGTTGCCTGTTAGGTTGTTGGGGTTTTTTTATACAGAGTATATGGAATAAGAAACCTTGTGTGCTTTGGGAATACAATAGTTAGATCATTCATTTCAACATCAAAGATGCAAGCACATCATTTTGTACTACCTCTATCTCTTCTTTGTATTTCAGCAAGGGTGCTTCCATAATATTTCTCATTTTGAAAGTTTCATTTTCAACATCAAAATTATGGGCAGTGAGATCAGTGAGGCGTTTCCAGTGACGTGCCATCATGGCTTTATTGGACATCAACTCAAGCAAAGGACAACATTCACTGAAGTCATCGATTGTTTTCTTAAGATCCAGAAATGCCTGCCATTCTTTCAATGCTCGTGGTAGCTTACGACACCTACGGGTACACAAACAGTGGGTACACTCAAAATAATTGTAAAATTCCACTAGAGAGCAATATTTGAAAACAACCACAATCTTAAGAATCTATATACTATTGTTTATCTGGGCGTAAACCTTAGCTGGGTGAAATGGTGCATTGTAGGGCAATAATTTTGAATCTCAAATGGGCTAATTTGCAGAATGTGTCCAAAGTCCAGAACCCATGACTCCTGTGGAACTGAAATTTGGCCAATTTTATAAAACATTTTATGACAAAATGCAAAATGTCATCAAACTTTTCCTGATGTTTGACTGTGCTGAAGTGTTTAACACTGACTATTTTCAAGGCAGATGCATCTCTGAATATCTTCCTGAATTTTTAAGAACTTTTCCAGTGAAGGCTGTCCATTAGAAGTTCTGCCATTGTTGAAGGTATTGAGAAATCTGGTAATGAAATGTCTCTGAAATGATGACACAACGGGTGACGTGTTGTCTAGTATTCATTAAAAGTCTCACAAAATTCAAAGCAATTTTCTTCCCAGGTAAGTGTATACAGAATTGTAATCCTAAACACTTACATCAACAGTATTTGCAGGAAAATATATAATTTCTTTTCAAATCTTTTAAATCCATTAATATAGATTAGCTAGTGGAATGGCAGTGTCTGGCCCTGCAGAGATATTTCACTGATTTTCTGCTAATGGCAGATTATGCAAGTTGCAACTCAGTGTCCACAGGTTCCCACCCCACCTGGAAAAATACATCAGAGCACAGCTTTACTTAATTGGATTTGAAAGGAATTGTCTAAACATATTCCGGGCTCACATCTTACATTAAGCAATGCTTGCTTAAGTTTGTAAAATGATCCAGGACACAATTAACGTGTTTAAAAAGCCAGTTGAATAGTTGAATCTATGCCCTACATTAAGCAACAGTGATATCAAAACAGACGGGATCAAAATCAATAAGTTGGCAGGCAACATGATGTACGTGCAAAACTGGCAGGACTTGCATTGTGATGTTCTGTCCATCATTCTTGCCAATTTTGACATCTACTCCTCACATAGCACTACATATAAACCACATTATGACTTAGCTGAATCTGCAAAACCATAAAGCAGGCATCTATGAAAATCAATTAACCCCTCCCAGCCCCCCAGGAAATGTTAAAGCACTATTTCTACTACAGTTACTATACCTACATTTATTGCAATGTTTTAGAATAAACCCAAAAGGATATAGTAAAACCCCCATAAAGTAGTCAAGGAAGACTATATGAAACATAGATTATTCCTCCATCTTCATGGTTCAGTTTTTGCTTCAGTGAGTGACACAACTGCCCATTAAATGTTACAGAATATTCACTAACAAAGTAAAAACAATCAAGCTTATTTCCATACCATTGTTCTGTTTAAAAAATGCTCCATTATCAGTGCATTTATTTGCATGGCATATGCATTTCTCAATAGAAGAAGGGTCGTGACATAGTGGCATTTATCAGAGATGCAGACAAATTAATCAGAAGAAATAAATTGAAATCAATTAACATTTCACCAAGCATCAACAAGTAACTGAGATTCAGTTTTCTTTCTATTGGTCTTTCAGAGGTCTGCTTTAAGCAGTGTATTGTTGGCATCAACCTGAAAGAAACTAATTGTTCCCTCCACCTACCCTCATATAGCTCAGTTGAATAGAGATATGCAGTTCCTATGTTTTCTCACCTGTTCTGAAACTCAAGCAGTTCATTATTAATCTTCTCAATGTTTACATCTGACCAGAGGATATCATGGTAGCCACTCACTGTATCAATGACATTGTTGTACAGGCTGTAAAGCTTTTGCAACAAGTTCAGTTGCTTCTTTATCTCAAGGAGTTGAGGGTACTGAGTAACAGGCAAACCAAAAAGCTCTTCACCTCCTGTGTAAGTAATGTATTTCCGGAAAAGGTTGTCAAATCGGTTCTAGAGAATAGAATAAAAGTTTGAGTATACTTAACAATATTCAAAACAATCAGCAATACATAAATAACTACCTTGAGTGGCCTTAATTTTTCCTGAAGCAGAAAAGTCAGTAACGAAAGAAAATTAAGAACTAACAGCCAAATATGGAGAGAGATAACAGCCAAATATGGAGTAAATTGTTGGTTGGATTTTCCATTCTCTATTGTACTGCTTCTGAAATCCCACTTCTAAATGAGAATTGTTAAGAAACAAAAGAAACAATACAGCTACCAAGAATCTTGACATCCCCTATCTTAAAAACTGCCACTCATAAACATATGCAATGATGATATATTAAACTAGATTATTGTTGACTGCAGATGATGGTTGGTGAAAACCGTCTCTGCAAATTCCATTTTTGGATCTTATCCTGACTCTCATTACCACATTGGAAGACATGCAGCACAATGCAATACAGATTCAAAATACAGCTTCATGCATTAAAAAGCCACCTGCATGTGCCATGTGCATATAATTCAGTCTCCTTGAAAAAAGTGTTCCCTTGGAAATCTCCCTAATCTTCTGGGCATAGATTTCAGGTTTCTATTTCCAGCACATCCATGGAAGGTCAATACTAACATTAACAAAGTTTGTCAATGATTCTTTTTAACTCAAAAATAAAAATCCAATTTGTATATTTGAAAACATACAAACAAACTAATGATCTTGCCTTTCTTTTAGGAGTAGAACTGCCCCAAACACTTGGGACAAAGCAGGCACTACTTTGTTTTTACAAATTTCTCTGGAGTAACTATGGATGGTCAGTCTGGAAAATACTGTAAAAAGGAAGCAGCCTCTGGGAAATTGCACTCCCCCACCCCTAAGTTTTAGTAGTGTGCAGAGCATTTTTACTTTTCTAGCACCAGGCTAGGAACCAGGAGGTTGTGAATTCTAGTCCCGCCTTAGACATGAAAGCTGGCTCAATGATTTGGGCCAGTCACACTTTCTTACTTTAACCCAACTTGCAGGATTGTTGGGGGGGGCGTTATAGGATGGATGGATTATTAGGTATTTTTGGCACCTTGAGATAGAGACACAGAGAGAGAGAGAGACAGACAGAGAGAGAGAGAGAGAGAGAGAGAGAGAGAGACAGAGACAGAGACAGAGACAGACACAGAGACAGACACAGACAGAGACAGAGAGAAAGAGACAGACAGACAGACAGAGACAGAGAGAGAGAGAAAGAGACACAGAGATAGAGAGAGAGAGAGAGAGAGAGAGACAGAGTCACAAAGATGTAATTCATTTTCTAAACTCCAATCACCCTTGCTTCCTAATACAGTGGAGGAGGAGGGGGTCAAATGTCAGCACTGAAATTTGCCCTGCAAATTGAACATTAAAAAGGGATCAAATTTACAATGAGCTAACAATTTATTGTATTAATATTAGTAATGCAGACACCATTTAATTCAATTATTCAAAGAAATCGGGAGCAGCAGCTGTAAAAATGAAGCCCTTTTGCTCCTGGTTGTTCCTACAGCCTTGTCCCAGCTGAATCATTTTAACCAAGAACAAAAGAAAAAAGAAATTGGTCTCGGGTAAGGTGAACCAAATTACAAAATGCCAATGCCAATATAGACATTTACAGAAAACAAGCACTTGTAGCATCTGCACATAGCTTCAGCACAAATACTTTGGTCACTATAGAAACAGAAATCAGAACTGGTATGGTCTAACAGGGTCTCCTTGACTATTGCGGAATTCACTTTTGTGATATAATTTTCTCTTGTTGGGTCAGATACAAATTTAGAGACACATCAGGGTGATGCTATCTTGCAGGTTTTTTTAAAGTTTTAGCTATTTATATTAGTCTTTTCCAATCTGATTACAATCTAAGGTAACCTGGTTGGCTGGAAGGTAAAGTCCAGTGCAAGATTATCAGGCTGGGAAGATACTTTACATTAATAAGCAAAATGGTAGGGGAAATACCTGGAAAATTATAAGCCTGTCACTAGCTTCTTGCGGTTCAAGTCCATCTACCATGGGACCATTCTGGAAGAGGAACAGATTGAAATATTAATAAAAATCCACTTAAAAGTATTTCAGGAGTATATACTGCCTTTCATTTTAGAGTGTCCATTCTCTCATCTCCAAAACGATTACATCATTAAGGTTATGGTAATTAAACTGACACTCCCTTGTGCACATTCAATCCCCAGCTTCAAAGCTTCCAACAGAACAAGAAATCGGATCATAATCAAAACATGTTTAAGTAGAAGGATAACATAGTCTATGATCTCTGGATCAACTATGACTTTGCATAGAATGAAATATTCAATGTTTTTACAGCCTCAAATCAAACTTTTCATACTGGGAAATCTCTTCTCCATCGAGTGTTTCATACATTTAAAATGAAGTGTGACTCTATTCCATATCACACAGAGATACAAACACAGCTCTTGTCAGTTGAGTTACTTCACACCATCCAAGTGTAGAATGCTGTAGTTGCTTATGTAAAACAAGTTCAATTCTGAAGTAATCCTTTCTAAAAATTTAACGTTTCTTTGAAGTTTCAGATGTGGGAGAAATTTACTACATATAACACTGTAACTCTGAAATTCCTTCTCTCAATAGGAAAATCTGACCGAACACTCTTAAGAGCCTTTATTAGGACTTATTTAGTGGCGATACAGGCGGCAAAATGTTCACATTTTTCTGCACTTATTGCATCCACTGATTTGTGCCCAGCCACCCTGTTTACAGTGACGCGCTCCCTCCTTGATGTAGGGGGAGTGGAGGAGCCCTTGCAGGGTAGAGCTGAGGAGTTTGTGCAGTTTCTGTCAGATAAAGTCGCTCAGATTCAGATGGGCCTGGACTCTGATTGGGCAATTCTGACCGAGATGACGGGGGCAGGTCTTAGTCCCATTGTGTGGAATTGAGTTTGAGCCTGTGACTCCTGAGGAAGTGGACAAGGCTGCAGGGGCGATGAGTTCCTCTACTTGTTTGTTGGACCTATGTCCCTCCTGGCTGGTCTCGGCCAGCAGGGAGGTGACACGAGGCTGGCTCCAGGCTTTAGTTAACACATCCTTGAGAGACGGATCCTTCCCGCAACCATTGAAGGAAGCGGTCGTAAGGCTCCTCCTCAAGAAGCCTTTCCTGGATCCAGCAGGATTAAAGAACTTTCGTCCAGTCTCCAACCTATCCTTTATGGGAAAGGTTGAAGAGAAAGTGGTGGCACTTCAGCTCCTGCGGTCATTGGATGAAATAGATTATCTGGACTCTTTTCAGTCTGGCTTCAGACCTGGTTACAGCATGGAAACTGCTTTGGTCACACTGATGGATGATCTCTGGCGAGCCCAAGATGGGGGTCATTCCTCTATCTTGGTGCTACTTGATCTCTCAGCAGTTTTGATACCATTGACCATGGTATCCTTCTGGGACGACTAAGGGAGTTGGGAGTGGGAGGCACCATGTTACGGTGGTTCTCCTATCTCTCTGGTCGGTCGCAGTCGGTGTTGGTAGGAGGACAGAGGTCTACCCCTAGACCTGTTTGCAGGGTGCCTCAGGGCTCGGTCCTCTCTCCCCTCCTAATTAACATCTACATGAAGCCGCTGGGTAAGATCATCTGACAATATGGGGTGAGATATCAGCAATACGCTGATGATACCCAGCTGTATATCTCTACCCCACATCAATTCAGTGATGCAGTGGATGTGATATGCTGGTGCCTGGACACTGTGAGGGACTGGATGGGAGTCAACAGGCTCAGATTTAACCCAGACAAGACCAAGTGGTTGTGGGTATTGCCTCCTAAAGACTATGTTGATCGTCCATCCTTGGTTCGGGGGGAGGGGAGAAATTGTCCCACTCAGAATGGGCTCGCAATTTGGGTGTCCTCCTAGACTCACAGCTAAGATTAGAGCAAGATCTGACAGTTGTGGCTAGGGGGACCTTTGCACAGATTCGCCTGGTGCACCAATTGCGACCCTACTTGGAGGGTCTCCTCACAGTCACTCATGCCCTTGTCACCTCATGGTTAGATTATTGCAACGCGCTCTATATGGAGCTACCCTTGAAAAGTGTTCGGAGACTACAGTTGGTCCAGAATGCAGCCACGCAAGCTATCGTGGGTGCACCTAGATACACCCACATTACACCAATTCTCCATGAGCTGCACTGGCTCCCTATTGGTCTCCCGGCACAACACAAAAAGGTGTTGGTTATTACCTTTAAAGCCCTACATGGCTCAGGGCCAGGTTATCTTCAAGACCACCTTCTACCACATAGCTCCCAGCAACCGGTAAGATCCCACAGAGTTGGTCTCCTCCGGGTCCCATCAGCTAAACAATGCTGGCTGGCAGGCCCACAGGGGAGGGTCTTCTCTGCGGCTGCCCCAGCTCTCTGGAACCAGTTACCTCCTGAGGTCCAGACCACACCCACCCTATTGGCCTTCCGAAAAGTGGTGAAAATCTGGCTATTCCGGCAGGCCTTGGGCCATTGATCTCGCTGTTGCGATTGTGTGAGATTCGGACATGAATGGTGTAAATGTGTTTTAATGTTTTAATTTTTAAATGTTTTTATAATGGGTTTTTTTAAAAATGCATTGTAAGCCACACTGAGTCTTCGGAGAAAGGCAGCATATAAATTGAATTAATTAAATTAAATTAAATTAAATTTTCAGAGCCTGGCTTGGGGATAAAATATATTTCTGTGCAAATATTTGCTAGACTTGTCAGATGATCAATTCTATTACTAAGGTATACTCTTCCATCTTGAATAATGTCTTTAGAGTTAGCTGCTTTCTATATTTGACCAACTAAGAAAAAGCACCTATAGACCTGATAGGAATAGCATTTTTTTTAATTAGTACTGTGCATTTTAAAAACTGCAAAGGAATGTAAGGCAATCTTACCTTATTTCTGTTGGGTTTTTTTAAATGTTATCCTGAGCTAACAGAGAATAAACTCTATTTTTAATGTCTAACCTTCAACTTATTTTCAGATACAAGAAACAAGTTTGAAAATTATGTTTTCCCAATGTACTATAGTATTGTACCTTGTCATAATCCAAGTAATATTGATCACAGTCTTCAACAAATACTTCCACAGTGCTGATTAGTTCCCCTCTGAATTTGGGCTGCAAAGCCACTAATTCATTCTGCACTTCATTTCCTCGGACCAACAATTTCTCCCAGGTATACCGCAGAGTGTCTACTTTTTCCATCTGCTCCTTTGCCACCAGTAACTCATACTTGTTTAACATTGCATAAGATTCCTGCCAAGGCAACAGTTGTTATCTTTCATTATTAAAGTTTACACATGGCATTACTAACCAAACATAGATCTGGGAATTCAAGATAAATATATCAGTAGAACGCATGCTAAAGATGAAAGAGAATTGTTTGAGTTAGTGCAAAATCCATCTTAAAAATCAGCAACCTTGAATTTCAAATAACACTTACACCAGAAGATAGCCACCATTTACATACTACTAAGTATGAAAGGAATATCTAGGTTTTTGTTTTTGAGAATGAATATATTTACAGCTAAAGTATCTCACAACCAAATGCAGATTAGTTAACGCAATACATTTTTCAATTGGTATTTATGGCTGCAAAAAACAAATGGCTCTTTAAAAAGGCAGATAAAAGAAGGGTGGACGCCTTTGAATTGTGGGTGCTTGAGGTGACTATTACACGACCGATGGAATGCAAAAATAACAAAGTCCTAGACTGAACCTCACAAAAAATATCGAACCTGGCCTAAATCCTTTCCCCTTTTTAAATGAAAATTTTAATTTGTTTTTAAATTATGGGGGTTTTAAATTTGTCTCAGCCAAATTATTTAATTTGTTTTTATTCCATTTAAAATTTTTGTATTTATGTGTTTTATTCTGTGGCTGTTCACCGTCCTGAGTCCTTCGGGAGTAGGGCGGTATATAAATCCAATAAAATGAAAATGAAATGAAAAAACTTGAAGACAAGATCACCAAATAGTTGATTAAAGTCAATCATGCTGGGAGTGATTAGCAGAAGAGGCCACCCTAGCACCTGCTGGCTGGACACTATAAAAGATGACAGTGAGATGACCATGGCGAATCATGGAGAAAGATGATCCATAGAGGGCCAAGGGTTGGACATGACTGAATGGCTGATGTGATGATGATGACAATATCCCAAACAGATTTCCTAAGAATGATCTTTTAGTGCATCAATTATTATACAATTAAAGCTAGATTATTGAGTAATATCTAATGAGTCATGCAACAGCAAACTTTTATTCTGGTTTTGAATTATAATAGAAAGTAGAAAAAAATAAAGCTATTTATCTGTGAACCAGGTACATTAATTTAAAGAAAGACATATACATGCTTCTATTATAAATAAGATAGCTGTATCTTTAAATGAAAAGCAGAGAAGCTCTGCCATTGATAGAAATTGAATTAAGATAGAAATAAAATTGTTGTGTTTAGGAAAATTGCTGCTTTTTAGAAACTAATCTGATATTTTTTCAACAAAGCAGCATCACTCACAGAAACACAGAAATCTTTTAACACATCCTTGCATATTTCTGATGGTTAAGTCAACATCAATAGCAATTGATATATTGTGCTAGCCACCAGGAACTCAAATAATTTCAACATATCCTGTATTATTAATTGAAGCAACAATGTTAAAGAAATGTATAATAAGGGATAGGATCAGAGGGAACCATGTATATATTTTAAAAAGTGAAAATAGACTTGAATTATACAGTGTTTTGCATGAATATGGAATTTAAGGTTAACTGATAAATGTGATAATACAATGAAAATAAAGCATGTGTAAGGAATAATCAATATTTGCACAATGAAATAAAAATCTGTATGTTCCCCTAAAAAAAATTAAAACGTAAAAATACTGTTTATTCTTTAGAAAATGAAACGTAGCACTGCCTCTTTAGTTTATATCTTCTTGTATTATCCTACATCTCTGTCCTCAAGAAAATGTGCCCCATCAAACAGCCCTTTCCAAGGCATTTTTTTAAAATAACCAATTCACTTGCAACCAAACTTGATGCTATCCAAGCATCCACTGCCACAGTTTATGCAGCTACTTCTACCCAGAAAGAAATGTTTTTGAATCACTGAACAGCAGATCAGTGCACTGGCTATTCTATTTCTTCTGCTCTCCCCTTGTCCTGTAAACAAAGTTTGTAGATTTTTCATATTTTATCATTGGAACCATTAGGCAGAAAGCCAGTCAGAGAAAAGCAAAGTAAGTTTCATTCCCTCTTGAATGAAACAATTAAGAAATTAAATCTGTAAAGTGGGGTATTACAGAGTCAAGGAAGAGGCAGAAAAGATACTAAAGCTGCTAAAAGCAAAAAAAAAAAAAAAGGTTTTGGTGTGAAAATGAAGATGCAATTGATAGGCGGACTTTAAAAACATTAGCCTCTGAGTAGACTTCTCCATCACAGAGGAATTATTGAGTCTGTCATCTGCACCTCTATAACTGTCTGTTTGGTTCTACAACCTAACAAGACAGACACAGACTAAAAACAATTGCTATCAACCTGCCTTCCATTGAGGACCTGTATACTGCACGAGTCAAAAAGAGGGCTGTGAAAATATTTACAGACTCCTCGCATCCTGGACATAAACTGTTTCAACTCCTACCCTCAAAACAACGCTATAGAGCACTGCACACCAGAACAACTAGGCACAAGAACAGTTTTTTCCCTAACGCCATCACTCTGCTAAACAAATAACTCCCTCAACACTGTCAAACTAGTTACTAAGTCTGCATTACTATTAATCTGCTCATTGTTCCCATCACCCATCTCCTCCCACCTATGACTGTATAATTGTAATCTTGTTCCTGGTATCCTTAAGATTTATATTAACTGTTTCCCTATGACTATCATTAAGTGTTGTACCATATGATTCTCTTCTTTTATGTACACCTAGAGCATATGCACCAAGACAAATTCCTTGTGTGTCCAATCACACTTGGCCAATAAAGAAATCTATTCTATTCTATTCTATTCTATTCTATTCTATTCTATTCTATTCTATTCTATTCTATTCTATTCTATTCTATTCTCCTTGCCTTGCCTTCCTATGCAAGAAAGGAATTTGCCTTCTTTCATCAAACTAGCAGAAGGCAGAGTTCAGTGGCAGATGGCAAGACTAGCAATTGGCCTGGGTTCCCTTCCCAGTTACCTCAATTGGTCCCACTTGGAAGTCTATGGAGATTTGTTGCTCTCGGATCTCTTTCAGGGCAGCCATGGCTATTCTTATGTCATCCAGGTCTTTAATCTGACGGTTCAGTTTCTTGCTGATTTCCTCTACAAAGGTGAAGATGTTTTCCATCTCTGTCCTGTATTTCTTATTACAGTGACGTCCAAATGCAGTCATCCATGCTTTGGTTTCAGTTGTAAGGGCAAACTTTAAATCCGCTATAGAAAGTGATGGAGAAGCTTCAGTTATTTATTTTATTTATTAATTGAATTTGTATACCGCCCTTCTCCCCAAGGGACTCAGGGCGGTGGACAGCCAAAATTAAAATACATACAATATAAAAGTTAAGATAGCTAAAATACATTAAATCAATCAGCCTCCCAATTTAAAACCCCATATCTATACAATTTAAAACTAACCCATAAAACCTATTTAGGCTAGGCCGGCTTGCTGGAATAAAAAAGTCTTCAGGGCCTTATGGAAAGTACGGAGATCCGGGATTAGTCGTATTCCGGGAGGTAGCTCATTCCAAAGGGCGACTGCCCCCACAGAGAAGGCTCTCCCCCTGGGGGCTGCCAGCCAACATTGCTTGACTGATGGCACCCTGAGGAGGCCCTCTCTGTGAGAGCGTATTGGCCGGTGGGAGGTTATCGGTAGCAGAAGGCAATCTCGTAAATACCCTGGCCCTAAGCCACGGAGCACTTTAAAGGTGAGAACCAATACCTTGAAGCACACCCAGAAGACCATCGGAAGCCAGTGCAGCTCACGCAGGACAGGTGTTATATGGGAGCGCCATGTCGCTCCCATAATCACCCCTGCGGCCGCGTTCTGGACCAGTTGGAGCCTCTGGGTGCTCCTCAAGGGGAGCCCCATGTAGAGAGCATTACAGTAGTTAGGACCAAATTGTTGTACTGACACAGCCCATATTAAATCTACTACCCCCTCTTCCATGCATTTGGTGACAAGAGATAAAACCGTAACACCGTTTTAATATACCTCAGGAAAAGCAGCAAAAGAAGAGAAGTTTATTTTATATATGCTATGCAGAAATATATTTGAGTCTAAAGGGGCTTCTAGATAAACTTTTTGGTGGCAGGTAAATGTATTTAACATTTTTGGAAAGAGGAGAATTACACTGCCTGGAGAATGATGTAAAGTAGGATTGTACACACTGTATACTTCAAAGAAGCTAGCATACTCTTTTTCTTTAAAATGTTGGTGGAAGAGTTTGGAAATTTTTCTTTTCTTGTTAACTAGCTCAAACCTTTAATCTAAATTAAAGGTTTGTTTGTTTGTTTTTTGCCTTACAATGGCAAAACAAAGGAGGTTTAAGCTCTGATATTTCAGATTATCTAACCTTATTTTGAGACTTCAGTCTTAACGTTAAAGAAAAGCATTCTGAATGAAATTAAATAAAATTTACTGGTAACTAAACATTAAATCGCCATACCAGTATATAGTGCAACAGTTCCCACACATATGTATTCAGATTCTGAATTAATTTTCAATTCTAAGTCTCGGTAATAAAGGATTTGGGATTCAAAATCAGACAGCAAAGGGCTTCCTTTGACGAAATTTTCAATGGTTTCTTCCTTCTCTCTCTGCCAGATGTGATGGTAACATTTGAAACGTTCCAAAGCTGAAACAACTTCCTGAAACATTGATAAAAGCCAATATAAGGCAACTGTATACAAACAGTTCCACGGCTAAATTTGATATATATTGCTTCATGCAGTAATGACCTATGAACTTTGGCATTAAAGGCTTTCATTCATATCTGAGAAATCATGGAGTACAATTCATTAATTCATTCATGTATAAATTTAATTTAATTTAATTTATCGCATTTCTATGCCACCCAACTCCCAAGGGACTCTGTGCAGCTTATTTATTAAGTTCATAGTATATGCCACTCATCTCACCTAGAGTCGCCTTGGCTTACAACCACGTAAAAGCAATAAAACATTTTTAAAAAGAACATTAAAATATTAACATTAAAACTGATTTCAGATTAACAAAGATGGCAAGGATGGGATCAAGATATACGAGGTGGAGGTGGACCTTTATCTCAGTCCATTAAATACCTCTAATATGACATGCCCCCATCAGGGCCTCACTGCTACCAGAAGCTGACTTGGACTTTGTATAGCTTGTAAAACAAACATTTTGTTTTGTTTTGGTAGCCCTCCTAATTCATTTTGTTCTGCTGAAATATTTTGCTTTTTCCCTTGGTTTCTACTGCCACCCTTCACCACCACTTCATTCTCTTTCTTTGTTTCCTGCTTCAGGATTATTTCTCACTGTTTGGACAATTCCTGGACTGCAACTTTCACTCATATGCTTTTGCTCACCCTTTTGGTAGAACTGATAGTTGTACTAAGCACAGACACCAATTTAATTATTTCCTTGTTCTCTGAAATGGCTTTGTAGTAGTTCTTTTTCTGGATAGGAGAGGGTAAGATCATAGAGGCTGTATCAGAAGCTGCATCTAGACAAAAAACAAAACAAGGAACTCTACATCAGAGGGCCAAAACTGGAACATTTTTCTTTCTATGATCAATCAAGAATATGTGGCTTCTTTGGGCTGAGATGGTACTTCGTCTTTTTGTGGCAAAAAAAGAGTGATACTCTGAAACAGGGGTGGGTTTCATTTACCTTTGCTACCGGTTCGCTCGTGCACGTGCTCACTTCGCTCACATGCACACCCCGTCTGTGCATGCACAGGGCGGGTGGGAGGAGCAAACCGGTAGCAACCCACCACTGCTCTGAAAGGTACCCTGGACCACAATAAAAATTGAATTGGATTCATAATTGGCACAATTGAAGGTGAAATCTCTAGGTCAACCTTTAAATGTCTTCCAGGGCAGTAGCAAGCATCTATCTGATATTTGCTTGGATCTGCTCCAAGTTGAACTATGGCCTTGAGACAGGTCTCATGCAGGTATCTAAAACTGGGAAAAGTCTGATTACTGCTGATGAAGTTGACAGGATTCTTGTAATTGCTAACTCGGCACTTCATATTAGACCCTGTCTCTCTCCACTGACTAAAGCTTGCTGGAGGTTCTCTGCAGGCTACATCCAAGGTTTCTGTGGGTTCCATGAAATTTTACAGCCTTGGGTTGGACACCTTATCTATAATTGTGCTTCGGTATGTCCTTTCGAAAAGGTGTGCAGAGAAAATGTTATTTGGTACAGTGGATTGGCAGTGAGCGAAATAAAAACTCTAGAATGCTTTTGTGAGAATGAATTGAGTTTCTGCAAGTGATTAGCATGTTGCAACCCTCTTAGACCTTAATAAGGAGCTTCATGGAGTTAAGCAGCAAAAAGAAAAAAAAAGTGGCACATATTTAGAATTTACAGAAAGAATTATGGAAGACTGATCTATCTCTTTGGAATTTCAAGAAGCAAAGGTGGATATTCCCTTTTAACTAGTAAATTACTTGTTTAGTACATTGGTGTGTCCACTGCTAACTTTAAGTGATCCTTTTATGCATGAAAAGAAGGTTTTGTGTTGGAAGTTCTCTTGTCTTATCTCTTATTTTGACAATCAATCTTTTTCCTCTTCTTTTTATTCTGAGGCTAACTCAATCCATTAATCTAGGCTGCTCTGACTTTGACATTCACACATACACTACTAATGGGATGAGAGTATCTTTCCCACATTCTAAATATATGTGCTTAAAGTATGTTATTGCCACCACGTTGTTTCATGATTCATTGTTGCTTCAATGAAATGCCACATACCCGTTAAAATACTTCGTATTTAAATCTTAGGAAAGTCAAGAAACATAGATAAATACTATACTACCCTGGTTTCCAACTTCAGCCTCTTTCATTTCAGTCTCAGAATCACTGCCTCCCTCATTTCGTAAAGCAAGCATTTTGCGTTCTAACAACTTTTTCTGTGCAGAATGAGAAAAAAAAATCTTTAGACTCCAATATCTAAAATTTCATACTGTTTATCAGTAGACTTCTTTGAAATACATAAACACCTACTTTTGATAGTCTCTCCTTACTCCACTGACCAACTCCTTTCATGGTGCTTACAATACAATCCACAGCTTTGTTGAGTGTTTGCTGAATTTCTTCAAGAGTTGGCATTACAGCAAAATTTGGAATAGAAAGGATAACGCTAGCTTTAAAGATGGGCGCAGCATTTTGTTTCTGCTTTGAGATATTCTCACTATCTATATGGAAATGAGAAACATAATCCTTATTAATCCATCAGATACAGAATAAAATCCACATCTTCCAAACAGCCAACAGTTAGATAATTTATCAGTTTGTAGTTAAGATACACTGGAAAAACAATACAAGGCCAACTGATTTTATTCAAAAAACCAAGGAGGCATTCATTGTGTTCAATTTAAAAGATAACTTCCTTGAAAACTTTAACACAATGAAGCACAAGATATTTGGGGCACAAATAATATACATTAGGAGAACTATGTTGGTCATACAGTCATGAAAAGACCATCAATTTATTGATGAAACACGTATTCTTTGGAGATTGCATACATCTGCACTGCTCACAAATTCCCTTCTGCCATAAATATTTCATTAGGACAAAAAAGAAGCTATATTGCTTTGAACTTTCAGCATTTTGTCCCATATAGTGGGAAGAATTCAGATCAATAATATTCACATTGGGGCATCTTCTGTTCACATGAAACATTGGAACTGAAGCCACGAGGGGCAAAACAAGGAGGCAAACAGTAGTATTTAGCCTACATTTTATTCCTCCTAAGTCTATTTCATGCTGCTCTGCAGAATCAACCAGCTTTCCAGAAAAATGTAAGAAAAAGGGAGTTATCCCAAACTTTGTTTCTCCATTTGCTTTTACCAGCACACATTTCCTATAATAATTATTTTGTACAGAATCATTTAGGGCTCAGACTTCCTTGGTTATAAATCTGGACAAGCAAATCTACAACTTGGGAACTTTCCTGAAATTAGAGCTCTTGCTGGATTACCAAGTGGAGGTTGGGACCAACAAGGCCTCTGCAGCAGCCATATGTAGAGCAAAACTACTGGTAATGGTGAATCATGTCCTCATCACCATTAGGCTAGATTATTGCAAGATGCTTTACATGGAATTATCTTTGGTGCAGAATGGAACAGCCTACACTTTAGCATATATAGCATTTTGCTATATAACTATGGGCTTCAAATGGATAAAATTCACACAAGTAAAATTGAAGATATTGGTTTTCATTTATATTTCCTTACATGGTTTAGCTCCCAGGTGTCCTTCAAGACTGTTCTTTCATGTGAAACTGGCCTAACATACACACTCACCCAGAGTAGGGATGTTGTGGAGCATATAGCAACAATATTTTTCTATGACATCATTCAGATCAGTAGTTCCCAAAGTGGGCGGTATCGCCCCCTGGGGGGCGGTGGGATGCCTTAGGGGGGCGGTAAGAGGCAAGGGGGCGGCAGGGAGGCGCTGGGGGAAAAGGGAGCGGCAGGGGGGCGCTAAGTGGCAAGGAGGGTGGCCCCCACCTTTTGGCCTGTGCAGTTACCTCCTTGCAAGCAAACAGCAAGAAAAAACAACTTTCAGCTTCAGCATAGGCTAATTAGCCTGTTGATTAGATCCGTGACTCTTGGCTGATTTGCTCTCAGCTGCTTTGCACAGGGATCTGACACTTGCTACAAAGAGCTAAATTGTGGGAGCAGTTTTTTTTTCTCCTTGCGCAATTCAAGCTGCAACCGAAACCAAAAGTAAAGCAGGCTGTTTGCTGCAACCTTGGAAAATTAGACAGAGGCAGATTCCTTTTCTTTTTCCTCATCAAAAAAGGTAGGTGCAAACAATGGAAAATTTAGGCCAAAGAGGAGAGTTCAAGATTTTAAAACACAAAAGAAAAAAAAGCTCTATTTAACTAGGGAATTGTAATAATTGAGATACTATTGTATATTGTGTTGAAAGCAGAAATGGTTAAGTTGTGGTTTGGAGGAATATATGGGGGAAATTATTTGGTTTATTATTATTGGTAAATATAATTAATCGATTTGTAAGAAATTGGATTGCATGGAAATAACTGGAATATTTATGTTCATATTGATTAATATACAAAAAAGATAATTATGTAACTAATTGATTTATATTAAAATGTTGAATTTGTATTAAACAACTGTAATATTACAATTATACAATTATAATTAACCAATGTGAGGATGAATATAAAAATAGATGACAATAGGAAGGGGTATAATAATATTATACCTATATTATATAGAATAGGAAAATTGAATTTGATTAATATTAGAGATGAGGATGAAGGGTAATACTGTTTTTTTAAAAAAAAATAAATGAGGAATAAATATGGCAAAAAGGAAATATAGAAATTGTAAATTTAATTGATATGATTAAACACTTAAAATTTGTGAACAGGCCAAATACTCTGTTCAAAGAAAATACATTTATATTTATATGTGTGTTTCTAATTATTGCTATTTATTCATATTTGTTCTCTTTTATTCTTTAAAGTTCAACAATTCATTCCTTATCTTAATATCTTTATATTTGTTTGCGGTTGCCTTTCTTCCATTTAATCTTTTTTATTGTACAGCAATCTTTCTCCTCAAACCTACCACCTCTCTTTTCTTTCCTTCTTCCTTTCTCTTCCCCCCTTCTTCTCCTCCCTACTTCTTCTTCCTTTCTCCTCCTCCTCTCTTCCTCCCTCTCTTACCCTGAGTTCTACTCTAATTTCCCTTCCTTCCTCCCTTCTCTTCCTTCCCTCTCTCTCCTTCCTTCTTCCATCGCTCTTCTCCTTCCTTCATCCCTCTCTATTGCTGTATTCATTTTCAATTTTATATTTTCCACTATGGAGTCCAGGCAACCCCGATCTTTCTTTCATTTATCAAATATATTTCTCAAAATTTCCCCTCATCTTTTTAATTATTAGCAGTATATTTCATCTTATACCATTTTTTCTATTGAACCCAGTGTAATCATCCTTATCTTTTTTTCAATTATTTCCTTTTCAATATTAGCTCCTTGTTTCTCTTGATTCTCATTCATCTTTTCTTTCTTTTCTTTTTTTTTGCAAGCTAACCAATTCTCTGCTTCTTTATTTACCTTAAATGCCTCCCTTACTTTTTGAAACATCTCCCTTAGTGTCTCATATTCATCCTCCCAATTCTCCTTATTTTCAATTTTAAAAGGCTAGGATTTTTAAGCTTATTCTTTTCATTTACATATGGGGGGGGGGGCTTTTCAAGGAGCCACAAGGGGAGCTGAGAGCAGAGTCATTCTGACAATGTCTTAAAATTGCTTGGAAGATCCATTTTTTCCCTAACAATAATGGTTTGTATACTTTGGAATAAAACATATAACTGGAAAAAGTATTTGCAAAACTTGGACAGAAGGAAAAGAAAGGCAGGACTGGACTCATTATCAGTAGCTAGTTAGTTCATTGTTATCAGTGACTCCCACTAATTCTAAACTCATTTTAAGACTGGGATTGGTGGCTACTGAAATTTAAATATTCAACATTGGTCTCAGAAATCTTTGATTTGAACTATCAAATCTTTGATTTGAATTTTGATTTGAACTATGGCAAGAAAAATCGTAAAATGGGGCAAAACTCACCTAACCATAATAATTTCTAAATATTTTAAGTGTAGAGAATTCAAGTGTTGAGAATGACCTGTTATTTCGTCTCTTTTTCCACACTAGGTACCACTATTTGATTTCTTTTGATTTTATTCAAATAACAACAGAAAAACCAATATGGTTCAGTATGAATTGGTTTTCCAATCCTTCCTTGATGCATTTTTTCACATTGGTTATCTAGTTTAAATGCCAAAGAAAAATCAATGATATATATTTTCAGACCTTTGGAGGATCACACTGTCAATTGTTCACACGGCTCAAGCAAAATTAACAGGTGTGAATTAAGTTTTAGCTAAAAAACGGAGCTTTAATTCCAGAAGTCCATTCTTTAAACTTGGACTTCTGAAATTAAAAGGCTCTGGATTAAATGGTACTCCAGACAAAAGATGGAGAAAAGTATCTTGCTTTTAGACATGATAATAGCTATCTAGAAAGTTGAGTTATGAGCTATTTTTACATCATCAGAAATTTAATTTATTACCTGTTAAAAATGAAAAGACAAGGAGTACAAGGAGCAAATAAAAGACCTTCATGTTGGGGTTAGTTCTGGACCAAATCTTACTTGTGGGACAGAAACCAGCTCTCAGCCCTCCTTGTGACTTCTTGAAAAGCATCCCCCCCCCCCCCGCTCCACCACCTGAGGAGGCAGGGGAGGACTGCAGGTTGATCCCAAGGAGGTCTAGAAATGGGTGTGAATTCATCCCACAGCCCTCTTCATCCCCTCCTCTGTGAAATTGTTTTCTCCCACTCACTGGTGGTCAGCAAATTCAAAAGGAACCCCCAGCTGAGAATCACTGCTGTAGATTGGTTGATTCAGGGGATTTCTTTAGTATTAACTAATAGTGTTAGCTATTTTTGTTACAGGGATAGATATGTATTGGAGCAGCCTGCAGGCCTCCCAAAGGCTCTACGCACCCTGTTTTTGTGAAAAACAGGCCCGTTTTTCACAAAAACGGGACATGCGGGTCAAGGCTTCAGAAGGCCAAAATGGCTGTATTCTGTGTATTTTATTGTTACTATCGTCCTTACTGGGTCGTGCAAACCGCTATTCCAAACAATGCTATTTATGGGGGGGGGCAGTGGTGGGTTGTCCCGGTTCTCACCGGTTCTATAGAACCGGACATCACCAAAACACTTCTGCGCATGTGCAGAAGAGCACGTGCATGCGCAAGCGAAGTAAGCATGTGTGGCCTCGCTGCAAACCGGTAGTAAAGATAAGTAGAACCCACCCCTGGGTGGGGGGACACTGAGGATGAGTTTGTAGTTCCAAGAGGGCAGTGGACTGAAAAAGTTTGGGAACCACTGATTTAGATGCTGTCCCGGATATTTTGAGAATACAAAAAAGTTTGATCACAACGTCTAGGTTTCAACAGCACATTAAGCAATGAGTCCAAATATAATTTTGCCTTTAACATGTCATTTCTGCTTAAAGAGTAATATTATTTTCAATGCAGATATATCTTAAGAATAATATTCAGGAAGTAAATCTCACTACATTTTATCAAGCTATTTTTAGAATGTTCTTGTATTTTTTTAAAGTGACTGTCAACAAAGATATGTTCACATTATTGGTAGACCAATGTTCAGGAAGCACAAAACTCGAGTTGCAATGCACCATTTTCATCACAGTAAATTATTACAATAGTGCCACAGAGCCGTGACGTGTGCATTTCAGAACTTGAGTTGTTCTACTGATTTCTTAATTGTAGTTTGTGGATAAGACTCCACTTAATCTATGTGAAAAAATAGACTAATTAGGAGGAGTGCTATAGAGATGTGCTTCTTTCACACTACCCTCCTTCCTTGACACCCACCACCCTCCTTAGTCCTTCATACCACATTCACAACATAACTGTGTTCTCCATGCTATATACATGGCTTCTTCATAATAATCAACCTGTATTTTTTTGGTGGAAAAAAGGTTAAGAAAAGAAAACAATTACCTAAAAAATTGATCACAGAAGAGGCATGAATTTGCTTGCGTATGGCCTCCAAAGTGTTACGAATAACTTTCAGAAGAGCATCAACATTGCGATGACTGAAATGGGAAAGCAGTTCCTGAGCTTCTTCTTCGAGCATCTCCATTTCTTTCTTTTTTTTCTTGGTTAAAGGTGAAGACAATCCTACTGAAATCTGACTAGCAGTCTGTGAAGATGCTAAGATGTCCACTGGCCCTTCTTCTTCTATATTTGGGAACAACAACTGAATTAAATCAACAAAATTCTGATCAACCAATAAATGAATCATCAGTATTATTTATAGATATATGCAACCTTATGCAATTCCATATTTCTTTATGACTTTAGGGTAATGTGATAACAGTCAGCACTGAGTTTTTAATAGACAAAAGAAAATATATGAATAAGAATTGGTTGGGTCTACTATCATCTCCATCACTTTATAATAACATAGTCAGCATAGATTCCCTTGGAGGGGGATCTAGCATCCCTCTCCTTTTTCTACATAACATGAGCATTTCAACACCTATTATTGCATTTCAACACATATTAGCATGTGTTCTCTAACAGTACTTTACTTTAAACTGTCCAGTTTAGATTATTGTTTCAGCAGCTTGACGAATGAGTTAGTGACCAAAACCTGCATATTGTAAATCTTTCAAGGCAGTCCAGACAAAAACAAACTCAGAGAACTAACAATATCTTTATAGTAAAGCTAGAGCAGGGGTGTCAAAATCACGTGATCACAGCGTCAAGTGATGTATCATAACTTTTTCCCCCTTTGCTAAATTGGGTGTGGGTATGGCCAGCACCTGACACATCTGGCCCATGGGCCGTGGGTTTGACACTCCTGGGCTACAGTAACAGAATTTTGCAAGTCTGAAAGCCATTTCCTCTCCTTTACTTTTACTCCGCAGAAAATCAAGGAGGGTCCCTTCTAAAACATTTCCCATGCCCCTTTTCTGTGGGTGGCCTGAGATACCTTTTGAATGAAGGTTGTCTAGATTGCAGCTCTTCCTCCTGTTTCCCAAGACCCTTTCCACATGCCATTACACAAAAATCCAGGATTCTTGTGCTATGTATTGGTTTGGTTCACATTTACTTAAGTAAAATTCACATTTACTTAAGTAAAATTAAAATAGAAAAGTTATAAAAGCTTATTACATCAGATGTCCTTACTTACAAACTACTGTTTGAGAAGTTTTGCTCTTACTATTTAGATGTTTCTCACATCACCTAAATATTCCACTCCCCAAAGGTCTCTAGCATTACCAGTGTAAATATGTTCTTGCATAAGCATGGAAAATGTCTTAGCTGCAGAGTGTTCTATCTAGAATTTTGATCCTCTTCTTATTCTTTAAATAGCTTACAGAAAAGGGGGAAAGGGTTCTCAGTGGCTCAATTTGCATTAGCTGTGTAGGTGATAAAACTGATTATGTTGCTGAAATATACTATTCCATTATTTTATTTCATTTATTTGTATTCTAACTTACAAACCACAGATGTTTTAATGAAGAGCATAAACAAGTAATACAATGCTAATTTACATATGGTAGCATATTTGCTCTTACCTTCATTAATTTCTTCAGTTTTGCTTCCACTCAGAAAACTCTCACCAGCATCTCCCTTATGCTGAGCATCCAGATCTAGCAACATGTTGATAAGCTCATTTGTTGCTTCTTCTGCTAATGAGCTTTTGAGATGTAGCATGTATACCCCTTTAGTGCAGAGCTCCTGGAAACAAGATACGGAATGTTAGTTAAATTTCATTCTAATTTAGCAATGCCAGCAATAAGATATACTTAAAAACTCAGATCATCTCAACATTCTTCTGTACTGCATATCCACAAAAAAAGAAAAAACTTCCACAGCCACAAGAAATATAAATTAAAGACAGTGGAGAACTCCTAACCAAATATTAAACATGTCTGATTCTAATGAGTTTCCAAGACTCATTGGGAGGTAAGTCAACTACTCCCACCAGCTGGGACTGTGAGAAATACAGTTGTTTTTGATTCAAGAGCAGGTTCTTCCATTCATAGTATGAATATGAAGCTGGTAACTCCTGACAGAAAAGAAAATCTGCTATCAACGGACACTTCCATATTTAAAAAAACAAAACAAATGGAGCCCAATTTCAAAGAAAATAGAATAAAACTTTTCCCAAATCTGAATGTTTTAAGACACACAGAAGCATTATTGTGACATTTTCCTGACATACACAGAGAAATGTTTTTCAAAAAATTTGAATCATGTTTGTTATAACTCTGTTGTAGTATCCACTGAACAGAGAGAGCAAATTGGCAGTCATTTCCACGAAGGGGCTGATTCTACATGCAGAATAACTAGCAGTTTGCTTCTCAGCAGTCTTTGCTTTCTAAATCACGCCCGTGTTGCACACCCACACCTTCTGATACATGAATTTCTGTCTCATTCTTTTCTTTCAAAGTTATTTGAATGTTTATTCTCTTTCTTTCTTTGTAATTTCTTTCCTATTGTAGTCAACTGATATATACCTGGGCTCACACAACACACTCATCCATACTGTATGTTTGACAGGTTTGTCTAAACCTCTGCGGACCCACCCACAGTGTCTTATTGAACAAATCACGGTTAAAAAAAACAAAGAATGACTTAGAATGATACAGCAACTCAGCTTATTTCCCCAGCTTCTATTCTTCCTTGCAATTTCTTAGCAGCCAGTATTCCTAAGGATTAACCTTTATTTCTATATGCATCCTTTTCTGGTAACATGCTGTTATTGATGCAATAGTGTACACCAGTGGTTCCCAACCTTTTTTTGGCCATGCCCCACATAAGCATCTCTAAAATCCTGATGCCCCCTCCCTGTGACATATAATTCTTACTATTCAAAAAGTGACTCCTACTCACACAGAGGAAGCCTAAAAGACCATTAACTTGGTTTAAACAAGGTTCCAATTGCCCCCATTAAAAAACAAATTGCCGCCTTATGGGGCATAGTCCCCAAGTTGGGAACCACTGGTATATACTCTTCTGGTTTCTATTTCAACAGGGGCTGAATGAATGAACTCAATGAAACAGATCACGGCCACATATTACTGCCTTTTTTTAAAATTAAAAAAAAAACCCTTTCTCCTTGAAAGAAATATTCTGACTGCACGATGCCTACGCTGCCTACTTCAAACAAAGACTAGGTATTGTGCTGTCATGCCAACATTTCCTGCCTGATCTAACTACTGTGATTCATAGCAATGCTTTATATCTGCCATCTTTAGTGACTGGACATCGTGGCCTCATGTTAATGGTATCTGCCAGAAGAAAAGAGACACACTAACCCCTACAGCTACCTTTGCCAATCATTTAAATAAAAAAAATATGTCTTCGATTTGCTAGGTCAGATAGCAGTTTCTTGTTTTCTTTTTCTTCTGTGTCTCAAATGCATAATTCAGCTCTATGCATACACATAGGCACTACCATCTATAAATGATTTAAAAGCCACTGATTTCATTTCTCTGTGCTATTGCTGTCTGACGTCTGTCAGTCCTATTTTATGGCAAGAAATAAGAGTTAGTGACTGAGAAAGATGAGGATTGAAAAAAAGAATCAAAAGACTAACGTTGAAAATTGTCACCATTATTCTTATGGAGCAAAAGAAAACAAAACTATCATTTTAATCTTGGTTTATGTCTGCCGCTTGCAAAAATTAAACAAAAAACTCCACTCAGAATGTCAGATGACAAAAAGAATCCTAATCTTACCTCTTTCTTTGTAACATACTCATTTTTTTTTTACAATACACCCTATTGTACTGAGCATTAATGTCACAATGTGCAATAGAGGATTTGGGGTTGGTTTCAGGGCTGAGTTCTACTTACCTTTACTACCGGTTTGCAACGGGGCCGCGCACGTGCACGCTTTTCTGCGCACGCACACACTTTTCTGCGTAAGCGCAGAAGCTTCTGCACATGTGCAGAAGCATTTTGATGACTTCGGGGTCAGTGGGCAGAGCCTCCCACCAGTTTTACTACCAGTTCTATAGAACTGTTGTGAACCAGGGGCAACCCACCACTGGTTGGTTTGTTGTTGTTGTTGTTTTGTGCCCTCAAGTCAATGTTGACTCCTGGATTTTTCTTGACAAGATTTCTGAAGTGATTTGCCACAACCTTTTTTCTACAGCTAAGAAAGAGGGACTGGCCCATGGTCTCATAGCTGGCTTTGCACCTATGGGGGGCCTAGAACTTATGATTTCCTGGTTTCTAGCCTGGTACCTGAACCACTACAGCAAACAAGCTCTCATCCAAAAGAGATTATTCCCAAGAAACTTCTTTATATTTCTTTGCAAAGAAGTATGTTTGTGTGCATGTAAGAAGATGCAATTTTGAGCTACTACTTTCACTCTGAAAATAGTGATGGATTACATAGATGAGTTTCCCATCACATAAAATGAAACTATAGAATTATACCTTTGTCATGTTAAGGAATTGCTCACAAGTCAGTGGATCATCTTCAGGAAGACTGCAGAGGGGCACAGTACTAATTTCTTGAAGAATAGCACTAATACGAAATTCTATCAAGTCATTTACTCGATCAAGTAGCAGCTCAAGGTTATCTTGAAAAGCAAAGAAGACATAATTCGTTACCAAGACAATATGTTTAATAGCTAAGCCTCTCTCTAAAAACATTTATGAAGAACATGGCAGTATTTCACACCAAATTCAAGCATCATCTTTCTAGGATAGCAGAATTCATCCTCAAAATTGTCAAGAGGGCAAAAGAAAACATTCCGATGGGATCAGTCTCTAAGATGCTCAAAACAGAGTGCAGCTTTTATCCTAATAGACCCTTAAAAGAACGAGAAAAGTGCCGGCACTGAGACAGAGTCTTATAGTTTGAACACTAACCAACGATCTGTAGACTAATAGAGGAAAGCAATACATGAAGACTTCATATTTATTGATTTATTGAGTCATTTTTTTTCAGCCTTTCCTCCAAGAGCTCAAGGCTGTTTACATAAGGATCTTCTTTCAGTTTATCTCTTTTCACCTTACCAATAAAAGCAGACTGCAAAAGCAAGTTTTCTACCTTAAGCTAAGCTTTTTTTTTTTTACAAACCACAATGGCTGCATTCTCACTAAAGGCTAAGCCAAATTCAAAAAAACATAGTCACAGATGCCTTTTCCTGCAATAGAATGAGCACCTGAATGTGCACTAAAGAAAAAAAGGCCCCACAGGGCAAGGATCGGGCATCTGTAAAGGTATTTTCTCACACATGTAAATCAAAACCTTTATATTTCTTTTGCTACAGCTTCAACAGCAACTCCATACTATGTGGATTCTCTAACAAAAAATATCAATGAATATCAAAATAATAGAGTAATAGAGTTGGAAGGGACCTTGGAGGTTTTCTCATCCAACCTGTCAACTCACAAAGCATCCCTGGCCTGTTCTCGAGTTGCCATACGCATAGGGGATGGGAAAACCAACTCTGCAGTTGCCGCAGGACAGCACATCAGTGAAAACAAAAGCACATTCCAGCCATATCTCTGTCAAGGCCGTCTCCATGGTTACTCACTGTGGCTGGTGGGAAGTGATCTCTACAACCTATGAAATTGCTTCGTTGGAGAATGTGACTGATGACATACCTTGGCGGGAGGGGGGAAACAGGGTCAGAGCTGAAGCGTAAATTACGTGGGGTCAGAGTTGGCTTCACTTGGAATGTGCCGACATGAAGCTCCTAATAAATAACTGGATTTCTTTTGAAGCTTGACTTGAGGCTCATGATTTAATTAGGGCATCGGTCACCCTGACACAACCCTCTACTCAAGCAGGAAACCCTGTAACATTTCAGACAAATAGTTGTCCAATCTCTTCTTAAAAACTTTCAGTGTTGGACACCCACAATTTCTGGAGGCATGTCATTCCACTGATTAATTGTTCTGTCAGGAAATTTCTCCTTAGTACTTGGTTAATAATAATTTGTTTCCATCCACAGATTCCTGTCCTGCCTTCAGGTGCTTTGAAGAGTAGGTAGGCCCTGTCTACTTTGTGGCAACCTCTTAGGTATTGGAACATTGCTATCATGTCACACCTAATCCTCCTTTTCATTAAACCAGACAATTTCTCTGTATTGGAAAACATGAACCATAGATGATAAATTGTCTACCAGCATGCCTGCTTCCTGAAGATCCACATGTTTATTCCCACAGTCCAAACTATGAAGAATTTAAAAAAAATAAACAAAGAATAACTTGGGCAATGTTCACAAATTTCAATCATTACTGCAGGATCTATCTATATACCATGAAGATTAGACAGGTACAGCCTTTCTCAACTTTGGCAAGTTTTAAGATGTCTGGACTTCAACTTCCAAAATTCCCCAGCCAGTATGCTGGCTGAGGAATTCTAGGAGTTGAAGTCCAGAAATCTTAAACTTGCCAAGGTTTGAGAAACACTGAGACAGACCATATACAAAGACTTACCAACTTTACTGAAAATATTCTCTAAATAGGTTTCAATATTCAGGGATGTCCAGGTCAACGTGGTTATTCCTGGTTGGATCGACTCATCCACTTTACCCACATGAGGAGTCATTAGAGCATGAAGTGGGACTTGGATTTTTGATTTTACTCTCTTATATTCTGCCAGCATCATCTGAAAAAGAACCAACTTAAATTGTAACTGATAGTATAATTGCAGATTCACTTAACCGGTCATGATCTGTGGCATACCTTTCAAAGTATATTTGCATAACCTTTGACTGAAAATAGAAATTCTGAAAATAGGACAATAATCAAGTATTGCAATTGGAAATTAAGAAGGAGTAAAACGGGGTTATTGAGATTGTTTTTCCACACATTGAAATATAAAGTGTGCAGACGTGCTTAATGACAACTGGAAGCAGCAAACTTCCTTTTTATCGTTAGATAATGAAACAAATTTAGCCATAATTTATTCATCTTTACATCTGAGTCATACCCTTGTTCCAGGGGTTACAGAACCTGAACTAAATCAGCTTTTTATAGGTATGTTTAGCAGCAAATGGTATACCTATTTAAAGAAGTCAGGGGGAAAGCCTTTTAAATAATAATAATAAAGCCTTTAAAAGTTTATTCCAAGGCATTTATCTGTAACAGTACAAGAATACCTGTAGTTTATTGAAATTTTGTTTGTAGACATCCTGTTTGTCTTGAATAGCAATGGCCAGTGGTGGGATTTCTAGCCCCATGCGTGCCATGCACTTAGTTTCCCTGATTAAGGTGAGAATCTCGGGATCAAAATTCACAAATATTTCTCCAGTCTCTGGAGCTTTCACCAATAATGATGCTTGAAGTCCTGCTTTAATTAGCTCAACCTAGAAATAACAAGTGTTCCACATATTGACCTCATCAAATAGCAGATTATCACAGACAGATATCAAGAGTTTCGGAGAAGAACTAGTAAACAGGTTCAGACACACATAAGCATTTGACTTTTTCTAACCTAAACAGTGATAGATCCCAAGTCTTCTAGCTACAGTATGTAGAACTTTCCTTGACAAGTTTATACCAATAAAATTGAGGGATATTAATTCAATATCCTAGTTACTGTAGCCGGGCAAACTGATCATACCGGTTTATTATCTCATACATGCACTGTTGCTGCTACAGTCCCAAGTGTGATTCTTAAAAAAACACTGAATTTATATTAACATCTAAGTATATTAATAGCAAAACATTTCACACTGTTCATTATAGAAATATTTTGGCACGTTGTAGTCCAGTACCTGTTGAAGCCATGCTCTGTGGTAGATGATTTCAAACTCAAGAAGGACTTTAGCCACTCTGTTGTAGTTGCGAATTATAGGCTTTGCTTCTTCTGTCTGCAGAACCATGGAATGTTTTTGGAATAGATTCATAGGTTCCTGGATTCGGTGAAACAGCTGTCGTGCCCACAAGATCTTACCGGCCATGGGAGGAAGATTACGAGCCAGAGGAGGATCATTCTTGTGTTTTGAATACAGTTTAGAGACCATCTCAATGTCACGATCATAGTTTTGCAGGATGATCTGATATTTATTAGCAATGCCAAGATTAGGGATTCCAAGCCTATGAAAAAACATCATCATAATCAAGAAGGTTCAGTACATTATTTATTTTTCAATTAATCTTTCTGAAGAAGACACCAAAGATAACTTTCTGAAGTAACATATTGACTCATTCATCAGTCCCATGGGATCACCTAACCATAGCACATGATATGTCAAACAGGAATGGACAAATCTATGTTACTGTGTAACTAAGAAAAAAGTAGATTTATTGATTTGCATGATAAAATGTGATATGTATCATTCTGTCCCATAAATTCTAAGTAGAAATGTGCAAAAGATGTCAAACTTAAAATACTTTCAAGCTCCAAAAGTCATATGAGTACATAATGGTTCTGAATTTCTCAGGATTCTCTAACCATTTCAAAATATTGTAGGTATTGTATTGCATTGCCCTGCATTGTATTTTCATTTCTGTAATGTATATTGCACTGAATTCCAAAAAGGCTTTGAGCAACAACAAAAAGAACTTAGAAAAATAACCAAACTACAAAACTCAAGAAAAATCCATCTCCTAGCCATTTATAGCGCAAGAAAAAATGGCCTAACAGCAGTACTGTAATCGCCTGTTTTACGCTTTAAAGAGTGCTTCTTGGTTCAAATACTACCAAGCAACATCTCTTTCAAACTTTAAAATGTAAGTTTTAGATTCCAAATTTTTTTTGAATTCCAAATTTTTTTCATAAGATTAATTTTACATGTCAAACCATCTTTTGTTTGTAGAAGTGTTCAGATAACTTTTTTAAGGACAAGTGGTGTTATTCTTGTCTGCTGTTATCTGTTAACTTAGCCATATATTTTATTTCAAAGAACCTATGGGAAGCATGGCAGCTAGCTGAATTTATCAAGATTGACAAAGTAAAAGATTTTTTAACACACATGCATCACAAAAATGGATGGATATTAGGTATCTTATGCTGGGTATATATGAAAGTTGAGGGTTATTTAAGCTATATGATTTGGTCCTGTTATCACTTTGTTTTGGTATGATTAATTTCCTAAATTATATTAACATGTATGTGATGCTGAATTTCTAAACTATGAAAATTTTCCTCTTACAGACAATGTTGGCATTATTTTGCTTCGTAAACAGCAGATGACAATCCTATATAACTAGAAAATAAGTTACTCTACTCTAGATTCAAGACATGATTTTGTTACCTACTTTTTAAAGTCTTTGCTCTCTAAAAAAAAAAAAAGTGAAGTTGACTATTACGTTGCTATATGGTCCAGATTTAATTATTAGGTCAACAAATGGATTAATTCCATATAAGTATTTACTCTTATCATATGCCTCTTTTTTCTTAATTCTTCTTTTTCTCATTATTATGTGGAAATTTAATCCCTATATGTTTTTCCACTGTACCATCATTATTCAATGAAGTATTTTTCCTTTATATGTTATTAATTTAACAATATTTTTTTAAAAATTGACAGAACCTCTAGATTCACAGATGCTAGTTTCATATGTCTCAATTGTAAGAAATTGAGATAATTGGACTTTACTCATCCTGCTGCTAGGTTTTTGTTCAACAATAAAAAAAAATCCTTTCTATATGTTATAGAGATACATGCTTGATAGACTAAAAGCAAAATTTTCCAAATGTGATTCAAAATTAAAAGAGACCATCAATGTATATTGGTATTATTGGCACTGTTTTTCCAGATAACTCAAAATAAAAAATGGTCATGTTTAAACCTTTCAAATTTCTTCAACATATCAAGGGCTCTTTCAGTGTTCAAAATCTTTTCAAAGCTCGTATCCATAAACATCTGTAATTGGTGCTATAGAAAGAAACAAAAGGATAGAGAAGGTTCATAAGCACAATCACTAAATTTATAAATCACATTAGCCATTTTTTACCAAGGTTTTACTGAATTAATGACAATTGGCAAAATTCACACAAACTATGAAGTCCTAACTATGGTGCAGAGAGCACAACAAACTCGGTTAAGCCAAACCCAAGCAATTCTTATTGTTACATTTATTTCCCATCTCCAAGAATTCAGCTGGTTTAACCAAGTTTGTTGTTTGAATACAATCCCCAAGATTCCATTACATTCTTGTACAAGTGTAACCAAGAAAGGGACTAGTCAAATTGGAGAATCCTTGTGGCATAGGCAAAGAGAGAATCTACAGACCACCAAACTTTTGTATTTACAAAAGTGGGTGAAGACAGTTCAAAATTGATAGGATCACTCATATACTGTTCAGCAACCAAGGTGAACATTTTTCCCAGGCCATATGGAACATATGGCATCATTAAGAATGAGGTTCTCTCATCATGTTCTATCTTCAGCTCTCCTCTCCCCATTTCTTCCATACAAAATAGCGTTCAATTCTAGGGAAGAATAAAATGCTACTTTAGTGGATTGAAAAGAAAAGGATGCTGAGATAAGACGCACCTTAGCTCCAGGCAATTACCTTCCTGAACCACTTGAAGTTGTGCAAGATGTAATTTTCCTGCTAAAAATAGCAATCCTGATCTGAGAGCTCAATTCTACATAAGCTAATTTTCAGTCTAAACCTACAACTTACATGATGTAGGAAATGCAACAAAACTTTCATTTAACACACCTTCGTTTAGTGGACTTCATAGGTGAAGGACTAGATTTCTATCTCAACATTCCTCTTAAACAAAGAACAAGTTAGCCATATTCCAAGTTGTTTGGAGAAGTCAGTTGAATTTATGTTAATTTTACCTTAATTGTATGACATCCATGATGATTTATATCATTTATATCATCTGCATAAGTCATTTTCCAAATGATCAAAATCACTGAAATATTGCCTTTTTTGTACTTATTAGATCATTTTCTACCTGCTCCCACCCCTAATGTGGTCCATTAAAATGAGTTTTTGCTGTAAAAGTTTTAATGAATTGACCAACCCAAATAGAATATTAATTATTAACAATTTTGAAAACTATGAAATTGGGAAGAATGAAACCTACATGTAGTTCATTTGTTTGCTTGCAAAACTCTTCATAGTCCTGGTCAAAATCAGTTTTCCTCTGATCTACGAAATTGTACTGTTTTTTCTTTATAGTGGCAACGATATTCTGAATGCAATGGGAAATATGAATATTTGAAAGGTTATATTATTCTCATCATTTCTTATGCTTATAATAAAGATATATAATGCGAAGACTATTTTGCATTATTCTAAGGTAATGTTTTGCAACTCAATCCTTTCTGAAACACAGTTCATTTTTCTAAGGAAATGAAGCATTGAAACATGCAAATTTTCACAGTATATCTGTCAGGTCATCTCCTACAATATCCATGTTACACAATAAAAATGCTGTTTACAGAAAACATGCAGAAAAACCAGAAATCATTATCACCACTGCAAATCGTAACCTTAATAGTTCTGTCATTAATTACCTCCCATTGCTCTTTCATTGCTGCGGTCTGTACAAGTAAAAAGCACAATAAGCTATTTTACAACATTAATATACAGCAATTGTGTGAAAGCTCAAAATCCCTTATAACGTCAAAAAATTAATTTCTACAATTCTTTGAGGAAACTTATGAAAGCTGAGTTGACAAAATGCCAATACTGTGGTTACGACCCTTTGAAAATGAATTGGAATAAGTGTTTTGGAACTCAAACAATAGTAGTTCCTCTAAATTATAAATTCAAGCAACAATATATTTTTTCAGATTTCCGCATCAGTCTGAAAACAACACAGCTACTTTAAGAATGATATTAGATGGCTTTTTAAAGAGCCACATCATTTTTCTAATTTCTGATGAAGATGGGGGAAAAAATGGCAGACATTTTTCAATGAATAACAAAGAAATGCTATGTTTACATAAATCCAAAGCAATTTTTGAGTCTCGTTTTTGAATAGGCATAGTCTTAGTTAATGGAAGTTCATAGTGAACAGGTCAAGATATTGAAGTTTCAGCCTCATTATAGATCTTATTTTTATTGGGCACTAAATTGTGATGTCTGTTTTTTTTAATTATTCTTATTATTACTTCTCTTTCTTTTTAGTATTAACTTTATTGCAAAAAGAATTACAAAGTAAAAATAAAAATTTAAAGAGAAAGAGAAATGAAGGAAAGTCGTAAGTAAATAAAGAAGAAATAAAAAAGAAAAATAAATAGAAATGGTTTTCAATTTTCTTTACAGCAATAAATGCAGCTATGTTTTTATCCTTTCTCTCTCCAGCTATATAGCAGCTCCCTTCTTTCCATATTCTATTCTTTCTAATTGCCAATCCCATAAATCCCTCATTTCGTTTTTTCCTCATTTTCAGCAAAAAAAAAAAGTCCTTAAAGGATTTCCAGCCCCTGACAAATGTAGTTATTGTTTCCCCCCCTAATCAAACAAGTCAATTTTGCCATCTCTAAAAAAATTCTGTTTTTCTGTATTACTTCTAATCCCTGAGACAGAATTCTTTTCCCTCCAAAACAACCGACATTGTTTCATTATAAAGCTAGACAGAGTTTTAGGACAGAATTACCATTGCCAGTTTTGCAGTCAGCAATAATAGGGGATATGTCCCAAGAGAAGTTCTACCCGGAATTCTATATCAGTAAGCTCAAATTTGCTAGACAGGAAAATAAAAGTATGATGTTATCACCAGAAAGGCATAAGGAAGGAATTAGACCATTTGCCTCCTGGAGGAACTAAAGGAACAACAGCACAGAATCAGCACTGATGAAGTAAATCATACAGGTATCAGAATCACAGTTAATAATTATGTTTATGTTATTTCCTATAGAAAGCATAGGAATGTTTTTCTCAAAGGTGCTTTTTCCAAAAGGCTACTGGACTTAATTATGGTTTTCTTTTTCCTTTGAAAATGTTTCGCCTCTCATCCAACAAACTTCTTCAGTTGAACTGAAGAAGCTTCCTGGATGAGAAGCAACACATTTTCAAAGAGGAAAAAAAAACCCCAAGAAAGTCCAGTTGCCTTTTGGTAAAAGCAACTTTGGGACACTCATGACCTGGATGAGTCTTCAAAGACACTGTAATGTTTTCTATGATGTAGTCATTAAAGCAGGGGTCTTCAATCTTGGCAGCTTTAAGATTTGTGGACTTCAACTCCCAGAATTCTCCAGCCAGCATAGCTTGCCAAGTTTGAAGACCTCTGCGTTAAAGCATCAGGCTAGAAATTTGAGACTGTAAATTCTACTCATGCCTTAGATGTGAAACTACCTGGATGACCTTGGGCCAGTTATTCTCTCTCAGCCCTAGGAAGGAAACAATAGCAAATCACTTCTGAAATCTTGCCAAGAAAACTCAGGGACTTGTCCAGCCAATCATTAGGTGTCAATACTGACATGAAAACATACACAAACACACACACATGAATTACTAAGTTAACTAACAACACAAAAACTTATATTGCAGGAAGCCATTAAGAGCTGCTTATGTAGGGTTACTAAAATCTGGAATCAATTCAGTAGGCAATCTGTTTTACTTACTAACTCAGCGGATTCAATGTGAACAAGTTTTGGCACCCAACACAAACTGCTAACTCAAGTCGTGATTTTAAAGCAGAGAGTAATGAGCAGGCTAACTCTACAAACAGCTGTCATAGTGACTGGCTTCACATCTCACATTAAATCACAGTTTGTTTTAATACAGCTTGCTGAAAAGGTCAAAGTGGCTTGTTTCACCGGTGTTAAAACATTCATCATGCTTTACAAACAGTAGCTGACTTCACATCATGCTAGATGAGAAATAAAATACCATGGCTTGGTGGGACATGCAGGCTCTGAAGCAGTTCAGCTGAGGTAGTCCACAGAATTTGGAGAATTCTTAATTCAGCATAGAAAAGAAAGAATATTTTCTATCTACAATACCCTTCCTAGGCAATCATTCAAATACTTTGCACTTGAAATGTTATAGATTCCATCCCCACCATTATTATGGCCAGTGATTCCAAATGATATGATAGACTCCAAAATATCTGGAGGCCAAAGAAATTGCTGTTTGCTGGATCCAAGTAATATTGGTTAAAAAAAACAACAAATACTGCATACCTGATACTTAGTTGCCATTACTTCTAATCCTTCCATCTTCGAGTCTTGTAAGACTGAGTAAGTTGTGATAGTATCAAAGATGTGTATAATTTTAAGTAGGCGACGATGGAAAGTTTCAAATTTTCCAAATATATACATTTCACTAAAATCAAACTGCCGTTCCACTGGATTCTCTTCCAATTTCTGTTTGGTCTTGTGAAAACAGTTTTGGTACTCCTTCGCAACATAAACCAAGATATAAATATATGGAAGTAAATACTAACTGCAACATTGTTCATAATACTCTTAAAGACTCATATGGGCTCTTAAAAGTTATTTTCCCTAGTGAAATTCAGATTCAATTTTGCCCTTTTCGTTTTAGTAAACTAAATCCTCCCCAATTGACTCAAGGGGGAAGGTTGTATTTACTGCTTTTGTCTTCTACCAAGCATAAATATTACCTGCTTAAGTCTTATAGCAGCTTGTATTTTTTCCAAAACTACGTCTTGCGGTTGATCCCAGATGGTGGCAGTGTTGTTATTAGTAATATAAGCTTTGCAGGCTGTTATCATTTGATTTGTAACCTGTAAGTAGAATGATAGGCTTTGTCTCAAAACAGTTGTGTGGAACAAAGAGATTTGAGGTCCGTTTTCTTTCACAGCCAGCAGCTAAATCAGTGATGGGTAACTTGCAATCTTTCTCATGTTGCTAAACTACAATCCCACATAACTCACTACTGGTTATACTGGATCAGCTGCTGAGTTTCACTATTTACTTTTCATTGTAGACTTTTCTTTCATTTATGGGTTATAATTAACATAACCCAGCTGTTTAATAAGTGCAACTAAGTTTTTATCAAGTAAAAACAATATAGACAGGTCAAATATGTTTAGCTATGATGTAATGATAAACCAAATCCATCTATCCTAATAATCAGTCCAAACAATTTATCAATAATCTCCATTTCAAGGTTCAACAGATCCTATTTTTTAATTAACTTTTTAACCTTCTCTATATTCCAAATATATATATTTCTTTAAGGAATGAAATATATTTTCATTCCTTTTATCCTTTATTAAGGAAAGTTTTTATTTCCTAAGATGAATAAGCATCCGGAGTTGTTGGGAGTAGGATGGCATACAAGTTTAATGACTTATTAATGAACTGGGTGGTGTATAAATGTGATAAGTAAATAAATAGATACATTATTATTCTCTACAGTACAGTTTTCGATGGCCAATAGTAGTAGGATTCCAAATCTGAAGAAGAGTCAGCCCGACTTGCCTTTACAAAGAGGGAAGTTATCTTCTCTGAAGTGTTATAATAGCGTGAGATGCTGTGGATCATTTTGATAGCATGAATGAGTCCTGGAATAGCATCTACCATGATCACCTGAAATGCCAACAAGATGAATTGTGATGTAAAGCATCATTTACCTAACATCGTTTATATCCAGTTAACCTGAGGACACAAGAGCTTCTGCCATCATCCCAAATAGTACCTGCAGTCCTTGCCCAGATAATTTTTAAAGTTACCAAGATTTGGGGCATTTATGAAATCTGTATTACTCAATATAATGTAGGGTGTTTTATTAAGTTATAACTCACTTAGCTGAGTTACAGTTGCACCCACAACCATTAAGGATATTTCTGTGCTATCTACAAGTATGGCAGTTCAATGAGCAGACATTTTTAAACTTACAGGATCACAGTTATACAGCGGGTCACAGCATTTTTCAAGGGTATATAGATATTTCACATTGTCTTTGGCTTCATTTGTTGCATCAGTGATCCGGGTATCCAGTTCTCGCCAATTCTTGGAAAATGAAACAAATGCTATTTAAAAGAACATCTAGCATTTTAGAAAAGAAATTTTCCTGGCAAACATGCTAAGATAGTTTCTTAAATCTCACAAAAATTAGAACACCAATTCAATGACAGCAATAAAATATTATTGCAGACTGCTTGGCAGCTTCTAAAAGATGTGGACTGAAACTTTAACTGCTAAAATCATAGATCATGCTGGTTAAAATTTCTGTGAATTTTAACTATCATGATCTATGATTTCAGTGCTTAAAATTGAGGTAGGAGTTCTACCAGGAGATTGTTTTCCTTAGCCAAGTATCTGGCAAAATCATTTGTATTTTAGGATTTTTATTTTTTTTAGTAAGTTCAAAACAATGTTTTGTTTCATGCTGCAGCTTCCCCCTATATATTTGGAAGTCAAAAAGAAAAGCCTTTTTAGAAGCATCATTTCTGCTGTCCACTTTTTAAAATACATATTTTGTATTTTAATTCTGAAATGTGATAGATTTCAGAGTAAGTTGCCTTTCAGTTTATTGGGCTGCAAGATTTTAAATATATATGCAATGGTATAAAAAATTTTATTTTTAGGTAGAATATAAATTATTCCTGAATAATCCAACTGACACACCTTCAAAAGTTTTGATTTAGCAACTGTAAGCACACCAAGTACAGCCTTTACATCTGCAGTCTTGAGCTGATCCAGTAGGTAGTTAAATTTGGACAGCCTCTTCTTCCAGTGATCCAGCTCAGCTCGTGGACCAAGGTCATCTGCTTCTTTCCGTAGCTGGTTATTTTCAGCAATAACCTAAAATGTAAACCAAAATGGTAATTTGTCTAAAATAGAATCTTTTTGCAATATTCTAAGAACATGATATTATGTGAGCTGAGCTTTCTTTCTTTTTCCCTTCCTTCCTTCCTTCCTTTCCTTCCTTCCCTCTCTCCCTCCCTCAATTATGGTCATAAATCAAGAACTACCTGTACACTGTAATTGGAAAAGCTGTCCTAACACACCAGTGGCATTAGAGCAACCTCGCTTAAATAATTCAAACTATGGCAGGGAATTATCAGCAATCTGCTTGCAATTTGCTCCAATTTTGGCAATACTACATTATAAACTCTCATAGTCTCATTCACCTAAATTTAAAAAAGGATGATTGGCGGAATTAGCATAATTAATAAAGTCACAAGCAGAAATCACAAGATTTTTCACCGACCCCTGAAATAAAAACTGGGTTGAACATAATGGGATACAGATTTTCTACATTCTTAAGGTCTACCTAATCTGGCTGCAAAATTCTGCTCTATATGAAAGCAAAGAACTCTAGAAAACAATAATTCTTAAACAATAATTGTTTTAAAGTGGTTTTAGTTTAATTTAGTGATTTTGGTTTAGTTTGGTTTTCCTACTACTGTAAAACTGGTTTGGAGATAGGAAAGTATGGTAATTAATTCATACTGGTATGAAAAAAAACCTAATCTGTTTTATAGCATTCATTCCCTGTTGCAAATCAACACCATGAGTGTCTTTCAGCTACAGAAGAAAAAAAAAAGGATTATCACAGTTAACAACAGCTCCAGAGACACTATTGAATAAGAATCTTGCATGTGAAAACAATGCGTTTGGCAATCCCTTTTCCCCTCTGTTTCTGTGAGAAAGATAAGTAGCTACATGCTGTATATGTAGCATTCCATATGCAATGGAATATTCATCCAAACAGTACCTGTTCAATTTGCTTAATCCACACTTTCATGCAAGCTTCTATTCGCTCCACAGTCTCCATGCTATTTGCTGCCACCAGAAAATCAGCTGGTCCTTTTAGTATTTTCAGATCATAGGTTTCACACTTCTTCAGGACCACCTAAATTATGTATTAGGCAATTATTCTACACATTTCAATATCTCTACCTAAGAAATGATGGCTACATAATTCACAGGTTAGCCCAAGGTATTGGTATGCAAGACCAATTGTTATTTACATGTTATTCCATGCTATTTTGTTCTGCACAGCACCTGAACAATGGCATATTAGTTACAGTTGAAAACCCTAGAATGATATTATTATTGAATAATAATATTGTGCCTTCCAAATGGGCTATCTGTTAGACTTAGAGTTTCTTCCAATAGAAATTCAAAGAGCCTCCTCATCCAAATTCTATTTATATTAAAAACCAATCTGCCACAAACAAAAAAGACATTTCTTATCATTCTTTCTATTTTGTCTCTAGCCTGAAATCACTTCTGCCAGCAGGTAGGATTTATATGTATCCATATAAAAGTGTCTCAACAAAAAAGAGGCTTTAGGAAGAAGGATTAAAACTTTTTTCCATATCCTGTCACACAGTTTTTGGGTTTTTTTGTTTTGGTAGAATTATGTTTGCTTTGCATTTAAATGCATGACATTTAAATCATGCAATCCCCATTGCCATCTAAAATGGTTCAACTCTGCTGCCAGAAATAACGTTCAGAAATAGTACTTCTTGCACATATTGGGCACCCTAGTAATTCTTGTTGCCATAATTCACAGAAAATAATTATTTTAAACATCAGCTAGCAATAATAATTTATGCTCCTTGTTTGCTGCCTAACTCTCAACAACTCTGGATTATATTGTACACTGACTGGAACCTCTTTCTGATGGACCTGGGTGGTTAAGAAATACTAAATATAAATAAATATATAAAACAAGAATAGCCTTTGAAATGTAGTCTTGATCCTTCCCTGCTACCAAATACATTCATCAAATTATCTTTAAATTAACCTTAAAATGGATTGATGATAGAGTGTAAAACACACATGAACAGAAAATTTGTATCTGATTGATATATTAGTTCTGTTCCCAAATACATAGAATGACACTTTTTCCCTATAAAAAGAGCTAGGATATTGAATTGTGCAGTCTTTAAAATATGATATGTAAGTGAATATTCTTATTGATGTAATCAGTGTCACTTTTTCTCCATTTCTCTACTCTTGTGATTGTGACCGGAAATTGCAAGTTCCTGTTGGCTTCCCCATTGAATTTGCTTGTTGGAAGCCAGCAAGATATCCCAAGCCTCAATCACATGAGGTTCTCACTCAATGACCCGCAATCTTCACTTAACAACAGCAACTAGAACTGCTAGGGTTGCAGCTGCCAAGTGATGCGGTCATGTGACATCCTACTTTACAACTACAGTATATTGTTTAGCAATGGAAATTCAATCCCAGTTATCGTTGTTAGGCAAGGAGAGCCTGTATTTTGAAGGGAGCCCAATTAATCCAAAGAGATTTCCCCCCGTTATCTATTTATACAATTGCTTCTTTAATCCATTTTATGTTACAGTTCAGCTAGATATACATATATACCTAGAGAGATTTAGATATACCAGTATAAAAGCCATTATATGATCATCCCTGTTACAGTTGCGGTACCTTCCTTTTTTACCCAAGTAAGATAAAGAACAGTACAGAATTCCTGCACTTAAAAGATGTATAGAGAAGAAAACATCAATTTGTAAAATTGCTAAATGCTCTTCTAAATTAATAGGTCACTTTTGTGCACTTTCTTCTACATTTTTAGTATTTTATCAATGGTAAACTTAGTCAATATTTTTGCATTGTTCTTTAGCTCCTTTACTTCCTGGCAGAAATAGCAGAAAGATGAATACAAGCTTACCTTCTCCAGCAGGCTCTGTTGAGCTCCTGAAAGGACACTAACAAATCCCTCCAGGGATGCAATGAAGTCCTGCTTGATGTTAGTCCCTTTCTGGGAACTACTCATCTCTCCCCATCCATAGTTCATAGTATTCAAAGCTGGGATGAAGATATCAGATAGCAAATGCTGAACACTGTTTAGCAAACCACCATTTGTTGTGTCCATCATGTTGAAAACTACTTCCTGATGATGGCAAAGGAAAAAGCATTAAGAGTTGTTAGCTTTCTCCATGTTGGTGTGCTTTCCAGATCTTTTGATATTACAGCTCCTATTTCAAGCCAGTATGATCAGAGAGGGAGACAGAGAGAGAGAGAAAGAGAGGAAGAGAGAGAGAGAGGAAGAGAGAGAGACAGAGACAGAGACAGAGAGACACAGAGAGAGAGAGAGAGAGACAGAGAGACAGAGAGACAGAGAGACAGAGAGAGAAAAGCTAAATCCAATTTATATGATTGACAAGACAATGGATGACCACAAGCAATGCTACAATTTCTTATAATCAAGTGACCAAACAGATACATACTTACACGATGGATATTCTCTGCATTAATTGCTTTAGAAGGATTAGTTCTAATGAAGAACACACATATACCAGTTAAAGCAACATCATCTCCCTCGGTCACAAATAATTTGGTCTTTTTGCCTTTAGCAGAAGCAGTGTTAGTTCCAGTTGAACTTTCATGTCCTATAAAGCAGAGAAAATTTTATGTAGTTTATGTAGACACAAGCAAAACATTTATCCAGGAATTTGTACTAAGTTTCATGTCTGTATCCTATTGCATTTCCTGTACTGTTACTATCACATCATCTAATTCTATCTATCCTACAAGTTGGGAAGTGGTGCTTATTTTACATTGGGTTGGGCTCCAAAATAACACCTCTTTCTCTGCAGGCTCTTCTTGTAATCTGAATATTAATTTGGAATTATCTATCACATCTTTTTATGGAGATGTTGAGGCAGTGAGTATTCCACATCACAGACAAGTGCATTTTGTGATCTGTTCAAAATATCGGATTTTCTTTTGGATTTTTTTCTCCTTTAAATTGCTAGTTCTATCATAGTGAGTAGGTGAAATCTATACGCATCATCTTCAATAATTTTTTAAATAAATCCCATGATAATAGTTTATATCTTCCAAACTGATGAAGAAAAGGCTGAATTATCAAGGCATATAACTGAGAGCTTCTGGAAGAAGAGGTTTTGAAGTCTTCAGCTTTCCACATTAGAGTTACAGTCCTTTGAGGTAGCCAGATCAGGAAACAGGCTCCGCAAGGAATTCTGAAATTCTATTTTATTATTGCAAGGTACAATAAAAGAATCTTAAAAGCCTGGCAAAGATTTTCTCTTGCCACCCTTTTCCCTTTTATATCAAAGAAATCAAGGGAGAGCTATTTTTTTTCTTCCCTCCTTATTTTCCTTCAGGTGTCTGCCTTATGTTTTAAATGGTTTCGTTGGTTTATTTTATTGTATGCTTTGTCTTTCAGTTTTATCATATATTCTTTTCTTTTTCTAAACTGCTACCTTGCATGATCCAGCAGTCTATAAATACACTAAGTCATCACATCTGAGAAAACAGTACTGCAGGTATCTCTTTGCATACCTATTTCTGGTCCCTCCATGTCTTGATAATAAAACATGACATGACGAAAACCTCCAGCAGTGAAGAATTGATCAATACGCTCAATCTGTTAAACATTAAACAACAGAAAGTTAAAGGCTTATACAAAGAATTTTAAAAGGAATACATACGAGTGCTAAATAAGACCATTTACCGATAATTTTATATAACAAGTAAAATACTCTCTTCGCATTCAACATATATTCTCAGCAGATGCTTAATTGTGTCTGTTGCTGTTTTAAGGGACCAAAAAAATATGCATCTAAAATGTGAATCAATGCTCCAAACTTGGATATGGAGATCAAGCAACAATGGTTCAATAAATGCAAGTGTGTGGTGAAATTCAAAATATCATCTTCTCCTATTCTATTTTAACTGGCTAGCTTTATTTTCTTGAAATATGATTAGTTCAAATATTAAGCCATAAGGAGGGGGTTCAAGGGAATTTGGCCCTATTCCATGACCCTGATTTTAATCACGCTATAAACATTATAATAATCTCATTTATTGGTTATTGATGAGCCATGGTGGTGCAGTGGTTAGAATGCAGTATTGCAGGCTGCCCAGAGTTTGGAGTTTGAGCCTGATGGGCTCAAGGTTGACTCAACCTTCCATTTTTCTGAGGTCAGTAAAACAAGGACCCAGATTGTTGGGAGTAATATGCTGACATTATAAACTACCTAGAAAGTGTTGTAAAGCACTATGGGGAAGTATATGAGTCTAAGTGCTATTTATCTGTAATACAGCAGTCTAGATTTGTTTCAATTTCCCCGAAGAATAGACAAGGTATCACTTTTTAGAAATGTTGCAGTGGTAATAGCTTCATCACACAATTCCCATGAAGAGAATGCTGCTTTCCTTCTCGGATAAAGTCATCTGCCTTCTGTGATGCGATCTGAATATTGAATTGGAACTGTGACCTATTCAGAAACAAGGTACTATTCAGAACCACCCACAACTGTACTGTGTGCCACAGTGCCACAGTTCTTCTACATCAGGGTTGTCAAACTCACAGGCCGCGGGCCAGATGCATCATGCACTGGCCACACCTACACACACACACGGTTCAGTGAAGGGGGGCAAAGTCGTGATACATCACGTGATGAAGTCGTGACGACACAAGTTTGACACCCCTGTTCTAGATAACGATAAATAGAATAGAACAGAATAACAAAGTTGGAAGGGACCTTGGAGGTCTTCTAGTTATTGATGAAGATGTTGAAGAGTACTGGGCCTAAACAGAGCCTTGGGGTACTCCACTGCATACTTCCCTCCATGTAAATGCAGTTCCATTGAGGACTAAATTTGACATAAATATCAAATCAATGCCAGATTAAGGCCAACAGATATCTTAAATACAGCTGAACCAAAGTGCCCTTCCATTGTTTAACAGGTAAGACAATAAGACTCAAGAAATGCTGCTAATAAAAGTTCAGTACGGCATTGAAAGATTAAAGGGCATGATATGAGGGAAAAAAACTCTCTTGTGGTGCCCTTCTTCACTTATTTTGCTTTGATGGTTAATCCAGGGCTGCAAAACAGCTATACTGTAACCAAACTATACCAGGGAAGTGTTTTATATATACATATACATATACATATACATATACATATACATATACATATACATATACATATACATATACATATACATATACATATACATATACATATACGTGTGTGTGTGTGTGTGTGTGTGTGTGTGTGTGTGTTTTCTGAGGTTTTCGCGGGTGTTTGTATATAGGTCTTTGGTTATTCGGGTCTTCTCCCGCGTAGAATTGGAAGTATCTTGGCGACGTTTCGACGAAGTCTCATTCGTCATCTTCAGGCTGGTGTTCTCGGCTTCGTGCTTCCAGGAGCAATATATATATATATATATTTAAAAAGAGCATTTATATGGTGAATTTTCAAGAAGACTGTATTTGCTTCTGAAAATTGACTTTCAAAAATACTATAAAATCCTGCTTTCACTTTCTATGCACAGCAACAATCTACAAGGCACAGAATTATTTTTGTACTCAGTTGGAGTCTGACAACTGAATCTACCCCCATCATACCTGATTTCCTTCAAGGACAGCATCTTCTACTTCGCTTTTCTCTAGGTTCACACAAGCAGAAACAATTGACAGTATGTAGTCATGTCTGCCATCCAGATGAGCCCGTTTAGCTTCTTTCTCTTCTTTCAGTTTTTGCTGTAGAACCAAAGTTTCTATTATAGCTGTAGAGGAAACTGAACTTGCTTCTTATATATGTTCCAAGTTAAAATATATATCGTCACATATGAATTTGCCATTAAGGATCTCAATGTAGCATTATTTTGAGACTAAAACATGTGCTGATCCCTCTATGTCGGATAAGAAAGATGAGACCACATGGGGAAACCTGACTGTTCACAAGACGCAGTTACAATTTTATATATCATATCAAGGGAAAATCTCTTTGAATTAAGTGACTGCTTAATATGGGATTTTAATATGCAGGTGACTACTTTGTGATTCAACGTGTTGCATGAACCCAGTTTGTATGGTTAGATTTTGAAAAAAAAGTAGTGCAAAATCCAAGCAGTTGATTAATTCAGTAAGATGTGATTAGGTATATCTGCATGTAGAACACATGGAATAAATCAGTAAGACCTATTTTTATGTACAAGATTGGGTTAAAAAACATTGAAAAGAGTTGTGTTGGGGAGAACAAGGGTAGTAAATTCTGTTAAGACTAGTAGTTTTCAAGCTTCATGAATTCAACTATATGACTGCAGGTAATTCTTAAGTTATGTCCAAAACTGAGCCCACAATTTCTGTTGTTAAGTGAGAATTTGTTGTGATTTGTCCCTTTTTACAACATTTCTTGCCACAGTTGTTAAGTGAATCACTGTATTTGATAAGTTAATAACCTGGTTGTTAAGTGAACCTAACTTCCCCATTGACTTTGCTTGTCAAAAGGTGATCAGATGACCCTGGGATTCTGCAATGGTCATAAATATGAACCAGTTGCCAAGCATCTGAATTTTGATCATGTGATCATGGGGATGCTGCAAAGGTGGTAACTGAGAAAAATAGGCATAGGTCACTTTTTTCAGTCTAGTTAAATGGTCACTAAACAAACTGTTGTAAGTCAAGGACTACCTGTACTATGTATGTTTCAAATTAAGCTTTCTTACCTTCTAAAAGTTTGATTATAAGTATACCCATAATGACTACCACTGAACAGTTACAATTGTAGCTTTCTTTAAGCAAAGCTAATTATCAAGTCTCTTGAAATCTCCTTAAAATGCACTTTAAAATTACTTTAAAATGAATTTTTAAATCAATCCCATTTCAAAGCACTGACGGATCAGTTTTATAAATTAGTCATTGATAAAATGAAAACACTTGCTATTCTTCCCGTACTTAGAACTATAGACTAAAAACAAATTTGACTGAAGTTTAAATTGAACTAGGCTGCTTTGGATCAAATCTTTGGTTGTACAAACTGAAGCAAAGTTACCCTTATCTCATAATCTATCAGGTTAGATGGGTGTGATGTATTAAACCACATCTAACCATTTGATGACCATAGTATTGTATTCACCCAGTCCTATTTTGTCCAGTAGATCATGAGGGTTGAATAAATAACAATTAAATTAACCAAGGATAAATTTATTGTGTGAAAATTAGTCTCCCAGTATCTGAGTTTAATAATTTGTAATTAGTGATGTTTATATTAGTGATTGTTTTAAGTACAGAGGTTAACACAGCTATAACAGCAAATATCATTTTCAAGAATACTTTATAGAGTTGAAGATAATTTGTATCATATGTGCGTATAATATATCCTTCGGGTGATGAAGGATATTACAATTTAAGCCTCCAATACAGAATAAGGAGCCTCCAGCATTAAAAGAAGGATGACCTCATAAGCATAGCTATTCTACAATCCAACCTTCTCAAAAGAACTTTATTTCCAAAAGATGTCACACTATGGGTGTCACTGCGTTTTTATATTTACCAGCAGAGCTAATATTTCTGGACTATCAGACTGACCGTAGTCATACTCCTTATCAGCACCTACTACGCATGTCATTGCATTCTTTTGTACTTCTTCTAGAAACTTTCCTTTGTTCTCCAGCCAGCTAAGGTCAGGCTGGAGATTCTTTGCCAACATGTAATCTGTTTTAGATAGTGAGATGTTTTTATTTTCTTACAATAAATATGAGTTTAATTAGATGTTTCTTCGGTCTTATTGATCAAAGTATGCAACAGGATAAAAGCCACGATCCAACTCAAAATGAGGGCAATTACCCCATGCAAGGTAACGGGGCTGATTGCCGCTCTGACAATGGTAGCAGAGGATGGTTAATTTATGGCTATTCCTGACTTGTTACTTTTGATCATGACCGTCTAGGCTAATTAGACAGATAGTTGATTTAGTGACTGCGGAACACTAAACAATTAACTTCTAGGATGCCGAGAAAGAAGAAAAAAGGAAAAATGAAGGAAAAGGGCAAAATGAAGCCCTTCTTATCTTCTTCAGATAAGGATGAAATGGAAAGATCTTCCAGATTTCATCCTCTGGCATCTGCCACTCAGTTAGAAGCAGGAGAAGAACAAACGAAACTTAGAGTTCTCTCTACAAATGATTTGATCTCTTTCGATCCACTGGCACCAGTCATTCAGCTGGAAGAAAAAGAAACCGTGGGAGAAGCAGAAGACTCAGAGAAGATAGTCTTAATGAAGCTTCAGGAGGAAAATAACAGAAAAGCTGCTTCAGAAGGTGAAGTACTACGACCGAGGTCAGTAACTCAACCTTCTACTTATGCATGCTCTCAAACTTCTGATTTTGAAATGCTTGGGGCCAAGCCAAAACTTCCAAAAACGGCAAAGCCTTTTTCCTCCCACGCAGAGGGAGAAACATTTTATTATTCCTCTCAAACCTTCGAAGTCTCTCCTCATGAGCAAGCTATAAGAAACTATCGTGACCAGATAGAAATTTTTGAACGTGAGCTATCCGAGGCAAAAATGGCTTTATCTAGGCTTGAGCCAGATAAGAGAGAATCCCACGTTCATGAAATCTCAAAAACCGCCATTTTGCCTTCTTCTCTCTCAGAGCCAAAGACACACCCCCTGGTGGATATTGTGTCAGGCAAATCAGAACAGAGAGTTGTGTACATGTCACATGTGCCTAGTAAAGTTGTCTCTTCTCAGATTTCACATGATGTAGATAGAGAAGTAAAACTAACTGAATCAAGCCTGCAAGCTGCAATGCCACAAGTGTCTCCACAGGCTCAATTTTCAGCACCCCCTGGTGGTGCTGGGGTCTTTTTAGATGGAACACAACGCTTAATGCAGCAAAGGCAAATGACTGCATCTCCAGCAGGTCATTTTAATATTGCAGCTCAGATGCCACAAGTACAAGCTCATGCACACATGCCTCCAGCTGTACAACCAGGGCCAGCCCCTGGTCCACCTCCAGCACAACAAGTGCCTTTGCCCCCACAGCCAGCACCTCAAATGCCTATTCCTCAACAGGCATACTCTGTTGCTCCACTGGCTGGTGAGTCAAAATTAAAGATGTCAGGGCAGAATTACAAGGCCTGGGTCAGTGAGGTTGGACTTTTGCTACGCAGAGAAGGCACACATCATATGGTGTTTAACCCTCCTGCCCAACCATGGACACCTGAAATAAGAGACTTAGAGACTAAAGCCTGCACAACATTACTGATGTCCATGGATACTGAACTGCAGGTTATTTTTCCGCCTGATGCAACAGCCCAACAAATTTGGGTCCAATTAGAAAATTGCTACAGGCCTGTCTCAATTGAGTCTTCATGTTTGCTCATGTCTGAATTCCATGGTTCGAAATTGAAACCTGGTGAACAAATTGGAGGACATTTGACCAAAGTGAAAGGTATGAGGAAAGAATTGAGAGAAAGGGGCTATCGTATTGAAGATATTCAAATGATCAGCATTATCATTAACTCTTTGAACTATGAATGGAAAGATGCCATTATAAAGATTAACCAAGTGCCTATTGCTCAACGCACAGTGGACAATATATGCAGACTCTTAATTGAAGAGGAGGCACTGATGTTAGCCACACCACATTTGAGAGGACCACCCGCATCAAGAGCTCCAGCTAGGCGTCCCTTCCGAGGAAGGACCTATGCTCCAAGGATGCCAAGATGCAACATCTGCAACCGTGTGGGACATGCAACCCGGGATTGTCCCCAACGAGTTCCAGCTCCCGTCACATACCAGCCCAGAGGAACAGACTCCAGATGCAGAGGCAGAGGTGGTAGACAAGGTCGTCGTGGTCCAAGGCGTGATTCGCAAGCTCCACTCGCCACATTGGCTTTAACCAACGATCCACAACCTCATCCAGAGTACGACAGACGGCTTTTGTGGACTTTGGACAGTGGTGCAGCTTTCCATGTTACTTACAGAAAAGAACTTTTCACAGAGATGCACGAGCCTGAACCTGAACTACGTGAACTTTATTCTTTTTCCAATCATCCTTGTCAGGTCAAAGGAAAAGGAACTGTTTATGTTGAAGAGCTCAATGCATTCATTCCTGATGTCTGCTACATACCGACAGCAACTTTTAGTTTGCTTAGTCAGGCTCACTTGTCTAGAGTTTTAAAGTTCCAGGTTCACCACCTCGAGAAAGCAAGTTACATAGTTAAAGATGGAGATATTGTTGCTGAAACCATGTTAATTGGTGGTGTTTATTACTTAAAACCAAAAGCTAAACCGCAAGCACAGGCAAGTATAAAAACTCCAAAAGAGGAGAGCACAGGCCCAGAGAGAGACGTCCCAGTGAGAGATCCTGTTGCTACTCCGAAGGCTCCTAAAGCCAACAAAAAGAAAATTGAGAAACAGGTTCAAGAATCCAGAGTGATCGTGGTGCCGAGTTCATGTCTCAGCGTTTCCAGGACTGGATGCGTAAGAATGGAATTCTTCATCAGACTTCGGCTCCTTATACTCCCCCTCATAACGGAGTTGTAGAGAGAAGACAGGGGGTTCTGCAAACCATGATGCGTTGTCTTTTAGAAGATGCCAACCTCAGTAACCCATACTGGGGTGAAGCTCTTAAATATGCAAATTACATCATCAACCGTACTTGGAGCAGTGCGATAAATCAAACTCCTTTCTTCATGATGTATGGCTACAAGCCAGATCTCAAGAACCTCCGTATTTTTGGTTCATACGCCATGGTGAACATTCCCTTAGATCAAAGAAGGAAAGGAGGTCCAGCAGCAAAGAGACTGAGATTTATGGGTTTTGATGACAATTCAAAATGGAGCAAATTTATTGACTCTAATTGTAGACTAGTGACTTCCCAATCTGCTGATTTTGAGGAAGATGCTGACTGGTCCAGGATTCATTTCAATGATCCTGGAGTTTATTTTTCTAAAGATGAAGTTACTGATGCCACGCAGCCTGATGACCAAGATTCACAGGCAAATGTACCACCCACCAGTTCTTCCCAACATGATGTTCCGTCTTCGCAAGCCGCGGATGCTGATGCTAGCGACGATGATGAAGACGAGGACGAAACGGAAGAAGAATGGACGACTGTTCCGAGGCGTTCCAAGAGAGCCACAAAGGGAATCCCTCCACAGCGATATTCGTGGCAACTGACAAAAGCACCGTTGCCTTTGATCTGTAATGTTACACTTCCTCCCGATAACTTCACACAAATCAAACATCTTCCTGATTCAGAGCAAGAGAAGTGGTATGACGCAATGCAAGCTGAAATGGACAGTCTAAAGAAACTTAAGGTGTTTACACCTGCAAAATCTCCAGCAAAGAAAAAGGTCATTGGCACTCGATGGGTCTATAGAATCAAAAAGAAGCCAAATGGTGAGTCATTGTACAAGGCCAGACTTGTAGCTCAGGGTTTCGCTCAACGTTATCCTGAGGACTACACAAATACCTACTCACCGACAGTCAGAACTGAAAGTGTAAAAATTGCTTTAGCCACTGCAACTATCCTTGGTTTAGAAGTTTTCCAGTTTGATGTTGACACTGCTTATCTACATGCTGACCTAGATGAAGAAATCTACGTGAGAGGTCCTCCAGGATTCCGACAGCAAGAAGGGGATACCTGGTTCCTGAACAAAAGTCTTTATGGTCTGAAACAGTCTGGTTTAATGTGGTACTTATGTCTTACTGACAAACTAAATTCAATGGGCTTTATTAAGTCCGAAACTGATGAGTGCGTGTTCACAAAAAGATCTAACAATGCATATGAGATAGTTCTTGTTTATGTTGATGACATCGTTTACATTGGTCCAAATAAGCAAATGAGTGAGATTTTTGCCAAAGCTTTGCAGAAATACTTCACATTGAAAACTTTAGGTCATATTAGCACTTATTTAGGTGTGCAGATTGAAAAAACACAGAAGGGATTTAGTCTTTCACAAGAAGATAAAATTGAACAAGTTTTACATCATTGCAACATGAAGGATGCTAACACAACAAAGACACCCATGCAAACAGATTTTCACAACTTGACACATGAACCAAGTCCTGAGTTCGAGGATCAAACACTTTATCGTTCAGTTATTGGATCACTGTTATACATTAGTAGTTGGACAAGACCAGACATTGCACTCAGTGTTAATCTCTTGTCTCGACACGTAGGTAAGGCAAAACAGTTTCATTGGTCATGTATTAAGAAATTATTGAAATACCTAAAGCACACTAAACACATGAAGTTATTGTTAGAACCAACACACACTGATTATGCAGAATTAAGTTGTTATGCAGATTCTGATTGGGCAAGTGATAAGAAATCACGTAAAAGTACTTCAGGGTATATGATGTTCTTAAATGGATGTCCTGTTTATTGGCAAGTGCGAAAACAGAATTTTGTTTCTTGTTCTTCTACTGAAGCTGAATATGCTTGTGTTTCAGATGCATGTAATTCTTTAACGTGGTTTGATGCTTTGGTCACAGATATCTGGACACATCCGATCCGACCAATCACAGTGATGGAAGACAATGAATCGGTGGTTTATATTTCTGAATCACATTTCACAGGTTCTAGGTCCAGACACATTGACATCCGTTATAGAAATATCAAACAATTAGTGAAACAAGGTTTTGTAAAATTGCAGTATGTATCTACACATGATCAGATTGCAGACATGCTCAACAAACCGCTTCCAGCAGCCCAACACGAGTATCTGCGTAAGAAGATGCGCCTTATCCGATGATATACCTGATGTTCGCTCAACTGGCAAAAGAAGGGGTGTCACTGCGTTTTTATATTTACCAGCAGAGCTAATATTTCTGGACTATCAGACTGACCGTAGTCATACTCCTTATCAGCACCTACTACGCATGTCATTGCATTCTTTTGTACTTCTTCTAGAAACTTTCCTTTGTTCTCCAGCCAGCTAAGGTCAGGCTGGAGATTCTTTGCCAACATGTAATCTGTTTTAGATAGTGAGATGTTTTTATTTTCTTACAATAAATATGAGTTTAATTAGATGTTTCTTCGGTCTTATTGATCAAAGTATGCAACAGGATAAAAGCCACGATCCAACTCAAAATGAGGGCAATTACCCCATGCAAGGTAACGGGGCTGATTGCCGCTCTGACAATGGGGTTGAAAACAAAGCCAATTATTTGATAAAGCAGCCTGAAAGATGGAAAAGATCTCATTTCACTCTGGCAGCAAATTGCCTGCAACAGCAGTTCAACAAAAAGCAGCAGTCAAAGCTGCTAAGCAACCAGTTTCCAAAGCTGCTGCAAACAAACATTACTGAAGGGGAGTTCCAGTTCCTGATTTCAAGCTCTCCTTTTTAGTTGTGGCCAAAAGTTAGCTCCGTTCGCTCATTCAAAATGTTGTGGTGTTTTTAAAAGTGGGTCTATCTTAAAGAATAAGAGGTCACAACCGTACTGCAATATTATAAGGCACTATCAAGGAAAAGAAGGTAAACAGTTTCTCCCTTATTCTCCAAAGGGAGAGCTATTAAATCTAATTATCTTAGATTTCAAGAGGATATCAATTCCAGTTACAGTTTAGAAGCTTCTGAATAGAAGTAAACTAGCAGGAGTATGAATATAGTCCCTCTCCCCCGTCATTTGCCCCAGTAACTTGACCCAGAAGTAGCACACCCTCTTTATATCCTAGCTAACAGGCGTTCAAACATCAATTCCAATATATCTATCTAATTATTTAACCGTATAAAGGCCAACAAAAGGACGCCATCCCCCTCTGAAGTTCACTGAGACTAAAACATAGCACACCCTCCATAAAATCACGAGTCCAAACGTATGATATACTCAAGATTTCCAATATTTACAGATTGGTTCATGTCTATATTAGCAATCAGGACATAATTTTATATCAAAATATCACATCAAGAAATACATACTTGTATAAAGGCTAGGTTTATCATTAAAATGCATAGATAATTAGTCCTAAATGAGGACTGGCTTATATAATAGTAACTCTCATTGTGCAATCATAATTTCTGCTAGGTTTTATCAAATGGAAACAGGGCAATTAAAAACAATTAAAAGTATCCTTTTATATTATTACGTCCCTGTGGAGGGACCTCAAAATCATCCTTTTCTCTAAGTTTTACAAACCAATTTGGTTATATGCTACCATTAATACACACATTCCTTTTACATTGCATTACAAGGATATATCACAGTTTTTAAAAATATATAAAGTTCTAAGCAATGCTACTTTTTTCCTATATAGCTACATAGGGACTGGTAAATTTGGGTTTTGCAGACTTCACTTCCACACTTGCTCCTTCCCACATCTCCATATCTCTTACCTTTAAAACTCTTGTAACACTTTGTTTCCAAAGTTGCCGTCTTCCAGTTCTGAACATTTTATTAGCTGAAATTTACTACTGGTGTTGTTAATGTTAAGCCAATAGGATCATCATGTACTTTTTTAACAGTACTCTAATTAAGATCAATCCGAACAGTCAGACCTGCTCAAAGCTCACCCAACCTTTCCAAGCATCAGAAATATGAGCAATGTTGACAAACCTACATAGCTTGGGTGTTGTTATGGTAGGTGTTGACATATTCAGCTATTGTGTTAAATTTCCCTTTCAATCTTGGCAAAAGTCAGTACTCCAATATCTTTCAAAAGAAAGTTTGGGTTGATTGCAGATGAAGTTGCAGATGAATAAATAACTAGATATGGGGTTATGGAAATAGAGTTATTATAGAATAATAATGGTTGGGAAATGAAATTATTATGCATGTTATCAGAAGGTGCAGTTTGGCAATCTGAAGCTCAATTTTGCATGAATGAAATAAATTTACAGTTTAGATGAGTATGAACGTTTTAACAGCTAAGTGAAGTCTCCATGTTGAAATAATGCATTGCTCTGAACACCGGTTGCTGGGTCCAAACATAGAAGGCTACTGCTTTCATGTCCTCCTGTTTCTTTACTTTTAAAGATCAAGATAAATCCTAGACCAATTACTACCTGATATAATTGTTACAAAGTCTTTGTTATTAATGATACCAGTAGGTATGCTGTCCTGAAAGTATTTGCAATTTTAGAACAGCTTTCCTTGAGGTGGTGATTTTTAGGTGTGTTGGACCATCTTCCAACATTTCCTAGACAGCAAGGTTTTTGTAAGGTACTTCATTAATGAATAATAACTACTACCCCAATAATTATGTAGTTCTCCTGCCATACTTTACCCCTGTCTTGCTTTGTGACTATATTGTTTCTATTTCTCACTATCCTCTCAACTTCTCAAACTGTCTTTTGTCCAATTTCCAGGCCAACCTCTTTCAAGCATTTATTTTGCCGTAAGCCACGGGTCCTCTTCATTTTAACTAGTTTGTTCTGAATCAGTTTCTAACTTCTCCCTATTCAGTTCTTGTGACTGATTCTTAAATATTAAATTTTAGTGAAACCAATCATTTTGTTTACCAGAGGACACAATTACAAATATCAACACCTTCATTTCCAAGCAGCAGGAATGCTCAAACATCTCATGCCATCCTACTACTCAGTGCCAACTGCTATGCTTGATCCTGTAGCTGTTTGTATAAGAACACTTCTAGGAGCAAGACAGTAATTCTGTAAACATAGAAAGGGAAAGTTATTATGTTCGGATGTAAAATTAAACTGGCTCATGCTGTGCAGGGCTAATATTGCAGCAGTGTGAATAGTTCAGAGCAGTTAAAGGCAGATACTATTTTAAAAACAGGATATCACCTCTAAGGCTCAGGATAAGTTGCTTGGAAAGAAACTCGTTTCTTTTGCAATGCAGTTCCTTTCTTAAAAATTTGGTGTTGGGTGCCCTCAAGTGGAAAATATAAAATATGCTGTACTAAATTTCATTTTTAAGAACCTCATTTTTCAAGTAAGAATATGCAAATACATTAAAGTGTTGAATATTTAAAACCCGTAGTTTAATTCTTCCAATAAACATCAATACACTTGCTCTGATATTAATTTTAAAAGTTATTTGCTCTTTGAACCAAAAGCCCTCTAACACAACACATATGACCTACTGCATAACCACTAACATTACAGGTGTCCTTGGAGTTGTTTTCAGGGTCCCTTTCTTAGTGTGACCACATTTGAAGCTCCATTTGCAACCATTATATGAGTCTGTGGCAGGGGTGGGCTTCAAAGATTTTAGAAAGGGGTTCTCTGCCCAATTGCTGGGTGAGTGTGGCCATGGTAGGCACGGCATATTCAGCATCCTGCACCATGGTGGGGGGAGGCGTTTTTGCCCTCCCCAGGCTCTGGAGGCTTTTCTTGAGCCTCCGGGAGGGCGAAAACGGACTCTCTGGGCTCCAGAGGTTTTCGCCCTCCCCAAGCCTCCATGCACACCCTGCACTTACCTGCATCCAAAATGGGCCGTGTGGGGACTCCTGGGAGGGGTGGGGTGGGTGCGGCCAGCCAGGAATGGGATTTGGGAGTTCTCTGAAGTGCACAGAATCTTAGCTAGAGGTTCTCCCGAACCCTTATGAATCCCCAGCAGCCCACCCATAGTCTGTGGCAGGGGTGAAATGTAAAATTTGTTATTACCGGTTCTGTGGGCGTGGCTTGGTGGGGGGATAATGTGACTGGGTGGGCGTGGCCAACTTTTTTTAAAAAAACTTTTCAAAGCATTTTTTTCTACAACCTCTTCAGCCGAAGAGGTTGCAAAAAATGCTTTGAAAAGCCTCTCTGGCGATCAGGCAACTCAGCTGGGATCATCAGAAAATTTTCAAAGCATTTTTTTTTACCACCTCTTCAGCCATGAGGTTGCAGAAAAAAATGCTTTGAAAAGCCTCTGACGATCCCAGCTGAGCCATGCGATCATCAGAGGCTTTTTTTTTTACTTTTAAAAGCATTTTTTTGTTGGAAGAGGTTGTAGAAAAAGTGCTTTTAAAGTTAAAAAAAGCCTCTGGTGATCGTGCAGCTCAGCTGGGCATGGGGCAGGGGGCAGGGATTTTTGCTACTGGTTCTCCGAAACACCCGCCGCCATCTCTACCGGATCAGGCAATCCAATCCGAACTGGGAGCATTTCACCCCTGGTCTGTGGTGACTAAACAGTGGCACTGAGCACATACAAGGTTTGTTAGCATTTGGCAATGTTCTAAGACATTCATTCCTTGCCCCCAGAGTCAACTGAGTTCTGACTTCAACATCCTGCTGAGGTTGGGCTGCTGCTTCTAATTATTTGGGTTGCTGCTGTGAGTTGTGTTGCTGGGGCATCCCTGGAAAGTGTTGTGGCCCGCCAGTGGCCTGAACGGATTGTGGCTGATCCCGACGACGAGGAGGCTGGTGGGATGTTGCGCCAGCAGCATGTGCAGCCAGCAATCAAGTTGGACAGCGAGGAAGCTGAAGAGGATGTGGTGCCAGAGGAAGAGACTCAGTCAGGGCCTTCAGAACCTCCAGAGGCTCCTTCAAGTGAAGAGATTGAAGTGGAGGATCCTCTTCTCAATGCTTGAGCACAGAGGGCTGCCAAAAGGCAGGAGTGGCTACTCAGGAGGAGGTCTCCTCGAGAGTAAGGCTTGGGGCTAATTGGCCACTCCCTTAGCCTATTTAAGTTCACTCACAGATAGCACATGCTGGTGGAAATAACGTTTAATTAGTACGCAGAGCATTTTGAGTGTGAGTTTCTTGTTATATCTTGGTTTCTGGGCTGGTTGCCAACCCTTGCCAGACTTTGTATATTCTCTGTAATTCATAGCAGGCTGATAAGGATATTTGCACTGGAAGCCTGCATTTTGAAAGGGGTCTGTTTTCATTAAACGGAGTTTTTGAAGCTTTGTGTGTGTCACACTCCTTGGGGTCCGGAGCTGGGGCAGAACAGAAAAAGCTCCACTGCAGATCAGTTCCATCCTCTCAACAATAGACCTGACACCATTAAGGAGCTGCAGCTACTGGCCACTGATGAATCATTTTTTCTGCTGAGCAACAGTGATTGGAAGCTGAAGCCTCCATTTGTGCCAGAATTCTGCTGTTGGAATGCAATCCTGAAGCCAGCTATGAAACTGGAATGACATCTCTCCATTCCATAGGATGGTAGCTAGATAATTGTAGGATAGCACACTCTTTGGTGAGACACTGCCTATATCAGGGGCAGGATATAGGGGGGAATTTGCTTGAAATTCTCATCTTGCCCAGACACTAGCTATGGTTAAAGTCCCTTTTCAATTCGTTTTTATTCAGGACACATTAACATGTATTTTTGTGGATTTTTGGTTTTTCTCCAGCACCTCTCCACTGATGGGAAGTTTGATAAGGTAGATAATCTTATCTTTTGTGCATCATAGTTAGAAGGAAGTTCTGTAAAGGCCACGGCTGAGAAAAATAAACAACTCCTTTTGACATGAAAGTTTCAGGGAACCGCAACCTCAACCTGGATAGAGTAAGGCCCTTTTATAAACAACATACAGTGGCAATAAATAACAGAATAACTAATTGTCCCATGTTCAGTGGGCAATTCATCCCACGTTCAGTGAGACGACAACGGACAATAACAATCAATGGAGCAATCTTCCTGATAATATGAACCCATGTGCTTATTCCAGGAAATAAACATGGAGATGATTTGGTTCTCATTGAATCTTTTTGGAAACAAACAAACAAACATGTATACTTTTGTGAATTATGTGGGATTGTTTCAGTAATTTAAGTCTCTGCCTAGGCATTTTCTTCTCATTTGCAATCATTGCCAGTTGTAGATGCTTGCAGGAAATGAGTTTGCAAGCACCCTGACAGGGATGAGTGGCTTGGTTTTCATGCAGCCAAATCACATTCAGAAGTGTAAAGATGCAACCACCACATTTCTAAATGTTGACTGGGATGGTTTCAACTGGTTTGTCTCTTCAGGTCTCTTTCTTGAAGGATCTAAATAGCAAATCAGTTGATGAGGGTGAGATGTTGTATAACATGATTAAATGGAATTAATTTAATCCTGCCAGGTTTAGCTGAATCCTTTAACATTTCTTGTTGACATTGATAGGAAGGTTGTGGGAATGGTATCAGATAAAACAAGGGCTGTTTTATCTAATCTGAAAACCAAGGCTATACATATTTGGATAGTAGGATTTTCAGTCTAGATAGATATGAATAATTGTGGAGCTGCAGTAAACAACAGTAAGTTTTTTGTCTTAAGGGTAAAGAAAGCTATCACAAACATTGGTGTTGGTATTCAGTTGTGGTCTAAAATACAATTTTTTTAATAGAAGGAAGTGATTTGAATAACAATTTAAACTGTTCTTGTCTTCCTTATTTTTACAAAGTATGTTTTCATGAATTTAATAACACTATATAAATAGGTCATTATTAAAGTTAGAAGAATGTTCTCTTTACATTTTTCTATTAATGGTTTTACATAACAATCCATTGCTGTGCCACACAGATTATGTTTTCCAATAAATATAAGGTTAGGAATATAATTGAGGATCAGAATTACTAGTTCTATTCTTATGTAGCATAAAAACTATGCAACAACAAATACAATCAATTAAAAAGAAAAGATTTTCAGAGCATTGCCAGCAATAAATCTTTCTAGATATTCAATTTCTATACAGAGCTAAACAAGAATAGTCAATGACTAGGCTCAAGTAATGTGCTATAATATTCAAGAAGCTCTAATAATGATCAGTTCTGCAGAATCTAGCAATCCACTCGTTTTATTTGCACAAACCAAAAAAAACCTCTACAGCTAACTTTTTATATTTGTTTTTCATGTTTTTACACAATAATGGATTTCTTACTGCTTGTTTCTTGGTGTTACACTGCCTTTTATTAGCAGTCCTGTCTACTCTCAGATTCTGTTCTCCTAGTTTTGACAGCTTCAGCACTTACAACTACCTTTCTATTTTCTTCTTCTTCTCCCTCTGTGGAGCTGTAAATATCAGGAACATTTTCCCTCCCTTCCAGAAATGTTTGTGGCCCTCTGTCCATTATCATCTTTTTATCAGATGAAGTTTCCACAAGGAGGTATTGCTATTTTTCTTGGAGGTATCAGAAAAAATCCTTCTCTTCCAGAGTTTCTATCCTTTGTCCTTATAACAGGTCAAAAAAGTGAGATGATTGACTGCCTTCAGTAACAGCTCATCTTTGTCTAGAACCCACGATTTCCTCCACTCCCCAAAATTGTCTATCCATCCCACTGCCAGCCCTGTGTTAGAATTGTTGGTCAGTGCCAAAGCTGAAGCATCAGAACTGTCAGGAAGTTTGGGTATAAAGATATTGGAAAGGAAATGCTGGAGGACACAGGTATCACAACCAACTGCTGGCTTCTCATGATCTCTCTGTATGTGTCCTAGTAGCCTTGTTAAAGAATCAAATGAATCAAATCTGCTCATCCTGCATTAGGAAGCCAAAATGAGTAGGGGGTATTTTCACAGATTCATCTTATACATCAACTATGTCCTTTCCTGGTCTGGGAGGTTTTGCTCAGGCTCACTCATGCCTTAGTTTCCCACTGGCAGGACTACTGCAATGCACTTTACATGTAACTGTCTTTGAAGACCACTCAAAAGTTACAACAGATGCAGTACACAGTAGTGTGTATGATATTAGCCCATAGGTTTGCCCATGTCATAGCTTTGTAGTGTGAGCTGTATTGACTCTCATGCTGGCTGGAGAATTCTGGAAGTTGAAGTCCACACACTTCAAGTTTGCCAAGTTTTGAGATGGTCCTTGTGATTCACCTCCTCCTTTCTGCTTCTAGAATTCTAGAAGCCAAATTCAAATTCTCCTCTAACTGTTTCAGTGGCCTGTGTGACATCATTCTATCATTATTCATGTCATTAAGAACAAAGGAAGCAGTGCTCCATGTAAGAAGCAACAGGAAACCTACACAAAGAGGCTGCTCCAGTGAGTTCCTCCCCTCATCATGGAAACAGTAGGAGCCACCCTGACTTTGGAACAGGTAAGGCAGTTTTCCCATATACTTATCTTTCTCTAACTAGAAAGAATAAAAAGCTGAGATAAATTGGATCTAATCCTGGAGATGTTCCTATGAAATCTGACTTTGTAGCACTCCATCTTTACTTTCATGGGGAATTGAAATAAGGTGCACACAGATGAACTACCAGTAATAGGACTATCTTTGAGAGAAGGAATCTCTCAAAATCAGATAGGTTGGCTTAGTAAATAAGATTAGCCCACCTGACACCTGGTATATCTCTAATGTAGCTTCCTTCTGGGATTCTGTGAGAAACTAAAGTGGCCAGTATTTAATCATCAATTGCTGCCAAGAAAACTCACTAAAGTGAGCCACCATTTTACTCATGAGTCTTCAATCTAATCCTATTCATCCACAATCAAAAACATGTTTTAGATTTGTATCCCATCACATGCATATAAAAATATATATTTGTTATAGGATATATTTGTCATAGGAAACAGTTAAAAAGCAGTGACTACAAGTAACTAACCAACTGTCCATACAAACAGTCAAGACCAAAATAGATAATGTATTTCATAATAGACCATTACTATGGTCAATTGACCATTATTGTGGTCAATTATTAATAAAAAGATCCTCTAAATTTTATTCATGAATTTTAAAAAATCTTTTTTTAGTCCCTATATCCAAGCAAATATTTTCAAACCCAGATTTAAATAGAATGTGTGAATATTTATTTTTCTTTCTTTGATCTTATTGTTGATTTTATGTAGATTTCTTTGAGCTAATCTATACTGATTTTTCACTTATTCAAAGCATTTCTATAGCCATCCATCTAGGCCACTTACAACCCATTAAACAATATAAAACTCTCTGGATGGACAGAAGGGAAGGGGTTTGTCAGTTCTTTGGGGGGGGGGTATTCTATAGGGTAGGTGCTGAAACAGTAAAGCATTCTTCAGAGAACCTACAAGATGACAATGTTTAAGAAGAGGGACCTGGAGTATGCCTATACTATCTGCTGCAGTGGGAAAGCAGATCTCCTTACATAACATGACATGGAGTCCAGCATGTAACCTTATCCGGTGATATGTAGGGCTTTAAAGGTGATAGCAGAATCTTGAATTGCACCAGAAGAAAATTAGGAGGCAGTGCAGCAAGTGCAACATATGTGTAATATCGTATGTGCAAAGCTAAGAATATGGCACCCTGTGCATACCATGGTTTTCTGGGCCAGTTTTAACTTTAAGATGTTCTTCAAGATCAGTACAATGTATAGTGCACTGTCGTAATCTAAAGGGGAAGTGACAAAGGCATAAGTGATCATGAGCAATATATCCTATCTAGAAAGCATACAATTGGAAGACAAGGCAAATAGGTTGCAAATACACACACACACACACACACACGGCCTTAGCTGCTACCTGTTCCTTGAGCTGGAGCCATGAGTTCAGGAGAATTTACCGAGTACAGGAGAAATCAGTGGAGGCATTTAGGAAGAGACTGGACAGCCACTTGTCTGGAATGCTATAGGGTGTCCTGCTTGAGAAGGTTTGGACTAGAATACCTCAAGGTTCCTTCCAACTCTTTTATTCTGTATTCTATGCACTATCCAGGGAAGGATATCATGGTTGATGATAATGGAAGCCTCTGAGAGATCAAGAAAGCCAGCATAATTACACTAATCCCAACTAAAGCCCTCCAAAAGTTATATAAAAGTGCAATCAATGCTACCTCAGTATTGTACCCCAGCCTGAATCCAGATTGAAAAAGGTTAAAGTAATCTGTTTCATCCAGGGCCATTTGTAGCTAAATACCAATCCCGTTTGTCAAAACATTACTTTAAAAAAAGTTTCTTTATCAGAACCAAGTTTCCCGACATCCAGTAGGGGAACATCCTCAATTTATTACCCAGATGAATTCAGATTTTATGTGGTTCTGAATGACCTTAGTTCAGTCACCTTGGTTGGTCTAACTTCAAGAACTCTTATGTAGATAGAGGAAAGCATGTTTCATTATAGTTGTGCTGTCAACAAATGCATTAAATATTGAAACTATTTGTTAATTTAAATTTGCCATTTTGCTTGATTTATTCAAAAAACACAAATTAAGTTGACTTGCTTTTATATTGTACTGTATCTTTGCCACATAATAGTCCTCTCTGGAATTTCAACAAATATGTGTTAGATCTTCCAGTTCAATAGTCTGTTGTAACAACACAGAAGGAGGAATGTGCTATTTCATACCAATTACTCTCCAATGAACTATGACAAATGAAGTTCTGGTAACCATTTACATTGCACTGATCTCACTTGTCCCATTCTAAGACAACTTGCATTGTTTAATTGATTTCATACAAGAAGAAAAATATCAGTTCCATGGGAATTAGTTCATTAAAACAGGTCTTCTTGCCCTGGCCCAAAGATGCTCCACTTAACTTTTGCCAAGGATATATTTTCCTAAAAGCACCCACTTCTTCCTGCTAATCTCCTGCTGAGTCAAGGCTGAAAATGTTCTGCCTAGACAGCAGTGCTTTATTTATTTATTCAATTTGCATAGCTGCCCATCTCAGCAAGTAATTTGGTGGCAAATAATCTTAAAATTGTTAATCTTAAAATTAAAAGACCCTCAGATAGCTCAACCGGCTAAGTAGCCTGTTATTAACATTCAGCTGTCTGCAATTATTGCAAGTTCAAGGCTCAAGGTTGACTCAGCCTTCCATCCTTTCTAAGGTAGGTAAATTGAGGACCCAGTTTGTGGGGGCAATAAGCTGACTTTTAAAAAAATATACAATATTTTTTTTGTATAAAAAAAAAAATTTGTTTAAAAAAAATATACAAAAAGTATGAAGGCTATTGCTTAACATATTGTAAGCAGCCCTGAGTCTCCAGAGAAGGGCAGCATATAAATCTAATTTTAAAAAAATAAAAATAAATTTAAAAATTCATAAATACAAAAATTAAAATACGCAAGAGGCAAGTAAGTTGCCAAAATCTGTGGTCGTTATCACAATTAAAAGACAGAACTCTTCACAACCTTGGGGATCCCAGACCCAGACCCAAAGCCATGACTTTAGGGTCTTGCAAAAGGCAGCAACCTCTGGAGGAGGAATATTCCATAGGACCATCATGCTGGATTGGGACAATTGAGGAAAATGTGGTTACCTCAGCAATTTCTTTTTTCCTGCAAAGCATTATAGGTCACAGGGAGGATACAAAAAAAAAAAAAAGAGGGGAGAAGGAGAGGAGAGAAATAAATGGGGCAACATGGAGCACCTTCCTATACAAAGAGTGAAATTGATGAGGCTTAATGTGGAGGGAATTGTTACATGTGCAGAAAGCAATTATAATAGCCTCACTTCTGAGGTAGATATCTTTTAGTGACCACAACTGAGACCAGCAAGTTGGACATTAAGCAAAGTAAAGCTGCGATTGGCCTTATAATCTTGCTTCAGCTTTCCTTTGCTTTAAAGTACATACAGTAAATACAAGGTCATAAAGTTTCATTTCATATAACTTTATATGACATAAGTTATACTTTCATCACACCATACCTGTGAATAATAGCTAAACGGGTTAGTTACTGAATGAGGATTACCTGTACAGGGAGTGCTCAATTTACAACAGTTTATTTAGTGTAACTGTCCGAAGTTACAATGACATTGAAAAAAGGGACTTATGGTCATTGCAGCATCCTCATGATCACGTGATTTACATTCAGATACTTGACAACTGGTTCATATTTATGACAACTGCAGTGTCCCAGTGTCCCAGTGATCCCTTTTTGTGATCTTCCGAAAAGCAAAGTCAATGGGGAAGCCAGATTCACTTAGCAACCATTTTGGTAACTTAACAGCTGCAGTGCTTCACTTAACAATTGTGGTAAGAAAGGTTGTAAAATGGGGTAAAACTCACTTAACCAATTTCTCACTTAGCAACATAAATTCTTGACTCAATCGTGACCATAACTGGAGGTCTGTCTGTATATATTAAAAGAGGAAAAAAAGGAACTTATTCCTCTCAAAGGTAGGAAAAAATAATATCAACAGGGCACAGATGAGTCCTTAGGGTACTGTCATTCTCCCCTCCCATAATTTCATCTTTTTTTTCATTGCATCCCTATCAATCAGTTCCTATCACTGCACATATTGGTAAGCAAAGTTCTGTGGAAGAAATGAGCTGATTAAACTCACTACAGGTTTTATTTAATATTTCTGAACTTTATGAAGCATATAGACAAATGCTTCAAAGAACCATTTCATTTCTCCCTTACTTCAGTTGGAGTGAAATTGCCAGTAGTACGGAAGCAATAGAAATCATAGGTCTTTCTAGCATTGCTCTTTATAAAAACTGGATTAAATTGATACCATCTCAACCATGCACCATTTAATTATGATTTATTGAATGAACTACAATAGTGTAGTTTACAAAACATGCTCAGCAGGGTTTTACAAACAAGCTGAAAACTAAACAAACCATATATTTGCATTTTTTTTATTTTTAAAATGTACCCCCCACTTTTCAATTTGAAGTCTGCAAGGCAGATCACATAGCACATTTAATAAACATAAACAAGTAATATATTAATAGCTTAGCAACATCCACATTTCTTCTATCTTTAATAATTGTGAAGCAACTAATAAATACTAAAAAAAAAAATCAAATATCGAGCAAAAAAGTTAAATGACCCAATTAATCACTAAGCTGTAATAAAAGCAGTATCATATAGAATTCAGTCTAGAATCTATAGTTTGTTTGGTTTGTTTGTTTATTGAAAATATTTCTATGTATGTGTACACTGAACCCTCTTTCCCTGGCTTCCTGGAGCCAGACTGCACTGTGGCATCTCCCCAAGTCACATGCAGCCTGCACAGGGCATCCTAACGGTTCCCCCACATTCTTGAAGCACCCCTGTGCTTCTTACCTGAGATTCCTTTCACTTCTCACTTAACAAACCACGTGCCATGCTGTTATAACAACCAGGACTGCCTGGATTGCTCTTGCTAAGCCATGTGGTCATGGAATGTCATCATTTTACAATTGCATCACTTTGTGATGGCAATTCCAGCCCCAAAAGCCATCTTAATTTGAGGAATAGCCATAAGCACCTATTCACCTTTCACAAATCTTTCACTGGTGGGATACATTACTGTGATGGTATTGTTTCATGCTTTGATTAGTTCATTTGGCTAGTATGTCTAGTTTAAATTCATAATACCTTAGGGCAGGAGTCTCCAAACTTGGCAACTTTTAAGACTTGTGGACTTCAACTCCCAGAATTCCTCAGCAAGCAAAGCAAAGTCTTAAAGTTGCCAACTTTGGAGACCCCTGCCTTAGGGAATCACACATTTTAGAATGGAATAGCTTATCATCTTTTGAAAATGCTGCCAATGAAATCTTGCTGTTAAGTAGATCTTTTTAATAGTATTTGTATTTTTAAAATGTATATAGTGAATCCTGTACTGGTCCAGCTCATTCTGCTTTCTTCTCTTATACGATAAATTAAAATTGAAGCTTATGCTTAAGTACTGTACTCTGACTACTTAAGGAAGGTGTTGGTGTTTTACAATCTTGTTTTATGAACAAAAGCCATTATATTATTAGTTCACCTGGGGTTAAAAATCCCAGATGTTGGGGAGTTTAAATTTCATTTTAATTGGAAAACAAATATCCAATTTCCACCCTTTATTACGGGTAGCAAGATCTATTCTCATCCCAGATATTCATCTTTTAAGCAAGCCTATGATTAACCTGTCATTACCGGTACAAACCTCCATAAAATAGCAAGGCATTTCTATAGCCATCTTTTTCTCAGAGGATAATTAAACAGATATAAATCTCCATTCCTTACTTCCTTGCATGTTTAAAAAAAAAATGCCAAAATCTATGTATACCAAACAGGCATCATCATCAAATAATTCCAGAAGTACTAAACTTTAGCCATCTAAAATGACAAGAGGAAGCTGCACACAATTATTAATGTATTAATTAACTAAAATAGCCCAACGGAAAACAGATCAGAATTCGAGTGCTTTTGCAACTTTTCCTGAAATGGAATTATTTGAAGCATTCTCTTTGAACTGAGCCATTGTGCTTGCTACTACAACTATATCCCTCACCGCGTTTTATTAAAGTTTTTAAAGACTGAATTTGTTCAGATTTAAGGCACCGGTGGGTATAGTAAGCCGTGCCAGTAAAACGAACATAAACGAAACATTCACCCTCCTCGCACTATTCAGAATGGGGAACTTTTTAAAGCAATTATCGATACTAATTCCCGTAAGAGTGTGACAAGCTGCTCCCGTTTGCGTTACTGCTCTTCCTAGGGCGATCCGACGCAAAGTAGATCAGATCTTCGTTTTTTCCTCCAAGAACTGAACAAAAAAAAAAAAAAGAGCAGAGAACTCTCTCTCCCTCCAAAGAGAGAAACCGAAGGACCAAAGTAAACATTCTCCGCCTGCTTACCTGCATTTCCTTGATGTTCTCCATCGGAGCGATGGGCTGAGCCGGTCTGGAATGGGAAGGATAGGAAGTGGATTTGCTCAGGCGAGTCGTCAACGCCTGCGAGGGCCTCTCTTTTTGCTCCATGTCCCGCAACAGCCGGGCGGGGAAAGCAAAGCGGCTGCTCCTGCCGCCCAATGCTCTTTGGTGCAAGATATCCTGCACGCTCCGGCGGGCCTGTTTGCTGCTGCTACTGCTACTGCTGCTCTCGCCGTTGCCATGGTGAGCCTAAATCCTCAGACGCTTCAATAAAGTTGCTGCTACTGCTGCTCGCCCCACTTTGCCTCGCTCCTCTCCCCTTACATTCCCTCGGAAGCGGCAGAAGAGGTCCCGGCCTGCCAATAGAAAGTCAAAAAGTCCAGTTATCTTCTTTGCAGAGACCCGAAGGAGCTTTTTCCAAGAGTCAACTGCACTTTCTGTTTTTTTCTTTGGAGACGTTTTGCTTCTCATCCAAGAAGCGAAATGAGCTCTCAGTTGGATGGGAAGCAAAACATCTTTAAAGAAAAACCAGAAACTCCAGTTGCTTCTTGAAAAAAAGCACCTTTGGGACAACCATGACCTGAATGACTGATAATCTCCATAGACATTCTTTCCAGTGACTTCAAGAATGTTAACATCTGCACTTCTGCTACCACCTGAAGTGGATTATTAATAATCCATGCTGAAGTGGATTATTTCTACCCAGTTCCTTAGCAGGGGAGAATTAAGTAAAACAGCTTATAAAATAATACAGTGGTGTAACTAATTTCATGGGCTGATTCATATCATTTCCACAACTAAAAGGTTCCGCTCTTCAAGATTTCCTGTAATAAAATGATTGTTTTTCTGAAATGTATCATCATTCTATTTAATCATGACAATTAAAGAAGTGTTGCAGCCCAAAATTAGTCTTGACTCATCCATAATTGCATGCCTATTTGCTAGAATTAGTATACCTGAATGAGAAATTGGGCCTCTGCTTCCCAAAATACTTCTTTGTTAATTATTAAATCTTGACTTTGAAAATCAAAATAGAAGATTAATACTTTTGAACTTTGGTGTTGGAGAAGATTCCTGATAACACAAAGGCCAGACAGACAGACTAACCTATGGATTATGGACCAAATCAATTCAAAATTCTTGAGGCAAAAATGACCAGGCTCAAATTATCTTACTTTAGATATATTGCATAAAGACCTAGCTGTCAGGAGAAGACTCCAGTGCTGGGAAAAGTGGAAGGAAAGAGAAATAGAGGACAACTAGGTGAATAGACTCAGTTATAGCAGCAATAAGTGCACTGTTGGAAACCCTGAAAGATCTGGTGATGGACCAGATCACCATGGAGGAAATCATAAGAGATCATCAAGAGTTGATACTGCCTTGTTAGTAATCAATCAATTGGTAAATCATTTTGTTTGTCAGTTTTATATATTCAAAAGCTCAAGTGGGTGTACACATTGCTCCCTCCATCCTTCTTCCACAACAACCAGTTGAAGTAACTGAAAAGTTTTTCTCAGACTCCAGCAGTTACAAATACAGTATATAGTACATTATCATTGGAAAAAATTGCATTGGTTGTCCTGATCTTTACAATAGAAATATCCTTATCTTTCATTATTTTATCAGACATTGCCATTCTTCTCAGGGTTAATTTCCTTTTTATTTCTCCATCTAGCTCTCCCACTTCATCTATTCCTCAGGTCAAGAAAACAGATCAATTTACCACCTTCACCATTTGCCATCAATTGTGAGTACACAATTGATGGCAAACGTTTCACTAAGCATGTGATTAACATTTCTTTTATTCTTAATGTTTAACATTAACCTAGATTGGTTACTTTCCAGTTTCTGCTATCATAATAATCTTTTAAGTCTTCTTTCATCTGACAGGTGAATCAAAAAACGAAAGCTTGTTTAATGTTTTATACGCACACATACTGAGTGAGTAACCTTGGACCTTGATCCCGTTATGAAAAATGTAATATAAATCTAACAAACAAATAAATAAAAGCATATTGGTTTGATGAACACTATTTTGTACCAATGCTTGTGAACAGAAGTATTGAAATTAGAACCTAGAACTAAGGAGAAATTTCCTGACAGAACAATTAAACAATGAAACAACTTGCGTCCAGAAATTGTGAATGCTCCAACACTGGAAGTTTTTAAGAAGAGATGGGACAACCATTTGTCTGAAATGTTTCCTGCCTGAACAGAGGGTTGGACTGCATGACCTCCAAGGTCCCTTTCAACTCTGTTATTCTAAATAACGGAGTTGGAACATTTATTAACATAAATGTTAATTTAATCACAATTAAATTAAGAATATCTTTGTGTTATTTTAGACAGATTTTAGACCTGAGACTTAAGTTTAAATCATCATTAAATCATAAATCTTACTGGCTTTAGGTGAAGCTACTATCTTTCACTATCACTCTGGCTCTTAACAAGGAATTCTGATTAATCAGAGTTAATCAGATCTAGATATAGAGTCCTTCATTCCGTCTGGTGATGATACATCAGTACTATCACTTGGAGTAAAAGTTCCCTCAAGAATCTCGATGGACTTTTATTTTCATCTTCAAAGAACAAGTAGTGGCTACAACTTGGCTGAATGTGAGAAAGGGAGATAATGCTGCCTATAGCCTCTCCAATTTCAGATAAGGGTATTGTCTGACTTTACAGTTTACTTTCGGTCTACTAGAGCATGATTGCTTTTTCTTTATATTTAAAAATACTATAAAAGTGTTCTTCACAGACAAGTCACTAGAGGGGGCAAGAACTCTCACTAGGAACAGTCTGAATCTCATCTCTGTAATCTCATGATGTAAATCAACTAGCCTTATATATAGTTCCAGACTCAAAGAAAATAGTTTACCTGTTTTGTTATATATTATTTTATGATAGAGTGCAAAGTTTTTCAGATCTTTTTCCAAAGGGTGGGAAGAATAGAAGAATCATACTTGCTATTCCCACTGTCAGTCATACCTAGAGATTATTCTCTGCAGTTTACAAGTGAGACATATTACAAGCACTTTCTCAATTAACAATTGTAACATGTTGGAAACTCATTATGTTTGTTGAGTCATGTTGATATGCAAAAGTTTAGCAATCTCTCACTTGTTCATGCTGTTAAAGTTTCATATGTTCAGAATGAACTTTGAGATCCACAACAGAAGTCCGCAATAGTGTCCTACTGCAACAGACTTTTCTGATAGGTTGAAATAGTCTAATATTACTTTGTCTTTCATTTCAGTGCTGATTTCAAACTAGGGTTTAATCATTTTTTGTGTGCAAAATTTGTCCCATTTGTCCTATGTAGAATCCAGAGGGCACTGCTAAATTATGTCATATATTACCTTAGATCAGGGGTGTCAAACTCAAGGTCTGGGGGCCAGATCTGACCCATGGGCTACTTAGATCTGACCACCCTGGAAACAGCAAAGGACCAGCCCGCAGTGCCTCTGCCATCAAAAACGGAGCGCAAGAGGGCCCCACGCGGCCTTCCCAAGCTCCATTTTCACTGGCAGAGGGTTGCAGGAGGCTGTCACATCTGAAAACAGAGCTCAGGAGCCTATTTTCGCTGGCAGAGCACTTGGGCCACCACAGGCACCCCCAACGTGAGTGACATTGAGCTGCCATACTCACCCTGGCCCCCCAAGGTCAAACACAACCCTGATGCAGCCCTCAATGAAATCAAATTTGACACCCCTGCCTTAGATGAAAAGCATACATCAATGCCTCTATCCTGGCTCTCTGTGATCTTTTAGCAGCCTCTGATACTACTGATCATGGATTATTCTGGATTAACTTGAGGGATAGGACTGCAAGACAAAGTGATGTTGTAGTACATTGTTTCCTTCCTTCAGGACCAGTTCCATTGGTGTTGATGGGATGGGATGGGATGGGATGGGATGGGATGGGATGGGATGGGATGGGATGGAAAGGAGAACAGGTCCAGCCCTCAAACTTTAGAGGCATATCTTATTTTGTGTATACAGGTAGTCCTCGAGTTACGACCACAGTTGAGCCCAAAATTTACATTGTTAAGTGAAGCATTTGTTAAATGAGTTTGCCCCATTTTATGACTTTTCTTGCCACAGTTGTTAAGTGAATCACTGCACTTGGTTAAGTTAGGAACACGGTTGTTAAGTGACTCAGACTTCCCCATTGACTTTGCTTGTCAGGAGATTACAAAGGGTGATCATTTGACCCCAGGACTCTGCAACTGTCATAAATATGAGCCAGTTGCCAAGCGTCTGAATTTTGATTACGTGACCATGAGAATGCTGCAATGGTCATAAGTGTGAAAAATGGTCATAAATCTCTTTTTTCAGTGCAGTTGCAACTTTGAATGGTCACTGAATGAACTATTATAAGCCAAGAGCTACCTGTATATTTTTTGGAGCCTGTGATGTTGCTGTTAGTGCAGATCCAATAAGCTCAATAGACAAACCTTGATAAGCCAGATTGATTCCTGGGAGCATCTTTTAAAAGATAGACTACCAAAACAGAACAACAGCTATCACTATACCTTACAGTTCTGACCATTGAAGCATAATTCATAAGCTGCAAGTCATACTGGACAATATGACACTGCACTTTCTGAGGCACTGGGTGGCAGCCCCATACTTGCGTATAGAGAACCATCCAGAAAACTGAAGTAGATTTTCACAAGCAAAAAGAGAACACAACTACGGTATATTGAGAATCAAACTCTGCAGTAATACCAGATGTCTATTTTGCCAGAACAAGTACCGTGTTCTGCCATAAATAATTCACAACCCTGAACAATTCTATCTAGATACTGTGCCTAGGCCTAAAACCTGAGAGAAAATAGTCCACATAATCCATTTCTTCCAGGGCCCTCTGAAGCTGTTGGCCCCTTTTTCTCCATCCTTCTCCAAAAATGAAAAGTTGGAGCTGGGTCAGAAATTATCCAACATCATCAGATTTAGGAGTTGCTTCTTTTGAATATAAATGCATTTCCTCTTTGGTGAGCTTCTAGAATTTAACAAAAGAGAAGTTCATCAAATCATTTTCCATTTGGAGTTTTCCAAAATTTCTGCACACAACAATGAAATGTTCCTTTTTTAAAAAAAAAAATGTTTTTTCTGCTGTCATTGTAGGCAGTAGTCTTCCTGTATATAACTAGTCACCATTTTTATTACCCATGTTTCCCCAAAAATAAGACCCTGTCTTATTTTTTATTTTTATTTTTTTTGAACCCTGAAATAAACGTTGGCCTTATTGCCATACACTCAAATGCCCAATTGGGCTGATTATCAGGGGATGACTTATCTGGGGGGAAACAGGTTACTTACAACAAAGTTTTTCTTGACATCATTTCAGGATTTAGGAAGAAAAATTATAGATGCTCTCTGACCCCAATGGTAGTAAACATTTTGCTAAGCTTTCTTGGTTAAACTTTTCTAATAGTCCTTGTGTCAGTCACCTGCATGACATACTGCAAAATTCTTTAGTAGCTGACAGCCAAAATATTATAGTTTATGCAGATATCCATCATAAATTAATGCACACCATTAACAATAAAAAGGAGTACCCTAAGAGTAGCAATGGACAAATAGTGGAAATCTAACACAATGTTTTATGCACTGTCACAATGGCACATAATAAACTCTGATACACCATTAATGAATCATGACAAACACTTCCATTGATGCTCTCCTGATGTCTTTTGATAAAGCATTTTGTTAAAGTAAATCTTATTAAGCAGAAATTGACTTGAAGATGATGGAACTAAGGGTGGTTATCTGAAACAGAGCTCATAAACCGATGCTGTTAATGTGTTTATATCATTTCCACATTCTGCATGACATTAATCATGGGAGTGGCTGCCAAGAGGAAATACCACTCTACAAGTATTTTTGAATTATAAATAATATTCATTCGATTTTCAAAGTAGGTTGAGCTCCTCCAACAGGAATTCGACTTTATTCCAGGGGTGAAATCCAGCAGGTTCTAACAGGTTCTGGAAAACCAGTAGCGGAAATTTTGAGTAGTTCAGAGAATTGGCAAATGCCACTTCTGGCTGGCCCCAGAGTGGGGTGGGAATGGAGATTTTGCAGTATCCTTGCCGTGCCACGCCCACCAAGCCACGGTCACAGAACCAGTAGGGAAAAATTTTGGATTTCACCCCGCTTTATTCCTTATACAGGATGGCCCTCAATTGATTTTTCATTACTCCTAGACCATTTGAAAGTTAAAACAGTTCCATCCAGGCACAGTTTTTTGACAACTTTTGTTGATTTTGAGCTTAAGTAGTTTGATGCAGGTACTAGGGTGAGGGGACAACAATATTTTTAATAACTAAAAAGTCTTTTTGTGATTCATCCTAATAAAGCTATCTAGCTGATAACTTACAATGGAAGGATTCAGAAGATAATTTGGCCTTATTCATTCAACAACTAAATTAATAGAGTTTTCTGGGTTCACACCATGTGATGAAACATAAACTAGCCACTAGGTTGCATTATAGAATGTGCTAAACTAAAATATGCTTGGCTATTTTGTGCTTCCCTGTACATCAAAAACCCACTCTAAGTCACAAATTAAACAACCCACGTTTTATCTTAGCAAGTTGTACAAAGTTAATTGCTATAGTGCCACTTATTTCTTTTGGATAAGGCCAAAAACCTAAAGCATTATTATGCACCATATTCCTATACTTCATTTTTTAAAATAGTTTATTAAAAATTATTAATTAGTTTATTTAATATGTATCCCATCTTTTTGTCCAGGGGGGCTCCGAAGGTATGGTAGGTTGGTTGGACAGCTGGACAATGCAAATTTAAGTCCATTCATTTGTACACATGGCAAAAGAATATAAGTGCATAATTGATTTGATTGTTTATTATAAAGAATGAGAATTACAGAAGGATATCAGAATGTGCAACACATTATCGTTTGATAATGTCAAGAGTATGAATATTTTTATTAAGGTCACTGAGCAGGTTAAAAAACACAATACCCTAAAAATAAAGTAAAACAAAACAAGATCATATATTAACCCATTGTTGCTGTGTTTGTCAGTGGATAATCAAAGTCTGTTTAATAAAACATTGTTCAAGAAGACTGAATCATACTAATCTGATAACTTTACATAAAAAAACATCAAAATTTCCCAGATGTTTTGCCAAGTAAGAGTTTTATAAGGTAGGCATCCCTGATGGTATAGTATTGCAGGCCATAGGGGCACAATCTCTAGTCATAGGGGAGATTTTGAGAAAAACTAGATAGGAAGGCAAAGGAAGGAAGTGATATTAGAGGGAAATTAGCACTGCTGGAAGAAAAACTTCATAAATAAGGATGTGTGAGAGAGACACTGTATAATTTGTATATAGAGAAGAGAGTTGCCGGGAATATAGTCAGAGAACATGGAATATTTTAAAGGCAAAGAAAGTCCAGGAATTTTGATGATTTTTTTTTTTTAAATTCTGAAAGTGGGTAAACAGGCTTCAGTAAAATGAATGGAATTAAAACCAAAAGTGATTAATGTTTCAGTACGATATGAGGAAATGCTGGAAGGAGCATTTTAGAGATATGTACCGGAATAATAATTATACCCTCTACAATGAAATTGAAAAAAATGAAAAGGAAATCATAAATTCCATGAGTGTGTAAAAATGATAAAATCAAGTATAGATGGCATAAGTGGAGAAATTTAGATATGAGTAACTGCAGCTTACGTGTGTATAATCGAAAGGTTGTCAATCGAAAGGTTGGCAGTTCAGTGATTCGAATCCCTAGTGCTGCATAACGGGGTGAGCTCCCATTACTTGTCCCAGCTTCTGCCAACCTAGCAGTTTGAAAGCACATAAAAAATGCAAGTAGAAAAATAGGGACTACCTTTGGTGGGAAGGTAACAGCGTTCCGTGCCCCTTCGGCGTTTAGTCATGCCGGCCACATGACCACGAAGATGTCTTCGGATAGCGCTGGCTCTTCGGCTTTGAAACAGAGATGAGCACCGCCTCCAGAGTCAGGAATGACTAGCACATATGTGCAAGGGGAAACTTTACCTTTTTATATACGCCTTTAAATTCCTTAGCTTACTACCTTTTTGCTCCTTTTTTGCACACTGCATGATATTGCTTATTCTGAAAGGAAATAGTGTGATGTATTGGGATCCATTAGGAGCCTGGATAGCTCAGCAGATTAATGCATTGTAATTTAACTCCAGCTGTCTGCAATTAGCAAGTTCGAATCTCACCAGGCTCAAGGTTGACTCAGCCTTCCATCCTTTCTAAAGTAGATAAATTGAGGACCCAGTTTGTGGGGGCAATAAGATGACTTTGTAAAATATACAAAAGTATGAAGGCTATTGCTTAACGCATTGTAAGCTGCCCTGAGTCTCCAGAGAAGGGCGGCAATAAATCAAATTTTTTTAAAAAAAATTGGTAAATAAGATTTTAAAAAATAGATGACAATCCCATTTCTTTCTCTTATTCTCTTTGTTTTATACTCGGGCTGCCATTGCAGGATCAAATTTTATGTACAAAACGTTGGAAGTTTGGTTGATGGTTATCAATTGCTCATTTTGAACTTACATATGACATAATGTAGAGTCAGAACAATATTGCAAGTATAAAATACAATAGTCTGATTTCTAAATATCAGGCTGTATCTTGGATATAACATTCAAGGAGATGGAAATAACATAAGAACAAAGAATGAGAGATTTCTTAGAGGTGAAGGACTGATTGCTATTACAATGCAATCCTCAAATGCAATAATAGTTTTGTATGCTAAGTACGGTATGTAAGTTCTTTATCTGTTAAAATGGCATGAAAGGGAAGTAAAACATCATAGATGGTTCTATATTGGCAGGACATAATATGTTATCAGTAATTTCTCTTTAATGCAATATTTTTTGTTTCTGTGTGGATTTTTTCCTCGCATATATTTACTATAGTAACAGTTGGATTCTTTGCTAGCTTGTGCTTGCTTTTACCCAACCCATATTTAACTTCAAGTCAATGACAGCTGGTTACGTTTTAATCTAGTAGCCTACGCTAGACACAAGGATGGAAATCCACCCTGCCCTGTGCTTTTATTATTTCCCTTGTTAATTAACAGCAGCTCAAGCTGGAGGTACAAGTAAGATTTACATGAAGCAGAGATTGCATGGAAGCAAAGCATAAATGTTGTTTTAACTCTGATCCAGGTTTTCCATGATAGCTTTTAGCAAAACCAAACATTAGGACATGCATTCATGCATCTCCAACTTAATGCCTCAATTCACTTTAAAAAAAAGTGAGGGATTACTGATCTTTTTAGCAATGTTGCTTGTTTGAATTATGAAAGCAGAGAGTAGTTTTAATCTAAGAATTATATAGCTTGATAACTGAAACGTGGTATTCTCATGAACTTTCCAATGAAATTTTCTCTTCCCTCCATAAATTGTTTTGTGTCATGTTGCTAAATTGTAAGGGCTTGCAAGAAGATATATTTTTCTTTCTTTATATGTAAGCTATTCTAAGCTTACATTCACTGTGGAAGAAGGCTATCACAGCTAAAAAATAAACCCATACAACAGACTGACTGGGGATTATAGGACACTTTTGAAGACCATTAATTTAGGGTAAAGCTACCTTGAAATGCTCATGACAACTTGTTACCCATTCTGTCCTAGTCATTCTGAATAGAAAGTAGTCACATTTCTGCACATCACACTGTGTAATGTACATATTCGGTTAGGAGGATGAATTTAGTAGCCTGGATTAAGTAGACTAGAATTTAGTAGTCTTCTAGTAAGTAGCATTCTTTTGTGCTAAGCTACAGATCAAGTTAATTGTTGGATGACTAAGCTTCCCTAAACTCCATATTACTTCAATGAGAGCATTCAATGGCAAACCCATGGGAAGTGAAGTGGCTGGGCAATAACGAGCAGCACAGGCAGGATAGTGACAACAGCTCTTTATTACATGGTGAGACTTCAGCAAAGTATGCAGGCAGCAGCACTCTTTATATACACTTTGACTGCTGGTCATCAACCAATCAGAAACAACCCCTAGTTTGAAATTCCCATTCAAAACAGTAACAACATAACACCGCTCCCCTCCCAGAATGCATTTTATCACAATTATTTACATATTTACAAATGTAGTCGCGCAGGTGACCTGGGCGTGTCTTAGTCCTAGTCGACCTGCGCAGTTCAGTTGCAGGTGGGGTGTTGAGCCAGTCAGAGGGACCTCCCGTCTCTCCTGGCTCCGCCAATGGAACCTCCTGGAACCCTTCGGAGGTGTGACTTTCCCCGGCTGGGAGGAGTGGCTCGCTGGGGCAGTGCTGGAACTCTGGCTTGCCAGATAAGTATTCCGGCTCACTCAGGGTTGAGGTAGCTGTATTGGAAGGACTCTGGAAGTTAGGAATTGGTTTGGACTCGAGGTCTGAATTTTCACCGACCAGTCTTTTTCTTAATTGGTCAATGTGTCGCCTCCAAATTCTACCTTGGCCGATATCAATCATATACGATTTTGGCCCTGACATCCCTGTGACAATGCCCTCAACCCATAAGGGACCGGTTGCATAATTTCTCGCATAGACCGTCGTGCCAATTGGGAAATGCCGGAGACCTCCCTCTTCCCCCTTGAAGGTATCGGCCGAATAATTAGGATGCAACCGGTCGAGGACACATCTGAGTTTGCTGCCCATCAAGAGTTCAGCCGGACTATGGCCAGTGTCTGTGCAGGGAATGGCGTGTTGCACAGCTAGGAGTTGGTCTATCTTGGCCTGCCAGTCGCCAGAATCTAATCGGGACAAGGCCTCCTTGGTGGTCCGAATGAATCGTTCAGCCTGACCATTCGAGGCCGGATGGAAAGGGGCCGACAGGGCATGCCAGATGCCCAATTCGGCAAGGTAGCTTTCGAATTGGACCGAGGTGAATTGTGGCCCATTGTCCGATACTAATATGTTGGGCAGACTGTGTGTGGCAAAGAGGCGGCGGAGGACTCTAATGACCGCCTCTGAAGTGGTTGATGGCATGAGAAAAACCTCCAACCACTTGGAGAATGCATCGACCACTATTAAGAAAGACTGACCGTGGAACGGTCCAGCAAAATCTATATGGATTCATCCCCATGGGCCCTTAGGTTTTTCCCACTCCCTAGCAGGGGCAACCGGGGGATCTGGATGGGACTCCTGGTAGGGCCTGCACTTCCCCACCCACTCAGAAATGTCTTGGTCCAAGTGTGGCCACCACACGTAACTGCGGGCAAGACCCTTCATCCTAACCATGCCCGGGTGACCTACATGCAACATCTCTAGCACTCTATGTCTTAGGCTATCAGGTACAACAACACGATCTCCCCACAGTAAACAACCCCCCAACATAGATAATTCATTGCGTTTAGTACAAAACGGTTTGAATACAGCAGAGTCAGTTTGTGTAGGCCAGCCTCGCAAAACCCAGCCCATCACAGTTCAGATAGTAGCGTCTTGTTTAGAAGCCTTGGCCACCTCAGCCGAAGATAGAGGCCCTGGGGGCACAGCGTCCAGCAAAAGGATTGGGGCCTCGGGAGTCGGGTTGTCTAAAATGTCAGGCAGAGGGCATCTGCTAAGGGCGTCTGCATGGCCCATGGCTTTTCCGGGTCGGTGAATTAGTTTGTAAGAATATGCGACCAAAAAAATTGACCAGCTAGTCATTTGTGGAGAAAGTGCAGCAGGGGTGGGCCTGTCGCTGGTAAGGAGGCCCAGTAGCAGTTGGTGGTTGGTAACTAAATCAAATGATCGACCAAACAAATACTCGTGGAATTTTTTTACGCCGGCAATGGCAGCTAAGGCTTCCCTGTCAAGTTGGCTATAGTTGCGCTCTGCGCAAGACAGAGTCCGGGAGTAGTATTCAATGGGCGCCTCTAGGCCATTTGGTAGTCTATGGCTGAACACGGCGCCGACGCCAAACGGAGAGGCGTCACAAACCAAGGCCAACGGCAGTTCAGAGCTATACTGAATTAGAAAGCTGTCCTCGGAAAGGAGTTTCTTAACAGCGTTAAATGCTGCCGCTTCTGCTTTGCCCCAAACTCAAGGGGTGTTCTTGCCTAAGAGTCTATGAAGTGGCTCGGCTACCATTGCCTTATCTTTTAAAAACATGGTGTAGAAATTTAGAAGGCCTAGGAAAGCCTGCAACTCAGTCTTGGTCTTGGGAGTGGGAGCGCTCTTGATGGCTCTCACCTTGCTTTCTGTGGGGTGGATCCCCAATCCGTCAATCTTATACCCTAAAAACTCAACTGAGGGAATCCCAATTTTGCATTTCAACCTTTTGAGTTTTAGGCTGGTCTCACGGAACCTCAAAAGGGTTAACCTGATTCTTTCTGCCAATTGCTTTTCGTTTTGGCTACTAATTAGCACGTCGTCAAAATACAGGACGACTCCGGGGAGGCCTTGTAACAGGCGCTCCATTGTGCTTTGAAACAATCCCGGGGCGATGCTGACCCCGAATTGCAACCGGGTGCATTTAAAAGCCCCTCTGTGTGTCACAATAGTTTGCGCTTCTGCCATGGGGTCATCTACCGGCAGCTGCTGATAAGCTTGCGCAAGGTCTAATTTGGCGAATATTTTCCCTGGGCCAAGGGAATGCAGTAGGTGGTGAACTACTGGGACAGGATATGCGCTTTGCTGTAATGCCTTGTTGATAGAACATTTGTAATCGGCGCATATCCTGATAGATCCATCTGCCTTAATCGGGGTCACTATTGGGGTTTCCCATTTGGCATGGTCTACCGGTACTAAGATGCCCTGGCTAATTAGCTTATCTAACTCAGCATCGATTTTGGGTTTTAAAGTGAAGGGGACTCTCCTTGCCTTGAGCCTAATTGGGGTTACCCCTGGGTCCAAATTAAATGAAATCAAGGGCCCCACGTACTTGCCAAGGCTGTCCCCGAACACGTCTCGGAACTCGTGCAGGAATTGTTCTTTGAGTGATGCTCCGCTGAGGCTGTGGACCCCCGTAAAGCCCATGCCAAGGGCTCGGAACCAGCGTAGGCCCAGAAGGCTTGGTAGCGGATCTCTAACGATGGTCAGCGGTAGTCTCTCCTCGAAGTCACCGTAGGAGATGGTGAAGGTGTTGACACCTTCGACTGGGACTCGGTTCCCCTGGTAGTCTAGCAGGCAGACTCGTTGTCTCGATAGCTGGCTCTTTCTGTAGTTTGGAAGCAGGGACTTTAGCTTAGCCCACGACATGATGGAGAGTGCAGATCCGGTGTCAATCTCCATGCTGCAGGGTTGTCCATTGATCTTGACGGTAGTGAAGACTTTTTCTTCGATTGACGTGCTGGCTTGGCCGACTCTCATGCTGTAAGTTTGAATTTCATGCCGCTTTTTGGCGCCCTTGTTCTGGATTGGTCGTTTTGAAGGCGGCAGCAGCTCTGATTGGTTGCCTTGGTCACGTGGTTTAGAAGAACGCGGAAGCTGCGCTCGGCATACTCGGGCTAAGTGACCTCTCTTCTCACAGAGCCTGCAAGTGGCATCGCGATATTTGCAGGCTTGTCTTTCACGTTGGCCTCCGCAACTCAGGCAGCTCTCCCGGTGGTGGTTGGGCTCGCCTTTTCTTTTTTCGGTTCAGAAGACATCTTCGTCTGATTCTTCTTCCGAGCTGGTTCGAGCCTCCTCGCGGTGACTGGAACCACTTTAGGACCACTCTTCTCAGGCTGAGGACGCTGCAAAGCCTCCAACGCCTTTGTTGATGCCTCGTGTGCCCTGGCCTCATCTAGGGCACCGGCGAGAGTCAACCCAGGCTTCACGAGCAGCCGCCTCTGAAGCCGGGTGTCTCGAACGCCGCATATTAACTGTTCCAGCAGCTCATCGTCCAGGTCGCGGTGGTCACAGTGTGTCGCAGCTCTTCTAAATGCTGCCACATATGCAGTTACCGGTTCCCCCTCCTTCTGCACTCGCTGCCTCAGCTGGTAGTGCTGGACGAACTTGGATGGTGCAGGGCATAGTGTGCCCTTAGGTTTGCTTGGAGTGTGTCCCAAGGAACCGTTTGCACTGGGGTCGGCTCACACAACGATTCGGCCATTTCGAATACATCCGGCCTGCAGTGGCTAAGAAATAGGGCTCGTTTGCGGTTCGCAAATAGCCCTTGCATGTTGCTGGCTTCAAGCAAGCATTCAAAACGAATCATGTAGGAGCCCCATTTTTCTCGGGCTGGATCAAACGGCGTAGGTGGAACGTACGTGACCATGGCTGAAGTCTACGGTCCAGGTGGGCACCGTGTTTTATCGTTAGCTCTTTTTGATATCCTCCTGTGTGCTATCCCACCTTCGTCGCCAAATGAAGTGGCTGGGCAATAACGAGCAGCACAGGCAGGATAGTGACAACAGCTCTTTATTACATGGTGAGACTTCAGCAAAGTATGCAGGCAGCAGCACTCTTTATATACACTTTGACTGCTGGTCATCAACCAATCAGAAACAACCCCTAGTTTGAAATTCCCGCTCAAAACAGTAACAACATAACAGGAAGGATTTTTCTGTAGCCTTGAATCTTTGAAAAAGTGATTCATGTTCATTATAAGAGTGCAGGTAGCAAAAGTAAAATCTGAGTGCTCTGGTTTTCCCTAATCAAAGATTATATTATGAATTCTAACTTTCTGACTGATTTGCTGTTGCATTCCAGTGTAAGAATATATAACTAAACAGGAAAATTTTAAAAAAATGAATTGGAGCTTTCAGTTCCCTTCCTCTGTAGCTGCCCCAGGTGAATTCAAGTGGAAAAATGAATAAACCTCTATGTAATGAGTGTTGATCTAGTGAGGAATATTTTTTAACAGTCTGGTGCCAGTGGTTGTCGAGACTTGTTTTCTATTTAGCCCATAGCTTAAAGTGGAATTGAGTTGCTAAAGTTCTCAAAACATGGTTTGGAAAGAATGTTTACTGCGTTTCATGTCCAGTTTTTACAATCAAATCAGAGATGCTCATTGCTCCTTTGAGAGTATTCAGTGCTAAAGGCAATGATGGGCTCTACAAGATGAAATAAATGGCACACATACAGCATAGAAAAGTGAAAACGACAGAATAATGATCAAAGGTGGTGGAACTGATTGTATGATTTCTAATTTCATGCAAGATGTGCTCCTCTCTGTTAATGATTCCTTGCACCAGAAAAAGCAAGAGATGGCTAGACAAGATTCTTTCTCTAAGCAACATATTGTGAATATATAACAATATATAATAATCAACTACTGTATTGGGGGGTCCTAATATTGTGCCATGGGCATTTATCATGCTCATGGATATGTATATATTAATTTAAAAAATACCATCAGTATCTGGCAATTGTAAAGCAAAAAAGCAAGACAATGGGACACTTCATTTCCAAAATTGCTCCTGAACCCGAAAGTGTGTATGTGTATAGATGTGTAATACAAATATATTTGGCATGTACGGAAGTATCACCAATTGCCCCAAATCCCATAGAATTCACTTGGTATTAAATACACTGTAAGGAATGAAGCAATGCAGGGAGTGGTGGGATTCAAGTAATTTAACAACGGGTTAATGCCCTAATGATTTATTCCAACAACCACTTTGCCAAACTGCTCAGAAAGTTAACAACCGGTTCTCCCAAAGTGGTGTGAACTGTCTGAATCCCACCACTGAATGCAGGACTGGATAGGCAATTAGCAATGAGAACAATCAACCAGTGGAACAGCTTGCCTTCAGAAGTTATGGGTGCTTTATCACTGGAGGTCTTTAAGAAGAGACTGGACAGCCATTTGTCTGAAATGGTATAGGGTCTCCTGCTTGAGCAGGGAGTTGGACTGGAAGACCTCCAAGGTCCCTTCCAGCTCTATTCTGATTGATTGCTTGAATTGAGACAAATATCCCCTAAACCACATATTTCAGAAATTGACCTTAGTCAATATGTCTGATTGTTCCAGGAGACCTTTCCTAGTCCTATCAATATAAAGATTTTGCACAATATATTGGGCTGTTTTTCTTTACACAAAATGTTATGTTCTGTGTCAGCCTCTCAGTGCTGACATAGTAAAGAGGGGGTTAAATTCCTGTGGGATTAGTAAGAGAGACTGCCGTAGAATGATTTAGATAATGACCAATAGGATAAGGAAGCAAGCCAGGAAAGGGAGGGAATTTGGAGCAGAGGTCATTTCCTGACTGCATATGAGTCCGTGAAGACGTTGTTCTAACAAATAAAAGTTTTTTTTTTCTTTATTATCAAAATGTGAGAGGCATTTTATTTCATTAGAGAACTCGCATTCGGACATTCTGTAGGTGTTAATGAATGTATCTTCCTATGAATAGAAAGACAAACTTAACAAATAGGCCACTACTAGGTCAAGACAGAAGAAAATTAGGTGAAAGGCAAAGATGTAATTTACTTGAAATTGGATACTTTATTAATTATTGGAAAGATAAGACAAATGGATTTAATGTGGTATAGCAACATTACTGTTTATCCAAAGCAATCGTATCAAGAGTACATATACTTGGATATATATGTTTGTGTGTATTTGATTCACTAAGTAAACAAAAAAAAAGATGCTATGCTATTTATTTTTTTTATTCAAAAAGTTTTACAATACAGAAATTTTTTCATTTTCACCCCCCCTCCCCAATCCCCCTTCCCAACCCCTCCCATCCTCCCACAACCCCAGCCCCTTCCCTCCCCATCCCCCCCTGACTTCCGCTACAGGTTAAAAAAAACAAAGTTTAGAACAAGGGAAAAAGAAAAAGATTATTAAATATTCAAATTCTAAATTAAACAAATTTCGAAAGAGGAAGAGAAAGAGAAAGAAGGAAAGAAAGAAAAAAAAAGGTAAAAAAAAAACAAAAAACCAGACATTAATATATTTAAACAATATTATAATAAAAAAAACCATTGATAGCCATTATAATTAAGAACACCATTGTAATTCTATCCTAACTACACCCCTTAACTAAAGAAAAACCCCCAAAAACATAAAACATAAGAAATATATATACATATATAGTTATAATCACACAATTATGTCATTAAGAAAATTATCTTTTGTTTAATTCATTCCTCAGTCTCTATAATCCAAATTTCAATCTTCTCTTCAACTTGATTGAAGTCAAACATATTTCCTCACATAAATCCTGCTTCAATAATCTTCATCTTGCCGCCCCCATCTTCATCTTCATCTTGCCGCCCCCATCAGCAAAGTAAAACATTTCTCCACACAACCCCCCGAGTGACTTTATATAAATAATATCCAACCACGAAGGTATTCACACCTCTAGGAAGATTCATTCAAGCTAACTTATACTGTACCTAAAAATAGGCTTTTGCAGCCTTAACATTCAAACCTTGAAGAAAAAAAAAAGAGAAGAAAAAACCAACTAAGAGCTGCATTCCCAGATGTCCCTTTAAAATTATTTCAAATCCTGCCACCCTTTGCAATTCAATCCTTCGGGTTATAAGATATTTTCAATTTCATAGTCTTCTCCTAGAAGATAAGTTCCACAAAAAATATGTAATTGGGTAACCAGTGAACGCTGCTAATTTTGCAGCAATCTATCAGGACTCAGGATATCATGTCCAATCCAGGATAAACTTCATAGTAAAAATTTTTTATAATCCATTTTAATATATAAGTTTAATGTTAGTCCAACTCAGAATAAACTTTTAACAAGTTGTTATACATCTTAAAAGAATTTTTATAATCCATTTTTTCCAAATCTTTCAATGCTTTCTGATTCAGTATCAAACAATTCACGATGCTCTTTAAATTTATCACCTGTGGTTTCCAGTCGGATTTCTTCATTGACTTCTAGTTCCTGTCGATTAGCATCACCCCCCCCCCCCATGTCTTGAAGAGTATTGGACCTCTGCTGCTGGTCATCTCGAAGTAAAACTTTGTTTTTTGAATCTTCCTCCAGCAGTTCAAGGTCCTGTGATCCCCCAAGGTCACTGAGGTGTTCAATTTTCTCATCAGAAAAATCCATAGTAGAATCCTCTGGACAACCACCAAATTCTCCTTTTACTTTTAACACACTTTGATTTTCTTCTTTCTGTTCACATTTTGTAGACTCTGTTTTTGACTTTTTATTCTTGAGATATTTCGGTGCTCCCTTAAAAATATTTTGGTAAAAATATTCTGCTTTTTCAATAGTATTCAGACAATGTCTCACACCATGATATCTAAAAATTATACCAACTGGAAAATCCCATCTAAATGGGATATTACTTCTCTTCAGTTCCTTGACCAAAAAATCAAAATCTTTCCTGTCCTTTAAAACCTTCGATGGTAGCTCTTTAAAAATCCTGATTTGTGTACCTGCTACCTGCACTCTATCAGAATAAGACTTTTGTAAAATATCATCTCTCAGTCTTTTATCAGTGAAATAAACAACGACATCTCTAGGCAGATTCCTTTGTTTAGCCAAACGTGAGTTAACTCTGTAAACTTTCTCTATAGAACCCAAAATTAATTCATCTTGTAGCTTTAATAATTCTGCAAAGGCCTTTGCACAAGTTGTTCTTAAGTTTTCTCTGTTGTTTTCTTTTATCCCTCTTAGTCTAATTGCAGATTCCATAGCCTTAATTTGAAGCATAATAACATCATTCTGAATGTTATGGTTTTTGGCCTCTGCTTCCAGAAATTTCCCTTGTAATTCTTGTATCTGAGATTCAAATTTACTACTCATCTCAGTCACTTTCTTCCCCATTGCAGCCACCGCAGTTGAAAGATCTGAAGCTACTTGAGCAATAATTTGACTTAGTTGGTCATATTTCCCAGAAACCAGTTCCTCAAGATCCTTCTGTGATCCTTTTATCTTATCTACCACACTCTCTAAGGACCTTGTAATTAACTCTTTTAAATCCTGTTCTGTAAGTCTCTGCAAATGAGACATTTCAACTTTATTCATCTGACTCAAGGGGGAGCCCCCCCTTCCTTTAAGTTTAGGCATCTTTACTTTTAAAAAGGACCAAAAAAAAAATCCTTCTTACTTCAATAGAGAAAAGAAAAGAAAAAAAAACCAGAAGAAATCTATTTAAATCAGCCTCTGTTCCTTTAAGTTCTTTTTCTGTGACAAAATATTCCTTTCAAAGTCTTTCAGGACTAAACTCTGCGCTCCATTTCCGCTCTCACTTTTCTTTCAAGCAGAGCCAGTTGCCATCTTAAAAAACTTTCACTTTTCTTCCTCTCCTTCCCCCTTCCCCCCCTCCTCTTCCAAAAAATCCGTTGAGAAAAATCCATACTTGCTTAAATTTATCTTCTCTCTTTTCCAGCTTGCTCCAATTATCATTTCAATTGTGGTGTTGCTCCCAGCGTCTGGCTCCGCTAATTAAGTAATTAGCGGAGGATCCTCTCGGCGCGGAGCATACCCTGGGGGTATGGAGGGAGCCATCCCTCTGAGCCTTCCCCAGGACAGAGGAAAAATTCCTGGGGCGACTCAGGGGGGCTCAACCTCACCCCCAGAAGGAGCAGGTTTTTCGAGCCGCCTGTCTGCTGTAAGGCGGCTCTAAAGCGCCGAGAAACCGGCGGGCATGAAAAGCCCGCCGCCAACGAGGAAGGCGCCACCGGAAGTCGATGCTATGCTATTTATTATACAGTTCTTTTACAGCAGATCTCATACTATATATATCCAAGTCCATGTTTCTTATAAACCAGAGTTTATAAGAGCATCTATAGAGCATCCACATATTTAAGCTAATTTGGCAGAAATCGTGCATTTATCATCTATATTTGATTCATACAGAAGCTCAAGAATATTGCTAGAGCAGCCCATCTGTAAGAAAGGCAGGGTTTCTAGATATAAGTTGATCAGCTCAGTTCTCTGGGGGAAAACTGGCATTTTCTGCCCTGAAGGAACTTGTACTATATATGTTGGCTGTGAAATGCTTTTTCATATGCTATTTATACAGTCACCACTGCCTATTGTCTGTGTCACAGAATGATAGTACATTATGCCTCAAAATGAAGATTCCAGCTCTATAAAAAAAAAAAAGAAAGATGAAAAGTCAAATGTAGCTCTATAAATCTATTTTTTGGAATGAATGCTGACATTAATAAATGTATATAATATATTAATATATCAAGAGGAGTATGACTTATCCATTTTTGAAATAGCAATTTTATCTACTAATCAAAATGTGACCTAATATGTTTTTCTGTGGCATAGATTTTATAATATTTGGTGATGTTAGACAATCAATATTTTCCCCCAAGGTCATTTTAGAAATCTGTTTGACATTTAATTAATATGTGACATATATTAATAATTTTCCCATTTGCATTTTTGTTTGTTTGTGCAGTTTTTTTATCTATTTCCTTTTTTTTTTTTTTGTATTTGTAATGTTTTATTTCTTTCTGCAACAGTGGTTAGGAAATGAACAATAAAAATACATAAATAAATAAATAAAAAGAATGTTGACATTCTAGTAAATCAAAATCACTTATTCAGATTGATTATGTTTTTTTGAACGAATCAAACAAAGCTGAATCAAAATCAGAGTTGTATTTCTTTCTTTTGACTGGAAAATATGTTTGCAATACTCCACAGTATTTTCCTAAATCACTGTTGAACTGGAGACTATATTTTACAGCTGACCTCAATTTCAACTCAATAGCAAACATTTCCCTACGTATTCGAATAATACATTTCCTTAAACTACCCATGTCCTTTTAAAGGACAAGATAGAGTCTAAAGATCTGATGAGGCAGATCTATTAAAATAGAGTTGACAGGTATAGGCTATGCTTCCCTGCAGGAAAAGATTTTTTCGGAGTCACAAGTCTACCGGGAAGGAAGGCATTGCTTGGAAATAGAGGTTTCTTGCAACTTAGTTGCTGATTTCTCAAAGCTACAGCTAGATGGGGCTCCAAAGGCAGAAGTATAAAAGTTTACAGTTTACAAGGGAAAAGGTTATTTTTGTTTTGCTCAATGTCTACCTAGTTATGAAAAAGAAGAGAGAAATCTCAATACAGGTTGCCTCAACTTACAACAGTTCATTTAGTAACCATTCAAAGTTACAACAGCAGTGAGCAAAGTGATTTATGGCCGTTTTACATACTTACGATTGTTGTAGCATTTCCATGGTCACGTGATCAAAATTCAGATGCCTGGCAGTTGACTCATGAAGGTTGCAGTGTCCCACGGTTATGTGATCAAATTTGCAACCTTCTGACAAGCAAGGTCAATGGGGAAGTCAGACTCACTTAAAAACTGTATTACTAATTTAACTGCAGTGATTCATTTAACAAGTGTGGCAAGAAAGGTCATAAAATGGGGGGAAATTCACTTAACAAATGTCTCGCTTAGCAACATAAATTTTGGGCTCAATTGTGGTCATAAATTGAGGACTACCTGTATTAATTTTGTCATTCTATGCCTGCCTTCTAACTGCCAAATCCAAATGTCTTCATGCTGAAACTTTGGCTTTCTTAGACCACTATTCTTAGTCTCCGACAGTGTGAATAGATTGTACTGAAGTCCTTTTTATGGTCTATAATAATATATTATAATATACCAAGAGCCTGGTGGCATGACAGACTAAAGCCTGTTATTAACATTCAGCTGCCTGCAATTACTGCTAGTTCGAATCTCCCCAGGCTCAAGGTTGACTCAGCCTTCCATTCTTTCTAAGGCAGGTAAATTGAGGACCCAGTTTGTGGGGGCAATAAGCTGACTTTGTATAAATATACAAAAGTATGAAGGCTATTGCTTAACACATTGTAAGCCGCCCTGAGTCTCTGGAGAAGGGCAGCATATAAATCAAATTTATATATAGTTTTTACTTTGTTTTTGGCTGTGGATATCTGCACCCTTTATCCTAACCTATAATTATTGATTATTTGCATCAAGATAAGAACAGTGGAAATGTTGACTCTCCCATTCGTGCTGGACCTCTCAAAGGCTTTTGATACTGTTGACCATGATGCCCTTTTGAGCTGATTAAGGTTTACAAGCCTGCAAATTCCATGCCTAACAGTAACTTAATCTCAGGTCATATATAATGCTAAGCCATGTTTAACAATGATTAGTTGGGTTTTGTTGAACCATTATTCAATGGAACAATATATGGGTACTTTTGTAATAGTATGAAGTTGTGTCATTTGTGAGCTGGTGGGGGTTTAAACTTTTTATAGTCTGCTAAGGAACTCTGATATTTTATGAGCTATGTTTTCTTTCTACTGTTCTAAGATATATGATCTAAGAATGCATGCTATTCTATTGAAAAGAATTGGTTACCGAACAGCAGGATAGCCAGATTATCCCTATAAATCTACATAAAACATTAGGATATTTCACAACTTGCCAATTAAGAACAGCTTCTGCTAATTAGAACAGCTGATTCTTGTTATAAAATTTCTTAGGAAAATGAAACTGAATGAACAATTGCAGAAATACTTGATATCACACTTTGATGATTTTTGTGACTTAAGTTTCATAGTCAAAGTTCTTGCAATAACATGATGTTTGCTTAGATGTGGTATTGTCATGAATCATTCTTGCTCAGCAAGATTGAAGATAATATAACTTATTATTTCTTTCAAAAACAAATAGTTCACACAAGCTACATTTTCTATTCAGAATAGTAATGATGGTGGTTGGGTGCTCTTCCAAATACAGAGAGGGAATGATCAGGCATCCTGTCTGGCATCATGAAACTGTACTGTTGTGTTATAAGACTATAGTAATGATAATAACAGACCAGAATTGGAAGGGACCTTGGAGGTCTTTAAAGAGCACAAGGCTGAAAATAACTATTGCAACAGAAGAAGCCCTTGAGGTTCTGATATCACCACTTGGAACTCTTGAGACAGAGAGACAATATTTGTTCGATCATTCATTATTTTTTTTTTGCCATGTCAATGTAACTTTTTTCCTTCATTGATTTTGTCTGTTGAAATACTCAGCCTAGTAATAATAAGGGGATGTTGGGGAACATTTGAAATAACTGGAATAAACTCCAATACTTATACTTTAATTGATTAGTTTGTAAGCTTGAATGGAAAACATCGACTAAGCTGATCATTGATCATTTATATTTCTGAGATACGCTTCTCTATGTGTGGGGTCTGGGAAAATACCTCCTTTGCTTCCCCCCTTTAAAAATTTATTTACAATATTTTCATTTGGGGTTCTACTTCTTTTTGACTTAGAATAAGAAGCCAAGTGACCTCATTAGAATCAAGCTGAACTCCTTGTGATTACATGGACACAATCTGGTTGTGGGTTTATTTTTTATTTTGCAAAACAAAATAAAATAAGATGATGTGGTTTTAGTCTACTATTATCTTCTTAAAAGTATTCACTACAGCAGGGATGTCAAATTGGCGGCCCACGGACCGGATGCGTCACATGCAGGTCACTCTGGCTCCGCAAAGGCAAAAAAACATTGCGATATATCATGTGATGGGATCGAGTTTGACACCCATGCGCTACATAATAAGGGGTCATTTTAGCCCCCACCCCACTGTTCAATTTCAACATTAATGACATGGCAAAATAGTTAAATAAACCAAATCATCACATACAGATCCAAAATAAGGAATCGAAGCTGCACTATGCAGATGATGCAGTAATCCTGTCCAGGACAGTTGCAGATCTTAACAGAGCCTTGCAGGGCCTTGTCCAGCATTGTAATAATGACAAAGTAGACATAAACTACCAGAAAACTAAGGTTATGGCCTTTACTAAAAAGTAAAAACCCAAAATTCAGCTCATGGTATTCAATGGACATAACATAGATCAAGTGACTTAAGTATCCAGGTGTTGTCATTACAAGCTACCAGCTCAAGAAAAGCACATTGTCACTATGCAGCTGCCTCTGGCCAAAGATCAGCCGTGGGTTCTTTCTCAGGTAGTTCTCTTTGGGCCACCCTAGTTAGTTAGGAAGGCAGTTTATTAAATCACAGCATTTAAGGAGAGATAACAAATCACCAATCATAAATAAAATTGTTTGTCAGACTCCATTGTGGATTTTGTGTGTACATTCACATTGGAGTAGAATGTAATAAAAGCCCAAGGAACTTCTGAAATGTATAATGCTATAAGCCTCTATGTACTCTGCATTATTGAATTGCAAGGAAACCACTTGAATCTCTGTGTCTATGAAGTAGCCAGATAAATATCTGGAATATGGACGATCCATGTGTCTAATTCTGAACTACTATTCTCTGCCAAATAGAGAGATCCTTCTCTCTAAAGAAGAATCCTTTCAAAATAATTTAGAGTGAAAAGCAACTTAAACAAAAAATTGTTGTCCAGGCTAGTAAAGTTCTTCATTGCCATGCCAAAATATGAAATAATGGCCAAAGGGCCTTTTGTGTTGAAGGCTTCTTGAGTCTCCTCCAGAGTAAGCAAGCCATAACCTGATTTATTGAATGAACCTTCCAAATCTTTCATCCATCTGCTGCCAAATCCACTTAATTGGGAGTAATTGGAATTGTTTATATTGCTTGTCCTGTTTTGCACCTTTTCCATCTATGGAACCTTGATTTTGAAATAGATGGTTAAATGATAACTGCTAAAATGGAGCAGATGCATCCTATGGTGAAATTAATATAAGTCTATCTTCTTTGAAAATTGCCTTCTTTTGACAACTTAACCATATAGAATTGTCTTTTCTTAATGTTTTATGTATATGTATATCATCTTTTAAGATACTGTAAGTAATACTTTTTCTTCTTAAGAATTATTTGTTACTTGTGGTTCAGAAGAGATATTCCATTTATTTGATATGATTTCCAATGTATAGGGCTATCAATATCTGACAGTTTTTCACACGTGTGACATTCCTCAGTATTTCTACCTGGGAACATCAGATCATGGGTCCAAAATTTGTCTGTTGGACATTCTGTCTTCAAATACATTTTCTGACATCCTTAAATCTATTTAAGCAAGTAAAAACACATTTCCTCAGAATCTGCTTATTCAGACTAGCTATGAGTCTTTTGGTGTAATCTGTTAATTACTTTCCCTTTTTATCCTATCCATTTTCCCAAAGGTTGTTCTCCTGTCTGGATAGATAGTTAAATGTTTTTAAAAAGAAAATTTCTCATTAAACCTTCCGGAATGTGATTCACTGCACAGTTCCTAAGTTCCCTTTAATATTCTTAGACTTTTACATGAACTTTTGGTACTGTATTTTTTGGAGTGTAAGATGCTCTGAACTATAAACTTACGGGACTGCCTTCTGCCGCCAATAGCCTCCCACCGGCTGGTGCGCTCCCACAGAGAGGGTCTCCTCAGGGTGCCGTCAGCCAGACAATGTCGGCTGGCGACCCCCAGGGGGAGAGCCTTCTCTGTGGCAGCCCTTACCCTCTGGAACGATCTTCCCCCAGAACTGAGAACAATTGCTGACCTCCGGACTTTTTGTCGGGCCCTGAAAACCCATCTCTTTCAGCTTGCTGGTCTAGCCTGACCCCGCTGAATTTTTAAGATTTGTATCATATGTTGGGTATTTTAATATTTAATGGTTTTAATTTTTAGCCAAAGTTATATGCTTTTTAGAAATTTTTAACTTTTGTGTATTGTTTTTTATTTGGCTGTCCACCGCCCTGAGTCCGCAAGGAGAAGGGCGGTATACAAATCTAAACAAATAATAAAATAAAACACACCTAACTTTTTTTGGGAGGAAAACAAGAAAAAAAAATCTGCTTCTGCCTCCCAGCATCCATCCTGTAATCATCTGGCCCTTTCACTACTGCCCATTTGCCGTGGCCCATTCGGCACAGCCCATTCGCCACCACTACGACCCATTCACCGTAACCCGTTTGGTGCAGCCCATTTGCCTCCACCACAGCTCCTTCGGTGTGGCCCGTTTGGTGCCGTGGCAGCCCGTTTGCCGTTTCGCACCATGGCAGCCTGTTTGCCACTGCTGCCATGGCCCATTGAAAATTTTCACCCATTTTTAAAGGAGGGGAAGTACGTCTTAGACTCCAAAAAATACGATAACTATAATGTTTGGAAATCTTGGTATGAGGGGTCCTTAAGTAGAAATTCTTTGATCAGATGGATAGATGTGTCCAAGAATTTACCCTGGATAATGGCAGCCTCTGAAAATTGAATTGTTCTTTTTTTAAAACAGGAAGAGGATTTTGATAAAGAACAGAATTGTTCAAGCAGTGCAGTTCTTTCCATTACCTTTAGCAGTTCTGGGCATATCTTCCAATTAATTATAACTTATCTAACAAATCTTAAAATTTTGCATTCCCAGCTCAGCTTTTTCATTATACTGTATATCTATTTTGCCATCCATTGTAAGCTATTTATCATGGAGGTAAAATTAGTATTTGATATTTTCAAACCTTCATTTTTATTACTTGATGATGTAGCATTTCTAATCTTTTCCAACTTTAGAGAAGGCCAAAAGAGTCTGCCAATGAATTTTTTTCCACAGATTTCTTTCTTTCAAACTGGAAGCAGTGTTGTAATATATTAAAAGAAGCTAAATTAAACTGGTAATAATTTGTGTATAATTATATTTTTAAAGGTCAGTAAGTAGCATGTTATTATAGTGTCATTAAAAATAAAATTATTAGATGATTTGTCTTTTGTGATTTAATGAACTCATCCAGAAGGTGAATATAGATGAAGGAATATTTTATTATGCTTGGGTAGACATGTAAAAAAAAAAAACAATGAATACAAATACATACATTAATTTATAAAATTTTAAAAGTAAAGTTAAAATTGAAACCAGAAACTTTTAGGACTAATGGGCAAGCAATTAAAAAAATCATGAAATTTATGATTTGTGGTTTTGATGATTAGACAGAAAGTTGATAATAGAAAAGAGTAAGATTTTCCATAATTATAATTTCATAATTTTTTAGCGGTACAGGTAGTCCTCGACTTACAACAGTTCATTTAGTGATTGTTCAAAGTTACAATGGCACTGAAAAAAGTGACTTATGATCATTTTTCACATGAGAGTTGCAGCATCCTCATTGTCACGAGATCAAAATTCAGATACTCGGCAACAGACTCATATTTATGATGGTTCCAATGTCCCAGAATCATGTGGTCACCTTTTGCAACTTTCTGATAAGCAAAGTCAAGGGGGAAGCTAGATTTACTTAACAACTGTGTTACTATCTTAACAACTGATTACTTAACAACTGTGGTAAGAAAGGTCATAAAATGGGGCAAAACTCACTTAACAAATGTCTTGTTTAGCAACAGACATTTTGGACTGTTATGGTCGTAAGTCTGTAACTACGTATGACTTGTATTTGCTACAAAGAATATCAGAAGCTTCTATTTCTTCTCATTCTTTCTTTCTTCACTTTTGCTTTTTTTCTCCTTATTTTCTTTACTGCTTTTAATCTTTATTAGTTTGTTGGTTTTTATGTTCTTTGTAAAGCTTTTAATAAAAATAATTTTAAAAAATCAGCTTCACATGCCACTCATAATCCCAAATGTGATTTATTTGTGATTTAGCATATTATGTGAACCCAGATATCATAGTTTATGGCTTACAATGGAATGTGAGCTCAGGTAAATCAGTGTCAGTTGTGAACCCATCCTGTGTAGATAATGCTTTTACTACATTTGTGACTTAGGTCATTCAAGAACTATTAAGACAACAAAATATCTGCTATCAGAGGAGACAAGAAACAATGATTCCCATAAATTTGCCTCTGGTTGCTAAAAAGACTCAAAAATATAACTGAAATATCAAATTTCTTATTAAATCTGAATTATTTTTATTAAAACTGGCTATAAAGTTAAATTTTTAAAAATTAAGTTTTTGTAGGGCTGTGTAGCATTTTGAATTTTGTTCTAAAGAGATGTATCAAAGAATATGGGAAACCTTCTGCAACTGTTTAAAGCATCCATGTTGTTTTATAAGATTGTGTAGCAGCTGTTTTAAAAAGTTGAACAGATGTAATCATTATACCCCCCCCCACATTCCTAAGCATCTTTGTAGAAGCAAATCTGAAACATTACAAAACTGCAGTATCTTGCTATATTTATACAAATATTGTCCTTGAAAAAGGTGGTGTTTTTTTTAACAAGAGTTATAGATGGATTCACAAGGACTAGATTTATCAAGTATTAACCATACAGCTAAATGAGAAGCCAAATAGAGAAATTATGCCTCTGAATATCTGCTATATTTGGAGAAAATAGAAACAGTTGTCCAGGTGCCAGTTCTGTAACACAGTACATAAATTACATTGAACCATTATGTGATTTGTCTATTTGATTTGATTACTAGCTGTACTGCCTGATTGTGATTTATTCTAAACCATAATTAATGAAAAATGATTTTATGTGTATTCAGTAGTAGTACTATGATCAAAGATGTTTCTAGACTGGCCTAGTAAAAAACTCACCAGAGTCCTATTAAATATTAGTGGCTTGAGTTTTCTTTTTTTGTTTTTTTGTAAAAAGTGTTATTTTTTTAAAAAAACATAAACATAAAATACATCTTTTTAGAATGAAGCATTGATCCGGTCATAAATTGTTACCATCACAAATTCATCTTTAACAACGACTCATCTCCACTAATTACCATCTTATAAAAATAATAAAAAATAAAAAATAAAAGAGGAAAAAAAACAGTTCACAATAACTCACTCAAAACAATTACCTTTCTATTTTTTCACCTCAGATCTTAATGATGCAGGATGCTGGCATCATTTGGCGGACACTGTCAGAGTAGTGACAAGAACACTCAAGAATTTTGAGATCTTTCTTTTTTTGCCTCTCACTAATAATAAAATCTCATGTCCATGGCTTTTTGCTAACCGAATAGAAGAATAGAATACTTTATTGGCCAAGTGTGATTGGACACACAAGGAATTTGTCTTGATGCATAGCTCTCAAGTGTACATAAAAGAAAAGATACATTCATCAAGAATCATAAAGTACAACACTTAATGATAGTCACGGGGAACAAATAAGCAATCAAATCATATTAGGAAACAGTCAGTATAACTCATAAGGATACCAGCAACAAGGTTAGAGTCATACAGGCATAAGTGGGAGGAGATGGGTGATAGGAACAGTGAGAAGATTAATAGACTTAGTAACTAGTTTGACAGTGTTGAGGGAATTATTTGTTTAGCAAAGCGATGGCATTCGGGAAAAAACTGTTCTTGTGCCTAGTTGTTCTGGTGTGCAGTGCTCTATAGTGTCGTTTTGAGGGTAGGAGTTGAAATAGTTTATGTCCAGGATGCAAGGGGTCTGTAAATATTTTCACAGCCCTCTTTTTAACTCATGCAGTATACAGGTCCTCAATGGAAGGCAGGTTGGTAGTAATTGTTTTTTCTACAGTTCTAATTATCCTCTGAAGTCTGTGTCTGCCTTGTTGGGTTGCAGAATCAAACCAGTTATAGAGGTGCAGATGACAGACTCAATAATTCCCCTGTAGAACTGTAACAGCAGCTCTTTGGGCAGTTTGAGCTTTCTGAGTTGGCACAGAAAGAACATTCTTTGTTGTGCTTTTTTGATGACGTTTTTGATGTTAGGTGTCCATTTTACATCTTGAGATATGGTAGAACCTAGGAACTTGAAGGTTTCTACTGTTGATACTGTGCTGTCTAGTATTGTAAGAGGTGGCAGTATGGAAGGGTTTCTTCTAAAGTCCACCACCATTTCTGCCATTTTGAGTGTGTTCAGTTCCAGATTGTTCTGGTCGCACCACAAGGCTAGTTGTTCAACCTCCCATCTGTATACTGATTCATCATTGTCTCGAACTTCAGTAGTTTAACAGATGGATCGTTTGAGATGTAGTCACTGGTATATAGAGAGAAGTGGAGAGAGCACACAGCCTTGGGGGGGGGGGGGCTGTGCTAATTGTAAAGGTATCTGATGTGATTCTGCTTAGCTTCACCTGCTGCTTCCTGTCTGTTAGGAAGCTTATGATCCATTTACAAGTGTGTTCAGGTACTGCTAGCTGGTTTATCTTAGTTAGAAGGATGTCTGGAATGAAGGTGTTGAAAGCTGAACTAAAGTCTACAAAGGGGACCCTTGAGTGGGTTTTTGGAGATTCAAGATGTCGTAGGATGTAGAGCAGAGCCATATTAACAGCATCATCTATTGATCTATTTGCTCGGTATGCAAATTGCAGGGGGTCTAACAGTGGATCCGTGATGATTTTCAAGTGGGACAGCACTAGCCTTTCAAAGGTTTTCATAACTATAGATGTTAGAGCAACTGGTCTGTAGTCATTCAGATAAATTTGCACAGGCAGGATCTATCACCTTTATTACTCAATGACTCAGTTACATAAATATTGAAAATACCACATGTACCATGTTTCCCCGAAAATAAGACCCCGTCTTACATTTTTTGAACCCTGAAATAAGCGCTTGGCCTTATTGCCATGCATTCAAAAGCCCGATTGGGCTTATTAAAAGGAGATGTCTTATTTTGGGGGAAACAGGGTAGAATACATTCAAATATATCCTTGTCATTATGGAACTTACTGGCCGGGAAAAACTTGGGGCTGGGGAACAAGAATTGCTCTTTGCAGCTCCTAAAACTCTGTGTGTGGGTGGAGTCAAAATATATATTTTTAATGGATGTGTTTTAAAGGGCAAATATATATGAGTAAACTTTTTAGAAGTTCAAGGTTCCAATTTCATCCCCTAGGAACCTGTCCCAAATTAGGATCCTTACCCTATCCACATTTGGAATGTATACATGCTACATAAACCCCAATATGGCTCTTGAGTTGGCAGATGTGCATAAATTATCTGTTATAGCTGTTTAAAATGTGAATAGGCATTTTCTGCTTGAGCATGCTGGCATCATCCATAAGCAAATATGGTACCAAATCTTTTCTTTTTTTTAAATTTTGATTTATATGCCGCCCTTCTCCGGAGACTCAGGGCGGCTTACAATGTGTTAAGCAATAGCCTTCATACTTTTGTATATTTATACAAAGTCAGCTTATTGCCCCCACAAACTGGGTCCTCAATTTACCCACCTTAGAAAGGATGGAAGGCTGAGTCGACCTTGAGCCTGGCTAGGATTGAACTCAGAGAAATTACAGGCAGCTGGTGTTAATTGCTGCCTTTAGTAGGAGGCATTAGCCCCCTACGCTACACAGGCTCTTTTTAAGCATCTAGAGATCACTTTGTCAGCATTTGCCAAAAATTGGTGACTATTTTCTCCCATTTGAGGCAGGAAACCAACAAAACTACTACCTATTGTCTATGCTAAGGCAAACCTGATATATTAAGGAAAAACCCACATATCTTCCTCATTCCAAATAGAAATGGAAATTCTTGAATTTGCGAGCAAATAGGTAGCAAAGGTAAGTGAAACCCACCACTGGATCAGATTCTGTTATCACTGCAATTATCAGTGGGCAAGCCTTATTTTGAATAATTAACATTCTTTATAACCTAAAGAAAAATATCCTTTTTAAAAATTGAGCCCATATAAATCAAAGACTGGAGAATACAATATGGAGAAGAGATCAAATGATGATAAAATAGAATTATACCATAGTATTTGCACAGTTGAGCAAACTGTTGAGAGATTGCAGGAAGGCTCCAGAAAGACAAGATGAAACCCCTTAAATTTATAGCTGAGTTATCACACTAATATCAGGAAGACTAGAATACAGGTTGCTTGGCTGAGTTCAACTCTGTTCTTATTTAAAGACTTAGCATGGAACCATTGAAAGTCATTTCTCCCTCTCCCCTCCCCTTATAGCTACACCCAAATTTTAATGTTGCATGAGATCATCTTCAAATAAAAATGTAGAAATGCTGCCATATGGACCGTCTCTAGGCATACAACATAACGAATTAGCAGAAGGGAGAATACATATTTTATAGCTGAAAGGAAGAGGAGAGAGATCTTAATAAGGAAAATCGAAATCGAACTGTAAAAAAGAATTAAGCGGGGAAAAATATGTGTCTTTCTGACAATCTTGAAAGGGCTAAATTTAGGAGCAATTCCTATACAAACTCAATTGAACTTGCTTGGTTATTAACATTGTCGCGTCAAACGCCCAGTCTTTGGCGGGGACAGATTATAAAAAGTACCGTATATCCCCATTACAAGCTTGCCCAGGTTGGGTCTCTTCCAAATCTTGCTCGTTGGGAGGCTGAGCTGGGAGCGGAAAAAGGCTTTCCGATCAAACAATCGGGCGTCTATCTCCACCCATATAAACTTCACCGGGTGGATATCGATCATTGTTGCCTCGTGAAAGCCTTCCCCATTGTCAGAATAAAGATGGCTCGTGCCAACTATTTCACGGGAGAGACCTAAAATCCCTTTTACATACATTCCCACTTTTCTTTCCTGATGCCAAAAAAACAAACAAAAACCGAGCGCAGCTTTTCGGACTATTGATATTGATCGATCGGGTAGGAGGAAGACTGGATTGGGGCATTTCTTGAAGCACAGATTCCAGGACTTCACAAATCTCAATTGCAGACACCACGCCTTATCATGGCCTCCCCCAGAAAGAGGGCGCTCTTTCCTCCTCGTGGTTAACAAGGCGCAAAAACTAACGAAGGCCATCTATGTATTAAAAGGGAATTCCCAGCTTGGACTTCGGCGGCCGCTTGTAATGCGCTTTCAGCCAATAGCAAACGGTTCTTTTCTTTAGCGGCACTCTCCAATCACCGCTCTCGACTGCTTCTTCCTGTGCAACCTGCCGAACGCTGACGGAGTCGTCCGGACCTTTCCGACTGGCTGCCCTCCCTTCATTCCCAATGCTGGTCTCTTTCTCTCTCCCTCTTTTTTTTTTCCTTGTCCCTTGACTTCCCTGGGCGGGGATAGGAGTCTCTTCCTTCCTTCTCTGTTCCCACCCACCTTTGCAATTGCAATCAAGATGGAGGAGCGGGGTGGTTTCAGTTCTCGTCCAGAACGCTGTTGCTAACGCAGCTGCTCCTGCCTTGGCTCCCCAAAGACTGCAATACCCTGCCACCAACTTGCACGCCCGCCGCCACCTGCTTTCATTCCCTTTCCCTCCCACCGGCTTTCTGCTGCTGCTGCTGCATTGATTGCAGCCCCTTCCTCCCATCAACATCCATGCGCCCTCCCTTCCCCCTCCTGCGATTGTCTCTCTCCCCCCCCCTTTTGCTCCCGCATGCATCCATTGCTTATGCATGCGCCGCACACCCTGCCTCACCGGAGGGGCTGCCGGGGGCTCTCTTAGAACGGTAATCGCTGAGCGCACACCTTCCCGTCGGGTCCTCTTCCTCTTATTGTAACCGTTTGCTGCTGCTGCTGCCTGTGCAACCGAGCCATCCATCCATTCAGCCGCCTCTTTCTCTCACCCACCCCACCGCCCCCACCTTTGCACCATCACCACACCACCATCGTCTCTCTGGATGGATTTTTTTTGCTAGAAGGTGAAAGCAGGGGATCCGGTGTTGGGGTGGGGGGAGGGAATAAGGTTTCGTTTTCCCGTCATCCTGCTGTCAGGATCTAGGAAGGAAGGCTGATCATCGTGGCGGTAGTCGAGGGATCAGATCCGGAGGAGCCCCCGACCTCAGTCAGTAGCCATGAGCGGTTCCACGACCGCCTCCTCCAACAGCGGCAACGCGGCTGGGGAAGGGGCGGAAGACGCAGCCAAGGATTCCGCGGACATCGCGGCTTTTTTTCGTTCGGGTAAGTTTGCAAGCCCAAAGCAAAATGTGCTCTTTCAGGGTGGGGTGGGGATGAGGATGAGGAGCAAAAGAGTTCGGGAAAGAAGGGGGAGATTCTCCTAATATTCTCTTCCTGGCCCTTCTCCCAACGGGTCCGGAATTGATGATCTATACATCCATGTTCGAAAGCCAAAGGGAGTGATTCATGTCTGGTGATTAAAACCGTGCCTTAGGAGGAGCTTCCCTTTCTAAGACTTACGGAAACGAAGAGATGTTGTCTTGGCCCCCAGTAAAGATAATCTTTAACTAGCTCTGGTATCTTGTTGCAAAAATCCCTCCCCCCCTTTTTTAAATAAAGTCCTCTTTTTAAAAAAGCTATAAAAGTGAAGAGCATTAAAAATGTTTAGTTTTCTGTAGGTTGTAAAGATAGAAGGTGCGTCAGGCTTACTTGTACATCTTTAAGGATGATCCACAGTTGATTGCCAAGTGCTCCTTCCTCTTACTGTTGAAACAAAAATGTGATTAAAAACAAAAAACAACCCCCCCCCCCAATTGTATATTTGAAAAAGCTGTGGGGAATCAGGAGTGGGCTTCCGTTTGAACAGATAGTGGGTTCAATCCTATTGAATGCAAATTCATAACATCAAGTGTGGGCTTAGAGGGACTTTTCAAACATTTGAAATCCCCCTCTGACACTTGACATTGATGGATGAATCTTGTAGATCTAATAAACACAGTGGAATCTGATAAGCCAGAAGTCCCTTTATCCCTGCTGTGCTCTAAGTGTGCCTTAATGTCATAACTATGGCCTTGTTCAGCAGCCACAATTCCTGATCATTGTAGTTGGAAATGGCAACAAATGCAACTCCTTTTGTTTTATTTTCCAGAAAAGGAAAGCATCTTGTTTTGCAGCCTTTGCTGCAAGTCTTTGGTGGGTTTTTTTGTTTTTTTTATTAAAATGGTAACATACTACAGATATTTCTTCCAGCCAGTTTGCTCGCATTTTGCTGTCCATTCTCATACTATTGAATGCCATATTGATTACATGAAATGAGAAGCTCTGATTGGATTCACTTTTGGGGGGTACTTATTAGGAATTTGGTAGAATGTGGACATCAAAACACTTCATATTTATTGTAAAGTAGGATTTTTAGAGGACCTGATGGTTAAGCAATGTATGTAACTTTGAGACTTAAGCTGTAAAAAAAAAATACTTCAACAGGAGGCAAATGCCAGAAGCCTTTCCTTACATGGTCACTCCAGCTGTTGTGGTAACCTTCTTGTATCCAGTTACAGTGGTGGTAAACTTTTTTTTCTTTTTCTAAAGCATGTTGATGGCCTACTAGCTGGAAATGGAAACAAAACTAATAAAAGCAAACAATAATTTCCTCAGGCTTTATCCAGGAAGGTACAAGCAAAAAGGGAATCTATATTGTTCAAACTGTCAGCTTTCACTTTTTGAGGGACCTCAGTGTTTGGAGCATAAATCAGGGAAATATTCTAAAAGTTGTGGAGAGGGAGAAAGCAAGCACTCACAGGGATTGCCTCGGGGTATGTGCTTTGCATGATTGACATAGAAATGCTGTGTTATTTTTGAAATTATGTATGTGTGTGCTGTTCCTGGGATGCAAGTAGGAAGTTGTGTTGCCTTGAGTGAAACTAACAGTATTTAGAACCAAAAGTGGAATCACTGGTGGTGTTAGACAAATTCAGGCAAAGCAGTGGGTCTGGCTTTATAGTGTGGAGGTAAGGCCTCTCTATAGTGAGGTGGGCTGTCATTACAATCTTTGCCTGTTGCCAAAGTATGCAGAAAGAAAAGCATGTCAGAAAACTATTTCTTGGAATAGCTTTCTGAACACTCTTTTTCTGAACCAGTAATAGACAAAAGGTGCATTTCCCCACTTTCTTGTGGTGTTTTTGTGTTCTTGATTAATACCACCTATATGTTGCTTATTATCTTTTCAATGGAAAGGGGAAACGAGCAGCAAGCTTGCAAATGGATTAATCTGAGTGCAATTTAAAAGATTAAGCCTGCTGAGATCTAGGGAGACTCATTTCTTGAAAAATGAAATGCAGGGAGGTTGAGTGAAGGTTGCATGTTAGCCTCTCTTTGTGATAGGCATGTAGAAGGAAAACCCGGATATAACTTGTTTACCCATCATCATATTGACTTGCTTGGATTTTCTTGGACAAAAAACAATGGGGGAGGGGGGGTGTTCATGGGCAAATGAAAACTATCCAGATACTATGTTAGAGGCTTGTATTCACACCAGAAATGGATGTGCTCTGACTGCTTTAATGTATGTATAGTAATCAATAATGTAGATTATGTAGATTATTTTAATGTAGATACATGAATAATGTAGAATAATGAATAATGTAAGTTCCCAGGGAAATATATGGAACCTGTTCTTCAGAAAGCCTCAGTCCTGCTTATTATTACTATCACTGGGCAGTGCTCAGGCCATAGGCTTCTTACTCTTTCCAGCTTTACAAAATCACTCAATACACAGCATTGCTTGCAATATAATTTGCATTCCAGATCATTTGAATATCAGACAGTTTTATATTCTCACAAGGTCAGCATTATTCCAATTGGAATTGTCTAATTTTCTCTGCCTTGCATTTCAAAGATGTTTTGAAATTATGTGTGAATAGTAAAAGGTTATCTTATTCTTGCATTTGGGCTACCTTTTGTCTCTGAGGTAGCTTTGGTATAGCGTGGACTTATCTATAAAGCTTAAATTGTAACTCCAGTTTTAATCATCTGAAGTTTAGGAAATGGGTGGCTTCTCTTCCTGGTCAAAATAAAGATGTCTTCCTTTTCCTCTTTGAATTCCATTGTAAAACATATTCCCCATGGATTGTTCTGTTTCAGAAATTATTTGATTCAGTATGTCGATACCCATTGGACTACTGGGAATCTTTCAATAAAAGCATAAACATTTCTTGTTAGCACTGATGGAAAATGTGAAAACCTATAAAAATCATAGTGATGGGCAAATATTTCCTTCCTGTAAGAAGTGATTTAAAGAGCTGTAGAGTGAGTCATGACCTGGCATATTCTAGGAGGTGATGGGTTTTTTTTCTTTTTTACTTGTCATAGTTAAATCCTAGGATATATAATATTTTTAATATATTATAACATCCGGAAACTTGAAAATAGCTTTTTGTATTAGTTGATCAATGGTTTTATGCTATAAAAAGCATCCTAATAAGTATTTGAATAGGGAAATCCTGGAATTGGGAGCATAAGGAGGATAAGGAGTTGATATTCAGTATGAATATATAATAGGGGAGAGAGAAGAAATACAATCACTGGAAACTGCAGAGAGGGGAGATTTAGAAAGATTCGAGGGGAAGTGGGGGGGGGGGAGATTAAGCCAAAGAGCAGCGTTCCAAGCATGTAAGTAGGAGTATGTAGTTAGGGAGCAACAGTGACTGGTCTTTTAGGATTGCAAAGGAGGGAGTGGGCTTTGAATTTAAATTGATGCTGCAGCTGTTAAAAGAGAGTTATTAGTCACTGGGAAGGCTGAACTTTTTATGGCATGGAATGTATTGACTGGGCTGCCAGTTTTTTCCACTGGGCCAGTTAGTCTAAATCAGTCTTAAATTCTGCTTGTTAGAGTCTGAGATGTTGAGTAGCTTGATCACCGATTAGAAGGAAAGGAAAGATTTAGAAAGGCTAGTATATGATGCTTTATAATTACAATTAGTGCTGCACTATTCTGAAAAGACCTAAGAAACAGTGGGATTATGCTTACAGTTGGATAGGTCCAGCCAAACTGAACATAAGTCTGGATTGACAAAGTAGTATAATATAGAAATAGCACTTCTATCTGTTTGTAAACTGCTAGTCTTCATTCCCTTGTAGTCTGAAGATTGTGCTAAGAAAAAGTTCGAGTATAAACTTTGATACTAAGCTAAACGATAATTATTGATTAGATTTCTTGATCCGTTTTGAAGAAAGAACTATGCAACTATGCAACTATGGGATCTTCAAACTGAACTGTGGTGTAGCAGAAGAAGAAAAAATCCAAGCCTACTTCCATCTTCTTTCACAAAGCTTTTCTTTCTATATAAGGTTGATGAGAATTCACTGCCCCCTGCCACCCTAGACAGCCGTCTAATTTTTTGCCTGAGTCCAGGGCTACTCACAATTATTTTATATTGTTTGGACACATGATTTCACCCATCTCATTTAGCTTGGATAGCCAACCATAGTGCTCTTAAGGACATTTCTTTTTTAAATAAACCTGTAGCATATTTTTATTTCCTAAGAAACAGTAGATAGATATCTCAGCATGCTGTGGGAATGTTTCTATATATTTAAGGTAACAGATAAAACAACATTTGCCACCAGTTGCAATATGCATCTTTTGAAAGAATAGTGTATTAAGCCTGTGATCATAATACTTCAGTATATATAGAATTCCTGCCAATTTTGTTTTAATTGGCAAAATTAACTTTGGTGGCATTGTAGAGCTTACATATTAAAAAGCACCACAAAGGCATTATTCATTGTGTTAAAACATCTCTGGTTGTACTATATACGAGGTCTGAGAAAGAATTCTTGCCATGTTCTTCACCTCTCATTCTTTCCTGTTCCCTGCAATTATATAATTTGACCCACTAGATCTGATGTGCTGCTTAGCACTTCGTGGTCTACATTTTTAAAATGCCTTCTAAAAATAGATGGAGTGACTTTGAACAAACTAGTTCAAGAAAAGTTTCAGAAGTTGTGTAATGTTCAAAGATATTTTTGTCTATCTTTTGTACTACTTTACATGGAATTAGTTTCTTTTTGTTCAGTATTTTTACAAATCCCATAAGACTCAGTTTAGTTTGGTGGTTAAAGTACCAGGCTAGAAATTAGAATGCTATTTACAGGTAGTTCTTGACTTACAATAGTTCATTTAGTGACCGTTCAAAGTTACAATGGTACTGAAAAAAGTGATTTATGACTGTTTTAACACTTATGACTGATGCAGTATCCCCATGGTCAAGTGATCAAAATTCAGATTCTTGACAATTGGTTTATATTTATGACAGTTGCAATGTCCTGGGATCATATGTTCAGCTTTTGCGATCTTCTGACAAGCAAAGTCAATAGGGAAGCCAGATTCATTTAACAACCATGTACCTCAAATGGGCTAATTTATAGAATACATCCAAGATCCATGACTCTCATAAAATTGAAACTTGCCAAATTTTATAAAACATTTTATGACATATGACAGCATGTCATAAAACATTTCTGTGGTCAACGCCTGATGTTTGATTGTACTATATATACAGTTCAACATGGGCTAATTTCAAGCAGATACACCTCTGAATATCTCCCTGAACTTTTCAAGTACATTAGAAACTCGGCCACTGGTGTTGAAACTCCTGCATTGAGAAATCTAGTAGAGGAATATCACTGAAATTATGATCCAAAGTGTCATGGGTTATCTAGTTATTGCTGAAACCCATGTTATGTTTAATATCTTTCTTCTCATCTTTTTAAAGCAAAATGATACTTTTCTGGCGATTTTCCTTTTGCAATTTTCTCCAGAACGTTTTCGTTACTAATATTTTTACTGTTTTAATATCATAGGGAACATGGCAGATTTGTTTTCTTATTTGGAATGGAGTTCGTCATTTGAGTCATAAGGCTTAAAGTTTGGTTAATGCTTGGTGTGAGAAACTACCACAGATGAAGGAAAGCAGTGGTTATCGCCTTTCCGTATTCTTACCAAGAAAATTAAATGGTTGTGTACATATAGTCATGAGCAGACTTTAATTCTCTTTAACTCCACTTCATGATTGCAACAAGGTTTCTTTAGTTGACTACTTGATACTTTGACTGGCTGTATTCTGCCTTTTTTTCATTTTTCATTTATGTTTAGTGTTAATCATTTAAGACATTTAGAACATCCCCCTTATTTTTTTTTAATAACCTTGATAACAATGAGAACCAGTTTGGTATAGTAGACACTGGGCTAGAAATCAGGGCATTGTAAGTCCTGCCTTACATATGAAGCTACTTGGGTGACCTGAGACCATTCACTCTCTCAGACCTAGGAAGAAGGCAGTGGCAAAATACTTCTGAAACCTTGCCAAGAAAACTCTGGAATTAGTCCAGGCAGCTCAGCTCAAAAGCACATGTATGTTGTACTCTGCTTTTATTTCAGTTGATTTAAATCTTTCACCGATTTATTTATTGCATTTGTAAATCTACCTTTTTTGCCTGTAAGCTTAAAGTGTTGTCTATGAAGATCACCTCTGTTTTGATCCTCAGAACATCCTGAAATACATTGAGCTGAGAGAGCTTAAAAACAACCAATAAGTCTGTAGCTGAGGAGAAATTTGATAGTCTCTAAGATGCATTGTAACTAATGTGTTAGATTAAATTTGATAACATTTATAGGGAAATCAGAGTTGTGATTTGCATCATGCCCCATTGTTCAGAAACAAATGTTAATAAGCTTTATTACAAACACTAAGGTTATTTTTTTCCCATGTATTTTCTAATTTATAGCTGAAGTATTTCACAAGCACAAGTGTACTTATCCAAACATGTACATTATATTGTTGATTCTGCCAACCCTCAGTTTGCAGAATCATTCAGTGGCATTCAAGTTTAAGAATTATTTATTATGTCTGAGCTTCAGAATCAATTAAGATAAACTTTATCTGATAAAGGCCATGTGTTCATTTGCATGCTGTCCCAATATGTAGGTTCTGTCATTTTAGAGCAAATTTTGCAGTTAATTTAAAGATACTCTAGTATTTTATCCCAGGCCATGGACTAACATTTGTCTGTGAGACACCAGGAACTGGGCCATGCAAGCAAGCAAAGTCCCATCTGCATATGCATGGGATCCAGGCAGCACACACACACCCATACACACTTGGTCTACGGAAAAACCTTCTTCCGCAGAACTGATCCCTGGCATCCCAAAGGTTGGGGGTTGCTCCTCTAGTGGTTTATGGACAGCAGCTTTTTTTGTTTTGGTGAAGTTTCAAATGGGATATCCTGAGAGGCTTCAAGTGAAATGCACATTCAGCCAATTATTATGCAAATCAGATTCCTGGATAGAGCAAATGATAGGATAAGGTATGGATAGATGAAAAAATAGATGTTTGGTTCATATGAATGTTTATTGGTAAGGCATCAGGTACTGCTTTTAGGTCCGTGATGATGAACCTTTTTGGCACCATGTTCCCAAACAGGAACGTTTGTGCCCGCCGGAGTGCCGGAAAACCGAAGACCAGCTGGCGGTGCACACATCCTTCGTGCGTGCTGGAGTGCTGGAAACCTGAGAACTAGCTAGCCGATGTGCTCATGCACATGCACACCAGCCAACTGCTCTCCGGGCTTCCGGCGCACACGAAGACCAGCTGGCCGATGCATGTGATGGCACGTGTGCCCATAGAGATGGCTCTACATGCCACTTTTGGCACGCGTGCCATAGGTTCACCATTACGGTTTTAGGTCATCTAAATTGTTTTCAACTATGCTTTGCTGACAGAAGCCGAGTCTTTAGTTTTCCAGTTTAATTTGGATCATTTTGTAACAGAGGAGTCATAATAAGAACTAAATTATATGGAAATGGAGTGAGCAGAGTATAGTTTCATGGCAATGCAATATGAGGATATGAGTAAAGAGATTAGATAAGGGAAATCTGACTGAGTTACATTCTCTTAGCCCAGTGTACCTGACAGATTGTTACTGTAATGAAAAATGGGAGGTGGGAGTGGTGTTTATAGTGCCTTGAGTGCCTGAAGGGATGCATATCTAGCAACTAAGCAAAGAAACAATGGCCTTTCTGGCTTTTCATGGAGCAACAATAGTGTTGACCCCAGGCTGATGGAGATGTCAAACCAGCTCTTCCAGAAGCCCTCTAAGTCTACATGCCATTTTTCTACCTCCTGCCTTCCTGGAAAACAGAGTGTGAGGGAGATCAGTCTCACAAAATATCAATGCAACCATATTTATGTTTTTAAAAAGAACAAGAAAAAAGAAAAAGGAGAATGTTAAAAATTATTTTTAACTTTTAAGTTGTCACATGTAATGAGTGCCAAAGGGCATAAAAAATAGAGCTGCTAAAACCCACCACAAAGGGATATGTTTTTAACACAGTACTTAGTTAACAACTCCCCATTCCTCTGGAGACTAGATTCATTTTGGAACTGATACAATCTCTGTGGGATTTTGTTATTTGGAAAATACCTCTTCCTGAAAATTTCAATTTCCAGGGTTTGGAGGAGAATTTTAGCTCTCTTCTCTCCATCAGCACAAACTTTCTTCTTCCTTTTGTCATACAGTTCTCATTGTGGTCCCCCCCCCCCCAAAAAAAAAAAGAAAAAGAAATCTTCTATCTGGAAAGACAGGTTGTTAGGCAAATCTCTTTTTGCTATCTGCTAAATTACACATCCCTTCTCAGGAAGGTATTGACTCAAATGTCTAAGCTGGCAACTTGTTATCTAAGATGAGAGCCTAGCAGGGATGTTGAGAGTTTTGTAGCATGACCATATCCTACCCATGGAATCTTCTTTTGTGGAACTAGAATGTGAATAAAAGCTTTTTGGGTTGTGCTGGTGGAGGAACATGATCAGTTTGTAGTTTGAGGAACATGAATTACACTTTCTCCTTTTTATTAATTCTTGCCTTTTCTCCATGTGAAATGGGTCAAGATGCTTGTTTAATACCAGAATTCTCAAGCTGATGCCAAATGCTGGCAGACCACATGTCTACATTCAGTTTTACTCGGGCTCCAATAATCGAATGGGGGTGGGGGGAGGTTTTGCCAACAGTTCTGTTTTTTTTTTTTAATAAAATGGTTTGCAGAGTCTGTGGAAAAATATGAATTCTGATTGAATTCAGGCAGTATTCAGCTTGCTTTAACAATGGTCCGGAATTATGATGGCCTCAGAAAGGGTGTTTTGCAGCTCATAAACACTAATGGCCATTGCAAAATGTTATATCACCTGATCACAATCTGGGAGCTTGGCAACCTCTTTGCATTTACGACTGGTTGCCAAGAACTCCACAATCCTGCCGGCTTCCCCAGAAGTCAATAGGGAAGCCAGCAGGATAGATTGCAAGCTACTGCTGCTGGCTGAGAGAACTCCCTTTCATCTCTAAGGACTGCTGGAAATCCTGAAGATTTCAACCCTGTTCCCGAACTCTGCTGAAGGAGTTTCCTTCTGTGCAATGTGGGGAACTCCTTTGGCAAGCAGGTCTTTCACTCAGCCTCAAAGACAAGAGGGAGCCAAAATCCAAGCAGAGATCAGAGAGTCAGTGCAGAAAGATAAAGAGAGTGGGTGCGGGGGGGGGGCGCTCTTCAGCATGGGGGAAGCCAAGTGCAGTATCTTTCTGCTCATCGACTGAAACCCTTCTTGGATTTCAAAAGGGAGGATTTTCAGTTCCTGAGTGGAGGTCTCCCCGACCCTCCTGAGATTCTGTCCACTTAACGGCTTATACAATTGCTTAATGATCATAACCCTATTTTGATCTTTCTTGCCACAATTGTTAAGTGAATCACTGCAGTTATTAAGTTAGTAATACGGTTGTTGTTGTGAATCTGGGTTCCTCATTGACTTTGCTTGTCAGAAGGTTGCAAAAGGTGATCACACAACCCTAAGATACTACAACCATAAATGTGAACCAGTTACCAAGCATCTGAATTTTGATCACCCAATCAGGTGGATGCTGCCATGTTCATAAACGTGAAAAACGGTAATTCACTTTTTTCAGTACTGTTGTAACTTCAAACAGTCACTAAATGAACTATTGAAGTTGAGGGCTACTTGCATGTTTTTATCATGGTGTTTTGTATTTTTGCTGGCCAAAGGTGTATCTCACAAGGTGGGTGGCTATATTTTTTCACGCATCACGAGGATCCAAAGTTCAGTAATAATCATCTCCAGAGATAGGAAGAATAGGAAAAATTCATGCCAAAATCTTAGAAATGGGATCAGAATTGTAGCTTTTTTCTTTAGTTGTAGTGCTTAGTTCTAGCAATAGTTCTAGAAAGCCAAAATCAAAACCCTCAATATTTAGAGATAATGCTTAGCATCTGCTAGAGTAATATATTGCTTTTTTTAAAAAATTGTTTTCTTTAGTTTAAACTTGTTCAAAGAGCGAATCTGCTTAGCCTGTTGAACTTACTGCTTGATCTATTGGGCAGTTCTTAAGTTCTAACCAAGACATAACTCAAAGGAATTTTAAACTGGTCATTTTCTGAAATTTGTATAACTTTCTACTGTTTTGAAAGCTTGAGATGATTTCTCACTTGTCATATAGGAAGAATGCCCAATCTAGAATGCATGTTCCCACATGCAGAGAGAAATAACTATTGCCCATATGGCTAATGCTTCTGAATATAAGCTTTGCTTCCTTAGAAACTACATTAGGGAATTATTAGCACTTTGTGTTACATTTCTGGGAAACATATTTATATGAATCTTTTCCAGTAACATTACCATTAAAAGAATTTCCAGTAGCAATGCCTTATACTAATGTCATAAAATGTATCGAGACTTTGAACTAGTTTTCTTACTCTGAAATTAATCCTTGCTTGGACAAACTTACTCGGCCAGTCCAAACAATACAAAAATGCACCCATGTTTTTAAAAAATGTGCAAAACTAATATAGCCTGTTTAACAGCTTATCGCTCATTGTGAATTTTTAATTTTTCAGTTCAATTTTAGTGCCAATATGTTCTTAAAAGTGGGAAACGGCTAGCTTGGAAAACATGAACACACTATGTTGTGCTATTTGGACAAATAATCCTCAGTTACCTAGTTTAACATCCCAGTGCTTAAGGGTCCGTAGATTCTGTCTGACCAACTCTGATACCTGATTTGCCTTATCCATCTAGGTAGACCTTGGTTGGTTAATGACAGTAATTGGGACCTTAATTTCTGTTGCTAAGCAGCACAGTTGCAAAGCACATCATGTGACCATACTTCTTAGCAATGGCATTTCCAGTAGCTTCTGATTGCCATTGTTAAGAGAATCATGTGTCATTTTTAAACACAATGTCACATGGTCACCATTTGTTTCCTCTTGTGGGCTTCCCCATTTTGACTTTGCTTGTTGGATGCCAACAGTGAAGGTTGCATATGGCGATCACATGACTGACTGCAGGATGCTGTGACAATGTAATCAATGAATTGGTGGCTGAGCATCTGGGGCACAATTATGTGACTTACAATTACAATTACATAATTGAATTACAATTATGTAATTGTAATTACATAACAATTATGGACAGAACTTTGATGTGGACAGAACTTTGTGGACCAATCATAAGTACCATTTGCTCAGTGCCACTGTGGTCACTGAGTGAGTGAGTGGTAAGCAAGGATCACCTGAAGTTTAGAATGTAGCATGGTAGTTGAAATTCCAAACCTACAATTCAGAACTGCTTATCAGTTAGAGTGGTTATTAGAGAGAAAGCAAGGGTGGTAATGAACAAAGAGTTCAAACACAATACTAATTCTTAATATGTCCAAATCATGGTTTGCTAAAAAACATCTGATCATAGTTTTGAATCATGGCTTGATCATGACTTATCAATATTGCAGCCCCAAAGTTCTATAAAACCACTCTGCTAAAATGCAGCAGTAACATTTCTGAATTGGAATAAAAAAGAAAAGAAAAGTAAAATAAAAGTTTATCCTGCTTATTCCATGACATCATTGCATTCCTGCAGATCTCCTCCCTGTGGCTATAAGAGACAAAAATATCTGTTGCAAAAATTGTGTTTCCCCCACCAAGCCAAAAAAGTTGCCTGCCCCTGCCCTAAACCATAGTTAAGTTCTTACTGTTGCATTGGTACAGTGTCTAGACTGAATTGTAGTCTCTGTGTTGACATTTGTGGGTCATCTGATATATAGTTCAAACTGCAAATTTTGCTTTGAGAAATTGACTATTATGCTGTATTTCAAGGAAGTGCCGGGGGAAAAATTACAATATTATAATAAGGCAGAATGTGATGCAGTTGTTAATAAGTAAAATCAATTTCAACTTACTATCATTTAACACAGCATTCTCCTCAACCCTATCCCTTTTCCTTACAAATAAAATTCTGATTTTTGATAGTTAAATTTCAGTTAAGAAAGAAGTGTGGCCTGTATGATCACAGATCATCTCCTTGGAGTCCCATCTAGCCATGTAATATTGTCTCATTTTCTTACAAAGCTATGACTCTCCATGACACTGTTATCACCATTTTGCTTGCTTGAGATTCCAAGTGAACTAAGAATAGAAAATAATATTTCAGCTGCAATTATATATATATATATATATATATATATATATATATATATATATATATATATATATATATATATATATATATATATATATATATATATGAATCCTGTTTAATAGTACCAAAATAACTGTTAACCATAGTTATGAAGACAGGAAGAAGAATTTATCCTAAGGATGGAAGTGCACAATCCATTCTTTGCTTCAGATTTTTAAATTACAAGAGTATTGTGAAAAGAACAGAGAAGATTGTTACAGCAAACAATAATGTGTAACAAAAATGAATGTAAAACAAAGTGCATTCTTATGTTTGTTTATATTGTTAGAAGAAGAAAATTTCCTGTGTTCATTTCCCAGCTGGGAAGCAGTCACTGATGCTGAGAAGGAATAGACATGAAAGCCAGCTGCCAGAAAAGGGATCCTTTAATTCAGGAAGGCAAGAAAAGTAGTGACACAGCTCTGAGTGTTCCTGGCTTGCAAGAAAACTTGGAAGTGTGACTCTGAGCCTTTTTTGCTTAATTCCCCTTTGAAACTTCTACAGCTTGATGGGTTTTGATGTGTTTCTGATTGCCCTGGGTTTTGTTTTCCTGTTTTCCTGGGTTAATCTTGGTCCCAGGTCTTTTGTTTTTCCTGTCCTAGGAGTTAATCCTGTCAGGGAGGTAGGAAAAAGTGAGTTTTGGTTTATCTTGGAGAGTTTAACCTGATTCCCCTTATCTTAATGGCTCTACTTAAGTGTTCCTTTTAGCTGGTGCTTTTGCCTGGGGTTTTCTTAAAGGCTGGCTTGAGTCTTTTGGCACTATTTTCTGAAGTTTCTGGTGCTGTGAGGTTTCTGGCACTGTACTTTTAGGGTATACTTCCCACAATATGTAATATTAAGAATAACAGAATAACAGAGTTGGAAGGGAACTAGGACGTGATGGTGAACCTATGGCACACATGCTGGAAATGGCATGCAGAGCCATCTCTCAGGGCATGCGAGCCGTCACCCATTACTCTTCTGGGTTCCGGTGCGCTGGCCAGCTGGTCTTCACACACGTGGGAAACCAGAAGACCATCTGGCCGCTGTGCATGTGCATGCTGGAAACTGGAAGATCACCTTCCCGGTGTGCACATGTGCACCGGGCAGCTGCTCTTCTGGTTTGCAGTACTGCCGCGCGCATGAAGACCAGCTAGCCAGCATGCCGGAACCCAGAAGAGCAACAGACAACAGCTCGCATGCCCAAAGACACGGAGAGAGATCCTGGGGGTCGCTTCCTAGGGGAGCAGAGCTGTCAGCAGGACTGGTGGGCTGGGGCTTCCCTCCCTCCCCACCCGAGTGGGCTTCTTGCACAGCCCCAGCCATCCAGTCCGCAACACCAATGCATGTTCACGGTCCGGAGCACATGGCCAGGGGCCAGGGGGTGGAGGCAGTTCTCATACTGCCGCTTCCGGCTGGGATGTTGGAGGAGGAAGAGCTGCCGTCGAGGAGACGAGCTGCCCCAGGAGGGACAGAGGAGAGCACAGCTCTTCATGCATGGAGACCCTGCCAGGGGCTCAGCTCCCTGGGGGGGAGCAGCTGCAGGGTCCGGCCGGTCGCTCCTGCCCCTCGCTCTGCAGCTGCTGCTGCTGTTCTTCTGGGGCAGCGGGGCTGCACAGGAGCTGAGTCTGCGCAGGAGGCATGTCTGTCTGGCACTGGGGTAAAAGGCATGCCAGCCGGGAAGTGGTCGCACTCCCTTGGCAGAAGTGGCGGGAGGGGGGATGCAGTGGCTTGTTCTTGGTAGCAGGCTGGGGGCGACGCTTCTTTGACAATCTTCCGGTTTCTGGCCCATGAATGCACACTGGCTAGCTGGTCTTTGCGCGTGCCTGCACCCAGAAATGTGAATACCAGGTGGCCTGCTTGCATGCGCGCCCCAGAAACCGGAAGATCATCTTCCCGGTGTGCGCATGCAGTTGCTCTTCCAGTTTCCAGCACACACTCCTGTTTCACTACATAGTACCGAAAAGGTTCTCCAACACTGATCAAGGTGGTCTTCTGGTCCAATCCTCTGCTCAAGCAGGAGACCTATACCATGTCAGACAAATGGCTATGCAATCTCTTCTTAAAGACCTCCTTTCAACATGAGATAAGATGAAATAACCTTTATTGTGATTTTTTACTATGGGCACACTGGCACACATTAAAAATGAAATTATGGAACACCCACAACTTCTGGAAAGCAAGTCATTCCAGTGATTGATTGTTCTCATTGTCAGGAAATTTCTCCTTAGCACTAGGTTGGATCTCTCCTTAATAAATTTCCATGTTTCTTCTTGTCCTGCCTTCAGGTGCTTTAGAGAATTGGCTAATCCACTCTTCTTTGTGGCAGCCCCTTAGATATTGGAACACTGCTGTCATGTCACCCCTAGTCCGTCTCTTTATTACACTAGACATACCCAATTTTTGCAACCATTTTTCATTTTTCATATGTTTTAGCCTCATCTTTGTTGCTCTTCTCTGAACACTTTCTAGAATCTTCTTTGTTGTAGCCAAACTTGAAGCTTTAGTGATTTTGGGTAGAAAGTAGGACATTGATTCAGTTAGGTACTAAATTCTGAAAAGCTGAATCACTTTGTTCAGGAAAAATATGCGTGACTAGGGAGTGATTCATATGCTGGTGATTTCTACATTACTTTTGTTAGGCTACTCACTGGGGCTGGGGGAATAAAACAAGAGAAAACTGCTAGAAAATAAACTTTCTGCTGCTTGAACTAATTTTCCAGTGACTTTGATGAAGGTAAATAAGTGTCCCCAATCCTCCCAATTGAATTGTAGTGCTACACAGTAAATAGGCTACCAAGATCATATTTCAATTCTAGTAAATGCAGTGAATGAAACCTAAAAACAACCATTGTGTTCTGTGGAAAGGAGGGAGGAATATATTCATTCTAAGGAATAGTTTTCTTTTTAAATATAAAGAGAGGCATTATGACTGTTGCTAGTTCAGGCTCCGTTATATATGAGTTTAGACTGTAATGTATGTAATAATGTTCACAAACACGTTGATGAGGGGTGTTCCTCTTGACCAATTCTAAATCGAACTATTCTCATTAGCTTTTTTTCCTGCAGAGCAGTTTTCTGTGTGAATAGGAAATGGAGTCAGGAAGCACTGTGGAGGAAAAGGAATGGAGCCTTCAAAGCAGAACACATGTTTAAGAGTCTCAGACCGAAGGGTGAAATGGCATCTGTTTATGTAGATACACAAGGGAAGCTAAGTGAATAGAAAGAGTCACTGCTAGCTCTGCTTGCTGGACAGTTTTTACTGAAACAACTGCTCCTTGTCAGTTCCTCATCTTACTTTCTGGAGAAACGGGCCTTCCCTTATACAAGATAAGAAATTAATTCAGTGCATCCAGCTGAAGAAGATGTAACTTCATCTTGACAAGCTATTGTTTTTCCATAAAAGCCCAAAATCACTGGGTTATTCATGATTTCTTTTTTTTTTTAAAAAAATTGGGGTTGCTCTATGAATTGATATGTTATGGCAGGGATGGGCAATTGTGAGTTGCATGAAAAACAGTACAAAACAGTAACTATGGCCACAGGAAATTTGCCTCACCCAGTTTTGTAATAAACCACAGTCCCTTACTTAAAAGCTTAATTAAGCTAATCTCCGCTTACTTTATTTATATTTATTTTATTCAATTTAGAGGATGTCTGACTCCAAACAACTCTGACCAGCTGACACTTTAAAAAGTAAAAAAATAACACCACTACCACCATGAAATGAGGGTGGGGAAAACACCACATATAACACACCAAAGAAAAAGCAACGGTTTCGACAAGTCCTTATCCCAAGACCAGGTAGAAAGAACTAAAATATTTCAGGTACTTTCAGAACATTATCAGGGTGGGAGCCTTACAGAAATCTGTAGGGATTTTGTTCCAGAGGGTAGGCAACGCAATAGAGAAGTGCTTGCTAGGTAGGTCCCAATAGATTACAGTGTTTAATTAATTCCCCAGGGTGGCATATTTTATGATTCACATACCACATTAAAAAAAAAAGTAAACCACATTATGGCTTGATGTGATAGATGAGGCTAGGTCATGATGTCCTGTACAGCAGCACTCCTTTGCAGTGTCACTGGGGCTGCAATAGAGGCCCCAGGATGTATAGCAGTATCAGCCCGATGCCACCACCAGGCCACTATTTCACCACTGAGCCAGTACTTTAAGTAAAGCCACTAATTTACTCCCAGTACCACCACTGCCAAGGAGTGCCTTCTCAAGCCTTGTGCCATGGCTAGCCACCCCAATCCCACATCCCAAAGCTTTAGCCATCGCTGCCACCCTCTAGCAGACTTGCACTCCATTGGCCTTGCTGCCATGCTTTCCACTCCATAGCCTTGCCACCAGTGGTGAAATCCAATTATTTTAGTACTGGTTCTGTGGGTGTGGCTTGGTAGGTGTGGTGTGGCTTGGTGGGCATAGCTTGGTGGGTGTGGCAGGGGAAGGATACTGCAAAATCTCCATTCCCATCCTACTCTGGGGCCAACCAAAAGTGGTTTTTGTTGGTTCTTTGAACTGCTCAAAATTTCTGCTACCGGTTCTCCAGAACCTGTCAGAACCTGCTGGATTTCACTCCTGCTTGCCACCCTGGGCTTGCTGTCCTGCTCTTCTGAATTTGCTGGCTCTATCAGCCTTGCTGCCCTGCCATCTCCATCTGACTTTCACTGTCTTTCTCACACTGCTGAAAAAATGCCCCATCCTGGCCTCATGTAAGGCAACTGCTGGCTGCCCCCCAGCTTCTTTCTGAAGCTTTCTGAAGTGTCCAAAAATGGTCCATGCTGTTTGGAGAACCATCTTGGGAAAAAGTCCAGCAGCTGCTTCGCATTGGGTCAGGTTGGGTAAGATGAAGAAGGCAAAGGTCAGCAGGGCCAAAGAGTGCAGGGCCAGAGAGTGTGGAGCAGACAGACAATCAAAGGCAGCAAAGTACAAGGCAGCCAAAAAGGCAGGTGAGGAAGTTGAAGAAGAGGCAGTCCCTTTACCTTATTGAGGCTCAGGATTGGGAGGGAGCAAGCCAACAATGGCTTGGGTGGGTCCATGTGTAATGATTAGTGGTATTCAATTAATAATGGCAATGGGGACTGTTAGGATTGCTAACTGTTACTAAGCAATGTGCTGTTACTAAGCACCATGTAACATGATGCTTTATGATCATATCGCTTAGCGACAGAAAATTTGATGAGAATTACCATCATAACTCAAAGACTACCTGTATCTGAATTTCAGGTTTGATACTGTTTCCAATTTGGGAAGGAGGAGTGGGTGAAGAGGGAACAGTGTTTGTGGTAAACATAAATGTACTAGTATTCAGTGATGACCAGCAAACTTCAGTATAGATATAATTAAGTTAAATTGAAGTTGACTTGACCCAGGAGGGTCAATAAGAGAGACAATAAGAGAGACCCAGAGAGACAATAAGACCCTGGACGTTTTTAGGCTCTGCGATAGCTGATTGAATGTCATGAATGGCAAATTTTGCTGTTATGTTAGACCACTTAGGTCTTGAGTAATCAAACATACCACTTACTCTTGCTTGAATGAAAATATTTACTAGATCTAAAAAAAGAGATGGATTTCTTTGACTTCAGCTGCCTCGGTGGTGCAGTGGTTAGAGTGCAGTAGTGCAGGCCACTTCTGCTGACTACCGGCTGCCTGCAATTTGGCAGTTCAAATCCCACCAGGCTCAAGGTTGACTCAGCCTTCCATCCTTCCAATTTACTGAGGTTAAATGAGGACCCATATTGTTGGGGGCAATATGCTGATTCTGTAAAATTGCTTAGAGAGGGCTGTAAAGCATTATAAAGCTGTATATAAGTCTAAGTGCTATTGCTAATTCTTCCTTTCTTATGATGTCGTTCAGTACCCCAAAATAAAGCAGGGTGTGAACCATTTAATCATTGAAAACCACACTGTAATGGGGAAAGACTTGTAAAATTAGTCTTTCTTACCCCCCTCCCCCTTTAAACATACCCATATCAAGTGAACAGATTATGAGAAATGGATAGTGTCCTTATTTACAAAAAAGAAAAGAAAGCTTGAAAGAGATAACATTCTAAAGCTACCAGTCTGTTTAGCCAAGCTAATCCTTATTAAGTTGCAAGCTCATCCATTAGTGAGTTATGTCCAGTAAAGACAACTGTATGAGAAAAATATCTTAGATGCTTACAGTGCAGTTTGGTAGACAATATAGCTTTTGTGTGTTAATGGCTTTTGGAAATTGCCTGCCAAATCACTGCATGGCTGGAGATGGGGAAGTTGGGGGAATAAAACAGGAAGAATACAAGGATGTACATGCACACCTAATCTGTTTTCCACAATTACTTTTCTCCTGTGAACCAATGTTGGTACTTATCATTTCAGATTATTTATTTCTTCAGATACAAGATTTTTTTTAAAAAAAACTAAGCCTTCCCTCCTACGATTAAAGCTAGTATAACAAATTTTATAACTAATTTTGCTAACTTGTTTTCTGTACCTTTTCCTCCTGCTTCAGTTCCTCACTGTTGAAATTTTGTAACCATACTCCTTTCATTCTAAAGGTTTTTCATTTTAAAGGTTGTTTTACTTTGCTTTTATGTGCCATATCCTGTCCAAAACTGTACCTTTAGATTTGTCTGGAAAAGGGGTGACCATGTACATTGTATACATTTATTTATTATTAGATTGTTTTTATTCTACCTTTATCAATTTTATAAATAATTCAAGGTGGCGAACGTACTAGTACATTCCTCCTCTTATTTCCCCTTGAACAACTCTGTGAGATGAACCATTGCCTCTCCTGATATGCCCACTTTTGCTCCTTTTTTTCTAGAACTTGAGCAAATTTTAATAGTACTTTACTAGCACAAGCCAATTTCAGATTGGTTAATAAAGCATGTTGTGTTTGAACAAACTGTAGTTAAGCTTGACTCCATTCAAAATTACACCAGTATGCAGCTAACTGAAAAAGATAAGAATAAATCATATTCCTCCCACTCTTCAAAACATGGAGAGAGAATCTCTGTCGAAGACTGCATTTATATGATACAAGAAAGAAAATGTCTGATTATACTAGCTGTGATGCACTATACATGCATCACAGGATAGTTTAAAGCTGATTAAGTCATTGGCCTATAGCCACTTGCTGGTTTCATGCTTAATATGTTGTCTGCTTGCCACTTCTGTCTGTTGTGTTCATTTTAGATTTGCTTTTCTGATTAGCAAGAATTGAAGTTATGTTTTTTTCTCCCGTTCGTTTGTGTCCGACTCTCAGTGACTGCCTGAACAAATCCCTGAAGTTTTCTTGACAAGATTTTTCAGAAGCTGTTTGCTATGGCCTCCTTCCTAGGGCTGAGAAAAAGTGAGTAGCCCAAAGTCACCCAGCTAGCATTATGTCTAAGGCAGGTCTAGAACTCACAATCTCCCAGTTTCTAACCTGATGCCTTAATTACTACACCAAACTGGCCCCCAAACAAATGATATACAGCTCTAAAAACAAGCCAATAACTGCCAAAGAAAAGTTGTGTGGGATGAAAATAGGTGGCATGATCATGTATGATCATGACAACTAAGCTGTATTATATAGAAATTATACTAGGAGATTCAAACCTATGCTTGGAGAAAAAAGTCACAAATGTTTCTATCATAGGTTTTTGAACAGCATTTGAAGAAGTCCACAATTCTGTGCATGAAAACAAGGCTAATTGTAATAAAACAGCTCCATACTATGTGACAAGGGCAAGGCATTTTCATCCTCGTCCCTTTAAGTGCATTTCATCTTGGCCATAGAAGAAGAAAGACCTTTTCCTTCATGGACTTTGCAGTGATGCTATCTCATCTTCATGAAATTTCTGGACATTTCTGGCTACTCTTTAATAGATATTTAAGAGTAGTCAGAATTCATTTTACTGACTCTTACAACA